>OY725353.1:7761067-10161067 GCA_963243735.1 Neocrepidodera transversa | reverse complement strand
CATCTCCTCACTTTTTTGGGCCATTTAGAGAATATCTTGACAACAGATTTCCTGAAAAATGCATTGGTCGGAATGGTGCAATTCTGTGGCCACCCCGTTCTCCGGATATTACACCCTTAGATTTCTTTCTCTGGGGTTACTTAAAAGGTCGAGTTTATGTCGCACCCCCGATTGATTTAGATGATTTAAAAGATAAAATAAGACAGGCATGTCGGACCGTAACACCCGCAAAGATTACAGCATCACTTACAAGAAATCTTTTAACAAGGTTTGAACATTGTATCAATGTACATGGTCATCAATTTGAACAATTTCTTTAATTACTTGTACTTTTTAATTCCCTATGTTACGTTTTTTGATAAAATAAATTATATAGATGTTCATTTACATAATTGCCCCTATTATCATTACTGCACAATACAATGATGACAAGTGTGGTATCGTTGAATTTGTTTTTGAATGATATATCCAAAATTGTAATATTATACCGGTTGTCCCATTTAAAAAAATTATGTTGGGGTCACGTGACCCGAAACGACAGGAAAAACGGAAGTCATTTTATAATAAATATAAGCATCAGTTTCGACTGTTTATATCTGCCAAATTTCATACATGTCATATGAACAGTTTTCGAGAATTTGGACTGTCAAAACGTCGTGGGACACCCTGTATATATAGATTTATTTTATTAAATATATTTCTTGTTTTTCATTGGAATATCAACCTATCTTGTGCTTTCTACCCTCTGTTCAGTTTAAAAACTTAAAAACTAGCTTCGTCTGAATGTAAATAAAGAAATAAAGTCGAGTTTGTAGAAATTTATTTACCGGATTATTTCAGTTGTAAAATATTATAAAATTTTCAATAACTTAGTTTTTTGGACTGAACAAATATATGAAACATCGCTGTAAACAATATCAATTTTTATTAAAACACGTTAGCGCGCTAAAACAGACTCTGGACAGTACGTATGGGCAAAGCCAGTACTGAGAATGTAGCCAAAAAACATGGCGCAAGGTCACCAGAATTTGCTGCTAAAGTGTAATGGTATTTTCGACGAGTTACCCTTCGGTACCGATATATTATTTGAATTGTAAATATTTTTATAAAAATTAGAGATTTGAAAAATGTCATCATATTTTCTTACGCTATATTTTAATAAAAAAACATAAGATATTGTCTTAAATAAATTAAATTCTCAATAAAGTTTTTAAATTGAAATAAAAAAAAACAAATATTTAAGAGTTCAATTATAAATAGTTTTTTGGTAATTTTATAATAGTAGTTTTGTCAAAGTGATGTCAATAAAAAGATTTAATATTATTATCAAATACAAAAAAATGAAGCAGTGGTATATCAAATAAAATATTAAAATACACGTTTATTTAGAAACTATTTATTATTATTTGAAAAAAAAATGTTGAATTTATACATACGCTAAATAACTAATTATTATAATCCTACTCTAGGTTTACATCTAAAAGAAACTGCCTTAACAAAGCCAAATTTATCGATTTTATGTTGAGCTAGATCTTCGATTATTTTTTTAATAATATTTTGCTTATTTACCGTTTTAATATGAGGTTTAGTTACAATGTGAACACTATTTATTTTTCTGTATATCTCCATTTGAAAGTCCAAAAGCACATTTAAAAATGTATTTATATCGGGGTGACCATGATAGAAGCTGCTGTTATAATGTGAGTGAAAAAACTCACATGAATTCGTTGTCCTTTGGATTGATGATGAATGTTCTGCCCAAATATGTGGTCTAAACGTCGAATCTTCAGCAATGTAATTCTCAACAAGATAGACGCAAAATTCTGTTATTTTGTCATTTTCAGGCTTAATCTCAGCTAAGTGAAATGCGTAAATTTCTCAAACATCTGTAGGAGAAGATATGATAAACCAAATGTATACGATAAGAAGTTGGAAATTTCTTATGACTTATTTTGGTACGCAGATGACAAACCCACTGCTTGGATTTTGTGAAACCAGGATTGTCCCAAATGAAATTTGAATCCACGGATATTTGTATGAGGAAATGATTTTGCTACGGCTTTATGTATAGCAATTTCAAAACCGGAAGTTATTGTTTCTGGAATTAAAGGAGCATTTAAATTAATACATGCTTCCTTTAAGCATTCTAAAACAATAAAATATGAGAAAGAAAGTTTATTTGCAAGCAAGCAGAAAACAAGTTCCATATAAATCTATGAATTGTAAATAATTGAAGAAAATGTTTCGGACAATATTGGAAAGTGCCATCAAAGTACAAATTATGTGCACAAGAAGATAAGAAACGGCGACTGGTTCCACATAAAAAAATTTCCCTCTTGTCTGTTATAATGGGGGTAGATTCAATCGAACTTCGAACTTTCAAAATACCATTTAACGATCTTATCCTACGTATGTTTGCACCTATTCTTTCCATATATTTTGCCATTACGGTATTAATTTCCATGTTTCGTATCTATTTTCTTATTAGTTTTAAAGGTCTTTCACATATGTCACTCACAGTAGCACATTTAACAACATTGTTTAAATTTCTTACATTTAAAGCTTCCTCCCGATAACTTCTCGTGGTTATGTTCGAGCACTGAAAAAATTATTTCTTCACTATTAGAATTTGTTTTCAAAAAAGCTTTACATGTTTGTTTCGTTCATTGCCATCTTTTTACCATATTCGCAGCTAGCATTTTTTGAAAACAAAACAATAAAAATTAAAGACTTTTTTCACTTAAAACAACCGATGCCATTCTTGTCTAACTTGCAAAGGCTAACGGGAAAAAAGTTGAATTATACTGATGAGTAGAAGGCATTATGAATCTATAAATAGTTCCAAACAGATAAGTAGGTAGACTAACCGGTATTTTAAGTGGTTACAGAAGTTACAGAGGGTTGGTCTTAATGATCATAAGCCATATATTTACTGGAAATGTTAATCCGTCATTGACGAGGTAGATAATTATTTTCCTCGAATCATAGAAATCATAGTTAAGCTTTTGATTATGGCTAATGTAAACTTAATGATAGTAGAAAGTATGCCGTGTTGAGACCATTCTTAGAAATTTGTATAGGATCTGCGTCAAACGCTTTTTGAATTATTATGATTTTACGCAGTTTCGGAAATAAAATTTAATATCAGAATAAGCATGACAACAATGCCCGCTTTTATTTAATTATCTACCAGTTTTAGACACAATATTAAATTTGTTGACGGGATGCAACTCAGCGGTTGGACGGATGCAAGTCAGCGGTCAAAAGTGTGGCCTGCTCAAATGGGATGCAACTCACCGGTCCCGATAGTTTGAACTAAAATAATGTTAGTACTTCATAAAAACTTTTTTAACACGTTTTCGAATTGTGGGTCTCCAAAATTGGATTTTTAAATTCGTTTTTAATTTTTTATTTTCGTACTGTTTATTCGATCTTTATAACATTTTCTGTATGGTTATAATGCACGTGTATGCTTATTTTAGATGTGTAAACAGATTCACAGTATTGCCTTAAAGACAGAGACGTACTAGTCGTAATAGTATAATAAGGATCCAAAATTTTTGTATCGATGACACACTCTGTATAAAAATTTTAAAGATGGTTTCCTCATACCTTAAGCTAACCAAAAGATACTCTTGTTGGAATTCGATAAAATTAGCCATTTGGCTGATATTTGCATTTTATTAATGCACTGCATACCAATTTGCGCATTCGCCATTTTTTGTATAAGGATAATCCCTAAATAAAACTAATTTAATAATACAATATACAAAATTTTAGAATTGTATATTGCATCTTACATGTTTTTTAATGTCTATATAAATGACGTTTTTAAAATGTTCTATTTACTTTAAATGGACGTTTTTAAAATGTCCGTTGTATTCTAAATGAACGTTTTTAAAGGTTATTAGGTATACTATATAAATGGACATTTTTAAAACGTACGCTGAACTATAAACGGACGTTTTTAAAACTCATATTTTGCATCATACCAACGTTTATTGCTTATCCTGGAAAAACATTTACGCAAAACGTTAGTTAAACGTCTGTCTGGGACGTTTTTTGAGGATATCCAAGTTTGTGACATTTGTACCTTTCTCGTACTATATCGGATCTTTTTAAAACGTCCAGTAAGTCCTGAAGAGTCGTTTTTAAAACGTTTTTTTGTGCTATTAGGGTCCTGGTTATGACGTTCCTGATGATGTCCTGACTTCCAGGTGGACGGAAAAATAATCTGAACATGATATTCAGATTCAGCGACTCAAAAAACTGCCGGATAGTGAAATTCGCGTTATTTTCGTCGAATATATGAATTTTTCCTGAATCACCTGAAAAGATACACTTTTAGGAATGCACTTTTTGATGCAGCAATGCAATTTTCAAAAAGTACTTGATCAAAAGTGGTTACAAACTTTCTAGATGAGTTCATGAAGCAAATGCAAAAATAGCATCTCAAGCCGTCTTATTGCAAAAAAAATTCAACTTTAGGCTTTTCTTGTGCTATATTTCCTCGACGAGTTTTCTTGTTTTGATATCCTGCTTAAATATCAATTTTGATAATATTTTTGAGGTTGCGAAAACTCTTCGTTAAACTATTTTTTTTTTGGTGCAGATAATCCCGTAACAAAAAATATACCAAACAACTGTGATATACTCAGTAATGCTTTTATATTTATTATTGGCGGACTTCATTCCACGTCTTCTGTAATATCATTTATGTGTTACGAATTGGCCCTGCATTCCGATATTCAAAATAAATTAAGGATGGAAATTCAAAGCAAATTTGAAAAATGTAATGGAAATATAACCTATGAAGATTTGATGTCTTTGAAGTATTTGGATATGGTTGTATTAGGTATTATAATATTATTCTTAAAATCAATCAATATGACATAAGAAATTTGTATTTTTTAGAATCATTAAGAAAATGGATGAATTTTCCCGCAACAGACAGAGTGTGCACCAAAAAATACACCATACCAGCAGTGAATCCGAAAGAATCACCTATTACTTTAGAACCAGGCATGAAAATATGGATACCAATACACGCTATTCACAATGATTCAAAGTATTATCCTAATCCGGAACGCTTCGACCCGGAAAGATTTTCTGATGAAAACAAACACAAAATTAAACCATATACTTATTTTCCGTTTGGAATAGGACCAAGAAGCTGTGTTGCGTCTAGATTTGCCATTTTACAAGCCAAAACGATAATGTTTTATCTTTTGTTGAATTTGGAAATAGTTGTAACGTCTAAAACTAAAATACCAGCAGTACGAGCGCCGGGTGATATAATGGGAACATCGGCTGTAGGAGGTTTACATTTAGGATTAAAACAAATTGAAAATAAATATATTTAAAAGTATACGTTTTTTTTAGAACCTAGAATCTTTCACTATGAAACCAAAATGTTAAAATTCTAAGAAGTTGCAGTTTTTAAATCAGATAAAGAAGACAGATAATGATGTCACCAAATAAAATTAGTTCTCTAGATTGTTAGTAAATGATAGTTTCTCAATGTTGTAATAAAAAATTATATCCCAGGTAACATAAAAAGGATGAAATATATCAAAATGTCCTGACATGGTTTAAAAAAAAGTGCTTTTAGACCGGGAGTTAGTGACATATTTTCGGACGTGATTTCTTACAGTATGTCTCTTGGAGTATATTGAGGTATAATTCCGTGTTCTTTATATATAAAGGTTAGTTAACATTTGTTTGTAAATTAAGAGTTTTTATACGATTTCTAGCAGGCTGCCATGTGCTTTAAAATGAAATTCAAGGAAAAAGCTATTGGCAAAGTCATTGGCATACCGTTTGCGTGAGTCCATAGGGTCGTATCGAACAGGTGTACCTGTATGCAGTTTTTTTCGTTAAATTGCCAGGTAACAAAATTCTTATTGATACATGTCAAGTTTACTTCGACAAAAAAAGCTCTCGTGTAATTATAAGTGATAATTACACTGTAGCCTATATCAACAAACCTATATAACATAGGTCGTGACAAAAAAACAAGTTTGGCCGACTGTAAAACCCTATATTTATGACTTTTTTTGTTGTGGAGATTAATATTAATCAATGTTTTTAAATAAAAATGTACGGCCGACCGTGATTATTGAATAATGGTCAACAATATAAAAGCACGTTTACCTACAAATTAGGTTATTTTTATAGCCATTTAAATTGTTTTTTTTTATATAAAAACTGGGGAATCAGTTTCGAATTTGTACATAATTTGCGAAACGTGATTTAGTTAAAGTTTTAAAAGGCTGATGGAAACACTATTTTTAGTAGCCGTATTGGCTGTCCTTATTTATTATTATACAATAAAGCCAATGTATTATTGGAGCGAAAGAAATGTGAAGCAACCAACGAATTATTGGTTAATTGGAAATACTTATAGCTTTGTATTAGGATTGAAATCAGTTGCCGCTTTTTACCAAGAAACTTGTCAAGCATTTTCCGATACTAGGTAAGAATTTAATTCTACAGTATTAGCAAAAAATGATATTATTAAATTAAATTTATGTAAAAGTGATAATTCAAATTATTTAATAAATATTTATCTTATTTCCCTCGAGAAAAAAACGCCAAATTGTGATACAATCATGAAATTTGTCACAGTTATAAAAGATAACATTTAAAGTGATTTGACCCGATAAGCCATCTTTTGGACCAGTAGGATACCCCATAACGCCATTTTTCCAAAATGGCGGACTAATAATTATTAAATTTAAATTTTTTCCATATAGGCAATATGATACTACATCCTATATAATTCGAGGATGGAGAATTAAAAAAAAATAGATTAAAAATGACAAAAAACTAATAAACATGTCTACTAAGATCGTGGGCGGCGCCTTGTTTTTTGGAAATAATAATTAGAATTCTTAAAAGTTTGCGAAAATCAACTAAGTGAGATTATATTGTTTTCCATATGATTCTACAACACAAAAATGTTTTCTAATTAATATGACCGTTATTGATCCATGCCCCATAACAAATAGCACAAGGAAGATCCGCTTTACGACAGAAATATGTCATGCTGTCGCACTGTCCTGTACTCCAAACTTTTCAAGCCCCCTTAGAGCATACCAAATTTGGGGTTGTTGGCTCCATTTTGGTTTTCAGCGATTTCCGTTTAATGTCCAGTCACATCATTTAGGTGACGGAGGTATTTCATCCTGGATTTAATTAGTATATCCCATACCACACACGACGTCCAATGGATGTCCGTTTAAAATCCAAATGAAGTCCAAACGTCTATGGACCTTAAATGGACGTCCAATGAATGTGTAATTCTGTACGTTTCATAATTGGACGTCTTATGGATATTCATTGAACTTAACACATCCATAATGTATGTTATTGAATCTATCAGGATGTACAGGACTGGATCTTATTTGTACATTCAGAAATTGTACGTTTGTGTATGTCCACTATATATAGATGTAAAATATGGGACCTATATATGGATTATACATTTTAGTACACTTCTGTATGTCCATATGTTCTAAAGAACTGGATCTTATTTGTACATTTAATAAATGTACCTTTGTACGTATGTCCAAATGTATAGGTAAATCTGGAGATGACCGTTACCAGCAATTTATTTAAAATAATTTGAATAAATTTTAATATGTATTTAGTTTTTTTTATTATATTTATTTCAATAACGTCTACAGTTACTTTGTAACAAATAACACAGCCCCACAAAAAAAAAGTTCATACACAAGAGAGTGACATATGTATTCGACGCTGAATCCGATCCCGAGCTCAGAATTGGGCCTACATGTCTAGAATTGGCCCCAGGCGAAGTAACCGTTGAATTTTGGAGCCAAAGCCGGATTTGTGCTCGAAAAGTTTATGGCCAACTGAAATTCCGGGTTTGGGTCCGGGAAAATGACCCCTTGGGGCGGGAAAATTCTGTTTTGGACGTCCCGGTCGGGAGTGTGGTATTTTCACGGACTTTCCAATTCTGGAGCTGTGACTGGGTGTGAAAAGTGTTTGGTCAGCTGAAATTCCCAGTTTGGGTCCGAGAAAATAGCCCATTGGAGCCGGAAAATCATATTTCGGACATACGAGTCGCAACAGTGGTATTTTCGTGTGTTTTTCAATTCTTAACCTGAGACTGTGCAGATATATACATGCAGATATAGGCAGGTGAATCAAAACCTATCAAGCACAGTCTGAACTACAGGAATTAGTATATAAAAATCCCACTGTTGCGATTGGTACGTCCGAAATATGATTTTCCGGTCCCAATGGGCCATTTTCCCGAACCCAAACTAGGAATTTCAGCTGACCAAACACTTTTCACACCCAGCAGTCTCAGCTTCAGAATTGGAAAGTTAATGAAAATACCACAGTCGCGACCGGGACGTCCAAAACAGAATTTTCCCGCCCCAAGTGGCTATTTTTCCGGACAAAAACCCGGAATTTCAGTTGGCCATAAACTTTTCGAGCACAAATCCGGCTTTAGCTCCAAACTTTAGCTCCAAAATTCGGCGTCTACTTCGCCTCATCTCCGGGAACCGCATTTCAGGCCATTTTCGGCCCCTGGGGCCAATTCCAGACGTGTAGGCCCAATTCTGAACTCGGGATCGGATTCAGTTTCGAAAAATACATGGGAATACATATGTCACTTTCTTGTGTATGAGCTTTTTTGGTGGGGCTGTGTAATTAATTATTAAATTTTTGTTAGTGCTAAAATTTGTATATTTTTTTAAATGATTAGTTTAACGACAACAATCATTTTTCCGTTATTTTTTTTTCAGATATGTTGGATTACATTTTATAACAAAACCGGTTCTATTAGTGAAGGACATTGACTTAATTAAACAAATAACAATAAAAGATTTCGATTACTTTATGGATCATTCTAAAGTTTTGCCTGACAATGATCCTTTGTGGAGTAATAATTTGATGTTTTTAACTGGTAAGTAATTTTCAATTAGGAAGAAAATTATATCTCACGCCTTTATGAGTGAACTCCAGAAGTCAAAATAAAATATTATTATTCGCCGTGGCGCTCCAGGGTAATTTACTGATTTACTTTAATCAATGTAATACATTTTCATAGGTCAAAAATGGAAGGACGTGAGACCAGTCGTGAGCAGCAATTTTTCCAGCAGCAAAATGAAATTAATGTTTGTGTTAATGTCCGAAACGGCTGTAAATTTTACGAGCACCTTAAAATCCCAGGCTGAAGGTATAATTGAGTTTGAAGCAAAAACTCTCGTTTCTCGTTTTGCAACCGACCTTATAGCAACAACAGCTTTTGGCTTTAAAACAGATTCACTCAAAGAACCGAACAATGAGTTTTATTTGAAAATATGCGCAGCTTCTGATGTAACAAATCTTAAGTCATTTATAAATGCGATTGCATATAATCTGTTTCCTAAATTATATAAGGTTAGTATAAATTTGGTAGATAAAATAATAATACTATATAGATTTTTATTTTTTTAGTTGATAGATATCCAATTTTTTTCAAAAGATGTGAGGAAATTCTTTTACGATATTGTTGAAAAAAACGTTAAATATAGACAACGAAACGGGATTGTACGTCCAGATTTTATAGACTTGCTATTAAAAGCAAGAAAACAAAAATCTAACGACGACCAATCTGTAGTTGATACACATTTTTCTACTGTTCAGACAAATAAAATAGGTACTGTAAGCTTCAATAAATTATTTAATTTATAATTGCAAATAGGACAGTTAATTAACATAATATATTGAAGAAAAAACCCCCTAACGCTTATAGTTCTGGTCATATATTGATTCTTTTGACGTTAAAGATACATTTTCTTTTTCTATCATATTATCTTTGTTTCTTTCGTTAAAATTTTGTTCAGATATTCCATTCAACCCTTCTTTACGTTGAAGACTTTATATCATTTGGGTTGCCATTTTCAGATTTTATTTTTACTAATATATATTCTCTCTCTTATTTGTTTCAAATTTGATGCTGACAAAATCCCCTAATAGTTCTGGTCATATCTCGAGGATAATCTTCTTTTAACATAAACATTTTCTTCAGATATTCCATTCAAGCCTTCGTCGTCATTTTTTTCTATATCATCTTCCGTGTGGTTGTCATATTCGAGTTGGTCTGAGCCCTGGTTCAATTAATGCTGCTCCAATGTTCTTTTCTGCTGAAATATAAACTTTTCCCTTCTTTGTGGAACCAGCTCACCTCCAGATCGCATCTGGTATCGGACCCTATTTTCATTGCTCTTTCAACATTTTATTGTTCTTTCTATAGTCCTAACCTAACAATTTTTCGCAACACTGCATCTGGACTAAATATCACGATGTTACAATTCTGTCCTGAACGCATTGTTTATAGCCTTCTTTAACATTGGCCGTTATTTTTACTCCAACTTCTTTAATTGTTTCATTCAACCATCTTGAAAACACGGTTTTCGATTTTGCTAAGACATCGCGCAATGCGCCTGTATATGGACGGAATTATGCGACATCTAAAGGAGGGGTCTAGGAAAACTCATGCCAACAATTCACCGACAGCAATTCACCGCCGACAGTTCACCGTAAAGCAATTCATCGCCACGACAATTCACCGCCACAACAATTCACCGCAACAAAAAATAACCACTTTCATTTATTTTATTTTATTTTTAAAATCAAAGAATTACTTAACACCACAACAACATTAAAACATTTATCAAAATGTCTTTAATAAAAACCACCAAATATAATACAATTTAAAACTTATTAATATAATGGGAACATTGTCAAAGAACAAAATAATATCCATATATAGTAAAATTAATACGATATATTATATGCTATCTCTCTAATATAGTCAAGTATGTTGTCAGGATTATACTCATCAACAATATTCTTGATGCGTTCGGCACAATCCCTATATTTCCTCTTCGACGGTTGCTCTATCCGGACTTCATTCAGGTTTTGTTCTTTTTTGACACAATCAATGAACTTCCAAATATTAGGATGCATCGTCCCGATCTGCTCTTGGAATCCTCGATGCCAACCTTCTACAGAGTTGTTTGTTTTAGGTAAATCTTCCAAGATTGTCTCATAAACACTCCACATTTCAATAGGGTATTGTGGTGGTCGGCGCTGTCTCCTATTGGGGCGCCCAATCCACGTATCCTCGAAATAGTCGATAACTTCTTGGGCTTCTGGAGGGAAAACGTCATTGTCAACCAATGTTTCAAACACATGAATTACCGATGCTGGTGGGACAAACGCAATTGCTGACAACATTCGCATATGCAGCGCGAAATTTGCGTCCGCCTCATACCCTTGCTTCAACCCGTGATTTTGAATGTTCCGGAAAATGCACGGGGTGAAGTGAAAAAAGCACCCCTTTAGCCTAGCATTCGGAAATTCTGTCCTGAACGCATTGTTTATAGCTTTCTCGTAATCGGTAGTAACATTCCTTGGTGATAATAAAGGCTACAAATTCTTCATAGCTCGAAGAAGGCGTGTATATGTCGCTTCTGATTTGTCGGGCAACAGAGCGTAAACCAAAGGTACCGCTGCGTTTTCTTTTAACCTATGTATGGTATATAATTGATGGAATACCAGTGGTACTGTTTTAAAGGTACCATCTGCATACCAATGATTACTGCCTACGAGCAACTGCATATTTCTGCGGCGATTATTGGACAGAGCTGGACCAGCCCTTTTCTGCTAACGGATATGGCGGATCGTTCTCTTTATCACGTCTATAGTTGGAAGTTTGGGGGCTGCTGCTTGACTGCATTGGATTGTTGCATCGGTAATTATAGCTTGAGGGGCATTGGTGGTTGTTTTGGCAGTTGTTTTAATAGCCTCGTAAATTTTAGCCGCTTCCACTCCAGCTGCGTCTCCGGCATGATTGTGTTCCCCTCTAACCGTAACAACATCATTCACTGTTTTCACCCTCACTTTACACTTAGTTTTCGCATTTACACAATATTTGATCAACGCTTTCTTTTTCTTTAAAGAAGAAGTGCCCATCAAGGAGCAACTTCCGCTTTCCTTTTTCTGACATCACGAACTCGAGAGGCATTTTAACAGAGGTATTGGCCGTATGATGGTGTGACTTGAAATGAAAATTTGAAATACCATCCCAGTTTTATATTGAAATCTAACTACAAGAAAATGGGATTTACTTATCTGGTAATTAGGAAGAAAGTTGGATAATTCGTTTTTGCCAGGGATTATAAAATTAAATGAGATATTGTAATGTTATTTTAATAGGTATACTTATGATATTACTTTAAGTTATTATACACGGTGGTGATAAAGTTCGGAACAAAATTTATAACTATGGTGTAAGCGATTGTTTTAAAAAATCCTCGGACACGTCGATTTATTTTGGCGGTGAATTGCTGATTTTGTGAATAGTTGTGGCGGTGAATTACGTTGCGGTGAACTGTTGGCGATGAATTGCTGTCGGTGAATTGTTGGCGGTGAATTTTCCGGATACCTAAGGAGGTGTGTAGAGTTTAGTGACAAGAGAACAAACCTAATTTAATTATTTTCGTATTGCTCAATAACACTGATCTTCAAATGTCACCAATAATGACCTTGGGATCATCAAGATTGCGCATGAAAGGTAAAACAATTATCGAAAACCAATCTTCAAAAGAGCAGGAATCGAACCAACCACTAAGCTTCGAACCTGGAAACCCACCTTCTGTCGTCCACTCAGGATATAAATGTTTGACTTTATACACCACATAAGGCGGTAGTAACTTCCATCTTCTGATATATCTTAGACAACTTGACATACTTCAAAAACGAATTCTAAAAGTAATTTACAACAAAAAGCTCACTTATCCATCTAATACATTATTTCTTGAATCTGGGATACTTGATCTTAGACAACTGTTTATGCACCAAAATATCCTTTTTATTTATAAAAATAAAAAAATATATGAAAAAGTTAGTCACGAATATAGCACAAGATATAAAGAAAACAATAATATAAAAATTGAATTAATACAAAAAAATATTAGCCTCCGATGCCATACTTACCTCTCACGTAAAATTTACAATAATCTACCAGACGTTTATAAAATATATTTAGACAAATTAAACTCAATTAATATGATAAAAAGCATATTTAAAAAATACATACTCACAGTAGGTAGAACTTAAACTCATTATTTGATTGAAATTAATAACTAAAATACCTTCCCTTTCTTTTTTCCATTAACATATAATTTCCTTTCTCTATACATATTATAATATTATTATCTATAGAAGTAGTCGCATACCGTCATAAACTTAAAAAAAAACCAATTTCTAGTCCATGCACAACCTTTTTGGTTTCAATGGAATATTTATTTCCTTTCATTATTTATGTAGACGCCTTTACACGATGTTAAAATTTAAGATATGTATGCAATTGTCAAAAATAAACTATATTATTATAACACTGATGTTAGATTTGGAAGTATCTATTATTCTATTGGTATGTTTTACCCCACGCTTTACTAAAACTTTCACAGAACTCGGATTATCAGACCCTAATAGCATACGATGTCCATGGGTTATCCGATTTTGGTCTATTTTATGTCCAGCATGTCCATGGACATAAAGTGGTAGTCCATATGTTACCCGTCCGTTTCTTATTATCCATTGGATGTCCGTAATCGGTTGTCCATCAAACAGCCGTTTCATGTCGATGTCTGGACGTGTTAGTAAATTTTTTCACAAACACAAAAAGAAGAATATGAAATGTTAAATATTAATGATAGCCCCTACGGTAGAGACCAAAAATTACTAAAAAATAAGAAGAATATATTGTTTATTAGATAGTTAGATGCACGTTGGTTGGATGTTGGTTGATCATTTTGTAAATTGTAAACAGTAAACATTTTATGATATCTATTCATCGTGATTTTATCTATGGAAACTTGGCGCTTCTTTCATTCAATGAGGTTCAAGTTGGCGGTCATTTTATTCCATGTCGTCACCATGTTTGGCATTTATTTGCACATCTATGGAAGTTTTTTAAGTGGACATTGGACATTGGCGTTGGTTTTATGTTCATGGAGTGTTGGTGCTATTATTTCAATAGTGGGTTTATAGTGTTAATTTATATTATTAAGTGATTAAGTGATTTTATTATATACAATGAATTTTTGTGGCAACTTACTATAGCTAATCATTTTCTTACATACCCGCAGTTTCCATTCTAGAATGAATTTAGAAGAAAATTTTGAGCTTTCTTAATAATTAAGAACTACTTATGTCCGCCAGTTTATGGTACTTTATTCTGAAACACTCTGGATGTCGGTATAGATATCTATGGATATCCATTGCATATCCACTGGATGTCCAATGTATATCCGTTTTGCGTTGCCAGATGGACGTCCATTTTTGTGGAAGTGTACAGTCCAATGGATGTCCATAAGGTATATGCCGGACTAAAATCGGATGTCCAATGGACAACTACCAAGTCCTTTTGCAGTTGTCCAATGGATGCCTTATGGATAAAGTTGTGCTATTAGGAAGCGTCTCAATATTAGTTGATTATGTTTGACTGCAATACATCTTTCAATCCACTTAAACATGATTCTACAATTTCATAATATACAGATGCTAAAACTGGTTTCGTATTTTCAGATAATTGTATTGTTAAATTTGTTTTGAATCAGTCACAACCGGGTAAATTATCAAGGAACATTACTTTCCATTGCGATTTAAATATTACATATTTGTCCATTTGAGATATTCTATAAAATAATTCTAATTTCCAGGTGGTCCAATCTTCTTGTGATAAGTTTTTTCGTCTTCTTCAAATTTGTCAAATTTACAGATTTCTTTAGCTCTATTCAGATTGTCTTGTTTTCTTTCAATGTACATATTTTATACTGATCTGCAAACTGTTTCTGCTCTTTCAATAACTGACTTCTTTCAAGTTTACAAAGTTTGGAAATGCTACAAAGGACTTCGATAGGAAAACTATCAAGTATTACGATATCATTAAATTTCTTTGGATTAATTTATAGTCTTGATTAGTTGAGATTCCTGAGCTTCATCTATTAATTTTTCCACAAGACATTAACTTTTTATTTGAAGTTCTGTTATGCTTTAAATAATACAGACAGTTAAATTGATCTAGAATAAACATAATTGCAAACTAGCGACTCCTAAACTTCCCCTATCTTACTAAAATATCAATTTTGATCACATTGTGTTAATTTGGAAATATTCTTCGTTAAACTATTTTTTTTAGGTGTAGATAAACCCGTAACAAAAAATAAACCAAACAACAGTGACATACTTAGTAATGCCTTTGTATTTATTATTGGCGGACTTCATTCTACCTCTTCTGTAATATCGTTTATGTGTTACGAATTGGCCCTGCATTCCGATATTCAAAATAAACTAAGGATGGAGATTCAAAGCAAATTTGAAAAATGTAATGGAAATATAACCTATGAAGATTTGATGTCTTTGAAGTATTTGGATATGGTTGTATCAGGTATTATAATATTATTCTTAAAATCAATCAATATGACACAAGAAATTTGTATTTTTTAGAATCATTAAGAAAATGGATGAATTTTCCCGCAACAGACAGAGTGTGTACTAAAAAATACACCATACCAGCAGTGAATCCGGAAGAATCACCTCTTACTTTAGAACCAGGCATGAGTATATGGATACCAATATACGCTATTCACAATGATTCTAAGTATTATCCTAATCCGGAACGCTTCGACCCGGAAAGATTTTCTGATGAAAACAAAGACAAAATTAAACCGTATACTTATTTTCCGTTTGGAATAGGACCAAGAAGCTGCGTTGGATCGAGATTTGCCATTTTACAAGCCAAAACGATAATGTTTTATCTTTTGTTGAATTTGGAAATAGTTGTAACATCTAAAACTAAAATACCAGCAGTAAGAGCGCCATTCGATTTAATAGGAACATCGGCTTTAGGAGGTTTACATTTAGGATTAAAAAAAAATGAAAATAAATATATTTAAAAGCACACGTTTTTTTAGAACCTAGAATCTTTCACTATCAAATCAAAATGTTAAAATTCTAAGAAGTTGCACCTTTTAAAGCAGACAAAGAAGACAGATAAAGGACCGCAAATAAAATTCGTTCTCTAAATTGTTATTAAATGATAGTTACAATCATTTCAGACTCTCAATCAGTGCTCATATCAATTGAAAGTTGTCCTTATAAACAATACAACAACAGTATTATTATTAAGATCAAATATCTCTTATCTTTAATTATAAAAAAAAATGGTAGAATTCATTTCGTATGGACAAAGGGACATGCTGGAATACATGGCAACGAGATTGTGGATAAGGAAGCAAAAGAGGCATGTGATCTGACCGAAATAGAAAGTATTTTTGCTTATAGCGATATTATTAACATATACAAGATCAAAGTACACAGGGAATGGGAATCCATCTGGAAAAAATATGCTACAACCTCTAATAACCCTTATTTTGATATACATCCTACCCTACCAACAGCCTCAAAAATACCACATATTTACAGCTATCATATCAGTAGGTTTTATTCGACAACAATAACTAGATTAAAACTCAACCATGGACGCTTCCAATCGCATTTGTATAAAATTGGCATTACAGACTCCCCTAATTGCGACTGTGATAATACAATAGGAGATCTTAATCATTTATTCTTTTCATGTAAACACCATGTAAATTCAAGTACCTTTCTCATTAAAAATTTAATTAACTTGGGAATAGAACTACCAACAAACATTGTAATTTTACTAAGTTTAAATAACAAATATATTCTAGATTGTCTTATTGACTTTTTAAAACATGAAGGAATCATTATCTAGAACATTATCGTCAAAGTTTAATTTCTGATCATTTTATATCTTAATATACAAAAAATCTGTGGCTAATAGACTTATGTCTGAAGCCAAATACCCACAAAAAAAAAAAAAATTGTAGCAAAAAATTATACCACTTGTAACATAAAAAATATGAAATATATCATAATGTCCTGACATGGTTTAAAGAAGAAAAAAATCGGTTGTGTCGCATAAAACATTCCCGACGAGTATCCACGAATACTTTTTCAGATATTTAATGTTAAAGATTCAAATTTTGATATTTTTTTATTTTTGACAGGTGACAGTTGGAGAAAAAATTGGACTGTTCTGAATGGAGTTTTTCAAGGGCTTTCAAATGACATATTTCATGTTCAATTTCGTGACATATTGCATCTGTAATTTTTTTCGATAGTGATACTTCCGTTTGACAGATGTCGTACAATAACTAATGGGTTCTCCCGACGGGTAACCCAAACCCCCATGGTTGAAGTATTTCAGGTTAGACATTGCGCAGGATATGTGACGTCACCTGGTGCCCATCAAAAATTTTTAATGTGTCATTAAATGAGGTTATTGTCTTTTTTGACATATTTTTATTTAATTTCACCCATAAACTGATTAAAAATATATTGCGCTGTGTTTGGTGTAAAAGTTATACTCGCTCTAAAAACAGTACAAAGTTTTTTCGATTTCTGAACTACCATTTATTACAAAAACAGTAGGTTATTATATGAATCAACATGTTTAACATTTTTAGACTTCATTTTAAATAACACAAAAAAGTTCTGTAAGATGTATTGTGTAATAGCTTTAACTAGTTTCGTATTAATTTATTAGTTAGCATTTTATTCAATAATAACAATAAAGCACAGCACAACTTATGAAAAAGTTTATAACATTTATTGTACATACCAACTTATATGACTCTAAATCTAAGTTATACTCATATTTACGCTTGCCATATTCGTTCTTTGAATGTAAATTAGGCACTAGGTATGTATATAAAAGCCTAAGTAACATAAACCTGCAATAACAATATGCATCAAAAAGTTTCACTGATAATATAAGCTATTTCAAATCACTTTTTTATAAAAATAATTTTTTTTATTAAACATTTATAAAATCACTCTAAAGTTAATCTAAAGTATTTTATTTGTTAGATATTTGACAATTAGTTTAACGATGAAATTAGGCATAACATAATTGAGTATTTTCGGTTTTTACATCTAGCAATTAAATGGTTTTTATAATATAAAACACATCGGAATCGTAAAAAAAGTTTATACTTTTATTAAAGTAGTTATCACTTTTTAGTGTACAATACTTTACAATACATTTTTATTAAATATGTAGCCGTAAAAAAATAAAAGCCACCCGAAAGACATATTAACCCTATGCAATCCAATGTTAAATTATTTCGTTTGGACTCCAGCTGACGTCATGCGCAAACTTGGACGAATTTGGGACATCTGAGTGTCTAACTTGTGTAATTTTTAAATCATGCCAAACCCCTATACCAAATTTGAGCTCAATCGGATTAAACGTGTGGCCTTTATAATGGAAGAATACACAGACAGACAGACTTCCTTCTGGAAATGCTCTTAATCGTCTCAGGGGACCCGAAAATGGATATTTCCGTTTTTATCTCGAAATTTTTTTTAAACTCGTTTACAATACCTACTACAAAAAGAGGAGGAAATTTAATAAAAAGAAAAACTATACTCCCGGAACTGTATGACCAATATTTATAATTTTCACGGAGTGTTGAAAATACGACCGAAAACGGGGACTTCGAGTTGCATAAGCCCTTCCCACTTTAATGAATAATTATTATCAAATATAAAAATTGAAAAAAATCAAGCAACTACTGGATAGATTTATGAACAATAATCCGCCGGTCAAAAAAATTTTATCGCGATTTTTCTATTAATTATGCATTAGTTAATTACCAATTTATTCCTACTTGAACTTGAACATTGTAAGTGCGATAATTGTGAAATAACAAATCTGAAATTGTTTTCCCTTTTTGGACCTATTTTTGAAAGGTCTTAGAAGAGATTCCCGTTGGAAAAATAAAAAATTGTTATTTTTCACTTTGTTATTAACAATTTACTTTGGTTAAAAATTAAAGAGCTTGATTAATCATTGAAAATTTTTTTTTTTCTGTTATTGTTTAAAAACATATTTGTTAATAACAATTTTTTTCTACCGTATAAATAACTAGCTGATAACCCGTTTTTTGCTATGGAGTCTTTTTAGTACCTGGACTACCGATTGATTTTTTCCTATTTTTCCTTATTTTCCCCTATTTTTTCCATATATTTGCCTATTTTCCTATATTTATCTCTAATTTCCTATTTTATCTATCATTTTCAATTTTTTTTATTTTTCCAAATATTTCCGTATTTTCTAAGTTTGTTCCTATTTTCACTATTTTTTTCCTATTATTATTCACTTATTTTCTCTATTTTTGATCTTTTTCCCCATTCTTTATATTTCTTTCTATTTTTTCCTGTTTTTATCCTATTTGTACCCATTTTCCCCATTTTCTCCATGTTTCCTATGTGTTTCCCCATTTATTCTCTAATTTCTATGTTTTTCCATATTTTTTCCCCAAAGGTTTAATTTCCAAAAAAAAATTTTAAATTATCTTATAAACAATGCATTTGTTTATAACAATTTTGTAAACAATAGAAAATAAAATTTTTTTAAAATCATTTTCATGTGACTTCTGATCATAAAAAACCGGATCAATAGTAATATGAAAAAAAAAATTTTTTCAATGATTAATCAAGCTCTTTAATCTTTAATCAAAGTAAATTGTTAATAACAAAGTGAAAAATAACAATTTTTTAATTTTTCCAACGGGAATCTCTTTTAAGACCTTTCAAAAGAGTAAAAAAAGTTCAGATTTGTTATTTAACAATTATCGCACTTAGAAAGTTCATGTTCAAATACTACAAAATTGGTAATTAACTAATGCATAATTAATAGAAAAATCGCGATAAAAAATTTTTGGCTGCGGATTCTTGTTCATAAATGTATCCAATAGATGTCTGAATTTTTTCAATTCTTAATTTTCATATTTAATAAGTTTAAATAATATTTATTCATTAAAGGTAAGCGGCGCTTTCACAAGCCGGAGTTCCTGTTTTCGGCCGTATTTTCAAACCTCTGGGAAAATTATAAATGTTAGTCCTGCAGTTCCTGGAGGTCCAATTTTTTTTGGGAGATTTCTTCCTCTTTTTGAATCTTTTTTTAAATTTGAAAAATGTCAAACAGTTTTTGAGATATTTGCAAAAAACTAAACCCCATTTTTTTTCAGTTAATTTTTCATAACTTTTTCAATTTTTGCAAGCGGCTCTTGATTTTTTTCAAAAATTATCTACACCCTATTCCGAATCGAATGACACCTCGTTCATATTTTTCGGAGGTGGAGAAACAGGTTTGACCCAACAAGCACTTGTTGACTAGACTATGTCTAGCCACTATTAATAAAACTAGAAATTACTGTTTTGTTGTGGAGATTAATATTAATGTAAATCAAGTTGTTTTAATAATCATTTATTTTGTTTTTTTTTATATAAAAACTGGGGAATCAGTTTCGAATTTGTACATAATTTTCCAAACATGATTTAGTTAAAGTTTTAGAAGGATGATGGAAACACTAATTTTAATAGCCGTATTGGCTGTCCTTATTTATTATTATACAATAAAGCCAATGTATTATTGGAGCGAAAGAAATGTGAAGCAACCAACGAATTATTGGTTAATTGGAAACACTTATAGCTTTATATTGGGATTGAAATCAGTTGCCGCTTTTCACCAAGAGACGTGTCAAGCATTTTCCGATACTAGGTAAGAATTTTATTCTGCATTATTAGCAAAAATTGGTAATATTAAATTAAATTTATGTAAAACTGTAAAGTGATAATTCAAATTATTTAATAACTATCTATCTCATTTCCCTCGAGAAAAAATGGCCACAAAATTTAATCCAGCACCTTTTTTTCGATTTTTTCAAAATCCTCGTTTTGAAATAAAAGGCAGCTATGAAAATGGAATACTAAAGAATTATTTATTTTTATATACTTTTTTGATATCCAAGATAAAAATTATTTATTTTCAAAATTTAGTCCTGCACCTTTTTTTCGATTTTTTCAAAAGTTTTGAAATAAAAGGCAGCCATGAAAATGGAATACGAAAGAATTGTTTGTTTTAATATGCTTTTTTGATAAAAAATTCCAAAACGAGAGAAAAAAAAATTAATTATTTTACAAATACAACCGGTGGCGCATCGGCTGTCGCCGCGTTTAGGTGCTAACATGACTCGGATAAATTGTGATACAGTCATGAAATAAATAAATTATTAAATTTAAAAAAATTTTATATAGGCAATATTACACTCCATCCTATACAATTTTATAATGGAGAATTAAAAAAAAATATTAATATACATTAAAAATGACAAAAATCTCATTTCGAAAAATTAAAAATGTCTACTAGGATCGTGGGCGGTGCATTGATTTTTGGAAATAATAATTAGAATTCCTAAAAGTTTGCGAAAATCAAATATAAGTGAGATTATACTGTAGTCTAAGAGCTAGACCATCTGATTAACCCGTTTCCCACAAATCAAAAAAAAAATTAAATGATGTTTTATTATCAGTCAATTAAGAAAATACCATTCTGGCAGGCATCTTGCAGTTGCGTCATTATCCCCTAAATTTTTGAAAATGTAAAAAAGAAAATTTTTTTAATCTACTCCCACAAGCCTACAATTTTAATAGGTTGTAATTTACATATGTTTAAGTGTAAATAAAAATTGGCAACCTATTTTGAGGGTTGCCAGTATGTGCCAAACGATAGCAAAGTTGTCATAGGGATAGTAATTCATAACCTGCTCCGACAAGACTAAAATTTTGAGGGTATGTTCTTTCAATTGTTTAAAAAGTATATGTAAGTAACCAGAAGGAATAACATAGCTATATCAAAAACCTTAAGAGATACAGAAGCAGTTAAATGGGAAAAAAGTTAACTATTTTGAAGAGTATTACATTGGTCTAAAATATCTACAGGGACTTTCGCCCTTCTCAAGTTATACAGGACAAACCAAAAATGCTCTTTTGATTTTTACTCCTATAATTTTTATTTAAAAAAAATATCAAAAAATAGAAAAGGAAAGTTTTATTGTATCTCAAATTTGCTATGAAATTGTACCAATAAATATTTGATACGATGTTTTGTGTCTTTACGGCCACCATGAATTTATTTTTTTAATACGGATCTATCTTTTTTATTACAAAAATAGATAAAAAATTAAAATTAAAATTCAAAGATATATATCAAACTTATCATTTTAATAACGTTATATCTGAAATAATTAGCATCATCAGATGCATTATCAATGAAATAAAAGAAACTTAAAATAGTAGCTATTAAACAAGCACAAGATAATCGATCTGCATCGTGAATAAAAAATGTAGATAGAGAATTTAAAGACAAAGTCAGTTATAAAATTAAGTATAATAAATTGTTGATAGATATGAACCTAGTAATACTTTAAGTTTATTGGTTGAAATTGATATCTGATGATTGTGTTTTAGATTTTATGAAGAATATTTTTTTTCCTAAAATGAATAATAAAAAAGTTTCCCATATGGTTCAAATTTACGGAGACTGTATACGTAAAACATCGTAGAAAATGTAATGTATGATACACCACTGAATTTGTCTTTAAATTCACTAGCAATATTTTTAAATCACGACGCAGGCTGACTATTTATCTGCTTGTTTAATTTCTATTGTTATACTTTTCTTTGGTTCAGTCATAATGCAACTTTTTTTATCGAAATTGTTAGGTAATAGTATATACCCTCAAATAGTGTAAAAAAATTCAAGGGGTGATAGCACTCCTAAAATTACTAGAAAAAGTTCCTATAAACACCAAAAAAGATATGGATAAATAAACCCTCTAACCCTGCAATAACTACCCTTTCCGATTATAAAAATAATTTTTCGATATCACCGTTGGATTTAGACTTAAATGTTATGTCCTCTAGTTTTTACCTCTCGCCCTTCAGGTAAGAGAGGTATAGGAATCATGCTAAAAATTGGGTAGTGAGTTTTCAATGAATAAACACGTTTTAGGGTCCCTAGAATACGATTTTAATATTTTCGCGATGATGTCTGTGTGTGTGTGTGTGTGTGTGTGTGTTAGTGTATGTGTGTGTTAGTGTGTGTGTGTTTGGATGGATGTTGTAGTAACGATAACTCAAAAACTACTAAATAAAAAAATTTGAAATTTTGCATACAGGATTCTGATACCCTAGATTAGATCTGATTAGATTTTGGTGTCAATCGCACAACCGGAAGTGGCAGTTGCTATGGGTGATGACGCCAATATTATACAAAACGGCAATAAAGTTTTACACATATATTTTGTATACCCTATAGTTTATTTTCATCTCATTAAGATTTTTGAAACTTTTGCCATTGCTGCCAGATTTACAAAAAAATAATTTTTTTTCATACTTTTTTGTGTCAACCTGTAAATTTTTGATTCAAAAATGGCGAGAGGTCATGTGCTGGCCACATCAGATTTTTCGTATTATTTAAATGCGCCTTTAAGGCATCGGCGCCTTCGTGCGCCGCGCAACCTTGTCCATTTGGACGGCGCGTCCCTGTCGCACTGTCATGTAATCCCACACTCTTCAAGCCCCCTTAGAGCATACCAAATTTGGGGTTGTTGACTAGATTTGGGCTCCCAGCGATTTCCTTTAAATGTCCAGTCACATCATTTAGGTGACGAGTGTATTTCATCCTGGACTTAGTCCCTATATTTACTCAGCGCAGTAAGCAGCTCTTCGAAAAGAGATTCCGATGATTACAACATCCCATACCACATACGATGTCCAATAGATGTCCGTTTAAAATACAAATGAAGTCCATGGACCTTAAATATACGTCCAATGAATGTGTAATTCTGGACGTTTCATAATTGGACGTCTTATGGATGTTCATTGAACTTAAAATATCCATAATATACGTTATTGAACATATTTGGATGTAAAGAACTGGGTCTTATTTGTACATTTAGAAATTGTACCTTCGTGCGTATGTCCAAAGTATAAGTAAATCTGGAGATGACCATTAACAGCAATTTATTTAAAATAATTTGAATAAATTTTAATATGTATTTAGTTATTTTTTTAATTTATTTATTTCAATAATGACTACAGTAACTTTGTAACAAATAATTAATTATTAAATTTTTGTTAGTGCTAAACGATTAGTTTAACAACAAAAATCAGTTTTTTAGTTATTTTTTTTCAGATATGTTGGATTACATTTTATAACAAAACCGGTTCTATTAGTGAAGGACATTGACTTAATTAAACAAATAACTATAAAAGATTTCGATTACTTTACGGATCGTTCTAAATTTCTGCCTGACAATGATCCTTTATGGAGTAATAATTTGATATTTTTAACTGGTAAGCTATTTGCAATTAGTAAGAAAATTTACTGATTTACTTTAATCAATGTAATACATTTTCATAGGTCAAAAATGGAAGGACGTGAGACCAGTCGTGAGCAGCAATTTTTCCAGCAGCAAAATGAAATTAATGTTTGTGTTAATGTCCGAAACGGCTGTAAATTTTACGAGCACATTAAAATCCCAGGCTGAAGGTGTAATTGAGTTTGAAGCAAAAAATCTCGTTTCTCGTTTTGCAACCGACCTTATAGCAACCACAGCTTTTGGCTTTAAAACAGATTCACTCGAAGATCCGAACAATGACTTTTATTTGAAAATATGCGCAGCTTCTGATTTAACAAATTTTAAATCATTTATAAATGCCATTGCATATAATCTGTTTCCTAAATTATATAAGGTTGGTATAAATTTGGTAGTTAAAATAATAATACTATATAGATTTTTATTTTTTTAGTTGATAGATATCCAATTTTTTTCAAAAGATGTGAGGAAATTCTTTTACGATATTGTTGAAAAAAACGTTAAAGATAGAGAAAGAAACGGGATTGTACGTCCAGATTTTATAGATTTGCTATTAAAAGCAAGAAAACAAAAATCTAATGACGACCAATCTGTGGTTGATACAAGTTTTTCTACTGTTCAGAAAAATAAAATAGGTACTGTAATAAATTATTTAATTTATATCTGAAAATAATACATTGAAATAAAAACCCCCTAACGCTTATAGTTCTGATCATATATTGATTGTTTTGATGTTAAGGATACATTTTCTTTTTCTATCATATTATCTTTGTTTCTTTCGTAAACATTTTTTTCAGATATTCCATTCAACCCGTCGTCTTCAACCCTTCTTTACCTTGAAGACTTATATCATTTGGGTTGCTATTTTCAGATTTTATTTTTACTAATATATATTCTATTGTATTTGTTTCAAATTTGATGCTGACAAAATCCCCTAATAGTTCTGGTCATATCTCGAGGATAATCTTCTTTTAACATAAACATTTTCTTCAGATATTCCATTCAAACCTTCGTCGTCATTTTTTTTCTAAATATTGTTCAGAATGGTTGTCATATTCGAGTTGGTGTGGCTCTGGTTCAATTAATGCTGCTCCAATGCTCTTTCTTGTTGAAATATAAACTTTTTCCCTCTTTGTGGAGCCTGCTCACCTCTAGGTCGCTTCTGGTATCTGACCTTATTTCCATTGCTCTTTCAACATCTTGTTATTCTTGCTATAGTCCTAACCCAACATTTTTTCGCAATACTGCATCTGGATTAAATGGAACTATGCCACAAGCCTTAAATACTTCTTTAACATTGGCCTCTGTTTTTACTCCAACTTTTTTAATTGTTTCATTCAACCATCTTCAAAACACTGTTTTCGATCTTTCTAAGCAATCGCGCAATGCGCCTGTAAATGGACGGAATTATGCGACATCTGAAGGAGGTATGTAGAGTTTGGTGACAAGAGAACAAACATAATGTGATTATTTTCATATTGCTCAATAACACTGATCGTCAAATGTCACCAATAATGACATTGGGATCATCAAGATTGTGCATGAAAGGTAAAACAATTATCGAAAACTAATCTTCAAAAGAGCAGGAATCGAACCATTCACCTGGAAACCCGTATCCTGTCGTCCACTCAGGATATAAATGTTTGACTTTATACACCACATAGTGCGATAGTAACTTTCCATCTTCTGATATGGTAAACATAACACTGTTGTTAGATTTGGAAGTGTCTATTATTCTATTTACATGTTTTACCCAACGCTTTACTAAAACTTTCACAGAACTCGGATTATCAGAGAAGTGTCTCAATATTAGTTGATTACGTTCGACTGCAATATATCTTTTAATTCACTTAAATATGATTCTACAATTTCATAAGATACAGATGCTCGAACTGGTTTCGTATTTTCAGATAATTGTATTGTTAAATTTGGATGCCTCAGCATGAAAGTTTTGAATCAGTCAAAATCGAGTAAATCATCAAGGAACATTGCTTTCCATTGCGATTTGAATATTGCATATCTGTCCATTTGAGATATTCTTTAACGTAATTCCGATTTCCAGGTGGTCCAATCTTCTTGTGATAAGTTTTTAAGTATTCTTCAAATTCGTCAAATTTACAGATTTCTTTAGTTTCATTCAGATTGTGTTGTTTTCTTTCAATGTAAAACTTTTATACTGATCTGTAAACTGTTTCTGCTCTTTCAATAACTGACTTCTTTCAAGTTTGGAAATGCTACAAAGGACGTCAGTTGGAAAACTATCAAGTATTACAATACCATTAAATTTCTTTGGACTAATTTATAGTTTTAAGTAGTTGAGATTCCAGGAGCTTCATCTATTAATTTTTTCACAAGGCATTAACTTTTTATTTGAAGTTCTGTTGTTCTTCAAAGGACCCCGCACTTTTTAAATGGCAAATGGCTTTCTGTAAAATATGCTGAATTTTGCATATATTAAAGATCTCGATGTCTTAAGTAAAAGCTTCCATGGCACCAACAAAAAATAATGATATGTTTCTGAGATACAGGGTATTAAAGAATCGATTTTTCATAATTTTAAGATTTTAAAAAATTGCAATGACTCGCATATGTTTGAATTAATTTGATATATATTTTGTTTATAATACATGTATAAGTGTTTGAAAATATAATAGCAATAATTTTAAATTGCAACTATACAGGGTGAGTTGTGTTTAAAATAAAAGAGACAAGTTTGTAACTATGTGAATCAACTAATTATGTTTTACTGAAGATGATCATATATTGGTTGAAACGTTGATAGAAGTTTTAAAGATACCTATAATTTTGAACCTAAAAATTCAGTAAAAATTCCATTGGAATAATAAACGTATCATTATTTTTTGTTGGTGCCATGGAAGCTTTTACTTAAGACATCGAGAGCTTCAACATATGCAAAATTCAGCATATTTGACCGAAAGCCATTTGCCATTTAAATAGATCTAAAATACACATAATTGCAAACTAGTGACCCCTAAACTTGTACGAAACTACTAAACTATCAATTTTGATCACATTGTGTTAATTTGCGAATATTCTACGTTAAACTATTTTTTTAGGTGTAAATAAACCCGTAACAAAAAAAACAAACAACTGTGACATACTTAGTAATGCCTTTATATTTATTGTTGGCGGACTTCATTCTACCTCTTCTGTAATATCGTTTATGTGTTACGAATTGGCCCTGCATTCCGATATTCAAAATAAATTAAGGATGGAGATTCAAAGCAAATTTGAAAAATGTAATGGAAATATAAAATATGAAGATTTGATGTCTTTGAAGTATTTGGATATGGTTGTATTAGGTATTGTATTATTATTCTTAAAATCAATCAATGTGACATAAGAAATTTGTATTTTTTAGAATCATTAAGAAAATGGATGAATTTTCCAGCAACAGAAAGAGTGTGTACTAAAAAATATACCATACCAGCAGTGAATCCGGAAGAATCACCTCTTACTTTAGAACCAGGCATGAGTATATGGATACCAATACACGCTATTCACAATGATTCTAAGTATTATCCTGATCCGGAACGCTTCGACCCGGAAAGATTTTCTGATGAAAACAAACACAAACTTAAACCGTATACTTATTTTCCGTTTGGAATTGGACCAAGAAGCTGCGTTGGGTCTAGATTTGCCATTTTACAAGCCAAAACGATAATGTTTTATCTTTTGTTGAATTTGGAAATAGTTGTAACATCTAAAACTAAAATACCAGCAGTAAGAGCGCCATTCGATTTAATAGGAACATCGGCTTTAGGAGGTGTACATTTAGGATTAAAAAAAATTGAAAATAAATATATTTAAAAGTATAAGTTTTTTTTTGGAACCTAGAATCTTTCACTATGAAACCAAAATGTTAAAATTCTAAGAAGTTGCAGCTTTTAAAGCAGATAAAGAAGACAGATAAAGGAATGTAATGATGTGACCAAATAAAATTCGTTCTCTAGATTGTTATTAAATGATAGTTTCTCAATTTTGTAGCAAAAAATTATACCACTCTGACTTAAAAAATATGAAATATATCAAAATGTCTTGACATGGTTTAAAAAAAGAAAAAAATCTGCTTTAATTTGGTATTTTTTTAAAATGTGGACTTAAATATTGAAAGGTGGTTTCTAGGGTTACGCTTAGTAGTTTGCACAAATTTTGTGATGTTGAGATGATTTAATTTGCATTCTTTTTTACTGAAGTTATGGAAAATATGATTTGAAGTTAAATTTAAAATATTATCTTTAATAAGAACTCTGGTTTTTAAGAGAAATGTATCCAGTTGCCATGGTGATTTAAAATTTATTTGCACAATATCAAGTCTAAGATAACCAATAAATGTTTTTTACTGAGTAAAACTCCAACGAAAAATCAGGTTACACCAATCACTGAAACGTGCCAAAAATTAGAATGTTTTTTTGTTGAGTGTTGCTTATAGATTTCGATCAAAAGGTGGTTTTTAGAATATAAGATTTTCATTTTCTGGAACCTCCAATGTCCAGTTATCAACACTAGATAAGAACATGTCAATATAGGTCGCAGTATAATTATCCCCATATCAACATACATATGACATAGGTCGTGACAAAAAAATAAATTTAGCCGACTGTAATTAATATTAATATAAATTTAATAACCATTTAAATATGATTGTTGAATAATGGTCGACAATAAAGGA
The DNA here is from genome assembly GCA_963243735.1 of Neocrepidodera transversa. Taxonomy (NCBI): domain Eukaryota; kingdom Metazoa; phylum Arthropoda; class Insecta; order Coleoptera; family Chrysomelidae; genus Neocrepidodera; species Neocrepidodera transversa. Next base: position 10,132,030 of record OY725353.1, on the reverse strand, counting down.
ATGCTTACTTATAAATTAGGTTATTTTTTTAGCCATTTAAATTGTTTTTATTTATAAAAGCTGTGGAATCAGTTTCGAATTTGTACATAATTTGCGAAACGTGATTTAGTTAAAGTTTTGAAAAGATGATGGAAACGCTAATTTTGGTAGCAGTGTTGGCTGTCCTTGTTTATTATTATACAATAAAGCCAATGTATTATTGGAGCGAAAGAAATGTGAAGCAACCAACGATTTATTCATTAATTGGAAACGCTTATAGTTTTATGATGGGATTGAAATCAGTTGCTGCTTTTGACCAAGAAACTTGTCAAGAATTTTCCGATAGCAGGTAAAAATTTGTAGATTTTATTCTACAGTATTAGCAAAGATTAGTAATACTAAATTTTTATGTAAAACTGTAAAGTTACCATTCATGTTATTTAATTTTCCTCGAGGAAAAAAACGCCAAGTTGTGTATGAAATTTAGCACAGTTATAAAAGATGACATTGTAAGAGATTTGACCCGATAAGCTACCCTTCTCGACTCGTAGGACACCCATATTTTCAAAATGGCGAACAAATAAATCTTTCATTTAATTTTTTTTAATCTAGGCAATATTATAATACTCTATCCTAAATAATTCAAGGATGGAGAACTCTAAAAAAAAATCAGATCGATATGAATTTCAATGCCACCAAATTTGCGATATGGCTTAAAAATAAGCATAAATAAATAAATAATAGTTTATTCATACAATAATAAAAGTTTAAAAAAACATATAAAATACATGAAATATTAATAGGTACTCACTATAGAGACATAGCCTAAACGTGAGAAAATGAAAAACAATAAAATTTAATACGAAATTCAAAACTTAAAAGACCAGAAAACTTGCTAAATGACTTAATTCTAAAAATTATTCTAAAATACGTGTGTCAGAATGTGATAAAATAATTAACTCCTTGGAAAAAAGTTAGATGAAATCTGGTTAATATTAATTTAATATTTTGTAACGCTCTTTACGTCGTCAAGCGGTCTTCTTTCACTTGCACTGGCAGCGTCAGTGATACCTCTTGTAGGACAACGACGAACCAGAAATGGAATAACTATTGAGAATAGTGTTTTATTAGCTTACTACTGGATCTTATCAGAGAAGTGTAAGCGAAGAGTACAATTCTGGGATGAGCCAAATAGCAGTCCACTTCTTTATAAAAGAGATAACAAACAATATTTGAGAACACCTTGAACTCGACAGTATAAGACTTCCTAATACTATTGATGAAAAAGCTGGTTAAATTGCATTTTCTTAACAAATTTTGATTCGCAGGTGTTTCGAGGGCTCAACACATGATTCGTTTATATGGAACCAATCACTAATAAAAGAAACACTTGAAGCATGGCACCATCAATGTTAAAGTAAGGTTTCTGAATATCCTTAATATCCAGTATTGATGACTCCCTTTAAAAATCCTGCGCCAGAAATTCCTGAAGCCAGGTACAACAATTTCTATTTTCAAGCCAGAACTTGCGTGGAAAGATGTTTGGGAGTCCTAAAGATAAGGTGCCTATTAATACATACATATATATATATAGACATGCCGTTCCGGCACGATAGAGGTCGCAATTTTTGTCCAAAGGATACCAAATTTGGTGCAAAAATTCATTGGGGCAGTAATTCGTTACGTATTGCAAATGGGCATTGTACCTCTAAGGGGGTGAGAATTGGATGGGGTTGAAATATCAAAAAATTCAGATCTCCGCCATTTTTGAAAATATTAAAAAAGGTTATTAGACTTTTTTTATACACTGATTATTATAAAACTAATTTGTCTAAAACTTTTTTTCATCCGACCCACGGGGGTGGAACTGGAGGGGGTTAAAATTTTAAAAAAATTATATCTCCGCCATTTTTAAAAATATTGAAACAGGCCATAAGACTTTTTTATGCAATAATTATTATAAACTTAATTCGTCAGAAACTTTTTTAAACGGACCTAAGGGAATGGAACTGAAGGGGGTTGAAATTTCAAAAAAATTCATTTCTCCGCTATTTTTGAAAATATTGAAACAAGTCATGAGACTCTTTTCATGCAATAATTATTATAAAAGTTATTGTTTTGAAACTTTTTTCGATCTGACCATATCGTGGGGTGGGGAAGGATGCATCTCAAATTTATACAACAGAAATCTACCTCCCCCTGTCGATCCTACCGACAGGAATTTTTTTCGAATATTCATTAAGATTTAAACTTGAATTGGGAATTTGGAACCTTTGGTTTTCAACGATGTTGAAGAATATCGTCACCACTAACCAAAACTACACTTTTTAAACCACTCTACGTGCGTTTCGCTAATTACGTTAGCATCATCAGGAGTCGATGATAAACTAAATATTAAACCTACGATTTGGCTATTTTTATACCTACCACCTTCACGCATGAATGTGATTCGGCGCCAAGTACCGAGGCTTTCCCCAATCATTTGGAAAAAACCCGCCAACCTTATCTAATTAAATTATATAGAGGACTAAAGATAAAGGACCTATTCCATTTAGTCCACTATACAGTTTAATTAGATAAGGTTGGCGGGTTTTTTCCAAATGATTGGGGAAAGCCTCGGCACTTGGCGCCGAATGACATTCATGCGTGAAGGTGGTAGGTATAAAAATAGCCAAATCGTAGGTTTAATATTTAGTTTATCATCGACTCCTGATGATGCTAACGTAATTAGCGAAACCGTGCGTGGTTTAAAAAGTGTAGTTTTAGTTAGTGGTGACGATATTCTTCAACATCGTTGAAAACCAAAGGTTCCAAATTCCCAATTCAAGTTTTAATCTTAATGAATATTCGAAAAAAATTCCTGTCGGTAGGATCGACAGGGGGAGGTAGATTTCTGTTGTATAAATTTGAGATGCATCCTTCGCCACCCCACGATATGGTCAGATCGAAAAAAGTTTCAAAACAATAACTTTTATGCGTGAAGGTGGTAAGTATAAATAGCTAAATCGTAGGTTTATCATCGACTCCTGATGATGCTAACGTAGTTAGCGAAACGTACGTAGAGTGGTTTAAAAAGTGTAGTTTTGGTTAGTGGTGACGATTGTAACGAAGTTATTTTTTTTTATTATTATTATTTAACTTATCTTATTTTAAAGGGTATTAACTGTTTTACTTTTGATTTATTGACATCCCTCTTAATTTATTAACATGTATAAAAATAAGTTATTCTTTTGAAATTCGTTCTTTGGATTTCCTACTTATTTGGAGTTTTAATCTTGTAAATTGTTGAGACAAACCGCACAAATCAGTTCCGTAGACTATCGCGCATATTTTCTGATTTAGTGGGGCCTTTGCTAAGTGGGGCTGGGAAAACTGTTAAAAAGGCCAGGAGCCGCTAAAATCACTCTCTTGGTTCTTGACTCTTTTAGAAAAAAGCTCGATTATTTTGAGATGAGTACATTTAGTTTTGGCCACGCCCCAGTTGGCGCAGCACGTCATAAACTTTGTGGACCTTATTTTATGGCGCTAAGTTCAAATCTGCTACGGTAGGGGTATCTGATATTTTAGCAGTGGCGTGTGTACATTAATAAAATATTTTAAATTGAAAATACTTTAAAATAAAAAGTAGCATTTAAAATGTTAACTATTTGTTAGTTAAATTGCTGTTAAACTTTAAGGTAATAAAACAACTAAAAGTTTAAATAAATAATTTATATTCTATTAAAATGCTTATAATTTTAACTGTTTTCATCACTATCTTCGAAGTCCGAAAGGTCGGAATCCCACTCATCGGACGACCCCGTATTGACAAAAAATATGAGGGAATCTGTATATTCATCCATCAGATGTTCTTTTTGAATATATGCATCCTCATATTTTGCGGAATGGTCCACCACATTTGCCCACTCTTTCAAATTTTTTCTTGCTAATTTTTCAACATCATCCAACTTAAATGTTGTATTATGTTGACCTACCCAATTTTTTACCGTGGCCCATATTTTTTCGATGGGATTTAGTTCAGGGTGATACGGACGCAACCGTAATACTTTGTGACCATTTTCTTCAAGAAGATCATCTAAAAGAAATTTCGGCGGGGGTCTGTGAGCTTTAATTAATGTGTACAGTTCTGGTTTGGTCATTTTAGCATCATACGGAATATGGTTTTTAATGAACCATCTTTAGCCTCATTTTTCATAAAGTTTAACAGGCGTGAAATTATTTCCTTGGCATGGCTTTGAAGAACTTGGCCCTCTCTGCCTAATAATTTTTTTGTTCCATTTCGAACAACAAGCTAAAAATTTAGGTTTCATTAGCATTTTTGAAAATATGATAAAAATAGGATACAAATTAAAGGCTTGGAAGGGATTTAAAATTTTTCAGAATGTACGGTTTCGTCTTAAATGTACTTACCAAAATACACACAAAATGAATTAAATGAAAGTTTATATAGATAGACACACAAATCGAAGCACAAAAACACAAGAAAACTGAAAATAGCTAAATAAATGGAACAAGTACAAATAAGTAACACTACGCTACTGAATCCAAATTTCATGAGCGACAGGCGACTCGGACCACAGTTAAAGCTCTCTGACCACGCCTACAAACTCAAATTGGTTTCTGCACATTATGACGAAATGTACTCATCTAAAAATAATCGAGCTCTACTTCTGCTTGTGCCGCTTGAAATTAAAGTCATATACCCACCGACCGAACTGATTTGTGTACGTTTTTGTTTTTTTTTTTGTTTCTTATCAAAGGTAAGAATATTTTATTCTTTTGAACAACTTTATTTTACTTGTTAAAAATAAATATGATTTGACTGCACTGAGGTTTTAATTGGCAATATATTTCCTGCGTATTTGTGTAAAATAAAATATTTCATATTTGTTTTAAACTCATAAAGTTTAAAACAAATAAAATCTAAAACTCTTTTAGTCCGAATGTTTTGGAGTGACATCCTTGTGTTTGCTGCATAGAGCAGGACCATAGGGGCCTCTTATTCAGAGAACACTGAACCAAATTTGTTCATTTGTTTATTTTTGAAAACCGTACAATTAATTTTTTTATAAATTAATTTTATTAATGTTGATTTATGTATTATTAATACCGGCATTTTAGACACAAATACAACGGAAAATAAATTTTATATTGCCTAAAAACGCTTTTCTGGATAGATATTATTTTCACCATTAGAACTGAAAATTATTTTCACATACATTTTGTAGAATTACACGCTATCTTATACTGCTTTTATTTATCCTATCATATACCGATGAATTTTTGCTTGCATATTTAAAAAAAAAAGAAGAATTTAATCTGCAAATAATCTGTGGCATTTGCTTATTAATGGCTTAAGAACACCGCAAGTTTTAATATAGCTTTTCGTAGTTAGTAAAGCATAGGCATGAGTTAATAAATATAAAGATAAATAGTGATTTGATTTTTTTTTAATTATTTTGACAAAAGCAACCGGTAAATTCAGGTTCGGCACTGTGAAACAATTAAAGCTTGTTTTACGCCGTGCATCGCTAAACAGTCTACGACAACAGACCCCTGGAATTACTGTAACCTCCATATGTTGCTACCTGGTACTCTTGAGACCGTAGATCCAGAGTCAGTTTAGTAAACATTCCAAAAATCTGGCGCCCGAGGCAATGTAGTGAAATACCGAAACCGTGGGTGTCATAGTGACGGCAAATCTGTTTGGAAGAAAGAAAACACGTCACACGATATTCTTCAACATTATTAAGATTAATTGACTTCCTTAAACATTTATTTCAATAATGTCTTTTAACGAAAAAAAAAACACTTTTTTGTTATTTTTTTTCAGATATGTTGGATTATATTTGCTAACAGAACCGGTACTATTTGTGAAGGACATTGACTTAATTAAACAAATAACTATAAAAGATTTCGATTACTTTATGGATCATTCTAAAGTTTTGCCTGACAATGATCCTTTGTGGAGTAGTAATTTGATATTTTTAACTGGTAAGTTATTTGCAATTAAGAAATTAAAAAAAAAAATGTATCACCCCCTTATAAGTGAACCCCAGAAGTCAATAAAGAATATCAATTTTATCAAAGAATCCTTCGAGTTTAACATTTCATCTGTTATTTTCTAATTAATCTTAAGACTCTGCTGATCATCATCGTTAATTATTTAATACTTTCTAATTCCTTACTTAATACCTAAATTGTATTTATCTATCTACTATTTGAATGTACATTTTTCATAGGTCAAAAATGGAAGGACGTGAGACCAGTCGTGAGCAACAATTTTACCAGCAGCAAAATGAAATCAATGTATGTGTTAATGGCCGAAACGGCTGTAAATTTTACGGACATCTTAAAATCCCAGACTGAAGGTGTACTTGAGTTTGAAGCAAAAACTCTCATTTCTCGTTTTGCAACCGATCTTATAGCAACAACAGCTTTTGGTTTTCAAACAGATTCACTCAAAGAACCGAACAATGAGTTTTATTTGAAAATAGGCATAGCTTCTAATATAACACATCTAAAATCATTTATAAAGGTTATTGCATTTAATCTGTTTCCTAAATTATACAAGGTTAGTATAAATATAGTAGCTAAAATAATACTATATAAATGTTTTTTTTTAGTTGATAGATATCCAATTTTTTCCAAAAGATGTGAAGAAATTCTTTTACGACATTGTTGAAAAAAACGTTAAAGAAAGAGAAAGCAAAGGGATTGTACGTCCAGATTTTATAGACTTAATATTAGAAGCAAGGAAACAAAAATCTAAAGACGACCAATCTGTAATTGACACAAGTTTTGCCACTATTGAGAAAAATAAGATAGGTACTGGAAACTTTAATAAATTATTTGATTTTTCTGCAGATAGCACAGAAATTAATATAATATATTGAAATAAAAATATGGGGATTTTCCTTCCTTATCCTGAAGACTTTATATCAGTTGGGTTGCCATTTTCAGATTTTATTTTTACTAATATATATCCTCTCTTATTTATTCCAAATTTGATGATGACAATAAACCCTAACGCTTACAGTTCTAGTCATATCTTGAGGGTCAACTTTCCTTTGACGTTGAGGATGTATTGACGCAATTATTTTTAATATTTAATATTTGATAATTAATTTTTAAAGTGGGTTTCACCCAGGATAAGTGCTTATTGTGTTTTAATTTTTTACAATATCTTTTTGTATCTGTTTTTTTGGGTGAAGACCAAGTGTTAAAGCCGAGATTTTCTTGGGTGTTATTCAAGGAAGAGGGCCGTCTGGAGCATCCCGATCCAGACCAAGTTTAGTGGACTTCTTTGGTTCTATTAATATTTTTTTTTTCTTTGAACAAACACATGTCCACAATAATATATTTCAAATACAGTCCATTTATCCTCCTCTCCAATTGATTTATTAATTAACATAAGGGAAACTAAAACAGGATAAATTTTCTTTTTCTATCATATTATCTTCTTCTCTTTCGTAAACATTCTCTTCAGATATTCCATTCAACCCTTCGCCGTCGTTTTTTACTATATATCTTGTTCCGAGAGATTGTCACATTTGAGTTCGTCTGGCTCTGGTGCAATTAATGCTGCTCCAATGCTTTTTCCCGCTAAAACATTATCTTGTTTTTCCCTCTTTTTAAAGCCTATTATCCTCCAGATCGGACCTCCATATTTCCATTGATCCTATTATTCTTCGCGTGATTTTCGTCGAAGATATGAATTTTTCCTTAATCGACTGAAAAAATGTACTTTTAAGAATGCACTTTTCGATGCAGCAATGCAATTTTCACCAAGTACTTGACCAAAGTGGTCGCAAACATTTTAGAGGAGTTCACGAAGCAAATGCAAAAACCGCATCTCAATCAGTCTTACTGCAAAAAAAATCAATTTTCGGCTTATCTTGTGCTATATTTTCTCTACTAGTTTGCTTGTTTTGAGATCCTCAAATTTTTGTTTTATCCTTCGCGCGTTTCGATTCGACTCTATCTAGAACTCAAAAACTTTTGCGCACGTGCCGCTTTCAGTACAGCTGCTAAATAGACCCTAATCTACAATACCAGTCTACCACCTGTATCGAAAAGGCGGGTACGTGATAGTTATTTGTAAACAATTGTGCCTGGGCTACGATCGTAGACCGTGTGCCTAAACAGGTAAGTTTATCTTTTCTATTGACTTGTACAATATTTGACTGAATTGTTACAAAAATTACACGAAAATGTCTCAGGTAAAAAGGTGACGACTTCACTCGAAAGATCTCAATGTATGGCTGCAATGCTTTATTGAATCGTCATATGAAGAAAGTGATGCCGAGGATAAGAGTGATGAAGATGAAATTTATGATCCCGAAGAAAATGTAAATGAAAGTTTACATAATTCTTCGGCAGTAGAAGAAGAAAGCGGAAATAGTGCTGATGAAAACATTGAAGATGTGAATAAATCAGAAACAAGAAACAAAACTTATTTTTTAGAAAAAGACAAGAAGACAAAATGGAAATGACGCACCTAATGTAAATGTCAGAACTCGAGCTCATAATCTCGTCTACCATTTACCTGGATCAAAGGGGATTGCTAGAGAAGTAAAAACGGGGATAGAGTGTATTTTTGGACATAACTATTATACAAACTATTACTACTTGCACAAATATTTACATTCAAAACATTAATCCGCAATTTGCACGTCATCGAGATGCACGAGAAACAAATGAAAGAGAGATAAGGGCATTTATAGAAATTCTGTACATTATTGGTTTATTGATATCTTCTCGGAAAAACCTTCACAAAATTTGGGACAACTTTAAAGGCAGTGGCGTTGAACTTTGTTACCTTGCTATGAGCGACAAATGTATTAGATTCCTGTTGAGATATGTACGTTTCGACGATATCAGAGACAGAATCCACAGAAGAGAACTCGATAAAATGGCTCCTATCAGACATTTGCTTGAAATGTTTTTGGCAAATTTTCAAAAATATTTCATAGCTAGTGAATATTTGACAATTGAAGAGCAACTTTTGGCATTTCGCGGACGTTGCTCGTTCAAGCAATATATTCCCAGCAAGCCAGCTGTTTGCCTTTGGAGATGTAAAATCTGGATATACATCCCAGAGAACACAAAGAGGGCTTAAAGATAGCTTGGCGAGCTGTTTTTAGGGAATTGTGACAACTTTTGTTACTTCTTTGAGATGTTACCGAGAGCTCTATATATCCTCAAAATGTCCGCCGCCGGAATTCTCTCAGCGAGGTCTTAGCGATAGCTTCACGTGGAAATTCTCGAACAATACATTGTCGCGAAATCTTTTGTCGAGTTCTCTATAAAATTTTGTGACGAGTACTTTGGGAAATTCTCATTTACCGTTCAAGTCGAGGTCTCTGTGAGCTCACATGAAAGCTAACTATGTGAGTCTATGTGAGATTCGAATGCAGTTCTTCTGGCGTGGTCGTTTGCATTGCGAGTTGTACAATACTTATATAATATGCACTGTTGCACCTGACCGGCGTCGGCACAAGGTCGCCATCTATCCCATCAATGTACTACTACGTCTACCAATATCATGACTATCCTGACTGATATTTTATTTTCTATCGTCAGAAAAAAAAAATTTTAGTTCATTTTTAATTTTGAACAATTGACGTTATTTTAATTTTTGTACCATTTAATTATAAATATATTCAATAGCCTATTTGATTTTAACATTAATTTGAAAAGAAATGAATTTTTAAATTTTGTGAGTTTTGTAAAGGCAGTAAACAAAGCAAGGTGGGAACATCTTCTAAGAAGAAGTGAAATATCAAGTGGTAAAGGAGTTAGATTTGAATAGTGGCTGAGAAAGGAAGAAAAACTAGCAGGATATTTGTAAAATTTATAATTTGTATTATTTATATGTAACATATGTTAGTTTTTTCTTTTATAACCCACCTCAAATGAGATTTTGTTTCCAATATTTCAAATTCACATAATTTTGTACTCTGATTATTGAAGTTCTCTCTGTGTTTAAGGTTTAAGATACGTTCGGGATAAATTTAGGAACTCGCAAAGAGATGGAACATGTCAAATTAAATGTGAGGTCTCCAAGATTCTTCAAGGGGACACCAGTGAGAATTTCGCTTAGTTATAGCACATAGCGGTCACCGAGACCTCGCAATAGGAGTTCGCATAAGATCCTAATTATATCCTCTCAGAGATATCGAGGAGAAATCTGTATTACTTGGGATTTAACCTTGAAACCTATGTAGGTACACAACCGGAAGGGCCATTCAAATTCGACAATTCTGGGGAAAGTATTGTTCTAAGATTAGTAGAACCAGTTTTAAATACAAACAGAAACATAACTGGTGATAACTGGTTCACCAGTGTACCTCTAGTCAAAAAGATATTGAAGGATAAAAGGCTGACATATGTCAGGACAATTAGAAAAAACAAAAGGGAAATACTGAATAAAAATAACGAAGTAGCATCTTCTATTTTTGGATTCTAGGAAGACTGCACGCTTCTATCATATTGTTCAAAGAAAAATAAATTGGTCCTACTAATTTTTAGTATGCACCATGACGACACTATTGACCAGGATACTAAAGAAGCTAAAAAACCAGAAGTAATCACGATGTACAATAAAACCAAAATTGGGGTGGATTTGGTAGACCAATTGTGTCAAAAATATAACGTGGTAAGAAACACACGTCGGTGGCCAATGGTAATCTTTTATTACATTTTAAATATTTGTGCAATTAATTCTCTGTGTATTTATAAAGCAAACAATGTCGCTAAAACCGAAAAAAGAGCAGATTTTATAGAACAACTAGCTTTTGCCCGCGACTTCGTCCGCGTTGATGTTGGAATAAATAAAAATTTCCTTCTTATATCTGTTTCCTTCTCCTACTTTTTAAACTCTTTGATGAATATTGTATTGAATATTGAATATCTCGAAAACTATAACTGGTGATAGACGCTTGAAAATTGGTACGTAGATTATCCTAAAGAAATGTATTTTTAAAAATGAAGGGGAGACGGTTCAAGAAAACCACGCAAAAATATGCGCTTAAAAATTGGTATGTATATTTCCTTCAGTTTTTGATAAAATTGATTTGAGATAAATAATTTATACTTTCTCTCCTATTTCTAATTAAATTACTTGGAGACAAATAATAAAAATTTCGGTTGTGTCGCCCAAAACTTTCCCGACGAGTATCCACGAATACCTTTTTAGATTTTTAATGCCAAAGTTTCAAATTTTGACATTTTTTATTTTTGACAGGTGACAGTTGGAGAAAATGACATATTGCAAGTTAAATTATGTGATATATTGCGTCTGTAATTATTTTATAGTAACACTTCCGTTTGACAGATGTCGTACAAAAACTAATCGGTTCTTCGGACGAGTAACCCAAACACATATACCAAATTTCAGCTCAATCGGATTTAACGTGTGACCTCTATCCTGGAAGAGACAAACAGACAGATAGATAGACAGACAGACAATCATCTCAGGTGACCTCAAAATGGACATTTCCATCTTTATCTCGAAATTTTTTTTTAGCTCGTTCACAATACTTTCCCTTCTCGAAGGTGTGTCGGGAAAGTAAAATATTTGCACTGCCTCATTGGGGAGAGCCACTCCCCTCTAAAATAATCACCCTGTATGTTTTTGGTTGACGCACTTACTCGAGCGGGTCAATATTTGTTTAACCCCAATTTTGAACCCCTTAAAGTGCGAATTTTCAAAATTCCTTTCTTAGCGCTCCCCTATACACTACCAAAGAAAACTACCCTGAAAATTTCACGTCTCTATCAAATCTGGTTTAGGCTGTGCGTTGATTTTCAGTCAGTCAGCGACACGACAATTTTATATATGTATATAGATATAGATAGATTTGTATGGGAAATGATAAAGCCGCAAATGGAATTTAGGTTACACGTGACGTGAAACCCTCCAAAACCAAATACTATAAGACGTTGTTCATTTTGTGATAGAAAACGAGATAGATCGACACGAAAAAATTGTAAAAAATGCCACAGGTATGTATGTTAAAGATCATCTGGTTGACATTTACATCGAATGTATGGAATAATTTTGAGTCAATTTTTGCCATGATTTGGTTTACGTTTTATTTGAATTTTTTGCGTTTTTTTCCAGAATTAGATTTTTTTGTACCTTTAGGATTCAATATTATACAATAAAAATTGTTATAAAATAATTCGATATTTTATTTATGAAAATTTTTAGAATCCAATGCAAAATTTTGTTGACTTTTCCTAACAAAACAATTAATTTTATTATTATTAAACATTGAGTATTTTTTCCTTCGATGTCAAGCTTCCCGTATTTCAAGTATTTATTTGAGATTAGAGAAATCAGTTAAAGAAAAAAAAAATTCTTTTTGGGCTACGATTGTAGCCCGTGCGCTCAATAGTGTCAGTAAAACCAACGCGCCTAACGTAGGGTTAAAGTTAAAAATTAAAAAATAATTATTTCCCATTCTAATTTTTTACTATTTTATTCACAATCTTATATGTAATAACTCAATTACACACTTTTTAAAGGTCGGAAAATAAGCTATTACAAATTTTTCTTTCCGCCCACGGGTGAAAAGTGACACTGTCACATCCCACCCGTGAGCCGGATAGATTTCTCTATACCTATCATATCAGTAGAAAACGATACATAGTATTATTAATTATAACAATAAAGTAATAGACTATTATAAACTTTACCTATTTCCAAATCTATTTTATTTGTTAAAGTCAATCGTAATGTTTTGTGACCATAACTTGCCATTTTCCTTTTTTATTTTTTTTTAAATTGATAGTGCAAAAATAAAATGTCATGTAATATCTAAATGCCAAAGTATTATGATTTCAAAGAAAACTTGGCTAGAGTATTTTAATAGACATGTCACATATGACACACTTTTAAAAACAATAAAAATATATTCTTTCTAAATTTTGGATTGAAATAAAATGATTGTGAATAATAGTATACAAATTTTGGCGGAAATTATCATTCTTGTTTCCGGCAATAGATCACCTCGGCGCAAGCGCCTCGGTGGTATATATTTGCCCTCGACAGTAATCATGCATTTCCCACCCTGGTATGTAATCTACTATTTTTAGGTGTGGATAAACCCGTAACAAAAAAAATTAACAACTCTGATATACTCTGTAATGCGTTTATATTTATTATTGCCGGACTTCATTCCACCTCTTCTGTAATATCATTTTTGTGTTACGAATTGGCCCTGCATTCCGATATTCAAAATAAATTAAGGATGGAGATTCAAAGCAAATTTGAAAAATGTAATGGAAATATAACCTATGAAGATTTGATGTCTTTGAAGTATTTGGATATGGTCGTATCAGGTATTATATTATTATTTTTAAAATATGACCCAATAAATTAGTATTTTTTAGAATCATTAAGAAAATGGATGAATTTTCCCGCAATAGACAGAATGTGTACCAAAAAATACACCATACCAGCAGTGAATCCGAAAGAATCACCTATTACTTTAGAACCAGGCATGAAAATATGGATACCAATACACGCTATTCACAATGATTCTAAATATTATCCTGATCCTGAACGCTTCGACCCAGAAAGATTTTCTGATGAAAACAAACACAAAATTAAACCGTATACTTATTTTCCTTTTGGAATAGGACCAAGAAGCTGCCTTGGGTCAAGATTTGCCATTTTACAAGCTAAAACGATAATGTTTTATCTTTTGTTGAATTTGGAAATAGTTGTAACGTCTAAAACTAAAATACCAGCAGTACGAGCGCCGGGTGATATAATGGGAACATCGGCTGTAGGAGGTTTACATTTAGGATTAAAAAAAATTGACAATAAATACATTTAAAATTATACGTTTTTTTAGAACCTATAATCTTTTTCTATCAAATAAAATTTTTATAATTCTAAATAGTTGGCTTTTAAAGCAGACAAAGAAGACAAATAAAGGACCGCAATGATGTGACCAAATAAAATTTGTTCTCAATTTTTTAGCAAAAAATTATACCACTCATAACTTAAAAAGTAGAAATATATCAAAATGTCCTGTCACGGTTTAAAAAATAAAAAAATATGCTTTAATTTGGTATTTTTTCAAAGTTTGGAGAGAAGTACTTAGAGGACGTTTGTAAGATTATGTGTAGTAGTTTGCACAAATTTTGATATAATATTTGTTGCAGCGTACAAGAGGGAAAGAGAAAAGCGCTTAACATAAAATATTGCATAATCATTGGTTCGAGCTTTCGAGATGTTTTCCAATGACAAAGTCATAGTTTCGCCGCTAGTTTTTATTTTAATTTTTAAATAATTTTTATCTTATTAAATTAATTTTTTTTTAGAATAAAACACTTAAAACACTAAAAAATTGTGGAATTTATAAAAAAATTTTAAAGAAATTTGAATAAGATTTGCACCATTCGACGGATAATATTATAAATTTTATTTTACTAGGGCACGGGAAAAATAAAAAAAATATCCCGCAATACGAACATCCACTTTGATTTTTTATCATTATTGACATGAAACCCAGTAAGAAAATTGTATGAAAATCATCAATTTTATATAAAAATTTATCTGATATTATAAATTTTATTTTATTAGGACACGGGAAAAATTAAAAAAAATATCCCGCTAGACGAACGTCCACTTTGATTTTTAATCATTATTGACATGAAACCCAGTAAGAAAATTGTATGAAAATAATCAATTTTATATAAAAATTTATCTGATATTATAAATTTTATTTTACTAGGACACGGGAAAAATAAAAAAAAATATCCCGCAATACGAACATCCATTTTCATTTTTAATCATTATTGATATAAAACCCAGTAAGAAAATTGTATGAAAATAATCAATTTTATATAAAAATTTATCTGATATTATTAATTTAATTTTACTAGGGCACGGGAAAAATTAAAAAAAATATCCCGCAATACGAACATCCATTTTCATTTTTAATCATTATTGATATAAAACCCAGTAAGAAAATTGTATGAAAATAATCAATTTTATATAAAAATTTATCTGATATTATAAATTTTATTTTACTAGGACACGGGAAAAATAAAAAAAAAAATATCCCGCAATACGAACATCCACTTTGATTTTTAATCATTATTGACATGAAACCCAGTAAGAAAATTGTATGAAAATAATCAATTTGATATAAAAATTTATCTGATATTATAAATTTTATTTTACTAGGGCACGGAAAAAATAAAAAAAAAATATCCCGCAATACGAACATCCACTTTCATTTTTAATCATTATTGATATAAAACCCAGTAAGAAAATTGTATGAAAATAATCAATTTTATATAAAAATTTATCTGATATTATAAATTTTATTTTACTAGGGCACGGAAAAAATTAAAAAAAAATATCCCGATAGACGAACGTCCACTTTGATTTTTAATCATTAATGAAATGAAACCCAGTAAGAAAATTGTATAAAAATAATCAATTTTATATAAAAATTTATCTGATATTATAAATTTTATTTTACTAGGGCACGGAAAAAATTTAAAAAAAATATCCCGCAATACGAACATCCACTTTCATTTTTAATCATTATTGACATGAAACCCAGTAAGAAAATTGTATGAAAATAATCAATTTTAAATAAAAATTTATCTGCTATTATAAATTTTATTTTACTAGGGCACGGAAAAAATTAAAAAAAAATATCCCGCAATACGAACATCCACTTTCATTTTTAATCATTATTGACATGAAACCCAGTAAGAAAATTGTATGAAAATTATCAATTGTATATAAAAATTTATCTGATATTATAAATTTTATTTTACTAGGGCACGGAAAAAATTTAAAAAAAATATCCCGATAGACGAACGTCCACTTTGATTTTTAATCATTAATGCAATGAAACCCAGTAAGAAAATTGTATGAAAATCATCAATTTTATATAAAAATTTATCTGATATTATAAATTTTATTTTACTAGGGCACGGGAAAAATTAAAAAAAATATCCCGCTAGACGAACATCCACTTTGATTTTTAATCATTAATGAAATGAAACCCAGTAAGAAAATTGTATAAAAATAATCAATTTTATATAAAAATTTATCTGATATTATAAATTTTATTTTACTAGGGCACGGGAAAAATTTAAAAAAATATCCCGCAATACGAACATCCACTTTCATTTTTAATCATTATTGATATAAAACCCAGTAAGAAAATAATCAATTTTATATAAAAATTTATCTGATATTATATATTTTATTTTACTAGGGCACGGGAAAAATAAAAAAAATATCCCCCAATACGAACATCCACTTTCATTTTTAATCATTATTGATATAAAATCCAGTAAGAAAATTGTATGAAAATAATCAATTTTATATAAAAATTTATCTGATATTATAAATTTTATTTTACTAGGGCACGGGAAAAATAAAAAAAAAATATCCCGCAATACGAACATCCACTTTCATTTTTAATCATTATTGATATAAAATCCAGTAAGAAAATTGTATGAAAATAATCAATTTTATATAAAAATTTATCTGATATTATAAATTTTATTTTACTAGGACACGGGAAAAATAAAAAAAAAATATCCCGATAGACGAACGTCCACTTTGATTTTTAATCATTAATGCAATGAAACCCAGTAAGAAAATTGTATAAAAATAATCAATTTTATATAAAAATTTATCTGATATTATAAATTTTATTTTACTAGGGCACGGGAAAAATTAAAAAAAATATCCCGCAATACGAACATCCACTTTCATTTTTAATCATTATTGATATAAAACCCAGTAAGAAAATTGTATGAAAATAATCAATTTTATATAAAAATTTATCTGATATTATAAATTTTATTTTACTAGGGCACGGAAAAAATAAAAAAAATATATCCCGCAATACGAACATCCACTTTCATTTTTAATCATTATTGATATAAAACCCAGTAAGAAAATTGTATGAAAATAATCAATTTTATATAAAAATTTATCTGATATTATAAATTTTATTTTACTAGGACACGGGAAAAATAAAAAAAAATATCCCGTAATACGAACATCCATTTTCATTTTTAATCATTATTGATATAAAACCCAGTAAGAAAATTGTATGAAAATAATCAATTTTATATAAAAATTTATCTGATATTATAAATTTTATTTTACTAGGGCACGGGAAAAATTAAAAAAAATATCCCGCAATACGAACATCCATTTTCATTTTTAATCATTATTGATATAAAACCCAGTAAGAAAATTGTATGAAAATAATCAATTTTATATAAAAATTTATCTGATATTATAAATTTTATTTTACTAGGGCACGGGAAAAATTAAAAAAAAATATCCCGCAATACGAACATCCATTTTCATTTTTAATCATTATTGATATAAAACCCAGTAAGAAAATTGCATGAAAATAATCAATTTTATATAAAAATTTATCTGATATTATAAATTTTATTTTACTAGGGCACGGGAAAAATTAAAAAAAATATCCCGCTAGACGAACGTCCACTTTGATTTTTAATCATTATTGACATGAAACCCAGTAAGAAAATTGTATGAAAATAATCAATTTTATATAAAAATTTATCTGATATTATAAATTTTATTTTACTAGGGCACGGGAAAAATTAAAAAAAAATATCCCGCAATACGAACATCCACTTTCATTTTTAATCATTATTGACATGAAACCCAGTAAGAAAATTGTATGAAAATAATCAATTTTATATAAAAATTTATCTGATATTATAATTTTTATTTTACTAGGGCACGGGAAAAATATTAAAAAAATATCCTGCAATACGAACATCCACTTTGATTTTTAATAATTATTGACATGAAACCCGGTAAGAAAATTGTATGAAAACAATGAATTTTATATAAAAATTTATATGATATGAAAAAAAAATATCCCGCAATACGAACATCCATTTTCATTTTTAATCATTATTGACATTTCCCTGAAACCTAGTAAGAAAATTGTATGAAAACAATCAATTTAACATAATAATTTATCTGATATTATATTTTTTTTTTCTAGGGTACGGGGAAAATCAGAAAAAAATTTCCCCCAATACGAACATCCACTTTCAATGTATAATTCCGGTATAAAATTTTCTTACCGAATCCCCCACGTGCTTAAATTATTTCAAGAAACTTGTCTCGTACATGAATTTTTAAAGAAAATTCATGTACTAAAAAAATTTCCGGCAATAATTCATGCTCTAAGGAGATTATAAGTGAAAATTTCACTGTTGATAAATGTTTCTAAATCTGATAAACTTAAAAAATTGTTATCAAAAATATATAGGATGATAATAATACGTAAAATATGATAATAAAATAAATTTTAGTTTGTATTCCCTGTACTTAATTTGAATTGATTTTTTCTTGTACACAGATTTGTCTACTGCGTATGCGCATGACATACTAACAAACCTTATTTATATTACAGCTTTGTTACAAATTATTCAATACCAATAAAATAATTTCAGGATAAATCGCTTATCACATCTCGAATGACTTCGTAAAAATACGATTAGTTCCGACTAGATTCTGATTTATTATTTTAAAACAAGTTTTAACTTGTACTAATTTAATATTTGAAAAACATGCTCACCTACCTTTGACAGCAATAAATTACGTTTTTCTTCAGGATACCCAATTCAGCTTACATTAGTCCACTAATTATATTTCAAAGTCCACAAATTGTTCAGCACGAATTTTTTTAAACGAAAATTTTTATATACATATCAACCGCATTACCGATTTGAGTATTTGTTTTTTAAAATCACTACAACGATTCGGGCAAAAATGTTATTAGGATAATAGGTAAAATATTAAAAAAACTAAAAGTATTAAAAACACATACGAACAAACTAAATTAGGATTATTACTACTGCGCACATAAAAAGGAACTACTAGATCTATCCAAATGTCATTTAAAACAATCTAAGCCAATATCTAGCCCTCTCTCTCGGCAATGTTTAAGGGAGAGAGAGGTAACACGCGCAAAAAATCTCGCACAGAGTACGAAAAAAAGAATAAAAATTGACGTAATGAAAACAAAAGCTGTATTAGACAGCGAAGAATTATAACTTTTTACTTATTTTAGCAAAAAAATTGCAAATTAATATTGGGTGTTTACATTTTACACTTGAATTAAATATTTCGTGATTAGTAATATAATTTTGATAAAGTTTTCTGTAATACTTTTTTATTGTTTCTACCTTATTTATAGCAAGAAATAACATATAAAAAAAGATTAGAAAGCAAATTCAAAAATTATTTATTTAGTATATATTTAGACTGTTCAAATGTAATTCCATTTAGGGGAAACATAATTATAAATTAGTTCAAAATGTTTACAAAAAATCTTCAGTAGGACATATAACATAAATCACGACACAAACTGAAAATTACTTAATGTTAATGATTTTAAATTATCCCGCTAGAAAGTACGTTTATGAAATTTCTAGAATACGATGTCAGTAAAAGGAAACTAGATGTTAGCTTATTAAAAAAAGGATAGAATGCCCTTTCTATATATATTTACTCTTAGTATTACGATTACAGCGCTCGTGCGGTGACTCTTGGAACCCGTTTAAGGAGTAATAAGTTTTTTATATTATATTTTACGTATTTATATTTTGCTTTTGTTTGGTAAGTTTTATGTTGTTTTTATCAAGTATTTAGTGCGTTATAAATCACTTTCCCTAATAGCACAAAAGGTCCGATTGATGTTTTTTATGGTCCATTTAACGTCAGAACGTCCGAGGACCAAAATAAAACCTTTTATAAACGTTTGTACACGAACGTTTTTAAAAGGAACATAAAGAAACGTCCAAAATATGTCGACAAAAAGTCGGAAATCAAAAATAAAAAAAAACCTAACGTCCATGTCAAAAGGTTTTTTATAAAGTCACAATATAGGGACGCTTTTAAAACGTCCAAAAGGCGTTGTTTTTAAGTCTGCAAAATTATGTTTTGAGAAAGAATCATAAAAAGGACGGTTTATTTTAGCCGTTTTTAAAACCACCAGTATAAATGTTCAGAAAACGTTTTTTTTAGGTCCTCGAAAGCATGTTTTGAGAAAAAGTCAGAAAGTTACGTCTTTTAAACGTTTTTTAAGTTTCACTATAGAAAAACGTCTTATAAACGTTCTTAGGTACTTGGGACGTTTTAAGAGACGTCCAAAAAACGTCTTTTGTTGAACCATTTATTTATTCCGTTTTGGATACGTTTTTTTTCGACGTCTATTTTACATTTACGCTATAGAAAAACGTCTTATAAACGTTCTCGGGTTGCTATAACGAGCATACATTAAAAATCACGGATGCCTGGCCAATCAGAGCGCACAGAGGCGTGGCCTGAAAACCGCTAAATTTAAATCTACGAATTTATCTTTTATTTATATTATGTATACTACTTAATTTCCTTTTTGGATATAACAATGCTGTGAGTGTACATGTGGGAAATGATAAATTAAGAAAAATTAATTTTAACAATTTATTTTAGCGACAATAAAAAAACAAAAATTAAAACTAAAAATTAATTTTAACAATTAATTTTAAGACACAATAAAAAAACAGAAAGTAAACTAAAAATTAATTTTAACAATTTATTTTAGACACAAAAAAAATTTACTCCTCTGATTCCATGTATGCTGTGAAGTAAAATTTAGATTAGTGTAGCAATAAAAATTACTATTTTTTATTTTTAACAAATGAAAACTTGGCAATTGCCAAGTATGAAATTAGTTTTAACAAATTTAAGAAACACAATTTCGCATAAGTCGATGTAAAAATGTAAAATAGCGCGAAAACATCTTCGGACTTCGGAATAAGTGGGGGAACGTTGTCGAACGAAGAAACGTTCGGAATCATTCGATGTCGGCGTGTTCTGATTGGCTAGGCATCCGTGATTTTTAATGTATGTTATTTTAACGAACGTTTTTAAAACGTCCCGATGGTCGGTCGTGTACGTTTTTAAGATGTTTTTTAAACGTCTCTTTTTTCTATTCAAATTATTTATTCCACAGCTTTGCTTCAAAAAACATTTTGGAGGTGTTTACTTTTGGAAATGATTGAAAACTTAGTTCAGGGTTTTTTTTATCCCCATGAATACTTGGGTATGCAACAATAATGATTACTCATTATAAAAAAGATCAGAAAGAAATAACACAAAATGTCAAAATTACTCCTTAGCGCGCTTTTCACAGATTTCGCCAGAGGGCATATTCGTTCAGACGTTTAAAACCTTAGACCATTTACTATTAGACATGCCTTGTTTAGATTTTTGTATACAATATTTTGAAGTCGATACAGCTTGTATCTTTCTCATGGTGCGGGGGAATCCGGTGCGTGCGGGGAAGTGTTAACAAACATCAATAGAAGTACGCCCATGGAACTTACCATAAGTATCGTTTACAATTTAAATAACTTTGGAAAATGGCTCTGACATTTGTTTAAACCCTCGATGAGTTACTTGCAATACTGTTTGTTTACGTGTTTGTATACAAACAAACTGTCATATCACAACCTGCTATGCTTAGATATCGACTTCAAGAGAAGGATGGAAAATTGATGTCGAATAGTAAATGGTCTAAGTTTAAAACTGACTGGCTTCTGTCATTGTCATTAAAAGATGCGAAAATTGATTTTGCTCTCGGTTATGTTCAACTGGCCAATTAAGGCGATGTATATCTCCGATCGTCTCAATACATTTGTCTCAAGACAGGAATGCATTTAGGTACTAACTGATCTATGTTTACTTTCCAAACCCAACAATTAAGGAAAGTATTGCAATCATTATTTTTTGGCCATACCCAGATTTTAACGGATCTTTACGTTTTGAGGTCACATTTAGCATGATGTCTGTCTGTCTGTCTGAATACGATAGCGTCTAAACAGCTAAACCGATTAAGATGAAATTTTATACACATATTTAGAGTAGCAAGGAAATGACCTGTATAGATTTTGGTGTTAATCGGATAACCGGAAGTGACATAAGACTAAAAGTGATGATATCATTAGTAAAGAAGATGGCACACATATATTTTGTAGGCATTATAGTTTAATTTCGCATGATTAAAATCTTCAAAACTTTTACCATTGTTACCATATTTATCAAAAAGTTGATTTTTTCATATTTTTACTTCTCGCCCTTTAAATAAGAGTTATATAAAGTTAGCACAATTATAGCACAATCGACTCAGACCTTTTTCATAATTTTGTGCTTTTCTACTTGTTGTTATACATAAAATACCGTAACTTGCGAATATTTCTGTTAGGTTTACAAAAAAAAAATGTAGAAAAAACAGGAAAAAACAGGCCATCTGCATGCATAAGTCGATTAGAAATATACGGGGTGTACTATTTCAAAACATATTTTATTAAGTTATTTTGGAATAACGGTGCACCCTGTATACTTCTAATCGACTTATGCAGATGGCCTGAATTATTTGAAAAAACCTTTATTTAACATTTTTTTTTGTAAACCCAACAGAAAACGAAATATTAGCAAGTTACATTTTTTTATAATTTTAGTTTTAAACTACTCTAACTTTGGAACTGTTAAAGGTAGAATTATGCGGTCTTGAAAAACTGAAAATATATACAAGGTGTACTATTTAAAAAAATATGTTAATAAGTTGTTTTGGATTAACGGTGGACCCTGTATACTTCTAGTTGACTTGCGCAGATGGTCTCAATTATTTGAAAAACTTTTATTCAACATTTGTTTTTGTAAAACTAGCAGAAATCGAAATATTAGCACGTTACGTTACTTTATGTACACTCTATGTACTCTATGTATTAAAAGTTGTGCCAGCTTAATTGAAAGCTAGCACAACTTTTTGTTATTCATGATGCGTTTTTTTTTAAATTAGCACCACGTTTTATTTCCAAATTATGTGTGAAATCAAAAATTATTTTTATCAAAGACTTTTTTTTAATATCTTGCATAATAAAGTTAGCACAACTTTTTGTTAATTATGATGCGATTTTTTTAAACTTAAATGTTAAAATATATATAGTTTTTTGTTGTGGAGATTAATATTAATGTAAATTTAAATATTTTTAAATAAAAATATATGGCGGACCTTGATTGTTGAATAATAGTCGATAATAAAAGCATGTTCACTTACAAATCAAGTTGTTATTACAGCACTTAATCTGTTTTTTTTTATATAAAAACTGGGAATCAGCTAAAAAATTGAATATAATTTGCGAAACGTTAGTTAAAGTTTTAAAAATATGATGGGAACAATAATTTTAATAGCAGTGTTGGCTGTCCTTATTTATTATTACACAATAAAGCCAATGTATTATTGGAGCGAAAGAAATGTGAAGCAACCAACGAATTATTGGTTAATTGGAAACGCTTATAGTTTTATGTTTGGATTGAAATCAGTTGCTGCTTTTGACCAAGAAACTTATCAAGCATGTTCCGATAGCAGGTAAGAATTTGTACCTTTAATTCTACAGTATTAGTAATACTAAATTAAATTTATATAATACAGTAAAGTGACCATTTAAATTGTTTAATAAATATCCCTAATAGCACACAACGTCCTTGGGACGTACAATTTATTTACATTTACCGTCGAAATGTCCATGTACTTTGGATGTTTCTTTTTAGACAGTATTAAGACGTCCACGATATATATCCATATCATATATAACATATGTACATATGTCCATATAGACTTAATACATACAATGTCAAAAAGATGTCCGGGTCAGACACCTTACGCTCCTTTCACATTATACGATTTGGCTCGTCTGATTAAAAATCGTACGTTAAAATATTTTCAGTCGACTGAAGAAGAGTATGGTGGCCCCATTCACATTACACGATTTCAACCCAGCACGATTTTTAATCGTGTTGACAGCCGTCCAGTGCCACTTTAATCGATTTGTTTTATTGCTTTTTGATATTATTGGTTTATTATTGTTTAAATGAAAGAAATTGTCGTTGAAGCAAAAAAAAGCGCAATTGGGAACTCACCTTTAGGTTGAATTATAATTTACGATTACGACTATTGACTGTTTGTTTGTGGTTGTTTGATTTTCATATGAGTTTGTAACGAAGTTACTTAATTTACCAATATTTTTAATTCCCAAATCTCCGTTTACAATAAAAGAAATTTCGGTGCAGACTGCGGAGACGCCCGGGTAATAAAAACCGATGAGACCTTTAATAGTTTATTCTTCAATGAGCCGGTGGCTATTATTCACGTAGATGGAGTTTCTAACACGATGGAGTGTCGAAATAAAAAAATCACAATTACAATTGAACTGGTGTAAATAATAAAAAAATACTTCATCTGACGTCCACTGTACTAAAATTGGACGTTCTATGAATATCCATAGTGACATGTAGTTATGGTCCTAAGGGGTATCCAGTGGATGTCCGCGCTGGACGGTCGAATTCAGTACAAAGTTGTGACATTAGTGAGTCCCTCGGACGTCCTACGAATATCTGTAGGACTACTTTGTACTATTAGGAATCTGTCTTATTTCCTTGAATAAAAAAACGCTAAATTGTGATACAAGCATAAAATTGGCACAGTCATAAAAAATGACATTTAAAGAGATTTGACCATATAAGCCACCCTCCTGGGGTTCGTGCCTTGTATCTTGTAGTGAAATTTTAATTTAAAAATTTCAGTGTTTGATACTTGGCTCGAATAGGTAAACCGCATTAAATATTAATTTGTGAGGTTTTCTTACACCTATAGCCAAATGGCGCCATTCCCTAGTAAGCACCGCGGCAAATAATAATAAGTAAGGGAGTGAAATGTAGGGCGAGTAATATTATTATTATTATCCTATATAATTCGAAGACGGAGAATTAAAAAAAAATTTCAAATCGATATTATTTTCGACTTTGTATTGAAAAAATTATAAATAGCTAGTTGTCTAACAGCTGGGCTACATAAAAATACAAGGTATAAGGTATATGCAATATTTATAGCTAGAAGAGGTTTAATTAGCTCTCCCGAACATTGTGGCCAATCAGCCAATGTGCTTAGGAAGAGTAAGCAGGGGCGGGCGATCAAAAATGATAAATCACGGATAAAAATTATATAAATATCAAGTAGTTGTGTGCAAAAGGCGGAAAATTATTGGCAGACGATTTTGTGAAAGAGAAAGGGCCCGCAGACTGCAACAAAGTTGCCTTAATATATGTGACAAAAAAAGGAAAAACCTCATGATTAAAAATTATTGGAAATAATTATTGAGTTGTTAACTAAACTATGTATGCTGAATGGCAGACAAAAAAACAGAAGTATGAAACATGTTTTCTAGTTAATATGACCGTTATTGATCTTGAAAATATACAAAATGATATTTTTTGAATTTACGTGACTTGTATATTTCCACATGCCCTTTGATAAATGGTACAAGGAAGACTCATTTTACGACAGGAACACCTCAAGTCCCCTTAGAACAGACCAAATTTGGGGTTTTTGGTTCCATTTGAGCTCCCAACGGTTTGATTTTAATGTCCAGCTTCATCATTTAGGTGACTGAGGTGCTTCATCCTGCATTTGGCTGGCGTAGTAAGCAGCGCTCTTCGACACTGCTCAATAAGGCTTCCTTTTGTTGGTGCACACATTGAGCTTTGAATATCACCACCTCCAAAAAGATTAACACGGATACGCCGTCTCCTACCAACATATTAAGATTAATTGATTTCCTTAAACTTGGTACCATCAATATCAAAGTGCTGATTTACTGTACTTCAATAATGTCTACAGTAACTTTATACAATAAATAATTTATTTAAATTTTGTCACAAATTAATTATTAAATTTTTATGAGTGCTACATTTTATATATTTTTTTAACGATTACTTTAACAACAAAAAACACTTTGTTATTTTTTTTTCAGATATGTTGGATTACATATGATAACAAAACCGGTTCTATTTGTGAAAGACATTGACTTAATTAAACAAATAACTATAAAAGATTTCGATTACTTTACGGATCATTCTAAAATTTTGCCTGACAATGATCCCTTGTGGAGTAATAATTTGACATTTTTAACTGGTAAGTTATTTGCAATTAAGAAATCAAAAAAATGTATTACCCTCTTGTATGAGTGAACCCCTGAAGTCAATAAAGGATATAATCAATGAATCCTTCGAGTTTAACAATTCACCAGTTACTTTATAAGTAATCTTAAGCCTGTACTGATCATAATTTGTTCATTACTTAACCCTTTTAATTATTTGCTTCCTACCTAAATTTTATTTTTTTCATCTATTTGGATGTACATTTTCATAGGTCAAAAATGGAAGGACGTGAGACCAGTTGTGAGCAGCAATTTTACTAGCAGCAAAATGAAATCAATGTTCGTGTTAATGTCCGAAACAGCTGTAAATTTTACGAACATCTTAAAATCCCAGACTGAAGGTGTACTTGAGTTTGAAGCAAAAACTCTCATTTCTCGTTTTGCAACCGACCTTATAGCAACAACAGCTTTTGGTTTTAAAACAGATTCACTCAAAGAACCGAATAATGAGTTTTATTTGAAAATAAGCGCAGCTTCTAATATAACACAGCTTAAATCAAATATAAAGGTGATTGCACATAATCTGTTTCCTAAATTATACAAGGTTAGTTAGTATAAATGTAAGGAGATAAAATAATGCTATACAAATTTTATTTTTTTTTAGTTGATAGATATCCAATTTTTTTCAAAAGATGTGAAGAAATTCTTTTACGATATTGTTGAAGAAAACGTTAAAGATAGAGAAAGAAAAGGGATTGTACGTCCAGATTTTATACACTTACTATTAGAAGCAAGGAAACAAAAATTTAATGACGACCAATCTGTAATTGATAAAAGTTTTGCTACTGTTCAGAAAAATAACATAGGTACATATCTTATTCCGTGTGGTTGTCACATTTGAGTTCGTCTGGCTCTGGTTCAATTAATGCTGCTCCAATGATCTTTCCTGCTGAAACATTAACCTTTTCCGCTATTTTGAGAGCTTACTCTCCTCCAGATCGCAGCTGGTATCGGACCAAATTATTTCCATTGCTCTTTCAACATCCTATTGTTCTTCCTAACAATATTTCTCAAAACTGCATCTGGATTAAATGGCACGATGTTACAAGCCTTGAATCCTACCTCAACATTGGCCATTATTTTTACTACAACTTTTCTAATTGTTTCATTCAATAATCTTGGAAATAAGCGCCTGAGAATGGATGAAAGTTTGTGGCATCTAAAGGTTAAAGGTGTGCAGAATTTGGTGACAAGAGCACAAACCTCATGTGATTATTTTCGCATTGCTCAATAACGATGATTGTCGAATGCCACCAATAATGACCTTTAGCTTTATACGCTACATAGGGTGGCAGTAACTTTCCATCTCCTGATATGGCAAACGTAACCTTGGTGGTAGATTTGGGAGTGTCACAGAACCAGGATTATCAGAGAAGTTCTCATCATAGTTGATTATGTTCGACGGCAATACCACTTTTAATTCACTGAAATATGATTTTACAATTTCATAAGCTACAGATGAGGATCGAACTCGTTTTTTCAGTTAATTTCATTGTTAAATTTGGATACCTCAGCATGAAAGTTTTGAACCAGTCTAATCCGGGTAAATTATCACGGAACCTTGTTTACCGTTTTCCATTCCGATTTAAATATTGCTGCACCATATACCTCATATCATAACTTTTCATCGGAAATCCCAATTCGGTGAAAATCGAAAGTATTTCAACCAATATCTCCTCAGTTAAATTATTAAGCGCTGGCAGCCTACCATAAGCTAAGAGTTCATTTTTTTTTCTTCATCTATTGATTAAATACTCTAAAAGTCATTACAAACTGTTATTCTATAACGTAATTCCAATTTCCACGATTTCAAATTCAGATTTTACATCGTCAAATTCATAAATTTCTTTAGCTCCATTTATATTGTCTTATTTTCTTTCAATGTGAAACTACGAACTGTTAGCTGACTTCTTTCGACTTTACAAAGTTTATAAATACTACAAAGGAGTCCCGTAGTAAAACTATCAAGTATTACGATTTTATTAAATTTATTACTTATTAGTATTTAGCAGTTGAGATTCTATTAGCTTCGTCTATTGATTTTTCACCAGGAATTAACTTTTTATTTGAAGTTCTGTTTTCCTTGAAATCCAATTTTACATCTACTTCAAATTTGGCAGACAATTTATCTACAAACCAGGGCTCCCCTATCTTGTACGACACTACTTAAATATCAATTTTCATCATATTTTTTAATTTGCTAATACACTTCGTTAAACTATTTTTTTAGGTATAGATAAACCCGTAACAAAAAAACTAAACAACTGTGATATACTCAGTAATGCCTTTTTATTTGTTATTGGCGGACTTCATTCCACCTCTACTCTAATAGCGTTTATGTGTTACGAATTGGCCCTGCATTCCGATATTCAAAATAAATTAAGGATGGAGATCCAAAGCAAATTTGAAATATGTAATGGAAATATAACATATGAAGATTTGATGTCTTTGAAGTATTTGGATATGGTCGTATTAGGTATATTATAATTTTTAAAAATCAACCAATATGACACAACAAATTTGTATTTTTTAGAATCATTAAGAAAATGGATGAATTTTCCCGCAACAGATAGAGTGTGCACCAAAAAATATATCATACCAGCAGTGAATCCGGAAGAATCACCTATTACTTTAGAACCAGGCATGAAAATATGGATACCAATATACTCTATTCACCATGATCCAAAGTATTATCCTGATCCAGAATGCTTCGAACCAGAAAGATTTTCTGATGAAAAAAAACACAAAATTAAACCGTATACTTATTTTCCTTTTGGAATAGGACCAAGAAGCTGCGTTGCGTCTAGATTTGCCATTTTACAAACCAAAACAATAATGTTTTATCTTTTGTTGAATTTGGAAATAGTTGTAACATCTAAAACTAAAATACCAGCAGTACGAGCGCCGGGTGATATAATGGGAACATCGGCTGTAGGAGGTTTACATTTAGGATTAAAAAAAATTGAAACTACATATATTTAAAAGTATACGTTTTTTTAGAACCTAGAATATTTCACTATAAAATCGATATTTTATAATTCTAAGGAGTTGTAGCTTTTAAAGCAGACATATGAAGGACTGCAATAATGTGGTAAAATAAAATTCGTTCTCTAGATTGTTATCAAATGACAGGATCTGAATTTTGAATTAAAAATAGACCTTTTATACCACTTGTATCATAAAAAGTATTAAATCTATCAAAAAGTCCTGACCTGGTTTAAAAAAAGTAGAAAATGTGTTGAATATTTTTTCAAAATGTGCAGTGAAATATTGAGAGGACGTTTGTAGGATTACGCTTCGTAGTTTGCACAAATTTTGATAGAATATTTCTTGCAGCGTACAAGGAGGAAAGAGAAAAGCGCTTAATTGGTTCGATCTTTCTAGATGACGTAATAATATACAAAGTCAAGATATGTTGTGATTTAATTTGCATTCTTTTTTATTGCACTTATTGAAAATATGATTTGAAGTTAAATTTAAAATATTAGTATGACGTTAATAAGAACTCTTGGTTTTCCGAGAAATTTATCCAGTTGGTTATATCAACGCCAGAGGGCGCATCACTTCTCACGATTCACCAATACTCAATCAATATTCTCTAATGGGGAGAAATATCAACACTAATAAATGATTTTTACTGAGAAAACTAATCTAATTGAAGTTGAGAGCTGATTCTTCCATGCGAGCTTGCTTTATGAGAGACGCCTGGTAGTACTCGATCATTTGGTGAAGTGCTTGATTTAACTGGTCGGCGTGTGAGACGTCGGGTGTAGAGTCAATAGTGAGTGAAAGTTAATTGATCTCTTTTGCTCATTACGACTATGAACTCGTTAGAAATATTAGACGACAGATAAGATGTACTCCATTTACCTTGGAATATTTTGATACATGTTGGGCAAGAAATGGGTCAAACTCATTTATGCGTTCAAGGCATCCTAAGAAGTAGAACAAAGTTTTTCGTTGTCAACCCTGAATGGAAAGCTATTTGCCGACAGTAAGGAGATATTGTTAATACTTTTACTTTTTTGTAATATTGACTTTGGGCTGCATTTTGAACTAAGGTTGCCCCTTCATGTGGCCGTCTGAGTTCTCATGATGTGGAGTAAGCGCGAAAGAGTTCTTAAAATCTCTAAAAAAACATTTCTTCAGATTTGAAGGGAAAGCAAACGAAACACAATACCCGAGCTCGTCAAAAAAATTACTTTTGTTGAAAGTTTGCGTTAAATTCTGACGCCTTTATAACAATGTTCAGAATTAGAAAAATCTGCTTTTACTAAGTCTTTATTTAAATATGAGTTGAGTATTTTTTACCTGCATAGTGCCTTTTATATTCCATAAACCGGATTCTCCAGCACGAAGTCATTGTCACGAGGAGTGTCAAATGTCAAGAGTCGGTGACAGACCAAGACGTTGATGGATGACGTACCGGGTTTCACATCCCGCCGGATAAAGATTGGGAATGTGAGGGTACAATACTAGTAGATTCAAGATTTGAAAAAAACTTGTTATCCTAGGAACATTCTTTTTCTCCGTTTTGTTGATTTTCAGCTGCTTTTTACCAGTCTCCCATCCTACATATCAACACAATTAATTATAATGAAAGGAGGTACAAAGTACTACATTATGCCGTGACATATTTGACACTGAACAAATTTAGTGATGCAGAAAATTGAATCGAGTGTCCAGACATAATTTATCTCCTCAAGCTAAAATTTGTTGTGGTGGCTGGCGTTTGGGAATCCAGGATAAAGGAGGGATATTTAAAGAAGAAAGGGGAACTAGATTATTAAGAATTAAGTCTCTAATGTAATAATCACACTTTATTAACCAAAACAAACATAAAACATATTTTCATATTAATATAAGTTACTGAGATGCTAACATTTTGCAAATGGAAACCCAATACGATATGTGCAATATAACTATAACTGTCTTTTTTGCCGATGCTTGCACATTCTTTCTCAATAATTTTTGTTGTTTTTATTTGATATCGTAAATTGTAAAAAATTTAGTTTTTGGATATGGTGAGGGTAAAATTATTGAGCAAGAAATGTAAATACTACATTTTTATTATGTTAGGTAGGATATGTTGAAAGATATGGTAACAATTCCTAGGATTGAAAATAGCGTGCACCTACACTAAATACAATTACAGTCGTGTTGTGATCTTAAGCGAAAAGCACTAGAAATAGCATACATAGATACATAAAACTAACAATTGCTTTTTTATTTTCAAACAAATTTTAATATAATAAATCATTTAATTTTTTGAAATAAATAGTCTAGTAAGATAATGGAATCTAGACATTTTCTGCATATTTCAATTAATTTGGAACTTATCGAAAATAATATAAAAATACGAAATTCAATAACTATTGTCTTTATTTTATATGTCCAAATAACTTGATGTTGACACATGTACAAAATTTCTAGTTTCTGGGTCCAAACAAGGGAAAAGTTTAAAGCATCAATTGTGTTTTAATAAGAATTGGCTTTGTTTTTGGAAAATATTTTCTGTTTCTTTTTCATTTCAATAAAAATCATGAAAAATTAATAGAAAAAAAGAAACAGAAAGTTTTTTTAAAGGTAAAATTTGCTATAACATCTAATATTTATTAATAAAGTTTTTTGTAAAAAGATCAACAAATGTCAAAACAAAACACTTTGTAAAAGATTTGGAGAATTTTATTATGAAATGGTTTTTATACAATCATAGTTCAGTCACTGAACGTTTTGCGCTCCGATTTGATGGAATTTTGACAATAGTTGCAAAATAGACACAAATGACAACATTTATATTTTGCAAATATGCGCTTCCACCTCGGGAGTGAATGCTTCCCCTTCCGGGGAGGTGTCCATTTTAAGATTCAAAATAACCCCGGAAATAAACTAATTTTAAGCAAAAAAATATAGGATAAAATACTCAAACAGACCTTTAAAGTAAGTAGCGGTAAAAGTCTGTAGCACAGAAATTGAGAAATTTATGAAGAAAAATTGAGCAATAAAACTAACGCCATTACCAGTAGAATTAAAATTTATCGTAACCCCTAATATATTCCAGAAGTTTTAATGGTTTAGAAACTATAGTCCAAAAAAATTGAAATCCACATGACCTTGTAGCCCATGAAATTCCCTACAACATGGTTGTCGTATGGACCAAATAGCTATGATCGTGCTGTACGAACCAATTTTATTTGATAACAGGCATTATCCCTGCTAATATTTGACGAATTAAAAAATGAAAACGTCGAGTTTCAAAAATTTAGACGCAAAAAGGTTTTTGATCGTGAAAATTTGTTGTTCGTCATAATAGTATAATATTCAGCGAGTATGTTAGAAATAGTAATTTGCTCTCGAGCAAAGTATCCCAGATTTAAAAGACATTAGAATAAAAATTGTTTTTGTTACAGAAATGCACAGAAATACATAAGAAATTTGGGAGCAAGATGATATGCTGACTATACAGAAGATAAATGACTGCAATGTTTAGTCGAAATTAAAAGAGGTGAAATTATCCATCGAAAAGCCGAACAGAACTATAAAATACCTAGAAACTCTTAAATAAACTAAAAGGGAAAATATGAAAACAGCCTGTGCTTTATCAACATGAGGAAAAAACATTTGTAGAATATATTGTTACTATGGCGAAATATGGGTTTCCCGTAAATTCATTTAAGGCGATTACAGCGCACCCTTTGTAATTTTCGGACAAGGATATCTCAAAAAACAATATTGTTCAAAAATTTAATTTTGGAAAAATAAATTAGGTAATACTATCCGGGATTCTTGCATTTTTAAATTCTAATTCCTTTCAGTTTCCGAGAAAAAAATCATGAATCTTTAAACAAAATTTCATAATGCAAATGCATGAATATAATAGTCAAATTTGAGCTCTTAATGTCTTTCTAATGATTTTTAAAATTGGCCAAAAATGAATGGCTAAAACGCCTCGTCAAGTGCTGCCATCTGGTGCAATGCGCTTGTAATTCGTACACGTCTTATTATCCGTGATAGTTTTTAATCTACGTCATCATTACAAAGGCCGCAGTTCATCTCTTTTCGAACTATATGGGTGCTTCCGACGTTGAATTCACGGCTCGGAACTGTACTCACCTTAAGTCGATGTGTAAGATAAAAATGAAAATATTTCCGGTAGAGACTGGGTAAAGAATTTAAATAAATAAAACAACGTTTTAAGATTTCCACAAAAACGTTGTTTTATTTATTTAAATTTAATAATGGATTTTCATCAAGTAAAAGCCTACACAGTTAAACTGGGTATAAAGAGTTTTGTAGGACAAAATCCAAACGTGTCACAACGCATTGCTCAGAATGTTAAACGCTCAAGAGCGGCAGTGGACGAGCCTATGTTAAAAAAACTTTTATATAATTGCAGTTTATAAAACGCTCAAATCACGACTTAAAACAAAAATCGAAGTGGAGGGCAAGCCAAATTTTCAGAAAAATTGATGCAGTTATAAAGATTTCGGAGGTAAAGCGAATTTTTATGTTCAGTGACTAGAAAATATTTTTATATACAATATAAATGTTATTTTTGTATTAAGTCTGCACAAAATCAGTGTTTTTTGAAATTTAATTATATTTAAGATTTTGTTTTGTTGAAACTTTAGTAATAATTATAGAAATGTATAACATTAATTTTAGAATTAAAAGGATGCAGTCGCTTGAGAAAACTTTGTGTAAAAATTGAAAATGATGTGAAAATATGTATATAATAAAAATGAAAAATCTTATATTAATATATTATTTTTATCTGAAAAAATCATTTGTGTTTCTTACATATTTAATGTCTGATTTAGACAAAAATTCCCTTTAATCTACAATACATTCTCTTAATTGATAAAGACCCTGTATTTAATAAAGGCTTCTAAATGATATCTCACCTTTAGCTGATTGTGATTTTTTTTACAGATATTCAGGGTGCTGAAATATACCAATTTCAGCATCAATAGATCTTGCAAAAATATTTGGTTATAAATCAGTCACATTTATATCTAATTACAAAATTTTTAAATAGTATATTACACTTCAATTATAAATATATTTGGTCAATAATTCCATAAATTAATAACAATTTTTCCCCTAATTTGTCGCTAACAATATAAAATAAGAAGAAAATATCACAACTTCCAATATCACAGAAACATAATTTAATTAGGAATTAAGTACGATAATACAGATATTTCTTTATAACACTCAATATTTAATGTTATAAAGAAAGCCCTTATTTATATTTTTTAATCGAGATTGCACCTCCAATATAAAACTTAAAAACTTGTAAAATCTAATTTCGACAGTTATTGATTTATGGAATTATACTTAACGACAATAACTACCACATTTGGCACCTTAAGTACTGAGCATTACGCTGCAGACAAGCTAACCGTTGATTGCCTGGCACAACACGACAACTATTAAATAGCCAAACATTAAGGCCCCTGCTAACAAACTAATTTCTAAATAAACGAGGCGGAGCTTTTGGAACTTTTTAAAGCTCCCCTCGCAATGTTAGCATTAAATCTACTAACAAATCACCAGTAAACATATGTCAATATTCTAGTAACACTCAAAATACTTTTTAAGCTATTGACATGTAGAAACTTGCTGCTGTGGTGCAAATATTTTTATAAAGGTGTAAGAGAGTGGAACAGCAAGTCGATTTTAACTGGACAAAATTGTTTTACCACTAACTAATCTAGTTTTGTAACGGAAATTAACTTTCAACGTAAAAATTCTTTTAACGGATAAAAAATGGAGTTAAACACTTTTGGTTACGTACTTTCAGGGGGTTCAGTCTACCGTCCGACCAGAATTAGTTAACTTCCAGTGTTTCTAATTCTGATCAACAAACCCTTCGCCGGTAGGGGAAATGGACTTGGATTGTAGGATTTTCGTCCATCAGTGCATCTGTTAGGGTTTACGGCGAATAGAGGGTTCAGCGAAGTTCGCACTTATTTGGTGCATATTACACTGAACCACTTAATTGCTGATACGTCTGATTATGATATTTGTCATTAATTATTTTGTAAGTTTGTGTCGCGTTTCTATAAAGAGGGCCATACTTCCACCTTAAACATATTTTGAAAATTTTGGTGGTGACTTTATATTTTTTACGTATTATCCAAGACACACGAGCAAAAGGGGCGCGTCTGGTCGACATTTCGCAAAATCAGCGCGCGCGGGCTATTTGTCAAATTTATACAAAAATGATGAGTAGAGATCGATTTGATTATTTCATTTCTTGGTATAACACAAGCGAACGGATGCATTTCTGTTACTATTTTGGCTATTTTCTTCAACTTTACGTAGAGACGCGAATTCCACTAAGATTAATTTTATGGTGAATTTTCTTCATTCTAGATTGGGCGAATCAAGTGCCCTTCGCCAGAGAAATGTCAACGCGACATTTAGATTTTGGACATTGGTTCTTTCCCCAAACCGATTACTCATTGGTCATAACTTGAGAAAATTTTCGGAATACCTTGACATTTTTGATGGTGAATTTATACCCTTCCAGATGGTTTTTTGTATTCCAAATTCGTCTAGTGGGGATTTCGTTATCAAAACTTCGTAAGATTTCGAACAAAATCTTTATATCAAATCTCTTAATGATTTTCAACGCCCCATAACTTGACAACAGCGCATTTCCGCAAAGTTCAGATATCATTGCAAGATTCACTATTCCAGTGACCAACTTGACAACAGCGCATTCCACAAAAATGGTACCATTAGAATTGGCTCGCGACGTACAATTTTTCTCCATATCAGATTTCAAGTAAACCAAAGTTCAGCTATAAAAGGGCAGAACCGGTTCAAAGTACAATCTAGGCATGAATGCTTTTGATTTTTGTATTGAAAGTATCAACTAATTCCTTTAAGATTACTTCAGGTGTGCCGCAAGCCTCAGTTTTGGGTCCTTTATTCTAATTAATGTGTTTCAGATATTAGTATCTAAAAGTTCAGTGTAAAATAATTGTTTGACTAGATCGTTTAACTTGTTGGATTTAGTTGGTGGTAAAACAAAATATCTTATCCATTTTATTACGTAAAGAGACAAATATTGAAAATAATCTGTTTTTTATTCTCATATTTCTGGCAATTTATAATCCAACTTCCAATTTGAAGTATTTGCCTTCTGATTCAGCATATTTTACGATAATATATATCGTAATTAGAATGAGCTTTGTACATTTGTTTGCTGGCTAAGGTCCTTGATCCAATAATTGGCACATTATGTTTTTTTTTATAAATATATCAAATAATAACACAAATAAATAACAAGAGATTGTCCTCATTATAGTCAAACGTCAATAAATTATAATACAACTATTTGTATTTCAATGCCAGTAGCTATTTTTTTTTTATTTAAAATAAATAACATTTATCTCTATTATGCAGTGTAATACAGAGTGATAAAAGGTAAATGACAAATTAAAAAAAACCGTCATTAATAGTCAAATAGGATTGGAATAAATATTGACGTGTTAAAATACTCATGTTGGTCTTTCCCTTTTATCAAACTCAGAATCCTTGTTTAAAAATTTTGAAAAAATTCCCACTTTTAGTATATTTTATTGTTTTTCTTGGTGTAAAGTTATTACTTTAATTTTAGGGATAACTTGTTTTTTCTAACTGTAGAAACAATATTTTTATTAAAATTTCTAGCTTACATATTGTTTAGCCCCTGTAACAAAAAAACTGCCGACGTTATTAAAAATTTCTGACTGTAGATAGAAAGAGAAAAATATATACTATGTATGCAAATATTTTCAAAATTTTAGATAAATAACTGTAATTGTGAGAATAGGGAGAGGCAGAACAACTGTGAGGATTTTTTAGATTTCCTCATTTTGGTTTCTCCCTTCTTTCAAGCTCATAATTTTTGCTTAAAAATTTTGAAAAAACTCCTACTTTTAGTATATTTTATTGTCTTTTTAATGGTATTAAGGTAATATTGTAAGTTTAGGGATACATTGTTTTTTCTAGCTTTAGAATCAATATTTGAATTATAATTTTTAGTTAAATATTGTTTAGACCCGTAACAAAAAAAAACTGTCGACGTTATTAAAAAGTTCTGACTGTAGATAGAAAGAGAAAAATATATACCATATATTCAATTACTTTCAAAATTTTAGATAAAAAATTGTTATTATGAGAATAGGGAGACAACTTTAAAAGGATTTTTTAGTTTTCCTCATTTTGGTCTCACCTTTTTCTCAAGTTCACAATTTTTGCTTAAAAATGTTAAAAAAATTCCCACTTTTACTATGTTTGATTCTCTTTTTAACGGTATGAAATTAATATTGTTATTTTATGGATAATTTCTTTTTTCTAGCTTTAGAAACAATATTTATATTAAAATTTCTGTTTTTAATATTGTTTAACCCCTGTAACAAAAAAACTGTCGACGTTATTAAAAAATGCTAGAAAGATAAAAATTTATACTATATATGGAAATATGTTCATAATTTTAGATAAATAATTGTGATTACGAGACAAGGGAGAGACCACAACTATAATCATTTTTTAATTTTCCTCATTTTAGTCTCTCCCTATTGCCAAGGTCACAATTTTTATTTAAAATTTTTGAAAAAATTTTCATTTATAGTATATTCGATTCTCTTCTCAATGGTATTAAGTTAATTTTAAAATAATATTTAGTTTTCTTATTATGCGACACGTTCTTGCACAGAATAGAACGTATTTAAATATTTCTTTGTATTGGTGTAAATTTTTTTATCAAAATGGAAATTAGTTTAAAAAATAAATGATTAAAGAGTTCAGAATAAGCAAATTTAAAATAAAACTGCGCAATAGGAAAAAGTGATTTTCACCTCCGCAGTTAAGGTGTTAAAAGAGGAGACACGACATAAAGAAAAACCGAGAGATGTAGGACAGCGAAAATTGAATTTTTTCACTAATAACTAATTTTTTTTTAATGATTTAACTTGGTAAATAATTCAGGAGGGAGCGCACGAAATTTATCAATTAAAAAAATGGAAAAAAGCGTTGAAAAAACAAGCACGATATCTTTTCGACGTTATTCGACAGTTTTAGGAGTTTTTAAGACATTTTTCAGGATACAACGACTCTGCTTGGGACAAATTTAGACAGTTTTTTAAGTCCTGATGAGTTTTTTAGGTTTTTAATTATTTTCTAACAACATTTGAAGTTCTTCGACAGTTTTCGGAGCTCTTTGTCAGTTTTTCGAACACAACAACAGTTTTTAGAATCATCCTTTGACAATGTTTTAAGATCTATATACAGTTTTGGATATATTTTTATATTATTTATGTTTTCAATAATTTTTCAACAAGTTTTGACATTCTTCCGACAGTTTTAAGACGTATTTGTCAATTTTTCGGATAAAATAACAGTTTTTAGAATCCTTAAGACAGTGTTTTAAGATCTACAGTTTTTGGTTATTTTTCGGCAATTTTTTGATATTTTTAAACAGTTTCTTTGTGTTTTTTATTATTTTTCAACAATTTTTGATATTCTTCAACAGTTTCTGTTGATTATTTCCGTAATTTTTAAATTTTAATGGCTTTGATTTTTAAACAGTTTTTGAATTTCTTCGATTTTGTTTCAACAATTTTTGACATTGACTTCGTCAGCATCCATAGACAGTTTTGAGTTATTAGTGAATTTTAAATATTTTTTTTATGTTTTTAAATATTTTCCGACAGCTTTTGTATTTTTTCTCTATTTTTTAATCAAATTTTTGCAATTTTTGAGTTCCCTGTCAATTTTTATGACCATGAAGTCATTTTTTTGATAATAGAAAGTTTTTAATAACTTTTTAATAGTTTTAAACTTTTTTTCGACAGTTTTTGCGTTTCTTTTTCTGTTATTTTTTACAATACTTAAATTTGGATGATCTTCAAGCCGTTTTTATGATCTTTAGACAGTTTTTAGTCATTTTTTGACATTTTAAACAGTTTTTACTTAATTTCCGACAGTTTTTCTACCTTTTCCGAATTTTTAAATCATATTTTATAATTTTTGAATCATCTGTCAATTTTTACAATCTTCAAGTCACTTTTAGAATCATAAGAAAGTTTCACTGCTTCTTAAATAGATTTTAACATTTTAAACAGTTTTTGATTATATTTTCGACAGTTTTTGTATATTGTTCCCTATTTTTTAATAGTACAAGAATTTTTGGATATTAATACTCTTTTTGAAACATTTTTAATTTCGTTACTTTTTGATAATTTTCAACATTATTGGTTCTGACAGTGTTTGGAATTTTCTGATAATTTTTTGAATAGATTCGCAGTTTTCTGGAATTTTTAAATAATTTTTTTTTACCATCCAGTAGTTTTGGGATTAATAGACCGAATTTTGACGCTCTAAACAGTTTTTTAAATATTTAAACAGTTTATGTATTTTTTTGTTATTCTTTAAATAAAATTTGTAATTTTTTATAATCTACTATTGGGAATTTTTAATTTCAACATATTTTAAAATTTATCACTCTGTAAGAATTAGAATAAATATTACATAGCAATGTTTAGAGATTTCTTTCAAATTTAATTTACTAACTATTGGCATTTTCAGTCTAGTAATGAATAGACAAAATCCAGATAGGATTAAGCCTATTTTACATAAAAGTTTGACTAGACCTGTAATATCGAATACATTGATAAAATGAGTTTTTAGGACTAGAATACAATTTTACTAACACTATTAACAAGCGTACATATGAAATTACTAACTACAACGATTTTCCACATATTTTAAAATTTGACAAAAAATTATATATCTTTTTTTGTACGTTTATTGCCGAAACATAAACATACCAGGTACTTTTTGTGTTGATATCAACACAAAAATTCCGTGCAAAAATGATATTTCTAAATATGAGCAGTAATTTATGACATCCAAAAATAATTTTTATGATATGAAATTACCTGGTATATAAAATTTAGCAATTAATAATTTTGCACGTATAACATAAATGGTATACAGTGTATATATTTTACACACGAAAATCTATTCACACTAATAAACACATTAAAATTATTAATAACATGTTGCCACAGTGCAAACTTGAGTAATGTGATCACAGTAAAACTACCGCTATTCACAAATACAAATATGTCTTAATTGCAAAAATATTGCATTGCTTTTATTAGAATAGATGAGTGAGATGAGCATTTTAGTAAGGATTGTCAAAATACAATATAATATATGTTTAGAAATTTAATTACCGCTATTAGGATATCTCCTATCTAATATCTTACCAAAAATTTGTTCATTACAAAAAAAATTTACTCTATTATAAGTAAACTATTGTATAAATATCACATAATAAAACGGCACGATCTGCAAGTGTTTATCTCAGGATTCAGATTCTGGGAACTTTTAAGTCCCTTATTGGTTAGTGTGAGCTGAATCCTGTAGGAATTTTTAAAATAATAATTTTATATTGTAGTTTTTTCTCTGTTATTTTGGAATTTTTTAAATCATTCATTGATTATTGAAAAGATTTAAGATATGGATCCAAAATAAAATAAGGAATCACTGCCAATTAGTAGTAGTAAACACAATAAAAAAAACTAACATGTCGAAAAGCCATATCCAGAAAAAGATGGAGAAGAATAAAAATGTCGTGTTTGCTCTTCTAAAAAGAAGAAAACTCGTAATTTGTGAAAATTGCAAGGAAAAATATAGACAAACTGTGTGACTGTATAAAACCTTGTTTTTCGTGAATACCATGAATCAGATCTGATTTCTTTTTGATAGTTATGTAACAATAGGAATATAAAATCAAAAAAGGTGGAAATTAATATAAATAGATCAGTGTTTCATATAGGAGTCGGGATCAAGTCCTTTTCCCTATTTCTGTATATACTATATCAATTTAAAGCGTAAATAAAGTAGTTTTATGTCAAAATAAAATAATTTTTTTGTGGTAAAATCTTGGTAGCGAACGTGTTAATTTACTTTATACAAGTATAATCTTTTTTTAATTGATTTTCTGTAACGTCTCTAATTTGATACAATATTTTTATTTTTACATGATTTGTTCCTTCCTTTATAATTTTTAACGTATCTTTTTAGCTACAGCTTATCGTGGGCTCCGAACTACGGTCCTGAATCACCCTGGCACAATGCCATAATTATTCAGATGATCTAAATAATAAAAAACATGCGGCATTGACCCGGTACATACGAAGCAGTGGCAAATCCTCGAAGGAGGCTCAGCCTCCTCAATTTATCCAGTAAATAGCACCAGAAATATTTTGTTGATCATTTTTCATTTTATTTCCTGTTTCTCTAATATTTTTTTAAATCCCCGTTCTCAGTAGCTGTTTTTGAATCTGACAACAGTGCCCTGAGGCTAGACTCTCTCTCGCGAGATATCCGATCTCGGGTAAATGGAACTGCGCATGATACAAATACCTTTTTGTACTTGCCCAAAGTCTTATCAGACTTTATTTTCATGATCACTTTATTTATTTGATGTAAAAACTACACAGAAGCGAAATTTTTGCTATTACTATTTGTGGGATGGAGCCATTTTGCTATGGATGTACAAAAACGTAAGTTAATAAAAAGATTTCCCAATTATCTATAAGGTTTAAGTCAATATCAGGAAAAAATGACTCCAAACAGATTAAAGAAGAAATAGCAATTGTGTTCCTGTGCTACCAACCCCTATCAGTTCCACCAGATATCCGATCTCATCCGGCCTGGTGAATGGAACTGCTTCCACTTGAGTTTCATGATAACTTTGGTAATTTGGTGTAGAAACTATACAGAAAGCAGTTTTTGCTGTTATTATTTGTTGGATAGAACCATATTATTGGATTGGTGATATAAATTATATACCTTGATGAACATTTATGGTAAGTTAATAAAAAGAAGATTTCCCAATTATCTATAAGGTTAACATATGCAGCCTATGATGAGCAATGTCATGAACGTTTGGCACATACGATGCTTTGGAAGAAAATACTAATTAACAAATACTTACGTACCACAGCCTAATTTATAAAATTCTAATGTTACGCTGGTCTACAATCACAAAGTGCCCATATCACTCCTTATGTTTATATAACAATACTGTTTTCACTATATTGAACTTAGAATGCCATACACCTAAAAAACAATATAAATTCATTTATTGTCCTGTCTGTAATTTTTAGAACAAGTTTAAATTTATGGTATAACGTCAATTTCCATATATATGTGCTATAGATTTCAATTTTTTTTATAAAATCTTTATATACTTTATTTTCTCATTAGCGGCAACTAAGAGAAAATGAAAACTATTATAATTATGTTTTTTCATTACAGACGAAAAATTTTTTTTACGATTTTATAACAAAATTGAAGTATAATATCGGAGCACAATTGAGGACAATTGACCACATTTTAATTCTATATTGTTTATCACAATTATTTTATTACGGTCCATTATTTAAAATTATTGCTGCAATCTGAGATATTTAAATATGGATCCGTCCTATACATTAATATTTGAGCAACGTTAGATTTAATTATTGAGTAACATTCGAGATTTTAATTTAAATTATTCAGTTTCTGTGGATTAAATGCCCATTTTTAATCGAGAATTAGTTATATCCAGCTTAGTATAATATAAAAATAGTCTAAAAAGTTGGAAAAGCAATAAAAATGATTTAAAAAATGTTGAAAATATAATTAAAAATGTCAATAAATGGTAAAAAAATAGTCAAAAAAATTTAAATAAGTCGTTTAGTCATCACTATATAATTTGCCTGATGAAGGCCCATGTAGGCCGAAACATGTCACCGATTTTTGATTGTTGAAATTTGTTATACAATATAATTTTGTGGTACGACTTTGAGTCTCATTCCGATCAACATTTATTTATCTTTTGATATTTTAATATTTTCAAATAATAATTTAAATGTGGTAAAATTATTCAACGAATAATTAAAATTCCAATTCATACCACAACATTTATTAAAAGTTTAAGATGTGATTAAAATGGCACATGTTTCGGCCAAACGATGGCCATCATCAGGCAAACATAATAAAGAAATTGTACATGGTGTTAAAATTAAACACTAACATAGTAAAATCTTTTTTATAAAATTATTGTTGAAAACTTTTAAATAACCAATAATTTTATAAAAAAAAATATTTTACTATGTTACTGTTTAATTTTCATACCAAATTTTAACACCATGTGTTGTACATTATGTTTGCCTGATGATGGCCTCCGTTTGGCCGAAACATGTCTTTAATCACATCTTAAACTTTTAATACATTTTGTGGTATGACTTGCGAGTTTTAATTATTCGTTGAATTTAATAATATCATATATTAATTGTTTTATAGTTCTAATCTTAGGCATGTTCGCATGTCCCACGGATCCCTTATAATCCTATCAGGTACTTTACCATCTGAGTTCATGCCCGTTCTCCAAAATAACGTAAAAAAATGTAAACTAATGTCGAAATTAACCATTATATATAACTGTCAAAGAAAGGGCAAAATAAAGTTAAAAAAATGTTAAATTCAGTAAAAACGTTAACAATTAATTAAAAGTGTATAAAGGTTTTAAAAAAACGTCAAATCAGGTTCAATTAATGGTATTAAACTAATAGAAATTTAATAAAAGAAGGAAAAAAAAGTATGAGTGATAAAAAATTACCTGAAATTTGAAATATCAAAATAAATTTGGAAAACATCAAAATACAATGTTTTTATTGGAGGATCTTAAGTATTGGAATTTTGATAATCTTATTTATATATATAAAAAAAAATTAAAACAAGACTAAATCATTTATGTTGTTTTTAGCAACATTCGTAGTTTTAAAAAATATAATTTCTTGACTGTATACTTTAAATTAAAACCTAGAATGTACTCTGTTTACCTATAATATCACATTATGGAATATTATTATATATAATTAAGTATTGATGTATTTTTTTTTGAACAGGACAATAAACGGCTACGTTAACTATAAAACATCGATATATTTGCAACAATTCAACTGTTTGTAAAAATATTAGTCTGTCCGGATTTTCAAATGGAACTAACTAGTAATTAATACCTAACAAATAAAAGTTAAAACTTTTGAGATTATCTAAATATCTTATATATAAATATACATTATAAAACTTGAAAATAAAAATCTTTGGCTTTTGTTCCCCAGTACCAATCTTGTGGATTTTTATTTTATCAATGATATAAGCGACATATTGTCAAACAGTATAATTTCACAGATCAGACATTCTTTCGACTTGGCGGTTATTTTTTCACATACGAAAAGGGTTTGGGGCTCACCTACTTTACCAACTTCAATGAATCGGGGCCTTGACGATGTGATTCGGAGCGATGTAGTGGTAGCCAGGCAGAGGCAGACCAGCCGTTTCCATGGATATCCTGTCAAAACAACTTAACTTTTAATAGGAACTGTCTTTATTGAAAACTACTAAATATACAAGCCATTTGTTATAATTTCGATAGATTATAATATTTAATTTTTGTTAAAATTGTAGTCCCGTTATCGGAGCGACACTGATGCATAATCGTGACATTTTATTAATTTAGGTTTCTCTTATTAAA
This sequence comes from Neocrepidodera transversa, assembly GCA_963243735.1. NCBI lineage: Eukaryota > Metazoa > Arthropoda > Insecta > Coleoptera > Chrysomelidae > Neocrepidodera > Neocrepidodera transversa. The sequence goes on along the minus strand of OY725353.1, from coordinate 10,087,368 downwards.
ATTATTTTATTTGACATTTTTATAATCCTTTTGGAATACGAATTTGTAAACCTTTCTGCTGTACATATCAAATCTGGGAAAAATGCATCCTTGTGTGTTCGCTGGTGTTTAAATGTGGTTGTTAGAGGTGATTTGCAGTCGGCAAAAAACAAATCGCTGTTGTCATATTACTTACTCCAGACATTGCTATGCACAGTACACAAATTTACAATCTGTATATAGTGGTGAGTTTTCAAACAAAATTTTAAACTGAACTAGTTTAGAAGTCTTTTACTCATCTATCAGGAGGACAGTATAATTTGTATTATTCTGACTCACGGATAGTCAAGCATCCCTTAAAGCAATACAAAGGGTGGAAATACAGTCCAAACTAGTATTGGACTGCCATAAAAACCTAACTGCCCTGGCAGAACACAACAAGATAACTCGTGAATGGGTGCGTGGGCATGAGGGCATAGAAGGAAATGAAGAGGCAGACCGCCTGGCTGGTAAAGGAGCCAAAAAACCGTTAATTGGACCGCAACCCACATGTGGTATTTCCTACCAACATATAAAGGGTATGCTAGAAAAACAATTAAGGGACAAACACAGGGAATACTGGTTGGAACTTCCGGGACTAAGACAGTCCAAAGCACTTATCGAAGGTCCATCCAAAAGTAGACAATCTGCTACTATGCCTAAAAATACGGGAACTCAAAACCGCACTAGGTGTCCTGACAGGACACTGCGGGCTTAGAAGACACCTGAACCTCATAGGTGTATCAGAAGTTTCCCTATGTAGGAAATGTGAGGAAGAGGACGAAACTCCTCTTCATGTATTGCCGGGACCTGGACAGGGAAAGGCACTTTGGGATACAGTATCCTGAACCCGAAGAGATAGCGAAAGCTAACATCAGGACTATTCTTGACTTTGTTAAGAGTACGGGACTGATGTGAAAACTGGCGGGGCACAACAGGCCTAGAGCCTCAGTGCAGATGGGACATCCCACGCCCGATTCAGGAAAAAAAAATTGAAATGTTATCAATATTACAATTGGATCATAACCAACTATTTTTCTAACCTTATTGTGTATAAAAGCAGTGGAGCTTAACCAGAAACATAAAAGCTATGGCCAATTTATTACAAAAGCAAAAATAGCACAAAAAAACGATGAAATGTTCTAATGATAGTCTTGAATTGACGGAAATATTACTTTTCCAACCCAATTTTTTTTTCTAGAGGACTCAGACGTAGCTGAAACTAGAGCTTAACGATTCAGGTGATCCAGATTTAAATGAAGGTAATAAGTCAATTTAATTCCATCTAGTAACACCTATATCTCCGGTTCACTTCGATCTACAGGGCTAAAATTTATACGGAGGTATGACCCTAAAGACGGTTTTCCACCACACGGACTAGTCGAGTCTAGGTTTTTGTTTTTAAGGACTCCGAAAACAGAAATAAAACTGAAACAAACACTAAACACTTGTTTTTGCCAAAAAGTTATGGTAAAAGTAATTTTAGCATAACATAGGAAAGTCTGGTCTACATTTTCGTATATAATAGGCGAGTTCCTAACTTGTTATAAACATACTGAGTTGCGCAGTATAAAATAACTCTTCCATCATTTTGTACTGCGCAGACTCCTGATCCATTATTTTTATACTGCGAAACTCATTATGTTCATAATAAGCTAGGAACTCGCTTCGGTAACAAGCCTAATATCGGTACAAAGGTAACGGAGAAAACTAAGATCGGGAATTCATCTGTTTTCTAAAGAGAGTCCTTAATTTTAAGAAATAAAATAAAATAAGTATAGACGTTCATACATTAAGAACAATCAAAAACTGCAGTTTAAAACCGAAACACAAATAATTTCCTTTCCACTAAGCCGACTTGAGTTTTTGAAAAAGTTCCTGAAAAGTTCCAGTTATGTTTTTTTCAACACAAGTTTCTGTTGTGTCAGTTTGGTGGAAAACCGTCTTAAAATATCTACATACCAAATTTCAAGCAAATTGAGAGCTCTCACAGACACACACACTAACACAGGATGATCTCAATAACTTACTTTTCTGTTGCTGTGAACTAAGTTAATAATGCTTAACTAATTAGCCCTAAAATAGGTTGTTGAAGGAATAAACAAAATGTACTATTTGTATACTTTAAAGGGAGTTTTCACCATTTATTTTGTACAATTTGAGAGTTTTAATGACTAGGACTACTAAGTTTTGCCGGTTATTGGAGATTGGGCCTGGTCTTCCGCATTGGAAAAGGCCGAAAGAAACACCCCGGAAAGAATTACATCCAGACAGGATTTTTTTTTACATTTTCGGACTCTGGGAATTCGATAACGTAGTGAAAAGTGATATAAAGTGGAGGTAAGAATTTTTTTTCGCTATAACAAAATTAATACTGAGGTTTTTTGGTTTTCAGCACTCATTTTGTTAAATGAACAAAATACGTTTAATCGAAATTTGGTCATCTATAATACAGGGTTGGGATCGATTTTAAATGTAAATGCACAGCTTATTAATTGTCCTAAAGAATTCGGGGTTTCATTTACCCTTAAGTTTTTTATGAAGTTTATACATGGCGATTTACTAATTTTGATCAAAATAAATGTATTATTTTAAATGGAGCATCCTGTATATTTTGATGGCATTCCAAAGAGCGATTCATCTTCTTTAAAAAATGTAAGTTTAATATATTTTGCTTTTATAAAAACAAAGATATTCGAGTTTTTTTATAATCACTGCATTTTTCCTTATAGAATAACTGACATTAAATAAAAATTAACAAATCTGACAAATAATTTATTTAAGACCAAACCATAACAAAAATTTAATGTCAATAAGAAAACAATTAGTAAAAATTACAATAAATGCTTTATGTGACCACCCTCTTCTTCAATGCACATATATGCAAGCGAAATTTAAAAATTTTAAATGATTTTTCTAACATGTCTGCGAAATGATTTCGTAATGTTTTGTTGTTGAATAAATTCTTTGTTAGATTTGTTAATTTTTATTTAACGTCACTTTTCACATAAGGAAAAATGCAGTGTTTCTTGAAATCTCTGTTGTTAGGAAAGCAAAAGGTATTAAACTATACATTTTTTAAAAGGAGATAAATCGCTCTTTTAAATGCCATCCAAAATATACAGGGCGTTTCATTTAAAATACATATTTTTTCCATTTATTTTGACAAAAAATTAGTAGATCACCCAGCATTGACGGGATAAATGTAAACAAACATCATAAAAAACTTCTGGGTAAATGAAAACAATTAGTATACGAAGAAATGTCAAAAAAGTCCAGATTTTTCGTATAGTCGAGGAAATATACCACAAAGAAAGCCCAAAGTTGATTTTTTTTGCAGTAAGATGGCTTAAGATACGGTTTTTGCATTTGCTTCGTGAACTCTTCTTTTGAGGCCACTTTTGGTCAAGTACTTTTTTGAATTTGCATTAATGCATAGAAAAGCGCATTCTTAAAAGTGCAACTTTTCAGGTGATTAATAAAAAAATCATATCTAAGACACTACCCAGAGGTTTTTTGATTCACTGAAACTGAATATTATGTTCAGATTATCCTTCCGTGTACCTGGAGGTTAGGACAGCACCAGGAAGTTCATCACTAGCAGTTCGTAAGAAACTGAACGAAACTCATTATCCGGGTTTTTTTGAGTTGCCCATCCCGAATCTGATATAGGCAACCTCGCCCGAGTACCTGGTGCTCCGGACAACCTGACTAATTGTGTAATCTCCGGAAATTGCTTATTAAACCGGCCTAAAATTATAACCCGGTGGTTTTTTGAGTCGCTCGTCTTGAATCTGACATCGGCAACCTCCCCCGAGTATCTGGTGCCCGGACGACCTGACTAATAAAGTCATCTCCGGTAGTTTTATTGAAATTGTATCGGCAAACTATTTTACATTATTTCAATATATAAGTATCAAGTATATTATGAGTCAAACTTTAGATACTCATACAAAAAGGTTTATAGATATATATGTGAACGGCGCCCGCTGGTAAGCAGGCAAATGAGATTTCTAAAAAATCATACATCTTATAATTCTCCAGTTTTTAAACTGGAGGTCGCAGAAACTTGAAACTCGCTTGGACACGCATTCAAAGTATGCTGAATCCATTGCAGTCGTCCGTTTGTCTCTATCTGTAGAGTCGTATCATAAGACTTTATTTAGAAGTCTAAAAAGAACCGTTCTTTAGTGGAGAACTAGTTCAATTCGAACTATTAAATGCGTCGTCGACCGACAAATATACTGATTGATTAGTGAAATGAGACGGAAAATTCTGCAATCGAACTACTGGAATTGTGAAGGCTTGTTTTGGTTAATTTCAGAATCGGGTCGGAACTTCGCGCAAACAGATCACGATTCTCAATATGCTTTATTAATAAAATAAAACGAATTCTTTGAGGACAAAGAATCTACTAGCAAAATAAATAAAAATGAAAAAATGGTGTGTCTACCCAATTAAAAATACACATTTTTAGATTACAAAAGAACAAACAAATTAAAAATAATAAATTATGATTAAGGAACTTAGTTTGTTGAACTTTTGTAGTGCTAATTTTTTAGCTGCAGTATTTGCAATTTTTATTCTCATTTTTATTAAAATGTTCCCACACAATAACTTCCGACTTCATTTGCTCATTCAGCTTTTCTGTACGTAACAAATAACGATGAACCGTGTTCGTTCAATATATTATAATATTAATAAAAATTCCGTTCGCCAACATTCCCGTTATAAACCTGGGAAGTACATATACACGTCACGTGATTGCAGCCACCTATCGGCAGCTCATCACATATTCGCTCTCTAGGTGCGGCCACAGACGTGCATTTAAGTTCAAAATGTATTCCGGCAATTCGTGATCCGTTCCTTTATTCAATACAAATAGTTCAATCGCGAACTAGTTCGCAAGAACTTATTATGAAAGACAGCGGTCTCATGGAAGCATTGTCATGTGTATGTGGGGAAAATACCATGAAAAAGATTTTTACACATCCTGCAGTGCTATTTTTGAGAGTTCGCAAATTTCATGGTTATTTGCATTAGCTCAAATTATATTATAGGTTCGTTCCACGAATAGAATTTGAAATATATCAGAAGTAAAATATTAAATATAAAAATTTTGGACGCCAGTCAGTTGATTTTTTGGTGTGATTAGAAACAATTGACAAAAAAACTGTGATATATTTCAAAATCCGTCCTTTCTTTTTTTTTGGTTAAGGAAATTAAAAAACCTTAGCTTCTTCAAATAGGGTCTTGGTGTGGCCGGCGTTAACTGTCCTTTCCAAATGTCCAGAGAAAGTAGCCTCCTGAATCTGGCAAACTTGACTGTCAAATGTTGGAACAGCAGAAATTTTCAGTCACCACCAAGTGAAATCAGGAAAAAAACCACCAATAATTGAAGGGGAGAGGAGAAAGAAATCTTCAGTAAAAAACACTGGCAATACAAAGATAATACAACGATAAAGTCTATTTCTCTGATCTTAAATAAATAAAATGCCAGATTCTTAACACGGGACGATAATTTATATAAAAATGCCGAGAGAGGGGGCATGACGCGGATAAATAGGAAAGGGAAAATCAAGCGAACATGAAACTATAAAATATACAGAGTAGATGAAGAATGCAAATACAGGGTGGCACAAGAAAACGTAACACATTCGGGGACAATGCGCAGGAAATATAAAAGTAGGTATTCTTGGCCATTCGCACAGAGTGCAAGTACTCGCAATAAACTGCGAATGGGTATTAGAAGTCGCAAATTATTTGCGAATGAAAATCAAAGTTGATATAACCTATAATTTATTTTGATGATTATTTTTTGAGTTTGAAGTGGGTTTCGAGGTTGTGCCGTGAATAAAACTGTGTTCATTATATCGTCAAAATGGACGATCTGCAATATAGAAAATCTTGAAATTGCAGATGAACTAAGTATTAATCCTTTGGATGTTTTAAATGAGCATCAGTATGGACAGACATTTAGACATACAAGAGTTGTGCGGTTGCAGTTGACGTTCGAGAGTTTATAAATCCAGCTTAGGCATTGGATTTTTTTAATAAATTCGATCAACATATTTTGTTGTTGCAAAAATGTATTTGCATTTCTGTTTTTTGATTTTTTCATTATAGAAAACTATTTATTCTTTATACAGGGTGTGTACAAATTTGCGTATAATGAATGAATTGAAATTCGTCCCTATTCGAAATGGCACAATTCGCTATTGAGAGATATCGAATAGAGACGCTTATTTTTATCCAAAAAATCTGAACTTTAAGCATCTCGTGAAAACGCATGAAGCATACTACATTTTCGCATTAAGATTTTCGATTCAGAAACGATTGAAGAATGTCGCCACGTGTAGCTTATCCGCTAATTTGTACACACCCTGTATATATAATTTTAAGTATTCGAATGTTTTGGCGAAGGACGGTCAAGAATACCACTTTCGTAAAGTGTTCGCAACTGGACCATTCGTAACATTACGCATACGTATAATTGCGAAGAATGTCAAGAATAGAGCTACTGGTTGGCTTTGGCAAAGAAAACAGATAAAAAATGACAAGTTTAAAGAAAATGTGAAAGGACCCCACACCACACGGTTCTTATGGAAAAAGAGTCCCAGTCGAATTGGCTGAAAATTTAGTATAATGTAGTTTATGATGACCTGATTAAATATCTCCATGGGCCCAACCAGATCTAATGGACAGTTTTTGAGATACATGGTGTTAAACATGGGAGTCAGTGTTGTTCTTTACCTTTAAAAAATAATTAGTGTGGCGATTAGTTTGTTACAAAAAGGTAATAATTATAATATTAATATTATCGATACCAGTTGTAATGAGACTCAGTCTACAGGGTGATTCTTTTTCTACAAGCCAGTTTTAAGATTTTTATGTAATTCTTTTCACAAACTCAGTCAAACGCAAAAGATAGTAGACTTGCAGAATAAGTATAAATATCATTTGATTTTAATATTGAATGATTTCAAGTTACTATTATACAGGGTCACTTAAAATTGTCTTCTTAGTTGTATCTATTTTAATATTTTTTAGGAATATATACAAGGTGATATTATGGAAGTCAATAAGGACTACATTTTAAAAATCTACAGGGGCTCCAAATGAAAGTGCCATACAAAAGTTATGTTTTTTAAATGTAACACCCTATATTTTTATACATTTTTAGATTGGTCCTGAAAAGCTGATATCAAAAATCTTTTATAAAATGAATTGTTTTTTCAACTCTAAACGGTTGCTACGGCCAAACGACATAAAATCGGATAAAACGGCTTACATATCCTTATCTTAACTTTTTGAGTTCTACTTGGTGGCATAAGAATGAAACGTATACAGGGTGATCAAAATTTGCGTATTTTGAGTGACCCTGTATAATAGTAACCTCACATCATCCAATATTAAAATCAAATGATATTTACTTATTCTGCAAGTCTACGGTCTTTTGCGTTTGACTGAGTTTGTTCATAGAATTACATAAAAATCTTAATATTGACTAGTAGAACATGAATCACCCCGTAGACAGTCTCATTACAATTGATATCGACAATATTATTTATATTATAATTATTATCTTTAACTTGTTGTAACAAACTAATCGCCACACTATTTGATTTCTAGAGATAAATAACAACACTGCCTGCTCATGTTTAACACCCTGTATATCAAAAACTGTCCATTAGATCTCGTTGGGCCCCAGAAGACATTTGATCAGGGCATCATAAACTACATTATACTAAATTTTCAGCCAATTCGGCTGGGACTCTTTCTCCATAAGAACCGTGCAGCCAAAAGATCTAATGAATCTCCATCGAACTCCTGGTGCTGTAATGACCTCCAGGTGCACGGGAGGATAATATTCAGATTCAACAACTAAAAAAACCCCCGGGTAGTGATTTTTGTCGTTGATCAACTGAAAATGTGCATTTTTCGATGCAGCAATGCAAGTACTTGACCAAAAATTGGTCACAAACATTCTAGACGAGTTCACAAAGCGAATACAAAAACTGTCTTACGTCAAACAAAATTTCAACTAGAGTGCTATATTTCTTCGACGATTAGATTATTAATGAGCTCATTCGTTTATAATCATAAACGTGGGGTTACGAATGAGTATTTCATTGTTAATTTTATAATAATAATGTTTAAAACATTAGAGAAACATATAAATAATACAATGACCGTAGTGTCACCGTGAAAACGAGGCTTTACATATATTATTTTTTTTAATATGAACTAATAACTGTTACTTATCCCATGGCTAAAAATATTTAGTAAAGTTTATCAAATTAGTATTGGATTTTTGGATAGCAATTTAGGATAGAAATCAACGTAACAATATTTTTACTAGTATACTACTAAATTAATTTGCAATAAAAATTATTATTAAATATGTACTTTGAATGGCTGTATTTGAGCAAATTAAAAAATACCATGGTACTGATAGGAAAATATGGAAGGTTAAGCTTACCGGGATCCAGGAAATTGTGAAATCTTCTTGCCTATTGGTTGGTTGATTGGTTCATTGTTTAAGGCATCGGTCTGTTAGCTTAGGATGGACACATACACTTTACACTCTTTCATACATAAATAATCATAAAAACTTGATCTTGAATAAATAAATAAATAAATAAATAAATAAAAAGAACTACTATAACAAATTGAATATGTGAAAAAAATTATAAACAAATGTCACATAAATGAACGTAACAAAAGTTGAAATTAAATGATATACAATTTGTTGATAAAATACGAAATATAGTAATTCTTTTTTGCAAAAAATCACTAGATTAATAATTTATGCTTATTGTTATGTTAAACAATAAACGGATTTAGTTATTTTAAGTAATATCCCAAAAACAATCTATTATCAAAATATTAAATTATATTTAATTATAAATCATTTTTAAATAGCCAAAACCTTTTAGAAAAAAATTCTCTACAGGATAGCGATAGTACAAATCGTTGCTAAAAATGATTTTAAAGTGGAAAAAAATGCAATTTCCGTCGAATTGTGACTTCCAATCAAAAAATGTAGTAAAGTAAAGTTGTAGATAATAAATGTACAATTTTGTTTCAGATCATTTTTCAACATATCCTTAAATTTTCCAAGATAATAGCAAAAAAACCGTTTTTTTTGTTGTTGAAATTTCGAGCTGTTTATGGCGAAAAATTTTTCAATATAGGTAGAGCGGGTCACACTGGCCAGCTTGAAATAATTTTCAAAGGCATCTTGCAGACAGCTTCTTAGTTTATTTAGTCAAGAAATACTTTTTGAGCGAAACTTTTTTCTCTTCCTCCGAAAAAGAGCGTGTAGATGATTTTTGAAAAAATTCAAGAGCCGCTTGCAAAAGTTATAAACAATTAACTGAAAAAAATAGGGTTTGGTTTTTTACAGATATCCCAAAAACTATTTGACATTTTTCAAATTTGAAAAAAGATTCAAAAAGAGGAGGAAATTTACAAAAAAAAAACTATACTTCCCAGAACTGTATGAACAATATTGATAATTTTCCCAGTGTTGAAAATACGGCCGAAAACGGGGCTTGCATAAATAAGCGTTGCTCACTTTGGACCTTTAATGAATAAATATTATTTAACCTTATTAAATATGAAAATTAAAAATATTGGATAGATTTGTGAACAATAATCCGCAGTCAAAAAATTTTTATCGTTATTTTTCTATTAATTGTGCATTAGTTAATTAACAGTTTTTTCCTACTTGAACATGAAGACTGTAAGTGGGATAATTGTTAAATAACAAATCTGATTTTTTTTCTGTTTTGTACCTATTTTTGAAAGGTCTCAGAAGAGATTTCCGTTGAAAAAATTAAAAAATTGTTATTTTTCACTTTGTTAATAACAATTTACTTACTTTAAAAATTAAAAAGCTTGATTAATCATTGAAAACATTTTTTTTTCATTGATTCGTTTTTTTATGATCAGAAGTCAATGAAAATTATGTTTTAAATTGTTTGTTTCTTATCGTTTACAAAAATTGTTATAAACAAATGCGTTGTTTAAAGATAATTTAAAATTACTTTTTTTGGAAACATAATCTTTTTAAATCATAATTTATCTTGCTCTTTGATAACTAAAAAAAAAATTGTTTTCATTTATTTTTTTTTCTTTTTCTACATAAAGAAACAAAAACAAAAATGTGTTATTTTTTGAGAAATATTATTTATTTGGTAGAAAAAAATTGTTCATTAACAAATACCGTTTTAAGTAATAAATTTTTTAATAAGGAACGATTTCTTTAAAAAAACATAATTTGCATCAAAGATTATGTTTCAAAAAAAACATTTAAATTATCTTATAAACAACGCATTTGTGTAAACAATAAGAAATAAAAATTTAAAAAAATCGTTTTCAAGTGGCTTCTGATTATAAAAAAATGGATCAATGATAACATGAAAAAACAATTTTTTTAAAGATTAATCAAACTTTTTAATTTTTAACCTAAGTAAATTGTTAATAACAAAGTGAAAAATAACAATTTTTTTAATTTTTTCAACGGGAATCTCTTCTGAGACCTTTCAAAAATAGGTCCAAAAAATGAAAAAAAATTCAGATTTGTTATTTAACAATTATCGCACTTAGAATGATCATGTTCAAGTAGGAAAAAATTGTTAATTAACTAATTCATAACTAATAGAAAAATCGCGATAAAAATTTTTTGACCGCGGATTATTGTTCATAAATCTATCCAGTAAATGCCTAAATTTTTTCAATTTTTAATTTTCATATTTAATAAGTTTAAATAATATTTATTCATTAAAAGTACAAAATGGGCAGCGCTTATGCAAGCTGGAGGCCCCGTTTCCGGGCATATATTCAACACTGGAAAAATTATAAATATTGGTCCTACAGTTCCGGGAGATAGTTTTTTTTTGTAAGTTTCCTCATCTTTTTGAATCTTTTTTCAAATTTGAAAAATGTCATCCCCGAAAACCTCATATCCCAAATTTTCAGATTTGAATTTTGCCTACTTCTCCAGAAACCTCAAATTAGCCCTCCAAAAGATTCACTCTGTATAAAAATCCGCTTCTTTAGTTTGTTCAGTTCAAAATAATTATCAGTAGTATCTTCATCTGAATCAGAACAGCTTGAACTGTTGTCAGTATTAAAAATTTCGTTTATGAATGTATTAAAGATTCCCGTCATAGCAATAAGGATTTGTTCATCCATGTTTCTGGTATAATCTCACGTGATCCGTTCCAAAAACCATACCTATACTACAAAACGGAAATAACATATTTTATATATCGGTCTTTATGTACATGGACAATATCAAGCAATTCTAACTTTAAGTATATGTTCATCAAACAGTATGTATTTTTATTTTAGCCAGTGTATTATATATCGGCCTTTCGCCAAGCAGACCTGAGTATTTTTTCTACTCGCCGACTGTGATACGGTGGCTTATCTATTACGATTACGGAACCGGGATACACGGCACCAATATAGACGTAAACCTCTTTTTGAACACTTCAGCGTTTGTCCTCATGGTAGTCGACAGTCTTCCTAGATTCGAAGATGTTAAGACCACCATCAAAAAAACCGGAATTACTACCTATGTAGGTAACAAAATCAGCTGATGGCCCTTACCGGAAGGTTATTTCAAATCTGTAAAATATCCGTCAAGAAATGCTTGACGTGAACTTGTTATGTTTAAATCCTGTCATACTTTTGAGCTAGTGTGTCCCGCATTTAACCATGACTCGTCGGTATAATAGATTGTTTTTCCTTCAAGCCTTTGGGAACGTATTTCTTTTAAAAAATTTCTTCGCCACCTACACAATATAGTCTTTTTCGATTAAAAAGCTCTTGCGGTTTCGCTTTAAATACCGGAAGTTTAAATCGCGTAATGATCGCTTAAAACTCCAAATGATATTTTGGGTAAAGAATTGTCAGCATGTACTGCAGCCTTGATTTTCTTTAAAGTTGACATTTCGTATCTAAAAAATAAACTATGCACTTTTCGGCGAATTATATTTTTTATGTGATCATCTTGAATAATTTTCTTTCTACATCTTGTTTCCTTCTTTTTGTCAACTTTAAGTGATCGGAAAACTGCCCGAGAACTCAATTTTGTTAAACTCCCCCATAATTCTGCTGCGTCCTCTACACACAAATCAGGAATACTTTCATACAAATATACATGTTTACCCACAGTTAAATATCTTGTCATTTTTTTGGCAGGCGGGCTAAGACTTGTCTAAGCTTCTCCCTGTTCCATTTTACAAATTAATATTTGAAATAATTATTCAATTTAAAACCAATACCTCAAATTTCACCCGCAAGTACGACTATGAACAAGTTTTGACAACGTAAATGCTGGTCTTGGATCGTTCAGTGTTGCAACGTCCGCGCAGCTGTCAAAAAATATCAGTACGAAGTAAGCTCCGCTACAAGGGATGCAGTACATTTGACAATGGTGCGCGTTCTTTGTCAACACGCTTTGTCAGCATTTCAAATAAGCGGTATTCAAAGAGTATTTAATAATTTTATAGAATATTTACATATTATTTTAAGCTGCTCTTATTGTGTTGTTTCTGAACTAGCGATTGACGTCACTGACTATTTTTTTCGTTTTCTAGTACAACTTGTAACCCGAGAAACGCTATTTATTATTTCACTCCAACCATCGTGCAAGTTTTGGAACACGTTATTGGATCTATGACAAATCGCCTAAAGGCTGATCAAAACGCCGAAAATAAGTCCTTGGACAAATCGCCCAACGTGAACAAATTGCCGAATCGTGTAAAACGACGTTGCATAAATCGGGTTTGTGGAGTTGAAGTCACAATTTTGCTTAAGATACCGACTGGGTACTCTGATCAAAATATTCAACGTGGTCAAAATACCGAAACGTGGACAAATTGTCGAAACTAGCCTTTGACCAAATCGCCAAATGGACAAATCGCCGAAAGGCTGGTCAAAACGCCGAAAGTAGCCATTGGACAAATTGTCCAAACTAGTCTTTGGACAAATCGCCGAAAGTGGATAAAACGCCGAAAATAAGTCTTTTGTAGAAATACTTTTACATATTATTTTATGAAATGTAGGTGACTTACTATAATACGAGTTGTTTTACGTATCCTATGATATTTGATTTCATCAGTCTTTATATGTTGATTAAAATTAAAAATAGTTAGTAATTTGACATCACAATCTGACATTGCAATTGATCCATTGGTTTTCATAGTTATGTATGATTGCTATTTGTTTGTCACTGTCAATTAAAAAATTATTTGCATTTGAAATTAGGGAGGTTTCTAAAATCAAAACAATGTTGCTAGGCAACAACATTACGGTACCTGATACTGTAATGTTCCATTTACCGGCCGCAAATGAGTACCGGGGAAGTATATTTATTGGACATAATAAAATAAATGAGATATTTGGAATCCAGGAACTGAGATTTATGAGGAACTTCAGATCGTGAAGAAAATATATAAATACTCACCATTGAACAGCCCTTTAAACATCAGGATAGGGAGATTTAGGTCATTTTGCTCAATATTAAGTAGTTTTGACAGTAAGGAATAATGACAATGAGTCATTCCATTAATGCGCTTGATCCGTGTGCAAGGTCAAAATAACTGGGAATCCACTGGTACGTACCCGTCAGTTTATAAATTCTCTGTAATACAGTCAAAATTAAATACTTACATTACCTTAATATGAAATACTCACAATTAACGTATTTCTTATATTCCTAGCAACAGATTAGTGGAACTACTGCTACTGAACTTGGGGCCTTTACGAACGAAGGCTTACAAATCAGGGAACTGACGAAACAAAAATACAGGATTGATGACGTCAAAATTAAGAGAACGTCATAAGACTTCGGGGATTTGGGCCGATTCTTAAATAGGGTGCAATATAGTGTGGAACGCATGTTACAGAATACGGTTTCGGAGGAGGAACAAGAACACATCGCTATCCTGTAGAGAATTTTTCGGTGTTTTGGCCTTAAAAAATATCATTGATTAATAAAAGATTTAAAATAATTAAAAAATATATCTTTTTTTTTCTAATTTCTAAAAAGAATCGAAAAATATGAATTATTGTTAATATTAATTATTAACCTAAAATACAATCAAGGAGATTGTCTGGATATGGTACGCTTAGAAATAAGTTTTGGATATGATGAAATATTTAAATGGTAATTAAAAATAAAAAATCTCTATACACACGTAAAATGTATTATGCTAATATACATTTAATATACGATTTGAAACATGTAAATGTTCAAATCATAAAATACCTAATAATAAAACAGCAGAATAATTCTTCCAATTGTAAAAAAAAAATTCTAGAAAAACCTAACGATTTTAAGGTAAACAGCAATCTACGGAATATGGACTAAAAGCACCCAAAATATTTAAAGAAAAGATTACATAAATTATTTAGTATTGCAAATTGTATTAATTTCAATAATTCAGTTTACTAATTTCTAAATTATCAGTTTCACTCTTCACAATTTTCGCCATTGAACAATTTGAATAAGACTTATATTAAAAAATACTAATTATATCGTCGATCCGGGAAAAAAGTGACACAAATACAAAAACAAATTTAATAAAAGTAATAAAACTCAAAGTCATGTACCACAGTAATTTAATATAAACGGCAACTAGTTTCGGCTACAATTCGACAATCAAATTTCTATTATCTAATTTACAAAACAAACTAACTTACCATGTAAGACAAGAAGTAATTGAATTAAAAATTGCACAACCTCCTTCCTCCTACTCCTCACCTGTCAGTCTTCAACGTCTAAGTACCACCATTTTGTGATACTTCAGCCGTCAATTGGTTTTGACGGTGTCACATGTTCGCCGTTTATTTTAACGTTTGGCCGGTCTTTTATGACCCATTTTCGATTTTGTCCCAGGGGGGACTATTATTATTACTTAAAATTTACACTCCGGAGACCGTCCGAGGGTGTCGAGTGGGCAGTGCGTCAACACAGGCCGAAAATGGGGCCCGGCTCAGGCCCCACCATCATTATGTTGAGTTTCAGATTCAGTTAACGTTGTTTTAAACTTCATTTATCAACCTTTTTTATAATTCCCCTTTTTTGAACCTTTCATGTTATTTCATTTACCCCAAAAAAATTTTTTTCCATTCCATATTTTATCCCTACAAACTCCACCACATTTTCTGATGCGCATCATCTTTATGCAATTGTGCAATTTTTAATTCAATTACTTCTTGTTACTTACATGGTAAGTTAGTTTGTTTTGTAAATTAGATAATAGAAATTTGATTGTCGAATTGTAACATTTTTAGGCCTGATGATGGCTAATTAGCCGAAAGTAGTTGCCGTTTATATTAAATGCATGACTTTGAGTTTCATTACTTTTATTGAACACTTGACCACATTTGGGATATGGATAACCTGTTACATTTAAAAACAAATTTGATAATATTAATGCCATATTTATAAGATCCGACAACATAATTACTACGTTCGTCTGTTTTTTAATCTATAGAAATATGGCCGCAAGTATTTTTAATTAATTTTTGTTGAGCAATTTCGTTTATGTGTTTTGAAGATAAAATATATTTCATTTCAAAGAGAAATTAAAGTTTTTTGATATTTAATTTATTAAAATAGTTATGAATGTATAACTTCAACGAAATTACATCTGTTTATACCTGGTTGCGGTCAAATGAGAAACGGCAATCTAAATTTTTGAGTTCTTTACATCTCTCTGTTTGAAATTAATTACTTTATCTTCAAAACAAGTGAACGAAATTGTTACACAAAACTTAATTATATTTTAATCAAAAATACCTGTAGCCATATTTTAATAGACAACCGTATTTGTCTCTATTAATAGGTTTGTTCTAACACGTCAAAAGACCGTCACCGTTACGTCCACGCGCATGAGCCGTAGATAATAGTATATTGTTTAACGAGCAAGGAATGATAGTTATTTCCCACGAGTATGAAGTTTGCAGCATGAGCCGCAGGCGAATGCTGCAAATCATACGAGTAGGAAATTAGCATTCCATGCGAGTTAAACACTATACTTTTTCTACGGCTGTAATAGATAATAGCGAAATGATTTAACAAATAACATGAATTTCAAATTTAACGTCATTCAAAATTTCTATTTAGGTACAATTAAAATATCAATTACACTTAGTATAAATGAGAAATTTTGAAAAATGATTTGTAGGACTTTTCATATTTTTCCTTAGATAATTCTGGAATTAAACTTAAACATGCCTGATTTGCGGCACAGCTATATAAATATACGAAAATAGAACTGTCATTACTTGAAATTGACATTCTATGAAAGACCTGATTTATTGAAATAATTACACAATAAATTATTGTGTTATCAGATACGGAAATGAAATTGGAGACATACAATGTACCTCATTGATCTATCAAGAACAGTTAAGAAAGAGCAGTTTTGTATTATAGCCGTAGAAAAAAGTTATTTCAACATAGAAGTGACAGTAATCTGACGATTGCCCAACCAAAGTCGTGATCGTGTTTATCACGGTTTCAGGACCGTAATTTCGATATAAGCTCAAAAATAAGTGACTGTGTGGATTGACATGCGCATTTAGCACCTTCCATATATCAAAGATTCTGCTGCTGTTACTCATTTGATTTGTTTTTAATATTATTTTTATTGATTCTCAAGATCGTTTGATCTAACAAATAAGTAAACATGAGTGACGATGAGGATAGTGACGACGAAATCAGTAAAGATGATTGTTAACTGTTATTTAACGAAACAATAGTAGAAAATGACAATTATTTAGGTAAGAACTAGTACCTGGGTACTGTTTACATTTATTAGATTATGGCAAATCGTCCATAAGTCGATTACACAACCGATCCAACGTCACGAAACTATCCTCAAAACGATGCAGAAATTCGTGTTGGAATAAACCTAATAATTGCCAAGGAAAATGGAGTGGTGATATTCTCTTTTCCACTCCATTGTACCCCTAAATTACAGCCGTTAGATATCCCTGTTTGTGGGCCCTTCAAAAAATATCTTTCATCGGCTCATACTGCATGGCTTCGAAGTAGGATATTTAATGAAATACCAAAATTAGTATCAACAGCTCTTCCATTGACTGACCGTCCAGAACCACAAAATACAAAAAACTCCCAGCAGCAGACAAAGGCTCAGTTTTAATCTGTCGGACCTGAAATAAGACCTCCTTCAGCAAGTGTTGAGGTGGGGGTAGAAACATTAGAAACATCGGAGTTTTTGTCATTGCCCGTTACTGCGTCCAGGGATGTATTGGCAACCAGGTGGTAAAATATAGGAGGCGACAAAATTTAGGAAGAAGAAAACTAAATACGTATGGAAAATGAAAATTTTTTAAACTTGTGTTCCATCTATCCGAGAGACACAAGTAATAACATAGCCTAACGTCTTTTTGAATGCAATAAATGTAAGCTGGCATCAAAATAAAGCCGATCCCGGTTAAGTATAACAAACTATTAGTTTGTGTTGAAAAAATCAAATTAAACCGATTTTTGAATGTGTAAGTTCCTGTAAAAAGTAGAAGATGCAGCTCAAATGTAGCACTGTATCGAGCGAAAGACGTCTAAATCCGTCCCTGACTGCGTCAGCTACTCTAGAGCCGTCAAATAATAAAGAAAATTAAGAACCAAATTGAAACGTCATCTACATCTTAATTCCATTACCGAAAGCAGGGCCTAGAAAGCAACAAACATGATGGAAAGAAAGTTGTGCTGTTTTGACAGACACTCCCGAGAAAGATACGCTTACTTTAGAAGAAAAGCAATTTTTAAAAGTTCCTTAGAGTCTGATGGAGAGCATCATTGTAAGAAAATTAATAAAAAGGTCAATCAGAATAAGAAAAATGTGGGTCCCTGTTGATATTTCGAAAACGTAAATTACTAATTTTTTATTTCGAATGCTGTTTATTCGAAAGACAAGATTCAATTTTTTTTTTTTTTTTTTTTTTTTTTTTTTTTTTTTTTTTTTTTTTTTTTTTTTTTATTGTGACAGTTTTTGAAATTGTATTCAAGTGACTTTTCCCAAACGTCAAACATATTGGATGCTACTTCCATTTTTCTGAATGTCTCTACAGGACAGTCTTTGGGACATAAAATACAAATTGATAGTAACCTAGTATTTAAATATTCTCTAAATTTATTAAAAGCCTTGGCAATTATTCCTCCAAACAGTATTCTAAGAGGATACGCTATTATTTTGAAAAAACATCTTTTGCCAGAACAACTAAAAGAATTCGTACAATATTTGGAAAAAACTTGGGTGGGTTTTATGCATTGGAGCACAAGAAAAGGATCAATGTTCCCAATATCTATGTGGAATTATTAAAAAGGCAATAACATTACCAATAACATAGTTGAAGGGTGGCACAGAGGTTTATATGCACAAATTTCGGCAAGTAAACCAAATGTATGGAATTTTATAAATGGAAGTAAGAAAGAGCAAAACATGACCGAAGAAAAAATATTGAAAAATCAGATGGGCGAAACAATCTACCATAAGAAATCATCATTAAGTAGTAGATTAGACGAAATATGCAATACATTGCTGGAAAGATTTCCTTCCAATGGAGAAATACCGGATAATGATCTCCTTTTACATATAAAAAGGTTGGCCCATATTTTGTAGTTTATATCGTTTAATTTTTATTTTAGTTGAAAATAGATATATAAAATATCATTAATCAAAAACTAGGTAATAATAATAATAACCTAGACTTTGGAAAGCGTTAAAAGTAGTCTTAAAATAATGAGTTTCAATTAAAAAAGTTTAAAAAAATTAAAACAAAACATTTTATTGCTGTTTTGAGAAAAAAATATTTGAAAATTAGCTTTTCGAAATTTAAGTAATTCGAAACGTAAATGTTCGAAAAAAAATCGTTCGAAATAAAAAATTCGAAATGTAGCTTATCGATAAAAAAAATCGAAATTTTTGTTTTCGAAATATCAACAGGGACCCGAAAAATGTAAAAAAAAAACACAATTACCGTCAGACACTGAACAGGAGGATTTTTTTGGGCTCACATTAAGTGCACTTCTAGTATTAATGTAGTTCATGTTTGTATGAACTGTGACAATGACTAATATTTTTAATTAGAAGTTTATTTTACTCTTTCAGTGGATTTGTCATTTGGGAGGGACTTTCAAAAAGCAAGCAATGACGAAAAATATGGATGTATGATCTTTAGTTGATGTAAACAAATCTCAGTGTGTTGACATTAACAGGTGCGTGTATCTGTACTGACATTTTTAGTTATTTACGTGCAGTTAAAGTGATTATTTTTTGACGATTCTCGAAACCAATAGAAATTTTAAATTTCAGTAATTCATATACGTTCTAGCCAATCAAAACATTATTATAGTGGGAATAATCTACTTCCATTATTTCAGCGAAAATTTCACACCGCCATTTTTAAGCCAATCAGAGTATATTTTTTTGTTTGGTTACCATGGTAACCCAAAAAATTTCCGGAAATTTTCATCCTCCAGGGTACCCTGGACGAAATTAATAAGTGGAAATTTTTATGTCAAAATAATGACACTTGTAATGGGCTTGATTCATATAAGACTTTTTGTGCAAATCAAAATTAAACAATTACTGTGAAATTTTCTTACCGAATCCCCCACGATCTTGAATTAATAACCGGAAACTTTTCCTCGTACACGATTTTTTAAGAAAATTTCCGGTAATAATTCAAGCTCTAAGGAGATTACTAGTGAGAATAATTCAATGTACATTGTTTTTATTGAATGACAACCACATGACAATGTATTTTCTTCATCTGACATTTTGATTGTAACGTAAAAAAATAATCTATCGAATACCACATGAGAGTTCGATAAATTAGATAATAATTCTCCAGTCATTTTCTCAAACTTGCCATTTGGCAACAAGTTGGCACTCTCTTGTGATATTACTACAGATAATATTTCCTGTCTACTACTGTTTTCAGTAAGTATAAAGACTGTTTTTTGAACTAGGATATATTTTATAAATAAAAGTTTGTCAACTATACAGGGACGAGTCGTTTTAAAACTATGTCCCTGGCTGGTGACAAAGGCACTATATGAGAAAGCGCATAGGTACAGACATGTACAGGGTGACGAGTTGTATGTTATTGGTTTTCATAGTTTCTTTAGATTTGTATTTCTAGTAGGAACTTTTTTTTTAGAAAATGTGGAATAGGCGTAGGAAGGGTTTAACCGAGGAAGAAAAGCTTCAGTTGTTAGAAAATGACGATATGTTGGATATCGATATAACGCCTGACCATGACGATGCATGGGGTCAGGAAGGTGATAACGAAGATGATAAGAGATTTTGTAGAATTAGATGCCGATGGTGATGAAGGACAACGTGTTGAAGAATTACGTTCGATCTAGGAAATGGACAGTGAGGCTAATCACACATGCGATAGATCTAGCATTAGTGAATTCATGGCTAGAATATAAAAAACAAGCTGTTTATTTGGGTGTTCCAAAACTGAATATCCTCGATTTGATGGCTTTTCGACAATCTGTTGTGGAACATTTAATAAGTACCAAACCAGCTCCAAAAAGAGGTAGGCCTTCAAATGATAATTTTGAAGATACAGTCAAGAGACATAAAACCGATTCGAAACCCTTAGCAGAATCCAGATATGATGATCAAAATCACTTTTCAGAATTTGATGATAATAAAACAATTAAAGGTGCAAACTGGAATGATGCAAGGAAAAAACACATGTATTTTGTTCAAAATGCAAAGTACATCTATGCTTCTTAAAAGGAAGATATGTTTTCAAAAATTTTATTGTAAATAAATCGTCCTTTAATTGTAGTTTCACACTCTAACAATAAAATAATTTTTAACTAGCACACGTAATTGTTTCTTATAAGTCGTAAAGTGCATTTGTCCCTCCACAAGGACATGTTATAATAAAGTAAGGGAGGGGAGTATTATTTTTGGGGCTACATTTTATCGTTTGGTTACAAAATATATACGTACTTTCAATTATTTTTTTTGAGACATGTTTTCATAATGTTCCACTGAAAGGGTTAAGTTTGTTTTTGTTTCTATGAGGAATTTCTGAAATTTTGTTGTTTTCGTTTCTATATTTCATATGTTTTAATGTGCAAATGTTTGTATAATCCATTGGATTAAGTGATCCCTTAGTGTGGTTCAATAGATCCCGCATGTGACAAATCCTTCTCCTAATATTAGGTCAAATAAATAACCAACTGATTTAAGAATAAGAATAATTCTTTTCTAATTGTTTCTTTGAACAAAATCCTGAGGAAAAAACCCCGCTCTGCCCTACTAGTAAGTATTTATTTTTACATAAAAATACTTTGGGTATACACCGTAGATTGTCGGAATGTATAGTTTTTAAAAACTTACTATATCTGTCTTGAAATATCCTACCAGTGTTGCCAATTGGCGCATAATTTAGAAGAATGCCCATAATTTTAGAATCTAAATTAAGTCGCATTATTTCCGCATCTTGCCTTATCACCATTATGTTTTGAATGTAATAATTCAATGTATTTTCCGCATTTGGTTTCAAGGAAGAAAACTTTACAGCAATATTGCAGGCGCATCACCAATCTGGCAACATTGTTTAAAAAAAAACTGTATTGGGATTTATCCGAATATTTTGCACGGATCTGCTAGACAGATTATATTGTTTTTTCCTGTTATGTTTTTTTAGTGCTAATAATAAAAAGTAATTATTTTTTTGTATAGCTATTTACTATCCTTTTTCTAATTTCATTAAAAATCATGAAACGGATTTATCCTGGTGTGCTATAAAAAAACTTCGCATTATTCAAACCAAAATCGCATTAACTGTGTCTTACAGACTTATAATTTTCAATAGCAAAATCCAAATTTATCACTTAAGATTCTGTTTTTCCGGATCGACGACATTTAATATTGTTTTTGTTAAAACTAAATGTAAACACTAAATATTTATTTAAGTAATAACTGAGAAATATAAATTTTGAAACTAAAATAAGTATCTACCTACACTATTTTTGTTTGTACCTAAATAAACTTTAATTACCATTACCATGGACAAAAGTAAGATATATTTGACATTTAGAATTAAAAAAATCTTTTCTTCAGAGTTAAAAATGGGTTAACTAGTCGCTGTGTAAATAAAAACAAATCTATTCTGATGTAACAATTACTAAATGTTCGCCACTGATATGTAAACAGTAAGCTGCCTACACAGGCTTTTTTTTGGGAAACATAATGGAAAAAATAATAGGACATCTTTATATAACAGAAACGGAAAATGTATAGTTGGTGATCAAGTAATAGTGTCACGATAAAAAGCGTGGATATACCCTGTTTAAGCTTACAATCTAACTTTTTTTTATGCTTTACCACCTAAAATACAAAAATATATGAAATTTATGAAAAATTTTCTCATAATATAAAATAATAATAATCCAAATTACGTCCAACTATACAAATAAATTCGCAACTATATAAAGATGACATTTACAACGAGAAATGTATAAAGCAAATAACACAATCAAAAAACTATTTTTTAGCATACCACAATAAACTGGTACATATTTATAAAGAAATATAATTCTATCTTATATTAATTAGAAACAGTCATTGATTTTATACCGCGAAATTTAAATTAATAGTAAAGCATGATATCTTCGTATAGAAAAAAGAGAAGCGACCAATTGGGTTCAAAAAACAAACCAAAACACTACTTGTAGAGTCTACCGTCCGCTTAGCAAACCCCAAAAGAGACGTACAACTATATCATAAACAGTGAGTGATTTCTCAAAGACAACAATGGAGTATTTTATGTGAAAATAGTGCTTTCTTGTGTATAAATAACTGCTGAAGTCAGTAGTGCAAAAAAGAATTGCATCGGAGGATATTTTGAATAGAAAAACAATTTTAACACAAGATTATTACCACAAGTGAGTGGAAGTTATCATAGAAAAAGCAGGTTTACAGTGGTAAAAATACTTCTTGATGGAAGTCAAGAGAAAACTAAAACGTCTCAAAATTCACCAACAATGTATACCTATGAGAAAATCTAATAAAAATAAAAGTTTAGTCCTCGGAAAAAAGAGAAAAATGCGAAAATGGATAAAGAAGGAACAAAAATCTTTCATCCCACGATAACAGATGCTATGGAGTTAGAATTAATGAATAAGTGATCATAGAAGAAGCAGATAAATATAGCTCTTTTACCAAAAATCCAGATACTATGGTGTGAGTAGAGGGACAATTAATGAACAAGTGATCATAGAAAATGCAGATTTGCAGTGGTAAAATTACTAATTGACGAAAATCAAGAGAAAACTAACACGTATCAAAATTCACCAAAAAATAATTTCACTTAATGTGAACCAGACCAAAAATAAAAGCGCAAAAGTACTCAGAAAACAGGGAAAAATTGCGAGACAGACCAAAAAGCTTTCATCCCACTATAATGAGAATAATAGAAGCCAGTAGCGCTACGAAAAATAAAAGTAAGCAAAAAATTATAAAAATACATGAAAAGAAAAGAAAAACGACAAAAATCATGAAGATATCCAGTTACCAGAGGAAAACTTACACTGAATCCACAAAAGATAAACTAACACAGAAGCGAAGGTTCTTGATTTAGCGGCAGAAACTTCAACTGTTACTCAAATTTTGACCTTCGCTTCTGTATTAGTTTATCTTCTGTGCTGAATCTCCAATTGAAATAGAGTCAGAATAAGAAAATAGCTTATACGCAACCTCCACTCCTAAACTAGACAAAGATGACAAACTAGACACCGAGCGTTTTCACACGAGATATAATTGATGCAATAAATGGTATAAAATTTGCGGTGTTGCCAGTAGATAGTCTACGTTTGTTCTACCGCAACTATGGGGAATTCAACGTGTTAGAAGAGAGGTATAGGTAATTCAGCGTGTCAGAAAGAGCCGGTCCTCAGGTCCCTCAGCTACGTCAGGTCTGAGAGGATGCTGACGTAACTGAGAGACCTGAAGACCGGCTCTTTCTTTCGACACGCTGAATTTCCTATACCTCTTTCTTTAATTCCCTACAACTGCGGTAGAACAAACGTAGACTATCTACTGCTGTATATTTTTGTAATCAGTTAGTTGGTATAAAATCATAATGGAGAGAAGTCGTAGGGTTTTATTATGGGCTCTTATTCAAAAAGAAGAAAACTAAACTATTTTATGAGTCCGGAATGAGCTTTGTTTTGTCAAATCACGAAAATATAAAATTATTCATGTTTTTATAAAAGTTAATCGATTCTTGAAATCATCTGAAGTTTTATCCCATAGACATAAATTTTGCTCAACTAATTCTTACTCTTAAATGTTTGTATTTTAGTTGCAAAACGATAATGCAACATTTTATTGCTGCTCCGTGTGAAAACGCTCCAAGGCCCAATTTGAATGAACATTTTTGAAATTCAGCAACTAGTTTCGACTAAAAGATCATCTTCAGGCTCAAAAACAAGGAGATGGCTTTTTAGCCGAAACTGATTACCGGAATATCAAAAATTGTCATTCAATACATGACTTTGTGTTTTATTTCAATTGTATTGTACATTTGACCACATTATTAGAGATATGGATTTAGAAAATAACACGTCAGAAAAAATTACGTATAATTAATAAAAAGAATAAATACTCAACATTATTATTCCCACCAAAACTGCATAGGGTATACCACAATCATTGTAACAGAAAAAAATGAAAACACAAAAAAGCACACGCATTTACCTTCAGAGATCTGGCAAAGGAATCACCATAGATGAAATAAAAAAAGATTTAATGAACGAATTCGAAATTGGAGTCAAAGAAGTGTAAAATAACTGAGAAACTTCCAGCAATTTTCTAATTCTAACGAGGAGTTTGCCACTGAAACAATACGAGTCTAAGACGAACAACAATGTAAGAATTTTGAATTCTATTGGACCCAATTTGTAATTTCCTCGATGACTAGCAATTACAGTCTCGATTTACTATGATTATGTTATGTTATTTCGAGTTACAACTACGGTTAGCAATTTTAATTATTTACATATTAAATGTAAATATTGGTCCCGAATCAAGTTATGTTTTGCAATTAACAATGATAATACTTAAATAAAATTCTTAATTCCTAGAACAATCGAACGTGTTGTGATATAATAGAGAGATTTTACTGCTAAAGTTCGAGTTATAATTTTAATCAAGGAAAAGATAACTAATTAATTTTGTAAGATTATTTTATTTAACATTTAAACCGATATAAAAATAGTTCCATAAAATTCTTTTTTTTAAATACCTTTTTACCATGGAAACATTAAAAATTAGAATAAGAAAATGTCGAACTAAAAGTTTTTTGGCTGCCATTTTCTACAACTTCGTAATCATGAAATAAAGCAAGAAATTAAAGAAGAATAAATACAATCCGAAAAAAATCAGACCAAGATGTAACTAGGAGCATATTTTTTGTATTGCTAGAAAAAAAATATCCCATGACTAAAACATTGCAGAAATCTCTCTTAATGGTATCTACCAATATGGCCCCTTTTTTTCGTTTTACCACGAATTAATTAAAAAAATAATAAAGATTAAGCTCCTAAATAGATTATCATAATTTACACGACATAAAGAAAATATCTTTAATTTCCCCAAAATCAATTTTTGGTAGATCCCTAAAAAAATGAACTTATAAATAATGTATAAAATCAATGACAGCGTCGCAACATTCCTAAATGTTTTAAACGATTTTAGAAATAAAAAATAAAAGACAAATTAAAAATTAATTCTTAAGATAAATCGTGTAAAACATCAAAGAACGTTTAGTATAGACCTAATTTAGGTTAAAAAATAAAAAATATAAAGGAAAGAAAAAACAAATTGTAGTATGCCGCCTACTCCTAGTATGGATTAAATTTGTTCCGTTCGTTCTTGAGTTTGGATCCCTCGTTCCCGCCTCCGGGAGACCTAAGTCGTGGCGTATAGCTCTTGTGGGGACGGTGAACGCCGGTGGTCTGGATTGAGGGAGGGCCGCCTCCTTGCCCGGTAAGCAGCTCCGTCAGGCCGCCCAACGCGCTAAGACTACTGAGCGCGTTGAGCGCACCTGGCTTGGCCAGTAACTGGGCAATGGGGATGGCGCTAGCCAGGGGAGAGGCGGCACTGGTTGTGGTGGTAGAGGACTGGCCGGTACTGCCAGTGTTGGGAGAGTTTTGGGCCTCAAGGTTAGCTTTCTGCAGTTCGACGCTAGGAAAATACAGATAATATTGGGATAGTTATTGATTTAAAGTGATTTTGGCGGGAATTCGACATTGGATATCGATATATTTTTAGTCTATCAATTATGCACCTAACTACTTTATTACCTTAATTAAACAACGATATTTGGAGCTAAAATTTTATAGAATTTAATAGAAATATACTTAAGTCTCCTATTTCAATCTTCTAATTTAATCACTTCATTTTTACTAAAAAACTCAAAAATCTGTTAGGAAAAAATAGCTGTTTACTAATGAAGTAATATATAATCATTAAAAAACAGTAAGAATAACCATAAAACATAAACTGTTGATAAAAATCAAGTCTGTTAAATTTTCCGCTAAATAATCGTCTCTCGTGTTAAGGCAGCTCCACGAACATTTCTTAATATATACGAATATTTGTAGAATGATTTGTACGAATGCTTAATCAAAATACCCTCCACCAGGGTTGCCAATTAGTTTTTGTCGATTTATTATCAAAACTTTTCCTAATTACTCAAGGCAATTTTTTTGAAAAAGTATATATTAAATTATGTATTTGTTATACATTTTTTTGTTAAATTTTAAATCTGTGACTGTGCAATGTTGCCAAGCATCAAAGACTGGTGCTGCTTCGCTTGGTTAAGTGTTGCCATAGAAAAAAAAATACGACTAAAACGTTCAAAATCAAAACGGGTGTATTGTTTTCTCTGCAAATTCGCCATCTTAGAAAAAACAGGTGTTTATTATATCAAACAGACGAATCATATAGGAAACTATCTACCTAGTTTTTATCATTTTTTAAGGATTTTCCAAAGATTAATCAATTTTGTTGTGAATCATTTTTCAAAGATCTACCAAGTATATTTTACGGATGTATCAACGAATTTTCAGAGGTTTAAAAAGATTTTTTATGAAATTTTCAAGACGGTTTCAATGATTTTTGAGGGATTTCTTAAGATTTTTTAAGGATTTTGTAAGTATTCAAGGATTTCTGAATAATTTTTGAAGTATTTTTTACAGATATTTCAGTGAACTTTCAAGGATTTACAGTGTATTTTTATAATGAAATCCTCAAGACAGTTTTATTGATTTGACAATGATTTTTGATGATTTTCTTGATATATTTTGAAGTTTCTTTCCTCCAAGTTTTTTTAAGGATTTGTTAGGGACATTTTATGTATGTGTCAATTAATTTTTAACGATTTTTGAAGATTTTTTGAGGATTTACTTAAGGGAGTATTCACTAATTTCTTATGATACTTTTTCCTAAAATGTTCAAACTCAAAACCGGTGTATTGTTTTCTCTGTATTTCGCCATCTTACAAAAAACAGGTGTTACAAGTTATTATATCAAACAGACGAATCATATAGGCAACTATCTACCTAGATTATCTGATATTTGAAGGACTCACTAGGGATTTTCCAATAATCTGTTAAGTATATTTTACGAATGTTCCATGGAATTTTTAGAGGTTTAAAAAATTTTTTATGAATTTTTCAAGACGGTTTCAATGATTTTTGAGGGATTTCTTATAGAATTTTTAATTATTTCAAGATTCTTTAAGGATTTTGTAAGCATTCAAGGATTTCTTAGAATATTATGTTTCAAAAATGTTATAATCAAACATTCTTGGAACTTTTTTTTGAATAATTTTTAAGTATTTTTTACGGATATTTCAGTGAACTTCAAGAACTTACACTGATTTTTTCTTCATAACAGTTTTTCATTGTTTTGTCAATGATTTTGGAGGGTTTAGTCCTCGCCAGTCGCTTGACTGCTCTGGGAGCAGACAATTCGCCGTTCGCTACGAATTTCGACACTGAAACGGTTCATATAAACAGTTGTTTTTGAGCTGTGATAAGTGTCACTGAATTGTTTAAACAGCTAATTAGAAATAGATATATTTAAAGTTATGGCACTTATGTAAGGGCGTTGTAGTTATCAATTACAAGTAATAGTAGATTACGTACCAATGCGGAAAATGCATCATTACTGTCGAGATCTGTTATAGATCACCGAGGCGCTCGCGCCGAAATGATATATTGCCCGAGACAGGAATAATTTTCGCCAAGGTTTGTATACTATCTTATTCAAAATCGTTTTATTTTAATCCACAATTAAAGAAAAAAAAAATATTAAATGTGTATTAAAATACTCTCATTAATTTTTCTTTGAAATCAAAATACTTTGACATCTAGATGACACCACATGTAAGATAACTTAAAGATTACGATTAACTTAAATAAATAAAATAGATTTTAGGAATTTTAGGAACAGCAACATTAGAAGAACCGACTTTTTAGAAATATTCATACAGATTAAATGGCTCAAAGTAGCAAACAAAAAACAGCTGTTTATACAATGGCCAGGTTAAAAACAACTGCGACTGGCGACTGCCGAGGAAAACAGGTAGAGTCGTGACGACCTGGTCGCGGCTACCCAGTCGCAGTCGTAGGCGACTGCGGCTTTTGGAGGAAACCGTAGCTTTACTAACTACAAAGAGATGGATATAAAGGAAAAAAAAATATTCTTTGTGAATACAAAGTTATAGTCTGACATCTTCATATCGGTCACAAAAATAGCCCCTAAAAAATTTTATTAAAAGTCTCGGTTTATTGGGCGAAAACTAGATGTTGGGTATACACAAAAGAACTTATAGGTCGAAGTGTGGAAAGGTCCGATGGAAAAATGTCTCCACTGTAATCGACAACAGACTAGTCATTAGTTTTTTGAATATGCTATCCTTAATAATCTTCTTTCATTTGTAAACTCGACGCCAATTTATAATTTTCCGAGAAAATTTCACACTTAACATTTTTGACCAATTAAAAGCCCGTATTTTGTATCGTTACCATAACGTCCTTGGATTAAAGGAGCATGAAATTACACTGGAAGTTTTTTGACGTTTATAGTAAAATGACATTTACATTTACCTTCAAAAACCGTCATTGTCTTGGTATTTTTTTAATATTTCGGTGTGACATTTTCTTACCGAATCCCCTACGTGCTTGAATTAATTGCGGGAAATTTGTCTCGTACATGAATTTCCCGCAATGAATTCAAGTACGTAGGGGATTCGTTAAGAAAATTTCACACCGAAATAATAAAAAAATACTAGGACAATGACGGTTTTTGATGGTAAATGTAAATGTCATTTTATTATAAACGTCAAAAAATTCCGGCAATAATTCATGCTCAAGGGGCTTATAAGTGAAACATTTTCTCATTAACGAGATATATTAAAAAATGGAATGATATTAATCTGAGTGTTGTTGGTGTAAAACTAGTCGCTGTGATTCCGATTTTTTTATTACTAATATCACATTAAATATAGGGATTGTTTTGTTTTATGAAATTTCTTACTGTTTCTTATGTACAAATTTTATAGAGTTATGTATTTCACATACTCCAAATAACTGACCAACCGTTATCAAATATTATTTTATAATTTGTTAAATCTAAGCTTTTTCCACACTTATTTATTGAGTTGTTTGTGTAAATGACTGTCAGCTTGAATATTCCCGATAAATTTATATATTTTTTTAATTTGCCCCATGTATCGGTTATATTAAATGTACAAATTGAAGACTAAAAATACTATTCAAATAACTGGAACAGGCTCCCACTGGATTGGCGCTAGAAAGGAGTAATAATAAAAATCCCTATAAATCCACAAATCGTCTCTTAAAAAGAGAACAATTGGTGATTTTATAAGAAA
This sequence comes from Neocrepidodera transversa, assembly GCA_963243735.1. Taxonomy (NCBI): domain Eukaryota; kingdom Metazoa; phylum Arthropoda; class Insecta; order Coleoptera; family Chrysomelidae; genus Neocrepidodera; species Neocrepidodera transversa. The sequence continues at coordinate 10,057,365 of OY725353.1, read as the reverse complement.
CTCTAAAAAAAACAAAACAGGATTAAATGGTTCAATTGATGTGTTATTGGGAAACTGGGATGTACAGGACATAACACGATAAACGTGCACTACCCATTTTTATGATATTAATAAGTTCATTTCATATATTGTTTTTGAGTTGCTTTTTGTAGTCAATAGAAAAAAATTAAAATATTCTAGATTTCCCAAAATTTCATGGAAATTATATTCTACTCCAAAAACGTAAGAAAACCAAATTAATATAATTAACATAAAATATAATAATAATAATAGTACCCCAGAAGCAAAAGGCTTGTGCGGGCTATTATTTGCCGTGGCGCTCCGGGGCCATTTACTGATAATTGATGGTGCCATTTGGCTATGGGTGTATAAAAAACCGGAAAACTTCACCACCATCATCGGCACAATGAAACAGGGGGATTGAAAATCTAGGCTCCTCAATAAACATTAATTAAGGTAATATTTAATACGATTTACCTATTCGAGCCAAGTATCCAACATTAAAATATTTAGATTAAAATTTCACTGCAAAATACTAGCACGAACCCACATTTTGCCTTGAATCTAAACAGCCATAAATTAATATTACCGATAGCCAACGATCTGTGCCACAGTGACAAATAAACACCATAAATATTTAGAAAAACGTTTTTGACAAAATAAGTACAAAAACTGAACAGGAAACCAAAGATGGGTAATTACGTTTCCAAAATTAATTAACATTTACAAATTACTTTAGAATTGAGTAATTTGTAATTGCAATTAATTCCTTTTGTCTTTTAAGTAATTGTTGAACAAAATCGTGTGAAGTGTCTGTAATTTGTATTTAAGAGGCATGGCAAGCGCGTCATCAACTTCGAATTCCATCCCGCTTCCTACCACTTCAGGTCGCACCGAGCGGGGATATAAATTTTTGTAGTAGGGCAATCGTTTACACATGACAATACCGCTTAAATTCTGAAGGGGCATTGAAAATTACAATTTTATTGCTACTGGAATATTCTAATCATTTTGATAAATTTGCAGCTACCTAACCCGAAGTTTGTATTTTTAGCTTTACTAGTGGTCGTCCAGTGGTCGAAAATAGACTGTAATTCATTAAGTTTACGTTTATGACTATTTTTTCCTATTTTCGTCTCTTTTCCTGTTTTTTACTATTTTTTTTATTTTCCCATTTTTTCCTATTCTTTTTTATTTTTTCAATTTTTGCAATAATTTTCCAATTTTTCTGTATCTTTCATATGTTTTCCGTTTTTATCTATTTTTCCTGGTTTTTCCCAATTGCCTATTTTGCATATATTTCCCTATTTTCCTTGGTGTTTCATAATTTTTTCTATTTTCAACCATTTTCTCTATACTTCCGTTTTTCCTATTTTTCCTAATTTTTTTAAGTTAAATTATTTTTCTATTTCCCCCTGTTTTATTTTTCCCCATTTTAATTTTTTACTTCTTTTTCCTATTTATGACTAATTTTCCATTTTTTCTTTAATTCAATGTTTATTTTTTTTCATGTTTTTTTAATTTGTCTATTTTTCTACATTTTCTCTATTTCTCCCAATTTTTTTTCGTCTTCCTATTATGGCTATTTTTTTTAAACTATTTTCTCTATTTTTTCAATTTTTCCGTTATTTCATTTTTTTACAATTTTTTCTACTTTTGCCCATTTTTCTCTATTTTTTCTACTTTTTTTCAAATTTCTTTCTATTTTTTACCTTATTTTCCCATTTTCATACTGTTTCCTGTTTTTTTACCATTTTCACAGGATTTCTCTGGTTTTTCTTTTTCCCCCTATTTTATAGTTTTTTCCTATTTTTTTTTCGATTTTTTAGGTACTATTTTTTACAAATTTTCTATATTTCCGTTTCTTTTTTTCCCGCTTTTTCAATTTCCCCATTTTCTCTATTTATCCCAATTTTTTTTACTATTTTGTCCATTTTTTTAACTACTTTCTCAGTTTTTTTTATTTTTCCTGCTTTTAATTTTTTTCTATTTTTCTCTATATTTTCTAATTTTTCCAATAATTTCCTTATTTTCCCTATTTTTTCCCACTTTCGTATTGCCCATTTTTTCCTGTTTTTTTTTTTACCACTTTTTTTTTCAGAGTTCTGGACTTTTCTCGTATTCTCAAAGGGGTGCAGATAAGAGTTCCCGCAATTTTTTGCGAAATTTTTAAAAAACAAATTTTGGGGTGCTAACTTCATGCCGCACCTTTTTCGTGAGAAAAAGAGTTCTAGGTGAATATACAGTATGTCTCAGTAAGTTGGAATATGGTTCCGAACTTTTTTATAATTTATTTTAGGAAAAAAACTTTTCATAAAAAGTTCTGAAATGTATTTTTCTTCATTGTTCTGTTTTTATTTTTCAATTTTTTTTCTTTTGTTTTTTAATTTTTTCTCTTTTTTTTAGCCTTCTGATTTTTGCAATTATTTGCGACTTTTTCGAGATTTCTTTTCAAGTTTTTGCGATTTATTTCAATTTTTTTGAATTTTTCTGATTTTTTTTCGATTTTTTCTAATTTTTCCTCATTGTTCTGTTTCTTTTTTTGCTTTCTAATTTTTTCTCTTATCCTTTGTTTTTTTTGTCCAATCTTTGCCATTTTTTTCTCATTGTTCTGTTTTTCTATTCCTTTTTTGTGTTCCAATTTTTTCAGTTTTCTTTTGTGATATTTTTAATTTCCAGAGTTTTTTTTTCGTCGTTTTTGTGAGTTTTAGCTTTTTTTCCCCAATATTTTCTAATTTCTCTCTCTCTCAAGTTATTTGATATTTTTTCTCAATTTTTTCTAATCAGTCCCCATTTTTATCTGATTGTTTTGTTTTTCTATTCTTTTTTTTTGTTTTCTAATTTTTGGTCATTTTTTTTATTTCATTGTTTTTTTTTGTGATATTTTTGGGATTGTTTTTGTGATTTTTAGCGTTTTTTTTTCGGGTTTTTGATTTCTTCATTTTTTACGTATTTTCCATTTTTATTTTTCATTTTTTTCCCAATATTTTCTAATTTCTATCGCTCAAGTTTTTTGATATTTTTTTATTTTTTCCCGATTTTTTATGATTTTGTTTTCAGATTTTTTCGATTCTTTTATTTTTCTTGTTTTTTCTAATCATTCTCCATTTTTTTCTCATTGTTGTTTTTCTATTCTTTTTTTTGTTTTCTAATTTTTTCAATATTTTTGCCATTGTTTTAAGATATTGTGATATTTTTCGATTTCTAGCATTTTGTTCGTTGTTTTTGTGATTTTTGGCGTTTTTTTTGATTTCTTCATTTTTTCGTATCTTACAATTTTATTTTTCATTTTTTTCCCAATACTTTCTAATTTCTCTCTCAGTTTTTTCAAATTTTTTTTCGATTCTTCTAATTTTTGTAAAATAATTAATTTTTAAAAATATTGGAACAAAGACATAAATTTTCTATTAAAATATCGAATTTCCTTCTGCTACTTAAAAAAAATGACGGCAACATTCCTTTACGTAGACATGAATTATATACGCCAAAATAATTATTTTGCAGGTGGCGCCATCTATAAAAAAGTACGTAAACTGTAAAATTGCCAGAAAAACAGGTCTCTGATGTATTTTTGGTGATGTTCTATGGTTCAAATTATAAATTTTTGAACATATAAGACAAAAAATGAAATATCTCTTATGTACCGTTTCTAATGGGATTAATCTAGTTCCTGAAATAGTTTTTATAGCGATTTTTGATGTATTTTTTTTTTAGTTTAAATTTTCACAATTCCATTGTATTTTCCATTTTCTTAATTTTTTCACTTTTCAATATATTCAGGAACTAATTTAATACCATTAGCACATTATAAAAGCAAATCCGCATATATTTATTGCCTGGATAGTTCAAAAATTTCCCTATGCTTATCCAACGCCGCCTTAAACTAAGTCAAATTTTAAAATTTCGACTTCGTCACAGTCACAACCCGGTTTATGTGATCAGCAATTAATATTTTCATTGTCATAGAATAACTCGAATAGGTTTAATTTCCCGGACAAAATTTTCACTCTTAGTTACGACAAAGAAAGCTAACCTACGACTCGCTTTGATTATTTTATTTACTAACTTGATTTTCATTTGAAATATATAAAATAATTGGATTTGTGATAGTAGTTTGTTCACATGAAATTTTTTATTTTTATAATAAGATTGACTGTATCTTTAACCAAAAAAACAAAAGAAAAATCAGTAAAACTGAACTTAATAGTTATGATAGAAGTAAAATATTTTTTTTTTATTCTGGTTAGTGGACGTTAGTCGCTATATGTACCTGTATCTTTGAACTCGATGTCAGGATAGAGTACGGAACGAGAGCTCGTTAAGACAACTCCAAGAACACATCAAATGAAGTACCTGGATGGTCTCTCCTCCTCAGTACAGCTGTCATCTTCAGCTTCCATGTCCAAGTAAAATTTACACCATAAAAATTATTCAATCTCTAGTTTGTTCCCAAGTAACAGAATGAAAATTTATGATGATGAACAAATATGATTTATTATGATTTTTAAATAAAAAATTAACCTAAAATAGTGATAATTTTTTTGTATATCATCTCCGGATTTGCTTAAATATAAAAAAAAACTGTATATAATTCTCTGGGAACTAACTAAATTACAATTTGCATAAAGTTTCATCAAAACATTCATTCAAACCATTTATACGATTGTAAAAATGATAAAAGCACGAAGATCAGGAAGGATATTCTTAGGTTTACTTTTGAAACATTTAAAATATCTTAAAAAAAATAAATCTACTTACCTCATATTGATGAGATATTGCGCCAAGGCGACCGCATCTGGATTACCGGATATAGTAATGGTACGATCGGACGAACCAGTTTCTCTATCGTCGCAATTCGAGATGCGGATCATGGCGCCCGAAATCTGCCGAATCTCCGCTATCTTGGTACCACCCTTACCGATAATGCAACCGATCAGTTCATTCGGAACTGTCATATTGTGAGTCTGGTGGGTTGTATTCTGCTGGTTCCTGGAATTTGTCGTTCTCAATTGTGAACCAGCCAATGCTGCTAGAGCTAAAACAAAAAAATCATCTTGAGAAAAATTTGCATAAATCATGGTAGCTGAATAACAGCAAAAGATTGATAGTATCAATAGAATAAGGAGACTGCGCCTCTATAGCTGCAATGAGGATGAGACGTTTATTAATGCTATTTTTAGTAGAATTAGTAGGTATGAATGATTTCAGATAAATAGTTTTTAAACTTATCTTCATCTTCATAATTTAAATAAAAAACGAAATTTATATGTTAAGACATTAAATATTTATTAAATTAGATCATTTTTTCGCTATATAGAAAATCCATATTCTGGAAATGGTGATAAAAATAACGTCCAGTACAAATTGAATAGGGTGCTTGCATAATTTTAGGTAAATGGGCCATTAGAAACCTGACGAATATAAGAGTCATTTGCACCGATCGACATCTAAGCTTGTTTTTTTAAAACTCGCTTAAATATTTAAGTAGTTTCTTTTTCAAACCCTTGCACCGCACCTTTTTAAAGCGAGCTTTCTTAAGCGAGTACAAGCGAACTATTGATGGTAATTTTGTTTATTTTTAGTTGTGGCCACTGTTGTGACTAACTCCATAACAAAAATTTAAAAACAGTGTAGTGGCTGTGAAAATATAATACATTTTGGTAATTTTGTTTATTTATAGTTGTGACCACTGTTGTGACCAACTTCATAACAAAAATTCAAAAACAGTGTAGTGGCTGTAAAAATATAATACATTTTGGTAATTTTGTTTATTTATAGTTGTGACCAATGTTGTGACTAACTTCATAACAAAAATTCAAAAACAGTGTAGTGGCTGTGAAAATATAATACATTTTGGTAATTTTGTTTATTTATAGTTGTGACCACTGTTGTGACTAACTTCATAACAAAAATTCAAAAACAGTGTAGTGGCTGTGAAAATATAATACATTTTGGTAATTTTGTTTATTTATAGTTGTGAATACTGTTGTGACCAACTTCATAACAAAAATTCAAAAACAGTGTAGTGGCTGTGAAAATATAATACATTTTGGTAATTTTGTTTATTTATAGTTGTGACCACTGTCGTGACTAACTTCATAACAAAAATTCAAAAACAGTAGCTGTGTCGCATGCCCTATTTCTGTAATCTGCATGTTTCAAAATGAGTAAAAAACGTCAGCGAAGCACTAATTTTTCAAATGAAGAGAAAACAACTATATTAAATATAATAACAAAATATGGAAAGTTATCTTAACGTTAGGAGAATTTTTTTAGATACCATAAATGCTTTATTCCTAGAAATGTTTTGTTAAATAAAACTTCTTTCGATATAACCCAAAAACCTACTAACCTCTGTTACCGAAACTAATACCGGAGAAAGTGCTTCCAGAATATGTACAATTGCTTTCGATAACCGAAACCTACAGCTAAATCCCTCTTCACTCCACTCAGTAAAGTGGTTGGTTCTCATTCTAAAAGTCCTGGGATTTAGAGGATGTATACATTTTTTTTTTTTGTTTTTTCCTACTTTTCTTCTTTTATTATTATTTTTCCTACTTTTTCTTATTTATTTCTATTTTTTCTGATTTTCTCTATTTTTTTATTTTCTTCTGTTTTTTCTCTTGTCCATTTTTTCTTACTTTATCCCATTTTTCCCTGCTTTCCTATTTTTCCTAATTTTTCCCATGTTTCCCTATTTTTTTCTATTTTACCTTATTTTTTTCCTATTAACCCATTTTTCCAGGGAAAATATTTTTCCTGGGATAATATTTTTCGTTACGTTTTCTAATTTTCTTATTTTTCCACGGCAATAGTTTCTTAACCCGCTTGGCTAAATTATCGATACACCAAGATATATAAACTTTAACCATGCAAAATTTCACACTCCTTCGTTTTCGCATTACGCTTAAAAAGGGATTCGAAGTTTTCCCTTTGCGTATTAATATATAAATGGGGTAATAAACATATTAAAGTAAAAAAATATCAGGAAAGAAATTATGCAAGCACTCCATTGATTCATTCTCTTGGAGACAATTAATTTAAAGTTATACAACAAGGGAATGAATAATCATTCTGATTGGTTTAATGTAAGTAGTTCAAATGAACATTATACCTATGAAGGAACTGGGGTATATTATGTAATAAAGCGGGAAATGAGACATTTTTAGTTCATTCGAACAGAAAAAAATTTCCTTACCAAATACAACTACTATAGGAGATATTTTCCTAATTCTATACGCCTTTTTGTTTGTTATTTAATAATTTAAAAGGTCAAATAACAAATTTCTTATTATTTGAAATTAAAGATGATGAATTTGGATTTTCCACGAATTTTCCTATAAATAGTGATAATTTTAGTTTTATATTGCTATAAATCACCTCATAAAGAAATTTACAAAGAAATATTGTATACAAGTGTTTTTTTTCCAAGTTAAAACTACCACAAATATTTGCAAAAAAAACTAGTTCAGATATGAATCTAAAATTATAGATGAGTAATTTTTTTACATAAGAGAAGTACATGAAATTACATGGCTTGGAAGTAAAATCATGGCATATTATTTTCTTCCAAAAGGAACAAAACATAAGCCTTGTTACAAATTTTACATTTACCTGAATTCCAAATTATTTTTCTAAATAATTTAATATTTTGTATGAAATTTATACTAATTTTATAACTAATATTAAAGTAAATAAATAGTAAATGAAAGTTGCTTACTACCTGCTGGATTTAATCCTCCTGCACCCGTAGGTGCTAATCCACCTAATCCTAAGGCAGCTAAACCTGCAAGTGGATTTTTACCCAAACTTGCAATCTGAAACAATAAAAAATCATGGCACATCACCAAATGACTAAAACAGTCCAGTTCAAGTCTATTTTCATAATTAAATCGAATTGTTTTTTTCATGTTTAGTTACAAGAACATTTTGTATAGAAAAGTGAAAATTCTTATTGATTAAACGTAGTCAAAGGAAATAACCAACATTAAAATTCTGGATAATTTAAATTCAAAAAATAATTATACAATCAATTGAGTGTAAAAATAAAGTTTAAAGGACGTTGGATAATTTTATGTCAAAAAATTGCCTAATATCCGAATATTTCATATTATGAAGAAAAAATTATAGACAAGTGGCGCTTACGTTTATCTTGATTTATTTTTAAAAATATCAACAAAATACCCACTCCATGTTCTTGTAATTAAACATAAATCATAAGATAATAAAATAAGACATGTTAATTGTATCCGCTTAATTACTACACTATGTTTCAGTTATGTGTGAATATAGAGAAGAAAAGTGTACTAAATAATAAATATAAGATACTAAAACAGCTTTTAATAGTGATGAACTTAATTTTTATTTAAATTAATCATATGGTCTCCCTCCTTTTCATGCAATAAATAAATAATTCCAAGAGTCATATTATAAATATTTACCAGCATATACGATAATTTCTGTAATGGCTAGATAAATAACATTATTTTTGTATTTCTTACTGGCAAATATATTTTTTGAGACTTACTTGACAACACTTTTTTGTTCGAAAAATGCTTAAAAGAAATTTTTAAACAATTTGAACGATAAATTGAGTTAATAAGACAATTTTAGTAAAAAATAGTCCGTTTCGACAGCTCTCCGGAACACTGATTGTTCAGTATGCTTCATTAAATAAAAAAGTTAAATATATCTTAAAATTGACTTATATCTTTAATTATCCATACAAGTCCATCATTTTTAGTACATATATCCGGATGCACAAGATGATAATAATAATAAAAATAATACATGCCTTTATTTGTACATAAATATAATTAGTTGTACAATTTGCTTAGGCGATATTTAGCCTAATGTAATATTAACCTGGAGGTTATAACTAACTTCTACTTGAAGGTTAACATATCTAGTTAAAATCAGAAGCGTTATTCAATTCAAATTGTACTTCTTGTTAATTAATCTAAATTTTAAATTTACTTCAATCTGGCAACATTGTATTTTATGTGTTCTGTTATAATATTTGATTTCATAGTCGAGTAATAACCTTTTCAAGTTCAAGAAACGACGCAGGCCGAGAAACGAGAAACAGAAATGGGAAAGTTGAAAAAGAACTTAAGAGGCATGGGAAGCGCGTCATTAACTTCGAATTCCCTCCCGCTTCCTACCACTTCTGGTCACACCGAGTGGTTATCTAAAACTTTGTAGTAGGGCAATCGTGTATACATGACAACGCCGCTTAAAGTATCAAAATTACAATTTTATTGCTATTGGGATATTCTAACCAGAAATTTACAATTATACCTAACCCGAAGTTTGTATTTTTAGCTTTACTAAAGGTCTAAATTCGACCATAATTCATTAAAATTTAAAGTTTACATATATACCTATATTCCTCTTTTTTCCTGTTTTTTATTATTTTTTTATTTTTCCTATTCTTTTAATTTTTTTCTATTTTCCCATTGTTCCCATTTTTGCCTATATTTTCCAAGTTTCGCAATTTTTTTTACTTTTTCCCGTTTTCCTATTTTGCATATATTTCCCTAGTTTTTCCTATTTGTTCCTATTATTTACTATTTTTTTATATTCTTTTCTATTTTCAACCATTTGCCGATACTTGCCTGTTTTTCATATTTTTCTCCATTTTCCCCCGTTTTTTTAAGTTATTCTTATTTTGCCTATTTTTTTACGTTTTCGTATTTTCCATTTTTCCCAGTTTTTTTTTGGATTTTTTTCTATTTTGTTTATTTTCCCCCATTTTTCCCATTTTCTACAGTTCTCCCAGTTTTTCCTATTTTGCCTGTTTCTTAGCTATTTTCTCTATTTTTTCCTCTTGTTTAATTTTTTGCCTATTTTTCTCCATATTTTCTACTTTAACCAATTATTTTCAATTTTCCCCCCTTATTTTCCCCAGTTTTATCTAGTTTTTCTTATTTTCCTATTTAATTCTATTTTTTATACCATTTTTAATCAATTTTCATTTTTTTCCCATATTTCCTATTTTTCCATTTTGCCTATTTTTGCCCATTTCTCTGTTTCTCCCAATATTTTTAACGTTTTCCCCTTTTTCTCTACTTTGTCAATATTTTTTAACTATTTTTTCTACTTTTCCTTTTTTCTCTCTCTCTACATTTTCTACTTTTTTCAATTATTTTCTATATTTTGCCTATTTTTTAATCTTATTTAATTTTTTCCGTGTTTTTTCTTTTTTTTGTAATATTTTTTCTCATTTTTCCTTGTTGTCTAGATATTTTCTACTTTTTCCAATTATTTTCTATTTTTTTCCTTATTTTCTATATTTTTTTCCCATTTTCATATTGTTTCCTATTTTTCCTGTTTTTACAATTCTCCGTGTTTTTTTTTGGTTTTCCTTATTTTTTCCTATTTTTGCATTTTTTTTATTTTTAATTTATTTGTAATCCATATTATTTATTAATTTAAGCTTTCAGCACGTGAAAGTTAACTATGAAAAATTCCACACTCTTATCGCGAATTTCGCTCAAAAAGGAAAGGGGTCAGAAGTTTTCTCTTTGAGTATTAATATTTTTTGAAAAAATATAGATTTTTGTAGAGTATATTTCTGTATAGATTTTAGTTCTAAACTTTTCTCCATTTTCAAAAATAACAGTGTAACAAATGGCATTTTTATTTAGGAATTGAATTTAGATGTTTAATATTAAACAAAATGATGTTCCTGATGTTCAATAAGTTTATTCATTTATTCAAAATATATTGTTCGAAGTTTATCTCATACAAGGCAAAAACTAAACTACTGATTTCAGCTCAAGTGGCTTGTTTGTTTAAAACAATATAATCGATCCGATGTTGTCAAAGTTACAAACTTTTTCTGCCGAATTTGGTAAAATCGAAGAGGGCAGCACTTGTCGAATATTATTTATTTAAATGCTAGGTTTCGTTTCACAAAATATATAGGAATATTGATGATGTATTGGAAAAAATGATGCTTTTTTATTATTGTTCACCCGAACTTAACTATTTTTTTAATTAAATGCAGTAAATAAAAATTATTTCAATTTTATTTTGTTTAATAATTTATTTTGAAGCTCCGGTAATCACTCAAGACTTTATAAATATGTTTCTTCCAACAAAAACTAATTTCGTTCATTATTAAGTCCGTAAAATGAAACCGCATTTTGGATCATAATGGCGGGGTTCCCAAGGCTCTTAAGAAGCTTTTCTTGTTAACGCCATAGAAAATACAAAGAAATATTAAGAGTAAAAAAAGTGGTGCCACTTCTTGGTAGGAGAAGGCTGCATGGGAAAATGTGCTAAAAGATTTTTCTATAAACAGCGGGAATATTCGCGACTATCGAAAAAAAACTAAAATCAAATGTAGTACGAAGAAATTAAACACGTTAGATATTCCAAAATGTCCCGAACTTCTTCTACAATCATCTCGACAATTTAAATCTTTTGAAAAAATCTAAACCATCGTATTCTTTGATAAAATTAGGCCTATGTCGAATTATTTTTGATCTTCTCACTATTCCATCCTCATCGGTTCTATAGGCATTAACAATATCTAAAGCATCCATATTCAAATACCAGAGTTACAAAAAAAATTTAAGTTTCCACACATTGAAAAACCGGTCCTAAGGCTTCTCTTACAATTAACCCTTAAATATAGATAACAATAGAGATAACAAAAAACAAAACAACTATTTCAAGTCTAATAAAACTTAATAGATAATAAGAATTATAGATACTATCAAATTACTCAGATAAACAAGAGTGTTGTTGCTTTAGAGAAGTTTTAAACTTTTTAAGAGAATGAAGCTGTTTAATACTGTTATTAAGCTTATTGTAGAGGGCAACTGCGTTAAGCTCGCATGACATGGAGTAATGCAACCTGCAACGCCATGCAAGACGCAATTTGTCTTGATGCGCAGTTAAAGCCCAGCTGATCGACTTTTGCAATTGCAACTTTATCGGTTTGGTGCGATTTCTATTTCCTGAAAATTTCAATTCTAGGGAGAAATCTAGTTACTTTTGGTTTACCAACTCACTAAATGTCACTTCACTTGTCATTCAGGATTGTCATTTTTATTTTAATTGTTTTTTTCATATTTTTTGAGGTTACAAAATTGCCATTGAACCGCTGTATCGGTCCTTTAAAATAATTTATAAAGCCGGCGGCGGTAGCGGTTCAATAGCAACCGCTTTTTGGGGGGGGGGGGGGGTTGGCAGCTATGTTGCAATGGCAAGAGACTTGCATAATGTCAAACAAAATGCAAGATTCAACATCGGCAATACTTTGACCTTGCAAGAACTTGCTGCAATTTCTTGCAGGTTGCATTGCTCCATGTCATGCGAGCTTTATAAGAGAAGATGTGGCATTGTTAATGTAAAATTATTTCTTATATTGACATCGTGTGCCGAAGTACGGAATATTAATTTGTTACTTAAATATGATGGTATTAAACTCTTTAAAATTTTGAAAACTAGAGAAAAAAAATAAGTGTTTAAATAAGTTGTTGACATTTAGCCAACCACATCGGGAAAAAGTCTGCGAAATATTTTCCTGAGATTATTAACGAATCTATAACATGTATTTTGCAGGCGTTTTTTATTTATTGCTGTCAAACAAGGATAGTAAACCATAAAGTATTTTAGAAATTACCAAACTTTGGCAAATTTTTGCTTTTATGGATTTCTCACGGAGAATGTGTTTTTTCCTTAAAGGAAAAATTTTGCTTTATTGATTATTGGTAAATATTGATTTATTTACACATTTGATCTTTCGATTCATTCATTTACATTAATCCGTGTACATTTCGTGAATACCCTAATTATAATGATATTTTGCTATTAAAAAACCTAAACAGAGACTGTCGTATAAGCTGTAAGAAATAGAAATCAAAAAGCTGATTGCTTAATGCATCTTCATTAAATAGCAAAAGATTTTACTCTGAATACAATGATGTAATAATCAATATACTGAATCACATGCAATAAAATTTAGTGTAATATTTAGGCAGTACAAAAGCTTAAATCTACTTACAACGATCCTGGTACATGCATAACACGTAATATACATATTATGTAACATAAGTAAACTAAAATCATTTATTTACTTCCTAAAAATAAATACTACATGCTTGATAAACAAACATAATGAACGAGGTAAATAAATAAATAAAATTGTACTGTAGGATTCGGGGTCAACAAAGGTGACATTTGGATAGTTATTTTAGTCAAATGATTCTGGAAAGATCCTACATTCGACTAATGTAGTATTGTATTGGCTAACTATGTACAATACTATACAGAGTGATAATTTTGATTTAATTCCAGATGATTTCCAAAACAGTTTTGGTCAAAATTTACTTTTTGTATGAATATGAATTAAATAATTGGTTAAGGAAGAACATAAATGAGATTATAGGTTAGAAGGAACTAATAAAAGTTCCGGGTAATCCTAAATAATCAGACGGTTTTAAAATAGGAAAAAATAATATCAGACTCCGATGTTTGTTGAACATTTTTGAATCCGTCTTATACTTTGATGTACTATTAGATGTCCAGAATCACCAGACTTGGACACAAAGGAGTTGTTCACGAATTGAAACAAAACACAGGTACAAATACATCAAAGAAAAAAAAACAAAAAGTTGTAGGAGACAGGGGGAGCACCAATACGATTAACTTACATCTGGAAAGAGATGCGCGGGCGGAAGGGCGGCCTGCAAGTGTCCGTTCTTGAGCGGCTCAAAGGCAGCGATCAGCTGCGCCGGAGCTGCCGCTGCCGTCAGCGGATGGCAGACGGATAAGGGGTGTTGTGGTGGAGGGGCGGGAGCGAAAAGAGGGGTCATTATTGTTGTACTACTTACGTCTGTATGGGCGGGAACGGCGTAGTTGCCTTGGATGGTATAGGCCTGTCCGCCGGCCAGGATTACAGGACCACCTACTTGGGGTTTGGGGCGGTAAGGGATGGTAGCTCCTTTGGGAGGGGACTGAAACAAACAAAAAAAAAACATATTAATTATAAAAGTTAAATAAAACACATATGTACATAGTAAAAGTTCTTCAATTTATCCTGTCCAGAATGAACATTATATTACGTTTATTATTATTGTCACACTCTGTAGTTTGTATAATTCATTCAGGACAAGTACCGAAATAAAAATAAAACAGCAAAAAACTTGTTTTTGCATTCATTTGTGCTGGCCAGTAAACAGTGGATATTATATTATACACCAAGGTAGATAATAGAAGTTTGTACAACAGGTGCGCAAAGCGTTACTTATCCCACGAGCTCAGAAGTTTGTGGTACGAGCCTTTACAACCACATTTATTAATGAAAGAAAAACAGTAACTTGTCAAAAAAAGTTGACAGGTCATAGCTGTGTTTGACATTTCCGTGGGGAAAAAGTGCCATAACGTGTACTTTTCGCACTCTTAAATTATTACTTTTCCAACGGATATCAAAGAAATTAAGAAAAGGCCTGCTTTGCGTATAAAAATTTGTTTAGAAAAGCGTGTTTTGCATTGTGGTTGTAGAAAAGATATTTTTCTGAGCCGAGCTTTATTATTATCCTGATATGCGAAGCATCGAGGAATAATAATAAAGCTTGGCTGAGAAAAATTTTCTACGCTGTGGTTTATATACTATTTTTCCATTACTAGAATATTTAAGCATTTTTAGAATGATTTAACATTTTTTTATGTCTTTTTATTTTTCTCTCCTACTAGTAGGTAATAAAATTGTCATTGATATTGACGTTTCCTTATGTCATTTCAATTTTTCTCTCCCCCTAGAAAATAATGAAAAATTAGCGCCTACAAGACGCGCATTCGAGATGAGGCTCTATTACATTCTGAAAGCTCCAGAGCGTTCTTTTTGGAAGTCTGAGTATGGTCGATTGTATTCGTTTAGGTACAGAGCTCGCTCGTAGGCATATATGTAATACTCTTATATCGCCAGCATCCTATCATTGCCTGTAGAAACAAAGCGTTCCGACAGAAGGAGATGCAAGATCGAAATTGGGTGCCAACGGGCATGCCCATATACATAAATTGCATAGGCGTCGTGTCCCGTGGTGAAAAAGGAACGTAGAGAAAAGGAAAGTTAAGCAAACGTAGGCGATTTTACAGCTGTGACGCCTATGACTATCCGAGGCTGCGTGAGAGAAATGATCGTCTACACACTTCTCTTTCGAGCTGGCGATATAAGAGTACATATATGCTCGTAGGGTACGGTCGAATTTCTCCAATTTTTTTTACCGGGGAACCAGAAACGACATTAGACATTAGTGAAATGTGACATGTCAAATGTCAAAAAGATACATTTTTGTGTGATGCGAGTAAGTGGTTTATTTGTACATATTTTTTAACTTTTTACTTACATTCTGATTAGGGAAAAGAATCGAGACTACGAAACAAGAACGGAATGGCTGACATTGAAGGAATTTGCGAAATTCGCCGACTAATAGGTACGTTAGCTTATGTGAAAAAGCATTTTATGTCTAAGCATACTGATGAATGGGAAAATGTGTATATTATACAAATGGAAGAAAATGAAGAATCAACAAATCTCATTGGTACGTATGTATGCATGGCTATTTTGGAGACTATGAGATTTTCGAGTTTCGACCCGAATCAAGAATATGCAAGAAAAAAAGTCAAACTCAAATCTATAAAAAGTCATGGCGCAAAATGTGAAATCTCATGAATTCCTGTATATACAAATGGGAGTTTATGAGATTTTCGAGTTTCAAACTGAATCATATGTCAAAATGATCGCCAGAACGAGCTCAACAAGAATATGCAAGAAAAAAAGTCGCTCAACTCTTAAAAGTTATGGCCCAAAATGTGTAAATGTTACTCCTCGTTATCTAGTTTTGTCTTACTATCTGTTTAGTCTTTTTTAATAACTAAAAAATGGTAACACGTTTGACGTTTTGAGTTTGACAGAATCGACTTGCGACATTTACAGGTTTGTAGAAACCTGTTACTTGCATATCCCTGGTTTAATTAGAATAGCGAGTTTATCAAGCTGACGGACAGTGTATAATTTCTCTGTTCTAGTTAATAAATTTCCATCGTTAGGCTGTTTTTTGACAAAAAGGTTTATTTGTCTTAATTATTTACGTGTTAGAGAGTTCTTGTATTGAGAAATAAAAGTGGGGTTAATTTTTGAGTGAAATAGAAGTGGACGAAGTATGAAAATGACAAAATTGAAATATAATATAATTAGGGGTAATTTTAATGGTGAAATGGAAAAATGAAGAAATATAATTGGAGACAAATTTAAGTGTGAAAATATGAAGAAATTTTAAGCGTGAAAAGTGAAAAAATGAACAAAAAAAGGCGAGGAGAAATTTTAAATGAGAAAAATGAAAAAATAAAGAATTGGAAGTGGGATAACAAAAGTACTAAAAAGTGACAAAATTATCATGCATAAGCGACATTGATATTAAGCTGATATTACTCTTTGATCTGTATCAGTTGGTAGGGAAGGGGAGGTATTTTTTGAAAAAAAAAAAATAAGAAAAATAAGGGTAATTTATAAAGAAATTTAAAAAGGGACTAATTTATAAAGAAAATTGGGAAAAAATGGGTTATTTAACCTAGTTACTGAAGAAAAAAAAAAAAAAAAAAAAAAAAAAGACGAAAATACGCAGAAAAGTGATGAAAATATGTTAGATTTGCTATCTTTAGACAAATGTTGAATACAGTTGCTGATACTGACTTTAGATATAAAATTGTCGAACGCACTACATCTTGTAACTAGGGTTAAACCAATTGTAATTATCGCTGTTAGGATGGATATAAAATAACGAAAATCGATGTTGTTTCATTATTTTAGTGCAGTTAAGATATTCGGCTACTTTAAGATTGTCTGTGGAGTGATAAAAACGACGGCTCGTTTGTCTGTGGAGTGATAAAAACGACTTTGTTCGTGGGGTTGTACACGTAAATCTTGATCACAGGCACAGTCAATCAAGGGCTTGGATATGGGGATACCAAAAAATGGCACGAAAAGAATAAATAAAATATATGAAATGTATAAACGGACAAATATATTTGTCTAAAAGTTTGATTACCATTCCCTAGGAAATAAAGTTATCTACGCCCTTGCGGTGAAGAAAGAATCATAAAGAAAGCTAATCAACGACGAAATTGTTTATTAACCTTGTCCGTGTCAATGTATATATACAAATATTTATCTATCTGTCAAATGTGTCAAATATGTAACTAATAAATTTCACTTTTAACTAATTGAAATGTCTGGATTCAATGAAATAATAATAAAACAATAATAATAATAATATTTAGATTATTTAGTAACACAAACAATTCATTCAAACTAATTCCCATCAAAAAGTACAATTTCAACGAAACCACTTTAAGGGCCGCTTTCCCCAATTTGGTTAAACTGATATATTCGTTTAAGCCAAAGGTTAAACTCAAAATAGCTTTCTCCAAAGTGTCTGCTTGGTTTAAACCCCCAGTTAGATTGAACCAACCCAGATGGGCAGTTTAACTGGATAAAACCGTTTAAACGAAAATTTTTGTTTACTTGTGTGCTAACATCATAACCTAAAAGCAAAACAAAGTTTTAACGTTGTGTTTGGTCCTACAGTAATATCTTTTATTTAAAAGCTATAGTTCTGTTAAATGGTAATAATTGCAATGGAGGTTATATTAGATAGATAAAATGAAGTAGAGGATGAAGATTTCTTTTTAGAATTGCCAAACACAAGACTGCCCACTAAAATAAGAACCAGAATTGATCACTATAAGAGGTTTGATGAAATTGAGTTCTTTGATAGATTTAGAATGCAGAGAACAGCGATTATTTTGTTAGACGCAGTGGATGAGAGAATTGGGCCAAGAACATTAAAAAATAGAGCTATTCTACCTAACCTAACTACTCTGAGTTTTTGTGTATCAGGTAATTTTCTTATAAACATTGGAGAGTTGAGTGGAATACATCATTCAATAATGAGCAGCATAATTAAAGAAGTGTCTCATAGTATTGTATTGCTATGCCAAGAAGTAATTAGAATGCCGTCAAGTATTAATGAAATAATCGGTCGATTTCCCAACCTTTTTAGTAGCCATAGACTGCTCTCATGTAAAGGTTAAATCGCCAAAATTGTACCAAGAAAAAACACATGAAAATAGTAGAATATATTCACTTAATATAGACTACTTCACTTCAGTTTAACACTTGTCAATTAACATAACCTCTAACCATAACATAACAGACGAAAAACCAGCAAATAGAACTACCAACCGCCTGGTTTCAAGGATAAAAACAGTTTAATCTTTGCTAATTATTACGTGGGGAAAGTGACTATTGGTTTAAACCAAAGAAATAACTTAAACTAGTTTAAGATAAACAAGTTTATTTACGTTTTGGGGAAAGCGGCCCTTATGTACAAATGGAAGTTTATTTTATGCCACATTTTGGGCCATAACTTTTTACAGGTTTAAGAGCGACTTATTTTTCTTCCATATTCTTACTCAGCTCCTTGTCGCGATAATTTTGATATATAATTTGATCGAAACTCTCATAAATTCCAATTTTCCCGTATGCATTAGTGTTAGGGCCTATACTTTGTAGTACAGTGGAAATGGCTCTTAGTCATGTATTCTATTTAGTGCTATTTTGATTATATTAATGAATCAGATATTTTTACACCTGTTACAATGCATTTCATGTGAAGCTTGAAATAAGGAAATTATTTGTAAGTAGGTATAACGCTCAATTAAAATTTTCGACGTTGACTAATATCTAGAAATAAATATATCGTTTACATTCCGAACACTTTTATATAATTACTCACATCGTTTATATTATTTTCGCTAGCTGATTTTTTTAATATTAGAGACTTATTGCAAACTAAAAAAAAGGTGACTTTAATAAAAGAAATTTTAAATAACAACAGTAATCTGTAAAATCTTGTTTACTAGATACTTTTCAGTTCGTATTATAATTATTAATATAAAAGTAAAATACATAAGTTCGCGTGGAAACTTAGAATTTAATTATTTTTTAAGGCTTACCTCGAGCATAACGTTACAAATATGATAAATGCATTGTGTAATCGCTTCTCCGGTACCAGATATAGTCACAGCCCTTTCAGTTGAATTAGGCAACATCTCGGAGGCGACTTGTATCGAGGCTCCTGTCACTTCTCTGATCTCTTTGATTTTTGATCCGGCTTTGCCGATCAACGATCCGCATTGGCTCGCCGGGACGACCAGTCTCAGTGTAATCGGAGGTCGAGGTACTGAGCTGCTGCCGCTATTTATCTCTTGTAACTAGAGAGAAAAATAATTAAAAATCAGGTGTATGTTAAGCTAAATCTTGGATAAAATAATCAATATATAAAAAAATCTAAAAAAGGTCAGAGTTGATTCAAATGTGTTTAATGTTAGGTGTAAAAAAAGTACTGGAGAAATTATTCGATTATTTCTAACTTAATAATAAATTATATATAAAGTAATCAATATTTTATTGACTTACCTCTTCGAATTTTTTACATATTAATGTGAAAGCTTTAAAAATTGCATTTGTTGATCCTATAACTGTAACAATTCTCTCAGGACACGAGCCATCTGAAATGTTTATTTTCGCACCACTCTAAAAAATAAAAAATTAATATTAGTTTTTGGATATTTAGTAGCTCAGCAGCTTAAGCTGAGAAGTAATAACTTTGGAAGCTGATTCAATTAATTTGACAGATTTTGGTTTAAATAATGAGATTTTTTTTTAAAAATAAGCGTTTTATATACAGGAACGAAAAAAAAAACGACAATATATTTGATGTAATTTTTCGAGTTTTCAAAAATTTTAAGTCATGAAATTTATGTACCATAGTAGGTATATGTTGCGGGAAAGTAAAAATAGTTCAAAAATTAATATCATTTTAGTAGTTTTTTAAAACGTAATGACGAACTTCATTTTATTATATTACAAAATATTTTCAAAATTTGCAAATCAAAATTATCGAAAATTTAAATCAATCAAAATCGCAAAATCGAATAAAACCGAAAAAAAATCGAACAAAACCGAAAAATATCAACAAAAAAAAAACGAATAAAAAACGGAAAATAATCGAGAAATTTGAAAATAAAAAAATGAAAAAATTCGAACAAAACCAAAAAATGAAAAATAATCGGAAAATTATAAAATAAAGAACGAAAAAAAATTCGAACAAAACCGGAAAATATCGAAAAGAAAAATCGAAAACCGAAAAAAATCGTGAAAAAAAACCGAAGAAAATTAAAATCAATCAAAATCGACAAAAATAAAAAAGAAAATGATAAAAATCAAAAAAAAATAAAAAAGAAAACGATAAAAATCAAAAAAAAATTAAAACAGCCGAAAAAATAATCCGAGAAATTTGAAAATAAAAAACGAAACCGAAAAATATGGAAAAAATTAGAATAAAACAGAAAAAAATTAAACAAGAAACGAAAAAAAATTCGAATATAACCAGAAAATATCGAAAAAATGGACAACCGAACAAAATCGAGAAAAAAAACCCGATGAAAATGAAAATACTAAATTAAAAAAAAAAACGAATAAAACTGGAAAAAATTTTGGAAGAAAATTAAAATCGACAAAAATAAAGTCTAAAAAAAATCGACAAAAATAAAAAAGAAAAAAATTGAAACAAAACAATAAAAAAGCTGAAAAAAAAACGAATAAAAAAAACCGAAAAAAAATCGAACAAAAAACGAAAAATAATCAAGAAAATTGAAATAAAGAAACGAAAAAAATACGAACAAAATCGGAAAATATTGGAAAAAAAATCGAATAAAACCAACACACATTAGAGAATCGAATAAAATCGAGAGAAAAAAAACGAAGAAAATTAAAAAACCGAATAAAATCGAGAAAGAAACCGAAGAAAATGAAAAAAAAATCGCCAAAACCGAAAAAAAAACCAAAAACAAAAAATCGAATAAAAAGAAACGAAGAAAATGAAAAAAATACATAAATCGAAAAAACTAAAAAAAAAAAACAAATAAAACAAAAAAACAAAACAAATCGACGAAAAAAAAAATGACAAAACCGAAAAAAATCAAAAACAATAAATCGAGAAATTTAAACAATTCGAAACATATTAAAAGAAAATCGAACATAATCGAAGAAAACTAAAATCAGACGAAGCGAATAAGAAAAAATTGAAGAAAATTCATAAAAACCGAAAAATTTAAACAAATCGACAAAAATAAAAAAAAAATCGACAGAAATAGAAAACAATCGACAAAAATAAAAAACAATTGACAACTCCTGATGATGATAACATAGTTAACGAAACGTACGTAGAGTGATAAAAAAGTGTAGTTTTGGTTAGCACTAACGATATTCTCCAGAAATTGAAAAAAAAACGAGAAATTTGTGAAAAAAAAACAAATTTCGCAAAATTTCAAAATATATCGAAAAAAAAATATCGAATAAAACCGAAAGAAATTGAATAAAACCAAAAAAAAACGGAAAATTAAAATCAATCGAAGAAAGTAAGAAAAAATCAAATGAAATCCAAAAAATCGAAGAAAAAATAAAAATCGATGAAAATTAATAAAAATGGAAGAAAATTAATAAAAACCGAAGAAAATAAAATAGTTTAAACAAAAATTATTTTTTCCATTTTTCGTGTCATTGCTTAAACTAAAAAATTGGATAAAAAGCGTTTTGTATTAATTATTTTTTACATTCTTGCCATTTGTCTTCTTATATAAAATTTTATAGGGAACAAATTTTCTTCAGTAACATTTTTAATTAAAATTATTAGTTTCTGAGATATATGCCAAGTTTTGAAAGAAAAATCCGTTATTTCCCATTTTTGTGTCGACACTATTCTTTTCCCGGCCTAATCAACTGGTTTATATAATTCGCCTGGACTATAAATAGATATTTAAAATCGGTTTTGTGAATTACTAATCTATTTTGAACTAGAATAAAATATGTTAAAAATTATAATCAAATTCTTTTCGCATTTGAAATAATTTTAAACAAAATACCTACTTATTTTTATTATAATTATTAATAATTTGTTATCGACTATTTTTTTAAAATATTTTCTAATTATGTTTGTATGCAAAATATGTTTAATACATTTTAATAAAATTTTCAGTATATTTTATTATTATATTAATTAATAAAAAAATCATTTTATTGAATTTAATCTATTTACCTTTTAATAAAGTAAAAAAATGATTTTTAGATTAATATTTTTTATATCCCGGTAAAATTTTTTATCCGAAGTAGATCTCTAAGATTCTATATTATTTGTGATTAAGTACAACTTGAAGAAAATAAATTAATTTGAAAAATTTTAATAAAATTGAGATGTTTAAAATTTAAATATAAATAATACTTACTTCTTCTCGGAAACTCTTGACAATTTCTCCTTTTTTACCAATAATACTTCCAACCTCCTAGAATAAAAAAAAATATTAATACACAACTTCAAGATTTTTTACTTTAAAATTATGGTGATATTTAAACAAGTTTTGTACTATGTTAACATGTTTTTAACAAATACAGTATTTAATTATTATTTTTAACTAATTAATTAACACCTAAATGCTCGGTTTCATAACATTTTTTGGCATGCTTTTATATGTGAATTAACAAAAACTGTGAAAACAAGTAATTTGTTTTATCTCTTAAAATTTTTATTCAGTAACTTTATTTAATAATAATAAAATTTAAAACATTACAATTGAAGCACAAAGTGGTACAAAAAAAATCAATTAAAATAGATAAAATTAAGGTGGGGGGTGGTTTAAAAAAATTTTTTTTCGCACGAGAAACCAAGTTTAAGGAGCTAAATGAACCCCATCAACTTAAGGAGGTTCCGCCTTTTGGACGGCCGAAGGCGTGTCGAAAATTTGTAACAACTAATAATGGTCTGATGATGATTGTAACCGAAACTAATCGCCTTCAAAATAATATAACTTGTAGCAGTTGAATTGTGTTTTATTTCTTAAAGGTTAAAACGATTATGCAGAGCTTTTAGATCAATTTGGTGCAAATTTCAGGCAAAAACGACCGCAAAATTGTATCACCTATGCTGCGAATTGCTTCCTGATCCAGCCTATTCTCCAGATTTAACCCCCTGCGACTATGTTCTATTCCCAAACACGAAGAAATAGTAAGAGATTTGGAACGAATGGAGAGGTCATCGATGATAAAATTTGGAGAAACGTTGGACGAAGTTTATCGATCTAAGAGGACTACGTTGAGATATAAAAAGGTTGTTTGCAGGAAGAGATTTTTTATTATTTAATTTCCAGAATCTCCTGCTTTTGTAGGAGAAAGTGTATCAGTAAAAAAAATACATTAAAATTGGAAAAAAAGCTTATCATCTTGTAAGTGCATTAAAAGTTGTGTTTTTAACTGAAAAACATTTGAAAACGTTAAATTTTCTCACCATTCACTCCGTATGGAGAAATCCAAGAATCAAATTTTTGTAAAGCGATGTTTTTGAGAGGATTTGGTTCGTTGTTAAAGAAGAAGGGGAAAGGAACTGGAGAAGATAGTTGAAAAGAAATTATAATAAAATACTGCGTGGATTTTAATAAAAAAATATCCTAAGAATGGAAAAAAGGCTTTTATATTCTGATTTTTCATCTTGTAAGTACATCAAAAATTCTGCTTTTAACTGGAGAAAACTCTTGAAAATGTTAAATTCACTCACTCAACTCAATTAAACTTTCCATACAAAGATTAGCGAGGTATGGAGAAACCTTCCACAACTTTCCCAACGGATTATTCTATAGAGAAACTTAACACGACCTCTATATTTTCAAAGTTAGTCTCTGCTCAAACCCTAATAGCACAGAGACGTTTAAAAACCGTTTTAAAAACGTACATGACCGACCGTCGGAACGTACGTTAAAGTACCGAGACGTTTTTTGGACATTTTTTAGAACGCCCACTGTTGGATTTAAAAACGATTCAAATAAAACGTTTTTTTACAGTGGTTATAAAAACGATTCACAAAAAAGTGTAAAAAATGTAACTTTAACTTTTTCTGAAAACATTCTTTTGAGGACCTAAATAAAACGTTTTAAAAATGTCAATATTATGACTTTATAAAAACATTCTGACATGCGACGTTAAAAAACACGTTTACTAGACGTTTTTATCGTAAATTTTGAAAACGTCTGAGT
The DNA here is from genome assembly GCA_963243735.1 of Neocrepidodera transversa. Classification (NCBI taxonomy): domain Eukaryota; kingdom Metazoa; phylum Arthropoda; class Insecta; order Coleoptera; family Chrysomelidae; genus Neocrepidodera; species Neocrepidodera transversa. The sequence goes on along the minus strand of OY725353.1, from coordinate 10,033,206 downwards.
ACTGTAGAGTAAAAAACATTTTTTTTTATTTTATGAATTCGGACGTTTTGTCGACATATTTTGGACGTTTTTTCAAGTCCATTTTAAAAACGTCCTTGCACAAACATTAATAAAACGTTTTACTTTAGTCCTTGGACGTTCTAACGTTAAGTGAACCTTAAAAGACGTCAATCGGACCTTTTGTGCTATTAAGACGGATTTCCACTAGGCGGATTTTCTGTATCCAATTCTAGTGGTCGATTACGAATTAGTTTTCGAAATCGACCAATAGAATTAGATGCAGATTTTCCGCCCAGTGGGAATTCGTCTTTAAGGAAGAGATAATAGGAAAAGACAAAAAAGAAACCTTAATATCAGGATTAGACCAAATATCTCCCAAGTTCAGTAACGCACTCCGAGTATATTGAAAACAATTCAACACGACAAATGTTACAATTACGAGTAGAATCTAAGACATGACCAAAAAGAACTAAGGTATTTTTTAGCGAAGGATTGGTTTAAAATATTTCCTACTTTTTTAAACCGTTTACATTTTAGCGATGCAACGGTGACGTCAATTACGAAATATTTTAAACCAAAGCTATATTATTTAAACCAATCGGAGGCATATGGTTCAATAACGGTTGGCAGTTGACACTATAAGAGATTCGTATGTTCTGTTTTGTTTTGAGAATTTTTGTTTTATCTATGGTTGGTTCCAATAGAACTTTGGAAAAGTCAAAAAAATCCGACGGAAAAGGATCGTCAAGCAACGGCATGTCTGTTAGAATTAAGTTTATGGACAAAAAAAAACAAAAAATATTATTTGGGAACAAATTTGCAAGGATTTGAAGGACAAAGGATTTAATGTCGATAGAGAGAAAACCAGACAAAAATTTGCCAATTTTCAAACTGGGTATATAAAATACAATGACAGTATAAAAAAACAGGGGCTGGTTCAATAAAAAAACCAACATATTATGAAGAATTAGATGATATATTTGGAGACAAGCATAAAGCCAATGCACTTCTTGTTATTAAAACAATTGAGTCAAAAAATTCGGAGATCCCCAGTTGCAGTACATTAAAACAACCTAATAACAGTATTAAAAACAGAACAGAAAAAGAAACTGAAGGTAGATTTAACAGTTACAAGTCAATTAAACCACCTATAGAAAAGAACAAGGTCCTAAGAGAATTAGTGGATTTTCAGAAACAAGGACAGCAGGATCGCAAAGAAGAATTTCAAAAAATTATTCAATGTTTTATTCAGTAAAATTTCTAATGTGTTCTTGTCTAAAAACCTCGGCAAATAAAATTGTAGAAGTTTCAGATTGCGATGTATGAAAATCACTCCAATTTTTAATCAAAGCCGCTGTCTTCCTACATCTGATTAACAATCATTAAAAAATCAAAATCCATTTTTTAAAAATCAACTTCTTTCTCCTATCAATTTAGAAAATTTATTTAGTCACATCACATGATATGTGGCAGGTGACAGATTGCATTTTGAAAACAGCATTTTAGCCATCTATTAATTAATGACGTCAGTTTGAACACGGTTTAAAAAATGTTTTAAACCAATGTGGTGGCTAAAAAACGGCTCTAGTTATTGCTTTTCAAGCTGAAAAAATCACTGTAATAGACGAGGAAAGTCATGACGTCACAAATGTCATTCTTGTCAAAAATTGATTCCAAACAAACCTGCTTTAATTTGTATCTTTGGTTATTAACTATAAACAAAATATCAACCGAGAATGTAACCTCATATTCTTTGTTTGGAATCAGTTTTTGACAAGAATGACATTTGTGACGACACACTATTAGTATGTGAGTTCGATATGCCCAAAGTGCTCAAACTTCTCGAAATGCGTTCGTAATTGCACTAATTATCGCTCTGAAAGTTAGATTCTGCGTTCCATGTATGCATATACAGTGAAAAGTGAACATATCTATTTGCTCCAGCTTTAAAGACGGAGCAGAAATGACAACAATTGACACAGACCGTTATTTCAAATTGTTTTTTGTTTGTAGATAGATGTTAACCAATTTTCGTTGTTGGCCTGTACTGTTTTATTACAAAACAAACAATTATGTAAAAAAATGGCTGATGACAATAATTTAACTCTTATTGTCGAACGACAACGAAGAAATTTACCAAATTGGAGATTTACACTATTTGTTCAACAAGATTGGTAAACAAAGTACCACCTATACCCTTTTATATATACGTATCCATAAACAGTTGACAACTGACACTAACAGGTTTGTTAAGTGTTCGGTACAAGCGAAATGAATCTTTGTGCTCGTAACTCACGTGACTACAGATCTACTCTCTCTACTCTGCGAGAAGTAATGCCGAACGTACCTAGTGTAGCGCCTGCTCTTTTTTTTGTGACATTGATAGTTGTATCTTTTATAATCGATGTTTGGCACCGGACACGGTGGCCGAGTTGGTTAGGGCACTGGCCTTTATACTTGGTCATTGTTCGGGTCGTGGGTTCGAGCCCCATGAATCTCAAGTGGAATTAAAGTCAGATAAGACTTTGGCAAGTGCAAAAAGGTATTTGTGTCATGCGCAGCTTCATTCACGCCGGTAACCAGAGGCCGGATGAGATCGGATATCTCGTGGAACTGATAGGGGTTGGTGGCACAATTACACACTTGCTAGTCGGTAGATCACCTGAATGACAAAGGCATAGTCCTGGGTTTAGGGTGATTGAGGACCGTGGTTCGGAGTCCACGATAAGCTGTAGGTCCCGTCCAGATTAGCCTTAGTAGCAGAAAAGAGACGTTAAAATCACAAGCAAGCAAGCAAGCAAGCATTGATGTTTGGCAATTGATTAATTGATATTTTAAGATCGCTTCATTTGTCACTTATCCTCAAAGTTGTTTGGCGAAATGAAATTGTTCGTTTGAGTGATTTTAGAGTACAGAGTGGTTCAATGGAAGACGGACTCGGCCAAACGGTTCTGGGTTCATCAAAAATGAAAAAACCAAAAAGGAAGACAGAAAAACATAAGATCGTAGAAAACAAAAAAGTAACTTAATAAAAAATCCGAATTGTCAATAAAATAATAAATTATTCTAGTTTAATTTATGGGATGTTTTTTTTCTATATTTTTATTATTCCTCTCTTCTAGGTACTACTATAAACTGTCTTTCCCATGTTAACAATTCTCTCTCTTTGTCTCTTCAGTCAAAACAATTGACTACTATATCGTCTGTGTCGCAAATTGAAAATTTCCTTCCTTCTCCTCGTTATATAGGGTAAGTTTTTATTATATTATATTTCACCAAGATCCCCTGCTATCATTATTAATTATTTCACGTTTTAACTTTTATTTAGGTACTGTTATTTTTAATTATTATATTTACTTAAAAGTTCATATCTTATCTTTTATAACAATATAAATTATCTGATGTTTGTGGTGCTCTTTCAGTTTTGATTACAAAAAGATAATCTATTTTTAATTTGTTTTTACAGAAACAGAGATTTTTGTCTTTTATGTGAACTTTTAGGGTTTTTGGACCAAACTTTTTTTGGACTAAAATTTTTTATTGGTACAAGTATTTTCGGAACAAGTTTTCTTTGGGACTACAAGGTTTTTGGAACAACATTTTTACTGAACAAGTTTTTGGAACGAGTAAGTTTTTTTTCCTCCTTTGGGACCAACGTTTTGAGAAGAAACTTGAAGAACCAAGTTAAGTTGGATTTTCAAAAAAAAAGTCTCAAGTTTTTTCGTTCCTCGTGTTAAATAAAACAAAATATAACGTTTAATTTGAGTTTAATTACCATAAATCAACAAAAAGAAAGAAAGGACGGATTTTGAAATATATCATAGTTTTTTTTGTCAATGGTTTCTAAATACACAGAAAAAACAATTAGACTGGCGTTCAATTTTTTTTTTATTTAATATTTTAATTTTTGATATAATAAAAAGAATTGAGCTTAAACCACATTTATTACTAATTATCAACAAATTAAAGTAACGTGTCAGGAGTCCGAAGCGAATTATTTTCGTCGCATAACACTTATTTGTTATGTACTTTATTTAATATGTTTTCCGAGCAACTAGTTTGACCATGAAATTATAAAATAAATAAATCGTATTCATAAGGAAAACCAATTTTCTAACGAGTTATTATATTTGCACGCGAAAGGTTTCATAATAAATCTCGTTAAAGTAATATGTAGGGCTTTTGAGACTTACATAACAAAATTACTATTTTCTATACCACTTATTAAAATAAATACATTTTAAAATTTTAATTAGGGTAAGATTTAATTAATTTGTAATGTTTCATTATTTAAACCGTGAGAGGATTTTATTTATTGTGACCTACCCAAACCTGGTATATCATTTTATTATTATTTTTTCCAACAATTTTTTTACTGCATTATATTTCAAGATTTTCTCAGACACAAATAACTAACCGAATGATTAAGACACTTTAAGATGATTTACTGAGTCATTATAATAGTCCAAAAAAATCGGTTGTGTCACCCCAAAACTTTCCCTACGAGTATCCAGAGACGAATATTTTTACAGACATATGCAAGTCAAATTCGGTGACATATTGCTTCTGTCATTTTTTGACAGTGGCACTTTCGTTTGACAGATGTCGTACAAAAACTAATGGGTTCTTCCGATAGATAATCCAATCCCATATACCAAATTTCAGCTCAATCGGATTAAACGTATGGGCTCTATCGTGGAAGCATAGACACAGACAAATACGCAGACAGACAGGCAGACTAAATGGTCGTAATCGTCTCAGGGGATCTTAAAATATATATTTCAATCTTTCTCGAAAAACTTTTTTAGCTCGTTCACAATACATTTTTTCCACACTCGAATTTGAAAAAAAACATCAAAACTGCATTTTTTCCACAAAAATTTAAAAAAACAACATAAGCGAGAATGCGTTTTCTTGCAAACGAATTTGAAAAAATAGAAATAAAAAATATATTTTTCCATAACAAAACTAGAAAAAATTCAACGTATTTTTTCACAGACGAATGTGGAAAAAAGCTAAAATGCATTTTTTGACATATAACTTGGTATAAAAGCAAGAATGCATAAAAAACCAGAAAAAAAACAGCAAAATGCGTTTTTTCATATATACGTTGGGAAAAAAGCAAGAATTAATTGTCTACAAAAATATTGGAAAAAACAGCATACTTTTTTTACACAAATTTGAAGAAAAAAAACAAAAGCAAGAAGACATTTTTCCTTATTCAAATTCGAAAAAATGCAATGACTTATGTCACACAAATTTAAAAATAAACAAGCAAAAATGCATTTTTCTAGAGAAAAACTAGAAAAAACAGCAGAAATGCATTTTTCACACAAGAACTGGGAAAAACCAAGAATGGATTTTTCCGCACAAAAAATTGAAGTAATAGCACAAACAGAATCACGAAAGCACACTCGAATTTAATGTATTTTTCAAAAAAAAAAAATCTAAAATACTGCAAAAACCCATTTTTTCACATATAACTGGGAAAAAAAGAATACATTTTTCCACATAAAAAAACAGAATCTTTATCTCGAAAATTTTTTTAGCTCGTTCGGAGGTGGGTAGGGAAAGTAAAATACAAAGATGAGAGGTTGATAATAATTCTGTCCAATCGTATATATTTATGGCTCTTAAGCTTCGCAACCATATTTTTTTTGTAAGTTTAAAAAGTTGCATAAACGATTGTTTTATTTATTATTTATTATGAATCTGTTCAATTTGTCATCAGAAATAATAAATTATGGTTAATTAATTAATTATTACACAAACATTATAATACGAAAAATAACCAAAAATGAACTTGGCCTAAAAAGTAAAAAGTTTTCTCTTTTATCGCGTAGCCATCGTGTGCAAAATATAAGCAATATAATTATAGACAGTCATTAATAAAAAGCAGAGTAAAGCCACTGGCTACATACTTCTATGATAGATCATGAATATCTTGGCAATGGTATTAGTGATTGACCCAGACTGAGTGTTAGTGCAATCCCGGTATCAACCTATAATTAAATATTCAATTGGCACTTAACAAAAGAAATTATTTTTGTAATCAAAACATACAGGGTTAAACCTGGAATATAGTTTTAATAAATTCGGTATATCTCGTCAGTCTTCGTCTACTAGCTTCATATTAGTCTTTTTATAGAACTAAATCTATATAATGATTAACCATCAGAATCTAATTGAAATAGAAACAAACAAAACCTTTCAGGGAAGTCTGAGTAGGAATGAATTTTAATCTATTTCAAATCGATATTAGAAATGTATTATTAAACAACAAGAAAATTTTATGAAATTATGTCCAAGTATAATCAATGTTGAGTTTTTTACTTTCCGAACAACAGAGTTGTATAGAAGGAAAGTATTGCGATCATGATATTTTGACCATACCCAGATTTTAACTGATCTTTACGTTTTGAGGTCACCTGAATCCATTTATACCATTTTTAGCATGATGTCTGTCTGTGTGTGTGTGTGTCTGTGTGTGTGTGAACACGATAGCGTCTAAACGGCTGAACCGATTTAGATGAAATTTTATATACATATTTAGTGTAACAAGGAGACGACCTGTATAGATTTTGGAGTTAATCGGACAACCGGAAGTGACAGTTGCTATAAGTGATGACGTCATTACCTAACAAGATGACAATAAAGTTTTACACATATATTTTTTATACGTTATAGTTTAATTTCGAATGTTTAAAATTTTCAAAAACTTTTGCCATTGTTGCCAGATTTATGAAAAAGTAATTTTTTTTCATATTTTTCTTAAATAACCAAAATAATGCATTTTTATGAAAAATTACAGGATATGAAAGTTGTAGAACATAAAATTTTCTACACATTTTGTTTTTACCGTTTTTTTGATTTCCTCATAGTTTCGTCGCTAGAGGACGTGAAAAATAATGTATATAGACATTTGCGACTTTTTTTAGATATTGAGACAAAATTATGGATTTTTATGAAAATTTACAAAAAATCAAAATTGTAGAATATAAAATTTTCTACAAATTTTGTCTTTAATTTTTTTTCGAGTTCCGCATAGTTTCGCCGCTAGTTTTTATTTTAATTTTTAAGCAATTTTTATCCTTATTAAATTATTATTTTTTACTTAAATTTTAATATTAAAAATTTTAAAAAAATATCTTTAAATTTGTAATAATTAATTTTATTATTATAATTTTTTTCAAAATTTTATAACAAAAATTGTGATTTTTTTAAAAATTGGCTAAGAAACATTTAAAATTATATTATGATTTTAAACTAAATTGAATAACTTCTACAATATTAAAGTTATTGAACTGGGATTTGCACCATTCTAAAGATAAAATAAAACTCTAAATTTAAAATGTATTTTAGTTTCTTAAAATTTAGAATTGTAATTATTATAGACAAAATTTAGAATTTTTTTAAAATTTTTTGTAATTTCGTTTTATCAATAAGTATAAAATAAATGAAAAAATTAAATAGCATATCCGAAAAGGATCCAAAATTACTATGTGTGTAAATTATTTCATAATTTTAACATAGTATTTGTAAAAGTTATAGCAAAAAATGAAAAAAGTTAAAACAATTCAATTGGTTTACCCATGAATTTTTAACAAATTTTTTTTTTTTTTTTTAGTTTTTTAAACTAACTTTACTAATGCATTTTGATCCAGAAAACCTAAAAAAAGGTCTGTTTCCCATTTTGAATAAAATTGAATGAGATATTAATTATTTATTGATTTTAAAATTATTCAAAAATAGGTTTTATATTTTAAGGGTTAACAATTAAAATTAAAAATTTTAAAAAAATTACCCTTAAATTTGTAGTAAAAAACTCTATAATTGTGATTTTTTTCAAAATTTTATTCAAAAATTTGTAGAATTCCTAATTTTTTTTTTTCAAATTTAATATAAGTTTAAAAAAAATGAATAACTTTAAAAATATTAAAGATATTAAAATGGGATTTACACCATTCGATAGATAATATAATTAATGTATTATCATGCACAAAAACTAAAATAATCGATTAAACAATTACTTTACTAGGAGTGTTCGGAAAGTTGGGTGGGATTACCCCCTCATTTTTTTTAAATGGTTTTAAATAAAATATGTATGATATTTATTTAAGCAAAGATTGGAAAAATCAGGTATTTTGGTCTAAAAAAATATCATTTATATTTGAACTATTATTATGACCCATTACAGAAAAATCAATAACAAATACACTAACGTGCTTGGTCATAAATATTTAACTAGCTTTAACTGCTGTTATCTTTTATGTCTATTGTTTAAAACAAAACAATAATGAAATGGTGTGTTTTATATTGAGTATCATTTGAAAATGCAATAACGATTCATAAAAAATTTTCTTATCCGGGATAATTAATTTTTATATTAGCGCTGCCATTTAATTTCGGATTTTAGAGTGGTGCAATAGGAATTAACTCAGACATTGTATGATTTTTTTTTTGGAAACACACACTGAACAAGTAAAAAACAAGAATTAGATACTTAACTCAGGCTTGTATCAGCAGAAATAAAAAAAATTGAAATATGAATAGAACCAAAGAAAAACTATCGATAAACAAGGTGACCCAGAATAAATGTCTCTTTTTAATCGTACTGCACTGGGTTATTAACAGAGTTTGTGGACGTGGGGCGGCATTAGGTAGTGAATATGTGAATATGTTAATCAAAGTTTATTTCAAAAACAATGATTCCCAGGGTGTCTCATATCCTTGTGACGGCATTGAATAGCCTTCACAATTACCTGACCTTACCCCTTTAGATTTATTTATATCAACAACATACCATTGTGAATTCCAACTCTCACTTATCAGCTATGAGCAGGACAGCCATCATATAGACAACATTCTTTTTAATAAATTGATTCAAACTTTACATTTACAATTTTTTTAATGTATCGAATAGAAACAGATAAAAAATTTACCAAGCAGAAACAAGAGTATAAAGAATGGATTATCAAATAGAGATGGTTCACCTTCAATGGAATATTAAAAATAAAGCAATGAAATTTTGTGAAAGGAGAAATTATAATTGTGAATTAAAAAGAATAAGATGGTGGACAAACAAGAAAAATATGACACAAGATAAAATAAAATATGATAGTGAAAATAAAAGTTCGAAAAAAGTTGGTCAGGCAAGCCAAAGAGAAAAACAGGGAAGAATTGGGAATGAAATTGAAAATAATGAACGATGTCAATAATTAGGAAATTTTAAAACACAATTAAGACTCAAAATAAATAAAAAGAAAAAAACAAAGATATAAAAACAAAACATAATATTCTCAATTTTTAGTCAGACAAATTTGAATAAAAAGAAGAAAAAACAGCGGATGAAGAGGAATATAACGCTAATGTAACAGAGAGAGATAGGTATACTGAAAGAATACAAAATAATAGGAAGAAAACATAATTCTACCAATCCATAAAAAATGAGATTATTTGCCTTTCTACAACCATTTTCAAACTATTAAATTAATAGTATATTATGTATTTACCAATGGACTGAAGTATCACTTTAGTCACCTGGTAGGGACTAAAACTTTGAAATTCATACGATAATTATAATATTACAAGCTGAATACCCGTGCTTTGCTACGGAGTCTCTTTAGTACCTGGACTACCGAGCTTTGCTTGGTTTTTCATATTTTTCCGTTTTTCATTATTTTTCCCTATTCGTCCGTATTTGTCTTTATTAGTATCCATCTTTTTCCCATTTTTATAGTTTTTTTCGTTATATTCCCCTACTTATCACTATTTTCCCATATATTTGGATATTTTCCTGATTTTTCTCTAATTTCTCTGTGTTAACTATCTTTTTCAAATGTTTTCTTCGTTTTCCAAATATGTTTTTTCTATTTTTCACAATTTTTTCCTATTATTCGCAAATTTTCCTGTTTCTCATTATTTTTTATCTTTTTTCCCCATTTTTTCTATTTTTTCCTGTTTTTCATTATTTTATCCCATTCAATTCAATTTGTACCCATTTAGTCCATTTTTTTCTTCATTTTTTCCCATTTGTTTCCCTATTTTTGCATATTTTTTCCTATTCTTCTCCATTTCCTATTGCCTCTTTTTCCCTATTTCTCACTATTTTTCCCACATTTGTTCCTATTTGTCCTTATATGTACTTATTTTTCTCTATTTCTTTCCAAATTTTATCCTATTTTTCACAATTTTCTTTATTTTCTCTATTTTTTCTATTTTTCGTATCTTGATATTTTTCCATTAGTTTTCCTATTTTCTTTATTTTTCCTTGTTTTTCAGTATTTATCTTTATTTGTACGTATTTTTCCTATTTTAGTTATTTTTTCTCATGTTTCCCTATTTTCCCAACTGTTTTCATATTTTTTCCATTTTTCCCTATTTATTCTCTAATTTTGCTATTTTTCCATATTTTTTCCTAATTATTCTTATTTACCCAATTTTTCCATAATTTTTTCCTATTTTTACAATTTTTTTTTAATGTTTTACTGGTTTCTTCTTTTTTCCCAAATTTCCCCTGTTTCTTTATTTTTGACTATTTTTCCATATTTTTTGTTTTTCTCAAATTTCCCTATTTTCTGTATTTTTTCGTTCTTTTCCCTATTTTTCACTCTTTTGTCCCTATTTTTTTCTCCATATTTTTCACTTCTGTCGCCATTTCTCCTATATTTTCATGCTTTCTATTTTTTCCGGTTTTCCATTAGTTTTTCTATTTTCTTTATGTTTCCTTATTTTCCCCTATTTTTCTGCAATATTTTACATTTTTCACAATTTTTTTATTTTTCCTATTTTTTTAATTTCTTTTTATATATATTCTTGTTTTCCATTAGTTTTTCCTATTTTTGCCTATTTGTCCCTATTTTTTTCTCTATTATTCTCTATTTTTTGTATTTGTCCTATTTTTTCTATATCTTTTTATTTTTTCTTGTTTTTCATTGCTTTTTTGTATTTTCGTTTTTTCACTATTTTACTCTATTTTTCCCCATTTTTTTCTCTATTAATCCTTATTTATCCCTATTTATTTTCCTTGTTTTTCCCATGATTTCCCGTTTTCTGTCTTTTTTGTTATTCGATAGACTAAAAATATTTTAATCCCTCGGACGAGGGACTAAAACTATTTTAACCTCAAGGAAGTAAAAGTGGCACTTTAGTCCCTAAAATGAGGGAGTAAAATGCATGTTTAAGTCCCTGCAGTGCAAAAAGGGCATTAATTTTGGAGCCAGGATACACACATATGATGAAGTTAAATCATTTTATAATATATCTAACTTGACAATTGACATTTAAGCGTAAAAATTTGAGAATTTTAACGTTTCCACCACTTGACAGTTAAAAATTGACTATTCTGACATAATATTCATTGGGGAAAATTGGGCAAATTTTGACTTATCCATTAATTGGCAGTTAACGGTTATGACAAGAAAATTGATAATTTTGAAATATTATTTATGACTATTAAGTGTGAAAAATTAACAATTTTAACGTTTCCATGACTTGATATTGACATTTAACGTTTTATAACTTGACAATTGACATTAGAGTGACAAAAAATCCTTAAGTGGCTCTATACCGATTATTTATATGACTTAAAAATATTTAAATGTTAGAGGAAATATAGATTATAAATAATCAGTTTTATGTGCTTACCTTTCCTTGCATAATCAGTCTAATAGTAATTTGGAGATTTGAATCATCATTTAAAATCTTCTCGTTTCTTCCGTCCATATCTGTAGTTTTGTGTTGGAATTGTTGGGGCAATAAGGGAATTATGGGTTCAAATCTGAAACAAAACATAAAAAATTATTGACCTATTTTAATTCTAGTTTTATTGCAAATTGTAGATTTATTAAAAATTATACAGCAAATCACCAGCAGTATCTAATAAATAAACTCATTCTTTCCATTTTTACTTATTATGTTATTACAAAACGTAAAAAAACTATTTTATGTCATACTAGTTGAATATTATGTTTTTATGGCTTAGTTACCAACTATATAAAGGTGTACTTTATGCCCGTGCGGGCATATAGTAAATTTTATGGACCGCGTGGACATAAAGAGCAAATTATGGCCCAGTCGGGCATAAAGACAAAAAATAGTTTTTGTTTAACTTATTAATAATTATTATTAACAAAATTACAAATTATAAAATTATTATGTGAAAAATAAAAAATGATTGTAAAATATTTGATGGCATTATTAGGATTTCAAAAAAATTAAATAAAATTAGTTCCTCAAAAAGGACTATGGGACATAAAAGTTTGTATGCACCGCGGGTATAAATAGATGATTATTCCCTTGGGTGACTTACAAACCCTCGGTCCGGGGGCCCTCGAGTGTGTAAGATCGTCGCCCTCAGGGCATAAAGATCAATTTATACCCTTGGTACATAAATAACTATTAAGTAATCAATTTTAGTGAAATATATAACACAAACACAGACATTGAATAATGTCAATGTCTTAAAAATACCCCTATAGATTATAATTAAATCTTAATTTAGACATTTACATAATAAAAAGTCCTTTAGATGATTTTTAAAAGAATTAATAGTGATGCAAGTTTTTTAGCAATCATTCACTTCATTATAAGTTATAATGCCTTTATGGAATAATGATTTTTCAGTCAGCTTTTTGTTCTTAGTTGTAACTCATCTCTGTTAATTTGCGTCTGTTGTAATTGTGTATGTCAGTGTTAAAAATTAGTTTTGATGTCAACTATGAAGGTGCCAAAGATGACTTAATTTTATGGATAAGTATTAGGGTCTGATATTAAAAGTATTATGGTACTGAAAATTGTTTTAATAGGAGTCTCTCTTGGAACTTGAAAAATAATCCTCATTGCTCTGTTCTGTAACTTCTGCATTCTGTCAATTTCGTTTTTATTAGATATGTACAAAATTGATGAAATAAAAAATGGGGAAATATTAAGGTGTTATACACAGTACTTTTTGACCATTTGGATAAAAATGGAGACACTCTGGACAAGAAATTAAATGTTTTTTGTAATTTGATTTGTTATATAAATATATCTTTAAAAGTCAGATTTTTATCCATTACGATACCTAAATACTTAGGGGCCGTCCAAAAAATACGTCACGCAGAATTTTACCTTATTGGACCCCTCCCACCCCCAGCGTCAGTCTAAGTCACATTCTCAGCAACCACCTAACAAATATTACGTCACAAAAGCTAGCCCCCCCCCCCCATAAACGATTTCTTGTGATTAAAAATAGCATACAGATGAATATAAAATATTTTATTTCGAAAATAAAAATTTAAATAAATATAAGTAATATATAAAATAATAAATGGAACAAAAAGATAAATTTTCTTTCTATTAATCAAAACTCCAATGATTCGTTAAATGTTCAGAAATATCTATAAACGGTATTGATGAATCTTTTTCTTCACTTGGAAAGTTTCCACTCGCTTCATCTTGATCTATCCAGTTCACATCTTCTTTCATCCCCTAATATGCATAGGAGCTGTTGAGCTCGACGAGCTGCGATACGAGTTGGTTGTATACGACGAACCATCTCATCTTTTTTTTTTTCGTTTTGGGTGTAAATTTTTCAAATGTTGCAGCAAAGTTTTGTTTGAGATGTGATATAGACCACAATCCTTACATGATTTATTTGCTAGTTTATTGTGGACCGATGGACAGAACCAATCATAAGGAAGTTGGAGGAAATCTGTGATTTTAGGCTGAAGATATATGGCAAGACGAGCAAGTAGGTCAATATATATCATCATCAGTATATATATGCATTTTAATTGGTGGAGGCAAAGGTCCGTTTGGAAGTAAATATCTTAAAACTACTTCTTGTTTGAAGACAACAGTCTTTATTAGTGCATTTTACAATTTGAATCAGCAGCAAAGATTATTACAATAGGTTTTGTTGAGAACACATTTGCGTGTTAGTAAGACTTGTGTGTAACTAGAATGCTTACCACTTCGAATGACTATAAATGTTGTTCCTGAATAGGTAACTTTTGAAGGCTTACCAAACCATTTTGCTCAATAATAATACCAGCATATACAGATGGTATTAATTTATGTACAGCAGCTACTACCCAATCAGGGTTTGGAAGTGAAACTCTGTATTGCATTTACTATGGGTCCGAAGTGTCTCAAGTTAGTTTACCTTTTGTTGATATTATTTTGACAAGGAAGAGTAAGTATAAGCGCTATTATCTTTGATATTGGATCTAAATGGTCACCGATTGTGATGAAAGCGGTTTTATTAAACATAAGTAAATGTTTGTTGAAATAATTATTAAAAAAAAAAACTTTGTCTTTATTGTGACAACATAAGCAGACTATCCATATATTTGTTTACAGGCTTTTAAGTACTTGAGAATTACTTCTATCATAATGCAAAATTTTTATGAATCCATTGAGACATTCATTAAAAACAAAATCCAGGTCGGTCTTCACAAAAAATGTACAAATTTAGCCATCCCCAAAACAACACCCTGTATTCCTGAATTTATAATGTTTGTTTCCATATTCAAAAAGAGCGCAAAAAAATGAATCTACATGTGTCTTGGGAGTTTGCGCAGAATAGTTTACTACTTCAATTTTATATTCAATTCAATTTTTTGAAGTCAAAATGAAATCCATCGGATTGGTTACATTTAAACAGGAAATATAGTGTTAATAAAAATAAACTAAGGGTTACGATATCAATAAAATCTAGTGGGAAAAGGTTAAAAAAAAATTTAATTGAAAAAAAAAATTGAAGGTAGAAAAATAACAGATCAGGAGAATGTTTATATGGAAAGCTATTTTTATAATGGAATAAACTAAAATAAACTTACACCAATTCAGTTACATTTACTTATAAAAAAAAAACAAATAAAAAAATATCAAGAAGGGAATCAATAAGCAAAAGTGGTATATAGAAGCAAAATGGGATTGTAGATATTAAATTTGGAGTTGTCTGGAAAAAGAAATTAAATCAGAAACATAATTAGGCGAGCATCAAAGACAGTTAAGCAGTAGGAAGAGGACAGGGTGAAGTGAAGAAGAGAGCTACCGGAAGATCATAAAAATTTTTTATTTAGTTATTTAGTAATTTTAAGATTTGTAAAATTAATTTGTTATTTCCTACCTTTTGATAGAACCCAACCCAAAATTGAGATTGTGTAAGTAAATGTCTTTTTTCTACAAGGAAAATATAATAATAGTTACTAAAATAATCATTGAAAAATATTTAATTAAAGAGAACTCATGAGATACAAAACATTTTGTTACTCCTTCCAAAACCCCGCTCCGGTACACGGTGGTCGAGGTCTACATGGCCTTTTCCCTATGCATTTGCCAAGTTTCAGCTCAATCTGATTATTTCAGAGAAAGAAAGAAAAACCCAGTGGATGGACCACTGTGACCCAAAAACACGTTGCCAAGCTCTATGTGGCCTTCTCCGTACATGTCTGCCAAGTTTCAGTTCAATCCGAATATGTCAGAAAAAACCGAAGAGTCCAAATCATTCACCAAACCGGATACCGTCCTTTGTATTAATAATTTAGATGATGATTAGTTAACTACTTAGTCAATAGATGGTAGAAAAATATGATTAGTTAACTACTTGGTCAATAGATGGTAGAAAAATGTCAATTTTTAATAAAAAAAATGGGGTACGAAGTTTCCTTATTAGATTGGCAAAATTTGAACTAATCTATATTGCGAACAGTTCATTTGTTCAAGAAAATATGGCAATAGTTACTAAAATAATCATAGATATAGATATAACCTAGATTTAAGATTTTTACATTTGATGAAGTTTTAATAATTAGAAACAAACTGTTATAGACTCTTAATCCTTATTTATTAAATTATACTTCAACATATCTGATACTTAATAGGAAAATTGTTTAGGTACGGCGGAGCTTGCTTATTACTCATTTTGAAAATCAATACCAATGTAGATTCTGTGACAAGTTGTTAAACATTCAAAAAATTCAAAGGCTCTAGTGTATAAGTGATCGAGGTATATCTGTCACAGTTAAGTAGAATATGCATTGCTTAATTTTGGAGTACTTGCAATCTTTGTAGAAAATTACTTGAGCAAGAAATAAACAGTGATGT
The DNA here is from genome assembly GCA_963243735.1 of Neocrepidodera transversa. Lineage (NCBI taxonomy): Eukaryota > Metazoa > Arthropoda > Insecta > Coleoptera > Chrysomelidae > Neocrepidodera > Neocrepidodera transversa. The sequence continues at coordinate 10,017,114 of OY725353.1, read as the reverse complement.
GTAGTAGTTAAAATGCGGAAAAATTATAGTTTTCTACACCAAGGAGAAATTTTTTTACAAACACAATATACCCTATTTTTTACCCATATTTTTACACAAAAATCGATGTGATTGGAAAAATTTAGTTCATTTCACTCATATAATTAATTACTGCATTGTCAATTTTAACATGGTTTTTTTGCCCGAATTTAGTACAATTAATTTTATTACCTCAATTATTGAGAATATCTAATTTGTTCTATAAAATAGTAACTAAATTGACATAGTCATATCCAGAAACAGAGATTAAAGTATCATCTGCAAGGGAATTGACTAAAGAATATAGTAACTACTCGTTCATATACAAAATAAAAAGCAAAGGTCCAAAAAATACTCCCTTGAGGAACTCTGGGCAGCATCCATCAACTTTTGTCCTTTGATATCTGTCACTTGGTATAGTTTCAAATGCCCTTTTTAAATGAACAAAAACACTAATAATAATTTTTCCTTCATCGATATCTTTTTTCCATTGATTACAAACTAACTGGCAAGCAGTTTCGTGGTTTCATCTAAATCCACATTGGTTAACAAATAATAAAATTATTTGTTTAGATATTCCTCAAGGTACTTGTAGACTATTATTTCAATAATTTTTTCTACAACTGGGAGATTTATTGGCCGTAGATCTTCAAGCTTTACTGGATGGTTTATTTTTGGCACTGGTATAATGAAACTACCCTTCAAATCTGAAGGTACCACTCCTGTTTACAAACAAGTGTTAACTAAGAGCCGGTTTTTCAATGTGTGGTTAACTCTGACCTTGAGATAACTAAAAGTTAACTAAAACTTTTCTGTTTTTCAATTGTTAAGTCAAAATTACTTTATAAACTATGTTCTTTAACATTTGAATATGGATGCTTTAGATATTGTTAATGCTTGTATTGTAGCGAAGTGGAAGACCAAAAATATTCCGACATGGGCCTAAATTTAGATTGTTTCAAAAAATTTAAGATTGTCGAAGTGAACTGTTGAGATGATCGTAGAAGTTCGGAAGTTTTGGAATATTCAACAAGTTTGCTTTGTTCTACTACATTTGTTTTTCCCACTGTTCATAGAAACGTATTTAGCCACATTTTCTCCTTCTAAGAAGTGGCACCACTTTATTTACCCTTTATTATTTCTTTGGATTTTCTACGGCGTTAACAAGAAGAACTTCTTCTACATAATTCAAGTTTTAGCCACATATCCCAAGTTCTTCTCTAGTCTTTCCCCATTTCTGTTTCTCCGCCGGATCCGGCTCTTGAACTTGAATTTTTTTAGATTAGATCGAATATGAAAACAAATAATGCCACAGAACACATAAAATACAATATTACCAGAATGAAATTAAAATTTAGGTTAATTAACAAGTACAATTTGAATTAAAAAACGCTTCTTATTTTAACTAAAGATTACTCATGAAGTAGAAGTTAGTTAACCTCCAAGTTAACATCACATTGAAAAACCGGCCCTAAGTTTAATAAAGGATATCCAAATACTGAGAAAATATCTTTTAGAAGTGTTACAGTCAATAACTCATCTCCAGTTGCTTTAGTTTTTAAATTAATAACTATTTTATGCAATTTATTTAAAAATATTATCAGAAATTTGTCAGTTCTCAATCCATTAGAATTAATATCAACCTCAGTAACATTTGGAGTGGTGGGTATACTTTGAGCAATTTCATCTATGCTGTTTAAATAAAATTTGTTTTAATTTTTCGTTAAAGTGAGTACTGCTGGAACCGATTTCTAACGAATTAAAGTCTTTTTACTACCAGATCAATAGTTTTTCGTAATATTCTTTTTCTTTTCTTCGAAGTAAACGTACAACTTAAGTTTCTTTTTTGTTTATACTTTACAAAATCCGCAGGACAATTTGTGTATTGAAAAGTTTTATAACATGTATCTCTTTCTCTTCGAACTCGCCTGACCTCATCTATCCAATATCTGGAATATTGAATTTCCCACAAGGGTGCTATTTTACTTAATTTAACATTATTTATGAAATATTGATATAGGTTTTCAGCATTGGAAAATGTATAGTTCCAATTTTTGTCAATTAGAACTAATTCAATATATTTTATTACGTTTTTAGAAAGATTTCTTGAATGAATAGTCTTTGAATTAATACATTTTGGGAATTTATGTTCATGTCTTGAATTTTTTTATTGCTGATAATTAAGTCTAATAATGTTTTGGAAGTACCTATAATTCTTGTAGGCTTCGTTACTATCTGTTTGAATCGAACTGATTGAAAAACATTTAATTAATGAGAACTCAGGAGATACAAAAGGTTATTTTACTCCTTTATTTTCCCGAATATTTATTATAACGTATTTTTTATGGGAGATTTGGTATATTTAAAAGTAGAGTTACGAGATCTAAAAACCCAAAAAATGAAATCTGAAAAAGCACTTAATTGGGTGGTCAAGAAAACTACAAAAACCGGTAAAGATTTTGCTTCAAATTTTGTAGGCAACTCTTTTAACTGTATTCTGTTTCAGTTTCAGAGATGAGACATTTTACAGAAACGGGGTAATTGGGATTTTGGTGGAGGATGTTTTATATGTATTTTGTACGAGAAGTATATTGCATCTGTAAAGTTTCAGCACAATCTGATTTTAGAGAAAGTTAAAAACCCAACAGATGTGAGCACAATGGGATCACAGTGATCCAAAAATTCACCCTGGCACACGTTGGCCGAAGCCTACGTTTTCCCTATGCATTTGCCCAGTTTCAGCTCAATCTGATTATTTCAGAAACAGACAGAAAAACGTGGCCAAGGTCTATGTGGCCTTGTCCCTACATGTCTGCCAAGTTTCAGCTCATTTCGAATATGTCAGAAAAAATTGAAGAGCCCAAATCTTTCACTAACCGGATACTGTCCTTTGTATTAATTTAGATACAAGCTTTTTAAGATAATTAGCTAACTACTTTGTTAATAGTTGGCACAAAACCGGCAATTATTAATAAAAAATGGGATTACAAGGTTTCTTATTAGATTGACAATATTTGAACTAATCTATATTGCGAATAGTTCATTTGCCTTCATTTTAGGTATACAAATGTCTTATTTTACTACAAAGAAAATATGATAATGGTTACTAAAATAATCATGGAAAAATATTCAATTAAAGAGAACTCATGAGACACAAAAGGTTATTTTACTCCTTTATTTTCCCGAATATTTATTATAAAGTATTGTTTCAAGAGATTTGCAATATTTAAAAGTGGAGTTTCGAGATGTAAAATTTGTATTAATTTATATGATTCAAGGTTTTTTGAGATGATTAGTTAACTACTTGATCAATAAATGGCACAAAAATATAAATGTTTAATAAAAAATACTGTTATGAAGTTTTCTTATTAGGTTTACGATATTTGAACTAATTTATGTTACAAACAGTTCGTTTGCTTTAATTTTAAGTACACAAATGTATTTTTTTTACTATAAAGAAAATATGACAATAGTTACTAAAATAATCATTGAAAAATATTAAATCAAAGTTTATTTTGATTAGTTTATAAAATTCTTAGTTAATGTCCAATTTTTTTTAATCTCTCAATAAATCATTTCATTAAACATATCAAGAAATCAACCAACAAAAATACATCGTAAACTTTGAATTAGAATTTATAGTAACCATTTTCCTATAGGGTTATAATTTAAACAGGAAATTATTATTAGAATTAATCAGATGTTAAGATAAAATTATTTCTATATCTTACATTTATCATTATAAATACATATCAAGTAAACAATTTAAAATTAATAAAACAATATAAACAAAACAACGAGGAAAATAAAAACAAAATTGTTTTGTGCTTGTAGATGTGAACTAGATGCAATTTGTTACTATAAATAGATTACTTACACATACCATTTAAAATGACCGTCACATCAATAGCTAAATAATAAAACTTCCATGTCTTATTTAAAATAAATTACTTAACGTATAAAAGCTCGTGTTTATTCTCAAGCGACTATAACGAACATAACCACTATTGTGATCAAGCGTCATGAGAGATCAATATACCTTTAATAAAGGAATTCCAATTATATTTATAAATAAATTTTATGGTTTGTAATTAGAAAAACTTACATTGATTTCACAGTCACAAATTGTAATTTTCACTTCCACCAGCACCTAAATCAAATCCAACAAGCATCCAGTCGGCCGTTCTCCTCGTCGTTTTTACGTTTACGTTATTTCGCCGCACGCCGCGTCGTTGCTCACATTCAATGCTACCAACGACAAACAAAACTAACTAATACCAACATAATTGGCAACTACTAATAATTCGTTTGTTGCTGAGAATCGATTTTTATAAAAATAAATCGATAAAATAGAATTTAATTAGTTGAAATTTTGGACAGGGTCGTAATCAGCATATATTTGTGAAGAAAAAAATCCGAAATAATTAATGTGATAACCTTAATACAAATAGTTTTTATTATATAAATGAATCAAATGAAATACAAATAGTAAAAACTATACTTTGTCAGACAGTATAGATTGTATATTGTGTAAATATGCGTGTACATAATATAATTATATAAATATATTATCTTTCAATATCTATATCACTATTTAGCATTTTTATCTAACTTTGATTTTTAAATTTTTTTCTAATAAGTTTTGGGTTGACTAAATGTAAAATATTATGGATATAAAATGGCTGCCTGAACTTACAAATCTGTAATTTTGGTTGCATACATTTTACTAAAATATAGATTAAATAGAAAACGTTTAAAAAAACTGAAAAATTAAAATAAAATGGTTCAAAACAAATAGTATTAAAAATGATAACCAAAAATTTAGGTATTTCATGTAATTCAGACTTTTTAATTATTAATATGACATGTATTTGAATTTCAGCGTTTAAAAAGAACAAATTTATTCTAAAATTTTCTAGTGATATACAAAATCCCAAAAAAATTGGAAAAAATCTTTCAAAAAAAACTTAAAATTTCGCAGAAAATGGCAAAAAATTTCAAAATATCTCAAAATCTGAGAGAAAAGAATGCAAAAAATTGTAAATGTAATACTCGCAAAAGAATCAGAAAAAATTGAAAAAAATAATAAAAAAAGTCGCAAAAATAACAAAAACAACCAAAAAAACTAAAAACGATTGTTACCATCTAAATAAATAAAAAAAAAATCCAAAGAATTGAAATAAAATCGAAAAAAGTCGGAGGAATCAGAAAAAAATGAGAAAAAACCAGAAAACAAAAAAAAGAAAAAAAACAGAATGAGACCAAATGAGGAAAGATTAGAAAAAATCGAAAAAATAAGAAAAAAACAAAAAATCAGAAAAATGAGGAAAAAACGAAAAAAAATTAAAAGAAAAAAAGTTGAAAGATAAATCAGAAAAAATTGGGAAAAAAGGAATAAAAAACAAAATTCTAAAATACGGAAAAAAGAGAATATGAAAAATTGTAAAAAACCGAAAAAACGCAAAAAATACTAAAAATCGCAAAAAACGAAACAAAAAAACGATAATTAAAAAAAAATGAAAAAATTTGAAAGAATTCAAAAAATTTGATAGAAATGAAATAAATCGCAAATAATCCAAAAAAAAATCCCAGAAAAAAACGAAAAAGAAGCAAAAAATTGCAAAAAAAAACAAAAAACAACCAAAAAAACTTACAATAATTGTAACCATCTTAAAAATTAAAAAAAAATTAAAAGATTCGAAAGAATTTAAATAAATCGAAAAAAAATCTGCGGAATTACAAAAAAATCAGAAAAAATGTGAAAAAATTAGAAAATAAAAGAAAGAAATTGAAAAAAAAAACAGAATGAGAAAAATGAGGAAAGATTAGAAAAAATCGAAAAAATATAAAAAAAAAACAAAAAACCAGAAAATGAGAAAAAAACGAAAAGATAAAAATAAAAAAAAACAGAAAAAATTCGAAAAAAATAAATAAAAAACAAAATTCTAAAATACGGAAAAAGGCGAAAATTAAAAAAAAATTGTAAAAAACCGAAAAACGTAAAAAACTCAAAAAAAAATGGAATAAATCGCAAAAAACGAAAACCAAAGAACAAAAAAAAAACAAAAAGCAAAAAAAAATGAAACAGTTTAGAAGAATTGAAAAAATCTCAAAAAAACGCAAAAAATGGCAAAAATTCACAAAAAAAAAAACAAAAAGAACAACCAAAAAAACTGAAAACAATTGTAATCATTTAAAAAAGATTTAAAAAAAATGAAAAGATTGGAAAGAATTCAAATAAATCGTAAAAATCTGAGGAATAAGAAAAAAATGAGAAAGAATCAGAAAATAACAGAAAATAAAAGAACAGAATGAGGAAAGATTAGAAAAATTGAAAAAATTGGTAAAAAGAAAACGAAAAACCAGGAAATGAGAAAAAAAACGAGAAAAAAAAACAAACAGAAAAAATTGGAAACAATGAAAAACAAAAATGTAAAATACGGAAAAAACGAGAAAAATCGCAAAAAACGAAAAAACAAATAACAACCAAAAAACCGGAAAGAATTGTAATCACAAAAAAAATTGGCAAATTTTAAAGAATTGAAATAATGCCAAAAAAATCTCAAGAAAAACGCAAAAAACATGAAAAAAACGCAAAAAAGTCGAAACAATATCCCCAACAAATCTAAAAAAAAACTTAAAAAGTCGAGAAAATAGAAAAATAATTCAAAAAATCTTAAAAAAATCGAAAAAAATTCTCAAAAAGTTGCAAACGGTAAATATCCAAAAAACAGCAAAAAAGTCACAAAAAATGCAAAAAAATCGCAAAAATAACAAAGAAGCTGAAAACGATTGTAACCATCTAAAAAAAATTAAAAATTCGAAATAATCGTAATAAATCCAAAAAATCAGAGGAATAAAAAAATGGGAAAAAAATCAGAAAACAAACGAAAGAAATAGAAACAAAACGGAACGGCAAAAAATGAGGAAAGATTAGAACAAATCCAAAAAAATCAGAAAAATGAGAAAAAATAAAAAATCTCTCTCTCACACGTATTTGTTAAGGATTTAAATCAAGTATATAAAAAAAATTGAAAACAATAACAAATTATTTTTAAATCGTATCATCTTTCTAAAAAGTGACAGAAAAAATAAGAGGGAGGGAAGGTCGCCTAGAGGAGGCATAACGCTTTTTCCTTACGTAACGCTTTCTGCTAGTTAACTCCTACCGCAAGTCGTGTTAAGGAACTTCGTTCCAAAAACAATTTTTGCCACTCTAATATGAATCACCCTGTATATATATATATATTAATATTAGGTATATATAAATTTATTAGTTAACACTAATAGTAATTAAGTATTATATTGGGCAAAATTCATATATTCCATTTAGAATATTGTATCTTGCTGTTATTAATTATACCGCATACTACTTACAGTTTACTTAATACTAGTAGGTACTTAATTTAATTGACTCTTGTTCGTTTTATTAGGTCTGCGTCTGGAGGGCCTATTACGTATCCAATTTTCCTAATTGATATGGGTATATAACTGATCAAGACGATGTAACCGCAACTCAGTTCGAAACTGTCACATCTCGGGAATAGTTGCACTTTAGATTAAACAACATGTACTGAAATTAATTGACAGATGGTTGTATCCAATAATATTCATTTCAACTTATAAAATTTATTTATAATTAAATCTAAAACGATTTCTAAGTAAATATATGAATAAGTACTAGTTTTAATTTTTTTTGATCAAATTTTAATTATAAAGATTGAATTTTTATTTTATCGTGTAATGAAAAATTTCTAATTCTAATTTTGATTAGAAATTCAATTTTTTTACTTTTAATTTTAAGTTTAAAAAAATTTAATTTTCATGTAAAAAATGTAGTTTCGATTGTCATTGTAGAATTTTGATTTTTATGAAAAAATTTGAATTTTTTCTCTAATGATTTAATTTTCAAAAAATAGAGCAGAAGTTAGAGTGCCTGAAATACATTAGCAGATTTATATTGAACGATCCCATATCTCGGTGTTCTTTTTAGATTTCTAAAGGAGAAGTCTTATAATACGGCTCTGTCTGTCTGTTTGTCCGTCTGTCCGTCTGTCCGCATTTATAACTCAAAAACGAAAGGAGACAGAGACAAGCGGTAAACGGTAATAAACTCAGCATACCTTGAATAGCTCCCAAACAGATTTTCAGATTTTTCTGACTTCCGGTTTCAAAACTGGTTTTACAAACCGGAACCGGAAGTGATACTACCGGTTTTAAAAAACAGCATTTCGACATGAAAGTTAGCGCTGAATCGATATTTGAAAAGAGATTTGAGATATCTTTTACAGTTCATGAGATAATCGCATTTTTGTTTAGAAGTCGTCACGTGCCTGCTACGCGCAGGCGCTTCTGACTTGTTTAACCACGAAGATGAAATGTATACCTAAGAGAGATACTAGCCTAACATGTCTACTGACCAAATTTGAGAAAAATCGAAGGAGTAGAACAGAAGTTAGGGTGCCTGAAAATTGTTAGCAGATTTATATTTAATGACCCTATATCTCCGAGTTCTTTTTAACCACGAAGCTGAAATTTATTCCTAAGGGAGATAATAACCTAAGGTGTCTACTGACCAAATATGAGAAAAACCTCAGTAGTAGAACATAAGTTATAGTGCCTGAAAATTGTTAGCAGATTTATATTTAATGACCCTATATCTCGGAGTTCTGTTTAACCACGAAGCTGAAATTTATTCCCAAGGGAGATACTAACCTAAGATATCTACTGACCAAATATGAGATAAATAGCAGTACTAGAACGGACTTTATAGTGCCTAAAATATGTTAAAAGATATATATTGAATGACCTCATATCTCAGAGTTCTTTTTTAACCACGAAGCTGAAATTTATTTCAACGAAAGATACTAACCTAAGATGTTTACTGGCCAAATATGAGAAAAATTACAGTAGTAGAACAGAAGTTAAGGTGCCTGAAATTTGTTAGTAGATTTATATTGAATGACTCCATGTCTCGGAGTTCTTTTTAACCACGAAGCTGAAATTAATTCCTAAGAAATATACTAACCTAAGATGTTTACTGACCAAATATGAGCAAAATTGCAGTAGTAGAACAGAAGTTATGGTGCCCGAAATTTGTTAGCAGATTTATATTGAATGACCCCATATCTCGGAGTTTTTTTTTAATCACGAAGCTGAAATTTATTCCTAAGAAAGATACTAACCTAAGATGTCTACTGACCAATTATGAGAAAAATCGCAGCAGTAGAACAGAAGTTATGGTGCCTGAAATTTGTTAGCAGATTTATATTTAATGACCCTATATCTCGGAGTTCTTTTTAAACACGAAGCTGAAATTTATTCCTAATGGTGATACTAACCTAAGATGTCTACTGACCAATTATGAGAAAAATCGCAGCAGTAGAACAGAAGTTATGGTGCCTGAAATTTGTAAGCAGATTTATATTTTATGACCCTATATCTCGGAGTTCTTTTTAACCACGAAGCGGAAATTTATTTATAAGGGAGATACTAACCTAAGATGTCTACTGACCAAATATGAGATAAATCACATATCTCAAATGTGGTGTATGAAGTTTAAACTCAAATAAAACACCAAGTTGTGTACCACAATGTGTACCAAGAAAGGGGGATGAGTTAGGCGACTGGTTTCGACTTAAAAGCCATCGTTAGGCTTGAAAGTTATAATCTCATGAAGAACACCTCACGAAAGTGGCAGCAAAATCCTTTAATTAGACAAGAATGTCAAAACACAAAGTGGATTGCAACATATACAATTCTCACTCAAAGAATACAAAAAAAGTTGTCAGATTAATGCGATAAGAGACTACTGCGAATAAATCTTAAGATTTCCCACAGGCAGCAAATCTCCAAAGAGCCCTTTCAAAAGACCCACAACATAATATTGGTGCACTAACCAAAGAGAATGGCACGAAAAATGTAAACCTCAAAGGAAGCACCAAACTTCTGCTGTCAACGCTCTTCCCTAACTCGGTCATCACAAATGTGGTTGACTGGATAGAGGAAGATTGGCAAACTGTCAAACAAAATTAGGTGAACAATTTCCAGCTTACCCCCATTCAAGTGACGGAATATATCCAAAACTAGTTCAGTTGGACCTAAATGAACATATACTGCACCTAGTGGGAATGCTCAGATTCACCTTGACTTTGAGATAGATCCCCAATTAATGGAAAGAAGTAAAAGTTGTTTTTATACCTAAACTGAAAGGAAACATTTATCTATACAGATAGCAGACAAACAATACTCATCCTGGACAGGCCACGAATTTTCTCAGAGTTAATACCAGAATGTGACCAAGATTGGTCGAAGCATCCATCAACAATTTGGTCACATGTCGCAATATCAGCTACAAAGATATTAAACAGCAAATGGCCTCCTTGTGGAACACCAAAAGACACATTAATGTAACTTGACATATTTACTTATTCTTGTCTGTTGAGTTCTGCCCAACAGGGAATCTGCAAACCAATCCACCAATAGATCAGAAAAACCAAAAAGATCCTTATTTAGGGGAATCTTAGTAACTTATATTCGACATAAAGGAAGTAATAAATGGTCAAACACTTCAGAAAAATAAGTCGTTAGAATTCAATACATTGTAAATATTCATTTTAGAAATATTACCAGGATATATAAATCAATAGGACAAAGGCTGTCCTTCTCAGAAGGGCCTGCAAAAAGAAAAAGCCAACGGGCTCACAAAATATATAGTACATAAAAAATTTTGACACGAAATTAAATTTACTCGTCCAATATATAAAAATATACGTATTTAATTTAGTCAAATTATGTTATTAGATAAGAAATTGGAAGACAGGACATGGCTTTGGATGAGGGTTTTTTGGCGGGTTTTTCCATCCATGTAAAGTCCAAAGTTCATGATTTGTAACCCGACCTTTACCTGTCTTGAGAGATCAAACTTAATATTATATGGCGTGGATTATTACATAGCTAGTCGCTGATATATCGCATAATTAAATTCAAGTAAACTCTTTCAAATTTGCCCAGAAGGCAGCACTTACTGGAAGTCAAATGCGTGACACTTATTTCGTTTGTAACTTTGAAAATTATTTCCAAATTTAAGTTAGTTAATTTCCAACTTCGTTCGGGATCCTTTCTTCTTCCAATAAGCAGTTGTTTTAGATATTATTGGTCAGAGTAAGTTTCTTAACTGAAATTCGGGTTTTACGGTTACGGGGCTGTTTAAGCAAATATTAGTTTCTTACGCACCTGGCTATTAATGAGAGTCCGCTTGATAGGGAACTGGGATGGTCTTTAACGATTAATTAACGTCATTTTTCAATAACTTATGGTCATGCATATAAACATCTCCCGCCAATAAAATTAATTAGTATTTATCTAGTGGTTCAATCAATGAGAATAATTATACTCCCGCAACCTAAATTGTGTGAAAAATAGTGGCTATGACCTCCTTCGCCATGACTACGAGTTGAAGATTATTTGTCAGAAAAAGGTAGGTGCATAATCTTTTTATATTAGATACAGAAATTCTCTGTGATAGCGACGTTGAATTACTTCTGTCTCGCGATCTCATTTTACAGAATCCACGTGTGCCTCGCTCGGCCTACAGTCAATTAGCGGTATTTTACCAAATCACTCTAAACTCAATAACATATAATCCATAACAAATAGAGAAAATAAATAGAAACACCCGATATGTAACAACTTGAAGAAGTCTGTATATATAACATCTATCTGACGTCCTTTCTCCAAGGTATTCAATAATTTCTGCTGAAATACTAATAAGTTGGTCACAGTTGACTTTTCAAAGATAAAGCTATGCTGTTCGTTGAATAATAACCATTTACTATAAAAATATATAAGACTGTCTAAGAGTTTTGAAATGGCTGATTGTTGCACACACTTCTGTAATTTTCTATCTTGCTCCTGTCCCAGATTTAAATATCGGCACCTCAAAACTATATTTCCACAGGGTTGGAAACACTGCTGAATCTAAGGATCTTTTAAAAATAATAAAAAGAGGATAAGCATACATATTTTACTAGAATATAATTTGGTACACTATCATTTTAGATCTATTTATCTGGAAGTGCAGTTAACTTATATATATTTTCTGTTTTTTTTTTATTCCAAATAGTGTTACCTTTTTCTTCTGACCTTTCATCTATATAATATAAGCTAATCCTATTTATTGATTTTCTTATTTTCCAATTTCAGATTTTACAATAACCTAAAATTTCGATAGTAAACAAAAATTTTCATGTCGTTTCTTCTTTACCCACACTTGCACTCTGTTACCTGTCAACTCAGTTCCATATTAATATAGGCTCACACCTTAGATCATTTACTATTAGGCATGCCTTGTTTACATTTTTATATACAATATTTTGAAGTCGATACATCTCTATGCTTAGATATCGACTTCAAGAGAAGGATGGAAAATTGATGTCTAATAGTAAATGGTCTAAGGCTCACACTATTACTTGAATTTAATGTCAGTTTGTTTTGCATACCTTTGTTATTGTATAAATTTTAACCCACCTTTGTCTAAATTTCAAATGTTTTCAACTTATGTTTTATTTTACAAATATTTTAATACTTTATGTTATTGTCAACTGTCAAATGTCATCACCATTTTGTATTAATCGACACGTTGTTGGTTTGATTAGTCGAGCCGCTATGATTGTTAGCCTTATGATCATTACTGTTTTCGTTAATTCAATTTGGCCGCCTTTAGGGCCGCCAAATACTTTTAAAAGTACTAGAGCCACCTAACGTTCTGTTACGTACTCTGACCTCCACTCATACACCATAATTCCGCTAAAAAATTTCCTTTACGTTGTCCACTCCATGTTGTCCGACATCCTGCGTTTTTGGCTTACACAATTTAATTACTTGGGTTCCACCCAACTTTCACTCTTCCCTAACCGATTGCGATTAGTTCCCTTCTTTTTTAAAAATATGTAACTATTTTTATTATCGTTACGTTACCATGTACCACATAGTTATTCTAAGTTTTTAATGTTTTTGAACTTTCTTTAAGTGCGCGTATAAAATTGTCACGAGTACTTAGCACAATTATTTAAAAATTTATTTCCTATGATGTTATAATCATTTGGTAAATTTCTTCATACTGTTACCCCAACCTATTCGTTTCTCATGTTGAACATTTTATTATAGGTCTGATGATGGCATTAGTATGCCGAAACTAGTTGCCAACCTCTATCTTCAATAAAATTTATGTGGTACTTGACATTGAATTTTATATGTCTTTATGTATATTTAGCTATGGAACACTCAGTATAAAATTAACATTATAAAAAATAAACTAAAAAAAAAAATAAAATACACTACTTTTGCTTTAAAGTTAGAGCCAATATCGGTTAAAAAATAAACAAATAAAATAAAAACCAATAAAAGTTAGGTATCTGTTCAAACACTCTAAAAAGTTTCTAGTGGTCGCTACTAACATGTCTCAAGTTGAACGATACTTTCCAGAAAAAAATTAAAAAAATTTTAACTTCTACTTTCGATTATTTAATAATTTTAAATTACTTTCTGCAATATATTTACTATTTATTTTACTGTCTATATATAAAATAGTTTTTTCCTGTTAAACTATTTTATTTTTGATTCCCATTGACAAAATTCAATCAACTTTATATTTTAATTAAATTCTTGTTTTATGTTTAACCCGGAACCGTAGGTATATACGGGAGCCTATTCAATTCAGAATGTTTTTAAGAAGAATCGTATTTATATCAGACAACGGTTTTTAGTATAAAATTGGCAACCTAAGGAATTTTTTAAACATTAAATTATTTCTAAAATATCGATAATTGATTGAAATTTTTTATTTGTTTTCTCAATTTTGTTCTAAATATTACCGCTAGTTAGCACTATTATACAGTTTTGTTATATTTCTCCATATAAAGTGTCAAAATAAATTTTCTCTTAGACCAAACCTATCGATCAACTTAACTTTAAACAAGGTAAAAGTAAAATCTTTCGTAAGCTAGGAAAATTGGTGAAAATCCTTTCAGAAATAACGGGAAAGAGGGTGAATTATGTTCGCGGTGTTTGACCAAACCGACGTTCCAGACACGTTTCACAAAATACGTAGATTATCCAGTCATCTTCCCCCAGGAATTCTCTTCACGAGTTTTAATATCGATTGGATGATTTATACCCCGAAATATACATGTTTCACTTTATTGTTTGCCGTGAGTTCATTTTGGAAGGTTTCATACAACGGGATTATTGTTTACGTTCCTGCTATATACATATAAAAGGAAAACATTGTGATAAATACAAATAAAAACTTATTCCTTATATTTTATTATTGGTTGATATATTTTATTTTTGTAAATTTTATTAAAATAGAAACAAATCGGTTGTTTCGCCCCAAAAATTTCCCGACGAGTATCCATAAATACTTTATCAGATATTTAATGTTAAAGTTTTAACTTTTGACATTTTTTTATTTTTGACAGGTGACAGTTGGAGAAATAATTTTGAATCTGCTGAATAGAGTTTTTCAAGGGCCTTCAAACGACATATTGCATGTCCAATTCCGTGACATATTGCATCTGTCATTTTTTAATAGTGATACTTTAGTTTGACAGCTCTCGTACAAAAACTAATGGGTTCTTCCGACAGATAACCCAAACCCATATACCAAATTTCAGCTCAATCGGATTAAACGTGTGGCCTCTATCGTGGAAGAATACACACACACATACACCCATACATACACACACAGACAGACAGACAGACTTCCATCTGGAAATGGTCTTAATCGTCTCAGGGGACCCGAAAATGGATATTTCCGTTTTTATCACGATTTTTTTTTTAGCTCGTTCACAATACTTTCCCTTCTAGGAGGTGGGTCGGGAAAGTAAAATTAGAGGAATCGACAAAAACAAGAAAAAAGGGGATAAGTCTGAAAAAATCGGAAAAAATGGGACAAAATCGGAAAAAATCTTGAAAAATCGGAAAAAATCTTGAAAAATCGAAACAAAAAACGGAAAAAACTGAGGAGAAAAAATCTTTGGAAAAAATTTAGAGAAAAATCAGGAAATATTGGAAACAAAATAAAGTTCTACAATACGGAAAAAACATAAAAGTATAAAAAGCCGAAAATGTTGGGAAAAAAATAAAATTGTAAAATATCGAAAAAACGAAAAAACTATAAAAGCCGAAAAAACAGATAAAAATTGCAAAAAAACACAAGAAATCGAAAAATATCGCAAAACAATCGCAAAAAATTGAAAAAACTGCAACAAAATCCCAAGAAAAAATTCCAAAAAATCACAAATAATCACATGAATAAGAAAAAATTAGAAAACGAAAACAAAAGAATAATATCGCGAAAAACCAATAAACAACCAAAAAAAAAAAAAACGGGAAACAACTGTAGCCATAAAAAAATAGGAAAAGAAATCAAAAACATCGCAACGAAATCCCAAAAAAATCAGAAGAATAAGAAAACATGAGAAAAGAATTATAAAGTAAAACAAAGAAATAGAAAAAGAACAGAACAATGAAGAAAAAGTAAGAAAAATCAGAAAAAATCTATCTCTATAAAATAATTTCAAATGATATATAAAAAAGAAAAAATTGATATTGTAGAGACAGAAAATAAGCGAAAAAAAGGGCATAACGCATTTTCGTTACGTGGAGATTTCTGCCAATTAACTACTATCGCGAGCCGCGTTAAGGAATTTCGTTCCAATAAAACAATACAGAGTGTTCCATTTAAAATAATATAATTATGGTGGAATTTTTTTATTGAATCATCCCGTATAAATGAAAATAATTTTAAATTGTACTCATATTAACGCGACACGTATATCGTTGGCCACCCTGTATATTTCATTATGGGGTTTTAAATACAAAAAATAAAAAAAAAAACAGTTAAATTAGAAAAAAACCAAAAAAATATCTACTAAATACGATAAGTGGTCAAAAATTTGTACTAGTTGAGAACCTCACTATCAGTATATATACCAAATTTGAATCAAATCGGGTCATTAAATTTTCAATTATAAATTCAGAAAATTGAATACCGGACCGTAAATTTTAGTGAGTAGATAAGCTATGAGAGTTCTGGACCATTCCTTATGCATGTTAAATCGGTAAGGTCACTCACACTAAGGTAAAGCGGATGCTGATGACGTCTTGGGTGACCTTGATATGAACAAAAAATATAACAGAAAGAATATTTTAGATGTTTAAAAATTACATTTTATAATATAATGTCTCCAAAACCGCTTGTGTAACAAAGTTACTTTAATTTTCGTAATTTTAATTAAATCGAGCACGGCACTGGATTATAATTAACTTAAAATAACAGATGGAGACACTCGAGTCCGTGCTTATTTTCCGAAATTCTTATCGAATACGACGATTTAATACGTTGTCAGCAGTTGCTGTGGCAGTCCCAATTGGAATTGCACTGGCAGTCCGAGTTCTAGTGGCAGTCCTATTCCCACCTACAGAAACCATCCGTTTACTTTACAGAGATAGGGAGCGAAGCCGAACTTAGTTGGCTGAGTAGGATCTTCTACAGTTCAAGTTCAAGTCCAGCCGTCCCAACACAACGAGCCGCCAATGGAGAGGACCGACCGCAGACCGTAATAATAAGAACCACGTTACGTTACACACCTTTCTTCTTCCTGATTTGGTAATTAAACAAATTGTTTTTATTTACTTGGTGATTTATTTGGTTGAGTTATAACATCGTAGCAGCAGCAGACACAAGATTGGTAGGGACCATAACGACCCTTGGAGTATTTATTATCCACTGATGCTGCCCGTGCAAGTGACCTTCATACTATAAACGGAAGGTGGCACCAAAGGCAATCTGAAACCTGGACTAAGGCGCCAAACTGAATACATTCGTTCGGAAATAAATATAATGTCATTCTTTAGTTTGCCAATTTCCTATTAAAAACCGTTGGCCCATTCTTAAAAAAAAACGGAATTGAATAGGCTCCTGTATACAACTACAGTTCCGGCTTAAACGTAGTACAAATTTTCTGAAAAATACCACAAATTTAAAACATAAAACAAGAATTGAATCAAAATATGTAATTTATTGAATGACGTTTTAACTAGAATTTAAAAAATATTTTTTCTACAAGCGTGCGGAAAAGTATACTTTACCGCACGCATTTGAGTGCGGAAAGTTGTACTTTTCCGCACTAGTGCGGAAAAGTTACTTTGCAGAAAAAATATTGTTCCTAACACTTGCGTAAAGTATCTTTTCCCCACTTAATTGCATGCCCGAACTCCGCTTCGCGTCGTTCTGGCAACTGCAATTGCATGCGGAAAAGTATAACTTTCCGCACTTGTTAGGAAAATAAATATTTTAAGACTCTTAGAACTCATTTCATTTTAAACTTAATTATTCAACCAAAAAATGATTACATTTTGTTTATGAATCTTTATCAACAAAAAACAATTATCAATAGAAAAACATTATCATTAGAATCACTTTAAGTTTATGGCCTGGGTTTAACTGGGCGTCGGCGCAGAATTTCCTAAATGTCTACATATAAATGCAATTTTATCACAAACGGGCGATTCATTAAGACACAATAATTATGTGATTTTTTTAATAATTATTAGACTCGTAATTGTAATTCGAAAATTGTGATTTAAGCTTTATATAGGGTGATTCATTTGTAAAGGTAAATACGTTAACTGTAGATAGGGGTCACCTAGCTGACTCTAAAAAAACCTTTGTATCCGAGATACAGGGCGTTTAATGAATTTTGACCATTTCTTTCCTTACTCATAACTTACGAACCACCCTCTGTAGCTTTTTTTATATTTGTTATATATGTTCCTCATATCACAAATTCACAGTTCTTACACCCTCCAAATAATACCCTGTATAGTTGTTTTTTTTTTTAAATTTAATCGCCATATTTGAAAAGAGCGCAAAAAACTGAATTTAATCGTGTGGACGACTTTACTATGAAAATTTTAATTTCATATTTAGTTTTTTTAGGATTTTGCAGTGAAGAAATGAAATTTATTGCGTTTTTTATTCATAACTAGGTTTAATATTTTTTTATTTCATATACGGGTTTTTGATTTTTAGTGGGATATATCGATGCAGTAAGAAAATGATAATGCAGATACGAAAGATATATTTATTTGCCAATCCTTCGTACAACACCCTGTAGATATTTTTTTTAATTCCTATCAAAATTTACAGTGCACAAAAAACAAAATTTAAAAAAAATTATCTACAGGGTGTTGTACGAAGAATTGGCAAATAGGTATATCTTTCGTGAAGCCGGTATATGAAATAAAAAATAATTATACAGGGTGATTCCCTAGTTATGAATAAAAAACGCAATAAATTTCATTTCTTCACTGCAAAATCTTAAAAAAACTAAATATGAAATTAAAATTTTCATATTAAAGTCGTCTGCCAAAAAATACAACAATACGATTAAATTCAGTTTTTTGCGATTAAATTAAAAAAATCAACTATACAGGGTGTTATTTGGAGGATGTAAGAATTGTGAATTTTTCGTAAACTCGGACCTGGATTATCAATTTTTTGATACATCGTTATATCCCACGGGATATGAGGAACATGTATACCAAATATAAATAAATCTACAGGGTGGTTCGTAAGTTATGAGTAAAAAAAGAAATGGTCAAAATTTATAAAACGCCCTTGTATCTCGGATACAAAAGGCGTTTTTTAGAGTCAGCTAGGTGACCCCTAACGTATTTACCTTTACCAATGAATCACGAGCAGATTCTTAGAGATAAATATGATCCTATGGGTTAATTAAAATGAATGATTTATATCCCTTTATTTACTAAATAGAAACAAAAAAAAATTCCAATCTACGAGATTTGACAATAGAACCAAAAAAAGAAGATCCGTTAGCAAAAATATTGTTAGTAGACGAAGGAAATCACATCATCGAATAAGAAGGAGCATAATGGCTTATTTTAGAGTGAAACAATATTGAATTTACAAAATACGAGCGTTCGAAACTTTGGCGAAATTAAACAGTAGTTAATAACAGGGTAGACAATAATTACTAGATTTATTTAAATAATCAAATTGTTTTCATTTTGAAAATGAACTAAATAATTAGTTTCAAATTGCATTTTAAATTTGGATAAACATAATAATAATTAATGATAATGTTATACTTTTCTTTAAAGTTATTTTGTAGCAATTACAGTTTAAATGCAGGTTCGTCTTGAAAATAAAATTGTTATCTAATGTTTTTGAAAATTGGTTTACGTAGTTAAAAAATGCGAAAAACACAACTTTAGCCATATTTTTTATCTTAGCGTTTTAACATGGGGGTTTGCATAAGGAATGGTCTAGAACACTCATAGCATATTTACTTTTATGGTGTAGGGCGGCTTTGATCCTAATAAAACCATGTTGTATAAGTGACACTTGAACATCATAGGAGTATCGGAAGATTCAATATGAGTATGAAATTTTTTTTATATATTTTGGCATTGCTGGGACACCTATTTGGCTTTAATTGATGATCGACTGCTACAGATTTTAAGTCCATTAAAATTGTTGGGGGCGGAAAATATACTTCTGTAAGTAATTTGAGACTTTCCTCTTGAGATTCAGTATAAGTTTCTTCTATTTTTTTTTGAGGGTTAGCAGTATTTTCTTTCGCTAGGACTTTTGAGCATATAGACGTCTCTGTTATATCCTTACATAACTTCGTCCACGACTGTCTTTTAGCTTGGCGTATAGTGCTTTATTATTTATACTGCATAAGTGTAGCGTTATATAATATTCAGTTTTAGTTGATTTTGGCTTTGTTGAATATCCTACGTACTTCACTTTTAAGACGTTCCAGCTGCTTGTTTCACCTTAACCTTAACAGAATATAAGAACAAAATCGATGAAACCATGATCAACTGCCGAAACCTGACCGCTGAATATTTGCTTATGGGGGACTTAAACGCGAAATCGACTAACTGGGGATCCCCCATAACTGATCCGAGAGGCGACTACCTAAACGACTGGATAGCATCTCTTGACCTAACAGTCAATAATACTGGTTAATACTGGTAACAACAAACCTACCTTCATAAGAGGAAACACTAGGTCGTCACTAGTTCGTCCAGAAGACTGTCACATGTGGTGACAAAATGGGAGGTATTAGACACTGGAAAGGATGACCACCAGTTCATATACTTCGAAATTAACAAAAATATAAAGGCCAAAAACCCGTATCGAAAACTATGGTCATGGTCGACTGGGACAAATTTAAAGAAAAATATGTAGAAGCCACGACAACTCAAAGCACAACGTCCTTGACCGGATACGTAACAGATATAAAGACGGCATATATCGCAAGTAGGATTCAGTCGAACGGAGTAACCAGAAAAATGCTATACTAGTAGAACAACGAAATCGCTGCATGCAGGACTCGCTGTAGCTAAGACGAACTGACTCAAGAATGGCAAGGAGGCCCAATATCATAGATCCAGAACTGGAAGAGACTAAGACCTGCAAAAAAACAAATACAAAAAATGATAGCTAAATCCAAAAGGGAGCACTGGAATAAACTGTGCCAATAGCTGGATGACGATATATGGGGAACAGGTTACCGAATAGTAACTGGAAAAATGTGTAAATCGACCCCCACTGACTTAAGCGCAGAACAAAAACTGAGTATTGCTCACTACCTGTTCCTGGGAGGTGACGCAGTACAACCCTACTGAGGAGGTCAACCAACCTATTCACGTTGAACGAACTGCCAATTTTCTATATTGCTACCTGTTTTTTGAGAACGTGATGGTAAATTGAAGGTAAAATACCGCTTAACATAAACTTTTTAACTAGAGATGGTTTTGGATTAAGGAGGACATGAAACGACAAGATAAGTCGAAATTTTCCGAGATACTGAGACCTTTATAACAGTTTCAAAATAGTTTCTCCAATATATCTAACATAACTTAAGTAAATACTTTTTACCGTCAGTGTTTGTATTATTTATGTTCTCATATATTATTATTATATACTCTTTTACTACATCTTTAACAACACGTTTTAGCCGACAAACTCTCTGTATATTTCATTCGTATAAAACATTCACTGACTTACAAGTCAAATCCCGTGGGATAACTGTATTGGGAGTTAACATTTGGAAACCACCGTGTCAAAACTCGGATATCCGTATCACTATTCTGAAAAGTGCTCTAAAAAGAAATATTTTCTCGTCTGAAATGATCTCGAGACCTATATTTTTTAAAATAGATTCAAAATGTATTGTCTGGGTATAGATATTTCATATTCTAAAATGTTAGATATGTATGCATATATATATAATGTATCCGTGTATTGGAATTAATGGAATTTCATAAATGGAAACGAAAATAGCTAGAATTTGTAAAATAATGGACTTATCCAGTAGGAACGAATTTATTGGTTTTATATTAATGAATGAATAGCTTAAAGAACCTATTTGCTTATGTTGATTTACATTGTTCTTATAATAATCATTAATTAATAAAAATCAATAAAAAGTCATATATTTTGAAAATGGCGCTGCTTTTTAACCAATACTTAACGTTTTACTTTCTACAGCATTGCCAAGCTTCTAGCTTTGTTCGTTTGTAGAAAAATTTGACATATTTCTTTCTTTCTTTTAATCATAACAAATGAGAACGAGAGTTGCCAGTTTTATCGATATGACAACAAAGCCAAATATAATCTGTTTCAATTGGGTCATGTCACAAGCCACTATAGCCCCGATATTCAAATTTTAAGAATTAATTACAGAAGGGCTGGACCTGGTGCAATGTGTTATGGTAGGCCAAAATTATAAAATAAAAATATTAAAAAAAATCACTGGATTCTTATTATACTATAAATAAAATAATTTCTATTAAATTGAAAATATAACTTTGTTGCCTTCAGGGAATAACTGCTTTATAATTTGTTAGAGAAAATTAATTTGAGATGGAGTAATATATAATATATTCTCCCTTAACCCTAATTCAGATTTGTTAATAATTACTAATACCATCGAAAAATTTTCTTCATCTTTGGATATAAATAATAGTCTTGGGTCCAGGTCTGGATTATTTAGGGGGAGTGATTATCATCAAAATAAACTAAGTTCATTATCATTTTCAGGACCTAAAATTTTCAGGACTTAAAAGGTCATTAAGCAATTTTAAGAATTAAAGGAAAACCGAAACTATTGCTGAGTCAAGTGAAGTTGGCACCCACTTTTGTAAATTTCGCAATGATTTTGTTGGCATTCGTTTTTCCGTTTATTCATTCTTGTCGACCAATTATTTTCGTTTGTCCTTTCAGGAATTATTAGAGGGCAAATAACTCTCCAAATCATCTTAAAGATTTTGTATCTTTCAGGAAGCAGATATTGAAATAATAAATTACGAACAAATTGTAGTTTACTTTTCTGATTAGCTAGAAGTCATCTTATTAAGGGTTGGGTTCAAAGCGTTCATAAAGTACCTAGATAACAAAATAGGTAGGTAGGTTCAATGTGAGTGGAGCGTTTGCTCGCCCCTCCACTGCGGCCAACAGAGGCCTATTGTGGCTCACCCCTATGGGCTATAATTCACCATACAATCCACACCTTCTTACGAAGTCTATGGTATATTTAGGTGAAGCTTCCTTGAAGTCGGTAGGCTCCAGCTGTACAAAACCAAACGTACGAAGCCTATTCATTTCCAGGGCAGGGCAGGAGCATAAAATATGCTCCGCCGTTTCGTCTTCCACACTGCAGAAGCGACAGTCCGATGTTTGACTCAGACCTAGCTTCTTCAGATGGTACCGCAGACGACAGTGCCCTATAAGCAGTCCAATTAGGTTGCGTAGATCACTTTTACTCCACTCTAGGATCTGAGATAGGGTGCTACCTGAGGGTTTGACTATAAACGCCTTAGAGTGAGCTAACCCAGGAATATCTTTCTAGTGCTGGAGAGTTTTCCTCTCGGCCCATTTCCAGATAGTGTCTTTGGCACTGCTTTTGGCTATGCCGAAAAATGGTTCCGGTCCAATGAACTCGGATTCTGCACCTCTTTTCGCAAGGGTGTCGGCTTTCTCATTGCCCTCCACCCCTTCATGCCCAGGTATCCAGAGTAGGGTTACTCTGTTACTGGTAGCAATGCGATCCAGGGATTCGATGTAGTTCCACACCAGCTTCGAGTCCAGTCGGTTGGAGCTGCCTGGCTGTCTGATAAAATGTAAATGCTTTTGTTGACAAGATGATGGTTTACCAACTCTCTTGCACACAATTCTATAGCGAAAACCTCCGCCTGAAAGATGGTAGCATACTTGCAGAGGCTTACTGTGATGTCAACTCTCGGTTTTCAGCTGTACACTCCGGCTCCAACACGACTTGGGGTCTTTGAACCATCTGTATACAGTACATAAGCCGTCCCTGGAAAGAGGATCTCCCCCTTTTCCCATTCGTCTCTTCTCGGATAGATAACAAAATAAGTTATAATATACAATTTATCTCAATTTTTTTTTAAAAATTTCTTCTAATTTCTTCTTTTTTTTATACCTCAACGCCTGAATGACCTCTTTTAAATATTTAACCAATATCTTTTACTTCCAACTTGTATTGTTTCTGCTACTCTATCGTAACCATGTTTCTGCTTTTTAATTATTCCCCAGTATCTACAAAATTTTATTCATAAAATGAAAATACTTTTATTTTCCATTGTTTTAATTTTAATAGCTCCTTTAGTCTTATATTACATCATTCCAATTCCATACATCTAATATCTACTAAAAAATTCTTTTCTATTCTTCGATAATCAAATTTTTTTGAATATTTAACAACCTTCTTTTTTTAAAAATCCCCAAATATTTACCTGCTACTTTTCTTTAAACAATTTTAATTTTTACTTTACACCAACCCCAATGACAAATCATTCCATCTGATAAGAAATGTCAGTTAACTTGTCACAAAGAATTTATTAGTTCAAATGGCAAATACATATTAGCAAAATTTAGTTTTATGCTATTTTAAAAATCATTTACTCAACTTTCTTTTGTATTTGTATGTCTCTTGTATTATGAATAAGAAAAACTGTTAATTTTTCTTTTAAATCATAAAGAATTTAATTATAATATACAGCCAAAATTCTAATAAAAAATAACATTATCACCCACGAATCAGCAACTCAGTAAAAACCAGTACTAAGACAATTCCAAGAAAAACATGCTCAGTTAAGGTCATACGAAACCGGTTGAATTGTAGTGGCAAAGGAGTATTCTCCACTTTCCTTTTCATAGATATTTTTATTCTTATCTTTTCTTAACTTTTATTTTACTTCTGTCCATATTTGTTCAGTA
Source organism: Neocrepidodera transversa (assembly GCA_963243735.1). Lineage (NCBI taxonomy): Eukaryota > Metazoa > Arthropoda > Insecta > Coleoptera > Chrysomelidae > Neocrepidodera > Neocrepidodera transversa. The sequence goes on along the minus strand of OY725353.1, from coordinate 9,992,753 downwards.
TCATCTTTTTATATTTTGAATATCCTTCATTTTTTAAAATTGTAAAATTATTTTCCATTCTCCAATTCATCATCTTTTTTCTTACTTAATTTATCCATTTTATTTTCCAGTTTCTTCATACCACTTTCTGCTTTCTTACTTGATTCTTATCCAATTAAGTGTTACGTTTTTTCTGTGCCACGCTATATTTTTATTATTCCTCTGCTCGGTATATTTAATTTTGGACTCGCTTGATATCCCTTCTCAAGATCTCCCTCTCTTCTAGGTGTTACTATCCTATGTTAACAATTCTCTCTCTTTACCTCTTCAGTCAAAACAATTGATTACTATATCGTCTGTGTCGCGAATTGAAAATGTCTTTTCTTCCCCTCATTATATAGTGTAAGCTATTATTATATTATATTTTCACTAAGATCCCCTGCTATCATTATTAATTATTTCTACGCTTTAACTACTGTTATTTTTAATTCTTTCCGGTATCTTTTACTTTCCCGACCCAACTCCTAGAAGGGAAAGTATTGTGAACGAGCTAAAAAAAAAATTCGAGATAAAAACGGAAATATCCATTTTCGGGTCCCCTGAGACGATTAAGACCATTTCCAGATGGAAGTCTGTCTGTCGGTCTGTGTGTGTGTGTATTCTTCCACGATAGCGGCCACACGTTTAATCGGATTAAGCTGAAATTTGGTGTAGGGGTTTGGGTTACCCGTCGGAAGAACCCATTCGTTTTTGTACGACATCTATCAAACGGAAGTACCACTATCAAAAAATGACAGATGCAATATATCACGGAATTGGACATGCAATATGCCGTTTGAAAGCCCTTGAAAAACTCTATTCAGAACAGTTAAAATTATTTCTCCAACTGTCACCTGTCAAAAATAAAAAATGTCAAAGGTTGAAACTTTAACATTAAATATCTGAAAAAGTATTCGTGGATAATAGTCGGGAATGTTTTGGGGTGACACAACCGATTTTTTTTTTATTTACTTAAAAGTTCACATCTTATCTTTTATAAATATATAAATTATCTGATGTTTGTGGTGCTCTTTTAGTCTCGATTACAAAAACAGAATCTATTTTTAATTTGTTTTTACAGATTATCTTAAATTTTAATTCACTTTGAGTGTTTTTATATTTCATATTTTGATCTAAAAATTCAGGTATTTCATATTAATATTATCATTGTTTTATATTCAACAGAGACCGCAAAATCTGGTAATTTATAATATTTTTATCTTATATTTACTTTATGTGAACTTTTGGGGTTTTTTGGACCAAACATTTTTTTGGAGCAAGTTTATCTTTGGACTACAATTTCTTTGGGACTACAAGGTTTTTGGAACAACATTTTTACTGAACAAATTTTTGGAACGAGCAATTTTTTTTCCTCCTTTGGGAAAAACTTTCTACTGATCCTAGAAACTTGAGAAGAAACATCAAGAACCAAGTTAAGTTAAGTTTTCAAAAAAAAAAAGAAAAGTCACTGAAAGTAAAATGATAGAAAAAAACTATATCAATATATTTTATTATGTGATAATAAGTAAGTTGGTTTTTTCATTTAGCTTAATTATTTTTATACGAACCAAAAAATTTAGGTCTGAATTTTACGATAAAAATTTCAAATTTCAATTATAATTTGTCTTTTGGTATCCAAAGTGTTAAATTATTATTTTAACAAGGGTTAGCCAAGTTTACGTTACACTGTGTTAATTTTTCACTTAATTATATCCTTCTCGAGAACACGACAATTAATCTGTCAAGCAGACCGCGTTGAATTTACTTAGATTATTGTGGTTGAGAGGTTAGATTATTGATTTATGTACCTAACCTTCTCTCTAACTTCTGATTGACTTCCGAATAATTTCTTCAATAAAAAAAACGAAGTTAAATATTTATTCGCGTTCTTTTATTTCACAATTTTCTATTTTTCGCATTTATTGAGTTAAATATTTAGTTTCACAAAATACATTCATAACCAAAAAAAGTAGTAGGATCGATTATTATTATTTTTATATAAATCTATACTTTGAATTATAATAGTATAAAAAGCGACCTCTTGCAACGCTGGTAGCAAGTTTAAAGTTTTATTTATTAGTCAAACTGTAAGAGCAAGAAAATGTTTTGATGTCATCTCCATCAAGCTTAGTGAACAGAATTGATAGATCTGTTAGAACGATAAGAATTTTAGTCTGCATACGCTTCATAGTGTAGGTGAAACTGAAGATAGCGTCTAAGTTAAGCAGCTGCCAGCAAAAAATCAACCGGAGGAACGCTGGGGCCTAAAGGTACTTTTGGGCCCGATCTAGACGTGCGTCAGTAGGGCAGATCCAAAAGTAAGCAAAAAAATTACTCCCCGACGCTGGTAAATCTTACTATACTTTTGGGCCCCATCTAACCCTGAGTCAGTCGGGTCTAAAAGTACGGCCAGGTCCCCATTAACTCGTACGGTGGCAAGTTGTGGGGTGCTGAGGGTAACCAAAGTGGCTGACGGGCGGGGAATATTTTTTTCCTCACTTTCAGGTCCATTCAACTGACTCACGGTCACATTGGACACAAAAAAACCGTCAGGTCTTCAATATTCCTCCGGGTTAACCACAATTACTGATCTTAAGTCAGTTTAAGTTAAATGATTTTGTCAGCAAATTTCATTGAGCGTTTCAGTTGCGTATTATAGAAAATATCAGTCTATTGTTTTTTTTTCAGATCGGAGTGCGCTCACATGTTTAGCTAGGGCTCTGGTTTTTTTGCTGACCCCTGCTTAACTTGACCGCTATCTTCAGTTTCATCATAGTGTGGAGCTAGAAGAAATTTGTCTTGTAATATATCCATTATTTTAATTGCATCCAGTTGCTCTCAATTGAGTGAATTTGGACCCCAACTCTAATATTGGTCTAGCTGCAATGCCGCCACCCGAGGTAGACGCTACCTCCAGAACCGTGAGATAGCTCAATTTTCGAATGAGTTATCGCCAGTGTTGCCAGGTGGAAAAAATATCAGTAGCACAAAATGTACTAAATTTTGCTTCAGCCTAGCACTTTTTAATGTTCCATTCCATATGAAAGAAAAAACATATTATTTCGATATAAATATAGCCCAAGGTGAAGAAGAATAATTGATTGTCGAGTAAGAACTCTCATTCTCTAGTCAGTTAGAAAAAAATAGTCGAATCACAAATATCATGTCCTTAAGCAACTGCCAGTTCTTTGGTTGAATGCACCGAATAGAAGCAAGAGAGAGACCGGGGCACGTCAGTTAATTCACTTTTTAGAGTCTTTTTGAGGTTACCAAGGAAACTTCGTGAATTTTATCAAAAAAATTCCAGGATTTTTTCAGGATTTTTCAAGTAGATTTGTTAAAAAGAAATTTCAAGGATTTTTTGAGATTTTTTTCAAGTATTTTCATTTTTAAGGTTTTCAAGGAAGTTTTGTGAATTTTATCAAAAATTTGACAGGATTTTTCAAGTAGTTTAGTAAAAGGAATGTTCAACGACGTTTGAAAGCAATTTTCAAGGATTTTTTGAGTTTTTTTCAAGGATTTACATTTTTGAGGTTATCATGAAAGTTTTGTGAATTTTATCAAAAAATATCCAGGATTGTTTCAGGATTTTTCAAGTAGTTCTGTTAAAAAGAATTCTCAAGGACATTTTAAAGCAATTTTCAAGGATTTCTTGAGATTTTTTCAAGGATTTTCATTTTTAAAATCATCAAGGAAATTTCATGAATTTTATCAAGAAATTTCCAGGATTTTTTAAGTAGTTAAGATAAAAGGAATTATCAAGGACTTTTAAAATACTTTTTCAAGAATTTTTTGGGATTTTTTGAAGGATTTTCATTTTTAAGGTTATCAAGAAAGTTTTATGAATTTTATAACGAATTTTCCAGGATTTTTCAAGTAGTTTAAATAAAAGGAATTTTCAAGGACGTTTTAAAGCAATTTTCCAGGATTCTTTGAGATTTTTTCAAGGATTTACATTTTTGAGGTTATCATGAAAGTTTTGTGAATTTTATCAAAAATTTTCCATAATTTTTCAGGATTTTTCAAGTAGTTTAGATAAAAGGAATTTTCAAGGACTTTTTAAAGCAATTTTCAAGGATTTTTTGAGATTTTTTCAAGGATTTACATTTTTGAGGTTATCAAGGAAGTTTTGTGAATTTTATCAAGAATTTTCCAGGATGTTTACTTCGTCGACACCACAGACACCAAGGGGCTTCAGTCGTCTCCAAAATTACAGCCAAGACACGCCAGGAATTCATCAATGCCCTTTGGGGTGGAATACAGCAACAAAGGAGAGAGAAGAGAGAGAGCGGGGAACATCAGTCTCTAGACCGGTGTTAATATCTCTCAATAGAGCAAGCGCATGTCGGAGAAGTTGATATTTCTCATTGTATCTAGAAAATTATTTAAGTACCACATTTATCAAATGAGTACCATTGTACTTTTTGACGATCAAAGGTACCACATGTCGTATTAAAGTACCACTCTGGCAATACTGGTTATCGCATGTGTCTGGAGGTGTTATGGGAGTACAGACCCCTTAAAGTGTCACAATCGTATTTTGACATAAGAATGTCAACATTTTGACATGACATCGAAAACCGTGCTGACTATTGGCTTGGTCAAAAACCTATAAAAACAATTAGTTTGGATTTTTAGAACGCATTAAAAGTGCAAAAGCAGGACCGAAAAAGTGGATATTTTGCAAAATCCCGAATTTTTCCACCAAAGCAGCATGTCTCGAAAATTTACGCGGCTCTCAAGGAATTGCTGATGGCCTAAAACGCGCGTATAATGGTCCGGCATAACATCAATCCGGCCAATGGTTTGATCAACGGAGCTACTGTAGTACATAAGATCTTCAAGGACTCAGGTGGCACATTTCAAAGTATTTAAGTGACCTTGGATCGTGGAATTCGCCTCGTTGACGTCAAACGAACCTCCGCAGTAGAGCAGCCTTAAGACATTCCCGTTAGATGCAAATTGTCTGTCTCATCTGGTTTACATGTGCTACGAAGACAAGCGCTAGTGATGACGTATGAATCAGCGGTCACTGAACAAACTTTACTTTATTCATCACAATACTTTTTACTCAATTTCGTCTGAATGGTTTGGTCAACGGAGTCACTGGAGTACATAAGATCTTCAAGGACTCAGAGAGCACAGTTCAAAGTATTTAAGTGACCTTTTATCGTGGAATTCGCCTCATTGACGTCAAACGAACCTCCGCAGTCTTTGATACCGGCCTTGGACCTTACTCGCGCCTCTAGTTTCTGATTACCATGGCTTTCGCGATGATCATCCATAAGTCCCAAAGTCTAAGATTTGACAATGTGATCGGTTCAACCAAAGACATCTTCGTCAATGCCAGCAGTATTTTTATCGTCATGCCGTGGCTGAGTATAACCGCTATCGTACGACCATCGGACTGCCTGAGGTCGCAGTTCCTCAGCTTCAGTTTGAGGTTTCCAAGATAAAAACAAGCCTCAAGAGAGATACTTCTCCTTGAAAATACTGGCTCAGATTGCTTTGTTACCACCGCTTGCAATATTCTGCACGGCTTACCAGAGGTCCGTCAAACTATTGTCGATGCTCCTCACATTGAAGGTCTCTTCAGCTGATTTTCCACAGTGAAGTGACGTATGTTGTGAATTTGCGCTGTCAATTGCAACAACGTCCCACCATAGGCAATCATTCCGCTGCACATCGTAGTCTTTGAAGAAGATCCAAAGTACTTTAGTTGATCGAGCTATTTTAACCTTCTGTTGCTCAAAAATCTGACAAATGCGGCGATCATCCACAAGTCCTAAAGTCTGAGATTGGACAATGTGATCGGTTCGACCAAAGATACCTTTACTAATGTCAGCAGTCTTTTTATCGCAGACTTCCACCAGAAATGCGTCACAGTTTCGTGATGCCGTGACCGAGTATAACCGCCTTCGTACGACAATCTAACTGCCTGAAGTAGCAGTTCCTCAGCATTAGTTTGATATTTCCAAGGTAAACAAGCCTTAAGAGAGGTACTTCTCCTTGAAAATACTGACTTAGATTGCTTTGTCACCGCCGCTTGCAACATCCTGCACAGCTTGCAAACTGTTGTCGATGCTCTTCGCGTTGAAGGTCTCTTCAGCTGATTTTCCAGTGACGCACGTCATGAATTTGCGCTGTCAGTTGCAACGCCCCGCGATAGGCAATGGTTCCAAAGCACATCGTAGTCTTTGAAGATGATCTAGAGTACTTTAATGGATCGAGCTATTTCAACCTTCCGTTGCTCAAGAACCAGATAAATGCTCTAACAAAGGAATCACTGAGTTAAACAGCAGAAGTCATAAATGGACGTCTGCAGGTGCTATTGAGCATTATCAAATCGAATCCCATTTTGGTACTTGGCGCAAAAACTCATCCGCCAGTTGGACGGTCGTATACAATATTACTAATCAGAAACGCTCTAAAATTTATAACATGATCATGCTTGCCTTTGAGACGAATTTGGACTCGTATTCTTAGTTATATTTCGACGAACGAAATCCCGGACTTATGGATTTTGTCGAAGATTGGGGCTTCGGACTTGCCGAGGGATTTCCTGACTGTTCTTCGGTCGCTCTTAGTCATTTCTGCAGTTCTTCTTGGTGGTATTAGTTCGGTTTCCAGAATCTGCTATTGTCTTTAAAATTTTAAATCCTCTCTTCATCATCTTGATGGACCTATGTAGTAGTAAATATTATTACTTCTTATCTTATTTACTCTTGTGATGTGGTAAGGTAGCCATATAGAGTATCTCAATGTTGCGAAGATAAACAGTAGATACTTTCAACAATAAATGTATTCACTGGTACATGTTTACCCCTTTCAAAGAGATAACAACCTATATGCAAACACAACAATAAGCATTTCCTGACCTCGGCAATGGCCGGCACTCAACCTGTCGGCGTTACCTTGCTATATTACGATATATTATTATTTAAGGCTATTCTGTATGAGGCCCAAAAGGCATCACATTATATATAATAATTATTAATTTTATTGATACCCTAAGCAACTATATTGTTTTAAGCTTTGTATAATTTATTAAACAATATTAAAAAATAACTTGCATGTTTAGTTTAACAGAATAATTGTCTTATTTCAAGAGAACTTTTTATAAAAAAACACGGAAAGCCAAATTAAGAGATAGAAAATTTCACTCTAAACTTGGTTTCTCATCTTATTTCTATTGTTTACTTTGCGAACAGAGTCACAAAGGAATATTCCCTTTTTGTAAATAAGTACTGAATTATTAGTAAATGTTAAAGCGCGTATTGACAAAGAGCTACGCGAATAAGTCATTAGAAAACCAAATGGAAACTTCATTATTAAAACAAAACGGTAATTTATAGGAATTTTATAAAAATTAGGCTTGCTAAATTCAAATACATTTTTATTTATTTAATAAATGTAGTGGCAATAAAAAATAATAAACAGATAGACCATATTTTTTTGAAATTTTAATATTACTGGTCTCTTATTACAGTTAATGGATCATATTTCTATTAATATTCAATAATTCAATTTCCTATGCGCCCACTAAAAATCAACAAAATTGTACAAAATGTTTTCCTCTAATATGGAATTTAATTTCCTAATAATTCGATAGCATAATTAAATTCGCTTGCGGAACAAATCAAATTATAAGCAACATTTTATATTCCGTTAAATGCATGAGTTAAATTGATGAAATTACTTAAAATTTACAATTTTTTTTTTCAAAAAAGATTCAGATCACTAGTCAGGAATTAAATCATTAAAATTATACAAAAGAAATATTAATATTTCCCCCACCATCTGCAATAAAATCAATTAAAAAAATTGGATACGAACTCGAAAAGTTTGTGTGTCGCATATGGAAAAGTTTACCCCATACGGAACTTGAAACTTCTGTCATTAGATGATAGCAAACAATTTTTTAGTTCACTGGCGCTCAACGTGGGACACAACAAATTTCGGTTATAAAAAAATAGTTTGACTTTTTTTATTATTAAATATTACAAAAAACGTTGAGCTCAAATACGTAATTAAATAAAAAAAAAACGTTTGTGCGAAGTTCTTTATTATTTTTATTTTTTCATCTATAAATGTGTTTTATTATCTCTCTCCCTCCTTTTTCCTTTTTTTACTGTTTCTATTCATAATTTTTTCCTATTTTTCCTCATTTTCCGTATTTTTTTCTATTTTTATTATTTTCTTTAATTTAATATTTGTCCCTATTTTTCCTTTAGTTCCCCATTTTTCCCTATATTTGCCTCTGTTTTCTATTTATTCTATTTTGCCTCTGTTCTTTATTTCTCCTATTTTTTCTGTTTTTCACTACGTTTTCCCATTTCCCGTATTTTTCCCCATGTGCCACTATTTCCTGTATTTTTCCAAAGTTTTTCCTTTTTTCATTATATTTTCTATTTTCCATATTTTTTTTTATTATTTCCTATTTGTCTCTATTTTTTATATATTTCGCTATTTTTGCCCCTGTTCACTATTTATCCTATTTTGCTTCTGTTCTCTATTTCTCCTATTTTTCCTAGTTTTTCCTGTTTTTCATTATATTTTCCTATTTTCCCTATTTTTCCCCATCTGCCACTATTTGTATGTATTTTTCCCGTTTTTCCTTTTTTAATCATTTTTCTATATTTTGTATTACTTCCTATTTGTCTCTATTTTTTCTATATTTTCCCATTTTTCCCTATTTTTGCCTCTGTTCTCTATTTATCCTATTTTGCCTCTGTTCTTTATTTCTCCTATTTTTCCTATTTTTTCATTTTTTTCATTATATTTTCCCCCATATTTCCCCATGTATTTTTTCCATGTTTTTCCTTTTTTCATTATTTTTTTCTATTTTCTATATTTTTTTTAGTTATTTCCTATTTGTCCCTATTTTTTCTATATTTCCCCATTTTTCCCTATTTTTGCATCTGTTCTCTTTCTTCGATTTTTTCCTGTTTTTCATTATATTTTTCTATATATCGATTTCAGTTAAAAAAATGTCGAAAGTGCCTATTAACAATTCTACTAAAATTCTGCTAAACACTCTAATTTTTCTTAAAAATCTACTAATTTAGTAGGAAATTTACTAAAAACGGTAACCCTGTAAAATGTGTGTGTATCGTGAATACAGCGCAGCAGCGGATAAGGGGCGAACCGTTTATGGCTACTGACGTCACACGGTCTAGTCTCGCGCACAGGTATCGTTTTCCATCCCCTCGCCGATCGTTGATTTTAAAATGCTTACAGCGGACGTAAATATTAATATTTTGCGCTCAAATTTTTTTTGATCGTTTTTAAATAACAAAATCTCTCGATTGGATGTTGTAGTAACGAAAACTCAAAAACCACTGACTAAAAAAAAAATTGAAATTTTGCATACAGGATTCTGAAGCCCTAGATTAGATCAGGGCTGCTATTTTCGTTCTCGTGTGAATACATCCGTATACGAATATTCGTAGGCGGATTTTTTCCGGTTGACATTTATATTTGGTATTTTAGTCACGCAATCGAATAACAATACGGTTCGTCTAACTTTAATTCGCATGGGTGAGTTGGCAACGTTGCTAAATGTCATTTATTCATTTATTGTGACAGCCAGCTGAAATTTTCTTAACCCAAAAATAACGTTTTTATGGAAGTTGTGGTTGTCTCTGCTATTCCTTATCACTTAAGTCCTCCAAAGGATTACATATTTGTTGACTACGTCTCCTTATTGGCCTATTTGCCAGTATTTCAGCTTCTTCTAAGGCTGCTATAGCGGCCAAATTGATCACATTATTAAACATATTAAAAAAAATCTAAAACCCACTACAATAAGAAAAACAAAGATATACACACAAAACTTTTACTTTGATTCACTTTATGAAATAATAAGTGAGGTTAACGGAATTTTATTTTTTAGTACTTTCTCACTCACAATTTTTTGCTATCTCTCAATTTTGTATGCGAATTTACAAATTCGTTTCACCAAGACCATGCGATGCAGTCAACCGAAAAATAATTCGTATGCGAGAAGCGTTCGGTGACTTCAAAATACGGTTTATTCTTTTTCATACGAAAACACCAAAATTCCGTAGACGGAACTGCTTCGCACGAGAACGAAAATAGCAGCCCTGATTAGATTTTGGAGTCAATCGGACAACTGGAAGTGGCAGTTGCTATTAGTGATGACGTAATTACTAAACAAAATGTCAATAAAGTATACACTATAGTTTATTTACGTATCATTTAAATTTTCAAAAATTTTGTCATTGTTGCCAGATTTACAAAAAAGTCAATTTTTTCATACTTTTTTGTGTTAACGTGTAAATTTTTGATTAAAAAATGGCGAGAGGTCATGTGCTGGCTGGCTACATCAGATTTTTTTTATATATCATTTGGGTGATTAAATAAACTTGTTACTAAAATAATGATTGATCTAATGTAAGAGGAAAATTTATTTTTATTTTTGAATATTTCGTTGAATTCGTTGATATATATATCAGTAAGTAATTTCTTGAATAATAGATTTTCCCAGAGCGTATATCTCCTTTCAAGATGTCGCATATTTCGCTAACATAATGAAGGAAATTCTACGGAAAAATATGAAGGAATATATTAGTTAGTTGGTATATGTTATTTATATGACAATTTAAATTGATATAAGAGTAACATTGCACGGATGAAAAATGATATATTTGAATATTATATTTATTCAAGGAAAATATATATTTCATAAAAACATGCTTACGTTATTTAAATCAATATATCATGTAGTTTATTTTTAAAATGTTGCCTGCTATTGTTATATTTAGAACAGGGTTGTTCATTTAAATAAAATATAAATTCTAGGTACGCTTAAACGGCGAACTTCGGCATTTTCTTCTGTTTTCCCCATTTATCCCTATTCCTTATTTTCCCCTATTTTTCTATATTTTCCCATAAGTTTTCCTATAAGGTAGATTTCCATATATGGAATTTACCTATTGTAATCGATTCAATGACGGGACCCAGAACCGGGAATAGGGGCGCTACGCCGTTTATGACCTGGAGAATAAGAATCAGTAAAAAAAATTTATAAACCTATATATATATATGTATGTATGTATTAAAAAAGGTCATGTGACTTTTTTTATGTTCTAATTACTATAAAACTAATTTGTCTGAAATTTTTTTATATCCGACCCACGGGGGTGGAACTGGAGGGGGTTGAATTTGCAAAAAAATTATATCCGCCATTTTCAAAAATTAATTTGTCTGAAACTTTTTTAATCGGACCTAAGGGGATGGATCTGGAGGGAGTTGAATTTTCAAAAGAATTATATCTCCGCCATTTTCAAAAATATTGAAACAGGTCATAAAACTTTTTTTATATTCTAATTATTTTAAAACTAATTTGCAAGGATGGGTCTCAAATTTATACAACAGAAATCTACCTCCCCCTGTCGACCCTACCGACAGGAATTTTTTTTCTCTATTTTCCCTATCTTTATTCTAATTTTTCCTATTTTACCCAATCTTTTCCTATTCCCTGTTTTTTACTATTTTTACCAAATTTCGCTATTTATCCGTTTTTTCCTATTTTTCAGAAATTTTCATTATTTTTCCCATTTCTTTCTCTATTTCTTCCATTTTTATCCTGGTTTTTATTGGTTTTTCTTTATGTTTTTTCATATTTTTCTTTATTTTGCTCTATATTTTTCTGTTTGTCCCTATTTTTCGCAATCGCTATTTCTTCCCTATTTTTAATATTTTCCCTGTTTTCTTTATATTTTTTATATTTCTTTATTTTCTCCCATTTTTTGTTTTAGCTATTTTTTCCCTAACTTCACCCATTTTTCCCAATTGTTCTTTATTTTCTCCTACTTTTTCTGTTTTTTCAATTTTTTTCTATTTTTTCTGTTTTTTTCTATTTTTCTAATTTTCTTCTTTTGGTATTGTTTTTGCTACTTTTTCTTATTTATTCCTATTTTTCTGATTTTCTCTATTTTTTTTATTTTCTTCTATTTTTTCTGTTGTCCATTTTTTTCTATTTTTTCCCATTTTTTCTTATTTTATCCAATTTTTTCAGTTTTTTTCCTAGTTTTCCTATTTTCCTCTATTTTTACATATTTTTTCTGTTTTCCTTATTTCCCTACTTTCTCCAATTTTTCTCTATTTTTGACTTTTTCTCCATTTTTCTATATTTGTCCTCATTATGTCCAGGTTTTTCTTTATTTTTCTATATTATTTCCTATTTTTTATAATTTTCCCTATTTTTTAAATTTTTCCTTATTTTCTCAATTTTCTATATATTTTCATATTATTTTCTATTTTTCCATATTTTTACTATTCTTATCTACTTTTTCCCACTACCATTACCCGCTCGGTAAAAAAACTTATTTTGCCATAATATTAATATTAAATAATAATTATTTGAACATAAAACCACTTTAAATGAAAAAATTTTTTTACACCATTTTTATCTGCATCCGACCTACGATGAAATTTCAGCAAAAAGCACAGCGATCAGCAAAATTTGTTACCAACAGCTGCGCGTGATTTATTTGGGTAAAAAAGATTTATTTTTAAATTACTCATTAATATCTCCACCGTTAATTAAAATTTTCTAGTTTAGATAATTAATTTATACATAGAGAATTTTGTTTCATGTTAGAGAAGTCGTTAATTTATCGAAGCTTCAAAACCAAAACGTTGCAATTTATTTTCTACCTGTCGAATACACACAAATTAATAATATATTGATAGTTAAATAATTAATATAGTGCAATTTTTTTTTATTAAGTAGATTTCCATATATGTAATCTACCTATTGTAATCGATTCAATGACGGGACCCAGAACCGGGAATAGGGGCGCTACGCCGTTTGTGACTTTATGAATAAGATAGAGGTCGTAATTTTTGTCCAATCGACACCAAATTTGGTACAAAAATTCTTTGTTGAAGTAATTCGTTGTGTATTGCAAATGAGAATTCTATCTCTAAGAGGGTGAGAATTGCATGGGGTTGAAATCTTAAAAAATTCAGATCTCCGCCATTTTTGAAAATATTAAAAAAGATCATCGGACTTTTTTATGCTCTGATTATTATGAAATTAATTTATCTGAAACTTTTTTTCATCTGACCCACGGGGATGGAACTGAAAGGGGTTGAAATTTCAAAAAATTTATATCTCCGCTATTTTCAAAAATATTGAACAAGTTCATAAAACATTTTTTATGTTCTAATTATTATAAAATTAATTTGTCTGAAACTTTTTTTAAACGGACCCAAGGGGATGGACCTGGAGGGGGTTGAAATTTCAAAAAATTTATATCTCTGCCATTTTTAAAAATATTGAAACAGGTCATTAGACTTTTTCTTGTCCTAATTATTATTAAATTTATTTGTTTGAAACTTTTTTTGATCTGACCTTATCGTGGAGTGGGGAAGGATGCACAAATTTAGACAATAGAAATCTACCTCCCCTGTCGACCCTACCGACAGGAATTTTTTAACTTTTAGCCACTCTGTATATATTTCTTTTCAAGCTATAAGGGGTCCTTATAATAAGGTCCTTCACAAGTAGATCTCCAGGGAAACGAAGTTTCCCAACAATATAAATAACGCTATATAAAATTTTTATATATTTTGATAGACTAACGAGCCTCCGTTGAAGAAGCTCTAAAGTTATGATGGATTCTCTCCCTAATTACACCCCAGGGAATTCGAATCTAGGGATTTCGAATGTAAGTGTACTCTTTCCGAAACTTCAATATTTGTTCATTCCCGTTTTGGTCAAGTAGTTCATAAATATAGAGAATTTATGGAATATTCTATGAACCGGTACAATGGTTTTGTTTAAGGGTTGGTGTAAAACCAAAGTTTCATTCGATTTTCCAGAGTCTGAATACGCGATCAAACTCCTAACTAAATTATGAAGTTAAAACGGGGAGTGACATTGCAACTGAAAAGCATAAATATTTTAGGTAATGGAAAAGGTTTCCCAAACGTATATATAAGGGGTTTTCGGAATCCCGAGTTGATGTCTGAATGCATGTCACAGCTGTCAGAGAGGAAACAACGAGAACGACGGTGCAAAACTCCATCCACTTCGGTATCGATTACGGCTGCCTCCATAGAGAAAACAATCATTACCTGTTTCCACGTTACCATGGACGGATCCATATTTTCATTTAATCTATAGTGAAGCTGCGACTTTAATAAATATGGCCGGGATATAGCGCTCGGCTCTACATATATACTTTGTTTCCTAATTGGCGCTCTAATACGTAACTTATTCATTGTTATATGGAGGAGAACAAAAGATATAGGAAACTTTTATTACATAAACTATCTAGTTATAACATGATTAAATTAAATTTGAATTTTATTAAAAATATATGATGTTTTATATAGGGTGTTTTAACATAAAATGTACATACGTTACAGGTAGATATCGGGCACCAAAGCGAATCTAAAAACCCTTTTAAGGTTGGTCTTTTTTTACTGAGATACAGAATGTTTAATGAATTTTTTCCAAAACTTCTTTCGCTCATCTTTCTGAAACCAACTTAATATAATTGTACTTAAATCTGAATTATTAGCAAACCGTTAAAGGAATAGTAGGCATTTTTTAAATTACCAAAAAATTCAAAAGTTTCTTTCAAAAAAGTTTAACCAACTTAAAATTTTATACAAATATTATTGACTATATTTAAAATTATTGTACCAAAATGTTAATAATTAATAAACCGTTAAAGGAATAGTAGACATTTTTTAAATTACTAAAAATTTAAAAGTTTCTTTAAATTACCAAAAAATTCAAAAATTTCTTTCAAAAAAGTTTAACTTACTTAAAATTTTATACAAATATTATTGACTATATTTAAAATAATTGTACTTAAATGTGAATAATTAATAAACCGTTAAAGGAATAGTAGACATTTTTTTAAATTACTAAAAATTTAAAAGTTTCTTTAAATTACCAAAAAATTCAAAATTTCTTTCAAAAAAGTTTAACCAACTAAAAATTTTATACAAATATTATTGACTAAATTTAAAATTATTGTACTTAAATGTGAATAATTAATAAACCGTTAAAGGAATAGTAGACATTTTTTAAATTACCATAAAAATCCAGAAGTTTCTTTAAATTACCAAAAAATTCAAAATTTCTTTCAAAAAAGTTTAACCAACTTAAAATTTTATACAAATATTATTGACTATATTTAAAATAATTGTACTAAAATCTGAATTATTAGCAAACCGTTAAAGGAATAGTAGACATTTTTTAAATTACCAAAAAATTCAAAAGTTTCTTTAAATTACCAAAAAATTCAAAATTTCTTTCAAAAAAGTTTAACCAACTTAAAATTTTATACAAATATTATTGACTATATTTAAAATAATTGTACTAAAATCTGAATTATTAGCAAACCGTTAAAGGAATAGTAGACATTTTTTAAATTACCAAAAAATTCAAAAGTTTCTTTAAATTACCAAAAAATTCAAAATTTCTTTCAAAAAAGTTTAACCAACTTAAAATTTTATACAAATATTATTGACTATATTTAAAATAATTGTACTAAAATCTGAATTATTAGCAAACCGTCAAAGGAATAGTAGACATTTTTAAAATTACCAAAAAATTCAAGTTTCTTTAAATTACCAAAAAATTCAAAAGTTTCTTTCAAAGACGTTTAACCAACTTAAAATTTTATTCATATTTTTGACTTATGTTTTTTACGAATGTTACTTGAAAACAAATAAATTAATTCAAAAAAATCATTCTATTTTATTTGGGTCAAAAAACACCCTGTATATCAAAATTTTTAAAAACTATTAAAGAATCGAAAAGCTCTCCCAAATTTTTAAGAATGTGTTCTTAGAGAATAATTTTGATTTTCACAATTCATTGAGTTATAAATTTTTTTTTGCAAAATTAATCAAAAATAATAATTCCGTTGAGAGATCTATAAAATGTTAATATTGTTCTTAAAATGATATTTTTAATTTATCAAAACTATCGTTTTTAATTAACCATTCACATTGAATAGAGCAATTCCAGGTCCGTATTCAAAAATATTATTTTATATTAAATTACGCAATATTTTTTCCCCTCTTATACGCTGCAATAAATATATCGAAAATTGTGCATATTACGAATCTTAACCTACAAAGATCCTCTTAACCACACCACTTTTTGTCAGCCAATCAAATTAAGTGAACATATCGACAGACATTCAACGGGTTTCTAAAAGTGGCGGTTAAGACAAAAGACCGATAAAAAATTTAATTGGTCATTAAATGCCGGTAGTAATATAAGTAATTGATATCATAAAATAAATAATATGCATTAAAATTTGTATTGTTGAAATTAATAAACTATAAATTAAACACGTCCAGTGCCGGTAACCCAAGTGAGAATGAAAGTGAATTCGGTATCGCTTGGTAATGATAATAAATGAGCTGTTAATTATTAAAATCAGTTGTATCTTTATTTAAAAACAAGTTTCGCAGTTATCTAAAAATTGAGTGGTCCTTCGCAAGTCTTTTCAGGTTCACTGTGAGATCAACAATAATTACATATATACATTTTTTTATGATTTTTATATTTTTACATATATACATATTTTACAAATTCTTTCAAATTTTATAATAATTGAAATTTTCGATATATTTTTGATATTTTTTTAATTTTTTAACGTTTTTTTTATGTTTTTTACAAATTTTCATATTTTTACATATTTCTTCATATTTCTACATATTTTTACATATTTTACAAATTTTTACGTATTTTCAAATTCTTTCACATTTTATAATTATTGAAATTTTTACAAATTCTTGAAATTTTTATAATTTTCGGATTTTCTGAAATTTTTGTAAATTTCGAAAATTTCTAATAACAATTTTTTAATGTTTTTTGAAATTTTTAATATTTTTGAAATTTCGATATATTTTATGAATTCTTAACGTTCTTTTATGATTTTTACAAATTTTCACATATTTTACAAATTCTTCCAAATTTTATAATTGTTGAAATTTTTACCAATTCTTGAAATTTTTATAATTTTCGGATTTTTTGAAATTTTTCTAAATTTAGAATATTTCTAACACAAGTTTTTAATGTTTTTTGAAATTTTTATTATATTTTTGTAATTTTTTAATTTTTAAACATATTTTTAAGATTTTCACAAATTTTTATATTTCACAAATTTCTTCATATTTTTACATATTTTATAAATTCTTCCAAATTTTATAATTAATGAAATTTTTACAAATTCTTGAAATTTTTATAATTTTCGGGTTTTTTGAAATTTATGTAAATTTAGAAAATTTGTAATAACAAGTTTTTAATTTTTTTTTTAAAATTTTTAATATTCTTGAAATTTTCGATATATTTTTGATATTTTTTAATTTTTTAACGTTTTTTTTATGATTTTTACAAATTTTCTACATATTTCTACATATTTTTACATATTTTATAAATTTTTACATATTTTATAAATTATTCCAATTTTTACAATTATTGTAATAAAAATTGTAAATACTTCAATCTAGATTAGGTACTTAAATAATTTCAGAACTTAAGATTAATTTCACAGAAGCTCTTGAATAATAATAATAATAAAAATTAATCTATGATAAAAAATCCGCTTCCTAAAAAATGCTTCTACAAAAGGCATTAAACAACATATGTGGAAAAATTTATAAAATAATTTTTTCCATTAAAAGCTTAACAGTGCATTTACGTAACTAAAAAACAAAAAACAAACCTGACAGATTTTCAATAATTCCCATTGTTTAAGCTTCTTGTTCAGATTTTCATGTTCAGGACTTAAATTTTAATGGAAATATAGCGAAAGGGCAAATATTTTACCTACAAATTCAGTATTTACGTTAATATTGAAATCGCAAATAATTCAATTGCACAAAAAAACCTACCCCTAAATTATTTCTATTTCAACCGTTTTTTTTATTGAAGAAATAAAAATCTAAGTACCATACTAATATTTAATACATAAAGTTGGAAGGAAATCTTGAAACTTGTTTCGGCATATAAATGGCATCATCAGGTCAAATTTCAATTTTTATTTTTATTAAAATATTTTTATTATCTTGTTAATTAAGTGCGCACACGTTAATCAATTTAATAATTCAAATTTGTATAATTATTTGGCCTGATGATGGTATTTGTATGACGAAACGAGTTGCCAATTTTCCGTCCAATTTCATGTATTAAAAATAGTTGGTACTAGACTTTGATTTTTATTTTTTGATTGGTTGATCACATTTGAAATTATGGACAACCTTTTGGACTTTTATTAATTGTTAATTATTCATCATTAATTATTATAAAATACAAATTGGATAAATTTATCTAAAAATTTGCCCAGTATTTC
The DNA here is from genome assembly GCA_963243735.1 of Neocrepidodera transversa. Classification (NCBI taxonomy): domain Eukaryota; kingdom Metazoa; phylum Arthropoda; class Insecta; order Coleoptera; family Chrysomelidae; genus Neocrepidodera; species Neocrepidodera transversa. Next base: position 9,974,379 of record OY725353.1, on the reverse strand, counting down.
TTATTAAAATCATTATAACATTTTTTAATTCATATTCAAATCATATTTTCGATAACTACAATAAAAAAGAATGCGAATCTCCATCACATCATGTCTTGACTTGTAAATTACCACATCAATGTAAAATTCCTAAAAATATCGTTCCAATGATTACGCAATATCTTAAATTTTACGTTCCCTCCTGTAAACGGTGACAAAATATTATATCCAAAATAATTCATCTAACTAATTTAACCCAAATGCGGCCTCTCAAAATTAACACATTCTTATTTAACCAATCAAATTAAGTTACGTATCTCGTGACGTTTTAACGGCTTTTTGTGTAGTGGCACTTCACAGAGACGACAGCCGCACCAATCAATTTGTAACGAAGTTACTTTTTCTGTAATAATTAAAATTATGGGAGAAGCTTCGAATATATGGCCAGTAGTACCAGTTGTACTTCCGTCCGATAAATGGAGGCACTCGCGTCCGTGTTTCTTAAACGCCGAAGTTCTTTTCTAGTGGGACAATTTAAATCATTGTCTGGAGTTGCTATGGCAGACCCAATTGGAGTAGCAGTGGCAGTCCTTCGACCTTTAGAGATAGGTTAAGTTGAAGGGAGCGAAACTAAGTTCCATATTATACCTGTACTGAAACTGTCAATCCGACCATGCCAGCCTAGAAGACAGGCCCGTATCGTCCATACCGTGTTACACACCTTTCTTCCGGAGATGGATTTGATAATTAAATTAATAGTTTTTTTTACTTGGTTATTTTATTTCCTTGTGAGTAATAAACTTGTAGCAGCAGATACTCCGGAACCCAGTCCAGGGGGCAAAAATCTACCCTATTAGTCGGCACGGGATCGGTCAAGGCCATAACGATCCCTAGAGTATTTATTTATCCACTGAAGCTGCCCGAGCAAGTGACCTTCGCACTCTAAATTGAAGGTGGCGCCCGAGGCAATCCTAAACCTGGACCAAGGCAACAAAATAACGCGTTACAATTTCATCATAATTTCTTGATGAAAGATGTTCTCCGTTTAGAGAAAAATATTCTCCATTTCAGTTAAATAACTACGAACACAATAATGTCGGTAACAAAATAATTAATATCATTAAAAGTTAATGAATAAACAATATAAATTTTATAAGGTTTGAAAAAGATATACAAGTATTCCTTTAATAATTATTCAGTGATTAAACACATCTAGTGCCACGTCTAGTGCAGTTAAACCAAACCAAAGTATATGTGTTGGTTCAAATAAAATTTTATCAAATATATAATTGTTTAAATGTCATAATAAAACTTTAGATACGAATAAATGAGCATAGAAAAAGCTCTTCAGAATTAAAATATTAGTTTATTCTTTTATTTGTATAGTCTCAGTTTTGCAAAGAACTGAGTGGTTCTTCGATAAAAATTATCTTCAAAGTCCACTTTGATACTAACAAGCTAAAATATACTTTTTGTTAATTTCTTTTACCTGTTAGTCAATTCTTTTTTTTGTAAGGATAATCTATTTTTCTTGTGGTAGATAAATTTATAATTAATTGACAATTTTTTTGTTTTGACTGTAAGAGACTTATTTTATATTTTATTAAAAATTCCTTGAGAAATGTCATTGTTAAATATAAAAATATTTGTAACATTAACGCCAAATCGATATCCATATAAATGGAACTTCTAATACTGAAATCTCGGTATCTCGTTTGCTTCGGGATCGGGATTATGTGTCTGTAATTCCGAGATTCACGTCGAGATCGGGATTAGTATATGAATGCATTTACTGCATTTGAATTTAATGCCCAATTTGACAATTTATACTTGATCTTACATTCTTAAAAAAATTAATCGAACTAAAACAGAAATAAATGTTTATCCTTTTAATAAAACTATTATTTTTTGCAGGTGTGTAATAAGTACTTTAATGTAATTATTGTTTTAATTATAATTTAAGTTTTTACAAAATATCGGTCCTGATATTTAAGTTAAAAAAAACATTCAATTGGTCTAGAAAATACGCATCTTTTTTTCCCATTTAACCAACTTTGTATCTATAACGGTTAACGAAATTCCAATAGTGTTCAATAAAATTTGTACCACCTTGTATATGGTATATGTATCAGGAAAGTAAATAGCCTTAATAAGGTCATTCAAAACAGTAGTTTAAAAAAAATATGTTTACACTTTGGCGAAAATAAAAGAATACATAAAAACGATATGGAAATAAATTTTTTTTTGGTCAAATGAAGATATTTCAATAATCATGTGTATTTTTGGACACCGGTATACGTATGTATTAATCAGTAAAATATACATTGTGAAAAAATAAATTTCACGTCACGATTGCTGTACGAACGAAAATGAATCGCAATCGGCTCAAATTTAAACAATTGAGAGATAATTTTTAGAGGGGATAAATGCGAGTTTGATTTTGAATTACAGAAATTATAAAAATCGGTTGAGTCGCCTCAAAACTATCCCAGAGCCAAATGGCATAATTTTAAGTGTGATGTCTCTTCGAAAAAAAGGTTATCTAAAAAAAAATTAAAAACGCTATTTTTTTTTAATTAAAAAATTCATATTTTTCTGAAACTAATAAAGATACAAAAAAACTGATGTATTTTCTACAATCTACAACCCTTAGACTATCTTTCCACCATTTTTTTTTAAATCTGAGTAATGATATATTTTGCAAATCAAAAATTTATATTTTTCTGAAACTAATACAGATACAAAAAAAACATACAATCTGTATCCCTTAGATTATCTTTCAGGTAATTTTTATTAAAATCTGAATAATGATATATTTTGAAAAAATTGAAGAACTGGCGCTGTCACCATTTCTTTAAAAATTAAAAAAATCATATTTTTCTGAAATTAACAGACATACAACAAAACTGATTTATTTTCTACAAATCTACACTCAAATTACCAATTAAAGAAATTGCGCTCTCACCATCTTTTTAAAAATTAAAAAATTCGTATTTTCCTGAAACCAATATAGATACATAAAACTGATGCTGCACCCCTTAGATTGTCTTTTCACCAATTTTTGTTAAAATTCGAGTAATGATATATTTTGAACAAATTGAATAACTCAATATTTTTTTAAAAAATTAAAATATTTATATTTTTCTGAAACTGATACAAATACAAAAAAATTAATGTATTTTCTACAATTTACAACACTCATACTATCTTTTCACCAATTTTTGTTAAAATATCCGTAATGATATAGTTTGAAAAATTTGAAGAACTTGCGCTCTCACCATTATTAAAAAAAATAAAAAAATCATATTTTTCTGAAACTAACAGAGTTACAAAAAAACTGATTTAATTTCTACAATCTGCACCCTTTAGACTTTCCCCCAATTTATGTTAAATTATCCGTAATGATATAGTTTGAAAAAATTTGAAGAACTTGCGCTCTCACCATTATTAAAAAAAAATAAAAAAATCATATTTTTCTGAAACTAACAGAGTTACAAAAAAACTGATTTAATTTCTACAATTTACATCCCTTAGACTTTCCCACAATTTATGTTCAAATATCCGTAATAATACAGTTTGAAAAAAATTGAATAACTTGCGCTCTCACCATTATTAAAAAAAATAAAAAAATCATATTTTTCTGAAACTAACAGAGTTACAAAAAAACTGATTTAATTTCTACAATCTGCACCCTTTAGACTTTCCCCCAATTTATGTTAAATTATCCGTAATGATATAGTTTGAAAAAATTTGAAGAACTTGGTCTCTCATCATTTTTAAAAAAATTAAAAAATTCATATTTTTCTGAAACTAACAGAGTTACAAAAAACTAATTTAATTTCTACAATCTACACCCCTTAGACTATATTTCCATCAATTTTTGTTAAAATCTGACTAATGATACATTTTGAAAAAGAATTGAAATACTGGCGATCTCACCAGTTTTAACAAAATTAAAAAATTCATTATTTTCTGAAACTAATACAGATACAAAAAAAAACAAATGTATTTTTTACAATCTACAACCCTTAGACTATATTTTTATAAAAATCTTACTAATGATACATTTTGAAAAAAATTAAAAAATTCATATTTTCCTGAAACTAATACAGATACAAAAATACTGATGTATTTTCTACAATTTACAATCCGTAAAGTATATTTCTTCCAATTTTTGTAAAAATTTGAGTAATAATATATTGTGAAAAAATTTGAAGATCTTTCGCTCTCACCATTAAAAAAAATAATAGAGGTACGGAAAAACTGACATATTTTTGCAATCTAGACCCTTTAAGTTATAGCCTACTTTAATTTTTTTTTCGAAAAATACAATCCTAATTATAAATTTTTAAATCTTTAAATTGCATTAAATCTGTTTGATGAAAATATTTTAAAGATACGTCTCTGGTTTAGAGATAAGAAAATCAGTTTTAAATTTGAAGTCAATCAGTTAAAAAACCGTCTATTAGACAAGTTTTATTATTTCCATTAATTTTTACGTGTATCCCTTTTATCCACTCCTACTGTTCTCCAATGTACTAATTTTAAGGGTTACGTAATAATATAAATTTTAACGTTTGAATATTAATTGAATGACCTGAAGATGACTAATAAGCAAAACTAGTTGCCCTTTAAACTACTATTTTAAAGTTATATTACAACTAATTAATTAATTTGTTATACCCACCCATTTATTATCCCCTATTTGGTGGATTTTTTTAATTCTATAATACATAATAATTTTATAATTAATACACGATCGTAACCTTCGTAACTCTGGGTTACATTTCGGAGAACTCACTGTTTAAAATCAGTTTAGGGGAATACAAGTGGGGTTGGAAGTCATGGTAGTTAGAGCGTATAAAAGCTCACGGATTTTAAATTAAATAAGAAAGTCTACAAAGGGGGATGAATTTTGATACAAGGTTTTAAGTATTTATGTAATTTATTTCATTCTACAGTAATGGTTTATTAATCCATAAATATTTCTTTGAAAATTTCAGATCAAAATATTTTAACCAATCAGGTGCAATTATTTTTTATCATCGATATACGTAAATAATTTTAGCCTAGAATAGGTAACTTGGATGGTATGACACAGGATTTTTTATGTATAAGGCAGAATTAATAATTTGCTATCAAATATTTTATTTCTTTGAAAAAATATTGAAATTATCTTGCTGAATACCACATAAAATTGAATTAATAACCAAAAATTTTTTCTGGTCAGTTTTTACTGTCATTTTTTCTGATTTTGATGGTTATTCCACAGTTTGCATGGCATTCCAGATTTTGAAACATATTTTGGGTTTTACAATTTTTCAGAATTTTGCTAGTTATTCGTCATTTTGCAACTCATTTTAGATTTTATAGATTCTTCCAGATTTTGCAAACATTTCCAGAATCTACTGCCTTTTTTTCAGATTTTGTAAGTTCTTCCAGATTTTGATAGTTATTTCATATTCCAGTTTTTGAAACTTTATTTCGATTTTGAAAGTTATTGCGAGTTTTGCAAATATTTCCAGATTCTACTGTCTTTTTCAAATTTTGCAACTTATTTCAAATTTTTCAGATTTTTTAAATATTGCATTCTATTCCACTTTTGCAACTTAATTTAAATTTCGCATGTTCTTCCAGCTTTTGCAAATTATTCAAATTATAATGTCTTTTTTCAGCTTGTGCAAGTTAGTTCAGATTTTACAAGTTTTCCAGATTTTGGTAGTTTTTCCTTATTTTGCATGCTATTCCAGTTACTGCAACTTATAATTTAGATTTTGCATGTTCTTCTAGATTTTGCAAACTTTTCAAAATTCTATTTTATTCTTTTCAAATTTTGCAAATTATTTCATATTTTACAAGTTTTCCAGATTTTGATAGATATCCCATATTTTGCATTCTATTCCAGTTTTGCAACTAAATTTATATTTTGCAATCATTTCCAGCTTCTACTTTATTTTTTTTGAGTTTTCAAGTTCTTCCAGATTTTGAGTGTTATTTTATATTTTGCATCTTATTCCAGTTTTTACAACTAAATGTAAATTTTGCAAGTTTTCCCAGATTTTACAAACTTTTCCAGATTCTACTATCTGTTTTACAGATTTAGATTTTTTTTTTTAAATTTTACTAGTGTTTTTGAGTTAACGTATTTTTCAGATTATGCTAGTTTTTCTATAATTTGCTAATTTTTCCTGATTTTCCATTTTTTCCACAAGTTTTATTTAAATTTTTTTAGATTCTACAGGCTTTTGTTTAGATTTTGCAAGTTATTTCAGATCTTCCAAGTTCCAAATTTTGCTAGTTATTCGCCATTTTGCATGCTATTCCAGTTTTTGCTAATTAGTTTATATTCAGCAAGTTTTTCAGATTTTGTTAACATTTCCAGATTCTAATGTGTTTTTTTCAGGATTTGCCAGTTATTTCAGATTTTGGAAGTTCTTCCAGATGTTACTAGATTTCCAGATTTTGCTAGTTATTCCTTAATTTTGCATGCTATTTCAGTTTTTACAATTTCTAATTTAGATTTTGCATGTTCTTCCAGATTTTGCAAACTTTTCGAGACTCTAATTTCCTCTTTTCAGATTTTGTAAACATTTCCAGCTTCGACTGTCTTTTTTTCAGATTTTGCAAGTTACTTCAGATTTTACGAGTTCTTCCAGATTTCACTAGTTATTCCAGATCTTGCTAGTTATTCCACATTTTGCATGTTACTCCAGTTTTTGCTACTAAATTTAGATTTTGAAAACTTTTCCAGATTATACTGTCTGTTTTTCAAATTTAGATTTTTTTTTACCAGTTTTTTTTGAGTTCGAATATTTTTTAGATTATGTCAGTTGTTCTATAATTTGCAAAATTTTCCTGATTTTCTATAGTTATTTTCGGCCTTGCAGATTTATTCCAGATTATTTTTTTTATAGATTTTACAAGTTTTTTTTGAAATTTTGAATGATTTTTAGGTTTTTTAAATTTTTCGAATTTTTTTAGATTCTACAGACTTTTGTTTAGATTTTCTAAGTTATTTCAGATTTTGCAAGTTCTTCCAGATGTTACTAGATTTCCAGATTTTGCTAGTTATTCCTTAATTTTAAATACTATTCCAATTTTTACAACTTCTAATTTAGATTTTGCTCGTTTTTCTACATTTTGCAAACTTATCGAAACTCTATTTTCTTCTTTTCAAATTTTGTAAACATTTCCAGTTTCTACTCTCTTTTTTTTCAGATTTTACAAGTTCTTCCAGATTTAACAAGTTATTCCACATTTTGCATTTTACTCCAGTTTTTGCAACTAAATTTAAATTTTGCAAATTTTTCCAGGCTTTTTTTAATTTTTACTAGTTATTTTTAGAGTTCGAATATTTTTTAGATTATGCCAGTTATTCTATAATTTGCTAAATTTTCCAGATTTTTTATTTTTTCCACAAATTATGTTCGGCCTTGCAGATCTATTCCAGATTATTTTTTTTTGTAGATTTTAGTTTTTTTATTAAGATTTTGAAAGATTTTTAGGTTATCCAGACCTAGCTATTTGCGAATTTTTTTTGATTCTACTGACTTTTGTTTAGATTTTTTCAGATTTTGCAAGTTCTTCCAGATTTGACTGGTTTTTCCAGATTTGCTAGTTATTCGATATTTTGTATGCTATTCCAGTTTTTGCAAGATCTTCCAGATTTTGCAAACTTTTCCAAATTCTATTTTTTCCTTTCAGATTTTGCAAGTTATTTCAGATTTTACAAGTTTTCCAGATTTTGATAGTAATCCGGTATTTTGCATGCCATTCCAGTTTTTGCACCTTAATTTATATTTTGCAAGTTTTCTCAAATTTTACAAATATTTCCATATTCTACTGTCTTTTTTCAGATTTTGCAAGTTAATTTAGATTTTGCAAGTTTTCCCAGATTTTGCAAACTTTTCCAGATTCTACTCTCTGTTTATCAGATTTATAATTTTTTTAATTTTTACTGGTTTTTTTTGAGTTCGCGTATTTTTTAGATTATGCAAGTTTTTCTGAAATTTGCTAATTTTCCTAATTTTCCATTTTTTCCACAAGTTATGTTTGGTCTTGCAAATTTGTTCCAGGTTATTTTTTTACAGATTTTTACAAGTTTTCTTTTTGAGAAATTAAAATATTTTCATGTTATCCAGGCTAGCTTGTTTTTTTTTAAATTTGTGAACTGTTTCAGATTCTGTAGGCTTTTTGTTTATAATTTGCAAGTTATTCTTGTTTTTAAGGGTTTTTATATAGGTACTAGATTTTTTTAGATTATGCAAGTAGTTTTTTAATGAATTTGCTAATTTTTCTATATTTCTAGATTAGTAACAATAATTTGTGTTTTGAGTAATAAATCTACTGAAAATAAACATATTAGCAAATAAATATTGTGTTTTACAGTAATGCTTTTAGATTTAGCTACAGCGAACGTTGCTTTCAATCATGATAAACTGATTGAGGGTAGATTTATACATGTTTCTGACAACTTTTAATTAATTTTCCAGAAAGAAAGAACATACATTGCTAGAAATTATATCCTAATTCTAAAATAACTTTTAACCCCAAATATTTAATTAATTAGAAATTTAAATTCTATCATTTGCAAGTTTCTCTAACAACAATAATTTTAACATTGTCGTTGCTCATTCAACCTCGAAGCTATAAATTTGCCAATGATAATAAACATTACTGTGAAGTACACAATATGTATCCTTATTCCCTCAGGTTTGTTTACCATCAAATTTAATGCTTTAGTTCGAATTTTACTGACTCTAAAAACAATGCGGTTAAAAAGAAAACAATAAAGTTTTTAATTTATTTCTTTATTAGTTTGTAATTTAGAAATCAACCTTTTATAGTTAAAAATTTATATTTTAAAATAAACTTTCATTATTATTTTGTCTAAATTGTTTATATTATTTTAGACATCATTTAAACTATTTTTTATCGTAAAATAAAAACATATTTTAATTTTAAAAAACCAATTCTTATTATAATGAAAATTTCAATCACAAATATTTCAAAGAAAATAACATTATATCAAATAAAAATCTTTTTAAAGAATTTAATACACAATTAATTCCTTGTTAAATTTTGTGTTGCCAGCACTGATTGTCCAGGATCAAGGATGGTTACTATAATACCCCTAGTGTGGAATATGGTCTTGGACACTCATCAGCCGCCTTAACAACGACTATTACTACACATCCTATTAACAAGACAATTCAAGAACATACCCTGCGAAAGAATGCAAGTAGCTCAAAGAAACATAGAACAGTGATGCGAGGATTACTGTCTATCAAGAAATGGTTCCCTTCTCATATAAAAGGAAGGTACTGAAACTAAAACCTCTAGAACTGGGGACCAAAAACCCATAAACCAGAACAAATTCAAAGAATAGCAAGTCTCAACATAAGCTATGGAAATCATCTTCAGTCTCAGGCAAGCCACGTTGACGACTGTGATAAGACTCCGCTCGGTTGGAATAAAGCCTGCTGTAGGATCCGGTGAGGTAAGATATCACTTCTGGCGAGAAGCACTTGGCACGCTTCCACTGCTAAAAGCCAACCTTTCACTAGAAAGTTATCACAAAATATATCGAAGAGCATTTGATCACACCTCTTTCAGATCGAAGACAGCTGTCGCAAGGCATAGCGTAGACGGCACCACTTGTAGGTGGATACAAACCATGCTATACCATGGGACAGCTGAAGCGTCATTGTTGGATGGGACCATGGAGGTGTCAACTTTCAAGGGTTGCCCACAGAATCGCCTCTAGTATCATATTTGGTAATTGACGAGCTCTTGCTGCACCTCAATAGTGACGTACTTGTGGTGCCTCAAGGAAGATAATGCCAATACTGGCATAATAGCACTAATCACCTTCACCAAAAATAAGAAGCTGGACAACCTCAGGTTACCAGAGCTCTTGATTATGCAACTACAAATAAACCAAGAGGTGAAGTATCTAGTTATAACCTGGAATAAGCACTTGCAAAAAACCATGAACAAGGGAAAAATGACAGTAATGGACACCAAATGGGATCTAAATTCACGCACGTACCTACATTGCTGAGGTAAGACACATGATAAGTTACGGCTCTATGGTGTGGTGGTCTAAAGTAAATCTAAAAAGGGCTTTACAAGAGCTTTCTAAACTCCAAAGACCAGCCTGCATTTGCATTATAGATCCTATTGCTATGGAAAACATATTAAACCTTCCGCCACTTGATATTCATATCAGAGCGGAGGCAAGAATGGGTGCATTCAGATTTTAGTACAACTGTAACTGATGTCCAAGTGAACAAGGACATATTAGTGTAATAAAAGTCATCATAAACTCGTTACTAGAAATGGGAAGTGATGAAATGATGTCAAAAAATAAGTTCACAAAACCATTCAACATTCAATTAACATGTGCAGATGAAAATACATCCAAGTGTAGAGAGGGAACCCTGGTATGGTATACGGATGGATCCAAGACCGGCAGTGAAACAGATACTGGAATACGCAGAAACTATGGGAACATTGGGAATTAGGTATCAGTATTCCAAGAGTTATATTTGAAGGAGAACATTGAAAAGGGCTATAGAGAGAAAACAATCCCATTCAGGCAGCCCTACAAGCCCTAACATGCTAAAAAATCAGATTAAAACTGGTCTGAAACTATATACAAATCCTACTTGTTCTGGAAAACCAAAACCAGGTAACACTTAAATGGGTTACTTGATATAAGGGTATAATAGGGAACGACTAAGCAGACGATTTAGCAAGAAAAGCCTCTGCTACCAAATTGACGTGCCCCGAGCCGGTTTTTTGGCATTCCGATATCTGCAGTACGACTCTGGCTAACTAGGTGGGCTACTAAAGAACATCAGTCAAGCTGGCATCTTGTGTCGGGTCAAAAACAGTACTAATAACTGGAACTAGCCACCTTAAGATTAATCAAAGGCCATGACATATAGATAACCATCTTGCTGACTAATTGGCTAAGAGGCAGCCAACTAAAAACTATTTAGACCTGGCTCCTTCACTGGACTAACTGCATCGATCGTGACGGAGCTAATTAAGGATCACTTCCTTGTGGAATTCAAGAAAAGATGAGATGAAACAAGAAGTTGCTAGGGACTTCGTAAATTACCCTGACAATACAACAGTCAATAAATAATTGTCCATGACTGGACAGAATCTGCATCTAGTAAGAGGCATTCTGACTAGTCATGGTCCAGTAAGAAAATACCCCAACAACATGGGATTGTCGGACTCCGTACTCTGCAGGGGGTATGAACAAGAAGACGAGACAATCGAGCAGATCCTATATGATTGCCGACACTCTCATTAATGAGGAAAATTGTGTTCGACGCGTATTGGGGCTTTTTTTGCGAGGTACCGTTGAAGCTTCGGTCAGCTGTTTTCCCTAAACGTTCAATTTTCGCGTAAAAACGGTACTGAATTTTTGTCACAGCCTATACTCAACGGTTCGCCAAATCTCTAACCGTGTTATGAAGTTCGGTTTGATTGCAAATTGACTTAACCTTTCAACATTAATTCGCGCTTAAACCTCAAACGATATTATTTATTTAAATTTTTACCTTTATTGTAAGAAAAATCAGTGAAACTGAATATGTTGAAATTTTTATAAATTATAAAGGAATAGTATATTGTTTAACGAGCAAGGAATGATAGTTATTTCCCACGAGTATGAAGTTTGCAGCATGAGCCGCAGGCGAATGCTGCAAATCATACGAGTGGGAAATTAGCATTCCATGCGAGTTAAACACTATACTTTTTCTACGGCTGTAATAGATAATAGCGAAATGATTTAACAAATAACATGAATTTCAAATTTAACGTCATTCAAAATATCTATTTAGGTACAATTAAAATATCAATTACACTTAGTATAAATGAGAAGTCTTGAAAAATGATTTGTAGGACTTTTCATATTTTTCCTTAGATAATTCTGGAATTAAACTTAAACATGCCTGATTTTAAACGTTTAGCTATATAAATATACTAAAATAGAACTGTCATTACTTGAAATTGACATTCCATGAAAGACCTGATTTATTGAAATAATTACACAATAAATTATTGTGTTATCAGATACGGAAATAAAATTGGAGACACACAATGTACCTCATTGATTTACCAAGAACAGTTAAGAAAGAGCAGTTTTGTATTATAGCCGTAGAAAAAAGGTGTTTCAGTTGTAGTCAGGTTAGACTTGGCTCAAGTCCTAATGCAAAACGAATCAGATGGTATGGATCACGATTGAGTTTTAATAGTAAAATTATTTCCATCTTTGTATGTGTATCATTATTAATGAAAAACTTAACAAACTCATCAAAATAAGTACAAATCTAACATAATGAGATCGTAGCACAATGTTTGCTCGGCTTGAGTTAAAAATCAAGAAAAATTGAATTGTAAACAAATAAATCAGTCTTTTTCAAATTTTATAAGCTCATAACATCTGTCAACAACACCGTTTTCCGGAACCGCTGCGTTTTCACGAATTCTTGCAAAAAGTGAAATAAAAAGATAATTGAAAAGGATAGCAGATATACCGCGGAGTAGTCAACGGTATGAGATCGGTACCTCGCAAAAAAAGCCTTTAGCTAACGCCGGGCTTCATAAGATAAGCCCCTCTTCATATAAAAATTGTAGGTTGGCGGACGAGCTAAGTCCTCACTTACTAAGAAGGATGCACAATGGGCCTAATGAGGTAATAAAAGTTTCGTCCTTCATGAGCATTTGTGGATCTACAAAAATTCTATATAACTCCAGTTTGTGCTTTCTCCTTACTTTCGCCAAGAAATTTAAAGCAAGAAAACGAACGATCGAACCGCTCTTTCTGGCGATCCAATTAGCGTACGATCTACGATCGCGTTCGTTACTTTTATCCTTACTTTCGTTATTTCAGTATCAACGATTTTATGTTAAATCTTATTTTTAAAGTGTTAATCTTTATGTTTTCCTTGATTTTTGTGAAAAAATGGCAATTTATCGTTTAATCTCTACTTTCGTTAAGAATCGTGAAACGATGAGGAAAGTATTCATGGGGCGACCACTGACGTTTTTATCTCCAGGTGTTAAACTTGCTCTTCGTGGCCAATTTTTTACTACGTAATGTTTATCTCTTTGGTGACTAGGTCATTCGCATAAAAAATAACAAAACGAACCACGTAAGTATAATTTTCTTGAAAACTGTTTTCTCAACAGAAGTAAGTACCTACGTCTACAAAGTATCTACCTTATATAAAAAAACTCGTATTCCTACTATTAACTACACATTGAAAAATATTTTATTATTTTTTTATTTTTATTGAAATTAATTCCTCCGGAATTCCTCCGGTATGGAATAACTGTTCTTAGTATAATTTCAGTGCATAGTTAATCCTAAAACTAATGAAATATCAATAATTATTTAAAGTCGTTTTTACCCTCTATGTAAAATTAGTATAGGCGGTTTTGAAATCTGACCGTCGATATGAGCTCTTTCTGGCGATCCAATTAGCGTACGATCTACGATCGCGTTCGTTACTTTCTCCTTACTTTCGTTATTTCAGTATCAACGATTTTATGTTAAATCTTATTGTTCATGTGGTTCTTGATATTTTCCTTGATTTTTGTAAAAAATAAGGTAATTTATCGTCTCCTTACTTTCGTTAAGAGTCGTGAGAAGGCGAGGAAACGGACGATCGGAAGTATTCATGGGCGACCACTGACGTTTTTAACTACAAATGTTAAACTTGCTCTTCGTGGCCAATTTTTTACTACGTAATGTTTTTCTCTTAGTGACTGACTCATTCGCATAAAAAATAACAAAACCAACGATCGAACCATCATATGAGATCTTCCTGGCGATCCAATTATCGTTCGATCTACGATCATTTGTCACTTTTCTCCTTACTTTCGTTATTTCAATATCAACGACTTTATGTTAAATCTTATTGTTAATGTGGTAATCTTGATGTTTTCCTTGATTTTTGTAAAAAATGAAGTAATTTATCGTTTCGCCTAACTTTCGTTAAAAGTCGTGAGGAAACGGACGATCGAAAGTATTCATTTTTAACTCCAGGTGTTGCCCTTCGTGGCCAATTTTTTTCTACGTAATGTATATCTTGGGCGTCTAACCCATTTGCATAAAAAACTTGGTATATCCTTGCAATCCAGTTAACATTGATACTTTTAGGTCAGCACAAATGTTCCATAAGAATTGTGAATATTTAATTTTTTCGAGTAATACCTTCATATTTCTTTTAAAATTGAGATGTGATAGCAAAAAACCATCAACTGGAGGATATTCGGAGCATCAAAATCTTCATAGTTATGATAATTTTATTTAAAGGAGGATTTAATTGCAGACCAGTCCAATGTGACTTAAAGATTCAAATAAAATATTAATCATGTGTAAATTCATCAAATTTTGATAAAACATAACAAAAAACAATTAACGCTCATATACAGAATATTTTTTTACTTTACGTATTAAACTTTTGGAAATCAATTATATTTTAAAACTTCTCTCAAGTAAAAACAAGCTGAAAAGCTTTGTTCAGGAAAATTATGGCAACAAATTGAATGCGATTTTTAATGGAACGTAAATGGAATTATGCGAAAGTTAATTCGCGAATATTTTTGTATTGTATATAGTCTTTTTAAACTTTATAATAAATTTCTATTCGTAATCCCATGATTAACAGAGTTGGTTTTGGGTTTTTGTTCGGAAAATAATTCGTCAATAGTAACCAGTTTTGAATTTGTCTGCAGGTATAAATTTATATTAATCAACTGTTAGAATTAACTAGGAAGTGGAAAAGAAATAACAAAATACAAAAATTAGACAAAGCGAATTAAGCAACATCAAAATAGACAAAGGTGTAAGACGGAGAAATATAAGGGGACTTCAAAATAGTCTCCCTTTTCAATATTTTAATGATAATATAAAAAATTTTATATTAAAATTTAAGTTCTCACACCATCGCTTTCCGTTTACTCCTATATTAAATCTTGAACGGCATCCACTTCATTTCCTGCATTTCCCCATTATTTACTAAAAAAAATGTTCAAAGCAAAGGCAACATCTAAGAAAAAATAATTATCGCCGTTTCTTTTAATAGTAGTCATTCGTTTCCAGTAGATCGATCCTCCCTAACGTTTTTCGCTTATTTGTTGGATGAAAAGTGCCGGGAAATGACAGATTTTTATCAGTCACCGTTTCCCTCTTACTTTTCAATTTTCCTGTTCGATCCAAAAGCACTGCCATGCCCGTACAAAAAGTGTGCTTTACTTAAGGAATTGAAAGAAATCTTTTCAAATGTCGGAGGGATTGCAGTCTTGGACGACATCCATTTCTGTCAAAATAAATATTTTGCTACATTTGATATTTTAAAAATCGATCCAATACTGTAAAATCTTTCTTGATTTAGGTTTTTTAATAGATTTATAATACACGCAGAAAAAGTGACACTACACACATAAAAAAATTATTTTAATTTAAATAAACAGAATTACTTGAAAATAACTCTTTAGATTAAAATTACACGACTTTAATTTAAAAAAATTACGTTAATCTAAAAACGTTCATTTATTTCTATTAAGAAAATCATTTTATTGGTTCGTTTTCTTATTTCAAGAATATTTTGTTGCGTCAATAAGCTGGTAGTTTTCTTATAAAATATTCGTCATTGTTAAATCAAAGATATCAATTATTTTAATTTGATAATCCGATTTTTTTATAATTAACAGCAATTATTTTGAAATAATAATTTCAAATATCTTAATAGAACAACCCTGTGATTCTTTAATCAACTTTTATTTATTTTGATTTAAGTAAATAAGATTCTTAATTCATACTTACTCACTCTTACTTTTATTTTAAGAAAATTGCTTGTTTTTTTTTTAATAAACATAAGTTCAATTTTAACAAAGCGGATTTTAGAAATTTGAACCAAAATAAAATAATTTGTTAATAAAAGACAATATTTAAGTACCTATATTAAGATACATAAATAATAATTGTTTTATTTGTATCTAAAAAATATGAGATAGGGTATCTATTCATAAATTCATATCTTAATATTTAATAAGAAATATTAATTTACTTAAATACAAATGACAATGAACTTCTTCTTTTCTATTGTATTTATTTTACCCTTTTACCCTTATGTTTCTTCTGAATTACCTATGATTTACTTGAATACATTACTGCTGGAACTATAATATTGAGTTTAAGTTTGCTTTCTTTACTTATTTCTTTCTTATCCATGGTGTTATTATTTAAGGTGTAATAGTAATACAGATTATTTGCTTGTTTGGATAATTAGATAATTAACTAAATCCAATTTAAATATATAATTTTTTGTTAATCTAAGCAAATAAAATTCCCAGATCAAGACAATCATATTGTTGAAACAAGTTAAATGAAATTCTTGATCCAAGAAATCCATTTTCTTCACTTAAATAATTATGGAATTGGCAGTGACCAATAAGAAATCCTATAATTTCAAATTGTTCAACAATGTTGCCGGTCTTACAATACATTTTACTATACATGCATTATTATTAATTTACATTATCATTTAATTAAAAAAAACCAATTACAAATTATCTGATATTTATGGAAACCTGTAAATAGGTATATCAAATTTGGTTTATCGGAATTCTTTGAACATTAACATAAGTAGGTATGTTTTATGTGTGTCTAATAATCAATTATGGTGGTGTACATGAGTAAAATTAAACAAGTCATTATCGTCATGTTTAGATTTAAAACGTTCTTACATACTTCCGTAAGTACCCTAAATTCATTTTTTATTTATTTATTTACAAATTTATTATTACTTGGAAATTATATTTTTTAAATAAGCTTGACAACATGTAAATTAACAACCGTTTGAATTTTCAGCGGTCATGCGTAGGTATTGTCTTCTATGTTTGTCCCAACTCCCAACCGGCTGTGTCGAGTCTCGTTAGGGGTCGTGGGTCGAGTCGTCCATTTTTATTTTAAACCAAGAAGGGAAAAAGTCAAAGTGAAGCAATCGATAGTATTGATTGTTAGTATTCTTTGCCGTAAATTAAATATGGAGTTATCCACGTTAAATGAGAGGGTAGATGAAGAATATATATAGAAGTTTAATGGTAAGTTTGTATATATTTAGATTTTTAACAATTTTTTCAGTTTAAAGAATTTTCAAGACTTTGAACTGTTTAATGGCGTTTTTCTAGAAAACGGTTTAGTAAATTTATTGCTAAAATATTTACTTATTTTTTTAGAAATGGATAGGTATTAACTTGGAAGAATGTATTATAATGGAAAATGATACTCTAACGGAAATCATTAAACCTTTAAAAATAAGAACAAAATTGTTAGAAATTATGAAAAAGTAAAAGGGCTATCACCAAGAGGTATGTATATAGTCTAGGGTTTTTAAATGAGGAAATACTTATACATATATGTTAAATGAAACACTATAAAATTACATTTTCAATACTAAAAGTACACTTCCTTATTTTGAATCAAGAGGAGAAGTGAACTTTTTTAAATACATTTTTCAGGCAGCGTCTGATAGCACAAGAACGACATCAACGTTGTCTGATGTGGAGCTTTTGTGCCAGATCTAGGAATTTCCGATTTGTTAAATGTATATCCCTTTCCAATCTTGATGAATACATTTTTAGACCTAGATTTGACGATTTCGACCTTAAAATTTTATTAACATCTCCTTTGGGAAATTCTATTCTGAAATATTATGACTAATTCCAAATTAAATGAAACATCAAGAAACCGATTAGTGGATATAGGTAACTATTTATTTTACACATTAAATGTTACTGCTTTTTTTTCATTGCCAAACTTATATTAAGTTATATACATGTACCTGTGTCTTTGTGTTTGTTAATTTTACTAATCTTATGTTAAATTACATCTACATGTTTTTTGTGTTTATTTTTTTTTTCGTTTGTACTTTCATAAGTAAATTTTTTATATTATTAAGTGTTTTATTGCAAATATCACGGACCCTTAACACAAATGGAATATTTTTGTATTAAATATATTAATTTTTTCCAACCATATAGGAGTTAAAATATAAATTTTATTTATGCTACAAAAATATATTTTAAAGCAAAATAAAATTCAATCATGCAAGTAAATAATACTTTTTAATTCAAAAAGTTGAATGTCATGATACAAAAAAATAATTTTTATCATTAAAAAAAGGATCTTCGTATATTGCAAGAGACTTATATCTTCTCTATAGTTTTTTTCTAGGTTCTGCTTGTATTTTAAAATAATATTATGGATATTAAAGTCACATGTGGCTTTATTATATATGGATAATGAGCCATATGTGGCTGTATTATCCAAGAAAGTATTTAAAAAATACAAGAGAACTATTTTCTCGAAGTAACAAAACTGATTTTCTTGAAACAAGAAAATGGTTTTCTTAAAGCAACACAATTCAAGTTCATAAAACAAAAATATGATTTTGTTAAAGTGAGTAAATCCAATACTTAAAATAAAAAAGTATGTTTATAACACAAGAAAATTATTTTGTTAAACTAAAATTATCTTTCTCTTAAAGTAAGAAAATAAAAATTCATAACGCAAGAAATAATTTTCTTATATTAAGAAAACAATTTTCTTAATTTGAGAAAATACTTTTCTAAATTTAAGAAAATCTTTTTCTTAAGTTAAAACAATTATTGTTTTTTAGGAAGACATTGAATCGCTTAAATTAAGTATTCCAATAATTTTAAATTAACAATGTCAGTGCTATTAATTTAATAAAATCTATTTTTTTCATTTAAATTCTGAATTATCTTTACACAAAAAAATCATCTTTTTAAATAAAGAAAATTTCTAAAAAAATGGTTTTCTTCAAGAAACAAAATATTTCTTAGGGCTATATATAACCGTTTAATTTACTTGGAATAAAACAGCCTGCTTTATTTTGAACAATTATTTTTATGTGTGTATATTCAAATAAGTATGTTCTTAAATAAAATACCTTCTTGAACTACTAAATTATATTCCAATTATAGAATAAACATAATCGTATTTTAGGACAGAATACTTATACTTTCTTTTGTTGAGTTGAGTTTCAGACTCCAGTTAACTTTGTTTTAAACATCATTTTTCAACCCTTTTTATAATTCCCCCTTTTTTGAACCTTTCATGTTATTTCATGTACCCCAAAAATTTGTTCCTTTCCATATTTTATCCCTTTTCTGATGCGCACCACCTTTATGCAATTTGTGCAATTTTTAATTCAATTACTTCTTGTTACTTACATGGTAAGTCAGTTTGTTTGTAAATTAGATAATAGGAAAATTTTTATTGTCGTATTGTAACATTTTTAGGCCTGATGATGGATAATTAGCCGAAACTAGTTTCCGTTTATATTAAATTACTGTGGTACATGACATTGAGTTTCATTACTTTTATGAGAGAAAACGCCATAATTTTGACATTTTATATTTATAGAGTTTTAGTATCTCATCCGCTAACGTTACCGCTAATCCTAATTTCGAACAGACTGCACATGCTCACTTAAAAATAAAAATTTCCGGATGTTCTGCGAGTCTCTTTAAGTAGATAAACTAAGAGAGAACTGGCGCATTTATCGATCTCTTGGGATATGGATAACCTTATACATTTACTTATACTTTCATTCAGAATAAGAATAACAATTAACTGAATCATAAGTTTCTAGTGAAGAAAACGCCATAATTTTGACATTTTATATTTATAGAGTTTTAGTATCTCACCCGCTAACGTTACCGCTAATCCTAATTTCGAACAGACTGCGCATGCTCACTTAAAAATAAAAATTTCCGGATGTTCTGCGAGTCTCTTTAAGTAGATAAACTAAGAGAGAACTGGCGCATTTATCAATCTCAACAAGGCATTTGACTGTGTTAACTATCGACGTTGACGTTCACGTTGACGCATTAACACATGACGTAAAGGGTTTAAAAAGTGAAGGGATTTTATGAGTATCGATTAGTACTGTCATATATCGGCGCTCCAGGTATAAAATCCTTTCGCTTTCTAAGACCTTTACATCACGTGATACTGCATCAACGTTAACGTCAACATAGTCAAATGCTTTGTTGAGATCAATAAATGCGCCAGCTCTCTCTTAGTGTATCTACTTCTATAACTCAAATATATTAAACAATTGTCATAATAGACACATGACATAACCTAAAATGCAGAAAAACTCAATTGCTTTGCTAAAACTCTATTCTATATGCTAACCAAATTTAGCGTTAACGTTAGCGTTAGCGGGCGAGGTGCTAAAACTCTCTAATATTATACATCCAAATAAACGTACAGAGGTCGGCATAAGTCTGGCAACGTTCTCGAAAAAGATTGAAACGAAGCATGTTTGTACTTCTGACAGTTGTGTCTGTGTCATGATAAAACGTGCTCGTCGAGTAGACGCGTTTTCAGAATGAATAACCGATAAAAGTTCACGCTTCAAGAAAGACTTTTTTTTTTGTTACGTCGTACGAACACGGATTACGAATCAATGTTTACCGAATTTCAACAACAATTTCCGAACTCGCCGTTACCAATTCGTTCAACAGTGTGGAAAATGTTCCAGGAATTTTTAATAACGGGCTCTGTTGCCGACAAGGCGCGTTCTGGATGACCGATATCTGTAACAACTAACGAAAACATAGAAACAGTGGCGCTATCGTTTATTGAGCAGCCGAACCAATCTGCAGTGCGGCTATCGGGAGAGCTTCAAATTCCCGATCGTTCTTTACGATGAACGCTGAAACGCATGCACTATCGAGTTTACCGTCCGGGTCTCCTCCCTTTGTGAGTGGTACCTCGGATGCGCTCAGGATGATCCGCAGTTCCAGCGTTCCATTTTGTGGTCGGATGAAGCAACCTTCAAGATAAACGGTACTGTAAATCGTCATAACTGGGTGTACTGGAACGACCAGAATCCTCATGTCTTCATTGCGGCAATTAAACCTGCCTGGAATGTGTCTGTGGGCAGATATCCATGCGGAAGGTCTCGTGGGTCCGTACTTTTTTGAGGGTAACGTGACGGGCCAAAGTTATCTGGAAATGCTCGAAGATTTACGTGGGCAAATGAACAACGATCCAACACTCGCGAACATCCGTCATTTCATGCAGGATGGAGCTTCGCCGCACTACGCGTTATATGCGGCAGTTCCTTAATGATCATTTTGGAGAATGGATGGGCAGACGAGGAAACTTTGATCGGCCCGCACGGTCCTGTGACCCTGCGATTTCTTCATGTAGGGCCTTCTCAAAGACCGCGTTTTTGCAAGAAGACCACGCATCCTTCCCGAGCTCCGAATTGCAATTGAAGAAGAATTCGCGGACACTTTAACATGCTTCGCCTAACGTAAATCAATTTGAACACTTAAACTCCATTTTTCGAATCCCTTTTGTAATTTTTTCGAATAAATTAATTTTAACGCTGCATTTTTTTATGCAAATTTGTTGCCTGATTTAAACCGAGCCCTGTATTAGACGTAATCTGGAAGATCCTAACTACTGAGCTAACTACTGATCAGAAGAATAAAAACGTAAAGCTCTTGCACGTCAATCAGTAGGCCCGAATCCTAAATCTCAGCTACGCAAGCGCGACATTGAAGTTTAATGGATTAGAAGGAAACGGCAAGATCCTGAATACAGGTTACAAGATCAACAGCGTGATACAGTTGAACATCAAATTGCATTGACGTTACTAGCAGGTTTTGATTTGCACTTCAACTACTTCCAGAAGATAAAGAATTTGATGATGATTGAAGATATAAGATAAGAAGTGCGGCGGCAATTAAGGATCAGCAACATACGTGACGGTGCATTTAGCCACTTATTTCGGGCAGCGTCCGAGGGTCGTTATGACATTGATAAAATCACTAGAGTCCAGAAGGGCGGGTTTTACTTGCCCTAATGGATTGCGCTCCTGGATATTTGCTGCTGGGGTCAAATAAAATTCATTAAATAAAAATAATTGAGATTATTTATTGCTATAAATCCGGCGAGAAAGAAAAATTTTGCACTAAGATTATTCGGTGACGTGTCGGACGGTAAAGGCACGACTTCCGGGCTGGGGTGGCGGTCGAATGAGCTTAAAATGTCCTTCAACTCGACTAAAGTAGATAAGCTAAATGCATACGGGCCCACTTATTAATCTCAACAAGGCATTAGACTGTGTTGACTCTCTATCTCAGTTATTAGTAGCCAGATTTAAACAGGTCAAACGGCATTGCATTATAAATGTAATAAATACGTAAACAAAAATCATGCGCAGAAGCAAAGACTAAAGATCTTTGAGGTTCAACTTTATTATTTTTTCTAAAAATTAAACGCAGAAAACGGTATTGTATTATAAATAAGATGGAGAATATATATAGTTAAAGAAAAATCATGTTAGTCACCAAAGACCAAAGGGCATTAGTGACTGACATGATTCTTCTTTAAATATATATTCTTCGTCTGATTTATAATACAACACCTTTAGTCTTTGCTTCTGCGCATGATTTTTTTTCAGAGAGTTAATACAGTCAAATGCCTTGTTGAGATCAATAAGTGGGCCCGTATGCACTTAGCTTATATACTTACTAAGATGTCTAAAATCTTGGTTTTTCTACTTATACTTGTAAAAGTTTGGGTCAAACTGGGAGATTTCTACCTACTTGATTTTAACCAATTTTGAGAGATTTCTAGAGTTTTAGATTAGAAATTTCAGATGGCGCATACATCGCTCATAGTAAACTGTAAACACATATTACACAGGATGCATTTATATTCTGGATACTGAATACAGATGATATCTCGAATCTTCAGCTTTACACTGTCCACATAAAATACAGAACGGATCCATTTGACGAAAAGCATCCTTACAATTCTAAACAGCGCCATCTTACAGAATTCTGGTAAGTTCTATTGAACTTAATAGGTGGTACTCCCAAAAGGTACCAAAAAAATCGAGTCAGAAGATACACCACTCGACCTATGTCTGAATCTGGTTATTGGTTCGATCTCTAACTCGAACCCCAACTCGAACTGATGAGAACGATTTAAATCGTGATATACGGTATGGTTTTCTGCGTGTGAAAAGAATAACGGTCACTAAGTAACTTCGTTACATTTTAATAAATAATTTTTTTAGTTATGGCTAATTCATTTTAGCTTTTCAAACGAAATTCAAAACATTAAAACATTTGAATTATTTAGAAGTCTACGTATACGCCACACTGTGGCGCTTCGCTAATTGTTTTAATTTGTGCAGGCAACGTGTTAATTTCGTTGAATTTGATAGCCAAAGCACAATAAATGGAATATAATTATATAATTGTACCAGTGCCTTTATGTATGTACTTTTTTTAATGTAAGGTCGAGTTTATAAACAAAATGCGCTTTACAATTGGCTGAATTTGAAAATTTCCGTTTTTTTTGTCGATACAAAATTTATATTTAATAATACAAACGTTCCTTTGGGTAGTTAAGTAATTTAGTCGAAGCCAACTTTGTTAAAAAAAACCGTTTACTTGGAATTTATGTGACAAATTTAATCTCGGTAGGCGTCGTTTCTTCCAAGCAATTTTAATTTATCAAGATTTAAATACCACAAGAAATATTATATTACCTTGCCGTGTTTCTCAGATTTTTTATTATTACTGGGGTATAAATTTCTGTTTCTGCTTTTTTCGCCACAAATAATTTTTAATTCCGGAAAAATGTTACGCATAATCAATGATTAACGTTCGAAAAATAAATTAATAAAAAAATTAAAGCTTATCATAATTATAAACAATTTGTATTAAGACAAATTATATATATGATTAAAAAATTGTCAGATGCAAAGAAACTTTGGCAATAGCTAAACTCTTTTTATTAGGTATTAGCAGTTAGAAAATACTAAATTATGTAACAAAGGGACTAAAGTGCCATTTTTAATCCCGATAGTGAAGATTGTCTCCAATCAATCGAGGGATTAGTATAGTAGTACAAACACTATTTTTTGCACCGCAGGAACTAAAACTTAAGAATTCATACGATAATTATGTCAAAAAAAAACTCAACACAATTACGTAATTATTATAAAAAAATAAGGAATTAAAAAAACCGTCCTGTTGGGGGGTTTAAATTTGAATCCTCTTGCCACATTGACATATAGAGATTATTAAATATTTTAGTCTCAAGGGATTAATTTTAAGTCCTTATATAGAGATTATTAAATATTTTAACCCCAAGGGAGTAAAAGTTGCACTATGGTCCCTAAAATTGGGAAGTAAAACGCATGTTTTAGTCCCTGCGATGCAAAAAAGCATTATTTACATTTACTAATATTTTAATAAACATAAAAGAAAATTAATTTTTTTTCTAGCTGTATTAATTTTTACTTTATTTTCCAGCAATATTTATATTTCAGTCGACTTAATTAAAATATATAAAAAGGAGTAAATTCGCTTTAAAAAAAAATACAATTAAAATCTGGCTACGCTTCCATTTCTCGGAAATACTCTACAAGCCAACTCTATTCATCCAAACTTTTCTCCTTTGTTTTCCATTCGAGATTCCATGGAGAGTCTCTGCTCTGGAAATTTTTACTTACTTGGCATTTTTTACCCTATTAAAATCAGAAGAGGAGGTGAAAATCAAGTCCAGATTTTATTGTTAGCATCGTCTGCGTTTAATGTTGCAAAGGGCATTGATTTTGATGAACGAATTTCAAGAGTTTAATTAAGAATAAATTAACTTTTAAGGTGGAATAAGAGAAAATTTGTATAACAGTTATTCAGTTGTATTGGAATTTTAGTGCTTGCTTTGGATCAGTGATTCTCAAACTTTAGATTGTAAAAAAAAACATTAAAGGAATTGCGAAAATTATTTCAAAATAATACACTAAAAAAAGCACTAAAAAATTTTAAACGTAAAAAAAAACAGTAAAAAAGTAAGAAAGAAAATCTTTTTAAAAAAAGGGAAACAATGGGAAAAAAGTTATAACGAAGTTACTTAATTGCCGATATTGTTTTAATTACATTTACTTAATCTTTAATAATTAAAATATATTAATTATAACGCTCACGTCACCGGATTAAAATTTACTTAACATTATAGTGAAAGTAACTTTCCTTTGAATATAAATATAAGCGCGATTCGATAAACCTCAGCCCGACAGATGCAAACAATTGCACACGCAACAAATTTTACGATATACCACAATTCAATTCGTTCTCATCAGTTCGAGTTTAGTGACATGTTGAAGTGTTTAAGGGGCGCAGCCAAGCTCAATCGATCGCCAACTAGTATACCAGTCAGAGAGACCGAGTCGTGCCTATATCGTCTGACCAGATCAGAGTTCAACGTCACCAAGTAGGAACCTTGTTACACATCATTTCCCTACTTCACTTAATTTGGTACTTCTGGTTTTTAAATAAAGACAATTATTTTCACCTTGGTAATTTTTTTTTGTTTACTAATTGTTGGTGAGCATTAATATTCTAGTATAGGAACCAAGATTAACTCACCAGGTGAAGTAGGCAAATCGACGGGATATAATACAGTAAGTCCACGAGGCTGCAGTGAATCCGGTTGATAAAGAACGTTTCCGAGAAGAAAAAAATGGGTAAATAGTGGGAAAAAAACAAGTTTGAAAAAAAGAAAAAAAGTGAAAAAAATGGAGAAAAAGTTGAAAAATCTTAAATGCCCTTGATTGCCTGAAATAAGAAATATTTATAAAAATAGGTTTCTCGAGTTAAATAGTGCAATGATAACTTAATTACAGCTTTATTACTATACCAAGATAATTTTTTTTGTGCCAGTAGTAGTAATTAAATCGATGACGTCGGATGCACCATTGTTTTCTTCGTTTTTCTTTCGCACGCTCCGTTTTTGGAAATTTTTAAATTAAAAAAAACAAATTAATCAACTTTACCAGAAACACACTGGTGCGCCCTTAGAAAAGGTCGAAAGTAGGATAGAAAGAGATCATTTTATGACTCCAAATGAAGCAGCGCGAATCAAAAACAATTTTAGAGAAATTTATTAAATTTCCAAAAACGGAGCATGCGAAAGAATATTTTATCAAGCTATGGTGCCCGACTTCATCGATTTAATTACTACTACTAATGATACAAAGATACAAATAAAAAAAAATAGCTAAAAAAGTAACATACATTGAGAGAAAAGAGGGGAAATTTCTAAGAGAAAAGAGGAGAAGTTAGAGCCGAAAAAGAATAAATTTTGAAAAATAATACATAACAAAAGTAACAAACATTGGGATAAAAGAGGGGAAAGAGTCGAAAAAGTGAAAAATTAGGAAAAAAGAAAAGAAAAATACTAAAAAAGTGACAAAAATTGAGAGAAAAGAGGGGAATTTTTTGAAAGGGAAGAGGGTAAATTAGGGTTGAAAAAGTGCAAACATTTGGAAAAAAAAAATACTTAAAATAAGTGTCAAACATTGAGAAAAAAAAGAGATAGGAAATTTAGGAAATTTCATACAAAAAAGAAACAAAAGTTGAGTGAAAAAATACTTAAAATAAATGACAAACATTGAGAGAAAAAAAGGGAAATATTTGAGACACAAAAATAAAACAAAGGGAAAAGAGTAGAAAAAGTAGTAAAAGTGTCTTTTTGAAAGAAGAGGGGAAAATGTACAAAAATGTGTCTGTGGAAATAGAGAAGAGAGTGAAATTTTGGAGGAAGAAAAAGTGAGATAAAAAAGCACTTAAAATGAGCCTTAATTGAAATAAATAAATCGGTCAAGTGCGTGTCGGACTTCGCACATTTAGGGTTCCGTACCAAATGTAGAATATAAGCCAGCTGTGCAGAGGCAGGATTCTTAAATTTTAACCGAACTAATAAGTCAAAAATACTTGGTAAAAAAATTTAAAAAAGTGAAAAGAAAAATAACCTGGCGCATGTGTGTTCGACGAAGAAAAAAAATTATGAATATCACAATCCGCATATATACTTGGATAAATTAACAAATTTTAAAATACGACGAATAAATTTGTTAATATCAGCATAACCGACAAAGATAGAAAAAAAATTATAAGATGAAAAATGAGTTCTTTAATAAAACCGATTACACAGATAAAAATAATAAAATATCGAATATTTCAATTCGCATAAATACAAAGGTACGGGACCCTAAAAATGAAGGAACAGTAATGAAAAAATCATATTTATTAATATTTTGCTATTTGTTGGTAAAATATACGTAACAATAAACATCACCAAATTTCAAGTTCATAGGTCAATGGAAAGTTAAAAAATACTTCGGAACAAAATTTTGTAAAAAATGCTGACTTTGACGGCTTCTCATGCCTACGTTTTGAAATATTTGAGCTGTATTCAACGATACCTCACATGATGGGGTAGGCCAATTTTTTTTTCAGCGCCCCCCATTAGCTGTATGGAAACATTTAAAAATATTTTTTATAATGTATGTGGCTTTGAGTCAACAATACGCATATACTGTGAAAATTTGAAAACTTTAGCTCCAACGGTATAGCTGCTAGAGAGGTGTGACGGACCGACGAACGAACGGACACGCGAGTGAGAGAAATAGGGTTCCGTTTCGACCCTTTGGGGTACGGAACCCTAAAAACAAGAAGAGAGAAGTAACCAAGAACATCAAAAAACATAATAAGAAGATTTATCAAAAAACCTAAAACGAGATGCTATGTGATGGATGCCAATCCACCACCATGCATATACCGGGTAGCAACATATTTATTAGTTCCGAGTTATCAGGGTATGAGATTCAAACTCGACAAGAGTGTTAGATTTGTTCATCATCACTTGGAAAATTTAAATGGGACACATAGCGACCACTGGAGTATTTTATTCTCACTGACACTGCCCGGAGTAAGTATCCTTCACACTATAAATCAACATGAGATCTGAATAAAAACGCCAAAGTCGTCCACAGCGATGCAAGAGTATTACATGGGATTAAAATCTAGATAGCTTGGACAAGTAGGTAGTCGTTTAGATCAATCTGCGTAAATTATCTGTATCTGTATCTGTAAGGTGGGGTGGGCGGATTTCTCTACAAGGGGCTGTCCCACAGTACGTCGGCCTCATTAGGCCCATTTTGCATTCTCCTTAGTAAGTGAGGACATACCTCTCTTATGTTGGCCGGTGTTATCCAATACTTGCTGAACACAATTTTCTTAATTGACGAGAGTGTCGGGCAATCATAGAAGATATGCTCGATTGTCTCTTTTTCTGGTCACACTCTATACAGAGTGCGGTGTTTGACAGCCCCATTAATAGAAGAGCTACGGGTGTTCTGGCGCACTCCTCATGGAAAATAACATGGAAAATCGCTAAGGACCATTCTGGTACTTTTTAGTATACGTCAATGTTCCGATCCGCGCTAGACAAGTCTCAATCCGCTATCGATTCGGTTCGAATCCGTGCTAGGCGAGTCTCGAGGAGGCCTTGAACAGCTTTTAACAAGCCTCTAACAGTCTCAAACTATATTTAATAGGTCTCGAACAGGTGCCGAACAACTTTTAACAGGTCTCGAAAAGTTTTTGATCAGGTCCTGATCAAACCGGATGAGAAGCGGATCAATCCTAATCAGGATCTGATTAAAAGCTCTTCGAGAACTGTTAACATCTGTTCGAGACCTATTTCAGACCTGTTAAAAGCTGTTTGAGACCTGTTAGAAACTGTTCGAAGCCTGTTTGAAACTCGTTTAACGAGGATCAGAACCTTGACGTGTACCATAAATTACCAGAATGGCTATTTTCCCTAAGGAGTGCGCCAGAAAACCCATAGCTCTTCTACTCCCATGTTGTTGAGGTTTTTCATACTGGATACTGACCAGTCAGAATACCTGTTAAAAGGCACAGATTTTGCCTAGCATTTATTAACTGTCATATAAGGATAACTTACGAGGTCACTAGTAACTCTGTAGCTTCTTGTTTCATCCCATCTTTCCTTGAATTTTACAAGGGAGTGATCATTAATTAGGTTCGTCATGTGGTTAGTGCAATGAAGGAGATAGATCAAAATAGTTTTTGATTGGCTGCCTTCTTGACCAATGAGTCGGCGAGATGGTTATCTTTTGATGAGGTATGATCTTTGATACATCTTAAGGTAACCATGATTCGACCAATACTTGGTGACATTCTAGTACTAACCTTGGGCAAATTATTGACCTGTCTAGGGTGAGAAGTGTTTGTATGGTATCTGATTTCTTTTGCTGCTCTTAGTAGTAATGATCTCTTTCACATAGCCTTTCTTATATCTTAATGAAAAATAATGTCCGGCTAATTGACTGGTATGCTTTTGGAATGGAATAATCCATTCTTCCATGTTTAGGTATGAAATCTTTTCCTTCTCTTCATTTTTTGGTGATATATCTCAGAACTAAGGAGGATCTGATTATTCCCACAAGCTGCGGTGGGATTAATGCTTAAATTAATATAAGTACTAGATTACTGGGACTATTTTATCTCTGAAAGCTCTTAATATATAATAACTTTACTATAACCCAGTCTTAGTATAAGAAGTTTTGAACTTTTTTTAATTATTGTACTAATGAAATACCTTGTATAATATTTGGTTTAATAGAATTGGGATATTTCCAAATCTTAATTAAATCTTAATAAATTCGAACCTTACGTGCCAAAATATATTTATAATTGTGCCATCTTGTGGCATCGATTTTAGACTAGGCATAAAAATTCCATTCGAACATTTTAAGAGAGTCTGCCTAAAATATTAGTCGAAATTAAAATTTTCCGCTCGGTGCTAATGAGAACGGCGACGTTCTAACATCAGAGGTTATTTGCATGACTGTCACATTCAGTAATCTCATTAACACCTAGTAGAGTTCCTGCAACTCGCAGATACCTGAAATATCTTGACAAGGAGAGACAGTGGCACTGGGAAACGATGTGAAAGCGTTGAAAGTCCGGATTTATAATCCTACTTTGTACGGCAAGTTAATGTGTCGTAAAGTTGAAAATTAAAAAAGTTAATAGCAGATCATGAAACGGTCGGAATTAAAAAGAGGAATTACTTAAATGCGTTACATTTTTATGGACTTTTATTGTTACTCGGTTTGAGGAATAAAATGTTCAAATAAAAATTTTTCCTAGTCTCTGAATAAGTTTTCTTTATTTTTTGTTAATCATATATATCGAATAAATTTTCAAATTACATTTCTGTAGAACTAAATCCATTTTAAACATATTATAATAGTTTATATGTCCTCTCAAATAAAAAATTAATAAAGAAGTGACTTATTTTTAGATATTTCCCTATTTTAATACTTTTTTTTTAAAAAATTACGTTCATTATGTATCCATTTTCATGTCGAAACCAAACCCAATCAGGTTTTAAATTAAAATTAATTTAAAATGAAAGATCCGATTACTTGGATTAATTTTATCTTAAAATCCTCATTAAGGTTGCAATATAGATCGATATAATTAGAAATTTTGTACTATTGAATTTAATATTGTTAAAAGTAGATTTTGTTAAAATTAATTAATTAAAACCAAAAGGCCAACGTTAACAACAATAACACGCTAGTAGACATGTTGAACGAGCGACACCGAAGACAGCCGATATGCCTAGCACAGAGTAAAACAAAGGGCCGTTAAAAATGACAAGCTAGAAAGTATTGTATGATGTGATATAGTAATTTACAATACTAGATTACTAGAACATTATTATTTTAGTACCATAAAAAATAGATGTCGAGGAAAGTGAAGAAAAAATGCCCGAGAGTGGTAGAGAAAGAGAGCTTTTACATGCGACAGCTACGAAGATAATAAAATAACACAAAAAATATCGGAGAAGAACATGGAAAAGAAAAACGAGAAAGATAGTTAAAATATTAGAAAGAAACAAAAAAATTGAATGAAATTGGTAAAGAATGAGAAAATGTAGAAACACAAGTGGTTAGAACTCAAAACGAGGCATTAAATAGAAGCAACAAGGCGTTAATGTCCCGCCTAGAAAAAATCATTGATGAATCAGCGCTGCTACGTGCAAAAAATGCTAAGTTAAAAGCGACAGGATAGTAGTAAGATGCGAATTATTTGCAAGCCGTCAATGGGGTAGTAAATACCCTCACTATTAGAAAAAAAATCAAAAGTACCCTTCAGAAAAGTTTAGCCTAGTTCAAATTTTGCACAAACATTACTTAATATATGTAGAATAACTGTATTAAGATGAAGAAGACAGTATATATTAAATGCCGGTGCAAATGTGCACTTCCGGCCACGTGTCACATCTGCCGACCATATGACGAACATCTGGTACCAACGAGTTAATGGGAATACAAATGGAGTACTTCCGGCCAGGTGTGTAGGTCATTGAACTTAAGGTCAATCATCTGGCGCCAATGGGAATACAAATGTGCACTTCCGGCCACGTATCACATCTGTCGAACATCTGGTGCCAACGGGGTAATAACAGTACAAATGAACCACTTCCGTTCACTTGTGCAGGTCATTGAACTCAAGATCAAGGTCAAACTACCCTTAAAATCCACCGCTAAAAACAACCTCTAAAAAATCCCTAGAATAACCTTTAAAACAACCCTAAAATACCCCTAAAATCATCCATAAACTAACCATAAAATCACCCCTAAAAACCACCAAAAAACTACCGCTAAATACAACCCCTAGAACTTTCCTTTCAGATAGCGCAAAATCTAAGGAAAAGAGGAAAATGACGAAAAAATCCAAGAAGATACAGGTCACTATAATTAAAAATATTCGTACTATAGTCCAAGAAATTTTCTATTCTGATTAATACTCATCGCTGACTATCATACTTGTTTTTCCAATACCTATTTTTTTATCAGAAAACACCCATTTTTTACTAAATTTCAAAAGCATGTTGCTGTAATAAATTTATAAATTTTATTCTTAGTTGACATTTTTCAGTTGCCATTTATAATGTAGTTAGCCCGAAAGTTAAAACCAGGATAGGAATATAGATAATCCTCAACAACGAATCAATTATTTTTCACTTAAGCTCTAATTACTTCCGGCCTTTCCATAAGCCCCAGATTGTTGTTATTTCAATATCATTTTAATAGATACTATAATCATTTGTAAATTTATTTGTATTTTATATAGTCAAAATAATTTATTAAAACCCCAAATGCTAATGCATTAAATTTATCGAAGGTGGATAAATTTAAACTAACTATCATATAGCGAGGAAATAAAGTACTCAACCTCCAAAATTTGACCTTAAAGTCGGATTAAGATAGACCATCCTCGAGTACCTGATGATCCGGACCCTGGACATCAATGTCATCTCCGGGAGTTTTCCAGTAACATTCGTGAAAACGAACCAAAAATCACATCAGGGGTTTTTTTTTGGTCCGCTCTTGTCGAATCCGGTATCGGCTACCACCCCCCGGGTACTTGGTGCACCAGAACCTGGATATCGGGGTCAATAAAAAATGAATTTTCAGTATATTTGAGGCTGTAATTAATACTTTCATTCCCATTTCGTTGGATCCAGTTTTGATCGTCTCCATTTAGCAAATTTTGGACTTGCAAATGTACCCTCTTTAGATGTTCTCTCAAAGAGTCAACTATCGGTAGGATTGTCCTGGAATTGACTTTCCTTCTAGAAGCGGATTTTACATACATCCAGTATCAGTAGATCTCCAGTAACTGGATACAAGTCGGTCTGTATGAGTCAGGTACCCAAATGTCATCTTGGCATTATAGATGGCGCGAATAAGTTGAGAACCGTTTTCCAAAATTCCTTCAGTAGATAGTCCAGCTTCTAAACTTCGCAGCTGAGCTGCAAGGTTTGGAAATTTCTGGAAAGTATTGAAAAATTTGTGGTTTCCCTTTTAGTACATTGCTGAAACTGTATCACAACCTGTTATTACGTGGAGTAATAAAATATCATCTGCAACTACTGGAATATGAGCCAAGCTACATGAAGAGTATATTTCTTCAGGTTTATTGGGTCTTACTGGTTTTAGAAGAAATATTTCTAGGTAAAACAGGATAAGTGCGGTTAGAATTACGTCAACATCAACATCTTCGACGACTATCACTACCTTCTTAGTAAAATCTTTATATACGTCCAGATCTGCTGGTTTTATAGAATCTTCTTATACTGCTTCCTTCTTCTGTTAACGATTTTCTACTGTCATCTGTCGCCGGTCGGATTCAGACACTGCGCAGGAGTATTAGTCGAGATCGTATCCATATATACTCATACAAAAGCGTTTCTTAGGTTAGGAAACATTTCAAACGCCACTCGGCAAAGTTCGGAAATCTTGCCGGAGATTACATCGTTATTTTCGTCTAGATAGGCATTTTAGTGTAATAAGACTAAAGTCATATTTAAAAATTTCATAAATAGAAAATAAGGAAAAAAGAAACTAGATAAAAATATAATATTGTTAGCATAAAACAACCAACCACACGGTATAAATTATTTTCATATCATCAGTATACAAAAAAAAAATAGTTTGCATGCATCTTTATAATCTAGACCAAGGAAAAATAACTATGGTATAACACATTTCTGTAATCATAACGGTGTCGAAATTAATAACAATGTAGTGATCAAGTCTTGGCACTGTCACGTTACATAATGCAAATCAACAAAAAAATGTTGAATCACAATAGTATGAAAAAACACGGCGCATCCTTTTTTTGACACGTAAAAAATTCTTTAGTCAGTAATTCGTGCTCCGTTGAACCAAAAAAAAAGGAAGATTCTGCCAATCGTATAAGCCCGTAGCAGTTTTTTTATGAAAAAAAACAGTTTCGGTTAGATTCTGACGAAGCAGAATTTTTTTAAATTAAAAGTGCAATTTTCAAGACTTATCGCCAAGGGACTACGGGCGAATCCACTAACATTTTACTAGACAGAAATTTTGGTTTTTTTTTTGTATAAACGATAAAAGGGAAAAGTCTCTATTCTTTACTATAAATTTGTGTAATAAGAAATATTATTTTTGAGTTAAATTATAGGGCTGAGTTTAAGCCAGATATATATTGAGAGTATTTAGGGTGCCATTATGCGGATGTATTTTGTATATTTTATAGGTGAAATTAAAATTTCCTGGCTCTAAAGAAAAAGTCAACTTTGTGTATTAAGTTCCTTCTGAACAAATGTCGAAGTCAGTATCCTTGTTTTTATATAGTTTAGTAGGTGTCAAAATTCGAATGTCAATCATTTTTTTATTAATGATCTTTTGTTAGATTGTTCACTTTTTTCCTTCTAATATTTTATTTTTTTAAATAAATTATGATTAAAATTTCATTATCATATTTTAATTCCTTCCACCCAAGGAGGGAACAAAGAGGGGAAACGTAAAAGCTCAGAAGACAGCTAAAATGATCAATATTATTTTTGAATAAGTAACTGATATTCACGTTATAAAAGAAAATCTTCCTAATCTCCTAACTCTATCTGTAAGGTGAAGACTCTCTAACACCGCGAGAGCACGAACTGCCCCTTCGTCTGGAAAGTGGTCGTTACGTTCCCAGAGAGTTCAGTAAGGGAACATATCCATTTTTCCAAAGCCTTGGCTAACGCTCAAGGCCGTAACCTTTTTCTCTCCTAGGAGAGTGGTGACAGTAGCGTTGCCGTTACAGGTTTGTTATAGGTAAAGTCAGAAAATTTACAAATTACAAATAATTTTATAACCCGTAGGTTATTATTAAAGTTTCACAACGAAAATAAATAATTATTCACGACAAAAAAATTAATCTCAAAGATTATTACATTTGTTCCCTAGTCCGCTTGATAAAATTTTAGTACCTTAGTCCGCCTGATAAAATTTTTTATCTACCTTTTATTTTTTCGTATTGATCTGATATGACATTTCGAATATTTATATATTTGTCACTTTTGGGAAAGAAGAATTTATGGATTTGTCAATAAACATGTCATCTGTCAAGAAAAATGATATAAAACAACCACTAACCAGGGCTTACCTGCGTAAAATTAATCTTGCTCCCAATGATTTATGCGAATGTGGTGACAGACAGGACTTACACCACATATTTTTCACATGTCCCAGGATACAAAACAACATCCAGACTCTTCACAGATCATTGAAGATTCCAAATAACGAATATGGACCATATACAATCTTTGACCTAGCCTTTAAACTAACATGTAGTGATAACATTAAAACCATTATATCATTTCTAAATGACTTAGACATTAAATTATAACTAGTGTAGTGTAGTTAGCCGATCAGAGATGCTGACATTTAGTGCATGTCTCCGTACTTTAATATCCTTTCCTACATTTACGCATGTCTCCTTCTAAAAAGTAGTGACTATAAAGTGCTAATGAAATGGAAAAATTTGTAAACAATAACAATAACCTAATTGACTTTTGAATTGTGTCTAAAACCGGCTTCTTTTTTCATTCAGTAAACACTTCATTTTAAACACATAACCCCAGGCCGAATAGGCATGGCAGCTGAGGCCAAAAAGGAGAAGAAGAAGAAGAAAACAACCACTGTGCAAACGAGTCGGTCAATCCAGGACGGCATGCGACTGTAGCGCACCAAGTGACAAAGATATTAAACAATAATTTTGACAGATGTGACTTAAATCATTTTTATTGAATGTGTATACTTTAGCTCTGTAATATTAATAATTAAAATACGAGGCGGTCAATCCAGGACTGCGCAAAAAACTAATTTATATTTAATTTCTTATGAAACGTGATTCGCTTAAATAATAAGTTTGAACATATATAAACATGAGCTGTAGTATCAGTGTGGCATAGTGCCCGCTAATGGTGCAGTGTGTCCGGGGTTCGAATCCCACATGGATTTTTATTTTTTTTTAAACACAGGCCAGATTTAGATAGTCAAGACTTCTTTTAATAAAATAAATATTTTTTTAAATATACAGACTAACTTTAGATAGTCAAGAATTCTTTAGAGCCATTTGCACCGATCGACATCTAAACTTGGTTTTTTAAAACTCGCTTAAATATTTAAGTGAAGTTTATTTTCCAAATCATTGCACCGCGCATTTTTAAAGCGAGCTTTCTTAAGCGAGTATAAGCGAACTATTGATGGTAATTTTGTTTATTTATGGTTGTGACCACTTTTGTGACTAACTTCATAACAAAAATTCTAACCTGACAAAAATTCAAAAACGGTGTAGTGGCTGTGAAAATATAATATATTTTATGTCGCATGCCTTATTTCTGTAATCAACATGTGTCAAAATGATTGAAAAACGTCAGCGAAGCACTAATTTTTCAAATGAAGAGAAAACAACTATATTAAATATAATAACCAAATATGGAAAGTTAGTTCACTTAGCTCTTCGTAAGGATTATTTCGGATAGAAATTTGTCTTGGAAAACCGAAATTAATTATTTGAAGAACATCCAAATCGCCTTCAAAAATATCATCGAAATTCATTTTTTATTTTTAATACAAAAGATGTAGTATAAAAAAAGTAGTAAAGATTATAAGAATGTCACACAAACATCAAGCAGTAACAACACTATAGAAAATTTGTTATTTGGATCAAATGGCTGGAAACCATAAAAGTTTGGTTATGAAATAAGGCTTTGTAAATTAAACCCTCAATTCTGACGGTTTAACTTAAACTTTGCTTAGACCACTTTAAACCAAGTTTGTCTGGCTGTACAAATGAATTTTTATTTATAAAATAAATAGTTTAAGTCACATCTGTCAAAATTATTGTTTAATATCTTTATCACTTGGAGCGCTACAGTCGCGTGCCGTCCTGGATTGACCGCCTCGTCATTGTATATAGACTTCCTAGTAGGATACTCTTATGGAGACTACGTTGGACCGAAATGGAGGCTAAGTATAGATGGCAGCACTTGTATTTGGATGCTAGCTTGCTATTAAGGGACATAATCGCTTGTCGAGGGTTGGTTTCGCTGACCTTGAACAATTATTTAAATACCTAGTTTTTCCTTTTTGGTCAGGTCAGATCCGCATTATATTATATTTTTATTTTGTGTTCAGTTGTGTTGTTTAGTTGATTAAAGGGTTAGTGATTTTATAGTTTTGGACTTGAAAGTTAAGGTATATAATTGTGTATTGTACAAGGTAAGGAATATTTGTTATTGTGTGTATTTATTTCATACATGTATTAGCCTAATCAGTTTTTTATGCAATAATTATTATCTTAGATTATATAATTTAATTCCAAATATTACTTACTTTTACTACTTAGTTTGGTTATTTAAATATATATTTAATATATCAGTAATGCCTCGGTCTGTAGAGCAAAAACTACCTATTTTTTAAATTTCTTTTCAGAGGGAGATTTATATAAAAAAAGACAATCTAAAAATAATTATACAGGGTGCTCCAGGAAAGTGATACATTTAAGAGTTGTTTTTTTTAATGGAAAACCCTGTATTTATAAAGGGGGGAAAAATGTGTTTTTGCGATTCTGGCGAAACTTAATGTCATATCAAAAAACATTCGACAGCAAAGTTGTAGGTTATAAAAAAAACTACAACTTTTATATCAGTCACTTTTGATCGTATAACGTCAAATTTTCCTAGAAAAATGAGAAAATTTATAACTTTTTTTAAAGTTTTTTCTGTCAAAAATAATTTTTTTTGTTGAATGGCGAAATTTAAAAATATGCTCAAAAATTAAATAAACTGAAAAAATTACTGTTACAATTAATTTTTCAATAATTATTGACAATTTGTTTAAACTTGAAAAAAAAGTCGACTTTAATTGTAATACTATACAGGGTGTCCCTCAAATAGTGTAAAAAATTCAAGGTGTGATAGTACTAAAATTAATAAAAAAAGTTCCTATAAGCATATTTCGTTAAATACATATTAAGAGAGTTAGAGGCTTTAAAAGAGAAAATTTTAAAAATGTTTTTTTTAATTAAAAGTTTAAAAAACAAGATAAAATTTCGATTTACATGATTAGTTTAACACCCCACAATTTTCATAAAATTGTATTAACCTGTGAGCAACCAAAATAATTTATATTTTTTTGTTTCTCAAAATACTGTTCAGCAAACTGTTTACCTTAAATTTTCTCGAAAACGGTTACTCTAAGCGATTTGCAACAAGAATACCTTTCTGAAAGATAAATACATGTAGATTTTAAAACCTGTAAAAAAACAACTTATGTATAAATTAACCCTCTACACTTGCAATAACTACCCTTTCCGAATATAAAAATAATTTTTCGATTTAGGGTTAAATTTTATGCCCCCCAGTTTTTTTTTCGAAATTTTATACTTTTTTTAAGTTATAATTACAAAAAAAAACATTTTCTCAATTTACTCTCTTAAACCCTTTAACTTAATATGCATTTAAGGATCTATGCTTATACGAACTTTTTTTTATTAATTTTATTAGTACTATCACCCCTTGAATTTTTCTACACTATTTGAGGGACACCCTGTATAAATATACGTTTTCTTGTCCAAAATAAGTTCTTTTTTTATTTAAATTAATTATAAAAAATTAAAGAAATATGTATTGCTGCAAAGATGATTTCTTACGTTTTTTTCATTATTGAGAATGTTTTTAAAGGTTAGTATTTAACCTAAAAGCCTTTAAAAATATAAAAAAGAAACGACAGAATTATGTATGATAATTTTTGACTGTAAAAATACCTCCGTTTTTGGTGAAATAAATTTTGATTATTTCAGGAGAGAGAGAGGTATATTGGTCCAAATTACATTTTTGTAAAAATTTTAATTTAAAAATGGAAAAAAAATCGCATTTTCTCAAATTTAATGTTAAGTTTTAGCTCTACAGAGCGAAGCGTTACCGGTGGCCCACCCTGTAAATATTTTTTGAATTGCACAATTTTTTTTAATGCGTATTTTCAAAATTGTTTATGTTTTTTATTTTTATATATATTTTCTTTCTTCTTTTTCATTTTTTTTCAATATTGATAGTACATAATATTGAATAAATAAGTAAGTAAGATAGTGAATTTTAATACAAACGACTCTTATTGTGATACCAAATTCAAGAATGAAAAATATTAAATTTGAATTGAAATGAGAACAGAAATTAAATAAAGTTTTTTAATATACATTTTTATTGGTAACCCAAATTAAAAGACATACAACTTTTTTTTCAGATGTCTGGCAATAAGTGTCAGTTTTACAACTGTGGATTATCTGCTAGGTTTGATAAAACATTAAAAATGTATCGTTTCCCAGTGAATAATGCTGAACGATGTAAAACGTGGATATTGCACTCTGGTAAGTTTAGTATTTTTTATAAAAATATTGTATTATCACAGACTTTTAAGCTTTTCTTTTTATTAATTGGTTTTTATTTAACAACTTACAATGTTCTCAATTTTTTCTTAAAGATATTTTGAATTATCATTTCATTATCTAAAAAATATATACTCATTTATTTTGTGTACCAAATTTGGTCGAAAGATGTTTAAAAATTTGGACATTATTAAATAAAAACCAGTTATTTTTAAAATGTTGTCACCCTGTTTTTAAATTTAAATACCTGCAAATTTCCTACTTAAGAAATTCAGTGTAAGAAAGGCTAATCCCTATAATGAATCTAAATTTTCATTTTTAAGTACATTTTAATAGCCTTTAATAAACCTTAACTACATATTAATCCGCTTACGAATATGTTTATCTTAAATTCTTCAAAATAGGGTAATTTAATTTGTTTGTTATGCTACTTAGAAAATATATTTTGTAACTAACCGGCCCCCCAAGAAAAGATTTACAATTGAAAATAGAAATAAAATTTTTGATATTCGTAAGAGCAAAGGAGGGGGCATGTTTTAAATGTAACATGCCCTTCGGTCAGAATTTGACGAAATTTTGAATTTGATTTTTTCTCGTTAATTACTTAATCAACTATATACTAAAATCCAATCAGTTCTTCTTTGAACTGATAAAAACTAAATGCAAATAAGAATTTTCATTTTTGAGACATATATTGTATACAGCCTTTACAAGAATTTTTATTTTTGGGACATACCGTATCTATTATATATTTATTTATTATTCGTATTACTTATTAATGTTATTAATATTATTGCTTGCTTAACAGAAAGAGTTAGATAAATACAATAAAAAAATTGACCAAAGCGTTTTTTATATACGGGAGGAAACAAAAAAATAAGTCAATGAAAGTGGAATTATTTTTATCTCGCTCTGTATAAATCTGTAACATATTATATAATTTAATGTATGATGAAGTCATAATCTAATAATGATAATAATAATATTTACAAGTCGATATTTCACTTACCGTTTTAAATTTTTTGTTGAAACTTGGCAGTCGATTTACTTTTTGGAAGCTTGAAAATTTAACAAAAAATGTGCTTGGCGTACTTCATCCAGTGGCGCACAATAATGGGTAGTGGTAACTTTCGGCCCCCCTATTTTTTACGACACTTGTTTTTTTTCATTTTATTTAAATCTTTGGTTATTTATGTTACAAAAAGTTATTGACTTTTATTGCGCTAAAATCAAAAATTTTGGAGATATTTGACTTTGAAGAGAAGTCTACAATTCTTTTTTTCTATGCTAGATGTTAAATCTGGATTTGTTCATTTACAATAAACAAATTTCTGGACCTAATATACATAATACAAATATTTAGAAAATAATTTATCATTGGGCAGAAATTTTTGACAATACCATGTCTTTAATATACAGGCATAAATACAAATTTTAATGAAAGGGAATTTTATTATAATTAATGAGGAATAATAATACAAAAAACTGTTACATATTAAATTTATAGTAAATGTTCAAAACGTTGACCGTTCACTCCACAGCACTTCATACAACGTTTTTTATGTCAAAATGCACTCTTTGAAAAATGATCGACATGTTATTATTATATGGAAGAAAGGCAGTATGGTTGTTTGAACAAAAATTTACTAAATCGCCAAATTTCTTATTATTTAACGTACGCTAGCATTGAAAAAATACCGAGAAAAACTTAAACTTGTATTATGTATATTAGGTCCAGACATTTGTTTCTTGTAAACGAACAAATCCTGATTTAACATCGACGATAGAAAAGAGGAATTGTAGAATTTCTCTTCAAAGTCAAATAATAAACAAATATACAATATTTGTTCTTATATACAGTATGTCCCAAAAATAAAAATTCTTTGTGTCTAAAAAATAAAAATTCTTGTTTGCATTCAGTTTTTATCAGTTCAAAGAAGAACTGATTAGATTTTATTATATAGTTGTTGAATTAATTAACGGGGAAAAAGCAAATTCTTTCATTTTCCCATAGAAAAAAAAACTTGGACAAGTTGTGAATATGACCGTGAGGCGTGATCTGCTTCATACAAGTTTACTTTATATATATTTTAAATTTGTATTTGACATTTAAAATTGTATTTCTGTAAAATCTACTAAGTATGAGTTTAATTGAAATGATTAATATGTACTTTTTTATTGCAGGCAATGGTCAGTTGGCTGATTTGAGCCCTAGCTCTCTTAGAAAAAAATATATTTGTAGTAAACATTTCTCAGAAAATGAAACGATGTTAAAAAAATTAGCACCAGAAGCTGTTCCTGCAAGGTACATATCTGAATCCAGTAGCAGTGACAACAGTCCCATATTGCAAGTTGCTTCCACATCTAAAACATATGGAATAACTAGGAGGCAATTAATTACCAAGAATGTATCTGAAAGTGATAGTGGTGATAATAGTGACACTAGGGGCAGATATTTGAGAGATATAATAAATTTACCCACGCGAAATATCAGGAAAAAAAGGGATTATTTAGATGAAAATGAAAAATTAAAGAAAGATTTAGAAATTGCAAGGAAAAAAATAAATAATTTGCAAACTCAGCTAAACAATGCTAAAAAAAGGATTTTAAAATTACAATTATCTGCAAAAATTTTGTTTGGCGCATCTTCAATATTTTCGCATTGTTTGTTA
The DNA here is from genome assembly GCA_963243735.1 of Neocrepidodera transversa. Lineage (NCBI taxonomy): Eukaryota > Metazoa > Arthropoda > Insecta > Coleoptera > Chrysomelidae > Neocrepidodera > Neocrepidodera transversa. The sequence continues at coordinate 9,932,491 of OY725353.1, read as the reverse complement.
AATATGCAGATAAAAGATAATATACACTCTCCCTGGACGTCAATGGAGAAAAAAACAGCATTGTCTATTTATTATAAAAGCCCATCAGCATATAATTTCTTTAGACAAAAAGGACTTATACTGCCAGCAGTCTCAACAATAAAAAAATGGTTAGGAAATTTCAATTGTTGGCCTGGCTTTAACAAAAGAATTTTTAACCAAATATGTCTAAAGTCAGAGACTATGAAACAATCCGATAAATATTGTATTATAATGTTTGATGAAATGAGTCTGAAGAGAAAATTAGATTACAATGAGAAAATGGATATGGTTGAGGGTATTGTAGACTTGGGATTTTTAGGAAGAAGACCTGCTCCTGCCAATCAAGCATTAGTTATTATGGTTCGAGGCATTTACTCCTCGTGGAAAATTCCAATCGCCTATTTTGTGTCGGAGGATGGAGTAAGTGCGGAAGAACTGATTAACATTGTTCTTCGCTGTTTAAAACAACTTATAACAGCTAAACTACATCCAATCGGTGTCGTATGTGATGTTTCAAAAATCAATCAACAATTTTTGAAGAATTTAAATGTTACAGTTCAAAAACCATATTTCTTGATAGATCACAAAAAGATTTTTACATTTTATGATGTTCCACATTTGTTAAAATGTATAAGGAACAATTTTTTGAACAATTTTTTCGTATACAGTCAAAAATATATCCTGTTTTCAGATATAACTAAAGTATATGAAATTGACAAAAAGAGTAAGACTGGAAGGTGTCTGCTAAAACTTACAGATAAACATTTAAATCCAAATGGTTTTGAAAAAATGAATGTAAGATTAGCAGCTCAACTTTTTAGCCATAGTGTAGCAGCTGCAATTAAAGTAGCAGTGAGAAGTGGAGAACTTGTTTCCTTAACTGGTGAAAACACTGCATATTTTATTGATACTATGAATAATTTATTTGATGCTTTGAATAGTAATTCATTTAAAAATAGCAACCCATATAACCGGGTATTGAGTGATAAAAATCCTCAAGTATTAAAAGCAATCAATACTGGGTATGAATTATTAGAACAATTGTATAAAGTTGATAAAAAAGGTCAACTTTATAGACCTCCGAGTTTTGATGCATTTTTACTAACTATTAATGCTATAAAAATGTACCATGAATTACAAAAAATAAATGGTTTTCCATTTTTGTTTACTGGTAAGCTTTCACAGGATACGTTTTGAGGTCACCTGAATCCATTTATACCATTTTTAGCATGATGTCTGTCTGTGTGTGTGTGTGTCTGTGTGTCTATGTGTGTGTGAACACGATAGCGTTTTTTAAAAAATAGCTAAGAAACATTTAAAATTATATTACGATTTTAAACTAAATTGAATAACTTCTAAAATATTAAAGTTATTGAAATGGGATTTTCACCATTCGAAAGGTACTATAAAACTCTAAATTAAAAATTTATTTCAGTTTCTTAAAATTTAGAATTGTAATTATTATAGCCGAAATAAAGAATATTTTTTAAATTTTTTGTAATTCCGTTTTATCAATAACAATAAAATAAATGATACAAATAAATAGCATATTCGAAAAGAATCCAAAAGTACTATGTGTGTAAATTATTTCATAATTTTAATATAGTATTTGTAAAAGTTGTAGCAGAAAATGTAAAAAGTTAAAACAATTCAATGGATTTACCCATGAATTTTTGACAAAAAATTTGATTTTTTTTTTTAGTTTTTTAAACTAACTTTATTAATGCATTTTGATCCAGAAAACCTAAAAAAAGGTCTGTTTCCCATTTTGAATAAAATTGAATGAGATATTAATTATTTATTGATTTTAAAATTATTCAAAAATAGGTTTTATTTTTTTTTAAGTTAAAATTAATATTAAAAATTTTAAACGAATTACCCTTAAATTTATAGTAAAAAACTCTATAATTGTGATTTTTTTCAAAATTTTATTCAAAAAATTGTAGAATTACTCTTTTTTTTTTTTTGAAATTTAATATAAGTTTTAAAAAAATTGAATAACTAATTATATTAATATTAAAGATATTAAAATGGGATTTATACCATTCGATAGGTAATATAATTAATGTATTTTAATGCAGAAAAACTAAAATAATCGATTAAACAATAACTTTACAAGGAGTGTTCGGAAAGTTGGGTGGGATTACCCCCTCATTTTTGTTACTGCTCTTCCTATACTTAGCCATTGTGATATAACGATTATAAATTTTATCAATTTTATTAGTAAGCCGCGACTGTCATCTAAATGTTAAATTAATAATTTAAATTGAAATGTCTAACTTTTACTCCAGAATATTTTATTAAAATTTTAATTAAATTGTAATAAAATAATGGATTGAGAAAATGAAAATGAAATGTGCTTTAACACCGGCACCGCCAGAAGTAAATATCAAGCTCCATACAAGTAAATGATTCTAATTCTTATGCCAGCAATCAAAAATTTTAACAAATAATCAGAATATTAATATTGACGTTAATCCTATTCCTGCAATTAACTTTAACATTTTTAAATGTAACTATTAACATAAATAATTAATATTAAATTTATCAAATGTTTACTGATCATAGTTTATTAGTTTCTTTATGAATATTTATTTTTTAATTTGGAAAAGAAATTCAGAAATGTTTATACAAAATATTATTTCGTTTATGTACAACATAAAAACGTTTGTTTTATTTTATCTTTTATTTTTAATGTATTTTACTAATAGGTGGTTTAAAGTTATCATTTTATAAAATTTTTGTAACCTCGATTGTAATAAAATTCCTTCTGATTTAATATATTGGTTTTGTTTTCACCTATTCACGTTACTACTGAAAATTGTACCAGCAAAATAACTGTCAAAAGGAAGGAAGGAACTCGTAACCGAAGAAACATAATTTATCAAGTGAAACGTATATAAACCCGATTTGTTATATCATTTTTTTCGTCTGATTTTTAACTAATCAGAACGTCGAATTTAATTAAAGTTACCTTGTATAATTTCGATACTTACATAGTAACTCCACTAATATTAATAAATTATTTCTGTTCAAATTTATTATTAAATAATCGCATCATAAATAATTCGTAACAATACATCTCAAGTTTACTGCACTATTATTATAAATCCTGTTAGTTGGACAAAATAACTTCGTTATCTGTGTATAACCTATTTATTTTAATAGAACTTATATTGGTAATACAATACTGCTGCTAATATAAAAACTGATTTTTTTATTTTATAATTAAAGGTTTCTTCCCACAGTCGAAATAATAAATATTTAATATTATGTGATTGCAAGACAAGTCGAAAAATTAAATTATTAATTTTACTTAGGCTGTTTATTATTTTTTATTAATATAAATGTAAGAATCGACCCCTAAATACGTTTCTGGCACTTTATATTGCCCTACTCATTAGTTAGAATTTCCTCCTCCTAGAGGGCGTATCTGTACAGGTTAAAATAGTGTCAAGTTAACAACATTTATGATAGATGTCGCTCGCGAGTGGCTCCAATAGTAATTACATGTAGGGTATCCTACTAGGAAGTCTATATACAATGGCCTCGTCTGTGAACTATATAGGTAAACTATTTATTCATTAAAAAACGAAGAATTCTCAATTCCTCTTTTTCAAAAGAGTTAGCCTCCACCGTGAAACGCGAAGTAGTTACAGTAGTTTCTTCTTCTTTACAAACATTTTTCTTCTTTTCTATTTATTCAAAAAATTTATTTGTCCAATCGAACAGATGGTCTTTGCCAACACTGCTCCTCGGGGCATTTATATGACTCGAGTTGCACAGGACGGAATTAAGTTTTTCAACTTGTTTTCTATTAAAAAAAGATTTATTATAATTATTTCCGGTTCTGCTATCGACGAATCGAATAGAAAGAAAATTTAAGTATCCATAATTCGTCGCGGTACACAAATGTGAAACTCTACCTAGAATTATGAGTTTTTAAGGGAATTAGGACATCGAAGCGATAATGTTTAGAAAGGAATCCTCGCTTAATGTCGGAAAATCACCGGCATATAAAATAATAGCACTTTCCAGACTCTGAACCTCGCTCAACGGTGCATTCACTTTATGGCCTCTAAATTCGATTTTAGTGCCTAAAAGGAAGGACCCTTTTGTCTGTATGTATGTCAGTTATGGTTTTAGTACTGTGATATTTTCAATGTTTCCGGTAAACGTTCCTTGCAGCTTCATGATTAAATTTTAAGTCCTCAGGGAAAATCCGATTATGCTAAATATATCGTTATAAAATGGGGGAATCACGCATTGAATTAAGTAGGTAGGTAGATAGATAATTGATTTCATTTTTTTTTGTGCTTAGGTAAGTGGCTATATAATTTGATAAATTCTAAAAGTAAAGTATAATCCATTTTTAATTCAATGATATCATATCATAAATATATTAATAATAATATAATAAACATTTTTATTCTGCATTTTTAATATATACAGTGTGACCCTTTTAATATTTTTTCACAGTGAAGTAGAGAATGTAAAGATCTACTAAACTACAAAATAATTATTATTTATGTAAAATTTTAGTAAAACATAATATAGATTAAAATTTTCAACTCACTATAACTTTTTTAATAACTAACATTTTTTTAGGTAAGATCTTTTGTACTCGGTTTTTTAATGAAAAAAATAACTAACATGATTTTGCAATTTTTAGTATTAAAAAATAATCATGGTATACTTTAAAAATTGATTTTCAGTCACTTTGCATTCTCCACTTCACCCTAAAATATTCTTAAATTCGGTGTATAAATAGAGAATTTAAAGGAGTTGTTGCAATTAAAATGGGTCACGCTGTATATAAGCTAATATAAAGTGGGTTTATTTAAAATTAATATAGGCGGGGAATAAAGCACAAAAAGAGACAAAATCTTACCTGAAAGTCTGATTAATATGGGATTTTTTGAATTCGATTTCTAACATGTACCATGTTGTTGTTCAAAATTGCATTTGTGCAGTGGAAAATTTATAACTAGGTTAAGATCACCTGGAATGGACTTACATCGAGTTCTCAGGGATTTTCGAGATCGCTGATCCAGAATATGACCACCAAATTTGTCTATCATCCGACGTGAAGCTTAGGATTGTTGATCTCCGAGGCTTCTCCTGAAATTACTCTCAAATGAAACGAGACTTCCCACATGGGGGTTTTTAAGTAGATGGTTAAAAATCTTGCATTGGCGACTACCTCCGGAAACTTTTTTTGAGGGGAAAACTCATGTTCACCAACACGAGTGTGTTGGTACTGTGGGACTCCCGTAGACACGGCCTATCCACCAAACCCCCCTGCTGCTCCGCCTAATACCTCGATACCGTTATCCACCACCTCAGGATATTTGACCTAGCTTTCTTGCTATCTCCTGCTCCTCTCCTTTTCCTCCTTGGTCTAGATCATTTTTTTAAACCATTTCCTTATGTTGTCGCAAGCCCCTTTTTCTCCTACTATTGTATCGATCGTGTTAGCTGGCGCTAATTCATATCCTACCCATCTATATGCCTCTTGTCTCTCCTCTTTCCATTTTGGACAATATAAAACGATATGCTGAACGTCATCCCTCTACTCGCAGTAATCGCATACCTCGTTATCCACCTTCCCTCTTCTCTAGAGGTACGATTTAAAGCACCCATGTTCAGTTAGCACTTGTCGGAGGTAGTAATTCGTTCCCCTATTTTCGCAGGATACCCATCGCATCACTTGCGGGATCAGTCTTTTAATCCACTGGACTGATTCATAGTTTCCCTCCCATTCCCCCTGTCACTGCCCCATAGTTCTATTACTCTCCTCCTTTTTTGTTCGATCGTTTACCTTCCTCTCGTACAGCCTTTTCTTTCCGTCCGCAAGCAGATATATGGGTACTATCCCTGCCTCTACCTGTATCGCCCTTACAGATATAGTTCGATAGGTGCTGGTTGCTCTAAATAGTATCCTTCTTTGGACCTTCTCCTTACCGCGCCTATACGACGTAACTCTGAATGCCTGTGCCTATACTGGGGCCCCATATAGCATTATGAAGTGCACCACACCACTTAGTACCTCCATTGTATTGCCATATATTTGGCATAATCTTCTGCTTTTCTGGCCACCTCTCTTATGCACGGTCCGAAACTGCTTTGGTCATCCAGTAGAATTGCAAAGTAACTCACTTGTGTCTTTGGGACAATGGTTTGCTGCCTCAGTCGGAACTTGACTGCCATTCTCCGACTTCTCGACCAGTAAGTCTTGCTTACTGCAAACTCTAGTCTAACCCCCCCCCCATCCATCCTTCAACCATTTCAATCGCCTCGTTTGCCATTTCCTCCAGGTGTTGGGCACCAGTGGAACATGCGGGACTAAGACAGTCCAAAACACTCATAGAAGGTCCATCCAAGAGCAGAGATAATCTACTGTTTACCTAAAGAGATGAGAAAAAACTGCATTAGGTGTCCTGCGGGTTCAAACATATCTGAAACTTATAGCGGTATCCGGAACTCAAAGAAATAGCAAAAGCTAAGATCACAACTATTCAGAACTTTGTCAAGAGTACTGGTCTGATGTGAAAACTAGTAGGGCATAATATTGCTAGAGCCTTAGTGCAGGTTGGCTTTCCCACGCTCGATTTAGCTAGAATAGCACAGAATGGAGCAAGTTTTATTCCCTTTTACCAAGTTTTATTTCCATTAGGAAGTTTTACTGCTATTTAACTAGTCTCATTCCCTTTTCGCAAGTTTTATTCTGTTTTAGCAAGTTTTATTCCCTTTTAGCAAGTTGATTTCCTTTAACAAGTTTTCTTTACGTTAAGCAATTTTTATTTCCTTTTACCAAGTTTTATTTCCTTTAGGAAGTTTTACTATTTTTTAACTAGTCTCATTCACTTTTCGCAAGTTTTAATATGTTTTGGCAAGTTTTATTTCCTTTTAGCAAGGTCATTTCCTTCTGATTTTTTTTGTTATGATTTGGAACTCTCTATCTCAAGGTGAGAAGTCATAATAAAATCAGTAGATTGAGTTGTTTGAATTGAAAATATTTTTAACCGAAAGACAAATATTTTTTTTTCTGTTAATGTATATTACTCAAATGTTTATTTTATTTAGTGTTTAGTGTTAGTCTGAAGATTCTTATCGACTGTATTGCTTAAAGTTTTGTAATTTAAATTAGCTCGATTTTTTTTTATCCATTGAAGAGTGTCCTGTCCTCGACAGAGGATGTTGTGTTTCACCGTCATAATATTCATTAGTAATTATAAATTTAATTTTTTTTTAATTTTTTAAATTATTATTTATCGTATTATATATAAATGTTATTAAATAAAAAAAAGAGTTATTTGAGGCTCTTGAAAAAGTTTTATCTGACATATCCTAAGTAGCGACAATGATGATGTAAGGGATAGTGACTCCAGTTTTCTTAATGTTTATTTGATTTTTTTAATAATATATTATTTCTTAGATTTACCATATTTCGAAAAAAAGCCCACTATCACAAGATGCAAGTTACCAATTTGTGGGAGTAAAATTCATTTTTATTGGCAAAACTCATTTTTATTGACAAAAAAATGTAAGGTTCATTTGTATATCAAGAAAAATCTAAATTGTTTCACCCTGAATATTTCACCGCAAAGAAGGATATATGAAATAATAGTTTAAACCATTGAGTCGCATTGTCTTCTATAGGGGACATTTTTTCTCGAAAATGAAAAGAAAAAAAAATTTTAGATGTCAAAAATTTAAAAACAATTAATTATCCTGCATGCCAAATTTCAGAATTTTATTCCCTTTTATCAAGATTTAGTTTCTTTAGGAAGTTTTACTATTTTTTAATTAGTCTCATTCCCTTTTCGAAAGTTTTATTCTGGTTTAGCAAGTTTTATTCCATTTTAGTAAATTCTTTCCTTTAACAAGTTTTCTTTATGTTTAGCAAGTCTTATTCCCTTTTACCAAGTTTTATTTCCTTTAGGAATTAACTATTTTTAACAAGTCTCATTTTGTTTTAGCAAGTTTTATTCCCTTTTAAATAATCTTATTACCTTTTAGCAAATTTGATTCCCTTTTAATTAGTTTAATTCTATAGCAACGTTTTATTTTCTTTTACCAAGTTTTATTTCCTTTTGAGCAAGTTTTAATCTTTTAAGTAAATTTCATTTTCTTTCCAAGTTTCGCTTTCTTTTATAACTTGGAAATATCCAATACTTAAAAATCTCAATCTTTATTTAGAGCGGTTTAAATATAATAACTTATTATCTCATAAGCAATTAAAAACTTTTATCTTTTATTTTTCCATCAATAAGTGAACTTTTTTTCAATCTGAAAAATATTTTTTACTTGAATTCTTGTGGAATCGATAAAATAAAAACTTCGCCTGAGATTAAATTGAATCTTTCTAATTTTAATAAATTATTACTAATTTATTTTAAATTTCATTTACCTACAAAGTGATTCAAAGAATTATCGACTATAAATATTTAGATTATTTCAAAATCTATATTTTTTTAATAGGTTATTTATTATATAGATTCAATTTTTATCTATATAAAACAATAATTAATTTCAAAGTTTCTTTTTTCTCGTTACTTAACTTAAAACAAGGTTAGTCTACTTCGAGCGCGTTCATTAAATTTTTGTTCATTTTTATTCCCTTCAATTAAAAATCCCATTATTAAACTCATCCGATCGGATGAACTACTATAAAAGAGATCAATCAATCGATAAAAAGCATTTTTTTTTATTTGTTTGGACTCTGATAATTCTAATCCGCTGATGGAGAACCGTTGGTAAAATCTTTAGATGAATAAAAACGTCGTTTACGTTTAAGGGTGGCTGAGTTTTCTAAATGTAGAATTTTTTTCACTCTATAATATTTTTAATCTATAATTAGGTTAGTTAAAAATAAAAATATGAGATTTTATCTATTTATAACATCCGTAACATTTACCTTTATAGATAGAAAGTAAAAAATTATGGATTTTAACTTTTTAATCCTACCCTGTATACCTTCATCATACATATATTAAAAATGACAGAAACGGCGTAAAAGTATTATGTTGATAAAGTAAACAAAATGGGTTCAAAATATTTGGTTTTCATATTAACGCTTAAGGACTTTAAACTTTGAGAAAATATACGTTTAGCTGAAAAAATAACCTGAAATATTGAACTCTGTAAATACAAATTAATTTGTAATCTAAAATTTGAAATTCCCGCCATTTTCTGTCATTAGTTCAAAAATGGATCATTTTGTTTTTAAAATGTAGAGATCTCGATATTTTCTCTATTTTTGATTTAATTGCGTTGTGCGCGCAGCCCTCAAGGCATTATAATGGCAGATGGGTGCTATCTATGGGCGCCAAGTTGTACTTGGTTAGTCGCTTTTATAGAGGATTGCATGCTAATAAGTGGCTGAATCTGGTTGGTACCCATCAACCTACGGCAGATGTCGTGACTATCTATCATTTTTTAAGTATATCAGTTTAACCCATTTTATACAATATCCTGTAGATTTCTGTATAAATGTTGGAGTTCCTAGCAAGAAATAAAAGAGGTAACTTAATTTAAATATTAGACTTTTGAAAGCGTGCAACATTCAAAACCCCCTTAACGACGTTACTGCCTACGTATGATCAATATAGCGACTAGATTTAATAAATGGATGAAAATATAGGTACGTACCGTCTGAAAGCGATGCTTTCAATTCTAGTTGACATTCAATTGATTCTTCGCTTACCTGTAACAAATGAAATATTTTGAAATGTAAATTTACGGTCTACTAGATACAGAGTCAAATTTATTTATAGTAAAAATTTTAAATAACATTTTTTTACGGTAATATGAACATAAAATAAAAATAGAATTCGACAAAACTCCATTATTTGTTTATTTAATTAATGCCATGTTTTAACATTTCATCAGATTTTAAAAAAAGAAATGAAGTATACAAAAAATTACATATTCCGTAAACATCAAAGTAATCCGTATAATAGTCCATTATAAATGATTTTCTGTGTTCCAGTGGAATATAAATCAATTAGTTATAGTATGAGTTTTCATTGAGTAATAAATCTTGGTTTTTTTTTTCATAAAAATTACTTTTGGGCCAAATATAATTTAAAAAAAAAACAAGATTAAATACTCAGTGCAAACTATTCGCTGTGTGCACCTGTAGGCTGAAATATAAAACTTTGTACCGTACAAACAAAATAAAATGCAGGCATTTTGACATTTAAAAAATAAATATAATATTAAGAACAAGTTTTGAGGAAATAACGCATGTAATAAAATATCAAACAAAATGGCCTAAAGAACGGTGCAAAACTGGCATTTCGTCACATATGCTCGGTGGAGGAGAAAATTTAACAGAAAATAATAATAATAACTGCGAAATGCGTACCCTAACTCGGACTGAAAATTTTGTTTCGAAATGGAATGGATAATATATTCAGAGATGGAATTCTATACTTTAAAACATTTATAGTTAGATTTACAAAAATAAGTATAAAATTTTTTTTTTCAAATATATGCAGTTTGGTTAGGAGAGAGTTTGGATGGAAGATTTCTGGATGGAATAGTATCAGAAGATAGGATAAAGATTAAAAAAAATGAGGGGTAATCCCAGTCAACTTTCCGAACACTCCTAGTAAAGTAATTGTTTAATCGATTATTTTGGTTTTTCTGCATCAAAATCCATTAATAAAATTAGTTTACAAAAATTAAAAAAAAATTAATTTTTTCTAAAATTTTCTTTTAACTTTTTATAATTTTATATAATTTCTACTTTTTGATCCCTTCCGGATGTACTATTTACTTTTTTCATTTGTTTTACCATTTTTGATAAAACAAAAGACAAAAAAATAATTTTTTATTAAATTTTGTTTAGAACAATTACAATGTTAAATACTAAAATACTTTCTAAATTTAGAGTTTTATATTACCTACCGAATGGTATAAAACCCATTTTAATATCTTTTTAATGTTATTCAATTTTTTTTCAGAAACAAATTATGAATTCTACAATTTTTTGAATAAAATTTTGAAAAAAATCACAATTATAGAGCTTTTTACTACAAATTTAATGGAATTTTTTGTAAATTTTTAATATTAATATTAACCTTAAATAGAAATAAATGCTTTTTTCAATAATTTTAAAATCAATAAATAATTAATATCTCATTCAATTTTATTCAAAATGGGAAACAGATTTTTTTTTGGGGTTTCTGGATCAAAATGCATTAATAAAGTTAGTTTAAAAAACTAAAAAAAAATCAAATTTTTTGTTAAGAATTGTTTTAACTTTTTTCATTTTTTGCTATAACTTTTACAAATACTATGTTATAATTATAAAATAATTTACGCACATAGTACGTTTGGATACTTTTCGGATATGCTATTTACTTTTTTCATTTATTTTATACCTATTGATAAAACGAAATTACAAAATTTAAAAAAAAAACTTTATTTTGGCTATAATAATTACAATTCTAAATTCTAAGAAACTAAAATACATTTTAAATTTAGAGTTTTATATTATCTTTAGAATGGTGCAAATCCGAGTAAAATAACTTTAATATTTTATAAGTTATTCAATTTAGTTTAAAATCGTAATATGATTTTAAATGTTTCTTAGCCAATTTTTAAAAAAAAAATCACAATTTTTTTAATAAAATTTTGAAAAAAATTATAATTATAAAATTAATTATTACAAATTTAAAGAAATTTTTTTAAAATTTTTAATATTAAAATTTAACTAAAAAATAATAATTTAATAAGGATTAAAATTGCTTAAGAATTAAAATAAAAACTAGCGGCGAAACTATGCGGAACTCAAAAAAAATTAAAGACAAAATTTGTAGAAAATTTTATGTTATACAATTTTGATTTTTTGTAAATTTTCATAAAAATCCATAATTTTGTCTCAAAAAAACAGGGTGGGCCAATTACCTTCCCGCGGTTTGTGGCGTCAAAACTAGTAAAGATATCAAAATGAAAAAAAAACTGTTTTATTTGGTTCAAAAATCCCTACAAATAGAAAATTTTCATTTATTTTCATTTATACAGTGATCCATATACGGGCGGCTAAAAAAATTGTAATTTTTTTAAATGACACACCCTATATATTTTTACATTTTTAGATTACTACTTTAGTGGCCTTTATGACAATATTTTATTTTTTTAAATCGGATGCTGAGTTGCCAAGATATTCAAATTTTTATTAAATTTTCTGAAAAATCGCTACATTTCAAAATCATTCAAAAATTAATGTATTTTCCGAATTTGAAAATGAAACATTGGTTAAAGTTAATTTAGATATGGATGTAACTCGTCCATATTTCATAATTATTTAAATATGTACAGGGTGTTTATAATATAAGTTTAAAATTTCAAAATTGTAATTATAAAAATCTTTGTTTTTTTAAATGAAACACCCTGTATATTATTTAATATTTAGAAAGCCTATTATAGAGGCTTTCTATACATACCACATACTAGGCTTTCTAAATATTAAATAATATACAGGGTGTTTCATTTAAAAAAACAAAGATTTTTATAATTACAATTTTGAAATTTTAATCTTATATTATAAACACCCTGTACATATATAAATTATTATGAAATACATTAATTTTTGAATGATTTTGAAATGTAGCGATTTTTCAGAAAATTTAATAAAAATTTAAATATCTTGGCAACACAGCATCCGATTTAAAAAATAAAATATTGTTATAAAGGCACTAAAGTAGTAATCTAAAAGTGTAAAAATATATAGGGTGTGTCATTTAAAAAAATTACAATTTTTTTAGCCGCCCGTGTATGGATCACTCTGTATAAATGAAAATATTTTCTAGTTGTAGGGATTTTCGAACCAAATAAAACAGTTTTTTTTTCATTTTGAAATCTTTACTAGTTTCGACGCCACAAAAAAAACGGTAATGATAAAATATGTAGAAAATTTTATGTTCTCAACTTTCATATCCTGTCATTTTTAGTAAAAATGCATTATTTTGGTAATTTAAAAAAATATGGAAAAAAACTACTGTTTAATAAATCTGGCAACAATGACAAACGTTTTTGAAAATTTTTGTCATTTGAAATTAAACTACAACGTATACAAAATATATGTGTAAAACTTTATTGCCATCTTGTTTAGTAATGACGTCATCACTTATAGCAACTGTCACTTCCGGTTGTCCGATTCACTCCAAAATCTATACAGGCCGTCTCCTTGCTACCCTAAATATGTATATAAAATTTCATCTAAATCGGTTCAGCCGTTTAGACGCTATCGTGTTCACACACAGATACACACACAGACACACACACACACACAGACAGACCTAAAAATGGTATAAATTCGTTAAAATCTGGGTATGGTCAAAATATCATGATCGCAATACTTTCCTTCTATACAACTCTGTTGTTCGGAAAGTAAAAAGAGAGAAATCAATTTAATTGTAATATTTATTATTCTTTTAAATTTTTAAATTTTTATAGATCAATATATATCTAACCCTAGTTTAGAATAAACGCTGTAGAAAATCAATATTTAGATATCATAATTGTCAAAGTTAGTTGCAGGAAAGTTAAAAAAGTAATTAACGGTACCAGTATATTTTTAAAGAAACTTCTATTATATTTAAAACGATGTTTTCTATTTAAATAGCGAACTTCATTTAAACTTAATTTTAAAACAATGCAGGCGTCGTTTTGCCGATGGCGTTTTATGTTGTGAATATAGTTGGTGTTTGGATGTTGAATTCCAAAACTAGTTTGCAATGTTGACTTAAGTTTCGTTATTGTATTGAAGGTGTACGGTGCATTTCTATATTTTATCGATACTCAAAATGGAGAAATGGGAATAGCGAGTGCATAGGAAATCAATAAAAGTTTGTTTTCTGGTATACATGTACTCTAGGAATTTAAAGAATTATTACAATTGTTAAAAATAAAAACATTACTATCATAATAAAATCATAAAAAAAGTTTTTAATATAAAATATAATACAACCTGGAATATTATTAAATTATTTTTATATCATAAATCAATACGAGACTTTTATTGTACTATTCGTAAATTATATTTTTTCTCATTGTAGTAATTCAGGAAATTTCGTAATTTTTTGTGCTATACTAATAGTTAGGTTTTTTAATATTTTAGATTGAGCGCAATAGTGGAATTTTTATTATTTTATTGTCAGTTATGTACTGTGTATAAATCCTCGTACCTCTTAAATGAATAAAAGACCTCTCAATACCGCAGGGGACGAAAAAGAAACTGGAGGACTAATATGGCTACTGTCATTAAAAAAACTTGGCATCACATTTTGGTTCAAGAGACCTTTGAGCATTGCTCGCTAGATGGAACTGTTCAAGACGGCAACTTGACCAATGGTTAAATTGAGTCTGATTTTTTCATTATTTTACCATTATTCGAAGTTTAGCTAACTTCAGACTAGGTTGCCATAAACTCAGAAATTTGCTGAGTAGCTAGTTACAAAAATTTCTACAGCGGTACTTCTACACGTACCTATTAAGAAAATGTATATTGTTTAATGAAATTTAATATATTGTGTACTTTATATTTATTAAGAGAGTTACGAAATTTAACTCGTATTAATTTGGAGCTTTTTTTTGGTTTTACAGAGTGATATTGTTATACCAATACGATTTTTTTTAGCACCCTTAGAACAATGCCCTTTTGTTAATTTATTACGATTATACCAGTAAAGGTGTTTTAAAATAATAGTTAAAATTTTTGTTTTTTTATCCGAACTTCTTGTTTTATCAAGGGGAATTTTTTTAAAGATGTTTTGGGTTAGAATAAAACAGAATTTATTCCTTTTACCAAACTTTTTTTTTCACTTTCCACCTTCCCTTTTTTTAAGGGGAAAATAATGAGGGGCTTGTTTCCTCCGAACCTCGCTACGCTCGGCTCGGAGTGGATGGTGGAGGAAATATTTTTTTCACCCTTGTTTTCTCTACTTTTTTACTATTTTCTTTGTTTTAAAAACTTTTTTACACTTTTCCTCTACTCTTTTTTCTATTAGGTATATTTTAAACTTCTTTTTCATTTTTTTGCCCCCACTGTTTTTTAGTATTTTACTGTTTTTTCTAGGTTTCAAACTCCCCACTTCTAGTTTTCCACCACTTTTTTTATGTTTAATTTTTTTTCCACTGAAGTTGAAGATAAATTATAAAAAAAATAGAGTTTGATTGACTTGTTTGCTCCGAACCTCGCTACGCTCGGCTCGGAGTGGATGGTAGAAGAAAATTTTTTTTTCACACTTTTTTTCCCTACTTTTTTACTATTTTCTTTGTTTTAAAAACTTTTTTACACTTTTTATGTACTCTTTTTTCTATAAGTTGTTATATTTTAAACTTCTTTTTCATTTCTTTGCCTCCAACACTGTTTTTTTACTATTTTACTGTTTTTTCTAGGTTTGAAAGTCGCCACTTCTAGTTTTCCATCACTTTTTTAGGTTTAATTTTTTTTCCACTTCCCCTCCCTCTTTTTTTTATTTGTTTTAGAGTGAAATGAGGGGGGCACAGTCATATAAAAATTAGAGCTTGATGCTATCGCTCTTCTATTTTCCTCAGGTTTTATTTTTTTTTTCATTTTACCCCACTCTAGTTTTCTCCTTCTTTGTTACCAGTTTTTAATGTTTTAAACTTTTTTTTCTACTTTCCCCTCTTTTTTTCCATTAATTTTTATATCTAAAACTCCTTTTTCATTTTGTCCTTCCCACACTGTTTTTTTACTATTTGTCTGTTTTCTCTAGCTTTAAAACTTACCCCTCCTAGCTTTCCACCACTTTTTTGATGTTTCAATTTTGTTTCCACTTCCCCTCCCTCTTTGTTTTGCGTTTTAGAGGGAAATGAGTAAGGGACAGTCATAAAAAATAGAGCTGGATGATTTCCCTCCTCTATTTTCTCCCTGTTTCAATTTTTTTTCATTTTACCCCACTCTATTTTCTCCTTCTTTTTTACTAGATAATAGTTAAAACTTTAGTTTTTTTATCCGAACTTTTTGTTTTATTAAGTTGATTTTTTTAAGGATGTTTTGGGTTATATTAAAACAGAATTTATTCCTTTTACCAATCTTTTTTTTCACTTTCCACCTTCTCTTTTTTTAAGGGGAAATGAATGATAGTTGGAGATAAGTTATAAAAAAATTAGAGTTTAATTGACTTTTTGCTCCGAACCTCGCTACGCTCGGCTCGGAGTGGATGGTGGAGGAATTTTTTTTTCACACATTTTTTCCTCTACTTTTTTACTGTTTTCTTTATTTTATACTTTTCCACATTTTTCTCTATCCTTTTTTCATTACTTTTTATATTTATAACTCCTTTTCATTTTTTCCTTTCAACACTATTTTTTACTTTCAGTGTTTTTTCAAACCTCCCCGCTTCCAGTTTTCTACCACTCTTTATCTTTTAACTTTTTTTTTACTTCCCCTACCTCTTTGTTTTTTGTTTTAGAGAAAAATAAGTGGGGGACAGTCATAAAAATGAGAGCCTGATGCTTTCCCTTCTCTATTTTCCCCCTGTTTCAATTCTTTTTTCATTTTACCCCACTCTATTTTCCTCCTTCTTTTTTACCAGTTTCCAATGTTTCAAACTTTTTTTTCTACTTTCCCCCTAATTTTTCATTACTTTTTATATTTAACACTCATTTTTAATTTTGTCCTTCCATACTGTTTTTTTACTATTTTTCTGTTTTCTCTAGATTTCAAACTCCCCCTGCTAGTTTTCCACCACTTTTTTGAAGTTTCAGTTTTGTTTTCACTTCCCCTCCCTCTTTGTTTTTTGTTTTAGAGGAAAATGAGTGGGGGATAAAAATAGAGCTAAATGCTTTCCCTCCTCTATTTTCTTCCTGTTTCATTTTTTTTTCATTTTACCCCACTCTATTTTTCTCCCTCTTTTTACTAGATTTAGTATTTCAATTTTTTTTGTACCCTATTTTTTTCATTTTAAAGCGAAGCGAATGTGGGAAAGTCGTATAAAATTAGAGCTTGATTCTTTCCGCTTTATGTTTGCTTCTTCATTTTTATCAATTGTTTTCCTTCCTCCTTTTTTTTTAGAGAAAAGAGTGGAGGAATATAGTTGGAGAGAAAGTCATATCAAATTTAGAGCTTGATTCTTTTCTCTACTGTACTCTACATTTTTCAATTTCTTTATGTTTCAAATTTTTTACACATTCCTTTCCTCTATTTTTCCTTCTTTTTTACCACGTTATTCTACTCTACCTCCTCCTTTTTTTGTTTTAAAGGGAAACGACTGTTGGGAAGATCACATAAAAATTAGAGCGTGATTCTTTCCACTTTATATGTCCTCCTTCTTTTTTACGAATTTTTTTGTCATTTCTTCTTCCTCCTTTTTAATTTTAAAGGGAAAAGATTCGGAGAAAGATAATTGGAGAGAAAGTCATATAAAAATTGGAGCTTGATTCTATCCCCTCTATCTTTCCTCTACTATTTTATTAATTTCTTTGTTTATTTTTTTCCAATTTCCTTACCTCTGTTTTTGCACCTTCTTTTTTACCATTTTTTCCACTTCTATCTCCTCCTTTTTTTGTTTTAAAGGAAAACGAGTAGGAGGAAGCTAGTTGGGATATAAAATTTAGAACTTGATTGCTTCGAACCTCGCTTTGCTTGGCTCGGAATGGCGAGGAAAAAATATTTTCACACTTTTTTATATATTTTTTTTATATTTCAACTATTTATGACTTATGGACCTTCTTCCACTAAATAATACGTTATAACAAAGTCGATTCAGTGTAAATTAATTTTAGTTGTTGAAAATCTCTATGATAAAAACGTATCTACTTATAAAAGTGTAAATAGTAAAAATTATGCACGGAAGGAAGTTGCCATTGGTTCATTATAAAGTATTGAAAATATCTTTCCGGATATGTTTCTAGTTCCTGGCATAATTGGTGAAATTCACCACATTCCAATCTTTTTGTATTAAAAGGGTGGGCTCAATAAATATTTAGATCGATGTTTCCTTCTTTTTTTAACAATATTAGGGCAATAGCACGTTTGGAATGTTCGAGGAATGTTCGCTTAATAGTCCTAGAGCCTTAATTCAGATGGGATTTTCCACGCCAAATTCAGCTAGAATAGACTAGTAGAATCTGCATGAATTAATGAGTATAACAAAAAGGTTTGAATAAAATTATGCTAAATCAAAGATATTTTTATTTAATATTAACTATTGGTCATGACTGTTAATTATTAATGTAAATGGAAATATAAATGAACTGTATACGATTCCACAAAAACGGCGACTTGTTTTTATCGGCAAACAGCTACAACTACACACCCTTATCATTTTATATAGAACAATTACGGCTCACTGCTCGGGTAATTTCACGTTCCCGAGAAAACCGATGTACTGTGTTATTAACAAAGTAAATTAAATTTACTTTGATGTAACTAATCTTTCCCAGCAGTATATCAACCATAATTTCCGCCGTATATTAACCGCAAGCTAAATGAAATCAGTACAAAACCTGGTGTTCGTCTTTTAATTGATTGCCTGTTCTAAGGAATTTTCTTATGTGCAAACGTTATGGTTCTGTATAAAAACGAACTTAATTAAACATAGTAGACAGTGAATTATGAGGTTTTTAACTAGTTTTCTTGTTAGTTATTAATATACAATAGTTACTTTCTCACCAACTGATTTTTAATATAAAATGTATAGAATATAAAAAGAAATATAAATAAACATAGGCACATAAGTAGTGTATAATAACCGGTGCTGGACCAGAGGGATAGGGTGACCTTGAACTTTGTTATTAATATACAAAAGTTACTTTTTAAATAACGGATTTTTAAAATACAATGTATATAATTTAAAAAGAAATATAAACAAAGAGAGGCACATAAGTAGTATTTGATAGACACTGCTGGACCAGAGGGAGAAGGTGATCTTGGTCTTTATCCTCTAACTTTTTGATAAGGTCACGGTCAAGTTCAAGGTCAATATCAATTTCGAGGTCAAAGGCCAAGGTCAATGTCACCCTCTAACTCTGGTCCAGCACCGGCTTTCATACACTACTCACATAATATATTTTTATAATCGTACATATTTTTTATGTAAATACCACTTTACAAAAGTAATACAAACAAAAATATCAATTTTTTTGTTATACAGAGAATTTCGCGAAGAAAGTTACATTGGCCGATAATTAACATTTAGGCGAGTCCAAAATTTTAATAAGTAATAAAATATTAAGATGTTAAAAGAAGAACTTTTATAGGATCACTTGGTTGTCCGTTTGTCTGTTAGTCAGTCTGACTGTATGTCTGTGTTTGGAGATCTTTTTTCTCAGGAACGTATGGAGGTATCAAGTTGAAAATAATGTCAAATACTAATGTGAAAAATACGGCTGTTTCGTCCCTTAAGGACTCAATGTGCCTAAAATGCATATTTTTCAAATCTCACTCTCAAAATACTAATGTACAATCACACGTACAAGTTAGACTTAACTTATTTATTTATTTATTGGATTTCATTTAATTTCTAATTTTTTTTATTCTCATAATTAAATACCAGAGCATTTTGTACATTTCAAACTTTGCTTTTAACTTTTATTGCACTTATCCTTTATTATGTGCAATACGAGAAAATGTGATAATTTAATTTTTTTGTCTAATGGAGGCGCTAATAACCGTAAATTAATAAGCATTAGGTAACTTATTTTATTACCAATTGGTTTTTTGAAATTAAAATTGTTTTAATAATAATGTAAAATACTACAAAATTTATAAATACTTAATATAATAAGTTATTCTATGCGAATTTGTATGACGGATACCGAAAGAGCCAGTTATAATAAAAACCAAAAAAACAAAGAGAAATAAAATAGGAAATAAAAAAAAAATATTAAAGGGACAATTATTTATCGGTACACTAAAGAAAATAATCGCTGAAACACCCAGTACAAAAGTTACAAGAATTGAGGCCAAAGATTATTGGAACAAAGTTTGCTAAATTTTGCTAACAACAAAAATAAAACAATTATCATTAGAAAGATAGTACGTCACAGTCGTACTTTTGGGTACGATATCGCTTTACGTCACCCTGGACGTCGCGACGGGGTCAGGAAAGACGCGGTGACAGAAAAAAAAGGCGGTGGTGATCAAGTCAGCGATATATTCGAAGGCGACGAATTTTGATTTTTTTTTATTGGTCACGGATAAATAGCGAGAGTTCAGTTAAAATTTTGAGTAAGAAAACAAAAGTAAAAATGAACAATTCTATCGGTAGATTTCTGCCGAAACAGGAATTTTCAAGGGCTGAGCGAATTTTACTTTTACTAACCCTTAGTTAGACATTGGCATATTTTGGTTTTTTTGTTTGTAAGTTTACCTTCTTAATAGGGGGAGAAATCTCTAGTTTCTTGCGTCCTTATTAAAAGGAAAAAATAGGGGTAATTGCCTCCCCTAGTCATAGTAAAAATAAGAGACACTAAGTAATTTTGTTCACATTTTGTTTTTTTTTGTTTTTTTTTGTTGGAAAATATATAGGTCTGATTTTTAAGTCCGACTTCTGCGAGACAGTATTTTTTTTAAAGTAATTTTGGTGCCATTTGGCAACCTACTATTTTACCATTTAATTTCTGGGAGTGTAGCGGACTTAAGAGCCTGCTATCATTTTGTAATTTTTTGTTTTTGTGTGCTAAAGTTTTTTAAGATATATAATTTATCTAATATAAATTTGTATACCAATTAAATTTTTCTTCGTCAAAAAAAAATATTCGTCACTTTTTATAGAGCGCATTTTGTTAATATTCTTTTTTTTATTATTTCCTACACGTTCTATTTTTTAATAAACCCCGCTTAAAATAATATTGGCGCGTTCTAATTTTCTGTCCAAGGGGGGTTGTAAGGGGAAGGTATAAAGAAAGAGTTAGCGATTTAAAGAGATCAAAAAGTCAAATTTCTTGTAAAAGAAAGTGACACCCTCCCGAACCCCAAATCCTGTCTGTAAGGTAAAGACTCTTGAACACCGCGAGAGCTCGAACTACCTTTTCGTCGGAAGAGTGGCCGTTCCAGTCCAGAGAGTTCTGTAGGAGAGCGCGTCCATCTTTTCAGAGCCTTGGCTAAAGATCCAGGCTGGTTTTATTATCTCCTAGGAGAGTGGTGACAGTAGCGCTGCCGTTAAATTTTGTTATAGGTAAAATTATTAAAGTTTCACGAAAAAAATTATCTTAACACGTTTTACGGTTATTACACAGTCCGATCCTGCTAAAATTCTTCCCTGGAGAAAATTAACTAGAAAAGTGGAAACCGGAAGTCGATTTAAGCTGTTGTTCGAGAGTTATAGTGTTTACATCTAGACACAGAGGCGTATGGACAGGATTTTTTTCGTTTTTAGACTCTGGGAGCTCGGAAATAAAAAATTGTTTTTTATGGCAAATTTAATAAAAATGATGAATAAAAGAAGATTCTTAAACCTCTACAACTGTGTTACGACCTGAATCTTATAATAAATGTTCAGTGAAGCGCGAAAAGTGTAGTATGCCTTAATTTAATTTTCGCTCGAGATTTATCACGAAGGCATCGGCTTTTGGGAATCATCAGCGACCCGTTTAGTCGGATAACCACATTGAGCCATTTACATTTTGATGAGTTTGGAGTTTCTTTTGTTTTGATGTTCGCGTAAGTTATATATTATCTGAAAACAAAGCGCCAGACGTCGATATTGAAGTTCCATTCAAACTAGCTCGGCTCCGTGTTTGAATGTGGTGTTCCAAAACTGGTTCACTATTGTTAACTTACTTCCTGCTATTTGATATTGTGTATTTTCCACCTTTGAGGTGGAATCAATGGTAAATTAGTTGATATAAAATTAATGATACAAGAATAATAATATAGGGTGGAAGATTTTAGGATATTATAACCACAACTAATTTTTTATATTTGAAAAATTTGATAACGTAAATGTCCAAATGGCGGTTGTTAAAACGACATGCCCAATCCATATGCGCCATCGATTTTGAAGAAATATAACCGAGCATAGGCGTATCATGAAAATTTTATCGTAAATTGTAAATCTTGTGTTATAAGTATATAATTTTTCGATTTTATAACATTTTAGTATGTATCTCTTCAGGGGATGGGACGGTTCGGCGTGGCCGTTTTGGCGTGGCCGTTTGGACGTCAGGACATTTCGACGTCGGCCGTTACGGCCTCGGCCATTTCGGCGTCGGGAATTCTATTTTTTAATATGTATGTTAAAACTGCTGTAAGTTATTATGAAATAAGTAAAATATTAAAATAAGTAAAGTATTGCATAGGATTGGGCTAAATGCTTTAATCTGTTTTTCAAGTACCTATCAGAATTATAATAGTAGTGTAATTAATATTTTATATAAACATTAGTATAATACTAGTGAAGATGTAGTTTAAGGGATTTACTGGAATAACTTGTCCCTGTTAATCCATTAATATCACATTTTCACAACATTTAAACTATACTTGAGCTCAAGCTAAATCCAACTATTAGAGATCAATTAGTATTTATTGTTAAGGTGATAAATAATCTTCTTCGGTAAGTATCTAAATAACTTTTCAATAATCGTTATAATAATTTTCTAAGAAACTTAATCGTTTTTAAAGGGTCAAATTCTTCTATATAATAAGCAATAATATTCATATGCAGTTCATAAGTTTGTTAGTATCTTGCAATAGACGAAGAATTTTTAAGTGATGGATCGAAAAATTTTGTCAACCAGAGGCAAAGAAAAATTCAGTGCGGATGGTTTTATATATATTTTTGATGCAGTTAGTAAGAACGATGGAAGCCTAAAATTTTGGAGGTGTGAGAGAAAACAACTATGTAAAGCAAGAATCCACACGAGAGATGGTGAAGTAACCAAGAAATTAAATGAGCACACTCACGACTCCTCAGCAATGGATGTAGAAGTTGCGTAAGTTGTTTCAAAAATTAAAAGGAGAGCTGAAGAAACAAATGAAAGGACAATACAGGTAAATTGTATAATTTTCTTCATTAATTTGACAATTCAAATTATATATTTTTTTCTTTTTAAAATTTCAAAATTGACAAATCCATTATTACAGGTAATCAACGAATGCTTGAGAGCCACTAGTCAAGCTTGTCTTGGTCGGTTACCTAACATTGGCGCTATGAGAAAAGTTATCAGACGGAAACGCAACGAAATTCATGCCGCACCTTCAAATCCTACAAGTCTTGAAGAATTAGAAATTCCCGAGTCGTATCGTGTTTACCATGATCAAGATGGCAGAGAAGAAAATTTTCTCTTGGCAGATGCTGGAGAAGGATTAAATAGAATTTTAATTTTTGGGAGAGAATCGTGGTTGCAACATCTGCAGAATTCAGACGTGTGGTATGCTGATGGCACATTTTCCATAGCACCAACTCTGTTTTCACAAGTTTATACAGTTATGGCTAAAAAAAATCATGGAGTCCATCCAATATTTTATACCTTGCTACCAAATAAATCAAGAGTCACATACACTCGTATGTTTGATTTGATTAAAGAACTTGTTCCAAATTTGCAACCCAGAGCAATTCATTGCGATTTCGAACAGGCAGCATTCAAGGCAATGGAAAATTGTTTTCAAGGCGTTACTATAAATGCTTGTTTTTTTCACTTGGCCCAAAATATGAGGAAACAAGTGGCTTCTATTGGACATTTGAGACAGTACAATGCTGATCCACAATTCGCTCTAAATTGCAGAATGGTGATATCATTGGCATTTGTTCCAATCGACCATTTAGATCATGCCTTTGATGTTCTCGCGGAGGCCCTACCTGCCGAACATCAACCACTGTTGGACTGGTTAGAAGATAGCTATATTGGACGCCTAAATAGGTATTTAATTCACTATTTTTAACTAAATTTTTGTATTTTTATATTAAATAATATTATTTTTATTAACTTTGTCTGTTTTTTACAGAAGAGGAAATGCTAGACGACCAGGTTTATTCCACCCGACGATGTGGAACCTCTACCAAAGGACTTTGGATCAGACAGACCGGACCAATAACCATGCAGAGGCAGCACATAGAAGACTACAGTTGGAATTGGGAGCAGATCATCCAACCATTTGGAAATTTATAGATGGCTTGCGTCAGGTGCAGAAAGGTCGAGATTTATATTTCGAGCAACTTGTAGCGGGCAATCTCCCAGCATTGAAGTTAAAAAAATACAGGGATGCAGACGAAAGCATTTTACGGCTTGTTCAAAATTTTGACGTAAACGGGGATATTTTGGAATATCTAAGAGGACTTGCTCATAACTACAACATGTAATTTCGTGAATAAGTTTAATACATTAAATATATACTTTAATAATACTATATAGACATTTTATTTTAGTCTTCCTTTCGAGACGAGATACAGTTTTATTATTTTATTATAATAAACCTAATTATAATAAATATAACAATTGTTTAAAATTTATAAAAAATATATTGTTAAGTTTGCCAAAACTTCCAACGCCGAAATATAAAACACTCTATAGGTAAAATCAAAGCGCACTATTAAGAAATCAATTAAACAAAATTTTTTGGTTTAACTGCTTAAAAGGCGTACCATCCGCTTATAATGGCCGACTATAAAGTAAAAAACTTTATTATTATATAAAATTTAAAAATAGATTAAAGCATTTATCCCAATCTTATGCAATACGTCACTTATTTCAATACTTTACTTATTTCATAATAAAATTTACTTAACATACATACTAAATAATAGAATTCCCGACGCCGAAATGGCCGACGCCGTAACGGCCGACGTCCAAATGTCCTGACGTCCAAATGGCCACGCCGAAATGGCCACGCCGAAACGGCGACGGCCAGATGTCCTAGACCCATCTCTTCATTTCCGGCATACTAATATTATTAACTCCTCTTCGACGAATCATTATCTGGAATCCAAACATTCACGTTGCGATTTTAATATTTCACTCTTTCATCATTGTTTGAAAAGCACCGAATTGAATTTATTAGAAATGTTTGAAATCAAAAAATCTCTTTCCAATAGTGATTGTTTGTCTCAATGAACAACTTCATCACACTCAAAATTATTTATTTCTTAATTTACGTTTCTAATTATTTTATTTATCTCCTTCGTCATTTTGTAGGTTATCTTCTTCGTTTACCAATTTCCTCTTCTTTTTAATTAATCTATAAATTTGGCCTCTTACCATATGGTTTTCCACCTGTGGTCTGTTACCCTTTTCCTATTGGTTTCTGTTTCTTTATGTTAAATGTAATCAGTTTTGTCTTTCTGTCAAGTGTCATCTTAATTAGCTGCCGCATGGTACTTGCTACTTTTAATTTTTAAAAAACTTTTTTTCCATTTCCTAGCGCATCGTAGGATGCACTTTGATGTTGAATTTCACTATTTGTGACCCTCTATTTTAGAGGGTATTGGTTGTTTTTAAAAAGTTTTTAACAATAATTTTACTATATTAGTGTTCCATACCAAATTTTAATACCATGTATAATTTCGTCATACTGTTTGTATGTTATATTTTATTTTAATACAATTTTTTAATTTTGTATTGCAGGCCTGATGATGGCCATCGTTTGGCCAAAACATGTCGCCATTTAAATCACATCTTAAACCTTTAATAAATTTTGTGGCATGACTTTAGTTTTAATTATTCATTGTTTTATTATTTTGTTTTTTCTACAATATATAAGATGTAATTATTTATTGTTATTTTTAAACGAATTTTTGGCTATTGAGTTTTTTTTTTTGTAAGAAAACTAGGTTACAACATTAATATCTTCTGAATTTTGTAGTTATCTATTTGTTTCCTTTTAAATAGATATATATTTTTTTTTTTGGGAACCATCTAAGCCAATGACAATATTTTTTTTGAGCTAATTAAACAGTTTTTTTTTTGAATTACCGAAGCAGTATTTTGAGCTACCATGCAGTTTTTTTGAGCTACCACTGTATTAGAAAATTTTATTTTATTTGGATCACCAGACGATGAGAATATTTCTTTGGGAGCAAAGATACAGATATAGAATTTTTCCTTTATATATTGACTTAACTTTGTTGTTAAAATTAAATTCAGAAACTTATTAAATTCTTTTAAAACTATTACTTTGCACTTTTTATTTAGATTTGTATACAAAAAACAAATTAAAAAATATAATACTTATCGACAATTTCAAATTGATTTATTATATTTTCTCATACTGTACCATAATTTCTAGTATATAATAAAAGAGCGAAACAGAAGATAAAAGATAAAACACAAAAAAATGCTGTTGTATATTAAATAAGACCTAGTTTAAGGTTTACTTGTTGTAACGAAGTTATTTTCCGTGATAATTAAAATATTTAAATTAAATCGCGCACGGCACTGAATTAAAAATTACTTTAAAATTACCAGCCGTACCAGTTGTAATCCCCCGCCGAAAGATGGGAGTATTTGTTTCGCATACCCAGCCGACCTTATGGTATACGGCAGCCGGAGTCGATCATTTAGCTACAGTCAGTGGCAGTTCGCAGACAGACTGAGTTCCAGTGGCAGTACCTCGACCTTTAGAAGCAGGTCAAGCTGAAGGGAGTGAAGCCAATTAACGTAGAGTCCAGAACTGTCACCTTCCAGTAGTTTAACTTAAACTTTTACAGGTAGAGGTAGAAACATCTTAGCCCGCGCTTCTGGCCGCTGGTGATTTTAGTCGGTACTATAACGACCCCTGGAGTATTTTTCTTCTCCACTGACGCTGCCCATGAAATGGCCTTCACACTATAAACGGAAGGTGGCGCCGGAGGCAATCCGAAACCTGGACCAAGGCGCCAAAGTGATCCGTAACCACCAAAGAGCGTTGCACTCTTCCAGTTGTTTAGTAGTTTCCCCATAACATTTGTCAGCCAGGATTTAGCGTAGTCATCTCACCGCACAATCACGAGGGCCCCAGACTCGTAGTGGGTATTCTTAAACCCAGGGAGTTTCTCATGTACACGTAAGAAGTTAAGTTTCGGGGTAATCCAATTTCTGGACAGGATATTTTAGTCCTCCGCACTTCACCATCAGAGACACGGCCTATCGGAGACAACTTATTTCTAAGCTTCCCCTACCGGTATCCCTACCATAGTGGATGTATCGGGGTTGGACGATGGTCCTCCCGATGTGCCGGTGATGGACGGTGATCCTTCAGATGTGCCGCTAATTTTGGCATTTATTTTTGTCCTAGACAGAATCTTGCCTCCTTTTGCCAGGACTCATTCCTTCACTCTTTTGCGAAGAGCAGCCGCTGACAAATGAATTTTCTTTCTGGACTTGCTTTGGGTGGTTGTTTTTGGTTCCAGAAGTGTTATGATGAGCCACATCATTACCAGTTGGTTTCGTTTGGGTTCTATTTTTGTTTTCAGCTTCTATATTAGTCCCACGAGTAGCTAGGGAAAGGTGGTCGATCTCTACAGAGACAAACCTAGTTGCTACCGGGATTTCGGCTTGGTTCCCGGAGGCATTGTTTGGCTCTGATTCCCACTCTCCCCTCTCTTCTCTTAAAAGAGCGGTGATAACAAAATAAATATATTGGATAGAGGATTCTTCTTACATTACAACGCAATGATTGTTTTCGGACGATTAGCGAAAAATAAGTTTAAGGCGATATTTCCAAAAAAATAAAATGGAAAAAGAGCACTTTATTGGGTGGCGAAGAAAACTATAAAAACCGCTAACGATTTTGCTTAAAATTTAGTATAAAACCAGGCAACTCTTTAACTGTATCCTATTTCGGTTTCAGAGATGAGAAATTTATCAGAGCGGGGTAATTGGGGTTTTGCTGGAGGATGTTTTATATGTATTTTGTACGCGAAGTATATTACATATGTCAAGTTTCAGCACAATATGATTATTTTAGAGAAAGTTAAAAAACAGACTAGGTGTTGACTCAATGGTGTCACCATAATCCAAAAAGTCACCCTGATACACGGTACATGGACTGTTCCCTATGCATCTGCCAAATTTCAACTCAATCCGACCATTTCAGAGAATGTTGCAAAACCCAGTGATTGTAGTTGAAAAATCCAGTGGGTCCACATCGGTAAGTTCTGTGTAACCTTCCCCCTATGAAATTGCCAAGTTTCAGCTCAATCTGACTATTCCAGAGAAAGAAAGAAAAACCCAGTGGGTGGACTCAACGGCGTCACTGTGACCCAAAAACTCATCCGGTACATGTGGCCAAGGTCTATGTGGCCTTCTCCCTACAAGTTTGCTAAGTTTCAGCGCAATCCGAAAATGTTAGAAAAAATCGAATAGCCCAAATCTTTCACTAAACTGGATACCGTCCTTTAATCTTAGGTTCATGACAGACAGCAAACATTCTTTGATATATCTGTCCTTTTCTGTTCAGAAAACGATTAAGAAATATCATAAAAATGCACTAATTTTGCTTGGGTAAAAATCCCCTTAATACGTGCAATATCATTACGATTCAAATACAGTTGTTGCCTTTGACAGATATTCATTGGATGGTAGAAAAAGTAGTACAAAGACCATAGAAAGACTTCATCAATCAAAAAAGAATATGCCAGCGGATGTCTCTTCGAAGAAACGATACAAGTTCAAGTTTCTCAAGAACAGTTTTTGTTTAATGATAAAGCCAGCCTGATTTCAATGCTGTCAAAAAAATTCGAAGAATCTGGTATGATAGTTGAAGAAGATACAGACGTACTGATAATCAACACTGCAATTTCTTATTCCTCAGCATTTAATACTGTTTTTATCGTCCAGATTTTTTAGGTCTGCTGATAGAATTAGTACCACTGCAAAATAACATTTAGTTCCGCATATCTGGAAGAAGAAAAGCTGCTGACAGACTTTATTTGATGAATAGTTTAAATCACGAAAAAGTAGCTGAGAACATTCTGTTTCTTCGTCGTCCCTATTAAGTCGTGGAAAAACAAAATTTTGGTCGTTTGTACAAAAAAACCAATAATCTAGAAGCTAAACCAGAAGATACCGCAGTCACTGGAGGAAGATTTCTTGTTGCTTTGTATGTAGAGTCGATAAGAAAAAGCAAATTCAATCTTGCTTCATTGCCACCAACTAGAAATACTGTATAATATCACGCGTTTAGAACATACTACAAAGTTCATAAATGGTACGCCAACCAAAAAAGAGCAGAATATTGGGGCTACAAGTTTGGTACTAATGGGTTCAAGCCAATAACAATGACGGAGCAGCCAATGCCTGACATGTTATTGAAATGATTTCGTGTGGTTGCAAAAAAGGATGCTGTAGAGTATATCAATGTTGGGAAGCTATTTTGTTATTTTTGTTCCTTTTTACTAGTGCCTTGTCCTTACTTCTATATTTTTAAAGAAAACACACCTTTTAATACTTTTGTTTATAATACGACAAATTCCAGGTAGATCTATTTTTCTTTTTTTACAAGACAACCACCATCTTTTTATAATCGACAAGTGACATGGAATCTTGACATTGACATCTAACTTAGAGGATTTTTAGCGATTCACAACAAGATAAACAGTAGATAATTTCAACAATAAATGTATTCACTGGTACATGTTTACTACAATATAATAAATCGATAACTCGTCGATAATGAATTAAGAATCGGGAATGAATAACGAATCAAGAATGACCAATTTTAAACAGATAACAACATATATATGCATACACAACAATAAACAGTTCTTGACCTGGTCAACGGCCGGCATTCTACCTGTCGGCGGTGCTTGCTATATCACGTTACGTAAAACTCACGTCTCAACCTTTATATAGTTTCAATTATAACTAGTATAATGAACTACGATATATTATTATTTAAGGTGTGGCCCAAAAGGCAGCACACCGGAAAGCTGGCTTAGAGTACTATGTTGTATGTAAATTCTGCAGTGGTCAATACAATTGAAGTGAATATCGAGAGCGGCGATAGTAGATGAGGAAAATATAAGTTGAAGCGCCGATCTTCATGCATAAAAAAGATGAACTATAGGATCTGTCCGAAAGAAAAGGGTGAATTTGTCAATTCAGAAAACGTCAATATGGAAAAACCATGACCATTAAAAATAAGACCAAAATAAAATGGTAAATAGATTACCTTATAATTTTTCCGGACTAATAACGAAGTGGGGAAACATACTTAACTTTTTGTAGTCTATTCTATAGTAGAGTAAAACAATAAATCAATATTAACAAATTACTCCCGTTTTTTTTTCTTTCCCTACTTTATTTTTATATAGGTACGCATAAAATAAATATCGCAATGTTCGAATTAAAATTTAAAATTGCTAGAATGGGTTTCGAATAAAAAAAACAGTGGCAAAAAGCTCTCATGTCATTTATTTTTCAGTCTCATCTTTGTAAATAATAAACGAGCACATCGTCAGTTTTAGAGAAATATTTTTCTACTCATGAAATTCTGAGTAACTGTTTTCGAGTACGAAACGTAACACTTTTATTGATTTAAATTAAACGCTGTATTATCGTCCGGGAATTTTTCATGTTTTATTTATTTTTTACTGAAAAAAATTAAATTAACACTCACTATAACGGTTTGAAGTGTTATATGAAGACTTTTATACATAGACAGAGTAAAACACTAGTTTTCTAATATTTATAAATAAACAAAGGTATGAAATAAAGATGCCTTTAATTTCTTTTTATATAGACTTAATTATGAAGAATACAATTAAAAACAATCGGTTGTCTCGCCCCAAAAACTTTCCTGACGAATATCCACAAATACTTATTCAGATATTTAATGTTAAAGTTTCAACTTTTAACATTTTTTTAGTTTTGACAGGTGACAGTTGGAGAAATAATTTTGACTGTTCTGAATAGACTTTTTCAAGAGCTTTCAAATGACATATTGCATGTCCAATTCCGTGACATATTGCATCTGTCATTTTTTGATAGTGATACTTCCGTTTGACAGATGTTATACAAAAACTAATGGGTTCTTTCGACGGGTAACCCAAACCTCTATACCAAATTTTATCTCAATCGGATTAAACGTGTGGCCTCTATCGTGGAAGAATACACACACACACACACAGACAGACAGACAGACAGACTTCCATTCGGAAATGGTCTTAATCGTCTCAGGGCACCCGAAAATAGATATTTCCGTTTATATCTCGAATTTTGTTTTAGCTCGTTCACAATACTTTGCCTTCTATTAGGTGGGTCGGGAAAGTAAAAACAGATATAAGAGTATGCCGGTTCTGCGCCACGTCCATCATCAATCCGAAGAAGTAGCCTTCCCTTATCTACCCTTATCCGAAGAGTAGATAATACCCTTAGAAGAAAAGATATTAGCTTGGCCTCGTTTAACCACCCCAAAGTAGCCCTAAACGAAGTAGATAAGGCCTTTTGACCATGAAACAACCCCTTTTGGCCATAAAACAACCCCGAGACCGACGACAATGACCAGAAGCGGTAGTTGAAGGCAGTACTTTTTGACTCACCCTTTATAATGCAAAACTCATCTCTTATCGCATAATCTCTTCTTCTTTTCCGGAATAATGTTTTGTAATGGGGTTAAAAAGATCCTCTTGTTGGACTTCATCTTGTTTGAGTAATTTTAATTTATTTTTTATATTTTGACGTTTAAGAATAAGTCTCTTTTTCAAGTGTTTATTAATTTTCTCTATGTTGTTGATCAGCAGCAACCATAGGTCTCGCTCACGAACAAGTCTGGAAACAGCTTTCGAACAGGTCCAAAACAGCTTTCGAACAAGTCTCAAACAGGTCCAAAACAGCTTTCGAACAGTTCTGGTCATTGTCGTCGGTCTCGGCGCTACACAGGGGTTGTTTCATGGTCAAAAGGTCATATTCCGGGAAAGAAGAAGAGATTAAGCGATAAGCGATGAGTTTTGCATTATACAAGGTAAGTCAAAAAGTACCGCCTTCAACTACCGCTTCTGGTCATTGTCGTCGGTCTCTCGACAATACACAGGGGTTGTTTCATGGCCAAAAGGCCTTACACAGGGGTTGTTTTATGAACAAAAGGTCTTATCTACTTCGTTTAAGGCTACTTTGAGGTGGTTAAACGATGCTAAGCCAATCTCTTTTCTTCTAAGGGTATCTTCTCTTCGGATAAGGGTAGGGGGAGGCTACTTCTTCGGATTAATGATGGAATTCGATGGACGTGGCGCAGAACCTGCATAGGTATACTACTTATAAGTACAATAGCAAGTACAGTTCTGGCCCATTTCTTATGGAAATTAAAATGGGAAATCGCTAACGTCCGTTCTGGTACTTTTTGGTCATGATTACTCGCGACGTCATCAGAAATCACTTCGCACATTACTGCGCAATATTAACCACGTGACCTTTGACCTTATGGAAATCATTTGTGAAATAAAAATTGATCTGATTTTGATCAGGTCTCGAACAGGTATCGAACAGATCTAAAGCAGCTGTCGAACAGCTCTAGAATAGCATTAAACAGCTCTTGATCGGCTTTAAACAGCTGTTGATTAGAAGTTAACAAAACAATAACATTATCCAGTGGTGATGACGATCATGCGAATAGGACTAATGGGGCTTTGGATGTGATTGAGAATAAAGCTGTTCGAGTGCTGTTTAAAGCTGTTCAAGAGCTGTTTAAATCTGTTTGGGAGCTGTTCGAGATCTGTTCGAGACCTGATCAAAAGCGGATCAAAAGCAGATCAATTTTTATTTCACAAATGATCGAAGGTCACGTGGCTAATAATGAGCAGTAATGTGCGCAGTGAGGTCTGATGACGTCACGAGTGACCTTGAATAAGCTAATGAATGAGCCCATGTTAATTTCCATAAGAAGTGGGCCAGAACCGTCATTGGTATTCTACTGATATAACTATTAGCAACAAACAAATAAAAGAAAATATCTGCCTGAAAATAAAACACTAGGGAAATAAACTACTTTTAGAGAGGAAAAGCGAATTCTTCTGGAAAATATTAAAATCAGAAGGAGAGTGACCTTTACCTTGTCATGTGAGTATCTTCAAGGTCATATGTAATTGTAATAAGTACCATTTATTTCAAGGTCAAAAACTCTTTTGTTATTTTTAAAAATAGTATTAGTACGCTACTGATCTGACCTATGTTTTCTACATTTCAGAACTTAATATTTATTTACTATTTACCATTTTCGTATAATTAATTAATATTAAACAATTTCCTTAAAATGTTCGAAGAGGAATTATATTTCTCGACACTATTTAAGATCTCTTGTCGTTTCCATTGATTCCATTATGAAGAAGAATAAGAGACCTTTAGCGACAAAAACGAATACGTACCAATTAATGTTACTGTCACAAACAGACTGTTAAAGAGGAAATGTCTTTGCAGTAAATGAAATTTATTTCAGTGTCTGAATATTCATTTAAAATCAACTGCTAATTTAAATCTTTTATTTTTCTCTGATGGCCTAAATTATTTTTATAATCATGACCGTAGAAAGTAAAAATGTCAGTTGTAAAAGTCATTTTTTATTAGTTTAAAAAAAAATTGTATATGGCAATTAAAATGTATATAGTGGCAGGTTTTTTTTTTAAATTTAAAAGCCAATGATGAAACAATTTTAATCTTGTAAATAATAAATAAAATAATTCGAGTTTAGTTTAAATTATAAAGTAGCCTTTACGGTTCTTATGGGAAAAGGGTCCCAGTGAAATTGGCTGAAAATTTAGTATAATGTATAATGATTAAATGTCTTTATGGGCACAAAAAGATCTAACGAACAGTTTTTGAGATACAGGGTATTAAACATGCTGAGTCAGAATTGTTACTCAGGTCGTATACGGGGTGATTCCTTTTCTACTAGCCACGGTAAAATTTTTATGTAATTCTTTAAACAAACGCAACTTACAGAATAAGTAAATATTATTTGATTTCGACATTGGGTGATATACAGTATACAGGGTAATTCATTAAAATTGACGACCGACTTTATTATCAGCTTCATTAAAAATTATCAATAAAGACTTCAATCAAATAATTATAACATATCTAACTTTATTCTTAATACAGGGTGTATCAAAAATCTGGAAACGGTATTACCATCATATTTGTTTTTGAAATAATTCAAAATGGTCTCCTATAGCAAAAACAAATGAATGATTTTGAATTTTAAGCGCATAAAAATGTGAAAAAAGATATATGGAAATAATAGAAAAAACAGGGAAAAAAGCGAAAAATTGGGAAAACAGGAAAAAATAGGGCAAAGTGAAAAATAGAGATATTTGGTAAAGAGGTTGAAAAATAGGGAAAAATTAGGAAAAAATGAGCAAAATAGGAAAATTAGGGAAAATATTGGGAAATTTGGGAAAACTAGTGAAAAATAGTTTAAAATAGAGAAACAGTAGGAAAACATAGAGAAAAATGAGGAAAATAGGTCAAAATAGGGAAAAATAATAACTACAAATAAGGACAAGTAAAGAAAAATAAGCAAAAATGAAGAAAATAAGAAAAACTAATGGAAAACAGAAAAAAATAGAAAGATATAGGATAAATAGAGAAAACAGTGAAAACTAGGGGAAAATATGGGTAAAAAGAAAATTTCAAAAATTGGGAAAACAGAAAAAGAGGAAGAAATAGAGCAAAATTGTGAAAACCAGAGAAATTTGCAAAAATTTCTGAATTTTAGGGAAATTTAGAGAAAAATTGGGCAAAATTAAGCAAAATAGGGAAATTTGGAAAAAATAGTGAAAAGTGGGAAAAAAGCTAGCTAGAAAGTAATAAAAAATAGGAAAAAATATAGAAAAATAGGGAATGAGAGAAACAATTTGGAAACATAGAAAAATAGTAAAAAATTAGGCAATATTGATGGGGAAAATAAGAAAAAATGGAGTAATGAAATAATAAGAAACAATAGGGATAAATATGGAAAAACAGGAAACAATAATGAAAAATATGAGAATATGAAGAAATGGAAAAAATAGGGAATAATAGCGAAAATTGGGGAAAAATAGGGAAAAATAGGTTTGTTTTCTATTGATTTCATTTGTTTTCGTTTGTTTTCATTTGTTTTCGCTTATTTTCATTTGTTTTTATTTGTTTTCGTTTGGTTTTGTATGTTTTCATTTGTTTTCGTTTGTTTTCATTTATTTTCGTTTTTTTCGTTTATTTTCATTTGTTTTCGATTGTTTTCATTTGTTTTCATTTATTTTTATTTGTTTTTGTATTTGTTTTCATTGGTTTTCATTTATTTTCATTTGTTTTAGTTTGTTTTTATTTGTTTTCGTTTGTTTTCGTTTGTTTTCGTTTGTTTTCGTTTGTTTTCGTTTGTTTTCTTTGTTTTCGTTTGTTTTCATTTGTTTTCGTTTATTTTTATTTGTTTTCGTTTGTTTTCATTGATTTTTATTTGCTTTCGTTTCTTTTCGTTTGTTTTCGTTTATTTTCATTTGATTATATTTGTTTTCATTGGCTTTCGTTTATTTTTATGTGTTTTCGTTTATTTTTATTTAAACTGAAGAAAATATGGGAAAAATAGTAAAATTTGCGAAAAACAGGAAAAACAGGGAAAAGCATGAAAAAATAGGGACAAATTGGGAATAATAGGAAAAAACTAGAAAAGATAGATAAAATAGGGACATTAGAGAAAATTCGGGAAAATAGTGAAAAATAGGAGAAAATAAGAAAAAATAGTAAAAATAAAAAAAAGAGATAATAATAGGGACAAATACGGACCAGTATGGAAAAGCAGAAAAAATAATGAAAATCAATAATACTTGTGGAAAATGGGAAAAATAGGGAAGTTCGAGAAAAATATGGAAACATAAAAAATGGGGAACAGGATAAAATATGATAAAGCAGGAAACAATAATGAAAAACAGGAAAATAAGAAGAAATAGAAAAAATAGGAAATAATAACATTGGGGGAAAATAGAAAAAAATGGGGAAAAATATCGAAAACCAGAAAAAATATGGGAAAATTAGTAAAATTTGCCTTTAGATTTCAAAAAATAAAGCGTTCGATAATGTGACAAGTCATCCCTAAACAGTAGAAAATATTTTTCTCCCTCTAAAGATCTAATATTCATTTCACACAAGTCAACATGAATTAAATCTAAAGGTATTTCAACAATTTTTAGGTTCCTAGAGTGAGTTATTCTGTGTTGCTTTCCATAAACACATTCTGGACATACATAATCATTAGGGCTTCACACGAGAACGATACTTTTCTCGTCTCGTTAAACCGAGACGAAAGCGAGACGAGAGCGAGACGAGATCGAGACGAGAGCGAGACGAGAGCGAGACGAGAGCGAGACGAGAGCGAGACGAGAGCGAGACGAGAGCGAGACGAGAGCGAGACGAGAGCCAGACGAGAGCGAGACGAGAGCCAGACGAGACCTTTTAGGCGATATCGAGATCACATACCCAAGAGTCTCGTTTCTGGCCTCGTTCATATTTATTCAAAATTTTTTTCTGATTTTACGAGAAAAATAAACTAGCAAGCAGTATAAACATTTAATTTTTTTATAATAAAAAAAAAGGTCTGTATAGGTTACGATAAATTTACGAAATCTGAAATCTGGTAACCATCTGTGAAATATTTGATTTTATATAAAATGTGTTTGGAAATTGTTAGGTCTTCCAAAAAGGGTAATAAAATTTTATGACCCAGTTAGGTACCTAGAAACTACATTTGTTGTTGAAGGTTGAAGGTATGTGTGTAGAATAAAACATTTTAAATAAAAATTTTAATTCTATTATGTATGAATGAAAAAAAGTTGTATTCTAGCAATAACGAGATTTGACGAGACGAGATAAACGGTTACGAGACAAGACCGAGACTGAATCGAGACTTATTTTTTTCTCAACTAACGAGACAGAGACGAGATTTTTGAAATTTTCGCCTTATCTCGTTTCGTACGAAGCCCTAATAATCATTCCAGTCATCAATATAAAAATAGAATGGTAACAAAACAGAACTCAAATAAATAAAAACAATATAGTTCGGCTAAAAAAATATCTTTTCTACCTTGGTGTATAATATTCGGATAATACACAAATAAAAATGAAATATATTTTTTCTTTGTATCCGTATCTCGATTGGAAAATTCAAATCTGAATTTTGCAAATATTAGTTCTAAAATATAACCCTATAGTCAAATACTGAACATTGTTAAAGGGGAGTGACATGACGTCATGTTATATATAGACGATATTACTATAGTTTTCCCATCATGAATGCAATGCGCGATTTAATATTCAGATAGCGTCAGTGCCGTATGTTTTACCCTTTCAATTGATTTAAACGCACAATACACGCACTACCCCAATGTTTTATCCGTGTAGTCGGAACCACTTCATTATTCAATTCGATATTCATTTTTCGGAATCCGTAGCACAAAATTGAATTTGCCGAATTTTCGCTATTACATGAAAATATTCGTGGAATTTTTGTCGGATATTTTTAAATTCGTTTATCGGATAAAATATTTCGTTCGTGTACTTCATGGTAATAAAAAAATTCCAATTAAATTTCAACATTTCTAGAATCAAATTAATAAAATAAATTCTTTGTTTCTCTATTACCCAAAAAGCGTATTTTAAATAACAAGTGTTAAGAATTTTCAAAAAATTAGGGTATCGTTTTAAATAGGCGTTTTGGGTTTCTCATGAAAACAATTTTTATGTTTTAAAAACTTGGAAATCTAAGAGAGGAAGTTGCAAGTTTGGAAAAATAATTAATGTAGAGTATCAATTTATTCACAAGAGATAACAATCTATAAATGAAAATCCAACAATAAGCATTTGCTGACCTGGGCAACAGCCAGCATTCAACCTGTCGGCGTTATCTTGCTATATCACGTTACGTATAACTCACGTATCAACCTTTATATTGTTTAAATTATAACTAGTTTAATGAACTACGATATATTACTATTTAAGGTTATTCTGTGTGGCCCAAAAGGCATAACACAACTAACTTAAGTTTTATACTTAATTATATTTTTTTCGAGTCACTAGGATTAAGTTTGGAAAGATAATTGAACATGTATATAAACTAGACTTTGTTTTGTACTTAAATAACTATTTTTCCAGTCATTATGCTCAAGTTGGTAAAAATAATTAATGTGGGTAGCACATTTATTTAATTCTTTCATTATGAAATAATATGGTTACTAACTTCGGAGTAAAAATAAATTTACGTTTTCTGAAAGTTCAGAGGGACGGATATTCCTCAAGTTTTAATTTACAAATAAATCTTAAAGATACTTTGTCTGCCGTTTATAAGACGAGAAATATTAAATTTAAGTAGATAATCTTGACAATTTAATTATACTTTTAAAACTCGATTTTATTTACTTTACAAAAAATTGGGTTTACTTACGAATATAAATTTCAATTTCAAACTTTTCAGTACGATAAACTTTACGGTTTTGGAGTTGGAATAATTAAAAAGTAAAAAAATATAGGATAAACCAGTAGTAATGGACCATATTGTAAAGGTAAATTTATTAATTTGCAAGTTGAACTTTTTTTTTAGTGATTGGCATTCATTTAGTCGAGTAGTTTTTTTATCTGGCCGATTTACATTCACGCCCTTCATTAAAATAAACCGTTATATGTATAACTGTAATATCTGCTGCTCTGACGATTACATTCACGCTCTTCATTAAAATAAACCGTTATATGTATAACTGTAATATCTGCTGCTCTGACGATTACATTCACGCTCTTCATTAAAATAAACCGTTATATGTATAACTGTAATATCTGCTGCTCTGATTGATTACATTCACGCTCTTCATTAAAATAAACAGTTATATGTATAACTGTAATATATGCTGCTCTGACCGATTACATCACGCTCTTTATTAAAATAAACAGTTATATGTATAACTGTAATATCTGCTGCTCTGACGATTACATTCACGCTCTTCATTAAAATAAACCGTCATATGTATAACTGTAATATCTGCTGCTCTGACGATTACATTCACGCTCTTCATTAAAATAAACAGTTATATGTATAACTGTAATATCTGCTGCTCTGACTGATTACATTCACGCTCTTCATTAAAATAAACAGTTATATGTATAACTGTAATATCTGCTGCTCTGACCGATTACATTCACGCTCTTCATTAAAATAAACAGTTATATGTGTAACTGTAAAATCTGCTGCTCTGACCGATTACATTCACGCGCTTCATTAAAATAAACCGTTATATGTATAACTGTAAAATCTGCTGCTCTGACGATTACATTCACGCTCTTCATTAAAATAAACCGTTATATGTATAACTGTAATATTTGCTGTTCTGACTGATTACATTCACGCTCTTCATTAAAATAAACAGTTATATGTATAACTGTAATATCTGCTGCTCTGACCGATAACATTCGCGCTCTTCATTAAAATAAACAGTTATATGTATAACCGTAATATATGCTGCTCTGACCGATTACATTCACGCTCTTTATTAAAATAAACCGTTATATGTGTAACTGTAATATCTGCTGTTCTGACCGATAACATTCACGCTCTTCATTAAAATAAACAGTTATATGTATAACTGTAATATATGCTGCTCTGACCGATAACATTCACGCTCTTCATTAAAATAAACAGTTATATGTATAACCGTAATATCTGCTGCTCTGACTGATTACATTCACGCCCTTCATTAAAACAAACAGTTATATGTATAACTGTAATATATGATGCTCTGACCGATTACATTCACGCTCTTCATTAAAATAAACAGTTATATGTATAACTGTAATATCTGCTGCTCTGACTGATTACATTCACGCTCTTCATTAAAATAAACCGTCATATGTATAACTGTAATATCTGCTGCTCTGACCGATTACATTCACGCTCTTTATTAAAATAAACAGTTATATGTATAACTATAGAACCTGCTGCTCTGACCGATTACATTCACGCTCTTTATTAAAATAAACAGTTATATATATAACTGTAAAATCTGCTGCTCTGACCGATTACATTCACGCTCTTCATTAAAATAAACAGTTATATGTATAACTGTAATATATGCCACTCTGACCGATTACATTCATGTGCTTCATTAAAACGCACTGTCATATGTGAGGCTTGTAATAAATTTTTTATAGGAATATTTTTACTATAAGCTTATGTGGTTATATAAAAGCTGTTAGTATTTCAAGAAGCAAAAATACCTTTTAAAAAGCTTAAAATATCAAAAATAAAAACTCGGTCTGAGTAAGTAGTATCCCGATTCATATATAATATTAAAATCCTATTATGTCATAAAAAGAGTTTCGCATTAATGTTGCTTTGATCCTTAAAGATAAACGAAAATGAAGGGATTAATTCTACCTACAACGATTACTATAGAAAAGCTCGCAGGACGCGGTATTACATCTAATTCCTTCTTTCACTTTAAGGATATTACCTCTATTCCAAAATTAGGTATAAAATAAATAAAATCTAAAATAATTTCCTTTTATGATATAGTTTTTTCCTATTCAAAAGCCACTGTACCTTTCGTTCCTACAAAATTCAGGGTCGCACTCTATTTAATTAAATTCGTTTAATTATAAATGATAATAAGTAGTTTCTTAAGTCTTAAGCCCCCCATCAAGGGTCGAACATGTTGGTCGAGCATGTTGGGAACGAGCGACTCGTCCGACATAAATGTACTCGCTTCCAACATGATCGACTTGAGTAACTTGATAAAAAAATAACTTACATTGATAAAAAAAGATTTAATACTTTGTTGCAAATAATTCATTCATTTTTAAAATATTCGAATATTTTTTCAATAAATTATTAATTATGAAATTTAGCGGTTTAAAATTAAATTAAAATATGTTTGTTATTTGCTAATATAGTTCCTACTTCGACGTTATTGAAAATTCAATTATGATACTAAAATTGGAAGGTATAATTAATCAATATTAAAACCATGTACATACATACCAACGAGAATTCAATATTTTATATGTTAAAAAGGACTTATTCTCTCTAGAATAATCTGAAATGATTGATGTATTATAAACTGAATAATATAATTTCGAAACTAAAATGTGAAATGTTATAAAACGAACGAAATAAATGATTTATTTGCGACAACAGGTTTTATTGAATCAGTGAAAAAATTCATTAATTTTATTTCGTAAATGAATGCGAAATATTTTATATTTATGAAACGGGTTTTTTTTGTAGTTTGAAATTTTCAATAATACTTATATTCACCACCTAAAACATCATATGAGTTGTTTTATGTTTGTTAATAATAAAACGGATAAAAATAGTTTACAAAACTTTTATTTTTAAAATATATTTTTTCCATTCATCGGTGGAATCTTTTCTACTAAAATAGGTAATACCGTGGTTCCATAATTACCATATAGATGGCGTTAGTTATCTATATATTACGTTTATTCATTACTATGCATCTGGCTAATTATAATAACTGAATCAGATTTTTCTGAAAACCGACAGATATTTATTTTTTTTATAATCAACATCAAACGTATCGAAGGGCATATAAAACCTTCATAAATTGCTAAAAAAAAAATCGGCTGTGTCACCCTAAAACTCTCACGGCTCTTCTGTGCAGAATAGGATTATTTTAATTAAAAAATACAAAATTTCTGAATGGGAAAGTAAAATGCTGTAAAAATGAAGCAAATTTCTGAAAAAAAAAATGGGTAAATATTGCAAAAATGAGCAAAAATTCATTAAAATGAAAAATGATAAAACGGTAATAAGTTATTATAAATACTAACAGGGTAATGAATTATTTATAAAAAATTGTTAAAAATGATAACGAATTGCTAAATGTCAGCGAAAGTTGAAACTATAATAAAAAGAGACTGAAAATAGGCAAAAATCAAAAATACGGTAAAAATCTTAATACAATTGTAAAAATTGGAAAAAAAGAGACAAAGATGCAGAAAAAGCCAAATAGCAAAAGGAAAAAAACGTAAAATAAAGAAAAAAAAGAGGTATAATAAAGGCAAAAAAATAGTAAAAACGTGTAAAACAAAAATCAACAAAAAGTGCAAAAAAGCCAAATAAGACGAAGTAACAGGAAAAAAGCAAAAAACGAAAAAAGGTCAGAAAAGGACCATAAGTTTAAAAAAATTAAAAACTATTAAACAAAGTTTAAAAAAAAACAAAAAAAAAGGCGCCAAGTGAAAAAATTGCCAAAAAAAGGAAAGAAAAGCAGAAAAGGCAAAATAGAGACAAATAAAGGCAAAAAAGGCAAAGAGCTCAAAAAAGTGCAAAAAAGACCAAAAAATTAAAAAAAGCAAGAAAAAGTGCAAATAAAGGGGGTAAAAAATAATACAAAAATCAATGAAAAAATAAAATTTAAAATTAATACAAGTAATCAATCTAAAAATTAATATAAAAATCAATTTAAACATCAAAAAAAAGTCCAAAAAAAAACCAGACAAAGTAAAGGGAAAAAAGCACAAAACGCCAAAAA
The DNA here is from genome assembly GCA_963243735.1 of Neocrepidodera transversa. Classification (NCBI taxonomy): domain Eukaryota; kingdom Metazoa; phylum Arthropoda; class Insecta; order Coleoptera; family Chrysomelidae; genus Neocrepidodera; species Neocrepidodera transversa. The sequence continues at coordinate 9,890,072 of OY725353.1, read as the reverse complement.
CGTCAGAAAAGGACAAAATGTCCAAAAAAAATTAAAAACTATTAAAAAATGTTTAAAAAAGAAAAAAAAAGGCAAAAAAGTGATAAAAATGCAAAAAAAAAGGAAAGAGAAGCAAAATAGAGACAAATAACGGCAAAAACCTCAAAAAAGTCCACAAAAGACCAAAAAATTAAAAAAGCAAGAAAAAGAGCAAAAAGGCCAAAAAAAGAAAATAGGTAAAAAATGCTAAAAAAGGCAAAATAAAGACAAAATATAGCCAAAAACAAAATGGTACAAGACGGAACGCATTATATAGGATATCCTTAAATCATGGGTCAAATAGACCAAAAGGGGTAAAAAAAACCCAAAAGAAAAACAAAAACACGACAAAGGAAGCAAAAACAGAAAAAAAAAGTTTATTAACGGCAAAAATGAACAAAAATGGCTAAAAAAAAAAGAGTAAAAAATGCACAAAAAATTAAAAAAAGCAAAAAAGGTCAAAAAGTGGTAAAAGTGTCAAAAAAAGGTAGTAAAAAAAAGGCAAAATAGAGGCAAATAATGACAAAATATCAAAAAAGTCAAAAAAAAAAGGTTAAAAAAAGCAAAAAAAATCAAAAAATGGGTAAATAGATCAAAAAAGAAAAAAAATCCAAAATAAAAACAAAACAAGACAAATAGAGCAAAAAAGGTAAAAGAAGGAACAAGAAAGGTAAAAAAAATGGTTAATAAAGGCAAAAAAATAACAAATGGCAAAAAGAATGAACAAAAATGGCTAAAAAAGTGTAAAAAAAGCCCAAAAAATTAAAAAACGGAAAAAAATCCAAAAAGTGAAAAACGGCAATATTTTTGCCGTAATTTCAAGTTTTCGAAAATTTAAAGTTAAAAAAATAAATGTTTGTATAGGACGAATGAACAAAACCGTCTTATAAGAGTTTTTTTTCTTCGCAAGCTCTAAAAAAGGCAAAAAATCTTATATGTTTATTCAGTCAATGTCGGTCTTGAGGATCTTCTACTGTACCATTTTTAACCAAATGGTCGCATTCGAGGCACACACCAACCCATCATACCAAATTTCAGCTTTATTGGTCAAACGGTTCGGCAGTTATCGTGGAAGATTACACACAGACACACAGACAGACATTACTCTGAAAACGATTTCAATCTTCTTGGCGCACTTCAAAATGGATATTTCCATCGAATTTTTTTTGCTCGTTTACTATACTTTCCCTTTGATGGAACCGGGAAAGTAATTAACGAAAATCTTGAAAATTGTTTATTGTTAAAATTTTGTACAAATAATAAGAAAAACCTTAATTTTTTTTAAAAAAACGATAAAAATTATTCGAGATTACTAACACAAGTAAAACTAACTAAACCAACGTTAATAATTTTTGAGCATTTCTCTGAGATTTCACCATCAGATCTTTATTTTTTTAATTTTTTTTTTCAAACAAAAAAAAATTAAATTGTTCCGCAATTAACGAAGATATCGATAATTATCATTGCAAAAAAACAACACTTTTGACGGTTCTTGGCTATTTTTTAATAAACTTATTGACCAACTGAATCGTGGAATTTCTGATATTAAAGGTATTGTTAATGCCGAAAAAAAGTATTGAATACTTGTTTCGCTAAAACCAGTATTATTCCTTGTAGAAGCGAAAAACATGTTTTTACTAACTTTGGACCTTCCTAATTTGTTTATGCACCTCCTACTTTTTTGATGTCTGTTAAAAACCTAATTTAATTTCAATTATCTAATATCACATACTTCGAATTTATGAAATTAAGACATGAATGTCTGTTATGAGCTGAATTTGGATTACTACTATAACCATGTATGGAATGCATTAATCTAAATTAGTTATTAAGAGATATAATCCTATTTACTATCCACTTTAACTTAACTGGCCGAGCACATCTCACAAATTTATATTTGTATAATTTAACAACAGGGTCTTTGTTAATTATTTAATATACAAAGTTCTCTGAATAAACTAAACAAATAGGTCAATGCATTTTTAACTCAACCCCCTTTTTTATCGTGGTCTAAGTGATAAAAAATAATATTTTATACTTTCCGCTAACATGGTCAACTGAAAATGATTTATGGTTAGACGTCAATATTTTTACGTAGTTATTTTTAATTTTATAGGGATGAAGGGTGCAAAATTCACCACTAAAAAGACACTTATTTAATCCACGCCATATTTCAAATATAGGGGTTTTTTTTTTATTTACATTGAACCAGTATTAACGGAGATATACGCTAGTGCCCTTTTGTTGTTGCTTCTGAACATGATTTTTTTACCCATTTATTATACATTACATTTCAAATACACCGTTTAAATACAACTAATCATAACGAAGATAGAAATCAGTGTATTTATCCTATACATCTCCTTGTTTATTTTACTAAACTTCTTATTTTTAATTAATGAAACAAACTAATCAATTTCATTACAAACTATACTGATAAAAGTTTACGAATCCGCTTTAAACTGAATTAACCTGAATAAGTAAGGTTGTTGTGTTAAATCCTTTTGGGAATCATTCCACTAACGTTTATCTCGAATACGTTAAAGTTTGATTTTAAATTAAATAATTTAATTATGACGTTTGAGAAGTCCAGAAATTCCATATGTAATAGAGGACTCTATATCTCATTTAACTAATGGAGGGAATTATGTAGACTGGTCAACTGAAAATGATTTATGGTTAGACTTCATTATTTTTACGTAGTCAGGTTTAATTTTATATGGGTTGAGGGTGAGAAATTGTTCAGTAAAAATGCACTTATTTACTCTACGCCACAATTCAAATATAGTGGTATTTTTTTCATTAAAATTGAACCAGTATTAACGGAGATATACGCTAGTGCCCTTTTGTGGTTGCTTCTGAACATGATTTTTTTACCCATTTATTATGCGTTACATTTCAAATACACGGTTTAAATACAACCAATCATAACTTAGATAGAAATCAGTGTCCTTCTGTCCATTTTTTAATGTATTTATCCTATACATCTCCTTGTTTATTTTACTAAACTTCTTATTTTTAATTAATGAAACAAACTAATCAATTTCATTACAAACTATATTGATAAAAGTTTACGAATCCGCTTTAAACTGAATTAACCTGAATAAGTAAGTTTGTTGTGTTAAATCCTTTTGGGAATCATTCCACTAACGTTTATCTCCAATACGTTAAAGTTTGATTTTAAATTAAATAATTATGACGTCCAGAAATTCTATATGTGATAGAGGACTCTATATCTCATTTAACTAATGGAGGAAATTATGTAGATATTAATTTAAATGTAATAATAATATGGTCAACTGAAAATGATTTATGGTTAGACTTCATTATTTTTACGTAGTCAGGTTTAATTTTATAGGGATGGAGGGTGCGAAATTCTTCAGTAAAAATACACATATTTACTCTATGCCACAATTCAAATATTGTGGTATTTTTTCATTAAAATTGAACCAGTATTAACGGAGATATACAATAGTACCCTTTTGTCGTTGCTTCTAAGCATGATTTTTTACCCATTTACTATACGTTTTTTTCATTTAAATACAAATAATAATAATGAAGATAGAAGAACCTTTTGCCGTAGTTACTTTGCATTGGTTTTTTTTATCTCTTTATCCTACGTCTCATTATATATTTTCCTAAACTTCTTAATGAAACAAGATAATCAATTTCATTACAAACTATACTGATAAAAGTTTACGAATCCGCTTTAAACTAAATTAACCTGAATAAGTAAGTTTATTGTGTTAAATCCTTTTGGGAATCATTCCACTAACGTTTATCTCGAATCCGTTAAAGTTTGATTTTAAATTAAATAATTTAATTATGACGTTTGAGAAGTCCAGAAATTCTACATTATGTGATAGAGGACTCTATATCTCATTTAACTAATGGAGGGAATTATGTAGATATTAATTTAAATCCGTTAGGAACATCTGTTTCCATGTCGGTGAGATATATTAAAGACAACACAGACATTAACAAACGCTGCAGAGTTTCTAAGTGACTTCATCTAGGGGCGGATTTATCAGGATGAACATGAGACATCACTAAAACGATTAGGATCGTTAATGGGGCAATGACAAAAGAAGAGCTGTACGATTTAATCCATTTAGTACATTTCAATTATAATTTACACTGTATTTATAATTTTTTTCATTTAGAAAAAAATATAATTTCGATAACAAGAAGCTCAAAGGTTATAAATTATAATATGACGTGTACTATATATCTATTCCAATAACCTTAATGCAACATTTTCCAATCAATAAAGAAAAAAAAAGGTTTACCTACCTCTATATATAAATCCCATATCGATGTCAAAATGTAATTGAAATGTTATTTAATCCTAATCAAATATCATCGTCTTTGTAACGAGAATGTTTGATATTATCTTTAGATTGAGCTTCATCGCTACTTCAAAGCAACATTCGCTAGTCGTATACTGAAGTTGACAACAGTAATTATTTTAAGCTACGTTATTCTCAATTTATGTTTGATTTTATTGGAATTGTATGTTTATTTAAATAATATTGATTGCATTGAAATTAAATAAAAAAAGTATGAAAACTAGTATATTTTATTTGAAAATGAGCTTCGCCATGAAGTGGCAATAATGTTGAACAATTTATAAAAAAATACAAGAATCATGTCAAAAACAATGCAATAATCAATTCATCGAATCAATGTAAAAACCAGTACAAAAATCAATGCAAATAATCAATACAAACAATAAATGCAAGAAGTGAATGTAAAAATTAATATAAAAATCAATGCAAAGATCAATACAAAAATCAAATTAAAAATCAATGCAAGAATTAATTCAAAAATCAATGCAAGGAATCAATGTAAAAATTATTAAAAAAAATCAATTCAGGAATCAACGTTAAAATCAATACAAATCAAGAATCAAGCTAAAAATCAAAGGATCAATGATAGAATCTAATGTAAAAATCAATACAAACATTAATGCAAAGAATCAATGAAAAAAGTAATACAAAAAATAAATGCAAAATTCAATACAAGGAATCAATACAGGGTATTAATGTAAAAATCAATACAAAAATCAATCTCAAGAATCAATTGTACAAATCAAATAAAAAAATTAATGCAAGAATCAATGCAAATAATCAATGTAAAAATTAATACAAAAATCAATTCACAAATGTAATGTTAATTCGAAAAATAAATATAAAAATCAATGCAAAAATCAGTGTAAAGAATCAATGCTAAAAATCTGTATAAAAATTAATACAAAGATCAATGCAAGAATCAATGTTAAAATCAATACAAAAATCAATGCAAAGGATTAATGTAAAAATAAAAACAAAAATCAATGCGAAAATGAATGCTAAAATCAATACAATGAATCACTATACAAATTAGTACAAAAATCAATTTAAAAAATCTATGTAAAAATCAATCCAAAGAACTCCAAAATCAATTCAAAAAACTAATCCAAAGAATTTATGCAAGGAATCAAAGAATCAATGCAAGAATCTAATGTAAAATTCAAAACAAAAATCAATCCAAGAATCAATGCTTGAATCAGTACAAAAATCAATTCAAAAATCAATATAAAAATCAATACAAAAATGAATGTAAAGAATCAATTAAAAAAACCAATCCAAAGAATCAATGTAAAGAATTAATGCTATGTATTGTAAAAATCTATACAAATATTAATACAAAAATTAATGCAAGAATCAATTTAAAATCTGTACCAAAATCAATGCAAATTTTTAATGTAAAAATGTTTACAAAAATCTATCTCAATGAATAAGTTCAGGTATCAATATCAAAATCAATACAAATAAAGAAAGAATTAATATAAAAATCAATACAAATATTAATGCAAAGATTGATCGGAAAGGATCAATGCAAAGATCAAATGTAAAAATCAATACAAACATCAATGCAAAGAATGTAAAAATCAATAAAAAATTGAATGGAAGAATCAACACAAAAACCAATGGACAGAATAATCAATGTAAAGATTATTACATAAATTAATTCAAGAATCTAATGTAAAAAATCAATAAAATAATCAATTCAAAGTATCAATGTTAAAATTAATACAAAAATCAATGCAACAACTAATATTAAAATCGAGATGAGACATCATTGTAACAACTAATACAAAAGTTAATTCAAAAAATCAATATAAAAATTAATGTATACAATCCATGCAAAAAATCAATTAAAAACCAATCCAAAGAATCAATGCAAAGAATGAATGCAAGATCTAATGTAAAAATCAATACAACAATTAATACCAAAATCAATGCAAAGGATTAATGTAAAAATTAATATAAAAATCAATGAAAAAATGAATGTTAAAATCAATAAAAGCAATTAATATTAATATAAAAATCAATTTAAAAAAATTCATTACAAAATCAATGCAAATAATCAATAACAAAATCAATTAAAAAACCAAATCTACAGAAGGAATCAATTCAAAGAACTAATGCAAGAATCTAATATTAAAACAAAAAAAAATGCAAGAGTCAATGGTAAAATCAATACAAAAATCAATTCAAAAATTAATGTAAAAATCAATACAGAAATCAATGCAATGAATCGATGCAAAAATTAATATATAAATCAAAACAAAAATTGTTGCAGAAATTATTACAAGAATCAATGTAAGAATTAATGGAAAATCAACGGAAGAATCAAGGTAAAGGTCAATGTAAAAATCAATACAAAAATCAATGTAAAGACTTGACGCAATGGATCAATGCAAGGATCTAATGTAAAAATCAATATAAACATCAATGCAAAGAATCTATGTAGAAATTAATACAACATAAATGCAAAAATGAATTCTAAAATCAATAAAGGGAATCGAATTCAGGGAATCAATACAAAAAATCAATGTATAAATCGATACAAATATGAATTCAACAAATCAATGCAAAATCAATACAAAGAATCAATTGTAAAAATCAATACAAAAATCAAATTACAAAATTAATGCAAGAATCAATACAAAAACCAATGCAAAAAATCAATGTAAACATTATTACCAAAAACCATTCAATAAATCAATGTAAGAAACAATGCAACGAATCAATCTAAAAATTAATACAAAAACAATGCAACAAACAATAATAAAATCGATATAAGAAAATATTGTAACAATTAATAAAAAAGTTAATTCAAAAAATAAATATAAAAATTAATACAAAAAAAATGTAAAGAACCAATGCAAAGAATCAATTAAAAAAAACTAATCCGAAGAATCAATTCAAAGAATTAATGCAAGAAAAATTAATACAAAAATCAATGCAAAAATAAATTCTAAAATTAATACAAGTAATCAATATAAAAATGAATTAAAAAAATCAATGTAAAAATCAATACAAAAATTAATACAAAAATCAAACAAGGCAAGAATCAACTTTAAATCAATACAAAAATCAATGCAGAGAATTAATGTAAAAATTAGTACAAAAATCAATGCAAAAATAAATGTTAAAATCAATACAAGTAATCAATATAAAACTGAATACAAAAACCAATTCAAAAAATCAATGTAAAAATCAATTCAAAAAGCAATGCAACGTAAGAATCAATATAAGAAGCAATGGAAGAATTAACACAAAAACAATTGCAGAAATCAAACCAGGAATTAATGTAAGATGGAAGAACCACTGGAAGAAATAATAAAAAAGTCAATGTAAAAAATAGTGGAAGAACTAAGATAAAGATCAATGAACGAAGCAAAAACTATCACACAAAAACCCGATAAAAGAAAATCAATAGAAAAATCAATGGAAGAATCAATGCAAAAAACTATTGAAGTAAAAGGTAAAACAAGAAATAATGGAAGAATAAATGCCGGAATTAATGTAAAAATCAATACAAGAATCAATGTAAGAATTCATGCAAGAACCAATAGAAAAACTTATAATAAAATCAATGCAAGAATCAATATAAAAATCAATGCAAAAATCAACGCAAAAATTAACGGATCAATCGATGCAAGAATTAATGAAATAATCAATGTAGGAATTAATACAAGAACCAATATAATAAATAATGGAATAATTATTTAAAAAATTAATGCAAAAATCAATAGCAAAATCAATGGAAGAACCAATGCAAAAAACTATTGAAGTAAAAGGTAAAACAAGAAATAATGGAAGAATAAATGCCGGAATTAATGTAAAAATCAATACAAGAATCAATGTAAGAATTCATGCAAGAACCAATAGAAAAACTAATAATAAAATCAATACAAGAATCAATATAAAAAGCAATACAATAATCAACGCAAAAATTAGCGTATCAATCGATGAAATAATCAATGTAGAAAGTAATGCAAGAACCAGTGGAAGAACCAATGGAAAAACCCATGGAATAACAAATGGAAGAACCAATGAAAGAATTGATCAAAAATAAATGAAAGAATAAGTGCAGGAGTCGATAAAAATCAATGCATTAATCATTGTAAAAATTAACGCAAAAATAAATAAAAGAATTAATGAAATAATCAATACAACAATCGATATAGGAATTTATGCAAAAGAATTAGTGCTTGAATCAATACAAGAAATGCTGGAAGAACTAATAAAAAAGTATTGCAAGATTCAATATAAAAATTAAAAGAAGTATTAATGCACAAAATATTACAGGAAAAATGTATACAAAAATTAATACAGTTATTGCTACAATTAATACAAGAATCAATTCGATGCAAGAATGAATGCACTAATTTATGCAATAAGGAATGCAATAATTAATTGAATCATAAATTCAATAATTAATGCAAGAAATAATACAAGAATTTAAGAAAAAATTAATAGAAGAATCAATGTAAAAACTATTAAAGGAAAAACCGACGTAAGAAATTGCTGTAAAAATTAATGCCACAATTAATACAAACATAAATGCACGAATCGATGCAAAAATCAATACCACAATCGATGCAAGTATCAATAAAATATTCAATGCAAGAATCAATGTAAAAATTAATATAAAATTCAATGCAAGAATAAACGAAAAAATCAATGCAAAAATTAATGGAGTAATCAATGCAAGAATAAACGAATAAATAATACAAAAAATAATGGAGTAATCAATACAAGAATCTAGGTCAGAATTACTATAAGAATTATTGACACAATCAATACAAAATAAAAGCACAAATCGATGCAAAAATTAATGAACGAATCTGTGCAAAAACTAATGCAAGAATTAATAAAATAATTAATCCAAGAGTCGATGTATAAAAAATGCAAGAATTAATGCAAGAAATAATGGAAAAATTAATATAAGGATCAATATCAGAATTATTGTATAAAGTATTGCCAGAATTATTGCCATAATTAATAAAATAATAAATATATGAATCTATGCATGAATTAATGCACAAACCGATGCAAGAATTAATGCATGAACTTATGCAAGAATTACTAGGAAAATCAATCAAATAATCAATGAATAACTTAATGCAAGAATTATTGTAACAATCGGCCTACGAAAATAACTGTCTATAAGAAAAGGTTCAAATTCAAATTTTACGAAATAAGAATACAAATCTAATGATTTCAGAAATAGTTGTGACGGCGCGAATTTTCACACTAAAACACATTGAGCTGAATGCGGATCTGTGTGTTTAAAAATTATAAAGCTGTTGTAAAATTATTTTTCAAAAAATTACAACATTATCAAGTTATTTGTATAATACTTGAATTGTGTTCAAATTTGTGATTATTTTTGGGAAATATGTACTATAGTTGTTCCTGAACCGTAAGTGTATAAGGGAGCCTATCCCATTCGGAATTTTTACAAGAAGATTATAGGGCTTCTTTGAATAGGAGATAGACTGTCATTTATTTTTAAATGATTTTTATTTAGTTATTGTGTGGTTTGTGAGTACTTGTTGGTTGTTTTGTGCTTTTTAATTTTTGGTCGTGTGTCAGGAGAGCAAAATTTAGTTACTTTGAGAAACTTGAGAAAGTTTTTTTATTTGATTAAATAATGACCCTTTTCATTTAGTACTTAGTAGAATTTTTTATAACATATTTAAAATCTCATTATGTTTCTAATGTTAATTTAGTTATCACAAATTGTCATTTTGCAACAACGAAAGTGAAGTGTCCAAACGATCGTTCTAAATTGACTTGACTGTTGTATTATTGATTTGATTTCCTGGAAAAAAGACAAACGATATAAATCGAATACAACTAAAAAGTCTTCTCTAACACAAAAGAGCCATTTAGGAAATGGAGCGTGGTAATTGAATCAAAGCTATGACCTCCAGGGATATCCGTCCATATTTCAGATTACTTATAAATGAGATAAGTTAATAATTCATTTCGATGCAGATGAAGTACTTCAAGAATTATTTATTTCGGTATAACAAAAAATACAGGATAGTTCGAAAAGTCTATTTAATATTTTAGGTTAAATAAGAAAGATTTTTGTTAACTGATTAATAAGTTAATTTTCGTTTGATTGCATAATATTACAGGGACAAGTCTAGGTATGAAAAAAGAACAATCTGTAGCAGAATTTTAGCACGAAAATAATTTTCTGTGATAAAAATATTCAAGATTGGATGTTTTTTAATACACGCATTGCGTGTAAAAGTCACAAATGTGCTACTTTTCTACAAATTTATTAGGACAGAATGTAAGAGGATACGATTGATCCCCATCAGTTGTATAAGTTTCTACTTTTTTCTTGAAAAGTTGGAAGCTCGTTTTCAGACACTTATTTCGAACTTTCTATTCAACTTTGAAAGTTTAACGTTATAAAACGAAGGAAAATCATCTCTTATTGAATCCAGTTAATTATTTAATCGAGTTCTGAAAACTCCTTAATGAATTACTTCTGGAGATTGAAAACATGAAATCTTGTCAATCAATAATTCAAGAAATGATGGAATTTTCTCGAAAATGGCATCGAAGATTTATTAATATAATATAGGGGATGTTTAAACTAAAAAAAATATATCAAATGGTTGATTCCAGATTTAATTTAATTTATAGCTTTAGAGTGTCCCAAAAAATTGGCACCGTATGGAAAACCTATTTTTAAGAAAAAATATTTTTGATAAGAGTTTTTGAGGCATACAGTATATATTTTTTCGTTTTGTTTGCGGGATATAATTACCAAAAGTGGGTTTGAATTCATAGAACTAGATTTTAAATGGACTGTATTTTTAATTATGAAAATATTTACTTTTTTATAAAACATATTAGTAGATAGTCTACGCCATTAGTGGCATAACTATAGGGCATTCAACGTGTTAGAGAGAGATATATAGGAAACTCAGCGTTTCAGAAAGAGAGAGCGCTGACGGAGCTGAAGTACCTGAAGACCAGAGCTGACGGAGCTAAAGTACCTGAAGACCAGAGCCGAAGTACCTGAAGACCAGAGCTGAAGTACGTGAAGACAAGAGCTGACGGAGCTAAAGTACCTCAAGACCAGAGCCTACTTAGACCAGACGGAACTGAAATACTTGAAGACCAAAGCTGAAGTACCTGAAGACCAGAGCTGAAGTACCTAAAGACCAGAGCCGTCTTAGACTAGACGGAGCTGAATAACCTGAAGAAAAGAGCTGAAGGAGCTGAAGTACCTGAAGACCAGAGTCAACTCATAGCGTTCTCTCTTTCTGACACGCTCAATTTCCTATACCTTTCTCTCTCTAACACGTTGAATTTCCTATAGTGATGTTAGTAATGGTGTAGACTGTCTACTTTAAAAAAAAAGTATTCTATTTATCTAATACCCGTTTTTGAAGATTGTTGCGTCAAATTCCTCTTCATAATGTAAATATTTAAAAATATACATACCTTTAATTGTTGATGTCAAATCTGAAACAAAAAGAAAACCAATAAATTTAAAATGCTAGTTACAATAATAATAATACTCGCCCTATATTTCACCCTTTTAAGAGTGAACCCGAGAAGTCAAATACTTGTGCGGGGAAGGGACGGCTATTATCATTTACCGTGCCGAGTGAATATATTTTTTTTAATTTTTTATCCATACATTATGCTATGCAAAGTATATACAGTGTTTTATTGTGAAAATGATACACGTTAACTGCAGATAGGGGATATCTAAGTCATATCAAAAACCTTGGGCGGTTTCACACAAAGAAATCAGTTCTTCAACAACTAGGGTTACTTACATGTAACTCTAGGAAGCAACGCAAAAAGTGACAACAGTGCATTATTATTATTAATGCGATTGTCACAAGTATTCGTTAAGCCCTGTACACCTGAGAGCGGTCGATACCGCGTGTGTCTAACGCGCGAGTTACAGTGTGATGACTCTGCGGAATCAGCAGTATTGCCATTTCCCAGTCAGCAGACTAAGCAGTTTTTGTTTACAATTAATTTGCAATAATTTTCCCAGTCAGCAGACTAAGCAGTTTTTGTTTACAATTAGTTTGCAATAATTTTTATATAAATAGTCGTTTATAATTAATTATAGTTAGTCTAAAATTTTATATAATATTAATCGATACTCTGTATTATAAAAAAGTTAAAAATAAAGTTTTTAAAAAGTGACCTTTGTACAACGAAATTATAATTGGCGCAGTCAGTAGGATAGTGAAAGAATCCTTAGAAGATCCTCGTCGTTTTCACAACGTTTATTCGCTATCCAAGAAGATCCAAAGAACCCAAGGGAATCCATCTCAAGTCCACCCAAGAGGTTTGAAGAATACCTAGTTGTGGAAAAATTAATTCATTTTCATCATAACCAAGAAACAATCTACAGAGTAACCAGGATATAGGAAATGTACTACTGCATCACGTTTATCTTGTTAACCACGATAATAGGACAAGAAATCGAGACCTAAAGGACAATCCAGCATCCTCCCACTCAAGCTGGGACAAGCAAAGAGTTCATGACTTCCATTTACAATCGATCGCAGAAGAAATCGCATCAGTCGAAAAACAATACGACGAAATAACGACAGCCATTGTTGTTAAAAATAATAAAAAATTGCTAAATTTGAGCAAAAATTAGAGCCATAATAAAAAGAGTAAAAATAGTCAAAACCAGAAATATGATGAGAATCTTAATACAATTTGTAAAAATTGGAAAAAGAGGCAAAGATGCAGAAAAAGTCAAAAAAAGCAAAAGGTGTCCAACAACCAAGTTCCAGCAACAGCCAACAACACCGATGAAAAATCCGGGGAGGATTTATCCGGGTATCGTTTTGCTTCAGGAGAGTGAGTTAAAGCGAGTGCAGTATTAACCCAAGCATGGTGTGTCTATAAAATATTCTTGCCCCCACAATTCAGAAAAAGATTTTTTACTCCGAAAAAGTTCAGATTATGTTTAGAGCTTCATGGACTTTTGCTGATCTCTAGTGGTACTTAGTCAAAATCATTTTGTGTCTGTCGATGTTAAATTTTATCGCCAATTATCTTGACAGATTTATTAAATCTATCGGTTCCGTGAGGACGTGTTGAGTGGTTAATAAACTTTTCATTTCCACGTAGAGTCGGCCCGTTTAGAGAAGAACCCATTATGTCACGATGCTCACTGACAAAATTCGAAATTTTAGTGTATTCAATTGACATTAATAAATAATTTATTTTTTAATACGTAAACGCCACTGGTTGCTAATATCGCCTCTCTTTCAGCAAAGCAGGGATGCTTTGTCGATACGTAAGGTGTAACGTAATGGGTTCTTCTCTAAACGGGCCTACTCTATTAACAATTTATTTTAAGGAAATATCTAGGATAGTAGAATAATGTTCATTCAATTCTGTTCGAATTATTTGCTTAAAGAAAAGCGACGCTGCCAAGTATATATCTTGAGAATAATAATTTTGTTATACGTAATTTGTGACTTTGATGGTCTTTAATTTTGGACATCGTTACTCATATTTAATATTTAATAATAAACTCGTATTTAAAACGACACTTGTCTACTGTTCGTGTTGTAAATCTCATACTCGTTCCTTATACATATCAAATGTGATTTATAATATTTTTAATATTTGTATTCCAAGTGAGTACTTGATAAAAAAATGTATGAATATTACAAAATCAGAAAATATCTATATACCTACTCTAGGTAGTAACTACGTAAAAGCATTGTAAAGTAGATTGAATTTTTGGTAGGTATTCAATCAATCAAATAGAAATTGAACTTTTGATGTTTTCCATTCTGAAAACCAAACAATATACATCACCGTCAAACCGAAAAGGCTGGCGGTGCCTTGGAGGCGGCTCGGCAATATGTCATTCCCGGCAATGTAATATTCGCGTATATTGAGACAAAAAAAGAGAATGTAAGATTTATGTTTTATTAAAAAGTCAGAAACTTTTAAACTTTTAAAGTTATGAATACTTACAGCGAAAAAGCCGGTAAGTGTATCAAAAAGTTTTAGTTGGTTTCCTTATGTGTGTGCGAGAAAGAAAATCAATTTAACCAAAAAATATAGCACGCGGTTAACAAATACTTTTAGGGATTTTTATTATTTTTATCTAAATTTGTAACTTATTTTGAAAATAATGTTAATTTCTAGTAATGTAATTTTTTCACTCACACGTTCTTTATCAGTTGTTGTGACCTTAATCACTTGTTTATTTCACATGTTCCTTATCAACTTTTATGATTTAACAACTTTAACGTAAACATGTTTTTCACTCGCACGTTTCTTATCAGTTGTTGTGACCTTCATCACTTCTTTATTTTACACTTATTTGTGGTTCTCGAAACAACTTTATCATATACATGTTTTTCATTCGCACGTTCCTTATCGTGACCTTCCCGTGGTTCTTATCAGATGACGTAATACAAATAAATTAATTTCGAAAATAACCAGTCCCTATCTTGTTTTCTGTTTTAAAGTTTCTTATCATTATATTAAACACTTTTCAATGGGGAATTACGTCATTTATTAGCTGCGCTTTAAGTTAACCCTGCGCAGTCCCTCAAACGCTGTTCTAATTACCTAGTTCAATAAAACAGCATATAAGTGCTTAGTTTCCAGGACTAAATATTTGTTCATTTATTACATGGTACACTAAGAAAGTGTTAAAGTGAATTGGACAAAGTGGAGTTCAACTTGAAATATTAGTTCATTTTTTTTTGCATTATATGAGAAAAAAATAAATTTCTTTTTATGAAAAAATCGTTTTTTCTGTTTTTTTCTTTAATTTAAAATAAAAAAAATGAAATTTAAAAATTACTGCATCTATGCAACTTGTAGTGTACCTACATCACTTATGTGCATAGCTGCAGCATAATATTAACGTGGGCCAGTTTCTCTAAATAAAATTGACGCTTTCAAATATAGATGACGTTTGCTTATAAAGTGTCGTTTGGTCAATATGTTTTTAATTGTGTTTACTTTTACCTTTGTTTACGTATCTTTACAAATACAAATAAACACGGAAAATTATCAACATCAACCACCTCTACAGAGTACAAACTACAACAGTGACAGTGAACTATGCAGTAAGCAGATGCGGACGCGGCTTTTCACTTAATCAGGAACGCTTGTGCCCAGAACTTATGTACCAAACAGCAAATTATTACCTGATCTCGTTAAAATAGTCGTTTTCTTTATCAAACAGCGGAATTTAATATCTACTTATCTCTCTCGATTTTGAATGCGAATTCACAGTGGATAGGTCCAAGTTTTCATCTTTATCCAATTATCATATAATGGTTTTCTCCATCTTTGTCTGTATAAGTGAGATTTAACAGCTGTTATTCATTCGCATTCTCTTCTTACACATTTTCAGTTAATGGCTTGACGGTAACTTCATTGCACCTAAGTGACGTCACGATCGTAATGGCGGTATATTCAAATAATTAGAAATTTGAATGTTTAAATTAATTTATTCAAAAATCTAGCTCAAATTTCGGTAGATAATTAAACTCAATGGGTTTTATTTGATTGATTCTAACTCTTAATAAAGAAAAATGTGAGGTTATATTTTTGTTGAACTCCCCATTTATAAACATAATCCAAGGATTGGACTAAAAATTGTGAATGGTTCAACTGAAATTAAATTTTATGTTATCCTTAAATCATGAATTATTGATTTAAATATTACACATCCACTATAAACTAAAAATTAAAAAAATAATTTATAGCAGATATAAAACATAAAAATATATCGCTATAAACAAACTCCATTAAACTTTAAACCATAAAACGATAACTTTCATAATAAAATTAGTTGGAAAATACTTTATATCGTCTATAAACTATTTGGGACAAATTACCAATAAAATCTTAATATTTTACTGAAAATGGGACAATCAATGCAAAATTTCCATTCCACGGAAATGATACGAGTTTTAGTACATTCAAAAAGAACACAAAAATGTTATAGCCTAATAGAGCCAGATAAAAAATTTAGATACGAAAAAATTTATAAGTTACACTTATTCTAATTACAAAAATATCTTTTTTTAATGTACAAGATAGTGACGGACAGTTTGTTAGGGCAACTAGATGAAGAATTTAAACTTTTTGTGAAATACTCCTGAAATTATAAGTAGAACAAAAGGTACTAATTACCCAAAAGAAATCAGAAATCTTATTTGTGAAAAAAGAAAACTGGGAACAAATGCTACTAGATAAAACAGCCTAAAGCGTGAAATCCAGCGCATTAAAAATAAATCAATTAATGATTATTTGAGTGAAGTTATGACAACAGAACAGACTACTCAGTCTGGAAAGCCATAAACTCTATTAAAAACATCCATTTTACAAAATCCACCAATTAGAAACGCAGATAGGACTCTAAACAATACTCAAAAAGCACACATGTTTGCAGAACTTGCATTTACACTTTTTTCACAACACAATGTGTAGAGCAATAAACATTATTAACACTTGTTACTAATTTCAAATCTCAGACTGTTCTCCATATTAGGGTGCGGTCTTGACTCGCATTTTAAAGTGAAAAGCTCTCGCCGTTAGACAACTATTCTCATCGAGAATCTAGAAGCTAATGAATATGTGGATAATAATTTGGCGTAATAGATTTAAGAGGGGTTATAACGGATTTTAATTTGTTATGGACTTTTCCATATTCGGATGCAACTGCGCTCGTCGCTATCTATGAGAATGATATATAGAAAGAGATGAGTGATAGTTTCAACGGTTTTTTCTAGAAATAATTCTTTTGCTATAGCTGTACCGCTTTGTATCACACGATAAATGACGTGGACAAATTTTTGATGAAATGTGGAATCTCTTTTTAGATTTTAAAATAATAAATTGTAAAGTGATGATCAAAAGTATGAACCGAAATAAGAAACATATTAATTTTAAAAGAAATAGAAATTAGTTTGTAAATTCTGGATAATATTTCAGTGAAATTTGTCCACTGGCTACTGAGAAAAAGTGATATTCATCGATACTTTTAAATGGAGAATGTTAGCCAAATAAAGTACAAAACTGCCAGTAGTTGCGAACAGTATTTTGAGAGTCAATATTTTTAGAAGGCTCAAAGGGACAAAGCCTTTTGAGTTTGTGAAATAAATGTTAGTACAAAGCGAAGTACAGCGCGAGAAATATGCTACATATTAATCTTAGTGTAGTTCAATTATTAGGACCAAAAGGACGCTGCAGATGGGGACAATAGTGGTGGCCAGAAGTGGCGGCTACTATACTATCCGGATAGTAAAACTAAACACGGCGACAGTACTAGGTTCCAATAAAACTGTTTTAGTGGCGGTCAGCAGTCTAGCTCGTATCGAGACGTAGTGATAGTTGGAGTGGCGGCCAGTACTGTCGGCCGCAAGTGGCGGCTAGTGTACTATCCGGATAGTAAGACTAGACACGGGGACAGTACTAGGTTCCAATAAAACTGTTTTAGTGGCGGTCAGCAGCCTAGCTCGTATCAAGACGTAGTGATAGTTGGAGTGGCGGCCAGTACTGTCGGCCGCAAGTGGGGGCTACTGTACTATCCGGATAGTAAGACTAGACACGGGGACAGTACTAGGTTCCAATAAAACTGTTTTAGTGGTGGTCAGCAGCCTAGTTATTTTCGAGACGTGGTGATTGTTACATTTTAATTAGTTGGAGTGGCGGCCAGTACTGTCGGCCAGAAGTGGCGGCTGCTGTACTATCCGGATAGTAAGACTAGACAAGGAGACAGTACTAGGTTCCAATACAACTGTTTAGTGGCGTTCAGCAGCCTAGTTCTTTTCGAGACGTGGTGATAGTTGCATTTTAATAAGTTGGAGGTGTTAGATGAAGAGTGCGTGGAAGTAGTCAATAAAGTTATTTAAGAGACTGTTGAAGAAATCTTTCTGTGTATAAGTGTGGAAATAAAAAAGTATTAAATAAAAACCGACGTCTATGTAGCTGGAATACCCCCTACGGCAGAACTTATTGGGACATGCGCAGGATTTATGTGCTATTTATGTGCTAATTTCGGACGCCAATAAAAAATTTTGTGCTCTTCTTTTTTAAAAAATACAAGTGGTTCTGCTGGCTTCCGACCAAGCTGGAATACCCCAGGTCAAATATATTGGAAAAAAAAATTTAAAAACATTTTTGTTACCTCCTATTTATGTGCTAATTTCGGACGCCAATAAAAAATTTTGTGCTCTTCTTTTTTAAAAAATACAAGTGGTTCTGCTGGCTTCAGACGAAGCTGGAATACCCCAGGTCAAATATATTGGAAAACAAAAATTGAAAAACATTTTTGGTATCTCATATTTATGTGCTAATTTCGGACGCCAATAAAAAATTTTGTGCTCTTCTTTTTTAAAAAATACAAGTGGTTCCGCTGGCTACAGACCATGCTGGAATACCCCAGGTCAAATATATTTGAAAACGAAAATTGAAAAACATTTTTGGTATC
Organism: Neocrepidodera transversa; assembly: GCA_963243735.1. Taxonomy (NCBI): domain Eukaryota; kingdom Metazoa; phylum Arthropoda; class Insecta; order Coleoptera; family Chrysomelidae; genus Neocrepidodera; species Neocrepidodera transversa. The sequence continues at coordinate 9,871,235 of OY725353.1, read as the reverse complement.
TCCTATTTATGTGCTAATTTACATTTCTGTCCCTAATTTAACAATATTAAGTTATTTGTAATTTAAAATTCATTTTCAGTTATAAATTTTCAGTTTACTTTTTACAGGTACTTTCATTATATTTGACGTGGTCACAATGACCACGAATATTCAATTCCTTTAGAGGAAATTCCTGAACATATTAGCTAGAGCACAAAATTTTTTATTGGCGTCCGAAATTAGCACATAAATAGGAGGTAACAAAAATGTTTTTAAATTTTTATTTTCCAATATATTGGACCTGGGGTATTCCAGCTTGGTCTGAAACCAGCAGAACCACTTGTATTTTTTAAAAAAGAAGAGCAAAAATTTTTTTATTGGCGTCCGAAATTAGCCCATAAATAGGAGGTAACAAAAATGTTTTTAAATTTTTTTTTTCCAATATATTTGACCTGGGGTTTTCCAGCTTGGTCGGAAGCCAGCAGAACCACTTGTATTTTTTAAAAAAGAAAAGCACAAAATTTTTTATTGGCGTCCGAAATTAGCCCATAAATAGGAGGTAACAAAAATGTTTTTAAATTTTTTTTATTAAATATATTGGACCTGGGGTATTCCAGCTTGGTCTGAAGCCAGCAGAACCACTTGTATTTTTTAAAATAGAAGGGCACAAATTTTTTTATTAGCGTCCGAAATTAGCACATAAATAGGAGGTAACAAAAATGTTTTTAATTTTTTTTTCCAATATATTGGACCTGGGGTATTCCAGCTTGGTCTGAAGCCAGCAGAACCACTTGTATTTTTTAAAAAAGAAGAGCACAAAATTTTTTATTGGCGTCCGAAATTAGCACATAAATCCTGCGCATGTCCCATTAAATTCTGCCGTAGGGGGTATTCCAGCTACATAGACGTTAAAAATCGGTCGTGCTGGGTCAAGGACTAGGTGGGACGTATAAGTGAACTGGGAACTTAATCAATATTATTCAGTGAATAATCAGAATGAATGTTAGAGCAGTTTAACGAACTCTAAAAATTAATTGAGATTAAAAGATCAGGTCACAAGTTCTGACCTGTAAGTTAACTTGATGGCCTTTATATGGAGTATCAAAAAATTCAAATCAGGAACAGCGATTCCTAGATCAACTAGTTCAACCTTTAATACCATTATGGCACTTCACGCTGTGACCCATTGTCGTAATCTGTATGTCGAAGTTTCCAAACTAGTTCAAAATGTATGTACGCTCCCAAAAAAAGCAGCACTCCAGTTTAAATTTGTCAGTTTTTTCTTTGTATCTACCAGTCTTTTGCTCTAGTAGAAGCCAAGAACCTTTTAGGACATCGACAATAATATCTGCCACGAGATCACGTGACTCGCTATTGGCCTGTGAGCGTCCACTAATCTTAAACTAGTTTAAGTTTTAAGGCCGCCATAGACACTAGACGTTGACAGTAGAGAGACAATTACTGCTTTTAGTGGCTATGTGTACTGGCCGCCACTATTGTCTCCGTCTACAGCGGCCTTAAGGGAAACTAGTGAGTAGAACCTAAACACATTTAATTCAATTAGATTAGAACAAAATTACTCATTGATCAGATCTAACTATGACTCGTTGGCAAAAAGAAACAGTTTGTTAAGGGCTATATTGTATAACAAGGGCAGAAAATGAGCATTAATAGCCCGCGGCTATTATCTGCCCTCGCTTCGCTACGCTCGCTCTGCATCTAATAGCCGCGGGCTGCTAAAGGGTTTTCTGCATGTGTGACATATAACTGTTTTTCGCCTACTAAAAAACGAAAAAAAATTAAAATATTACGCAGATATTTGACAGATTTGTTGACTTGATTTCAGACTTTAATGAAAATATATATGAAAGGAGTCCAGATATAGTGAAAAACTACCTTAGGCCATATTTTTAGTTTTAAGATTGATATGATTGATTTTCACATAAGGTAGGCAAAAAATATAATATTTTTGATTAAGGGCACTATGATAAAAAACTTTCATTTAAAATATCGTACCATTTTTTAGTAATTTACACTAGTGAAATAACTTACAAGTAGGAAATTATAAGACGGTATCTATGTAACATATGAAAACCGTAACTAGAAAACATATTTTTCACATTTCTTTCTAAAATGCTGAAAAGAAACTTAACGACTGAACAACTTTTCATTCAGAATACGTAATCAGAGTTTCTGAATCTATTTAAAAGACGAAGCAATATTCTGTGCTTATATCGTGACAGTTCAGTGACAAAAGCCTTCCACTTTCCAACAATTATTATTGAAATTTGCTTATCAGAACTTCTGCTTCAGCAAATGATACGTCATGCTCGAAATTCATACAAGGTATATATATATATATACATTTACGCCGCTTTTGAATGCTGCTTGCTGTCTATTCATCTGTCTATTAAGCCGAGCTTCTTTGTGTTTCTATGTTAGTGTTTCTTTTATAGATAATCTCTTTACCATCACTGTGTGCAATGAGAGTACGAATAAAAAACTACATTTACATAATATGGAATTTTAAAAAAAAAATATTTTAACGTACAATATAAATAGTAATAATAATTGCTTTAAGGCAAATTTACCTAAATTTAATCTCATAACGTTATTTAATTAACAGTCAAAACATATTTCTTAATTCCGGGAGGAGTCGCCATGTCTAGAAAGTTACGTAATCATCCAACAGATTTTTGCAACATTTATTATCTATCTCTATTTATTTCAATCATCTCATCCTCTCACGGACGATACGGAAATAATTCTTAGAAACGATATATTCGCTACTAGTGGATTTTATATATTTTACACTGTCCGCTAGGAAGGTTTATAACAATCATGAGAAATAAAAAAAAATAACGTAGTTCGTAATATAGCTGTAACCAACAAAAAGTTTAAATGGCGGTTATTTAAGTAAAATCTAATGCAAAAACAATATATTGCAATCCAACTAACTGGGATAAATACAGGGTATACCTGGGAAGTAGGCCGAAGAGGATTAAAACAAAAATGACAACACAAAGCAGGTTGCAGGACCAACGTTTTCAACAAAGCTAAAATCTCAGGGGAATGGAGGGAATTCAAGAACTTTCTATTACTGGGTACAAGAAAGCACTAAAGCTAGGCAAAAGAGAATGATGTAAAAGGCACCATGAAGAAGCTGAAGGTACTCGTGAGGTAGCAAGACTCGACAAAATACTCGTTAAAGAACCTCAACTAAATGATTCAAACAATTATGATTAAGTCAGGGACCTAAACGCCACTCCAAGAAAGCACTAAAGCTAGGCAAAGGAGAATCATGTAAAAGGCACCATGAAGAAGCGGAAGGTACTCGTGAGGTAGCAAGACTCGACAAAATACTCGTTAAAGAACCACAACAAATGATTGAAACAATTATGATTTGAGTCAGGGACCTAAACGCCAAACCCAAGAAAGCACTAAAGCTAGGCAAAAGAGAATCATGTAAAAGGCACCCATGAGGAAGCTGAAGGCACTCGTGAGGTAGCAAGACTCGATAAAATACTTGTTAAAGAACCTCAACTGATGATTCAAACAATTATGATTGAGTCAGGGACCTAAACGCCACCCTAAGAAAGCACTAAAGCTAGGCAAAAGAGAATCATGTAAAAGGCACCATGAGGAAGCTAAAGGTACTCGTCAGGTAGCAAGACTCGACAAAATACTCGTAAAACAACCTCAACTAATGATTTGAACCATTAGGGCTGAGTTAGGAACCTAAACGCAGAATGGGAAATATACTTTATAAGAACTATACAGGATGGGTGACCCTTGCTGGATCGAATTTTGCATCATTGAAATAATGTAGAATCGGAAAATTACTGGGCCGAATAGTTGTTGGATCGAAAATCGCCCGTTCTATAGTTATTGGAACGAAAATCGCCATTTCGAAAGTTGTTGGATTGAAATATTGTTGGACCGAAATATTGCTGCATCGAAATATTACTGTACCGAAACATCGTTGAGTCGAAAAATTAAGAGGGAATACGTACAGTCTGAAACGAAAATCGAAGTTTACACATAAATATCATAGGCGGAGAGCCAGGGTAAAAAAATGATCGGTATTTATTAAACCTATTTGTTTGGAAGGATCAATAAACACAAAAATAACACCTGAGGTTTGGAGACACTTAGAACTGAAAACTCCTTTAAGAGCCTCTAAGATACCATGCCAGATCTGAAAGGAGGTAATAGATATGGAAAAAACCAAACTCATTCCAACCGCAAAAATCGCCAAGGCCGGAAGGTATTTATCCTAACATGCTACAAGAAGGAATACCCATACTAGCACACAAAATAAGTAGATTATTAAGGATCAGTCTTACACTGGGATACATACCACAAGCATGGTCAGCAACCACAGTCGTCTTCATCCTCAAACCTGGAATAAATATACAGGATGGGCGAAGACACTCAGGTCAATAAGTGTTATGTTATTTATGCTTAAGACACAAGAAAAACTGTTGAACAGACATATCTGGGATGCAATGTTCGTAAACCAACATACAAGTACCTATATGCCTACATACACAATAGGCAAATCTACAGAAACAGCACGACCGACTCGTAGAGAAAGCGAAAACTGCACTGAGCAACAATGAGGTCTTATTGGATGCATTCCTGGATATCCAGGAACCATTAAACACATCTCTAAACTCTATCTAAGGGCATCGAAAGGAAAAGACTTCCATGAGATCTACTGCAAATAGATAGGCTGCCTAGTAAGAGAAAGAATAATATACTTTTCTCTAGTGGGAGAAACATTGGTAGCCTAGATCATCCGGGACTGTCCGCAAGGAGATGCTTTAGAATCTGGTGGTGGAGAACCTGATAATTAAAAAATAAATGGACAAAAAATACTTGGGTACGCAGATGGTATAGTCTTCTTAATCTAGGAAAACCATAGTTAGGGAACGAATGCAAATGGCCCTAAATCTCATAAGTGAATGGATAGATGAAGAGCGTCTAAAATTAGTCCTTTCAAATCAACCATAGTATCTTTTAGCCGAAGAAGTAATTTGAGGGACTAGACCCACTAACCCTTCCAGTTATCGGAAGAAGTCAAATATTATTTTAAAAATTTACTTGGTACCATCAACTGCCAAAGGTAATGAAGAAAACGGAGGCAACGTTACTAGAAGCTAAATGAGCACATGGAAAAATATGGGGGTTAAGTCAAAAAATGGTGTATTAGGTCATACAACATTATAGTGAAACCATGATCTTTCCTGGTGGACAAAGATAATCCAACAAACCGTCGCGGCTAAGTGAAGCAAGGTATAAGGATTTGTTTTCCTCAGCATAACGAAGGCTATGAAAATAACACCAATAGCAGCCATGGAAGCTATGCTAAACCTTCAACCGATGGACATACCAATTGTGGAGGAGTACTTTCTAGGCTACAAAATACGAATAATAGATTGAATCACAACAAGATAAAGGTAACATTGTTGAAATGAAACCAACGGATCACATAATCCTATGTACTAACTTTGAGGTGAACATGCAACAACAAAGGAAAAAACAACATCAAGGACAAACATGGAGAGAGCATCTGGTATACATATAAACGGATACAAGACCAGTTATGGTGCATTTTATATTTTAAGTTACATCACAACAAATGGTAAAAGTCCAGGTGAAGCGGCATAGAAACAGTAACTGATTGGTGGAAGTTCGAAGACTGATAAGAAGTTGGTTACATATTTTAGATCAAAATTAAAAAATAATATAAAAAAACTTGTGAATGACTTTGTAAATGTATTAAGTGTCTTAAACCATTGATAATTATATTTATCAAATCGAAGCGATTCTTTTGAACTAAGAGAGCATGAGCGTAGGGGACGGGGGAAAGTATGAAGAGAGATATCTCCGTTATTAGTAGCCAGATTTGAATAGGATAAACGGCATTGTATTATAAACAAAAATCATGCGCAGAAATAAAGACTAAAGGGCCTAAAGGTCAAACCTCGTTATTATTGGTCCAAATTTAACGCGGAAAAAGGTAGTACATTTGAAATGCGACGCAGAATATGTATTTACACAAAAATCTTGTCAGGCACCAAAGGCCAAAGGGCATTAGTGTCAAACTTTTAAAAACAAAGACAACCAGAGAAACGTCCCCTACAGCAGGGAAGGAACTGGTGCTGGAATATACAATGATGGAAGAAACTCCCAACTGAGCATTCCAGTGGGAATCAATACTTGAAAGCGCATGCGCGAGAGAAAATAATACGATGAAAGTGTGCAATGCTCGGATCAAAGTATATACAGACCAAGGGTTTATATAAACCCAAAAATTATATTAATACTGTTAATATCAGAAGAAACAAAATAACTTTGACGTGTGTTCCAGGAGGGCAACAAAAAATCTGACGAACTAGCCAGAAAAGGATCATCAACTCATATGTGAGCCTAGAACCCACACTGAGGATCACAAAATCAGCTATCCCAGGATGCATATGGGACTGGGTCAAAAGAAAACAAGGAGAGAGATAGAATGAAGACCCTCTCATACACTACGGAGAAACATTCATTAAAAAACTGTCTAAACACAAAACTGAGGAACTACCTACTCAAAACGAGTAGGAACTATAACGAGCCTCCTTACCAGTCACAGTCCAGAAAAGGGACAGAAATGGCACCGCTGTACCAACTGAGAAATTTTTGCAAATTCTTTATATCTATAATTTAATGTTTTAAATTAATCAAAACATTTAATACATTTCAAATTTTTTTTTTGATAACAGAACACGTACAATAGGAAATCCTTAATTCCCTTCAAATTATTTAAGGGTAAAAATATAAAGGAGTAAAATTGTTAAAAAATTTTCGTGTCTCCCAACTGCTGACAGAAATTTTATTAGCCCTTAGATCCCCCTTTCGAAAATCAATTATGTCTACGCCACTTCATTTCTTTTATTTAGTCTAATACTAAAGGACCACGCACCGCATCAATAGGAAAATGGCTTTCGGTGAATTATTATTATTGTAGAACTCATGATGTCCCTAAATTCAACGGTTTGGATTATACAGGGTGCTGAGGTTGACTTTTCCAAAATTTCAAATGGCCATTGTAAAGATATATTTTCGACTATACAAACCAAATGAACTGTGCTGTAGAAAATTTTGTAAAAAAATAATGTAGTACGGTGCAATTAAAATAAAAAGCAAAAAAATAGCTAAAATATGTGCCGGTATTTAAAAGATAAAAAACTATAATTTTCGCTAGCATGGAATATAAATTCGCACTGAAATTTGTTGTGTTAAAAAATCAGGCTAATTATAAATAATATGAATTAAAAGTTACTTTGTTTAATTAATAAATAAAAATGTGTCATTATTTTAGCTTATAGTTCATTTGTACAGACTATACAATATTCTAACGTTGTTAATAATAAATACTATTATTTTTAATATATTTAATATTATTAATATTTTTTAATTATTTTAAAGCGCAACTATACAATAATTTTTTTGTGCGTAACTATAATATAATTTTAATTAACATTATAATCCGTTTATACTGAATGCATGACGAATAAAATATTTATGAAATGTTTTGTTATTGGACTGGAGATATGATGGTGTGTTATTCTATCATCTATTATGTATATCCATTAAATTGCGAAATACTACTACAATTTTCATGAAACAACTGAATTTCATTATACAACCTGAATGTTATCTAATAGGAAACATGAAATTAATTGTACAATGGATTATTGAGCAGCTTTTAGTATTTTTAATTAATAGCTATATAATGTAATTTTGTTGTTACAATTTATTTTTATTAATGATAATAATAGGTAATTTACCTAGGTCATGTTTATATTTTTATTTCAATTTGTTCTTCTTCTTTTACTCGTTGAATAATTTTACCACATTTGAGTATGGATAAACTTCTGTTTTTGACCTTAAAACATGATAAAATAATATCGTTGATAATTATAATAATCCTTCCGAGGACCACTTAACAAAAAAAAATCGGACCCTTTGTCCACATTTGCTACTTAAATATAGAAGGGATTAGTCGAGCTTAATGTAATTATCTATCTCGTTTTCTCCTCGACAATATTGTCGACGTGTTTTCTCATTCTGTAGTCCGGGAGATAACCGAAAAAAAATTCAAAACTGTTGCTAGAGGTAGTTTAGGGTGAATTTTAGTTTAATTAATAGAACTAGCTGTTTTCTTCTATAGAGTAGAAAATATCTTGAATTCGTTTATATTACCTTTTATTGAGAAATTAAATTATAATTGTTTTGACAATGTTTTTTAGTTTTAAAAATTGACAATCAACTTCAAACTTACTTCCAACATATATTATCAATTAACGTACAGGAAAAATATATTTAAACATATTAACGTTTTGGTGGTTTCACCATACGTCCTTTCTTAGTCACAGTCTTGCTTTTTTTCTCGCTTTATTCTATGTATTTAGCTTATTTTTTCTGTTCTTAAATTATTTATTTCCATAGGAAACAAAATAAATCAATGTAACGAAGTTACTTTATTGTCAGTGTCAGCATTGGTCTCCCCTGCGAAAGTTTTACCATTTCCCATGACCCTACCGAGGATGCAGAAGTAAACAACAGATCGCAAACAAGGTCGATGTAGGATTTTGACTGATACACGTGAAAAAGAGGAAGTAGAAGCGCGAAAAAGAAAAAAAAAGAAAAATGCTAAAAGTAGAAACAACCCAAAAAAAGAGAAAAAGCAACCAAAAGGCGATAGCTCTGAAGATGAAGAGGTTTGGGAGGCCAGTGAAGATAGATTAGATTAAATCGATCCATTTTTAGTTCCAGCTAAATATCTTCTATTGTATGTTCAACTAAATAAAAATAGGATCAAGTATATCTACTCTCCCCTACTCTTGAAACTTTGAAAGATGACCAAAATTTTATTAAAATCCAGTAGTTTTATGGATTGCAGTTTATGGACTGCTTTAAATTTATCTAAAGTGGATCATACACTACTATTAAAATTAATATCTATTTTTAGGAAAACATCTCATAAGGGAAAATTTATTTATAAAGGATAATAATAAAAGTTAAATAATTCTGTTCAATTATTTTCTTTTTAGTTTTTATATTTCACATTTTTTTGATTGTTAAATTTAATTTTTTTCTGATATTTAAAAAAAGGAAAACACATACGAGATTATTAATTTTTTATTTTTATTTTAAAATTTGAAGTAGTATTCGGCTACTTTAGATTTTATCTAAAGCATACCATACACTTCTTTCTCTTCATAAAAAAATTCTTAAAAAAAAACGGAGATTACTTTTTTTTTTATTTTTATTAATTGATTTGATTTTTATTTCACTAAAAGTGACTGAATGTGTATAAAAAACAAGAATTACTTACGATTTTTTTCAAAATAATAATTTTAAAAATTGTAGTTTATGAAATGCTTTAGATTATAACTAAAGCATACCATACACTTCTTTTTCATTATAAAAAATTGTATTTAAAATAGATTCTTAAAAAAAAATGTAAAACAATTACAACGAGGTTTTTTATTTTTTTATTAATTGATTTGATTTTTATTTCACCAAATGTGACTGAATGTGTATAAAAAACAAGAATTACTTACGATTTTTTTTTAAATATTAATTTTAAAAATTGTAGTTTACCGAAATGCTTTAGATTATAACTAAAGCATACCATACACTTATTTTTCTTAAAAAAAAATTGTTTTTAAAATATATTCTTAAAATAAATAGAAAACACTTGCAACGAGATTATTTATTTTTTTATTTTTATTTATTCATTTGATTTTTATTTCACTAAAAGTGACTGAATTTGTATAAAAACAAGAATTACTTCCGATTTTTTTTAAACACTAATTTTAAAAATTGTAGTCTACAAAATGCTTTAGATTATAACTAAAGCATACCATACACTTCCTTTTCATCATAGAAAAATTGTATTTAAAATAAAAACATATAATATTTTATAAAATTTAAGTAAATAGTAAAAACATTTTCATCTTTAGCATCTAATGTCATGCGACATTCTTTGCAAAACTAAAAAAAAATCAGTTATAAAAAAAGTTACAACACATGTCTCTGTACTTCTATCATGGGATCGCAATGCAGAGCAGCAAAACAACTGTAACTGTAACTGTTTTATTTGCAATTACATATGCACTTCATTAATCAAGTCGAATGGAATGACACAAAAATAGTCGAAAATTCTCACAAGTGAGCCATTATCTCAGAAGGAGTTATACGAAAAACTCGATAGCGAAATATTTCAGATGCAACAAAAGCCATAAAATCTATTTTACGGCTGTCTGTGAAGATCCCTTCGCATATTTTTCTCAATTTATTTGGAAACACATTTACCTTGAATTCTTATTTTACTGCGGCTAATAAAAAGTTTTTCTTTAAGAAAGAATGTTCGACATCTTAACACCTTTTAATTTTTATTTTATTTCACCATTTTTAAACGAAATTAAATACGGACCTGTACTTTTTGTTTCATTTTTAAAATTGTAATTTTTTATCTATTCTATTCTAGGAAAAGAAGAACAAATAGGGAAAAATAGTGAAAAATGGGGAAAAATAAGCTAAAATAGGGATACTAAAACAAAACAAGGACAAATGGAGAAATTAAGAAAAATGGGGAAAAATAAATGAAATGGGGAAAAAATGCGAAAAATAATGAAAGACAAAAAAAAATAGGAAAAAATATGAACAAAAAAGGATTGTCAAAAATAAGGAAAAAATGGAAAAAGAGGTGGAAAAAAGAAAAAATGGAGAAAACAGGAAAAAGAGTGGAAAATAAATTAAAATGGGAAAAAATATGGAAAAAAAGTGAAAATAGGGAAAAATTGAGAAAAATAAATTGTGGAAAATTGGAAAAACTATAAAAAAAATAATGAAAAATAAGAAAAATCAGAATAAATTGAGATAAGTATTATAAAATATGGAAAAATACATACAAATAGGAAACAATTAGGATAATACGGAGAAAAATAGGAGAAAATAGAAAAAAGGAGAAAAAGAATGTAAAATACAGTAAAACAGGAAAAAATAATGAAAAATAGGAAAAAAATTGAAAAGACAGAAAAAACAGGAATAATAGGAAAACAATATGGGAAAATAGTAAAAAATAAAAAAATAAAGTAAAGTAAAGAAAAACAAAGAAGAAACATTGAAAAATTGGAATAATAGAAAAAATACTGAAAAATAGGAATTAAAAAAAATTGAGCAAAATGGAGAAAAATATCGAAAAATACAGAAAAACGGATAAAGGGGAAAATACATACAAATAGGGAAAAATAGCATAAAACGGAGAAAATAGAAAAATGGGAAAAAAGGAGGAAAAGAGGCAAAAATAATTAAAAATAGGAAAAAATTTGGATACAGAGGAAAAAATGGGAAAAATATTAAAACAATGTTGTAAAATAAGAAGAAATAATGAAAAATGGGAAAAAATTGAAAAAATAAAAATAGTAAAATATTGGAAACTAGGAAAAAATACTGAAAATTAGGAAAAAATCAGGCGTAATTCTGGTTTCCTATTTTACCTACATTAGTGGATAATGAATTTTTGTATTTATAAAAAATACAATTATATGAAAATAGTATATTATTCAACGAGTATATAATGATGGCTATTATTCACGAGGGTGGCGTTTACGTCGCAAGCGAAGTATAATTCTATACTTTATCCACGACTAATAAATAATTTTGGCTAAAATTACTATAAACCTTTATTTAAACCAATGAATAATCATTATTCACTAGTGAATAATGGATATTTTTATTATTAAGTAAACTCATGTATAATAAACAAATAATACATTAGTCGTTGATAAAATATATTTTAAATTCAAAACTTATATTTTATTATTTTGTAATAATGTCGCATTGAAGAGACTCACGCGTGCAATCCTATTTATAATAAACGAGCTGGCGTTGACTTCTGTTTTTATATGCTAGACAGATCCAATGATACATAATCGGCACAGTCTGGTATACGTGCCAAGTTACGTGCAATGTCAGGTATGATGCTTAAAGTGACACACATACTTATCAAATTTATTAAAACAATATATATATACGGAAATACAAAAACATTTAAACGGATTACAACATGATTGTATTTTTTTTTATTATAATGTAATGCAATGTGGTGTATATTTTTCAGAAACCCCCACGTTGTGAAGCTATTTGTAATGAATTGATTTTCTTATTTACTTCAATTTGTGAGATGGGTTCAACTTTTCCCTTTCCTTTTTCTTTTCTTTTGCTTTTCCTATTTCTTTTCATTTTCATTTTCCTTGTAAATTCGGATTGAAAAATCATTCCCGATATAAATTTCTTGCTGGATTAAATTTTTTACCAGCAGCACCATACACCAGAACCATATCAGTAATCTCAGTGTAAGAAAACATTTTACCACACAGTAAAATCGCACTTCAAAAAAACTTTACAATTAACAATCTCACAATACCGCTTAAATGTTAACTGATTGGTGTAAATTTATAACCGATTCTTCAAAAAACAAAATCTAACGTTAAAACTCATATTCGGAGATAATAAATTCACTTTATTCGGATCAAATTTAATACAGTGACGTACTTCAAGGAACTTTGAAAACATTGTTTGTTTAATAAGGCGAATTAAAAAAAATCATAAGCGTGTTGCATCTCCATATTTACACAGTTTAAATATGTGTTCACATTTCGAGAATTCTAACCAACATACAATCCAAATAGATTTAAATATTATGGAACCGTAATCGAAATTTTAAAATTTTTCAATTACCGTGACTTTTATTAATTTTTGAACTTAATAAGAATAAGTCAGATGTGTCGTGCAGTCTTTATGTCTGTAGGCGATCGGTCCATAGCGACATTCGACGCTAAAAAGTTTTTGTTTACAAAAACCTATGAACACTGAAGGACGATCGATCCTGTTATATTTTGGTATAAAAAATCCATCTTTCTTGGTGATTCGTGTAGTGCCTAACGGCATTAGATTGTATCGTTATTTATCGGTTATTTAATGGTCCATAATATTTAAAATTGTTCCCGATATAAATTTCTTGCTTGATTAGATTTTTTACCAGCAGCGCCATACACCAGAACCATATCAGTTAATTCAGTGTAAGGAAACATTTTATCAGACAGTAAAATCGCACTTCAAAAACTCTTTACAATTAACAATCTTACAATACCGCTTGAATGTCAACTGATTGATGTAAATATATATATTTTGACAGGTTAATTAAAAAAAAATTGTGTCTGTTTATTTACAATTTTGGCAATGACAGTTTAAAATTCTTCAGATTTAAGAATATCTTTAGAAATATGTAACATTAAAGAATTTCAACATGCACAAAAAGCAAAACCGAAATCGGCACCTATGGTTACTATAGAAAAAAATCGGCTGTGTACTTTTCTCGCCATCTAGCGGCGAAACTATGAAGAATTCGATAGAATCATAAAAGTTAAAGAAAACTTTGCACCAGAAAATTTTGCATTAAAATGCATTGTTTGTTTTCAAAATAAAGAAAAACTAGGGTAAACCTACATGCACATTTTTACGCGCCCTCTAGTGGCGCAACTATTGGAAATTCTCAAAAAACTTTAAAACAAAAGTTATACAGAATTTTATGGTATAAAACTTTGTACTACAATATTTTGCACTAAAGTGTATTGTTTATCCTTAAAATTTCAAAAAATTAAAAAATTGTTACATGTGTATTTAATCAATGTCGGTCTTGAGGACCTTCTACTGTACAATTTTAAACCAAAATCTAATGGTCGCATTCTAGGTACACAGCGACCCTCCATACTAAATTTCAACTTGATTGGTCAAACGGTTCGGCAGTTATCGTGGAAGATTACACACAGACACACAGACATATAGACACACAGACACACCATGCGCTGAAAATGGTTTCAATCTTCTTGGGGGACCTCAAAATGGATATTTCCATCGAAATCTCGATTTTTTTTTTGCTCGTTCACCTTACTTTCCCTTTAATTGGTCCGGTTAAGTAATAGAAAAAAAAATAATAAAAATAGATAAAATACAAAGAAATAGGAAAAATAAAAAAAAAAAAACGGACAAATAGCAAAATATAGGGGAAAATAGGGAAACATAATGGAAACAAATAGGAGAAAATGGGAAACAATAGCAAATAAAACTTGATGGGTCAAACGGTTCGGCAGTTATCGTGGAAGATTACACACAGACGCACAGATAGACCATATGCTGGAAACGGTTTCAATCTTCTTGGGGGACCTCAAAATAGATATTTCCATCGATATCCCGATTTTTTTATGCTCGTTCTCCTTACTTTCTCTTTGATGGGTCCGGGAAAGTAAAAATCGAGAAAATGTATGTATTGAGAAAAACTTTTCATTTAGGGAAGTAATTGGTACTTTACTTTATGAATAAAACCGGATCTGTTAGTAAATTTCTATACAAAAACAAATCACTCCATTAATAAAAAAAATAACACAAAATTTTCAAGACAGGAATTTTAAATTTTGCAGTTTTAAAAATCAAATTACTTTCCAATACATATTTTTTTATGTTAATAAACAGACTCTAATTTATAAATACTTAAATTTTAGGATTTTCTGGCAGCACCCGGTTGGTATATTTTTTTTTTAACTTTTAAAGACAGCAATTATTTTTATCAACAAGAGTCGAGACAAGATTTAAAAATAGGAGAAAGTAGAGAGCAAAAATATATTGATGAAATATGTCGGAAATTGAAGTAAAACCAGAATGCAAAAATAGTGGGGACAAATTATAGGAAACAAATAGGAAAATTTCGAACAAAATTAATACAAAAAAAGACAAACAGTAGGTTCTACTAGTAGTTATGAATTATGACTTTTTTTATAGAAAGTAAGGTGGGAAAAACTCTTATTTTTTGTACCATTTTTGTTTTCCCTTCACTTATTTTTTAACCCATTTTTTTACTAACTGTTATATTTTATACTATTTTATACTATTTTTCGCATCTATTTACAACTATTATTTGATGCCCCAAATTTTTTTCCTCTCTGTTCTTTTTACATTATTTTTACATCACTATTTTTCTTCCTTTTTTTTATAAATTTATGATTTTTGGTCAATTTTTTCCCTCCATTCTCTTTACAACTGTTTGTTTTTAGCACCATATTTTTGTCCCCCCTTTTCTTTAAAACTTCTATTTTCAGCTTCACTTTTTTTCCGCCTTCATTTCCCTTTATTTTTTCTCCAATTTTTCCTCTCACTTTTTCTTTCATTTTTTTTTTTCATTTTTCGCCCGTTTTCCACTTTATTTTTCCTATAATTTTTTTCTTTTTCCATTTTTTGATTTCATTTTCATTTTTAGCACTTTTGCCCACTTTTTTCCACTTTTTCCTTTGATTTTTATTTTTCTTTTGTTTTTCAATTTTTCCCACTTTTTTATTTTTCTACATATTTGTTTCAATTCCTCACTCTTGTATTTCTCTTTTTTTCCATTCTACCCTAATCTAAGTTATTCTAACCTCACATTTTTTTATAACTACTATTTTATGCTCCAATTTTTTTTCTCCATTCTATTATTTTCAGCACCATATTTTTGTCCCTTGCTTTTCTTTAAAATTTTGTTTCAGTTTCACTTTTTTCCCCTATTTCCTCCTTTTCGCACTTTTTTTGCTTTCACTTTTTCTTTCGTTTTTTTTTCATTTTTCGCCTCCTTTTCACTTTATTTTTTAACAAGTTTTTTTCTTTTTCCGCTTTTTGATTTTATTTTCATTTTTCACACTTTTGCCTACTTTTTCTCTTCTTTTTTTCTGTTCTACCCTAATCTAATTTATTCTAACCTCGCATTTTTTTACAACTATTATTTAATACTATAATTTTTTTTCTCTCCGTTCTCTTTATATTATTTTTTTCCTTCCTTTTTTTTTAAACTTGGGGTTTTTTGCCAATTTTGTCCTTAAATTTTCTGTACAAGTATTATTTCTAGCACCAAATTTTTGTCCCATCTTTTCTTTAAAACTTTGTTTTCAGCTTCACTTCTTCCCCTATTTGTTTACCATTATTTTCTCCTTTTCGCACTTTTTTCCTCTCACTTTTTCTTTCATTTTTTCCACTTTATTTTTCCACAAATTTGTTCCTTTTTGCACTTTTTGATTTATTTTCATTTTTCGCACTTTTGTCCACTTTTTTCCACTTTTTCCGTTGATTTTCTTTTATTTTTCAATTTTTCCCGCTTTATTACTTTTCTATATATTTTTTTCAATTAATTTCTTACGCCTGTATTTTTCTTTTTTTTTTCTTTTTTTTCCGTTCTACCCTAATCTAATTTATTTTAACCTAAACAAAGATATTGTTTTTCAGTTTTCACCTCTTTCGATTTCACCATTTCCCCCATTTTCTACCTTTTTCCACAATTTTTTACACTTTTTGTCTAATTTTTTTCCCAGTATTTTTCTACTGTTTTTTACTCTACCCTGAACAGTTACTTTACCTTGAGCAAAGTTAATCTACCCTGAACTAACTTTGTTTTTCATCTCTCCTCCTTTTTTTCTGTTTCTCCTTTGTTTTCTTTCCTCTTTTTTTCCATTTTCCCTTTGTATTTCCATTTTTTCCACTAAATGTATATGTAAAATTAAATGCTGACATAGATGCGAGTTACGTTTTTAGAAGATTTTAAAGAAATTTTTTGTTTGTCTTAATCGTTTAAATCCCCTTTATGTCACTTTTCTATCAACGGAACGAAGTATTTGAAAGATAAAAAAAGGAGAAGAAGCAAGATATAAAAACGATTAAAATCTGACAAAACTTATTAATCCAGATTTCCAAAAAATTAATGTGAGCCCATCGAGCGAACACTTTATGTTGTGAAGCATGAATGGCTAGTCCGATCCTGGCCAAACTTCTGACATACATGTAGGTTAATATTATACATGATGTGATTAGAAAAAATTTTAACTGCAAAAACAAATTCCTAATCAAAACACATTAGTTTGTTGGAAAGGTCGGGTGAAAACCGGAACTCGATCGGAGCTTTCGTCCGAGAGTTATAGTGTTTACATCTAGATAGACAGATCCGGACAGGTTTTTTTCATACATTTTCAGATTCGAAAAAAATGATAAAAAATGAGGGTAAGAAATTTATTTCTACATCACGAATTCTGTATACTCAAATATAATATATATTTAACATCAATTTGTAAATTCTTTTAAAACTGACGTGACGTAACTTATACTACCCATTATTCTACCTTTTCCGTAAATAATTCCGTTTTGAAATATCGCAAACGATTTCCTATTCTGTTGCGAAGTTCCCAACGGTATGATTGTATATGAAAAGAAATATCACGCAGGCTCTTTGTTACGGTCTCCCAATTTCAAAATTAAAATAGCCCTAGGTTATTTTTAATATAAAGAGAAATAACTCTAATATTAAATATGTAAAATGCCAACAGTAAAGCAAAGTATTTGTTGTCCAGTCAAATGAAATCCTGCTTCTGTGTTTAAACAATGCGAAAAACGGGCTATTCAGGAGGAGGCCGGGGCTTAAAACCCATTTTCAGTTAAAAATCATTAAATGAAATGGAATTGTAGAAAATGTTAAAATTCAGTTACTGGATTTAATTAAAAACATTCAATTTAATTTCAGTTATTTTATAGTTTAATTAATTAGCAAAACATGAAAATTTTTTTATTCACAATCGTGTATGTAATTGCTCAATTACACACTTTTTATAGGTCGGGAAATCAGCTATTACAAACTTTACTTCCCGCCCGTGAGCCTCTAATTTGGTCGATGATAGAGCAACCTAAATTCTCATAAAATTTTCAATATCATTTTCAGAAAAAACTGCAGACTTTTTTGGTTTATAGCCAATGTTCTTTTTCTTTAGAAAAGTTTTGAAAACTGATATATCGAGTTTGTCTTTAATATTGAGTGTAGATTTCAGCATAGAAAAAGATGCCCATAAAGTTGATGGTTTTTTAGTTTGTGATTGTACATTGAAGTATGCCAAAAGAACACTTTCAGTTCCTATATTTTGAATTTCTTTCTCAAAACCCCAGTTTCTATAATGTTTATACATATTTTAATATCTCTCTTTACTTTTGGTAGATAATAAATCTTCAATGGCCATTTGGGCCATTTTTTGTATTTTCGGTGGCGTACATGATTCAAATATTTCAAAATAATCGGACATGTTTTATAGCTAATTAACTATTGTTGCTCTTAATTTTTTAAATGA
This sequence comes from Neocrepidodera transversa, assembly GCA_963243735.1. Taxonomy (NCBI): domain Eukaryota; kingdom Metazoa; phylum Arthropoda; class Insecta; order Coleoptera; family Chrysomelidae; genus Neocrepidodera; species Neocrepidodera transversa. Next base: position 9,853,008 of record OY725353.1, on the reverse strand, counting down.
CAATATAAAAAAAAATTCCTGTCGGTAGGGTCGACAGGGGAGGTAGATTTCTATTGTCTAAATTTGAGCATCCTTCCCCACTCCACGATATGGTCAGATGGAAAAAAGTTTCAAACAAATAAATTTTATAATAATTAGGACATGAAAAAAGTCTAATGACCTGTTTCAATATTTTTAAAAATAGCGGAGATATGAATTTTTTGAAATTTCAATCCCCTCCAGTTCCATCTCCTTAGGTCCGATTAAAAAAAGTTTCAGACAAATTAATTTTATAATAATTATAACTTAAAAAAAGTTTTATGAACTGTTTCAATATTTTTGAAAATAGCGGAGATATAATTTTTTTTTAATTTCAACCTTCTTCAGTTCCATCCCCGTGGGTCGGATGAAAAAAAGTTTTAGGCAAATTAATTTTATAATAATTAGAAGATAAAAAAAGTCTTGTGACTTGTTTCAATATTTTTGAAAATGGCGGAGATATAAATTTTTTGAAATTTCAACCCCCTTCAGGTCCATCCCTTTAGGTCCGATTAAAAGAAGTTTCAGACAAATTAATTTTATAATAATTGGAACATTAAAAAAGTTCTATGAACTGTTTTAATATTTTTGAAAATAGCGGAGATATAAATTTTTTGAAATTTCAACCCCCTTCAGTTCCATCCTCGTGGGTCGGATGAAAAAAAGTTTCAGACAAATTAGTTTTATAATAATCAGAGCATGAAAAAAGTCTCATGGCCCTTTTTAATATTTTCAAAAATGGCGGAGATCTGATTTTTTTGAGATTTCAACCCCCTGCACTTCTGACCCCCTTAAAGGTAGAATCCCCATTTACAATACGCAACGAATTACTGCCCCAAAGAATTTTTGTACTAAATTTGGTGTCGATTGGACCAAAATTGCGACCTCTATCGTGCCGGAACGGAATGTCTACACATACATACATACATATACAGGGTGGGCCAATTACCTTCCCACGGTTTGTGGCGTCAAAACTAGTACAGATATCAAAATGAAAAAAAAACTGTTTTATTTGGTTCGAAAATCCCTACAACTAGAAAATATTTTCATTTATACAGAGTGATCCATATACGGGCGGCTAAAAAAATTGTAATTTTTTTAAATGACACACCCTATATATTTTTACATTTTTAGATTAATACTTTAGTGGCCTTTATGACAATATTTTATTTTTTTAAATCGGATGCTGCGTTGCCAAGATATTCAAATTTTTATTAAATTTTCTGAAAAATCGCTACATTTCAAAATCATTCAAAAATTAATGTATTTTCCGAATTTTAAAATGAAACTTTAGTTAAAGTTAGTTTAGATATGGATGTACCTCGTCCATATTTCATAATTATTTAAATATGTACAGTGTTTATAATATAAGATTAAAATTTCAAAATTGTAATTATAAAAATCCTTGTTTTTTAAATGAAACACCCTGTATAATATTTAATATTTAGAAATATGTATGGAAAGCCTGTACAATATTACCAATTTGTCCCCATTTTTTCACGTTTTTTTCCTGTTTATCCTGTTATTTTATCATGTTTGTACTTATTTTTCCCCATTTTTTCACGTTTTTTTCCTGTTTATCCTGTTATTTTATCCTGTTTGTACTTATTTTTCCCCAATTTTCACTTTTTGCCCTATTTTTTCTATTTCTTCATGTTTTTCATTATTTTTTTTTCTATTATTTCCTTTTACTTTCCCGACCCACCTCCTAGAAGGGAAAGTATTGTGAACGAGCTAAAAAAAAAATTCGAGATACAAACAGAAATATCAATTTTCGGGTCCCCTGAGACGATTAAGACCATTTCCAGATGGAAGTCTGTCTGTCGGTCTGTGTGTGTGTGTGTATTCTTCCACGATAGAGGTCACACGTTTAATCCGATTGAGCTGAAATTTGGTATATGGGTTTGGGTAACCCGTCGGAAGAATCGATTAGTTTTTGTACGACATCTGTCAAACGGAAGTGCCACTATCAAAAAATGACAGATGCAATATGTCACGGGATTGGACAAGCTATATGTCATTTGAAAGCCATAGAAAAACTCTATTCAGAACAGTTAAAATTATTTCTCCAAATGTCACCTGTCAAAATTAAAAAATGTCAAAAGTTGAAACTTTAACATTAAATATCTGAAAAAGTATTTGTGGATACTCGTCGGGAAAGTTTTGGGGCGACACAACCGATTTTTTTCCATTTTTTCCTTATTTTCTTACTTTTTGCCATTTTCCCATGTTTCCATATTTATTCTCTAATTTCTATATTTTTTCTGAAATTTCCCTATTTTGCCTTACTTTTGCTAATTGTTCTTTATGTTCCCAAAATTCAATATTTTGCTCTATTTTTTGTAATCATTCCCAATTGTTCTCTATTTTTTCCCTATTTTTTACTATTTTGTCCTGTTTGTTCAAATTTTTCATTATTTTTAGCAAAATTTTCACAATTTTTTTCTATATTTTCCTCTATTTTTCACTATTTTACTCTTTTTTCCCAAATTTTCCTATTCATCTTTTTTCATAATTTTCCCCATTTTGCTCTTTTTTTTTACTGTTTTTCCATATTTTTCACAATCGCTTTTTTTATCCCTATTTTTCCTCTATTTTTCCCCATTTTTCCTCTATTTTTCCTCTATTTTTTGCCGTTTCCCCATATTTATCCCCATTTGTACATATTTTTCTTTATTTTACTATATTATTTCCTATTTTTTATAATTTTCCCCTTTTCCCTATTTTTCCAATTTTTCCTTGTTTTCCTTTATTTTCCTCAAATTTTCTCCATTTTCTATATATTTTCATAATTCATAAAAGCTGAATTTTCTTTAATGTGTATTTGGCGGTATATTATTTTGATTCTGACTTTTAATAAAAATTTAAAATATCTTCATTGTAATTATTGATTTATTTCACACATTATTTGCACAAAAAATAACCTGAAAACTTTTTGTTAAAATTTTATTGTATACAGGGTGAATCAATATAAATAAAAAATTTGATAAGTTTCAACAACTAATTTGTAACTTCACATTAACTTTTTAATAAATTTAAACAACTTACTTGTCGAATTCAGGAGCTCCTGAATCGTAGCTCTTCTGCTTTTTCAGTTGGCCTCGAGCGACCGCGTGGCTGCAGGAAAAACAAAGACTTGGCGTGCGTATTTAAAAAAATTCAACCGTTGCTTCCAGAAGAAACAAATCAATCTATAAATTTTCTTTTGTTCAGCAATCACACGGGTTTGATTGGTTATAAAAGGGTCTCGGAAAGAGGGAGGTTATAGGTTCCGAAACGTGGCACACAAAAGCAATGCCCAGAGAGGACTGAAACAACTGAAATACTCAACACACCGCCGGCTAGATGCTCTCGAAATGAAATGGGATGCTGCGTCGTGTTCCTGTGACGGTCGTCCTTTTCCCGCGCAGGACGAAGAGCGAGATACATACAGGAGGGTATTCACGAGTCCTGCTGAACTATATTTTGAATATTTTTCTTTTGTACAAATTGGACGCTCGAATGGAAGCACGATGCCAAATAAAACAAGTTTCTTCAAGCATTCAAATTCGATTTGTTAGTTATTATAGTGTGGTATGTTCACTATTACAGAGGGAATTCCGTTTAATTTTTTCTTATCTCACTTCCAAACATGGGTTTAAATTTTTTGTTAGTAAATATACAATTACTTACAGCAAGTATAAATAAAGGGTTAAATTAAATAATTAATATAAATTAAACAGTAGGGGAAAAGTTTTTACATAAGGACTATAAAAAAAAACAAAAATATTATATAGGAATACATTTTTCACTTATGCACGAACAAGTTGAATTAATTTTGTTTATAAAAATATTTTTTACTTTCCCGGACCCATCAAAGGGAACGTAAGGTGAACGAGCAAAAAAAAATCGAGATATCGATGGAAATATCCATTTTGAGGTCCCCCAAGAAGATTGAAACCATTTCCAGCGTATGATCTGTCTGTGTGTCTGTGTGTAATCTTAAACGATAACTGCTAAACCGTTTGAGCAATCATGCTAAAATTTGGTATGAAGGGTCGGTGTGTGCCTGGAATGCGACCATTAGATTTTGGTTTAAATTGGTACAGTAGAAGGTCCTCAAGACCGACATTGATTAAATACACATGTAATAATATTTTACTTTTTTTAAATTTTAAGGATAAACAAGGATGTTTGAAGGATTTTTTAATTATTTTCAAAGAATTTTCAAGGATCACAAATGTTTACTATTTAAGAAATTTTCTGAGAATATTTAAGGATTTTTTTAACTATTTTCAATTAATTTTCAACAACCACAAATTTTAACTTTTTAAGGATTTTTTTTTAATTTTTCAAGGATTTTTTAATGATTTTCAAGGAATTTACAAGGACCGTACAAGGATTTTTGAAAGCTTAGTTGAAAATTTTAAAGGAATTTTCAAGGACCAAAATTGTTAACTATTTACGAAATTTTCTAAGAATATTAAAGGATTTTTTAACTAAGTATTTTCAAGGAATTTTAAACGACCACAAGTATTAACTTTTTAAGGATTTTTTTAATTTTCCTAAGATGTTTTAAGGATTTTTTAGTTATTTTCAAAGAATTTTCAAGGATCACAAATGTTAACTATTCAAGAAATTTTCTAAGAATATTTAAGGATTTTTTAACTATTTTCAATTAATTTTTAACAACCACAAATTTTAAATTTTTAAGGATTTTTTTAATTTTTCAAGGATTTTTTAATGATTTTCAAGGAATTTTCAAGGACCACAAATGTTAACTGTTTAAAAAATTTTCTAAGAATATTTAAGGATTTTTTAACTATTTTCAAGGAATTTTCAACAACCACAAATTTTAACTTTTTAAGGATTTTTTTAATTTTTCAAGGATGTTTTAAGGATTTTTTAATTATTTTCAAAGAATTTTCAAGGATCACAAATGTTAACTATTTAAGAAATTTTCTGACAATATTGAAGGATTTTTTTAACTATTTTCAATTAATTTTCAACAACCACAAATTTTAACTTTTTAAGGATTTTTTTAATTTTTCAAGGATGTTTTAAGGATTTTTTAATTATTTTCAAAGAATTTTCAAGGATCACAAATGTTAACTATTTAAGAAATTTTCTGACAATATTGAAGGATTTTTTTAACTATTTTCAATTAATTTTCAACAACCACAAATTTTAACTTTTTAAGGATTTTTTTAATATTTCAAGGATTTTTTAATGATTTTCAAGGAATTTACAAGGACCGTACAAGGATTTTTGAAAGCTTAGTTAAAAATCTCCAACTATTTTTCAAATATTTTTTCAAGAATTCTTCAACTATTTAAGAAGAAATTTTTTAAGAATATTTAAGGATTTTTTAACTATTTTTAAGGAATTTTCAACGAGGATTTTTTAAATTGTAGTTTCTTTATTATCTACGGATCACTTTTGATTGGAAGTCACACTTCTTTTTTTTTTCGAAAAAAGTTAATATGAAATATTCAATTTTGAAATTTCTGATAAATCGGTAAACTTAAAAGACTTCAAAATATATATTTCATCAAAATTTCAAATTTATTGAAATTTTTTTCCACATGAAAATACCTTAAAATTCTAAAAAACTGGTTTCCGCCATTATCTCGAAAAATCTGAGGTTATGTTAAAAAATGGACTGAAACAAAATTGTAGATTTATTTATTATCTACAAATCTACAAGTTTACTTTGTATCATTTTTTGATTGGAAGTCACTCTTTCATTTTTACTTTTTCGAAAAACGTTAATATCTCATGAACTACTGAATTTTAAAATTCCTGAAAAATAGATAAACTTAAAGGACTTCAAAATATATATTTCATCAAAATTTCAAGTAAATTGAATTTTTTTTAGACATAAAAAACTGAAATTCTATAAAACGGTTTCCCTCCATTATCTCGGAAATTTGAGATTATGTTGAAAAATGGATTAAATCAAAATTGTAAATTTATTTATTTACTACAAGATTACTTTGGATCATTTTTTGATTGGAAGTCACACTTCGCCGATAATTGCAAAAAACCATTTTCAACCCTTAAAACTACCCCTCTTAGAAATCGCTACATGTGCAAGGGTGCATTTTTGTTCTATTTTTATAATCATTTTTAGCAACGTTTCGGAATATTGCTATCCTTTAGAGAATTTTTATATGCCGTTAGAAAATTGATTTTTCCATAAAACTCATCTAAAATTCTGATATTTGAATTTCACAATTTCACTGATTTCCTAATTACATTTAAAAAATTTAAAAATGTTAAAAATAATATAACAAAACATATTTATATTTAGGTAAAAACGGCTAGGCCAGACCTGTGTTGAAATTTAACAAAGCAAAAATGATTTGCACACGGCGCATGCGCTTACTGTGGAATACCTTAAAATGAATTAAAAATATACTTACATTTATTTCACGTTTGACTACTTATTTCTCAAGTTGTAAATACAATTTTTCAGTTCAATTAATACACAATTTTCTCCACAACATAAGTTTTTCACATACTAAACACGAAAGCATCACTAATACAATACGAAAAACAAAATAAACTTAGGTTAATTCTAACGTTGAATAGATATAAGTAACTAATTTCTCGAATTGAAAATAACATTTTTCAATCAGTTAATACACTTTTTCCGCACAATTTCCTCGAAAATAGAACCGGCATTTCACTTACTATTCACCAAAGCGTCTCTTGTAGAAAAAGAAAGTTTTTAATTGGTGCAAAATCGAACATAGTTGATAGGGCCTACTAAGATGAGATGCAATCATTTAAATTTGACAGTTTTCGGGAGTGACTACTTTCCCAATAGTCCGTAAATATTATTTATAATTTATTGAATTGAAAGTAATAATATGTTAATGGTGACTATTTTATTTATTTTTATTTATTAAGCAATGCGTAATAATTTTTTACATTATTAGCGCCTATACATGGTATATATAAAGTTTACATAATAATTTAATATATGATTAAATATAATGTAACAAATCGATAAATAATAAATAATACATAAGTTTTTCTACATAGGTATGACATTCAATTAAGACCACAGTATAATGATTATATAAAGCAATTTCACTACAATGAGGGCCTTGAAAAAATTCACTCTTACAGATGGATTCTCACTAGGCGGAACATCTGGCTAGTTGGAGGAAAGTGCTCCATAAAAATAATTTTTTTATAGAAATAAATGCAAAAATAAATGCAATTTTTTATTAATGTTTAACCCCGGCTAGATTCCGATAGTAGTTTTGTTATTTTTTTTAATTTTTATTTTAAATAATCAGAAAAAAACATAATCTAATATTAACAAAGCATGCGCACAATGTGGAGAACTTTCCGCCCAATAGCTCCTCCTGAGGCGGATTTTCTGTATTCAATTGGAATAGAATTGGATAAAGAAAATCCGCCTGCAGATTTTCCGCCTAGTGGGAATCCGTTTTTAAGCAAGATTTACAAAATAATGGAGAAATGCCAGTGTAAAGGTGTTGGATTTTCTCATGGGTGATGATCTTAAAAAAAGTCACAGCAAGATTTAAGAAATAATGGAGAAATGCCAGTGTAAAGGTGTTGGATTATCTTATGGGTGAAAAAACTCACACTCACAGCAAGATTTAAAAAATAATGGAGAACTTCCCGTGTAAAGGTGTTAGATTTTCTCATGGGTGATTATCTTGAAAAAACCCACAGTTACAGCAAGATTTAAGAAATAATGGAGAAATGTCAGTGTAAAGGTGTTGGATTATCTCATGGGTGAAAAAACTCACACTCACAGCAAGATTTAAAAAATAATGGAGAACTTCCAGTGTAAAGGTGTTAGATTTTCTCATGGGTGATGATCTTGAAAAAACCCACAGTTAGAGCAAGATTTAAGAAATAATGGAGAAATGTCAGTGTTGGATTATCTCATGGGTGAAAAAATCACATTTACAGCAACAAGATTTAAAAAAATAATGAAGAAATTCCATTGTAGAGGTGTTGCATTTTCTCATGGGTGATGATCTTAAAAAAAAACCTCACGCTTACAGAAAGATTTAAAAATGAATGGAGAAATTATGGCATAAAAGTATTGGATTTTCTCATAGGTGATGGCCTTGAAAAAACTCACGCTTATAGCAAGGTTAAAAAAATGGAGATATTACAGTGTAAAGGTGTTAGATTTTCTCATGGGTGGTGGCCTTGCAAAAATCACACTTACAGCTAGATTTAAGAAATAATGGTGAAATGCCAGTGTAAAGGTGTTGGATTATCTCATGGGTGAAAAAAATCACACTTACAGCAACAAGGTTTGAAGAAATAATGAAGAAATTCCATTGTAAAGGTGTTGCATTTTCTCATGGGTGATGATCTTAAAAAAAAACCTCACGCTTACAGAAAGATTTAAAAATGAATGGAGAAATTATGGCATAAAAGTATTGGATTTTCTCATAGGTGATGGCCTTGAAAAAACTCACGCTTATAGCAAGGTTAAAAAAATGGAGATATTACAGTGTAAAGGTGTTAGATTTTCTCATGGGTGGTGGCCTTGCAAAAATCACACTTACAGCTAGATTTAAGAAATAATGGTGAAATGCCAGTGTAAAGGTGTTGGATTATCTCATGGGTGAAAAAAATCACACTTACAGCAACAAGGTTTGAAGAAATTCCATTGTAAAGGTGTTGCATTTTCTCATGGGTGATGATCTTAAAAAAACTCACGCTTACAGCAAGATTTAAAAATGAATGGAGAAATTATGGCATAAAAGTATTGGATTTTCTCATGGGTGATGGCCTTGAAAAAACTCACGCTTATAGTACAGTTAAAAAAATGGAGATATTACAGTGTTTGATTTTCTCATGGGAGGTGGCATTTAAAAAATCACACTTACAGCAAGATTTAAAAAATAATGGAGCAATTCCAGTGTAAAGGTGTTGGATTTTCCCATGAGTGATGATCTTGAAAAAACTCACGCTTACAGCAAGATTCAAAAATAAATGGAGAAACTGTGGCATAAAAGTGTTGGATTTTCTGATGGGTGATGGCCTTGAAAAAACTCAAGCTTATAGCAAGGTTTTAAAAAAAATGAAGAGATTACAGTGTAAAGGTGTTAGATTTCTCATTTGCGGTGGCCTTGAAAAAAATCACACTTACAGCAAGATTTAAAAAATTATGGACCAATTCCAGTGTAAAGGTGTTGGATTTTCCCATAAGTGATGATCTTGAAAAACTCATGCTTACGGCAAGATTTTAAAAAAATGGAGAGATTACAGTGTAAAGGTGTTGGATTTTCCCATGGGTGGTGGCCTTAAAAAAAATCACACTTACAACAAGATTTAAACAATAATGGAGCAATTCCGGTCTAAAGGTGTTGGATTTTCCCATGAGTGATGGCCTTGAAGAAACTCACGCTCATGGCAAGATATTTGAAAAAAAACGGATCAATTATGGTGTAAAAGTGTTGGATTTTCCCATAGGGTATGGCCTTGAAAAAACACACTTACAGCAAGATTTAAAAAATAATGGAGAACTTCCAGTGTAAAGGTATTGGGTTTTCCCATGAATGATGATCTTGAAAAAACTCACGCTTAGAGCAAGATTTAAAAATACATGGAGAAACTATGGCATAAAAGTGTTGGATTTTCTCATAGGTGATAGCCTTGAAAAAACTCACGCTTATAGCAAGGTTTTAAAAAAATGAAGATATTACAGTGTAAAGGTGTTAGATTTTCTCATGGGTGGTGGCCTTGAAAAAATCATACTTACAGCTAGATTTAAGAAATAATGGAGAAATGCCAGTGTAAAGGTGTTGGATTATCTCATGGGTGAAAAAAATCACACTTACAGCAACAAGATTTGAAGAAATTCCATTGTAAAGGTGTTGCATTTTCTCATGGGTGATGATCTTAAAAAAACTAACGCTTACAGCAACATTTAAAAATGAATGGGAAAATTATGGCGTAAAAGTATTGGATTTTCTCATGGGTAATGGCCTTGAAAAAACTCACGCTTATAGCAAGGTTTTAAAAAAAATGAAGAGATTACAGTGTAAAGGTGTTAGATTTCTCATGGGCGGTGGGCTTGAAAAAAATCACACTTACAGCAAGATTTAAAAAATAATGGAGCAATTCCAATGTAAAGGTGTTGGATTGTCCCATGAGTGATGATCTTGAAAAACTCACGCTTACAGCAAGATTTTTAAAAAAATGGAGAAATATTGGTGTAAAAGTGTTGGATTTTTCACCCATAGGGTATGGTGTTGAAAAAACTCACACACACAGCAACATTTAAAAAAAATGGAGAAATTATAGTATAAAAGTGTTAGATTTTCTCATGGGGTATGGCCTTGAAAAAACTCACACACACAGCAAGATTTAAAAAAACTGGAGAAATTATAGTATAAAAGTGTTGGATTTTCTCATGGGGTATGGCCTTGAAAAAACTCACACATACAGCAAGATTTAAAAAATAATGGTGAAATTCCAGTGTAAAGGTGTTGGATTTTCTCATGGGTGATGATATTAAAAAACTCACACTCACTTACTGTTTCTTCCTATTTTCCATATTTTTTTCAATTGTCCCCTTTTTTCAAATTTTTCCCTACTTTTCACTACTTTTCCGTATTTTTCCATATTTCTACGTTTTTTTCTTATTTTTGCCTAATTTCTGTTTTTTCCTATTGTACTTTATTTTTTCCTGTTTTTTCCAATTTTTTAATATATTCTCCTATTTTTCCTATTTCTTCCATATTTTTCTGTTTTTCATAAATTTTTCTTATTTTCCAGTTTTTACCTATTTGTCCTTATTTTTTCCAATTTTTCACTTTTATCCCAAGTTTCCCTATTTTCCTCTAATTTACCTATTCTGAATTATTTTTTCCCATTTTTAAAATCTTTTCCTAATATTTCCCTATTTTTCTTTATTTTACCCCATGTTTCGCTATTTTTCCTTATCTTTTCATTTTTCCTATTTTTAATTTTTAATCCCGTTTTTCATTATTTTTTCTGTTTTCCTAATTTTGCTTTTCTTGATTTTTTTCTATTTTTTCCCATTTTCCTGTTTTCCGATATGTTTATACATTTTGCTCTATGTTTCTCTAATTTAGTTCTTTCTCCCTATTTTGCTCTATTTTCCCAATTTTGTAATATTTTTCCCAAATTTTCCTCTATATTTCGCTATTTTTCTTGCAAAAATGTTTCGTTGCACAGATTTTAATAAAAAAATATCAAAAAGATAGTCCAAGGAAAGTAGATTACAGAAAATAAATCAATTTTTCTCTATCCCTATTAGTTTGGAGAAAAACAAATTTTGGAAACTAAAAAAAATGGTGAGAGCGCAATTTCTATATGTTTTTCAAAAATGTTTTGTTGCACAGATTTTAATAAAAAATATCGAAAAGATGGTCCAAGGAAAGTAGATGACAGAAAATAAATCAATTTTTCTCTATCCCTATTAGTTTGGAGAAAAACAAATTTTGGAAACTAAAAAAAATGGTGAGAGCGCAATTTCTATATGTTTTTCAAAAATGTTTCGTTGCACAGATTTTAATAAAAAATATCAAAAATATAGTCCAAGAAAAGAAAGTAGATTATAGAAAATATATCTTATTTTTCTTACTTCTTTATATTTTTTCCTGTTTTTCTAATTCTATTATTATTCCCTATTTGTACCTTAGAGTCGCTATTTTTGTTTATTTTTCTACTGTTATTCTCCATTTTCCCATTTTTCGCTATTTAATATTTTTCCAAAAAACAATGTCTGTCGTATACATATTTTCCCTACTTTCCCTATTTTTTCCTATTTTTCCTATTTTACCCTAGTTTTTCCTATTCTTATCTATTTTAGATATTTTAATATTACACGACGACATTAAATAAATAATAGCAATTATTTTTATATAAAATTTTTTATAATAATTATCTAATAATAAACTTATCCTATTCATATTGTTATTTTTCTTTTAAATTGCACCTATTACGTAAAAATAAATATATAAAGATTTATTTAGTTACATATTTAAAAGAAATCTCCTACCAAACATTAAACAATAAGCAATGAAATTAAAAGATAAATTGATAGCGTTGGAATGTCGAGATTTAAAAAAAATATAATTATTTAAAAATTTATATATAATCGAGTGCATTTTATATTCAGTCGTTCAGTACGTGAAAATTGTAATTTGTACACTTATTTCGTTTTAATATGTCGATTACTGGAAAATATGTTGTTGTTAGCGAAGATGGATTTAAAGAGTTTTTAGCTAAAGAAGGTAAATATTTAATAAAATTAAACAGTGTTATAATATATAATATAATATACTAATGAGATATTTTTATAATCTTTTATAGGATTTCCAATTGACAAGCAACCTCCATCCACAAATAAAAATATATTAGACGTTAAAGTAGATGGTAATAAAGTTATACTAGCACATACAATGGGAGATAGACCTACTAGAACTACAGAATATATTCTTGGTCAAGAAATCGATGAAAAAATGGGCGAACGTTCATTAAAGGTAAAAAAAAAACACTTTTGGTCTAAGATCCGAACTAGAAACGACCTTCACCCATCTGTTTAATGGATTTTATATCAAATTTAAGAAAATATGACTATGATTAATATGAAATTGAAAAATAACTTTTTATTAAATATTGCACTCGCCAAATTCAGTTTAGTTCCACCAATTCTCCAAGGCTGTAGGTCAATCGCTCAAAATGAAACATGTCGACTGTTATACTTAATCTATGACGAATGATATTTGACAATGAAATTTCAACCAATCAGAAGTAAGATTTTATAAAAATCATTATATTTCGCTAACGATATATTCTGGAAAGCTCAATAGAATTTTGTACACATATTTTATCATTGCGAAAATAATGAAGTAGATTTTGACCAAAAATAATCCTTCCTCGTTGGTAGACCTTTTTCTAGGTTGGCAACATTTAGGGAACTCCCTGAATGGAATATATTTTTTTATTTATAGATATAACTACGCCGACAAAACGGTTGTAGCTCTTAATAATGGTGGGGATAAAGGAGGAAGTACTTTTAATCAAGATATCTGGTGACCTTTACTTCTATAGTAGCTAACAATTTAATTTATTTACAGAGTACAACAAAATTGGAAGGCAACGTGCTTACTATAAATTCTAAATCGGAAGATGGAAAGGAACGATTAAAAATCTACAAATTTAACGATAGTGGTTTGGAAGTAGTAAGTTTTTTATTGCGATTTTATGATGTGGCCAATAAATATTGTTTTCTGTTTTCAGGTCCATAAATCGAAGAATGGAGAAGGAAAACTAATTTATAAACGGGAATGAGCTAATAAAAATTATATAATTAATTTCTTCTTGAATTTCAACCTTCCTATAAAACTGAATAAATTAATATCTACTATGATATTTATAGAGGTCCTATTTAACTTTGAAATTTTTGTCTTTTCGATAATAATGTTTTTATATTTAAATTAAATACAAAAATTTCTTCTTGCGAATCCGAACTTTCTGAATGAAACCCAGATATCGTAGCTGTATCGAAACATACATAAAAAATCAGACAAGTAGTGTCTAACTCAAATAAGATGAAAAAAAAAACAAGATTAACCATGATTTGCAAATTCTATAAAAAATAAATTTTAATTAAGAAAAAAGCGCAATACGTGAAATTATTCTTTTGTCATCAATAACTTAAACGTGAAGTAAATGAGATAAGTTGGTTCGAGGTAAGATATCGAGAAATCAATGTGTTAGAGAGAGAGAGAGAGGAAAGTGGTAGTATATATAGAGATCATGCTAAAAATGGTATAACTGGAATTAGGTAACCTCAAAACGTAAAGATCCGTTAAAATCTGGGTATGACCAAAAAATACGGAAAAAGGGCAAAATAGGGGAAAAATAGAAGAAAATACTGAAACATATGGGAAAATACTGAAAAATAATAAGTAGGGCAAAATTTTGAAAAATAGGTAAATTAGACAAAAATAAGGAAGGTTGCAAAAAAATAGGATACATTCGGGAAATACTAAAAAATAATAAGTAGTGCAAAATTTTGAAAAACAGGTAACTTAGAGAAAAATATAGAAAAATAAGGAATTTACAAAAAAAAAACAGGAAACATACGGGAAAATACTGACACGGATAAATATGGGAAAATACGAATAAACAGAAAAATTAGGGAATAATAAAAAAAAAGAGGGAAAAATAGGGAAAATAAGGAAAACAGGAAAAATTGCCAATAATAGAGACAAATAATAACAGGAAAAAATAATAAAATACCGGAAAATATGAACGAAATATGACAAATAGAGAAAACTAGGAAAAATTAGGTGAAAATGGGGAAAAATAGGGAATAACAGAAAAAAAGGAAAACTTTTGCAAAATAGGCAAAAATAAGAACAATAGGGGACAAAGAGGGAAAAATAGGAAAAGATAAAAAATAAGTAAAATAAGGAAAATAAGAAAGAACAATAAAAAAGAGGAATAAATAGAAAGAAATTTAAAAAAATAGGAAAAATAGAGAAATAGCGGAATATAGGGAAAAATTGGGAAAGATGGAAAAATAGGAAAAAATAGACTAAAATATTTAGAAATCGAAAAATAGAACAAAATAGAGAAACATATGGGAAAATAGGGATATTAAAGAAAAATAGAAAAAATAGGGAAATATATGTGTAAATAGTGAAAATAGGAAAAATGGGGACAAAAATAAGGAAAAGCATGGAAAATAACCGAAAAATAGGAAAAAATACGGAAGAATATTAAAAAATAGAGGCAAAATAGAAAAACATTGGAGAAAATAGTTCAAAATAAGGAAATTAGAGAAATATAGGGAAAATACGGAAACGAGATAATAGTAAAAAATAAGAACAAATTGGAAAAAAAGGAAAAAAAAATGGTGAATGAAAGACTGACAAATTATGAAAAACATAGAAGAAATAGAAGAAATAAAGAAAAATGGAAAATAGAGAAAAATAGGGAGTAATTTTAAAAGATTGGAAAAAACAGGAGAAACTTGAAAAAAGTAGGGCAAAATAGGGAAATTAGGAAAAAATAAGGAAAAACAGAGAACATGGGTAAAAGTAATGAAATATAGGGAAACATGGGAACAAACGGAAAGATTTGGAAAAATATGGAAAATAAGGAGAAATAGTAAAAAATAGCTAAAAATATGAAAAATTAATGAAAAACAAGAAGTTATCGAAAACAAAAAAAAATAATGAAAAGCAGTATAAAATTGAAAGAAATAGACAAAAAAGTAAAAATAGAAATTATAGGTAAAAAATATTGAAAAATAGGGAAAAATAGCAAAAAATAGAGAAAACTTTGAAAAAAACAGGGACAAATAGTGGAAAATAGGGAAAAATAAAAAAAAAATAAAAAACATATTCAGAAATAATAGAAAAAAATTAAGCACGGGTATTCAGCTAGTATAATATAATACAGGGTGATTCTTTTAGAAGGCTAATTAGAGGTTTCTGGAGAATTAAAATCTGAAAATTTGGGATATGAGGGGATACCCAATCAATCTAAAATATTTAGAGCAACCAGCTCCTTTCGGTATAACCGAAAGGAGCTGGTTAGGTTAGGTTAGATCAATTGGGCATCCCCGAAAATCTCATATCCCAAATTTTCAGATTTTAATTGCGCCTACTTCTCCAGAAACTTCTAATTAGCCCTCTAAAAGAATCAGCTTGTAAAAAAATTTTAAAACGATTCTAAAATGTCAACTTTGATTGATTAATTTAATAAAACCAAAATCGTTAATTTCAGTTTGCCCTAAATATGTAGAAAACCGGAACTGATATTTTAATTCTGAAAAAACTAATACAATTCATCAAAAATATATAAATCTGTTTTCTAATCAACCATCCCTGAAGCTATCTACGAAATCCTAATAATTACATTTTCGCCACCCTGTATAAAAAAGATTTACAGAAATTTTATTGACTTTGTATTATTTTTTTCCTGTGGCCTCATGTTAGTAACGCTTATGTCATTAGTAGAATTATTAATCTTAATTTAGTTTTAATATCTAGGTTGATCCCTAGTAACAATTTTTTTCACTACAAACTATCGTCAATGGATTTTTACTAGCGAATATCTGCAGGTTCCGGCTCCCCTGTTGCTAAGTTTACCCACAATAAGTTTAAACATGAGGGTCTGTGGGTCTGGGGATCGAGCATTTTAATTTTTTTTAAATACAGGCTAAATTTAGATAGTCAAGACTTCTTTTAATGAAATAAATATTTTTTTAAATACACATGCTAGATTGAGATAGTCAGACTTCTTTTAATAAAATAAATAGATTATTACTGTCAAATCAACGACATGCCAACAGTCGAGTGGGAACCTGCAGGAAGGCGCCTCTTGCATTTTGCACCACTTGACAGGTCCACAATGGCGCGAGATTCAAAATCAACAAGTGTGTAAAGTGATACTTTTTTCACGAATGTGATTGTTGTTGCACGAGCCAAAGGCGAGTGCGACAATCACATGAGTGAAAAAAGGCACTTTACACACTAGTTGCATACAATATTTTTTCTACTAGCATAATTTTTATGTACAAAAATAGATTTCGCATGTAAGAGGTTAACAAGCTATTTTCCAAAATCTTGAAGTTAACCAGTTGATTTTTGGCAAGATAAGAAACATAAGGATATTGCAAAAAAATGTGTTGCACATGTAAAAAAGTTATTTTGAAAATTTCATTTTACTTTACGCACTAGTGAAAAAAAGTAAAACTTTACGCACTCCTTAGCGTGCGTAAAGTAAAACTTTACGCACTCCTTAGCGTGCGTAAAGTAAGTAATTTACGCACGGTAGTAGAAAAAAACTTTTAGATTTCATGTGTCAGGTACGGATTAATAAAATTATATTAATTGATAAAGCAATAAAATCTTTATTATAATAAATTAATTCTATAAAAGACTGCATTTTTGATTTAATTATTGATTGGTCGTTAAATATTATTTTCAATTTATAATTAGGTAATATATTGTGATTGTCACAAAAAATGCGCTAAAAGTGTTAAATATAAGAAACATATTCTATTATTTTATATATATAAAAAAATATAAAAATAAATTAACCATTTAAAACTATGAAAAATCACAAATATTAATGTTCACTTAATTTATCAGTTTTAATAGTAGATTCCTGTATCCTTTTATAAAAACGTTTGGCAATAGGAACTTCAGCTTCATCACTAGACAGAGTCTTTAACAAAAAAAAAGAAAGTTACAGTTAATATAAGAATCATATAAAAAAAAACAAAACAAAATTAAAAATCAATAAAAAAAATAAAGATCTGATAAAAAACTTTAAAAAAAAAATTAGAGGTTCATTAAAAAGAATATATGAAGAGATTTTTAAGAATTCTCAAATCCGATTTTATAATACACAATGATCAAAAAATAACCACTATATTGAACAAGATAATTCTCGATTTGCTGCTAGATACTAAATGTTCTACCATTATAAATTTTTAACGAAGTTACCTTATTTCCGGAATTATTTCCATTAGTTGTATTTAATATTTGATAACTAAAATATAAACAAATAAGCATAAAACTACACATCACCCGGTATAAATTATTTTTATACCATCAGTATAGAAAAAAAAATAGTTTGCAACCTTAAAAGTGTCGAAATTAACAACAATTTAGTGATCCAGTTTTGGCACTGTCACGTAACGTAATGCAAATCAACAAAAAAAAAATGTTGAATAAACAATAGTTCGAAAAAACACGGCGCGTCCTTTTTTGTAACACGAAAAAAATTCTTCAGTCGGTAATTCGTGCTCCGTTGGTCAACAGCTCTCCAACACCGCGAGAGTACGAACTGCCCTTTCGTCTGAAAAGTGAACTTTACGTCCCCTAGGAGAGTGGTGATAGTAGCGCTGCGTTTACAGGTTTGTTATAGGTAAAGTCAGAAAACTTAACATAACAAATAATTTTACAACCTGTACGGCACGGCACTGGAGTAGAATTAACTTAAAATTATGGAAACGGCTAGGAGTTTCGAATATAAGGTACCAGTTAAAGATGGAGATACTCTCGTCCGTGCTTTTTAGAAGCCGAAGTTCTTCTTCAGTAGGACGACTCAATTTATTGTCGGTAGTTACTATGGCACAACCAATTGAAGTAGCAGTGGCAGTCCTTCGACCTTTAAAGATATGTCAAGCTGAAGAGAGCGAAGCCAAGTACCTGTACCGGAACCGGAACCGTTAATCCAACCGTCTGACACGGTCTAGTAAATACTTTCTTACACACCATCCTCCGGATTTGGTAATTTGGTTTGTTTTTTAATCAAGAATAATTTTTAATTTTGTTTTTATTTAATTATATAAAGTTTTGACTTAACAGCAAAATACCCAGGTACTTAATCCAATAGGGCAAGTAAAGTTTGCTTTACCGGTCGTCACAGGATTGGTCGAGGCTATAACGACCTCTGTAATATTTCTTTCTCTCTCCACTGAAGCTGCCCGAGCAAGTGACTTTTACACTATAAACGGTAGGTGGCGCCCGAGGCAAACGAAAACCTGGACTAAGGCGCCAGAAGACCTCTTGACGACGCAAAAAGCGTTACACTTGCAATAAAATAATACACCCACCATCCTTTTTTTTCAGATTTTCTATAACTTTTCCTTTTTCGTAGGTACCATTACATCGTCTTTTTCACTTGATGACATTGGTAGGATTTCCGATCTCGATTTTATCGAGAATCGATCTTTTGTTACTCGATATTCGATTTTTGGATCGATTTCTTTAAGTTGAGATCGATCTGAGAATCGGAGAAAATAGTTGAAATAGATCGATTTTTTTGAGTGGGTAAAAATTAAACAGAATTTGCTTATTTTAATAAAAATAAAATCAAGTTTCACATTTTTTGGCTAATTTCGTACAATATGATTTTTTTATTTATAATTATTTTATAGAGAAAGAAAGAGATTTTTTTTAGTTTTTTCGATTTTTTGTAATTTTTTTCATTATTTTCAGATTGTTCTGTTTTTCTTTCTATTTAATTCTCTCTGTTGTTTTCTAGTTTTTCTTATTCGTCTGATTTTTTGAGATTATTTGACTTTTTTTTTTATGTTTTTCTTGATATTTTTTGCGATTTTTTTTTAATTTTCTTAGGTTTTGCAATTTTTGTGATTTATTTCAATTCTTTCGAATTTTTTCTTTTTTTCAATTTTTTTCTTATGGTTACAATAGTTTGTATCAGATTATAAATTGAATCGATTTTCACGAGATCGATTTTTTGTCCATCCGATTTTCCCCAGATCCATCTTTGACTCAACGATTCGAATCGATCTTTAGAATCGATCATTTTTAATAAATATCGGAAACCCTAAACTAAATGTAGTAAACACGTGTGTCATCAGTGTTGTCAAATGTAGCACAATTGTGCCAAAAGTGGCACTTTCAGGTCTGGAGTATCACTAGAGCACGCACTATTGAAATAGACAAAAACTGGCACTATTTCGTTCTATGACGTTTTTGGCCTGAAACGAGTTTGTTATTGAATATATTTTTTGCGCCATCTATGGGTCGAACAAAAAATGCACGTCACTTCTTCTGTCAAATGGAATCTGAAGATGAAACTATCAAACGAGTCAAGAAGCACCATTGGGCACTATTTTGTGACCAACTTCAACACAGTCAAAAAATCTTACATACACACACATCGTGAATACAGCGCAGCAGCGGGCAAGGGGCGAAGCGTTCTTGGCTACTGACGTCACACGGTCTAGTATAGCTCACAGGTACGTTTTCCAGCCTCCTTGATTTTAAAATACTTACAGCGGAGGTAAATATTAAAATTTTGCGTTCAATTTTTGTTTTAATCGTTTTTGTATAACAAAATCTCCCGATTTAAGTTAAAATAATAAAAAAAAGAAAAATGTCGAACCTGCTTATTATTCGTGCCAAATACCTCGGTTACGATAATGGATTTAAAAAAAGAAAAACTATTAGATTTTTATTTTTTCTTAAAACCCTAATCACTTTTTTGTTTTTAGAAATTTGATATTTATTTAAACAAAGTAAATTTATTTACTATTTAAATAGTACATAGTACGAAAGATAAATAATAATTAAAACAAATTGAGTTAATATCATTCTTTTGTTAAATATGATAAAAAATGGAAATAAAAAATAACGTGTTTAAAAATTTATCTGTAACTGAAATAATTATATATTCCATACTTTGTCAACGCACTATATAGGGTTAGGGTTATTTTAAGTTACTAAACTTACCATAATCATACCATCTTGGAAGAAATCGAAATGTCTTTTTCCTACTTCACCATTCGGACCAGTTGATTGAATCGTGAATTCATCATTTCCTACAGTCGTATAACTCTGAAAAAATAAAATAAAAATTAATTACATTAATAATAAATATATCAATTTTATCAAAATGTTGTGTGGATTAATAATAATCCAAGAATAAATGAAAGAATAAAAAAATCTGTAATTATTGTATGTGTATGACATACTTTATACAAAAAACTCATTGGTATCTCAGTAAGTTGGAACCATATGGGTAACTTTTTTATTAATTTTAGAAAAAAAACTTATTCTCCATAAAATGTTCTGCATATTCAAAAATCTAATATACAATCATCAGATATCAATTTTTGTCAAAAAATATGAAGTTTACTCAAATACCTTTAAATTTGACAACATCGAAAAATGTTATTTAAAAAAGTTGATCAAAACTAAAAATTAAGTTCAAATATTCAATTACATCCATTTACATTGAAAAAATAGGTTTTGTGATTGTTTAATATTGTTTCTATTTTGAATCAATATTTGTCTCTTGTGATTATAAAAGTCATGATAACCTCTTCTCGTTTCTTAATGTTTTCTAACAATTTTGCAATTTAAACACCCAACTACAGTAAAATTTGCATTGTTATTGTACCAAGAAATACATTTCAAAATTAATACATGTTTTTCAATGTAAATGGATGTATAGACTTCCATAAAATATCTGGGACTTTTAAAAAATTACTGACACATTCAAAAAATTACTGACCCATTCAAAAAATTACTGGGACTTCTAAGAATTAACTGGGACTTTTAAAAAATAATGTATAGACGTCCAAAAAATATCTGGGACATTTAAAAAATGACTGGGACTTCTAAAAAATTACTGACACATCCAAAAATTTACTGGGATTTATGATGTATAAACTTCCAAAAAATAATTGGGACTTTTAAAAAATTACTTGGACTTCTAAAACATTACTGACACATCCAAAAAATTATTGGGACATTTAAAAAATTTACTGGGACTTGTGAAAAGTGATGTATGGACTTCCAAAAAATAACTGGGACTGAAAAAAAATACTGGGTGTTCTAAAAAATTACTGACACACCCAAAAATTAACTGGGACTTCTAAAAATTTACTGGAACTTTTAAAAAATGATGTATAGACTTTCAAAAAATATCTGGGACTTTAAAAAAATTACTGCGACTTTTAAAAATTATTGACATATCAAAAAATTTACTGGGATTTCTGAAAAATGATGTGTAAACTTCCAAAAAATAACTGGGACTTTTAAAAAATTACTTGTGCACTTCTAAAAAATTACTGACACATCCAAGAAATTACTGGGATTTCTAAAAATTTACTGGGACTTCTGAAAAATGATGTATGGACTTCCAAAAAATAACTGGGACTAAAAAAAAATTCTGGGACTTCTAAAAAATTACGGACACATTCAGAAAATTACCGGGACTTCTAAAAATTAACTGGGACTTTTAAAAAATGATGTTTAGACTTAAAAAAAATATCTGGGACTTTCAAAAAATGACTGGGACTTTTAAAAAATTACTTGTGGACTTCTAAAAAATTACTGACACATCAAAAAATCATTGGGATTTCTAAAAATTTATTGGGACTTTTAAAAAAAGATGAATAGACTTTCAAAAAATATCTGGGACTTTAAAAAAAATACTGGGACTTTTAAAAATTAATGATATATCAAAAAATTTAATGGGATTTCTGAAAAATGCTGTGTAAACTTCTAAAAAATAACTGGGACTTTTAAAAAATTACTTGTGGACTTCTAAAAAATTACTTACACATCCAAGAAATTACTGGGATTTCTAAAAATTTACTGGGACTTCTGAAAAATGATGTATAGAATTCCAAAAAATAACTGGGACTAAAAAAAAATTATGGGACTTCTAAAAAATTACTGACACATCAAAAAATTTACTGGGATTTCTAAAAATTTATTGGGACTTCTGAAAAATGATGTATAGACTTCCAAAAAATTACTGGGACTAAAAAAATACTGGGACTTCTAAAAAATTAAGGACACATTCAAAAAATTACCGGGACTTCTAAAAATTAACTCGGACTTTTAAAAAATGATGTATAGACTTAAAAAAAATATCTGGGACTTTCAAAAAATGACTGGGACTTTTAAAAAATTACTGGGACTTCTGAAAAATTACTGACACATCAAAAAATTTACTGGGACTTCTGAAAATTGATGTATAAACTTCCAAAAAATAACTGGGACTTTAAAAAAATTACTTGGACTTCTAAAAAATTACTGACACATCAAAAAATTATTGGAATTTCTAAAAATTTATTGGGACCCCTGAAAAATAATGTATAGACTTCCAAGAAATAACTGGGACTAAAAAAAATACTGGGACGTCTAAAAAATTACTCACACATTCAAAAAATTACTAGGAATTATAAAAATTTACTTTGACTTCTGAAAAAAGATGGATAGACTTCCAAAAAATAACTGGGACTTTTTAAAAAATACTGGGACTTCTAAAAAATTACGGACACATTCTGAAAATTACCGGGACTTCTAAAAATTAACTGGGACTTTTAAAAAATGTTGTATAGACTTCCAGAAATATCTGGGACTTTTAAAAAATGACTGGGACTTCTAAAAAATTACTGATACATCAAAAAAATTACTGGGACTTTTAAAAATTTACTGAGACTTCTGAAAAATGATGTACAGATTTCAACCTACTTTGTCTAGAATGTTTCCTATAGAATTCTTTCATTTATTTATTAAATCTTATAATAAATCACCCGACAGCAATAGTCAATTAACACTTCGAGGCCTTATTAGTCTTCTAATGATTTCCGGTATATATATTTTTTTATTCTTATTAATCATCTCATACAATAGTTTTTTTTTGAATGCACGATTTATTTATTAATTTAATGATATTTGTCTAGAAACCGTCTAATAAATTCTAATAATAAACAATAAAAATTTTAAGTATACGTTAACTAATATTAACTATGAATTATTTAAATTCAAACTGGTGACTATTTCCACTTCGAAATTGTTACCCAAATTTAGAACTTTATTGTCTGGAGAAAACCGGAATTAATTATTTTCATACGTAATACTTTACGAAAGCCATTTGTGGGATGGATAGAGAGGTTGAAATTACCATTTCATTCGGCTCTTGCTTTTATCCTGACTTTTAACCACAAATCTGACCACTGTGAGAGGTTATAATAATTTAAATCCATTTTGTACGTGTTTTGATATATTTATCTCTTATTATTATTTTTTTGTAATTTAAATTTTAGCTGTCTTGAATCATGACTACATTAAATTTTAATGACAACTAAAATAACTTTTCTTTCGTTATTATTAAATGCTACTAGCAATCGACGTCTTATACAACTGTAACGAAGTTACTAAATATTAGTAATGTATTAAACCTTTCTCTGTTAATAATAACCCAACAAAAATATACCGGGTGATACAGGAACATGAATCACCACTATAACATTTTTATTTAGTGGTCGATCTTAATAAAATTTTAAGTGAATATATTAGATGTAATTTCAGATTTTTTGACGTACACAATCAAAATGGCCGACTTCCGGTTTCGAAGGAAATGAGTCCAAATTTTTATTTAAATACAACACCTTGTATATTTTGATAAATTCGGATTCGACGGGTTAAAGTACATACCATCCAATGGTCAAATGTCACTTTGACAGGAAATTAGATTTAAAAAAATGTTTTCATTGTACTCTACTATAAATCTGTAAAATCGTTTAAAAATGAAATAGGAGTTCACAAAAAGTGTTACTTTACTTAAAGATCAGCTGTGGTCTAATTTATACCAATTTTACCTACACTGAGAAAAGAGAATAACAAAAATCTTAATTTTGAGTTTTTTTTTTTAAAAAAATGTATGTATAGCAGAAAGTGGGTGCATAGTATATCAATTTATTCGTCTCAAAATGGGCTTCAAAAAATTCCAAGTGATCCAAGGGGGTGTCATTCAAAAAAAAAATAAGTTTAGTCGAAAATTGTTATAAATTAGGCCACAGCTGATCTTTAAAGATAGTAATACTTTTTGTGGACTTCTATTTCATTTTTAAACGATTTTACAAGTACACTCAAAAAAAAATGTTTTTTTCAAAACTCTAATTTCTTGTCAAAGTGACGTTTAACCATTGGATGGCATGTACTTTAACCCGTCGAATCCGAATTTATCAAAATATACAAGGTGTTGTATTTAAAAATAAAAATTTGGACCTATTTCCGGCGAAACAGGAAGTCAGCCATTTTGATTGTGTACGTCAAAAAATCTAAAATTACATCTAATATGTTTCTGTATCACCCGGTATATCTCCTTTTATTATTCTCTACACATCAGTTTAACCTTCTTTGATGAGCCGCGTCGCTTTCACCCTTAAACATCACCGCCAACGGAGCTACTTTAGATTGTATGTAAGTAAAACAGAAGTGACGCGATGGTCATATCTCACTAGGTTCACCGTGATGATGCAACCGGTGGCATGACCCATATAAAATGTACTAGCTGAATACTTCTTTGGTACTTGAACGACCAAGCTTTGCTTGTTTTTTCCTATTTTTGCATATTTTTTCCCTTTCTTTCCTTTTTCCCGATTTTTGTCTATTTTTCTCTATTTTATTCTATTTCTTCTTATTGTTTCCTATTGATTGCTATTATTTCCTGTTTTCCCCTTGAACGATTTACGAATATTAGTATTCATAAATGTTGAAAGAACACTAGACTTATATTTTCTTAAAGACATCGAAGGACCAAACTCTTTAGGTAGGAGTTAAACCAAAATAAAAACAGTATTTGAAATAGGAATGTAATTTTTATTCCATTTGTTCCAAGTACTAACATGAACAGAAAAATAATAAACGGCACATTAATTTAAATTATGAAACCGAAATCAAATATAACTCATCACTTCACTCACTGTAAAAAACTATTTACATTCTTTCTTATTACGAAAACTCAGAAACTTTTTGGTTGTGGTTAATTACGCACCATTTTAATTATTTGAAGAAACTTTTTTACTCTATTGAATGCGACTGCATCCGTTTACAGCCGGTAAGCGAGAGGGAGATTATGATGCTCTGAATTTTAGCGGAGAGTAGGGTTGCAGGTTTTTTATTGGTAGGAGACATGATACGTGGTATCCAAATAGCCTTGAATTCAGAATCTTAGCGGGAAGAAATATATTTACATTTTTTGTCTCTTATAATGATGGGATAATATGAGAGAAAGATAAGATTGCTTGCATAGCAACGGTCGCCTTATGTATTTTGTTTTTGTTAACGGTATATTGAAAGTAGACAGAAAAAACGTCTGAGAGAAAGACGGAATAACTCTTGTGTTGAGTTTAAATCTATTTTTAGATTTTAAAATATACAATAATAGACATTAGTATGAACTGAAAGATTAATATTATTAATTTTAAAAGAAATATGAATTATTTTGTATTTTCTGGATAATATTCCAGTGAAATTTATCCACCCCTGATTTTTTATATTGCTTCCTTTTTTTTGTTTTTTTAAATATTTTTCCCCATTTTTCCTTTTCTCTAATTTCCCTATTTTTCCTTTATCTTCCTATTTTCCTGTTTTTCATTATTATCTATTTTTCTGTTTTTACTATTTTTGCTTAATTTCCTTTACTTTTCACTATTTCCCTATATGTTTATTTATTTCTTTTTTTCACAATTTTCCCATTTTTCCATATTTTTTCGTATTTTTAACTATTTTCCCTATTTTTCTAATCTTCTCTATTTTTCCATATTTTTTCCCTGTTTTCTCTATTTTCTCTATTTTACCATATGTTTCCTATTTTTCTCTATTTTTTCTAATATCCCCATTTTTCCGGTTTTTTATCCATTTTTCCCTATTTTGCTCTATTTTTCTCTAATTTTTTTGTTTCTCCTTTTGTTGTATTTTCCCATATTTTTCCACATTTTTATCTATATTTGGCTATTTTTTCTAGAAGATTCTGGAGGTGTCTCCATGTTAATATATGATATTTTTAATCATACAGGGTGGTCCAGAAAATCTTACCGTATCAAATATAGGTTTTTTTTAATGGAACACAATGCATTTTTTACATTTATCCTGAAAAGCTGATTTTAAAATCATTACACCTAAATGGTTGTAAACAATTGAAAATCTCTCTATTTTCGCGGACACTCTGTATATTTACATTTTTTTGTTTGTAATAAAGGTTTTTTTTGATACACTTTGAAATGATTAAAAAAAGTTTCTCTATTAATACCTACTGTTACAATCGCCAGGGATGTTAGTTGTTCCTCAACATCTTGTCCTATTTTTAAAACCGAGGTGGTTGTTGAGGTTTCTAATTTTGTCGTAATTAAAATTTTAGTTTCGTCCATGGTTATTTGTAATGTAGGTTTTAAACGGTCAACAACTTGTGCTTGGTTGGCTGGGACACCTGAAAATAAAAAAAATTGCTTAAATTACCGTTTAAGATTAATAAATGATATGGAAATTGGAAATTTAAATTAAGCACATTTTAATATATTTGTCGAATATCACTTGAGATGACAATTTTATTTTTTTATCCATCCTATAGGTGGCCACTCCTTTTTAGAATTCTAAACCCTAAAGTTAAGAGAGAAGTCTTATAATACGGCTCTGTCTGTCTGTCTGTCCATCTGTCCGCATTTATATCTCAAAAACGAAAAGAGATAGAGACAAACGGCCAACGGTAATAAACTCAGCACATCTTGAGAATAGCTCAAAAATAGATTTTCAGATTTTTATGACTTCCGGTTTCAAAATTGGTTTTACAAACCAGAATCGGAAGTGATACTACCGGTTTTAAAAAATAGCAATCGATATTTGAAAACAGATTTGAGATATCTTTTATGGCGCTTCTGACTTGTTTATATAAAAAAAAACAAGCAAAAAACGGAGGTATGTGCCAAGTCAATTGCCGTTTTTTTCTGATATTTTTTCAATTGTTTTTTTTTCCCGATTTTTCCTTTTTTCCGACTTTTGCTGTTTCTTTACTGCTCTTTTTGATTTTTTCAGTTTTTCCTCAATTTTCTGACTGTTTCTTTGATTTTTTCTAATTTTTTAAAATCTTAAGATTTTTGTTTATTCCGGTTTTTACTGTTTTTTGGTTTTTACTGTTTTCCTTTTTTTAAATATTTTTCTGAATTTTCCTATTTTGCCGTTTCCTTTTGAACTATTTTCTGATTTTTCTTTAATATATTCTTATTTTTATTTTCTTACTTTTTAATTTTTTTTGTCGTTTTATTTTTAATTTTTCAAGTTTTTTAGATTTTGATTTTTTCTAATTTTTTAAATTTCGTATTTCGTTTTTTACTGTTTTTCCTTTTTATATATTTTTCTGAATTTTCCTATTTTGCCGTTTCCTTTTTCTTACTTTTATTTTGCTTTCCTTTTTAATTTTTTGTTTTCTTTTTAATTTTTCAGGTTTTTTAGATTTTTTCTGTTTTTTTTTTTCTTTTTTAATTTCTTTTTTCTGATTATTCTGGTGTTTTTCTGATTTCTTCAGGTGTTTTAGTTTTTTTTGATGTTTTTGAACTATTTCCTCTTTATTTCACTATTTGTTTTTATCCTTGTTTTCTCTCAATTTTTTATTTTTTCTATTTTTTTAATTTTATTTTACTGATTATTTTATTTATTTTTTCTATTTCTTTATGTTACTCATGTTTTCCTGTTTTTTGCTGATTTTTTTGATTCATTCTGTTGCTTCTGTTTTTTTTATTTTATCTGTTTTTAACCCAATTTTTTTTTTACTTTTACTAATTTTTTTAAATTTTTAGATTTTTGTGTATTTCGGTTTTTACTGTTTTTCGTGTTTTACTTTTTCCTTTTTTCATATATTTTTCTGAATTTTTCGTTTTTTCCGTTTCCTTTATTACTATTTTCTGATTTTTCTTTAATATTTTCCTATTTTTATTATTGATTCCTTTTTAATATTTTCTGTCGTTTTCTTTTAAATTTTTCAGGTTTTTTAGATTTTTCTGTTTTTTTGTTGTTTTCTGATTTTACTATTTTTGTTGATTTTTTTAAATTTTTCTGTATTTCATGTTTTCTGATTTTTTTTCTTTTTTTTTATTTCTTTTTACTGATTATCCTAGTGTTTTTTTGATTTCTTCAAATGTTTTAGATTTTTTCTGATGTTTTTGAACTATTTCCTTTTATAATTTGTTTTTCTCCTTGTTTTCTCCCAATTTTTTATTTTTTCTGTTTTTTTCTGATTATTTTACGTATTATTTTTATTTTTTACGTTTCTCACGTTCTCCTGTTTTTTTGCTGATTTTCCGATTGTTTCTGTTGCTTTTGATTTTTTCTGTTTTTCCAAATTTTTTTTTTGTTTTTTTTTTTTTATTTTTTTTAAATTTTTCCGTATTTCGTTTTTTACTTATTATCATTTTTTATTTAATTTCTTTCCATTGTCTTATTTTTATTTTTCTTTTTTTTCTGTGGTATCTTTTTTAAGTTTTCAGATGTTTTTATTTTGTTTTTGTTTTTTGTTAATTTTTTTAAAATCTTGTAGATTTTCATGTATTTCGTTTTTTACTGTTTTTCCTATATTTTACATTTTTATCACTTCTCTGATTTTCCCGTTTTATTTTTGACTATGTTCTGATTTTTTTATATTTATTTTTCTTTTTTTTTGTCGTTTTTTCATTTTCCAGGTTTTCTAAGATTCTCACTTTGTCGTTATCTATTACCGTTTCTAAATTTAATCTTATCACAGGCAACAGAACCGATGGACGAACGGACGGACAGACGGACAAAACCGTTATATAAGAGTTTTTTATTTGAAAACTCTACGGTGAAAGTTTCAGTTAAAAAAAATATATTTTGTGAATGAAATATTTAATAAAATAACCAAATAAATAATTAAGAAAATTGAGACTTTTCAAGCAATTTTAAAAAATAAAATAAAAATGATGTTCCAAGTGACATTTGATAGTCGTAAAATACAAACGTGTAAAAATATACTGGGTGTACTAATTTTCACATAAAAATGTGTGACCAACGCCTGCTGGTAAGCAGGCAAATGAGACTTCTAAAAAATCATACATCTTATAATTCTCCAGTTTTGAAACCGGAAGTCGCAGAAACTTGAAACTCGCTCGGGCACATATTCAAGGTATGCTGGACAGACAGACGGACAGAGCCGTATCATAAGACTTTTTTTAGAAGTCTAAAATTGGTAAAACCGGTTGTTGGCCATATTGATTTTTAATTATATTTATTTGTTTGCATAAGAATTATTAAATAATTTCTGAATTTTGATCACGTATTACCTGATAACAAAAACATATTATTTAATGACTTTTTTTATTTATTTTGCAGATTTTTTATCGTGCATCGATAAATTAGAAAAGTAAACCCAGCCGCCTAAATAAATAAAAGATAAGATATATTTTAAGTATGTACTAAACATACAAACCAATAAGATTATTCCACCCGACGACAAGTGCACCCAAATACACTTTTAATAATCATTTTAACTTTGTATTATTTTAATGAAAAACAAATGCAACAGTACAATATACAAGGCGATCTCTAAAAAAATAAAAATCTTAGTGTACATCTTCGTGAAATTATACAGAAATATAGGTAAAAGCAGATACAATTGAGCATTAATTGTTGAACTAAATAGAAAATTCATAGAGTTGGCAACAGGGCATGAATGTTATATTCTATTATTTAGTTAGCACGAGTCGCGATTCAATTCAAAAAACCATCAGAAGCACTGACTAACGACATTCTGCAGATTATGTAATGATGAGGAGGAAAATAGCCTCTCACATTATATTAGAACTAGCACTTATAGGCTGAAGGTGCAACCTCCTGGGGGCAGAAAACTCACAGGAGGCCTCCCCCAGAAAAAACAAATCTTGTGAAAAGGCTGCTAATAAGTCTTAAGGCTGCAGTGTTGAGGCACAAACCTCCGTCAGTAACATCGATTAAATCAATCAATCGATCAATGGAAAATGAATTCATAATGCCTGTAATTGTAATTTCACTATGTATATATTTTACAGATATATTTACATCAATTTCGTTCGGCCAACCAGTGTGGTTAATGCAGCTTCTCTTGAAAAAAAAAAAAGGTGTGGGTATCTATAATGAATAATCCTGTATTCTTGTAATTTTTAATAAATACAATTCTCGGGGTTGGTTTTTTTACCCAATACTCTACATTTATAAATATTATACAGGGTGACTCACGCATCAATCTTTCAACCAAAAAAGGATTTATTTTATAATAAATATTTTATATATATAATAAACATTTTTTCTACTGCAAATTCTTATAGAATCCAAATATTGTTAGCTAATAACTTTTAGCACTTTAACCTAAATATAAATAACAGGTGAGTAAATACTCCTCAATCTTATCGCTAATCAAACATAACAAAGTACTCACCCAGAGCTGTTAGATATTCAAAGAAATTTTCGTTTGAAATTAGTTCAAATTCACCTTCTATCTCACTATTCATTTTTATTTAACCTCACTGTTTTATTTTGGAATATATTTGTCGGGAATTGGGTTAATTTTAACAGCATATAATTTTTTGGAAAAAGATAACGATTTTATCTGTGTTTTTATTAGCATTTTATCCGTATAGATTAAACTACAAGTATGTATGTAATGACAGGTTTGTCTCATTAAGGAAAAATTAGTAACATATGTTTAGTTTTATTCACAATCTATAAATAATATTGTAATGATTCTCTCAAACAAAAAAATAATCTCAAATTTGGGTGGGTTCTATGGAATAAAAAATATAATTAACATTAAAAATTAAGACAAAAAAAATAAAAATTTATATATACTGATTACTCTTCATTCCTTTCTGATTATCACCATATAACTTGAATTTTCTAATTTTATATTTTCCTTCTCCAAATTTCTCGAAATAAAATTTTCAAACTTTTTATTTTTTTACCTTTTTTTGGCCTTTTTACCCCTTTTCGCCTTGTTTAACTTTTTTTTTACTTTTTTGAAGTTTTTTAACCTTTTTGCCTTTTTTTATGCCTTTTTACCTTATTTTGTTTCTTTTTTACTCCTTTTCTGTCTTGTTTTGTCATTTTTGCTTTTGTTTTCATATTTTGCTTTTTTTTACTATTTTGGCGTTTTTTTGCAATTTTTCCCCTATTTTGACTTTTTTGGGCATTTTTGATTTTGTTTTTACCCTTTTTTTTCCTTTTTTTGACCTTTTTGAACTTTTACTTTTTTTTGTTGCTTGTTTATGGTTTTTTAAAACTTTTTGCCGTTTTTGCTTTTTTTGCCTCTTTTTATTATATTTTAGCTTTATTATTGGCCTTTTTACCCCTTTTCTCCTTGTTTAACATTTTTTTACTTTTTTGAAGTTTTTTGACCTTTTTTGTTGCTTTTTTACCTTTTTTTGTTGCTTTTTTACTCCTTTTCTGCTTTTTTGAATTTTTTTTGTAATATTTGCTTTTATTTTTATATTATTTTGCTTTTTTTTTACCATTTTGGCGTTTTTTTGCCATTTTTTCCCTATTTTGACTTTTTTGGGCATTTTTGATTTTGTTTTTACCCTTTTTTTTCCTTTTTTTTTGACCTTTTTGAACTTTTGCCTTTTTGTTGCTTTTTTATATTTTTTGGTTGCATTTAATTCTTTTTTACCTTTTTTGCCATTTTTGTCTTTTTTTGGCTTTTTTTGCCTTTATTTTCATACTATTTTGCTTCTTTTTTTTTTACTTTTTGGCGTATTTTGGTTTTTTCGCTTTATTTCGTATATTTTTTGGACGAAATTTTAAACTTTTACATTAAATATCTGAAAAAGTATTCATGGATACTCTTTTCTCTCTTTTTTTGAATATTCTTGTCTTTTTCGTTTTTATTTTCATATTATTTTGCTTTTTTTACTATTTTGACGTGTTTTGCCCTTTTACCCCAATTTTGCTTTTTTGCGCATTTTTGATTTTGTTTTTACTCTTTTTTTTTGAACTTTTTGCCCTTTATAAAACTTTTGTTGATTAACTTTTTAAACTTTTGCCTTTTTGTTGCTATTTTATATTTTTTGGTTGCATTTACCCTTTTTTTACCTTCTTTTTTGCCATTTTTGTCTTTTTTGCTTTTGCCTTTATTTTCATAGTATTTTGCTTCTTTTTTTTACTTTTTTGGCGTATTTGGGTTTTTTCCCTTTATTTGGTATATTTTATAGACTTTTTGAAAACTTTTTTTTGTTTTTTTTGCCTTTATTTTTTCTCTGTTCTGCTTGTTTTTAACTTTTTTGTATGTTTTTTTTTCTTTGTCTTATTTAGCCTTTTTTGAACTTTTTGTTAATTTTTTTCCTTTTCCCTTTTTTGCCATTTTTGCCTTTATTTTGTCTTTTTATTTTTATTTTTACTTTTTTGGCGTATTTTACTTTTAGTTTTTGAGCTTTTTTGACCCTTCTTGCCTTTATTTGCTTCTATTTTGCCTTTTTTTGTTGCTTTTTTACCGGTTTTGTTGCCTTTTTATCCATTAGTGCTACTTTTTTGCTTTTTTTAAAACTTGCCTTGTTTTTTTTTGCTTTTAACTTTTTCTTTTTAACTTTTATGGCATATTTTGCTCTTTACTTTGTCTTATTTGACATTTATTTTTTGGAATTTTTGTTAATTTTCTCCCCTTTTTCCTTTTTTTGTCCAGTTTTTTTGCATTTTTTCCTTTTTTTGCTTTATTTTATACTTTTTACTGTTGTTACTTTTTTACCTTTTTTGCCAATTTTTACAAATTGTATTAAGATTCTTATCCCATTTTTGATTTTTGCCTATTTTTACTTTTTTTTATTTTAGTTTTAATTTATGCTGAAATTTAGCAATTCTTTAATAATAATAACAAAATAACATTTTCAATAATTTTTGTCGTTTTTATTTTAATAAATTTTTGTGTATTTTTGTAATGTTTACCCATTTTTTTCCAACAATTTATTTTATTTTTACAGCATTTTACTTTTTCATTAAGAAATTTTTTATTTTATTTATTTTTATTTTTAGGTCATCTTTAAATTGTATTTTAGATGTAATTGGTCTAGATATTTAAATAATAAATTTATACAGATAAAACTTAATTATAACTTATAAACAATAATTATTATCAGTAAAAGAAAAAAAAAACATAATGAAACATTTATATAAGATAAATTGACTAGTAAACTCTTTCAAAAATGTTGTTAATAACAATATTAGTTTTAACTTTTTTATATGTACCAAAAACAAATTGTCAATATTTTGATTCTATAACAATTAAAATTTATAGAGGCGATAAACCTGTGACTCTTTTACAAGCAGATACAGTGAATACAGAAGAAGAAATTACAGATGTGCTTATAGAAAATGAAAATATACCAGTGTTAAAAACAGGTACATTCCAAAATTTAACTAACCTACAGTATATCCAAATTAAAGGAAATAATTTAGTAATACTGGAATCTTATTGTTTTTGGAATCTAACAAAATTAAAAATAATTAACTTAAATTTCAACAGAATTAGTGTAATTCCAGAAAAAGTGTTTTTTAATTTATCTGTGACTAAAATCAGTTTAAGAGGAAATTCTATAATATCTTTTAGTGAAAAAGCATTTTATAAATTAAATAACTTGCAAGTTTTAGATTTAAATTCTAACAAAATCAAAATTTTACCAGAAAATTTATTTTATCTTACTAATAATTTAAGAATACTGGATATAAGTGATAATTTTTTGGAAAATTATCCTCATAGATACTTCGAAGAAGTTTTTTCTAATACGCAGAAATATGAAAATTCTTATTTGGATTTGAGCTTTAATAATTTGACCGAACTAAACAATTATATGCTACGAGGAGTTAGTTATATTAAAGAACTTTATTTAAATAACAATAATATACAAAAAATTAGTGAACTTGCTTTAAGTGATTTAAGATGGATGGAAACTGTAAATTTCGAAGGAAACGATCTGCAGGAATTAAGTGATAGTGTTCTTAATATTTTAAAAGTTGCTAAAGATATTAATGTTCAAAATAATCCATGGACGAATAATTTTGTGTGTAGATATGAGAAATGGTGTAATACAAACGAAATTTTAAATTCCATGGATATGAAGTGTCTATGATAATTATTTATACTTATAAATTATATAATTTGTTTTAAATACTTTAAAATTGATCAATAAAAAGAAATGTAACAAATGGCGTTGTTTTTTTATAATATTATAATATTCTCTTTAATATTAAAGTTCATCCAATATTTCTTTTAACTTTATGACAATCCCCAGCTGAGTTGACAAAAAAAAAACTAAATCTGCACAAATTCTGTCAATAATCCGTCCAAAATGGTAGTGTCTATTGATACTATTTTAAGTTAGAATAAAGAATAAATTTTCAACAGATTTCCTACCTTTTTTCAGAATAATAAATATTTAGTAATAGTATTTATATTTCCTGTAATTATATTTGTTATGCATATTATGTTCCTTTAATTCACTGATTATTAAAATGATTACCGGCCCAGTAGACACATCCGAACAGATTAGCCACACTATATATTTTAACACAAAATTACTAGTCGAACTTCAGTTTGTCATTTTAAGAATAAACAAATATTGGACATGCTTTACTTGATTTTTTTTATTTTTTCTTTCCCATTTTTTTTCTGTTTTTTTTTTATATTTTTTCCTATCTTTCTTTTGTTTTTCATAATTTTTTCCTTATTCTTCCCTATTTTACCCAATTTCTCCCCATTTTTTCCTCTTTTTCCTATTTTAATCTGTTTTTCTCTATGTTTCCCTATTTTTCACTATTTTTTCTATTTCGCTCTACTTTTCCCTATTTTTCTCCATTTTGGCCATATTTTCCATATTTTAACCTATTTTTGAAACTTTTCCCAATTTGTCCTTATTTCCCACCAAGTTTATCTATTTTTCCTATTTTTTTTCTGATTTTTTTCTATTTTTTTCTATTTTACTTTCCCGACCCACCTCCTAGAAGGGAAAGTATTGTGAAGCAAGTTAAAAAAAAATTTCGAGACAAAAACGGAAATATCCATTTTCGGATCCCCTGAGACGATTAAGACCATTTCCAGATGGAAGTCTGTCTGTCTCTCTGTCTGTCTGTCTGTCTCTCTGTTTGTCTGTCTGTCTGTCTGTCTTTGTATTCTTCCACGATAGAGGCCATACGTTTAATGTGATTGAGCTGAAATTTGGTATAGGGGTTTGGGTTACCCGTCGGATGAACTCATTAGTTTTTGTATGACATCTGTCAAACGGAAGTATCACTATCAAAAATGACAGATGCAATATGTCACGGAATTGGACACGCAATATGTCATTTGAAAGCCCTTGAAAAACTCTATTCAAAACAGTCAAAATTATTTCTCCAACTATCACCTGTCAAAAACAAGAAATGTCAAAATTTGAAACTTTAACATTAAATATCTGAAAACGTATTCGTGGATACTCGTCGGGAAAGTTTTGGGGCGACACAACCGATTTTTTTCCTATTTTTTCTATTTTTCTATTTCTTTCCTTTTTCTCATTTTTCTTATTTTTTCTCATGTTTTTCCTGTTTTTTCCTATTTTACCCTTATTTACTCTATTTTTCTCCATTTGGCCCTATTTTTGCCTCTTTTTACCCTAATTAGATTACTTTTCACCATATTTCCGTATTTTTCCTAATTTTCCTATTACTTATTTTGCGGTTTTTTCATGTTTTTCATAATTTTTCCATATTTGTATCTATTTCGCCCTACTTTTCTCTATTTTTCTCCATTGTGCCCTATTTTTTCCGTTTCTTCTCTTTCCCCTATTTTTCTTATTTTGTCCGTTTTTTCCTGTTTTTCCTATTTCACCCTTATTTACTCTATTTTTCACCGTTTGGCCCTATTTTAGCCTAGTTTTCCCATAATTAACTTACTTTTCACTATTTTTCCCTATTTTGTAATACTTTTTACTTTTTCCTCATTTTTCCTCATTTTTCCTCATATTTCCTATTTTTCTACATTTTGCCCTATTTTTTTATTTTTCCCTATTTTGTTGTAGTTTTTCATACATTTGCCTATTTTCCCTATTTTACATCATTTCGCTGATTTTTTTTTCACGTTTTTCCCTTTTTTCTCTATTTTGCTTTATTTTTGCTGTTTTCCATATTTTATCCTACTTTTCGTTTTTTCCTATTTTTGCCTATTTTTGTTTATTTTGCCCTATTTTTCCCTATTTTACCATAATTTTTCCACTTTTCCTATTTCCCCCTATCTTTATCTACTTTTTCCTGTTTCTCGCTGTTTTTTACTGGTTTTTCCTAATTTCCCCATTTTCTTTTTTGTTACATTTTCTTATTTTTCTGTATTTTTCCTTATTTTCTTTTTCCTATTTCAGCTTATAGTTCAATATTTTATCTTATTTTTCTGTATTTTTAATTTCTTATTCCTATTTTTCACTATTTTCCCCTATTTTTTCTATTTGTAGTATTTTCCCTCTTTTGCTCTATTTTCTCAATTTTTCAATATTTTCTCCATTTTACCATATTTTTCACTATTTTTAAAAAAATTTTCTCATTTTTTTCCTATACCATCGTCTATTGTACTCCCACATATTCTTCACGGACGTGGAGCACCACAATTCCCACCACTGTGAAACATCGGAACATGGTCTATTGTACTTTCATGTAACCGATCTAACTGAATTTGGAGTACCACAGTTCCCACCATCAATAGACCCCGGAACATCGTCTATTGTAATCCCATGTATTCTTCCAGGACGTAGAGTACTATAATTCCCACCACTGTGAAACATCGGAACATGGTCTATTGTACTTTCATGTAACCGATCTAACTGAACTTGGAGTACCACAGCTCCCACCATCATAAGACATAGAATATCGTCTATTGTACTCCCACGTATTTTTCCCGGAAGTTCAGTACCACAATTCCCACCCCTGTGAGAGATCGGAACATCATCTATAGTACTCTCACGTACCCATACAACTGAACTTTTAGTACCACAACTCCCACCATCATAAGATACCGGAACATTGTCAATTGTATTCCCACGTATTCTTCTCGGATGTGGATCGATCACCACAATTCCCACCGCTGTGAGACTTCGGAACATCGCAGATTGTACTTTCATGTAACCGATCCAACTGAACTTGGAGTATCACAATTCCCATCATCATGAGACCCCGGAACATCGTCTATTGTACTCCCACGTATTTTTCCCGGACGTGGAGTACCACAATTCCCACCACTGTGAGACTACGGAACATCATCTATTGTACTCTCACGTACCCATCCACCTGAACTTGGAGTAATCCCACGTATTCTTCCCGTGTGTGGAGTACCAAAATTCCCACTAATGTGCGACATCGGAACATCATCTACTGTACTCTAACGTACCCATTCAACTGAACTTGGAGTACCACAGCTCCCACCATCGTGAGACACCGGAACATCGTCTATTGTACTCCCTCGTATTCTTCCGGGACGTGGATTACCACAATTCCCAACGCTGTGAGACATCGGAACATTATTTATTGTACTTTCACGTTGGACGTAGAAGATGCAGCAGAATACGGTTCAGGCTTCCCAGTCTTCATCCACTCATTACTTTCTCTCTTACTTTACTAGGGGGGGAGTCCTGACTTCATTTACCAGCGCTACTTACGTCTCTCCTTCACTCCTTTCTATGACCTGGTAACTCGGTATTAATTGAGCACTGGACAGTATCATGGCGCCCCAATTCAGTATCATCAAATCTTTATTGAAGTACCGTATTGTTTTTAATTCTTAAAATTATGCTCGAACTTAAGTTCAAAGGGTCTATCTTATGTAATCACTTAATCCAGTTCCTTAACAATTAAATTGCGACTGTAGTTAAACTTTTCTAAAAAAAAATCGTGGGATTGTCACGCTCGGCTTACGCCTCGTGTAATAATATTTCCCACTCGTGTGAAAAGTGTTACTTTCAGTATGTCACTATTACTTATTATTTTTACATTCTGTTACACAAATAATTATTTTAGTACTATATTATAATTTCGATATTTTAGGTAAATTCATTATTGATTTAAATTAATTTTAATTTGTAGTTTTTCAAATATTATAAAATTTGTAATAAAATGGTACAATCTAATTTGTGGACGAAATACATTGTCAATAAAACGGTCATAAATCAATATTTGAAAAATACCTAAATTGAACCAACCATAAATATAAAGCATTATACAAACAGCAAATTTTATTGGAAAATGTCAATGATAACAGTAAAGTTTAATAAAAAAAATATATCTTTATTGAATTGCACTTTATACAGGGTATTTTTTTAACAACTAGGGATTATCATATTGAAGTTAAGTTTATGCTTATTAAAAATAAAGAGTTTTTATTTATTTTTTCCCATGTATACCTATTTTTTATATCTTCCCAATGTTCTTTTATTTTTCCACATTGTTGCCTATTTTTTATTATTTTTCTTTGTACATTATACAGAATATTTTTTTAACTAGTCATTATCCTATTTTTTCCTATTTTTTTTGGCACA
This sequence comes from Neocrepidodera transversa, assembly GCA_963243735.1. Lineage (NCBI taxonomy): Eukaryota > Metazoa > Arthropoda > Insecta > Coleoptera > Chrysomelidae > Neocrepidodera > Neocrepidodera transversa. The sequence goes on along the minus strand of OY725353.1, from coordinate 9,814,160 downwards.
TTATACAGGGTATTTTTTTAACTAATCATTATCAGATTGAAGTTGAGTTTATGTTAATTAAAAATAAAGTACATTCCCAATTTTCTTCAATTTTTTCACGTTTTTTGCCTATTTATTCCTATTTTTTTTTTGCACATTATACAGGGTATTTTTTTAACTAGTCATTATCAGATTAAAGTTGAGTTTATGTTTATTAAAAATAAAGAGTTTTTATTTATTTTTCTCCATGTATAATTATTTTTTATAAATTCCCAATTTTCTTTTATTTTTCCACATTTTTTCCAATTTTTCTTTGCACATTATACAGGGTATTTTTTTAAATAGTCATTATCAGATTAAAGTGGAGTTTATGTTTATTAAAAATAAAGAGTTTTTATTTATTTTTCCCCATGTATACCTATTTTTTATAAATTCCCAATTTTCATTAATTTTTCCACATTTTTTCCTATTTTTCCTATTTTTCTTTGCACATTATACAGGGTATGTTTTTAACTAGTCATTATCAGATTGAAGTTGAGTTTATGTTTATTAAAAATAAAGAGTTTTTATTTATTTTTCCCCATGTATACCTATTTTTTATAAATTCCCAATTTTCTTTAATTTTTCCACATTTTTGCCTATTTTTTTCTATTTTTTTTTTGCACATTATACAGGGTATTTTTTTAACTAGTCATTATCAGATTAAAGTTGAGTTTATGTTTATTAAAAATAAAGAGTTTTTATGTATTTTTCTCCATGTATAATTATTTTTTATAAATTCCCAATTTTCTTTAATTTTTCCACATTTTTTCCTATTTTTTCCTATTTTTCTTTGCACATTATACAGGGTATTTTTTTAACTAGTCATTATCAGAGTGAAGTTGAGTTTATGTTTATTAAAAATAAAGAGTTTTTATTTATTTTTCCCCATGTATACCTATTTTTTATAAATTCCCAATTTTCTTTTATTTTTCCACATTTTCGCCTATTTATGCCTATTTTTCTTTGCACATTATACAGGGTATTTTTTTAACTAGTCATTATCAGAGTGAAGTTGAGTTTATGTTTATTAAAAATAAATAGTTTTTATTTATTTTTCCCTATATATACCTATTTTTTATAAATTCCCAATTTTCTTTAATTTTTTCACATTTTTTCCTATTTTTTCCTATTTTTTTTTTGCACATTATACAGGGTATTTTTTTAACCAGTCATTATCAGATTGAAGTTGAGTTTATGTTTATTAAAAATAAAGAGTTTTTATTTATTTTTCCCCATGTAGGTATACCTATTTTTTATAAATTCCCAATTTTCTTTAATTTTTTCACAATTTTGCCTATTTTTCCTATTTTTCTTTGCACTTTATACAGGGTATTTTTTTAATAACTAGTGATTATCAGATTGAAGTTCAGTTTATGTTTATTAAAAAAAAGTTTTTATTTATTTTTTTTATAAATATTTTTTTTAATTTTTCCAATTTTCTTTTATTTTTCCCCATTTTTGCCTATTTTTTCCTATTTGTTTTTCCTATTTTTCTATTTTTATTTATGTTAAGTAGCTTTCTAAAATTAATTAGCTGGATGATTTTATTTTTATAAAAAAAAATAGAATTGAAAAGGAATTTTTTAATTAGTTTTAAAAGGAATTATTTATTAATTGAATTGAAGAAAATCTAATAATATAATAAAATTAATCGTTAATTAATGTACTACAAAGTACAAAATACTTATAATACAATCAACAACTAATCTCCTATTGGACATTCGATAATGGGTTTGATGTACCTATCTCTAAGGTGGTAAATGTTAATTCTTATCTAAAAACGATCATTTTGTCAATTGCTTGTATAGATATAAATTCAAAGATTCCATTAGAGAATATCTAGTTTATCAGAAGTGTCCGACAACAGATACCGAATTAATCAAAATGGTTCAAATCGAAGGAAAATATAAACTCGAAAAGAATGAAAATTACATTGAATTACTAAAAGTAGCAGGTGAGATATTTTTTACTACATATTTATTTTTATTAAAACTAAGCCTGATCCTCCAAAAAAATATTAAATAATAAATTTTATATCAAATTTCCAAAAAAAAAATTCATTTAAAATTTTTAACAGTGTGTTAGTGACCGGAAAATTTAAGCTAAATTAAAATTAAATTATAAAAAATCAAGACGACTGAATAAAAGTTCCAGAAGGGTAAATATACGTTGTGAGGGTTGAATAATTATTTTTCTGATGTAAACATAATACCGTTAACATGATATTTCCATCCCCAATCCGTAGCTGTTAATTGATTACCAAGCATTCGATAAATGTATGTTAATGTTAATAATTTGATTTTTAGGAGTTCCTGAGGATCATGCCCAAAAGGCTGATCAAGAAAGAGCAACATTATCCGTAAAAGTTGACGGAAAGAAATATACCTGGAAATACGAAGGTCTAAAAACTTACGAATCTACTCTTGTTAATGGAGAAGAAGTAGAAGAAAAAATGCCTTTAGGTCAAACATTTTTGGTAAGTTACCTTGATGAAAACAAAGCGCAATTTAATTTTTATTATTTTATTAATAATTTCAGAGTACAACTAAACTTGAAGGAAATTCGTTAAGAATTAAATCCAAAGACAGCAATTCAAAAAAAGAAATGGAAAGACTATACACTTTTTCTGATTCAGGTTTGGTAGTGGTAAGTTTTTTATTTCATATTATATAATTTTGAAAAATAAACATTATTTTTTTGTAGGTAATTACGTTGGATAGTGGTCTTAAAGCGACACGCCATTATAAAAGAATTTAATCATGTATTTGTTATAAAATATTATTGATAATAAATTTGTTTTATGAATAAGTTAATTGTTTTATTATTGGAGATATTTTTTTGTTAAATTTTGGCAATAACAAGATGTAAATCTAAAAGAAAATTTTCGATAGCAGCAATTCAATCAGTAGTTTAAAAAATGGCAAAGCTGCCAAAATTTAAAAAAAAAATTTTAAAAATTCTGAATATTTAACAAAAATCAAAAACTTTAAAAAAGTCGATAATCTTAAAAGTCTAAAATGCCAAAAATTTAAAAAGTTCGGTTTCGAAAATATCTTACAAAATTTCAACAATTTAGAAAATTTCGAAAAAAAAACAAACATAAAAATCTCAAGTTAAGAAATTTTAAAAAACGTTAAAAATTTCGAAAATTTTGAGTTTTAAATTTTTCAAAGAAAATTCAAAATTTTTAAAAATCTCAAGAAAAAATTAAAAAAATTAAAATGTCAATAATTTATTATTAAAAATTTCAAAAAAATTGAAATAAATGTCAAAACTTTTAAGTTAAAAATTTCCATAATTTCAAAAAAAAAATAAAAAAATCGATAATCTTAAGCGTTCAAAATGCCAAAAATTTCAAAAGTAGAGTTTCGGCAGTTTTAAAAAAATCAAAATTTTGGAAAATCTGGAAAAAAAATTAAAAAAAATTTATATGTACATAATTTTGAGTTTTAAAAATTTCAAAAAAAATGAAATAAAAATCAAATTTTTTGAGTTAAAAATTTCAACAAGTTTGGGAATTGCAAAAATTTTAATATTTACAAAAAAAAGTTAAAAATTTAAAAAAACTCGATAATCTTAAGCCTTCAAAATGCCAAAAATTTCGAAAGTAATTTTTGACAGTTTTAAAAATTTGAAAAAATTCGAAAACAAAAGAAATATCAATAATTTCAATGAAACTTCATATAAATATATTTCTCATAAACCCAAAAAAAATCAACTTTGAAGTAAAGAATTTCATCAAATTGACAAAAAATTCGAAAAGTACAAGAAAAATTTCAAAAATTTTATAGCAACTTTTAGAGTCCTGAAAATTAAAAAAAAATTCAAAAAATTTAATTGAAAAAAAAAAAAAACGTTTTACAGTTTTCAAAATTTCTACAATTTTAGAAATTTCAAAAAATTAAAAAATAATATCCGAAGATTTAAAAAAAATGTTAAAATTTTAAAAATATCACAAGAATTTTAAAAAACCGTTAATAATTTCGGAAATTTCAGTTTTAAAAATTACAATTAAGAAAATTTCTAAACAATGTCAAAAATTTCGAAACAATCACAGAAACTACAAAAATTAAAAGGATTTATAAAAATAAAAAAAAAATATAATTTCAAGTCAAGAATTTAAAAAACATTAAAAATTTCCAAAAATTTGAGATTTATATATTTGCAATAAAAAACAAAAAAAAAATATATTAAAAATTTCAACAAGTTTAGAAATTGCAAAAAAATCCAGAATTTCAAAAAAACAAAAATGGGTTAAAATATTCCGAAAATATCGAAGTAAACAATTTCATCAAATTGACAAAAAATTTAAAAAGATCTAAAGGTACAAGAAAAATTTCAAAAATGTTTCAAAAATTTTAAAGAAACTTTTAAAGTTCTGAAAATTAAATTAAATTTAATTAAAAAAAAAACATTTTAAAATTTTAAAAACTTTTACAATTTTAGTAATTTCAAAAAATAATATCCGAAAATTTAAAAAAAATGTTAAAATTTTGAAAATATCACAAGAATTTAAAAAAACCGTTAATAATTTCGGAAATTTCAGTTTTAAGAAAATGTCTAACCATTGTCAAAAATTTCAAAACAATCTTCAAAAATTTCACGGACACTACTAAAATTCAAAGGATGTAAAAAAAATGATAATTTCAGGCCAAGAATTTCAAAAAAACATTAAAAATTTCGAAAATTTTGATATTTAAATATTTCAAAAGAATTAAAAAAAATATTAAAAGTTTAGAGTTAAAAATTTCAATAGGTTTAGAAAGTGAAAAAAATAAGTTAAAATAATCCGAAAATATCGAAGTAAAGAATTTCATCAAATTGGCAAAAACTACAAGATTCAAAAAAAAAATCGAAAAGTAGAAGAAAAATTTAAAAAAACTTTCAAAAAATTTAAAGAAACTTTAAAAGTCCCGAAAATTAAAATAAATAAAAAATTAATTAAAAAAAATTTCTACAATTTTAGAAATTTCAAAAAATCAAAAAACAATATTCGAAAATTTAAAAAAATGAAGTTTTGAAAATATCACAAGAATTTTAAAAAACCGTTAATAATTTCGAAAATTTCAGTTTTAAAAATTTCGATTTTAGAAATTACAAATAAGAAAATTTCTAAACAATGTCAAAAATTTCAAATCAATCTCTAAAAATTTCAGAGGATAAAAAAAATTGAAAAAAAAAATGATAATTTCAAGTCAAGAATTTCAAAAAACAATAAAAATTTTGAGATATAAAGATTTTAAAAAGATTAAAACTTTTGAGTTAAAAATTTCAATAAGTTTAGAAATTGCAAAAATTTTGATAATTTCAAATAAACAAAAATAAGTTAAAATAATCAGAAAATATCGAAGTAAAGAATTTCATCAATTTGACAAAAACTACAAAAAAATCAAAAAAAAATCGAAAAGTACAAGGAAAATTTAAAAAATGTTGTAAAGTCCTGAAAATTAAAAAAAAATTTCAAAAGATTTAATTAAAAAAAAAACGTTTTAAAGTTTTAAAAATTCTACAATTTTAGAAATTTCAAAAAATTAAAAAATAATATCCGAAAATTTAAAATAATGTTGAAATTTTGAAAATATCAGAATTTAAGTTTAAAAAATTTCGAATTTACAAATAAAAAAATGTCTAAACAATGTCTAAAATTTCAAAAAATCTTCAAAACTTTTACAGAATCCTGAAGATTTAAAAAAAAATGTATAATTTCAGGTCAAGGATTTTAAAAACCATTAAAAAATTTGATATTTAAGTATTTCAAAAAAATAAAAAAATATATTGAAACTTTTGAGTTAAAAATTTCAATGAGTTTAAAATAATCCGAAAATATCATAACAGAATTTCAAAAAATTTTGAGTTTTAAAAATTTCAAAAGAATAAATCCCAGCCAACTTTCCGAACACTCCTAGTAAAACAATTTTTTAATAAACCATTCTTCTGAAATCCAGCCTATTATTTAATTTTTAAAATGGTATTTTTATTTAAAAAAATAGGCGATACTAAGCGGAAATCGAAAAAAAATAATGACAGAATTTGTCGGAAATTTTATGTCTACAATTTTGATTTCTTGTATCCATAATTTTGACTTAAAATTTAAAATATGTTAAATAAACAATTTTAGTTTTTTATTTTTGCTAAAATAAGTAAAAAGTAATAATTCTTCGCGTCGCCACTGTCTAATACTGTTTGTTTACATCACGTCAATTTTTATTGCTTTTTTTTTCGTACTCTGTGCGAGATTTTTCTCCGCGTCTTACGTCTTACGTCTCTCGCTAACAAACTTTGCCGTGAGAGATGGCTAGATGTTGGCTTAAATTTGTTAAATGACATTAAATATACATGGCATATCTAGTAGTTCCTTTATCTGAGCGCTGTAGTAATAATACTAATTTAGTTTGTTCGTATGTGTTTTTTTAATACTTTTCTTTTTTTTTATTGTTTACGTATTATCCTAATAACGTTTTTGTCCGAATCGTTGTAGTGATTTTAAAAGACAGACAGTCGAAACGGTAACGCGGTTGATATGTCTATAAAAATTGTCGTTTTAACAAATTCGTGGATTTGCTGAACAATTTGTGAACTTTAGAAATATAATTAGTAAGCTGAATTGGGTATCCTGAAGAAAAACATAATTTACTGGTGTCAAAGGTCAAAGGTAGGTGAGCATGTTTTTTAAATTTTAATTTAGTACAAAAATTGTTTTAATATAAATCAGAATCTAGTTGGAACTAATCGTATTTTTACGAAGTCATTCGAGATTTCATAAGTGATTTATTCTGAAATTATTTTATTGGTATTGAATAATTTCTAATTTTTTATTGTAATAAAGCTGTAATATAAATAAAGTTTGTAGTAGGTCATGCGCATATGCAGTAGACAAATCTGAGTACCAGAAAAAAACCAATTCAATACAAACCATAAAGATATTTTATTATCATACTTTACGTATTCTTAATATCATCGTGTATATTTTTAAGGACTAGAGCAATTTTTAAGGATTTTTTTGAGATTTTTTCAAGAAATTTCACATTTAAGGTTATCAAGGAAGTTTTGTGAATTTTATCAAGAATTTTCCAGGATTTTTTCAGGACTTTTCAAGTAGTTTAGATAAAATGAATTTTCAAGGACTTTCTAAAGAAATTTTTGAGATTTTTTCAAGGATATGCATTTTTAAGGTTATCAAGGAAGTTTTGCGAATTTTATCAAAAATTTTACAGGATTTTTCAAGTAGTTTAGATAAAAGAAATTTTCAAGTACTTTTTAAAGCAATTTTCAAGGATTTTTTGAGATATTTTCAAGAAATTTCATATTTACGGTTATTAAGGAAGTTTTGTGAATTTTATCAAGGATTTTCCAGGATTTTTTCAGGATTTTTCAAGTAGTTTAGATAAAAGGAATTTTCAAGGACTTTTTAAAGCATTTTCAAGGAATTTTTGAGATTTTTCAAGGATTTTTATTTTTAAGGTTATCAAGGAAGTTTTGCGAAATGTATCAAAAATTTTCCAGGATTTTTTAAGTAGTTTAGATAAAAGGAATTTTCAAGTACTTTTTAAAGCAATTTTCAAGGATTTTTTGAGATATTTTCAAGAAATTTCGTATTTACGGTTATTACGGAAGTTTTGTGAATTTTATCAAGGATTTTCCAGGATTTTTTCAGGATTCTTCAAGCCGTTTAGATAAAATGAATTTACAAGGACTTTCTAAAGAAATTTTTGAGATTTTTTCATTTTTAAGGTTATCAAGGAAGTTTTGTGAATTTTATCAAACATGTTTCAGGTTTTTTTCAGGATTTTTCAAGTAGTTTAGATAAAAGGAATTTTCAAGGACTTTTTAAAGCAATTTTCAAGGATTTTTTGAGATATTTTCAAGAAATTTCGTATTTACGGTTATTACGGAAGTTTTGTGAATTTTATCAAGGATTTTCCAGGATTTTTTCAGGATTCTTCAAGCCGTTTAGATAAAATGAATTTACAAGGACTTTCTAAAGAAATTTTTGAGATTTTTTCATTTTTAAGGTTATCAAGGAAGTTTTGTGAATTTTATCAAACATGTTTCAGGTTTTTTTCAGGATTTTTCAAGTAGTTTAGATAAAAGAAATTTTCAAGTACTTTTTAAAGCAATTTTCAAGGATTTTTTGAGATATTTTCAAGAAATTTCATATTTACGGTTATTAAGGAAGTTTTGTGAATTTTATCAAGGATTTTCCAGGATTTTTTCAGGATTTTTCAAGTAGTTTAGATAAAAGGAATTTTCAAGGACTTTTTAAAGCATTTTCAAGGAATTTTTGAGATTTTTCAAGGATTTTTATTTTTAAGGTTATCAAGGAAGTTTTGCGAAATGTATCAAAAATTTTCCAGGATTTTTTAAGTAGTTTAGATAAAAGGAATTTTCAAGTACTTTTTAAAGCAATTTTCAAGGATTTTTTGAGATATTTTCAAGAAATTTCGTATTTACGGTTATTACGGAAGTTTTGTGAATTTTATCAAGGATTTTCCAGGATTTTTTCAGGATTCTTCAAGCCGTTTAGATAAAATGAATTTACAAGGACTTTCTAAAGAAATTTTTGAGATTTTTTCATTTTTAAGGTTATCAAGGAAGTTTTGTGAATTTTATCAAACATGTTTCAGGTTTTTTTCAGGATTTTTCAAGTAGTTTAGATAAAAGGAATTTTCAAGGACTTTTTAAAGCATTTTTCAAGGAATTTTTGAGATTGTTCAAGGATTTTTATTTTTAAGGTTATCAAGGAAGTTTTGCGAAATGTATCAAAAATTTTCCAGGATTTTTCAAGTAGTTTAGATAAAAGGAATTTTTAAGTACTTTTTAAAGCAATTTTCAAGGATTTTTTGAGATTTTTTCAAGAAATTTCATATTTAAGGTTATTAGGGAAGTTTCGTGAATTTTATCAAGAATTTTCCAGGATTTTTTCAGGATTTTTCAAGTCGTTTAGATAAAATGAATTTACAACGACTTTCTAAAGAAATTTTTGAGATTTTTTCATTTTTAAAAGGAATTTTCAAGGACTTTTAAAAGCATTTTTCAAGGAATTTTTGAGATTGTTCAAGGATTTTTATTTTTAAGGTTATCAAGGAAGTTTTGCGAAATGTATCAAAAATTTTCCAGGATTTTTTAAGTAGTTTAGATAAAAGGAATTTTCAAGGACTTTCTAAAGAAATTTTTGAGATTTTTTTATTTTTAAGGTTATCAAGGAAGTTTCGTGAATTTTATCAAAAATTTTTCAGGTTTTTTTCAGGATTTTTTAAGTAGTTTAGATAAAAAGGAATTTTCAAGTACTTTTTAAAGCAATTTTCAAGGATTTTTTGAGATTTTTTCAAGAAATTTCATATTTAAGGTTATTAAGGAAGTTTTGTGAATTTTATCAAGAATTTTCCAGGATTTTTTCAGGATTTTTCAAGTAGTTTACATAAAAGGAATTTTCAAGGACTTTCTAAAGAAATTTTTGAGATTTTTTCAAGAATATTCATTTTTAAGGTTATCAAGGAAGTTTTGCGAATTTTATCAAAAATGTTTCAGGATTTTGCAAGTAGTTTAGATAAAAAAAAATTTCAAGGACTTTTTAAAACAATTTTCAAGGAATTTTTGAGACTGTTCAAGGATTTTTATTTTTAAGGTTATCGAGGAGGTTTTGCGAAATTTATCAAAAATTTTCCAGGATTTTTTTAGGATTTTTCAAGTAGTTAAGATAAAAGGAATTTTCAAGGACCTATTAAAGCAATTTTAAAGGAATTTTTGAGTTTTTTTGAAGAAATTTCATATTTAAGCTTATTAAGGAAGTTTTGTGAATTTTATCAAGAATTTTCACTGATTTTTTCAGGATTTTTCAAGTAGTATAGATAAAAGGAATTTTCAAGGACTTTCTAAAGAAATTTTTGAGATTTTGTCAAGGATATTCATTTTTAAGGTTATCAAGGAAGTTTTGCGAATTTTATCAAAAATTTTACAGGATTTTTCAAGTAGTTTAGATAAAAGGAATTTTCGGGTACTTTTTAAAGCAATTTTTAAGGATTTTTTGAAGAAATTTCATATTTAAGATTATTAAGGAAGTTTTGTGAATTTTATTAAGAATTTTCACGGATTTTTTCAGGATTTTTCAAGTAGTATAGATAAAAGGAATTTTCAAGGACTTTCTAAAGAAATTTTTGAGATTTTTTCAAGAATATTCATTTTTAAGGTTATCAAGGAAGTTTTGTGAATTTTATCAAAAATTTTCCAGGATTTTTCAAGAAGTTTAGATAAAAGAAATTTTCAAGGACTTTTTAAAGCAATCTTTAAGGATTTTTGGAGATTTTTTCAAGGATTTTTATTTTTAAGGTTATCAAAGAAGTTTTGTGAATCAAAAATGTTTCAGGATTTTTCAAGTAGTTTAGATAAAAGAAATTTTCAAGGACTTTTTAAAGCAATCTTTAAGGATTTTTGGAGATTTTTTCAAGGATTTTTATTTTTAAGGTTATCAAAGAAGTTTTGTGAATCAAAAATGTTTCAGGATTTTTCAAGTAGTTTAGATAAAAGAAATTTTCAAGGACTTTTTAAAACAATTTTCAAGAAATTTTTGAGATTGTTCAAGGATTTTTATTTTTAAGGTTATCAAGGTTTTGTGAAATTTATCAAAAATTTTCCAGGATTTTTTTAGGATTTTTCAAGCAGTTAAGATAAAAGGAATTTTCAAGGACTTATTAAAGCAATTTTGAAGGAATTTTTTAGATTTTTTTTCAAGGATTTTCATTTTTAAGGTTATCAACGAAGTTTTGCGAATTTTATCAAAAATTTTACAGGATTTTTCAAGTAGTTTAGATAAAAGGAATTTTCAAGTACTTTTTAAAGCAATTTTCAAGGATTTTTTGAGATTTTTTCAAGAAATTTCACATTTAAGGTTATTGAGGAAGTTTTGTGAATTTTATCAAGAATTTTCCATGGTAATGACTTCAAATCTAGATGTATTTTTTCATGATGAACAACTTTTCTAAATAACATTTCCCAAGATTTTTCAAAATAAGGGTACCTATACTTTACTTTATCTCAAGATCAAATTTTTGAAGACTCCTCGTAAATTCCGTGTGTTTTACTATATTTTGTTGGCCCATGTTGAATTTTAGGAGATGCACAAACCTTTACCAAAAATAACTTTTTGTCGAAAAACCCTTAATAAATAAGTTTCCCATATGGTGCAATCTTTATGGGGATGACACTGTATAACAGGTTAAAATAAAATTATTAAAATAAAGCATAAAGTTAAGCTGTAAAATTTAACGAAAATATGTTAATCCGCTGACCCCTACAGGTAATTGGCGAAAGCCACTGGCAACGTTTTTATCAACTTAATACAATGGCAATAATAAAAATCTTGTTTATGCTAAAAACTACCCAGGTGTTGTTTTCTTAATATGCTGAATAGTTTCCATCTATTGACGAAATTAAAAACTATCACATAAAATAGTAAATTTTGATGTTAGATGACGTTTCAGTAATTAGAAGCCATATTTAGTCCAATAATTCTAATATTTATTATCGTTGCCTGAATAAATAGACAATTGTGATAAAATCTTATTATAATACTGAGAATTGATTGAACTACGGAATTGATACCAGAGTTTTGTGAAAAATATTATAAAGTTGTGGAAGAGTTTATCTTAATCTTCTTAGACCATATCCAAAACTTTGATTGAATAAAATAAAATGAGTTTTTAACTACAAAAGTATCAAACGCTGGAATAGTTAATAAGAACATTAGTGACTTGATTTTATTTCCAACATTTAATACATTTTAATGTGAACATACTTTTAAAACCTTTTAATATTTTCATTACTTATTCTACTACCCTCTGGTATTTATAGCAATCTAGTTAATCTATATATCCATAAGTTTAAAAAAAATAAACATACCTTCTCTTATACATCCAAATAAGCTTCATATTTTAAGCAAAAACTACACTGCACTTCACATTCGAAATATAAAGATTCCGTTGCAACTTTTTCGATCTGGTTTCTTTGAAGAGTTAAATACAGTTTTGGGATGGTTTATTGTACACTTAAAATCATCGATCACTAACTAAATATGATATAAAGTGTGAAAAGCATTCGCACAATAAGCCAAGTGTTAATTATTAAGAATATGACATATTTGAGGTTAGGATGAAAATTCACTATTCAGTGTTACCAACACCAACATCTTACGACTAAATTCCCAGAAAATACTTCTTGCATCTCATTGGATAACGAAACTCTATGAATGAAGACGCCATCATGGAATTTGTAGGAGTGGCAAGGTCATACGTTACATAATAAATAGTAGTAAAACGTAGTAAACCAGGTCCCCATTGCATTATGTAAAATATTGATAATTTTTTAAAGCAAATAGGTACATTAAAAATTAAATAAAAATTTTTTTTTATAAAGGTTAATTCTTTTAAGAGATAGAAAATTAATTTTTAGCTTTGTTTGACATATTTGTTATTTATTAACTGAATAAAAAATAATATTTCAAGTTAAAAAAAAGAGATGTATATCGGTACGTGGCGATTTGTGATGAAATTGACTTCTGACTTGGATTATATTTTTCTTTCTACTAAGTACTAGATGGCTCTGCAGTAAGTGATGACACATAAAATAGAAAAATAAACAATTATTTATGATATTAGAATATTATAGCAAAAACATTTCATTTTTAAAGATCTCTAAATATATAGTATTAATAAATAGCGAAGCAAAGCAAGGATACTTATTGACTTTGCAATGTTCGCCAGTTCGTCTGTCTGTCTCTGTTTATGTCTGTCTGTCTGTATGTCTGTCGGTCGGTCTATCTGTCTGTCTGTTTGCCTCTGTCTGTCTGTCTGTCTGTCTGTCTGTCTGTATGTATGTATGTATGTCTGTCTGTCTCTGTCTTGTCTCTAACTGTCTGTCTGTTTTTTTTGTTTTTTCCTAATTTCCCTTTTTCCTATTTTGGCCTACTTCTTCCTGTTTTTTTTTTCAGTTTTTTAATATTATCCCCTATTTTTCCTATTTCTTTCATATATTTCCTGTTTTTCATAATTTATCCTTATTTGTCGGTGTTCGCCATTTTTTCTTGTTTTCCATTTTTTACCTATCTATCCTTATTTTTCCAAATTTTTCACTATTATCCTATGTTTGAATATTTTTCTATAATTTCCATTCTGAAGTATTTTTTCAAATTTTTCCCATTTTCTCTTAATTTTTCCATTGTTTTCCCCATTTTTCTCTATATTGCGCTATTTTTCCCTATTTTTTTTATTTTTCCCAATTTTATCTTGCCCTTTATAGTCCCTATTTTTTCCTATTATGGTTTATTTATTCCTATTTTCCCTGTTTTTCTTTAGTTTTACTTTCCCGACCCACCTCCTAGAAGGGAAAGTATTGTGAACGAGCTAAAAAAAAACGAGATAAAAACGGAAATATCCATTTTCGGGTCCCCTGAGACGATTAAGACTATTTTCAGATGGAAGTCTGTCTGTCGGTCTGTGTGTGTGTGTGTGTGTGTGTGTGTGTGTGTGTGTCTGTGTGTGTGTGTATTCTTCCACGATAGAGGCCACACGTTTAATCCGATTGAGCTGAAATTTGGTATAGAGGTTTGGCTTACCCGTCCGAAGAACCCATTAGTTTTTGTACGACATCTGTCAAACGGAAGTACCACTATCAAATAATGACAGATGTAATATGTCACGGAATTGGACATGCTATATGTCGTTTCAAAGCCCTTGAAAAACTCTATTCAGAACAGTCAAAATTATTTCTCCAACTGTCACCTGTCAAAAATAAAAAAATGTCAAAATTTGAAACTTCAGCATTAAATATCTGAAGAAGTATTAATCCGATTGAGCTGAAATTTGGTATATGGGTTTGGATTATCTGTCAGAAGAATCCATTAGTTTTTGTACAAGATCTGTCTAACGGAACTATCACTATCAAAAAATGACAGATGCAATATGTCACGGAATTGGACATGCAATATGTCGTTTTCAAAGCCCTATTTTCTCCATTTTTCCCCATTTTTTCCCATTTTCCCATATGTTTCTGTTGCTATTTTTGTCAAATTTCTCTTTTTCTCCTTATTTTGCTCTATTGTCCCTATTTTTACCAAATTTTCCTCTACAATTCGCTACTTTTCACTATTTTTTCTATTTTTCCGATTTCTTTCTATTTATTCCTCTTTTTCATTACGTTTACCTAATTTTCTTTTTTTTCCCCAATTTGTGCCCTATAGTCCTTATTTTTGCGTATAAGATGAAAATATCCATTTTAAGGTCACCTTAGATGATTAAGATCATTTCTAGATGGAAGTCTGTCTGTCTGTCTATCTGCCTGCCTGTCTGTCTATCTGTCTCTCAAAACTCGAGAACGGTTTCGAATTTTAGAAGTCTGTTTTTAGAAATCGATTGCTGGTTACCTTAGCTCCCATACCTATTGTTCTCAATGACCTCAGTCAATTTCAACCGCCTGTCTGTCCGTTTGTCCGTCTTTCCTTCTATCTCAGCGATAAGTCGAGAACGATTTCGAATTTTGGATTTCTGTTTTCAGCAATCTATAGCTGGTTACCTAAGCTCCCATACCTATTGTTTTCAATAACCCAAGTCTATTTCAACGGTCTGTCTGTCCATTTATCCGTCTTTCCGTCTATCTCAGCGATAACTCGAGAACGGTTTCAAATTTTAGATTTCTGTTTCCAGCAGTTGATAGCTGGTTACCTTAGCTTACCTACTTATGGTTTTCCATGACCTAAGTCAACTGAAACCGTCTGTCTGTCTGTTTGTCCGTCTTTCCGTCTGTCTCAGCAATAAATCGAGAACGGTTTCGAATTTTGCATTTTTGATTTCAGCAATCGATATTCGAATTTTATTATTTTCAGTGACCTAAGTCAACTAAAAGTCTGTCTGTCCGTCTGCCCGTAGCTGAGCTACTTGGATACTGTTAGCTTGCTGGGTTTATTTTTAATTGAATATGTTCGCATAAAAGAAATCACAAAACAAACTAGTGAACCGATGGCGCTTTAGGTAATATTCTTCCCAATAATATTAATGCAAAAATAATAGATTGAAATATATGTTGTTCAGGATCAAAAAGGTAAAAGGCCCAAATATTTTATTAAATGGGCAGTCTCAAGGGACAGTGAGTAAAAATATTTAAAAATATAAAAAAAAACAAATTTTAATTGTCAAAGGGCCAAATTCTTTTTAATGGGTAGGTCTAAGTAGTATAGAGATCAATTTTTTTATATAGAAAATTTTAAGGAGTAAAGGGAAAAACAGTTAAATATTCATTTTTATATTCTACTAAACTTTTCTTGTGCAAAGTGTCTGAATTTTTAATATGTACCTAATAGTACTTCAAGTTCTACTTAAAAATTTCCCTGGGTGCAATCGTTTCCTGTAGCTAGATTTCGATATACAGGGTGTTGTAGTTACAAATCTCGATTTTTTTTAAATTCACTCAAAAAAGTCTCTGTTAAATATTTTATTATTAACATTAAAATATTTTTACCTACAGGGTGATTCGTGCTTTTACAGGCGTGTTTTGGTTTAAAGTATGTATTTTTACAGTAGTATCAAAGATCCCGACACTAGTTTCTGAAATATTAAATATTTGTTCTAAAAAATATCAAAAACTTTAAAAAAATCTTAAAAATTTCGATTTTCAAAAATTTCACAGAAACTCCAAAAATTCTGAAGGTTTAAAAACAACGAAAAAAAGAATTTCAAAAACATAAAAATTTTGAAAATAATTTCATTAAATTTCAAAAATTTCTGTAATAAACAAAACATGAAAAACTTTCAAAATTTAATTATAAAAAATTACAGCACTTGGAATTATCAAATAAAATTCGAAAGTTCCTAAAAAAAATTGTTAGAAATTTTTAAAATGTTGATTTATTTTTAAAAATTTCAAAGAAAGTCAAAAATAATGTCAAACTAATTTTTTATAAGTTTAGAAACAGAAATTTCAAAAATTTCTGTAATAAAAAAAACAAAAATTTCCGAAAATATCACTCAAGAATTTCAAAAAATCGTTAAAAATTTCCAAAAATTTCAAGTTAAATTTCAGCAATTGAAATTATCAAAAAAAAAGCAACAAAGATTAAAAAAAATCGAAAGTGACAAAAAAAAATTAATTAAAAGTAACTTCAATCAAATTTCTACAATTTTCGAAATTTTAAAAAATTAAAAAAATCAAATATTTAAAATATCGAATGTAAAAATTTTAAAAAATGTTTAAAATTTCGGATATTTCAAGTTTCAAATATTTCGACAAATTTATACATTACAATTAATTTCCTAAAATCTTTGAGTTTCAAAAATTTCAAATAAATTTCAAAAATTCTAAAAATTAAAAAAGTGTCAAAATATTAAAACATACATTCAAATAAAAGTCCTGTTTTTACAATTTAAATCCCATAGATTGCCTTGACCTGAAGTATCTATGTACCAAATATGAAGTCAATCGGATCTCCAACACGGAAGATATCGTGTAGACAGACAGACACACACATACACAAACAGACAGGATATCGTCAAAAATTTCCAAAATTTTGTTTTAAAAATTTCAGCACTTGGAATTATCAAAAAAAGCAACAAAGATTAAAAAAAAATTCGAAAGTTAGTAAAAAAATTGTTGGAAATTTTTAAAATGTTGAATTTCAAAAATTTCAAAGGAACTTCAAGCAAATTTCTATAATTTTCTACATTTTAAAAAATTAAAAAAACAAAAAAAATGTTTAAAATTTCGACAAATTTATAAATTACAAATAAATTCAAAAATTCTAAAAATCTTTGAGTTACAAAAATTTCGAATAATGTTTAAAAATTCTGAAAATTAAAAATGTGTCAAAATATTAAAACATACATACAAATAAAAGACCTGTTTTTTATAATTTAAATCCCAAAGATTGCCTTGATCCGAGTTATTTGTGTTCCAAATATGAAGTCAATCGTGTCTCCAACATGGAAGATATCATGTCTACAGACAGACATACACACACATACACAAACAGATTGGATATCGAAAGTAAATAATTTCATCCAAGTAGTTTTAAATTTTATTATACTGTTTTAATATGATTATTTAACAAAAGTAACCAATTTCTATTCTATAGCTGTAATGTAATTTTCGTGTATTGCAGTCCATTTTGTTTTTCTAACTATTAAACCAAAACTATACTCATTATCCACGTGTCATTTGAAGTGCTAATACTTGTCTACACAAAGCCCAGCGCGTAATAATAACTGAATATTTGATGAGCTGAGGTGAGAAGATACGGTAATCCCGCCTATTTAATTAGCTTTATCCTCATTTTAGCAGAATATTACATCCATTTCTCATTCATTTAAATTGAACCTAATCACTTATTTAGCCGGTGCATCCCCGTTCATTTCGCTTCGTGTTTGTTTTTGATGCGGAAACGGGCTGAAGCAGAAATGATTGACGGAAATTTGATTTATGTATGTACATGTTAAAATTTATGCTCTGTTAAAAAAAAAGAAATGAAAACAGATCCATTGTCTGATTATTAATAATTGCAAGTTTGGAATCATCAATTTAACCAAAATAACGCTTTCTCTAAAATTCGCGTTAATAAGTAGAGGACAGTTCCCTTGAAATGGACATTTTTTGTATTTTTGATGTTAGATATTATATTCTGTTTAATAACCAGGAGGAGCGATTTGAATTTAAGTTGGCAATTCTGTAGACTCCTGATTGGCCACTTTGCAGTCAGTTTCACACAGCAAATTTTACCATTAACGTCAGCTTATAATTGACATTGACAGTTCTGTAACATGGTGTCTTCTTTGGTAATGTGAAATTTACTACCGTTGTCCTAAACCAAGAAAAATTCGACTTAATTAATGTACGTGCTCATAATAACAACAATCTAATTCGAAAGCGGCATCCACCAATGAAATGACAAAATGTATCAAGATTTTTAAGTTAATAAATATCCTTTAAAAGCGATGATTATAGTAATCTGTCATTTTGTTAGTGATGCCGTTTTCAATTTAGCCTCTTGTCCGATACAACGAACTATTTCACATATTTTGAACAGGACTATTTCGGATTTCGGAACACGCGCTTTATATTATAAAATCTAGTAACTTTTAGTGGTGTGACTAAGGCTTATTGAATTACTCCTCCTGGTTATTAAACACAGTATAGTAAATTTAAAAATGGATAAAATGATCCTATTATACTATGAATTTGTGAGCTTGTTTCATCATAAAATAATTGCAAATAAAAAGTACATGATTGTGAAATTTTCATTTACTTTTTTGAAACAAACTTCACAAGAAACTAGTCTTTAAAGTTACTCCACATGACTTATGGGCCCATTTTTGATATTAAAACCAGTCTTCTTTACTAAAATGATATTTTCTTCCACGAATTATGCAAACAGGATTATTTTCGTTACATGAAGAAGCTTTATATATCCATTAAGATTGTTTGGAGATGGAGATTCATCATGGAGGGAAATTTGATTGGCCGTGACAGAGCTACTAATAGAAATGTCGTCAGAAGCTTTCAATACTTTTTTATCTGTCTTTTTATCTAATCCTTTGTCAATCTTCAATTCGGTTTTAAGTTTGTTAACTTTCTTCTTCTTCTTCTCATTCTATGTTCTTTCGCTTTCAGAACTTCGTCCTTTTCGGGAGTATCAGTAATGACGGAACTTTTCCCTTTTGATGGTCACATTATTTATTTTTTTTTAGTGGCTGTGTCTTGGGAAATGGTCTTACAATTTCTGGAGAAATTAGTCCCATTTCTGCTCGACCTTAATTTATGAGATTACCGTTAGGACTTTGTTTATGGAAGGACTATTTGGACCCACATTGGTAGAACTAGAAGCCAGAAACTGTGGTTGTAAACTATTAGCAAGTGCAGAGTCATTTTCTTGGTTTGTAATGGAGCTTATGTCATGTATGTCGGTAACAGTTGAAGAAAATTATCTTCAGTGAAGATATTGCAGTTAAAGGAATATTTTCCGGTTTTTCAAATCCGTTGCAAATGTTTTTAATAAAATGGCGAAATGAAAATGGCACAATTTTTATAAAAAAAGCCAGATATTTACAAAAATTTCACAATTTTTACGAAAATGGCCAATATTAACCGTAAAGGTACAATTTTTAAGAAAATGGACCGATTTTTTGAAAATGGCGCAAATTAACGAAAATATGCCTAAAATAAAAAATTGGAGCAAATTCACCTAAAGCCAATTGCATGAGTGGTCCTTTTTTCCAGCATTATTTTAAGTTTTTCTTTATGAAATATCTGACTTCTGTTATGCTTTTTTTATAATCTTCTACATTTTCATTGATTTTGTGCTTTTTGTGCATAAAGCCAATTTCCCATTGATGGGATGAGTGGTCCTTTTTTTCCAGGATTATTTAATGTTTTTCTTTATGAAATATCTGTCTTCTGTTATGCTTTTCCCATCAAAGGGAAAGCAAGGTGAACGAGCAAAAAAAAAATTCGAGATATCGACGGAAATATCCATTTTGAGGTCCCCCAAGAAGATTGAAACCATTTCCAGCGTATGGTCTGTCTGTGTGTCTGTGTGTAATCTTCCGTATAACAGCCGAACCGTTTGACCAATCAAGCTGAAATTTGGTATGAAGGGTCGGTGTGTGCCTCGAATGCGACCATTCGTTTTAGGTTTAAATCAGTAAAGTAGAAGGTCCTCAAGACTGACATTGATTGAATACATATGACAAATTTTTTGCCTTTTTTTAAATTTTAAGGACAAACAATACACTTTAGTGCACAATGTTCCAGTGCACATTTTTAGAGCATAAAATTTTCTACAATTTTTGTATTAACATTTTTCCAGAATCTCAAATAGTTGTGCTACTAGAGGGCACGCAAAAAATATGCATGTAGGTTTTTCGAAGTTTTTCCAAATTTTGCGGACAAAAAATACACTTTAGTGCAAAATTTTCCAGTGCACATTTTTAGAGAATAAAATTTTCCACAATTTTTGTAATATACCTTTTCCATAATTTCAAATAGTTGTGCTACTAGAGGGCGGACAAAAAATACACTTTAGTGTAAAATGTTCCAGTGCACATTTTTAGAGCATAAAATTTTCTACAATTTTTGTATTAAACCTTTTCCATAATTTCAAATAGTTGGGCTACTAGAGGGCGGCAGAAAATATGCATCTAGGTTTTTTGAAGTTTTTCCAAATTTTGAGGACATAAAATATACATTAGTGCAAAATGTTCCGGTGAAAATTTTTAGAGAATAAAATTTTCTACAATTTTTGTATTAAACTTTTTCCAGAATTTCAAATAGTTGCGCTACTAGAGGGTGCGCAAAAAATATGCATGTAGGTTTTTCGAAGTTTTTCAAAATTTTGACGACAAAAAATACACTTTGGTTCAAAATGTACCAGTTCAAATTTTAGAGCATAAAATTTTCTAAAATGTTTTATTAAATTTTTTATAGAATATTTTAAATGGTTGCGCTACTAGAGGGCGCGCAAAAAATATGCATGTAAGTTTTTCTCAGTGTTTCCAAATTTTGTGGACAAAAAATACACTATAATTCAAAATGTTCTAGTGCAAATTTTAGATAATAATATTTGCTACAATTATTGTATTAAACTTTTTCCAGAATTTTAAATATTTGGGCCACTAGAGAGCGCGCAAAAAATATGAATGGAAGTTTTTTGCAGTGTGCTATATAATGTGCGCATGCGCCAAATTATGTCATTATCGACATTGAAATATCAATTGGGTAAGACGTATTTATCGTCACATTGCCATTTAAAATGTGTTCCATAAATTTAGTCTTTTGTAATTAAAATAATCCTGAACAAATATTATTAAGAATCGATATAAGTTTGGAATAATTTACTACGGCAGACAGCATATTAACGCTGCCTAATTTTCGAAGGACCCCCTTAATACAGAGTATAAGGAATTAGTAAGTTACCAAAAAATTAATCAAATTATTTAAGTGAACTGTAAGGGCTATTTATTCACCCATTTATTAGAAAAACCAACATTATTAATAATACATTTTTATGCTCTCACTACTACAAAACATATTTACAATTTATGTACATTTTTAGACTCTCAGAAAATTTATTATATTATTAATTTTTAGGGTGCGGTCAACCGCTTTTTATAACGTCGAGACATGATATGTCAACTGAACACTGATAAATATGATGAGACTCTCCTAAACTATTAGACTGTTTCCCTATTTATAGTTTTAGAAGATTTGTAAGAGGGGATTTGTAACGGTTTTCTTCTTTCCAATAAGAAGACCGACCTGTCCGGCGATCACAGGTATTTCTACGCTTGTCGCTCTTAGAAATACTATATCGCTTAGAGGGAGATGATAGGGTGAATTATTTTATACAAACAATATTTTTGCACTTGGCACGACAGTCATAGTGACGTCAATACAGAATAACAATCTATTTTTAGATTATGGAATGGTAAAATATACAGCACTGGCGAAAAGTATAAATTAAAATGAATCTTATTAAATTTAAAGGTAATATAAGTTTATTTTATGAATTCTGGATAATATTCCAGTGAAATTTATCCAAATCCTATTCTCCATAGCCGAGCCAGGAATGTTCTGGGGTGACACAGCCGATTTTTTTATATCCTTCGACATTTTCATTGATTTTGTGCCTTTTTGTTTTTAAAGCCAATTTCCCATTAATGGGATGAGTGGTCCTTTGTTTTTCTTTATGAAATATCTGACTTCTGTTATGCTTTTTTTATTTTGTTCCACATTTTCATTGGTTTTGTGCCTTTTTAATTTGTTAAAAGCGGTTTGATATATTTTTGTAATTTGGCTGTATTCTGTAAACCACCATAGAAGAAGTTTTTGATTTTTTACAAAATCTGATATCGAAAATACTGATTCCATGAATTCTTTAAAAAATACTGATTATTTCCCAACAACACTGATTTCTAAAAATACTACATATTTTTTCCAAAAATAATATATAAAAAAAACTGACTACCAAAAGCAATTATTTACGAAACGAAAATACTGTCGATTTTTCAAAAATACTGACTATTTTGCAAATACTGATTTATTTCCAATAATATTGTTATTTGGCTACACTAGCTATTAGAAAAATACTTAAATCTAAAAAGTGATTTACCAAGAATACTAATTTTCGAAAATACTTATATTAATTTTCCTTAAAAAAACTGAAACTTTTCCGAAAATACTAATTATTTCCCAACATCACTGATTTTCAAAAATACTCAAACTGTTCCAAAAATACTACATATTTTTTCCCAAAGTACTGATTTGTTCTCAAATGTAGAATATAAGCCAGCTGTACAGAGGCAGGATTCTTAAAAGACTTTAGTCGAACTAATAAGTGACGAAGAAAAAAATTATGAACATGACAACCAAAATGAGGGACTGTTAATGAAAAAATCATATTTATTAATATATTGGTATTTGCTGGTAAAATATAAGTAACAATAAACATTATCACCCAACTTCATGAGTCAATGGAAAGTTAAAAAATACTTCGGAACAAAATTTTGTAAAAAATGTTGACTTTTGCCGCTTCTCATGCATACATTTTTCAATATTTTTTAAAACAAAAAATACAGGTTATATCTACTCAATAAGCTCTATTCAACGATACGTCACATGATGGGGTATGCATCCCCCCTTTAACTGTAACGGAGCCCCCCTTGAAAACATTTAAAAATAATTTTTATAATTTATATGGCTTTTGGTCAACAAGATTCATATACTGTGAAAATTTGAAGACTCTAGCTCCAACAGTTTAGCTGCTAGACCGGTGTGTCAGACGGACGGACGGACGGACACGCGAGTGAGAGCTATAGGGTTCCGTTTCGACCCTTTGGGGTACGGGACCCTAAAAACTGACTATCAAAAATAATTGTTTATAAAAATACTGTCTATTTTCCAAAAATACTGACTTTGTTTTTCCGATATGCTTTTCTGCTAATGTTGTAATGACAGATAAAATGAATCTATACTGCTATATACTTTTTAGTTATTACTTGTTCTATTTCATTCGCAAATTTATCAAAGTTAGCCTTTTTAGTATTCCATTTCTGTATATGTTTCTGTTATCGCAGGGAAGAGAAATTTTAATAGGAAATGGTTACTACCGTATAAATATGGACACCATATTTGTATGGTGTTCAGGTGAATTTCCACTCCGCGATTTGCCATCGCAGGATTTGGCGATTTTAATCTGCACATGCGCGCCGAATTATTGTTTTCTGGACGTATAGTAATTCGGTAGGAACCTGCGACATCGCAGAACATTTGACGTTGATCCAAATTATTCGCGATATCGTTAGCATTTTGAGGTTATAAATTTGAAAACGTCCTGCGAAGTCTTCATGGAACTTTAACCAATAAGTTGTCAAAGGTTGTTGGGGACATCCTTAAGTAATTATAAGACTTGCTCTGGTCATTCAAACTCATTTCCTTTATTAAGGTGTTATAAGCACCATATTGGCTTCTTCGTTGGAATATGTCCCTTACCCAAAATTTACATTTCCTTTGAGCACTTTTCTTCATTTGGTTTCGAATGTATATAAAAAATACAACATCCTTCTACCTGTTCATGTACAGAACATATTCCTCAAGAGTCATCGTCACAACCAATGCTAGTAATATCAATTATTATTATAAAATACGCGTAGAGTAATCAAATTGATGAAAACACGAAAATCCCTAGTTATATTTAGTAACATTATGGCCCATTTCGGCGATTTTATGGAAACGGGTTTTGCGATATCGCAACCTTCGCGCATGCGCAGATTAAAATCGCCAAATCCTGCGATGGCAAATCGCGGAGTGGAAATTCACCTTAAGAATTTGACTTGCGATTTAGGTCTTCCTTTTAGCTTGTTATTAAAGTAATTTGATTTAGGATTAAAATACAACGCAATGAATAACTCCGGGATCAACACTAATCTTGAATTAAATATTTCAGTATAAATTGCATTGGGAGGATTTAAAACAAAAATATATAATTGACTCTAATTGTAGATATTCCCCCTCTATAAAAAAAAAAACGAAAAAAAATGACATCATTAAAATATGTTATTTTTATAATACACCATTGGTTTGTTTGCTGGGGATGCTCTCCATGGTAACGAACAAGTTCGGGTCAGCAATACGGAAAACAGAGTTGAGCGTTGAGCTTCATAAGTTTTAATTAACTCAGGCAGCTCGGTTCCTATACATTCCTAACACTACACAAAGTTGCGTGATATGTTGTGCCTCTCACAGGAAATACAATACTCTAAACAAAACTGCTTGGTTTGTATTTTCCAAATAACAAGGTGTGCTAACAAAAACTAAACGAAACATTTACATCTTAAATAAGAATATCTTAAAAAATATCCATTTTAAAGTAGTAAAATTCAAGCAGCGTCGTATCAAATAAAAGAAATATTTTATATATTTATAGATTACGCAGCCCCACAAAAAAAAATTCATACACAAGAGAGTGACATATGTATTCCCATGTCTTTTTCGACGCTGAATCCGATCCCGAGCTCTGAATTGGGCCTACACGTCTGGAATTGACCCCAGGGGCCGAAAATCGCCCGAAATGCGGTTCTCGGGATGAGACGAAGTCGACGCTGAACTTTGGAGCTAAAGCCGGATTTATGCTCGAAAAGTTTATGGCCAACTGAAATTCCAGGTTTGGGTCCGGGAATGACGCCTTGGGGCGGGAAAATCCTGTTGTGGACGTCTCGGTCGCGACTGTGGTATTTTCATGAATTTTTCAATCCTGGTGCTTAGAGTACGCTCAAAAAGCTTTTGGACAGCTGAAATTCCCAGTTTGGGTCGGGGAAAATGGCCCATTGGGGCGGGAAAATCCTGTTTTGGACGTCCCGGTCGCGACTGTGGTATTTTCATCGACTTTCCAATTCTGGACCTACAGAGCCGTGTCAGTGGCTAGTCAAATAGAGGGACAGAGGCTATAGGAACACTCTAGACTGCTGCAAGAGATGAGTATTCACCACTTTCTAGAAATGGTTTCAGATTTGCTCTCCACCAGAACTCACATAAAAAAGTCCTTTAACATCCTTCTTCCTAGGAGAGGCGCGGGAGTAAAAAAACCGAGAGTTTACAGTAAGTATGTTGCCATCTTTCAGAGGGAGTTCTTCGCGATAGAATTGTGTGCAAGAGCGTTGGCAAACCATCCTTTTGTCAAAAAAAGTATTTACATTTTGCCAAATACCGGGCAGTTCCAACCGGCTGGACTTGGAACTGTATCGAATTCTTAGATCGCATTGTTACCAGTAAGGAGTAACCCTACTCTGGGTACCTCGGTACGAAGGGGTGAAGGGAAACAAGTAAGCCAGCACTCTTGCGAGAAAAGATGCAGAATCCAAGTTCATTGGACCAGAATCATTCTTTGTCATAGCCAAAAGCAGTACCAAAGACATTATCTGTATATACGCTGTAAGGAGAACTCTCCAGCACTGGAAAGATATTCTTGGGTTAGCTCAGCCTAAGGCAATCATAGTCAAACCCTTAGGTAGCACCCTAGAATAGAGTAGAAGTAATCTACGCATCTTATTTGTACTGCTTACAGGACACTGTGTTCTGTGTCATCTTCTAAAGCAGCTAGGTCTGAGTCAAACACCTGACTGTCGCTTTTGTGGTCTGAAAGACGAAACAGCAGAGTATATTCTATGTTCCTATCCTGACCTAGAAATGAATAAGCTTCGTACATTTGGTTTCGAACAACTGGAGCCCAATGACCTCAAGGTCAACCATAGCCTTCGTGAGAAGGTGTGGATTGTATGGTGAATTGTAGTCCGTTGGGGTGAGCTACAATATGCCTCTACTTTTAGTTTTTTTTTATATATACTGTTATATTAACTGTCCAATAAAATTTGAACAATAAATGTTTTATATATAAAAAAAATAATGTAGTTTTTCATTTCGTAATCCTAATAAACAATGTAAGTGTAATTATAAAATATCTAAACCTTAGATTAATAATAATTTAAAAATCTACCTCCTCGTGAGACCTATCAAGTGTTAAAAACGTCCGGTGAATATCGATGAGGTTTATTTTAAAGCATACGTACATGATAGATTCTCTGTTCAAACAGAACTAATTCAGGGAAATTGAATTTCGACCCTGCTCACCTATCTGTTCAGCAAACATAAACCTTATTATTCGTCGATATTGGCAGTTGCCCAATACGTATGATATACTGCGAGTTATATGAAGCGGCGATAATCCAATAATCAACTTATAAACTTGATTGCTAAACGAAATTTTTATTTTCCGTCACGGAAAAGGAGCGGAAGATATAGACGTCAACTACCTGATTCGTTTTTTATATCGTATATATCTAATTGTATACAAGTATGCGACATTTTGTGAATATCTTTGAAATGGGAAATTGTATGTAAAATTGTCACGCTTAAAAATAGCAATAGTAAAAACGCATACATCAAATGTTGTTTTTTCATACATTAACGATCTGAAAAATGTCAAAATTGTATTCATTTTTTACACATTTAACCATATATTTATGTAATACTCCTGTATCGCCAGCTTGAGAGAGAAGTCTGTCGCCGATAGTAGAGTGTAGACGATCGTTTCTCTCTCACGCTGCCCCTTATAGTCATAGGCGTCACAGCTGTATGGAAATTTTTCTATTGTTATTTTTATATATTCAGCAGGAGATATATTGTAATAAAAACGTATAAATAGACAAAGTTAAATGATATATGCATTTATCATTTGTAGAATAATTTTCATGAATAAAAATCGCCTACGTTTGCTTAACTTCCCTTTTTTTCTACGTTTCTTTTTCCCCACGAGACACCACGCCAATGTAATTTATATATATGAGTATGCGCGTTGGCATCCGATTCCGATCTTGCATCTCTATCTGTCGGCACGCTTTGTTTCTACAGGCCAAGATAGGACGTTGGCGATATAGTAGTATTACATATATGCATTTAACGCATCTTACAAAATGTCGAATTTTAAAATATGTAACGTATCTTAAATTTTGTTTCTTGTTATTTTTGTGCCATTTTTTAAATATATAAATTTTAACAAGGAACGCTACTAGGATTGAACGAGTTAAGTTTATATTTAGTGCTTGCGTGTGAATTATTCAAGTTTAGTTTTATTAAAATTTGAACCAATTGCTTGTTTGAGTGATTAATAATAGTAATTTACTGATAATTATTATCGAAAACTTTTTCCAAAATGTATACTGGTGCCGGTCTACCACAATTGTAACAAAGGAAGTTGTAACAAAAAAAATATTAATAGTGTTTTTATTACTGAAAATTTAAATATATCTGGAAATATTATTATTACACAATAACCTTCCGTCAGAAAATCATACGTCGCCGTGGCAAAAACACCAATAAAGTTTATATATCCATAAAATAACAAGCAATCCTGTTTAGTGCTACTGAAGACCTAAAACTGCAGGACTAGCAGGACTTCGCTAAAGCTGTAGGAAGTATTATTGGACCATAAAACATTAGTTACGCTTCCAAAATATCTAACAACAGAATGTGTATCTACTTGAAGACAATTGAACTTGTTGATCAGTTAATAACTAATAATCCAAAATAGGCGAACATTGACTGACTTGACTCTAGCGATCAAGAGTGTCTGGCATGTCATATCCTACATCCATTACTGAAACTCCGGTATTTAAAACATCCTTCTTACCCAATTACACAGATGCCGCTGGTCCAAATCCTACAAAAGAGAAATTTTTTCTTCTTTCGAAAAAAGCGTTATGCCCCCTACAGGCGACATTCCCTCTCAGTTTCTCTTACTCTCTGTCTCTTTCTACAATATAAACTTTTCTTATTTTTTTATATCTTTTATAGAGAGAGATTTTTTCTGATTTTTATTTTAGTTTTGTTCTTTTTCTGATTTTTTTCGATTTTACCTCATTGTTTTATTTTTTTCTATTTCTTTCTTTTGTTTTCTAATTTTTTTTTATTCTTCTGATTTTATGCCACTATTTGCGAATTTTTTGCCATTTTTTTGGGATTTTGTTGCGATTTTTTGTGATTTTGTTACGTTTTTTCTACAATTTTGTTGCTATTTATTTTAATTCCTATTTTTTTTATTTTAATTTTTTTTTATGGTTACAATTGTTTCCCGTTTTTGGTCGCTCTTTTTTAGCGATTTTTTCCAATTTTTTATGATTTTTTTTTACGATTTTTTTGCGGTTTTTTTCGATTTTCTGCTACTTATTTTTAAATTTTTTTGTAATTTCGTTTTATCAATAAGTATACAATAAATCAAAAAATTAAATAGCATATCCGAAAAGGATCCAAAAGTGCTATGTGTGTAAATTATTGTATAATTTTAACATAATATTTGTAAAAGTTATAGCAGAAAATGTAAAAAGTTAAAACAATTCCATGAATTTTTGACAGAAAATTTGATTGTTTTTTAGTTTTTTAAACTAACTTTATTAATGCATTTTGGTCCAGAAAACCTAAAAAAAGGTCTGTTTCCCATTTTGAATAAAATTGAATGAGATATTAATTATTTATTGATTTTAAAATTTTTCAAAAAGGTTTAATTTTTTAAGGTTAATATTAATATTAAAAAATCAAAAAAATACCATTAAATTTGTAGTAAAAAACTCTATAATTGTGAATTTTTTAAAAATTTTATTCAAAAAATTGTAGAATTAATAATTTTTTTTTTGAAATTTAATATAAGTTTAAAAAAAATTGAATAACTTTAAAAATATTAAATATATTAAAATGGGATTTATACCATTCGATAGGTAATATAACATTCTAAATTTAGAAAATATTTATAAAAAGTTAAAAAAAAATTTTACAAAAAATTTAGTTTTTTTTCAATTTTTGTGAACTAATTTTATTAATATATTTTGATGCAGACAAATTAAAATAGTCAATTAAACAATTAATTAACTAGGAGTGTTCGGAAAGTTGGATGGGAATACCCCTAATTTTTTCGGTGTGCTTTTATTTTTATGTTTTTTTTTCGTATTTTACATTCTCATTTTTTTTTCAATATTTTCTGTTTTGTCTTTCAATTTTTTTCGATTGTTTTCTGTTTTTTTTTTATTTTTTCAGATTTTTTCCGCTTTTTCGATTCTGATAATTTTTCTTCATTGTTCTGTTTTTTCTCTATTTTTTTTTGTTTTCTAATTTTTTCCTATTCCTCTGATTTTTAGCGATTATTTGCGATTTTTTGGAGATTCTGTTGCGATTTTGTTTAGCGACTTTTTGGGATTTTTTGCGATTTATTTCAATTTCGAATTTTTCGTTTTTTTGGTTTTTTATTTTTTCGTTTTTTCGTTTTTTAATGTTTTGGAAGTTTAATATTATTTTTGAGACGCCTTGTATAATAAAATAATCAATAGTATGTTGTTTAAAATTTTGATGACCGTGTATTATAATACATAACTTTCATACCAAAAATCAAAAAAAAGTATCATTTATATCAATTATTTTCGTAATACCTAAAACATGTGGTGTATATTTTTTGGGACACCGTAACTCCGGTCGTAGACATATAATCTCCCTAAAACGTTCAGAATTTATTCATAATACCTAAAAACATAATATATCAAAAAATCATCAACTTTAACCAGGACCACTTTTCCCATGTTATCGGTACGTTGTCCTTTGAAAAAAATAGTGAAAAATACAGCCAATCGGGAAAAATATGGAAAAATATTGCACAATATGAAAAAATAGAAAAATTTGGAAAAAATAGTAGAAATAGTGAAAAATTGGGAAAAAATGAAATATAGGGAAGAATTGGGAAAATAAGAAAAACGGGAAAAATATGGAAAAATAAGTACAAACAGGATGAAACAGGAAAAAATAGAATGAAACAGGAAAAATGGTGAAAAATAGGGAAAAACGGAAAAATAGTAAACATATATAATAATAGAGATAAATATGGAAAAACAGGAAAGAATAATGAAAAACAGGAAATATAGGAAGAAATAGGAAAAAACAAGCAAAGCTCGGTCATCCAGGTACTAAAGAGACTACGTAGCAAAGCACGTGTATTTAGCTAGTATTCAACATCCCATTGTCCAATGGATATACTGATTGAACTCCAATGGAGTCACCGTTTCATTGATCTGGATTCCATTTCATATTGGCATACCTGGTAACGAGAAAGCTGATCATTCCTCTAAAGTTGCTGCAATATAACTCTCAGAAACATTTCAATTAGTAAATATATCAAAGCTCTCTTCAAAAGACAAATCTGTCTTTCTTGGCAAACTCATAGGAGCAGAATATCCACCAAATTAAACGAAATTCAATTCACCGTTGATCCAGTGACATTTCCAACAATGTCCAGGAAAACAAAACAATTTTAAGAAGATTGAGAATTGGACATTCACGAGTCACTCAGGGCTACTTGATGGCTTCGGAAGATCCACATATATGTCTTTGTGACGCATCTCCAATAACCATTGAACATATTCTGCTAGAGTGCTGACTTTATGTCCAAGAACGCATCAACCATGGTTTAGCAAGAAATCTACAGGAACTTCTCAGCTCCTTCAATCAGTCCGTTAAGGTGATTAAATTCTTGCAACATACTAAACTCTATTTCCGTATATAAAAGTTTCTAATTATGCTTGGTAATATTCTTATTTTACCATTGTTTTTTTAATGTTATATTTAATTTTGTGCCCCATTGGTAGATGTCGTTAGCTGTCTGCCTGAGAACAACATCCCTTTAACTCAGCCTTGCACAGGTGTATTTCGAGTTGAAAATTTGATTTCTATGCGTCTTCGCACATAGGAATCAAATGCACAAAACTTATAAGTATTTTATATTTTATATCTAATTTGTAACTTAAATAAATAAAAATTGGCTTTGGATAATTTTATTTACAATTAAAATACATTTCATATAAATACAATTTCGTCCCTAAATATTTTTACAATGATGTTCAGTTGAAATTTTGACAAATTTACTAATACAATCAAATTATTTATTTTTACAGTTAAAAAAATGTTTACTACTTAAATAATTTAATGGCTGTTTAATCACAAAAAATTGTTTTGTGACTTTAGTCTTTTACTGGAAGTATATTTTATGGATATTTAAAAATAAAAAAAAAACATACTAATAATAATAGATTATAAATTATTAACTACAGAACGGATAATTTGGACAAGCGTTAGGATCTACACCAGCAGGAATTTGGGCAGGTTGACCATGAGCACTACCAGTTTGGGTATATCTGAATTGACCTGATGACCCAGAATTGTATTGCGGTGCTGGATTTGAAGCATAAGTTTGTTGTGCTTGTTGTGGAGCTGTAAAAAAACAAATATTTCAATATATTTCGACAAGCTTAAACTTTATAACAAATGAGTAACCATTTTTCCTTTTATTGATTCTTGACTATAATAAAATATTTTGTACATACTCTAACAGAAAAGATTCTAAAATCTGTTTGCATTGTTTTTCTTCCCCTATTAAAATTACTTTAATAAAAAATAAATTACCAGTGTATCCTGGTGCTAAAGATTCTGCAAGTCCTTCTCCATGATAATCTCCATCACCAATATAATCTCCTCTATCCAAAGCATTCTGAACTTGAGCAGGATATTGAGCAGGCTGAGCTTGTTGAGCATATTGAGCAGGTTGTTGGTATTGAGCAGGCTGTTGGTATTGAGTAGGTTGTTGATATTGAGCAGGCTGTTGATATTGAGCAGGTTGTTGATATTGAGCGGGTTGTTGATATTGAGCGGGTTGTTGGTATTGATTAGGTTGAGAATATTGTTGTGAGTATTGGGCAGGTTGAGAGTACTGGGTTTGTTCCGGTACTTGATTGACAGCTACTGCTGGATTGGAACAGTCGGGAAAGTTGGGACAGGCTTTAGGGTCGACTCCTGCAGGAAAGAGATCAGCTGGTTGTCCACCGGCTAATGGTCCATTGTAGGCTCCAGAAGATAAAGCCAGACAGCAAGCTGCTAAAGTCTAAATATGAAAAAAAAATTAAGAAAATTTAATATTTAATCAGCTAGCACTAGAATATAGTGTTTCACTTATAAATTAACAGGTAATTTTTAAAGTGCCACAGACGCGCTTTCAAGAATTAATCGGTGAAAACCGCAGCTTCCTATTTTTAATATTAAGGGAGCTGTGCATCGTAAATAAACAATTTTGAATATTTTGTTATTTCTTTACAAATTTTTACAAAATTATACAATTTTTACGATTTTTAAAATTTTCACAGTTTTTTTAAATGTTTTTTTTAATAAATTTTTTTAAATTTTCAAATTTTTCGAATTTTTTGATATTTTTTCAATTTTCGCAATTTTTGAAAATTTCTGAGAATGTTTTTTAAAATTTTGGACATATTGGAATTTTCGATATAGTTTTGATGTTTTTAACATTTTTATCGGTTATTTTTCGAAATTTTTGAATTTTTTTAGACTTAAGATTTTTTCTAATTTCTAAAATTCCCGGAATTTTTAAAATTTCCAAATTTCTCGGAATTTGTATAATTTCAAAAATTCTCGGAATTTCTTAAATTTGAAATGTATTTTGAAATTTTCCTTATATTAACAAAATTTTTCAATTTTCGTCTTTTTTCATAAATTTTTGAAATTTTCAAAATTTTGAATTTCTTACATTTTAATTTTTTTTCTAATGTTTAAGAACGATTAGAATCGCGTATACTGATGTTTAATTTATATTGAGTCAAAATTCAACCAAATTTTTCCCGCAGTTAAAAGGTTAAGGGTGTCTTAATGATTATTACGTATAAATTTAAAATTCGTATTTTTTCACTAAACGTGGCAGTTAAATTAAAGAAAATGCAAAAAAAAACTCGTTGAATAATTTTTATCAGAGGCGCACAACAGCATTATGGGACCCTTGATTTTTCTTATTTGATACGACATATATATAGGGTGTGTAAAAAATCGACGTTCAACCGTCTCATAAAAAAAAAGAATATCTAGGTTAGAAATCAATATTTAAAATTTCTCAGTTTTTTAAATAAATAATTTTTAAAGTTAATAAATAAAACATTCTTTTTCGCTGTAACTTTTTAAAAATAAATATTTTTTAACGAAACTGTTACTACTAAATTCTACTAAATACCACAAAACTTTACTAAATTCCACTAATTTCCACTAAATTCTAGTAAACTCTACTAAATAAATTCTACTAAATTCTCCTAAATTCTGCTAAATTCAACCAAATTTTACTTAATTCTACTAAATTTTACAAAATTCTACTAAATTTAACTAAATTCAACTGAATTCTACTAAATTCTTCAAAATTTTATTAAATTTTAATAAATTCTTCTAAATTCTTCTATATTCTTCTTTATTCTACTAAATTCTACTGAAATCTTCTAAAATCTACTAAATTCTGCTAAATTTTACTAAATTCTACTAAATTCTGCTAAATTCAATATTTTACTAAATTGTACTAAATTCTACTAAATTCTCCTAAATTCTGCTAAATTCAACCAAATTTTACTTAATTCCACTAAATACTCAATTTTACAAAATTCTACTAAATTTAACTAAATTCTACTGAATTCTACTGAACTCTACTAAACCCTACTAAATTCTACTAAATTTACTAAATTGCACTAAATTCTACTAAATTCCACTAAATTCTGCTAAATTCTACAAAATTTTATTAAATTTTACTAAATTCTTCTAAATTCTACTATATTCTTCTTTCTTCTACTAAATTCTACTGAAATCTTCTAAAATCTACTAAATTCTGCTAAATTTGACTAAATTCTACTAAATTCAACTAAATTCTACTAAATTTTACTAAATTTTAATAAATTCTACTAAATTCAATATTTTACTGAATTGTACTAAATTCTACTAAATTCTATTAAATTCTACTGAACACTAAACTGTACTAAATATTACAAAATTTCATTAATTTTTGGATGTGTCAGTAATTTTTTAGAAGTCCCAGTAATTTTTTAAAAGTCCCAGATATTTTTGGAAGTCTATGCATCATTTTTCAGATGACCCAGTAAATTTTTAAAAATCCCAGTAAATTTTTGGATGTGTCAGAAATTTTAGGAAGTCCCAGTAATTTTTTAAAAGTCCCAGATATCTTTTGGAAGTCAATGCATCATTTTTCAGAAGACCCAGTAAATTTTTAGAAATCCCAGTAAATTTTTGGATGTGTCAGTAACTTTTTGGAAGTCCCAGAATTTTTTTAAAAGTCCCAGTTATTTTTTGGAAGTCTATACATCATTTTTTAAAAGTCCCAGTGAGTTTTTAGAAGTCCCAGTAATTTTTGAATGTGTCGGTAATTTTTTAGAAGTTCCAGTAATTTTTTAATAGTGCCAGTTATATTTTGGAAGTTTATACATCATTTTTCAGAAGTCCCAGTAAATTTTTAAAAGTCCCAGTAATTTTTTGGATGTGTCAGTAATTTTTAGATGTCCCACTTATTTTTTGGAAGTCTATACATCATTTTTTAAAAGTCCCAGTAAAGTTTTAAAACTTCCAGTAATTTTTTGAATGTGTCAGTAATTTTTTAGATGTCCCACTAATTTTTTAAAAGTCTCACTTATTGTTTGGAAGTATACACATCATTTTTTAAAAGTTCCAGTGAATTTTTAGAAGTCCCAGTAATTTTTTGAATGTGTCACTAATTTTTTAGAAGTACCAGTATTTTTTTCAAGTCTCAGTGATTTTTTGGAAGTCTATACATCATCTTTCAGAAGTCCCAGTAAAGTTTTAGAAGTTCCAGTAATTTTTTGAATGTGTCAGTAATTTTTTAGAAACCCCAGTAATTTTTTAATAGTCCCAGTTATTTTTTGGAAGTGGCGTTCCGTTGGGTATAGCTAATTATTTTGCACCTAATTTTCTACGCCACTGGATAAATTTGCAATATTGTTTTTTTTTAATTGCCTGTTTAATTTAGTGAAACAAATGTATGCCTAATATAATAATAATAATACTCTCCTTACATTTCACCCCATTACGACTAAACCCCAGATGCCAAAGGTATGTGCGGGGAAGGGACGGCTATTATTATTATTTGCCGTGGATAGAATTAATAGCTTTAAAAAAAATAGATGGAAGTGAGACACACAGAGTGTTTCAGTATAGCCTATTCGAACGATATTTATTCGAATGGATAGTTATTCGAAATGACAATTTTTCAAACTGAAAATTATCGGAATATTTCATTCTTCGAATAGACAATTTTTCGAAATAAATAAAATGATTTTTGTTTAATTTCTCCACACTGTATCATTCCTCAATAATGTATTTTCGAACAATTGGCTCTTCAAAAAAGTGGCCGTTCGAAATGTCAATTAAAAATTTTGTTAAAACCAAATCCGATCCAAAAATCCAGGTTAGTACTTAAAAAATTCAAGCTGAATGCGAAATATCAAATAAAAATTTTGTTAAAACCAAATTCGATCCAAAAATCCAGGTTAGTACTTAAAAAATTCAAGTTGAATACCAAACATCAAATAATTTTTTTTTTTAAACCAAATCCGATTCAAAAATCCAGGTTAGTACTTAAAAAATTTAATTCGAATATGAAATATCACATAAAAATTTTATTAAAACCAAATCTGATGGCATTTTTTCAAAATAGTGACCCAAAAATCCAGGCTCGTACTAAAAAATTCAAGTTGAATATGAAATGCCAAATAAAAATGTTGTTAAAACCAAATCCGATCCAAAAATCCAGGATAGTACTTAAAAAATTCAAGTTGAACACGAAATGTCAAATATAAATGTTGTTAAAACCAAATCCGATCCAAAAATCCAGGTTAGTATTTAAAAAATTCAAGTTGAATACGAAATTTCAAATAAAAATTTTATTAAAATCATATTCGATCCAAAAATCCAGGTTTGTACTTAAATAATTTAAGTTGAATCGAAATGTCGAATAAAAATTTTGTTAAAACCAAATCCGATAAAAAAATCCATGTTCGTACTTAAAAAATTTAAGTTGAATACGAAATATCAAATAAAAATTTTGTTAAAACCAAATCCGATTCAAAAATCCAGGTTAGTACTTAAAAAAATCAAGTTGAATACGAAATATTAAATAAATTGTTTTTTAAACCAAATCCGATTGCATTTTTTCAAAACAGTGATCCAAAAATACAGGTTCGTACTTAAAAAATTCAAGTTGAATACGAAATGACAAATTAAAATTTTGTTAAAACCAAATTCGACTACATTTTTTTATTATTTAAAAAATCAAGGAACTATGGAAAAGTTTTAGGAATTCAAAAGTTACAAAAATATTTGCCCAAAATTATCACGTCATTTTGTTTAGTGATGACATCATCACAAACATAAACTGTCTCTTCCAAATATTTAATTTATACAAAAATATATACCAGCATCAAATAGATGTGCAAAATTTCATTTAAACTGGTTGAGCTGTTTAAATGGATTCTGATGGTCTTCAAAATTAAAAAAAAATCGTGATTACGACATAACTTCTTTGTGTTCAGAAAATAAAAATAAAAGCGTCATGCTTCTGGAACTATGCTAATATGGCCACAATGTATTCTTTTGTTCTTTTCAACCCATATTTATTTTTCGCTATTAATAAGTTTTATCAAGAACAATAAAAACTTACCAGTTTATAAAAAATTTTTATTATTTTATCACAAAAAATATACCACTGAACCACTTAAAAAAAACTCATAGAATAGAAACTTACCAGTTGAAGGAACATTTTTAAATTGACAGTGCCCACCGGCCAAAATCCGGTTACATATATATGGTAACCACACCCCGTTTAGCCATGAACTTACACAAAATTTACTCTTGTTTTTTTTTACAACGACAAATTTAACATGGTAACGTCAAGTACGGGGCAGCGCCTATGAAGGCTGTATACTTTTACTTTTATGAGTATCACTTCCACGATGTATCTTCTTATATCTTGATTTTTAGGGTGTAGTTATAAAATTTCCACGTTAATATTTTCAGTTTTAAATACTAAATGTTATTACTTATAACTATAAAAAATATGGGTGTGGTTTATGTAATACTTTCCCTTTGTTTGTTGCTATTTTTATCGAAATTCTCTTGCTATTTATTAATTTCGTTACAGATGGATGAATCCAATGATATTTATAACTGCGCCCAAGAACAATATTGCTCATTAAGAATCTAAAATAGAAGAAACTTTTCGTTACATAAAAACACACAGTTGCTAACCATAAATGTGACTTAAATCCAATATTGCCTATAGAAATACAATTTTGGAATTAAATATTTTTTTAGTTAAATCAATATGCAGTGATTATAGGCCAGTCAGTGAGTCCACTAATCTCTAAAATTGTAAACTAATGTGTAGTTATAAATGTTTGATATGTTAGGATAAGTACAAGTGCAGCTTCAAAAAAAAGGGAAATTTCTAGGACTTTTTTGTATTTTAATTATTTTTCCTAAAATATACTTAACATAGAAATAGTTATTCTAAGATTTTTAAAGCAGATTCAATTTGCTATACTATGAGACCAGAACGAAGTCTGTACGTCAAATAGTAGATATTGCAGTTTGAGGATTTTTTCGAAAAAAGTTTTTCTCAACTTCCGGCTCAAATATTCGTCTCCAGTGCGACAATTTATCGCACGACAACTCGTAACCGTCAATTCGTTACACGACAATTCATTGCTACGTCAATTTCTCGTTATTCATCGCAACGATTATTTTAACGCTTTAGCTGCGGCTGTCGTATATAAATGATTCGTAAAAACTCATCGCAAAAGAACAATTTTGTATATTTTTTTATTTCCCTGAAAATGTTTGCAAATTTTTACAAAGTTCACATTTTTTACAAATTTTTAAAAATTTTTTACAATTATTTTACAATTTTTTTACAAATTTTTTACAAATTTTTTACAAATTTTTTACAAATTTTTTACAAATTTTTTACAAATTTTTTACAAATTTTTTACAAATTTTTTACAAATTTTTTACAAATTTTTTACAAATTTTTTACAAATTTTTTACAAATTTTTTACAAATTTTTTACAAATTTTTTACAAATTTTTTACAAATTTTTTACAAATTTTTTACAAATTTTTTACAAATTTTTTACAAATTTTTTTACAAAGTTTTTACAAATTTTTTACAAATTTTTTACCAATTTTTTACCAATTTTTTACAAATTTTTTACAATTTTTTTACAAATTTTATAATTTTTTACGAATTTTACAATTTTCGAAATTTTTTAAATTTCCAAATAATTTTTAAATGTTTTTTGAAATATTTGACATTTTTAAGATGTTTTTAATTAATCGAATAATTTTGTTTTTTAAAATTTACGATATATTTTAGAATTTTTACATTTTGAAATTTTTGAAATTTTCGAAAAAAATTGCATAATTTCAATTTCTTTAAAATTTTTATATATTTTAGAAATTTTTGAATATTTTGGTATTTTTTCTATTTAAAATTTTTGAAATTTTCGAAACAAAATTACATAATTTTAATTTTTTTTTAATTTTTGATATATTTTAGAAATTTTTAAATATTTTGGCATTTTTACTATTTGAAATTTTTGATATTTTCGAAAAAAATTGCATAATTTCAAATTCTTTTAAAATTTTGGTATATTTAAGAAATTTTTGAATATTTTGACATTTTTACTATTTGAAATTTTTGAAATTTTCGAAAAAAAATTACATAATTTCAATTATTTTTAAAAATTTTATTTATTTTAGAATTTTTTGAATATTTTGACGTTTTTACTATTTGAATTTTTTAAATTTCCGAAAAAAAATTACATAATTTCAATTATTTCTAAAAATTTTATATATTTTAAAAATTTTTGAATATTTTGACATTTTTATTATTTGAAATTTTTGAAATTTACGAAAAAAAATTGCATAATTTCAAAGTTTTTTTAAAATTTTGATATATTTTAGAAATTTTTGAATATTTTGACATTTTTACTTTTTGAAATTTTCGAAAAAAAATTACATTCAACATTATGTGATTCGATTATAATTTTTCATCATGTTTTCAATCAACTTACGGTAAGCGCTTTGTTTTTTCTATTATTGTAACCTACGTCATCGTAATGTATATCCTTTAGGCCTGAAGATGGCTTGTAAGCCGAAACTAGTTGCCGTTTCCTAATTTTGTTAATAATAATTTATGTGATATATAACTTAGAGTTTTATTTCATTTATTAAATATTTTAATTATTACGGACATTAAAGTAACTTCGGTACAACTTTTAACCTTTTAGGCCTGAAGGTGGCTCTTTAGCTGAAACTAGTTGCGGTTAATAATAAATTTTGTGGTTCATGATTTCGAGATTTTTTTTTTATTCATTAAATATACTAAAATTTCTCTTGATAAGAGTTTCATCGTAGGATAAATATTTCCCCCGATATTTTAGCCGGAAAGTGACGAAAACTTAAAAATCAATTTTTTTTCGAAAAAATGGTCAATTCTCAACCTGCTGTATCTTGAATACTATTTGACTTACAGAGCTCATCCTGATCTCATATTATAGATAATGTAATCTCTTTTTAAAATGCTTATGACGACTATTTTGATGTAACGTAGTGTTTAGAAGATATAATAAAAAAAAAATCCATAAATTTCTCAATTTTTCGAGTGCCACCAAGGTAGCACAGGTCTTTTGAAGCTGCAAACTTGGATTAACACTACTGGTACTGGTCATAACAACATACAAAAATTTAGAATTCAGATTTTAATTGACTGGGCCTATTAAAGTGACAGAGACATGTTACAATGTAATTATTATTATTATAATTATTTATTTATCTCGAATATCGAATATCAAAACATACACGAAATTCCTAAGTACTCAATAGGTAAAAATCAGTGTCCCAGTATGTAGATTGCGTTTACTTGACAATAGTGTACTGTTTTACGTGTATTCATAAATTGAATTTAGGTGAGTTTTCATAGGGCAATTTTATTATTATTTATTTTAAAAAATGCTAAATCTTAAATTTGACATATCTACAAAAATAATGTTATGACTTATTTAATATTTAATTATTTACTGAAGCTCTGTTGCGTGATTCTGCCCCTCGGTGTAGATTGACT
This sequence comes from Neocrepidodera transversa, assembly GCA_963243735.1. Taxonomy (NCBI): domain Eukaryota; kingdom Metazoa; phylum Arthropoda; class Insecta; order Coleoptera; family Chrysomelidae; genus Neocrepidodera; species Neocrepidodera transversa. The sequence goes on along the minus strand of OY725353.1, from coordinate 9,774,059 downwards.
AATATTTAATTGTTTAATTATTGCAGAATCGGATCTATAAAAATAATGCTATGAATTACTTAATATTTAATTACTTACTGAAGCACTGTTGCGTGATTCTGCCCCTCAGTACGAATTGAATTAATTTTAATTATCTAAATATTGTTGGAACGGAGTACTCTGCCCTTGGTACTCCCTAAAGGTTCCATTCGTGGTAGAACTTTGCGTAACTCTGCCCATAGTGCTGGTTGAAGTATATTTTGCTTGATTCTGCCCTAATATCATTGATATATAGTGCCCCTCAGTACGGATTGAATTAATGAATTAATTTTGATTATCTAAATATTGTTGGAACGGAGTGCTCTGCCCTTAGTAATCCCTAAAGGTTCCATTCCTGGAAGCACTTTGCGTGACTCTCTGCCCATAGTGAAGGATATTTTGCTCTATTCTGCCCTAATATCCTTGATATTTAAAGATTAAAATCACTGTTGCTTAATTCTGCCCCTCAGTGTAGATTGTTTAATATTTAATTGTTTAATTATTGCTGAATCGTAGTACGAAGCACTGCTGCGTGATTCTGCCCCTCAGTGCGGATTGATTAATTTTTAATTATCTAAATATTGTTGTAACGGAGTACTCTGCCCTTAGTATTCCCTAAAGGTTCCATTTGTGAAAGCACTTTGCGTGACTCTGCCCATAGTGCTGGTTGAAGGATATTTTACTTGTTTCTGCCCTAATATCCTTGATAATTGAGGATTAAAAACATTGTTTGGTGATTCTGCCCCTCAGTGTAGATTGGTTAAAATTTAATTGTTTAAAAATTGTTCTAACGGAGTACTCTGCATGAGTCTGCCCTTAGTACTCCCTAGAGGTTCCATTTGTGGAATCATCTTGCCTGACTCTGCCCATAGTGCTAGTTGAAGAATATTTTGCGTGATTCTGTCCCTAATATCTGTGATATTTAATGATTAAAGACACTGTTGCGTGATTCTGCCTCTCAGTGTAGATTAAATTAATTTAATTGTTTAATTATTGCTGAAACGCAGTACTCTGCTTGATTCTGCCCTTAATACCCTGTAGAGGTTCCATTTTTCGTGATTCTGCCCTTAATATTCTGCCTTTAAATATCTAAACTACTCATAGTGGTTTTTTAGTATAATTATTAAATGGAGCGTTTATGTTTACTTTAATGAATAAAAATAAAAATAATTATAGTCCAGGCATAAGTGTAAAAAAAACAAGAAATAAATTCCAACAAATTATTGTTGCTAAAAGTATCAAAAAACATGAATTAGAAGTTATATTTATGTTTTGAAAAAAAACTAGTTTTGAATTTTATTCGTAACATATTAAAAAAGTTGTGGCTGTAAAAAATTTTCTATCTCAAATCTTTCATGATAAATTTATATTTTATTTAATTAAAGTAGACCAAAATTCAAGTTTCTTTATAAATCTAATAAATTATTAATTTAGCATTGCCAACCTTGCAAATAAACCTGTAAAATTCATGAGAACAATCGTCTCAGCTTAAGGTCACCTACTTATCATATTTCAAATGTGGGTGGTGAATACATTTTAAAATTTTTAATCAATTTCAATTTTGTTTTATTTTACTAAAAATATTTGTACATTAAGGTTTCAATAAATACAGATGTTTCACAAGGTGGTAGGTTATTATTAGGTGTGTATTTATTAAAATGGTATAGAACAGGTAAACGGTGTCTACCGAAAAACACATACAAAAAAGGGTTTTATTAATTTGCAAATACACACCAGTGGCGTTACAATTTGCATGGTAAAATATACCACATTAGGGAATGTTAAAAATTTAAGTCGCCATTTTATTTATATTTTTTAACAAATTTGGTTAATATTTTACCATAAGAATAATTTCCAAATCTGGACCCAAAATTTATTTATTTGTTTTATATTTTCAATATGAATAGTATATGTTGTATATCGAATTTTAAAAATATGATTACAAATTCGGTAAAAAATTCTATAGGAATTAATAATAAATAAATGGAAATTAAACGCCACTGGCGGAAATATATTTTAAATAAAAAATTCTGTATCTGACGGATACAAATTTTAGTGAAATTATTACCCTAATTTAAAAAAAAACACTAAAAAATTAGAGCACAGCTGTACTTAATTTTTTTGTTTACATAAAATGGACATCCTGCGTATCGAATTTTAACAATTTGATTACAGATTTGGAATATATGTAAAAAAAAATTCTCGGAATCACTAATAAATCTGGATGGCTCCATTTTTACGATTTTGAAAATATAATTATTATTGTTGTCCGAAAAAAAATACATTAATGGAAATTGAACGCCACTGGCGGAAATATATTTTAAACAGAAAATTCGGTATCTGCTGGATACAAATTTTTATACTGAAATTTTTACAATAATTTTTTTTTTAAAAATCACGAAAAAAATTAGTGCAGGGCTGTACTTAATTTTTTTATTTACATAAAATGGACATCATGTATATCGAATTTTAACAATTTGATTCCAGATTTGGAATATATCTAAAAAAATGTATCGGAATCAGTAATAAATGTTGGTGGCTCCATTTGTACGATTTTAAAAATATAATTATTTTTGTGCGAAAAAAATTAATAAATGGAAATTGAACGCCACTGGCAAAAATATATTTTAAACAAAAAATTCTGCATCTGCAGGATCCTAATTTTTGTGCTGAAATTATTATCCAAAAAAAATTTTTGGAAAAAAAACTAAAAACATTAGTGCAGGGCTGTACCTATTTTTTTTTTATTTACTTAAAATGGACAATGAACAATTTGATTAGAGATGGAAATTGAACGCCACTGGCTGAAAAATATTTAAAAAAAAAAATTCTGTATCTGCCGGATACAAATTTTTGTACTGAAATTATTATCCTAAAATTTCTGTACAAAAAAACACTTAAAAATTAGAGCAGAGCTGTACTTAATTTTTTTATTTTCTTAAAATGGTATATCGAATTTTAACAATTTGATTACAGATTTGGAATATATGTAAAAAAAATTTCTCGGAATCAATAATAAATTTTGATGGCTCCATTTTTACTATTTTGAAAATATTATTATTATTGTTGCCCAAAAAAAAAATAAATAAATGGAAAATGAACGCCACTGGTGGAAATATATTAAACAAAAAAATCTGGATCTGCCGGATACAAATTATTGAACTGAAATTTTTATCCTAAAATTATTTTTGAAAAAAAAGCTCTAAAAAAGTTAGTGCAGGCTTGTACTTAATTTTTTTATTTGCATAAAATGGACATCCTGTATATCGAATTTTAACAATTTGATTACAGATTTGAAATACATCTAAAAAAAAATTCTCGGAATCAATAATAAATCTAGATGGCTCAATTTTTAAGATTTTGAAAATATGATTATTATTTATGGCCGAAAAAAAAATAATAAATGGAAATTGAACGCCACTGGCGAATATATATTTTAAACAGAAAATTCTATATCTGCCGGATACAAATTTTTGTACTTAAATTTTTATCCTAAAAAAAACTTTTGAAAAAACACAAAAAAATTAGTGCAGAGCTGTACTTAATTTTTTTATTTGCATAAAATGGACATCCTGTATATCGAATTTTAACAATTTGATTACAGATTTGGAATATATCTAATAGAAATTTCTCGCAATTAATAATAAATCTTGTTGGTTGTATTACGATTTTGAAAATAATAATTTTTATTATTTTTGTCCGAAAAAAAATTAATAAATGGAAATTGAACGACACTGGCGGAAATGCATTTTAAACAAAAAATTCGGCATCTGCAGGATTCAAATTTTTGTGCTGAAATTATTATCCTAAAAACATTTTTGAAAAAACACTAAAAAAATTAATGTGGGGCTGTACTTATTTTTTTTTATTTAAATAAAATGGACATCCTGTATATCGAATTTTAACAATTTGATTACAGATTTGGAATATATCTAAAAAAGTTTTCTCGGAATCAATAATAAATGTGGATGGCTCTATTTTTATGATTTTGAAAATATAATTATTAATTTTGTCCGAAAAAAAAATCAATAAATGGAAATTGAACGCCACTGACGGAAATATATTTTAAACAAAAAATTCTGTATCTGCCGGATACAAATTTTTGTACTGAAATTATTATCCTAAAAATTAAAAAAAAAACACTATAAAATTAGTGCAGAGCTGTACTTAATTTTTTTATTTACATAAAATTAACAATTTGATTACAGATTTGGAATATATCTAAAACATTTTTTTCGGAATCAATAATAAAACTGGATGGCACTATTTTTATTATTTTGAAAATATAATTATTATTTTTGTCCGAAAAAAAAATAAATAAATGGAAATCGATCGAAATTATTATCCTAAACTTAAAAAAAAACACTCTAAAATTAGTGCAGAGCTGTACTTAATTTTTTTATTTAAATAAAATGGACATCCTGTATATCAAATTTTAACACTTAGATTACAGATTTAGAATATATCTAAAAAGAATTTATCGCAATAAATAATAAATCTGGGTGGCTCTATTTTTAGGATTTTGAAAATAATAATTATTATTATTTTTGTCCGAAAAAAAATAAATAAATGAAAATTGAACGCCACTGTCGGAAATGTATTTTAAAATGGACATCCTGTAGATCGAATTTTAACAATTTAATTCCAGATTTTGAATATATCTAAAAAACTTATCGGAATCAATAATAAATGTGGGTGGCTCCATTTTTACGATTTTGAAAATATAATTATTATTTTTGTCAAAATAAAAAATAAATAAATGGAAATTGAACGCCACTAGTGAAAATATATTTTAAACAAAAAATTCTGTATCTTCCGGATACAAATTTTTGTACCGAAATTATTATCCTAAAAAATATTTTGAAAAAAACACTAAAAACATTAGTGCAGGGCTGTAATTATTTTTTTTTATTTACATAAAATGGACATCCTGTATATCGAGTTTTAACAATTTAATTACAGATTTGGAATATATCTAAAAAAATGTATCGGGATCAATAATAAATCTGGATTGCTTCATTTTTACGATTTTGAAAATATAATTATTAATTTTGTCCGAAAAAAAAAATCAATAAATGGAAATTGAACGCCACTGGCGGAAATATATTTTAAACAAAAATTCTGTATCTGCCGTATACAAATTTTTGTACTGAATTTTTATCCTAAATAAACTTTTGAAAAAACACTAAAAAAAACAATGCAGAGCTGTACTTAGTTGTTTAAATGGTATATCGAATTTTAACAATTTGATTATAGATTTGGAATATACCTATCTAAAACATTTTTTTCGGAATCAATAATAAATCTTGATGGCCCCATTTTAACGATTTTAAAAATTTAACTATTTTTTTGTCATTAATAGAATAGAAATTAAACGCCACTTGCGGAAATATAAATTTTTGTACTGACATTGTTATCTTAATCAAATTGAAAAAAAATAACTCAAAAAGATAGTGCAGAGCTGTACTTAATTTTTGTATTTACATAAAAATGGGCTTATACGACTTGGGAACTGGTATAAAAATAAATAATCACTATATTATATTGCGTATAAGCTCTTAGTATAATGTCTAATGCATTAAATAATATTTCTTATGAACCGATTAATATTTTACGGTACATACAATTAATGACCAATATAACAAGTTAAATCTGGTATATTAACGTCAAATATCGAAACGAAGGGATATTGACAAAATGTGTCCGTTGATACCGAATGAAATTAAGCCTGTTTCCAGACAGGTATTCGATAATAACAGCTTTTCCCAACTATATATCCAATGGTCAATCGTATCTGCCTATGACAGGCCTTTCCCGGGAGTTATTCTCCGATCCCCAGCATTTACCAACAGGATGAACGGATACTTTTGTATTTAATAGGAAAGGGAATTTCTTAGTAAAATTTTTAAAATTTAGCAACATTTATTGATTTTTCTAACAGTTTTGCCACTTATTAAATCATTTGGATATAGCTATAATTACTTATTAGAAAAAAATTAAATCATTTCAATATAGTTATAATAGGGCACTGTCAGCTGACGTCACAACATGGCAGTTATCAGCTGATATGGGAGTAAAATTCATCCTCGGCCATTCAATTTATATCTACAACCATCGCGCAAGTGCAAGCAATAAGTTTCATCGCAATCGGATTAACAGCGGATAAAATACGAATAAACAAATTTTTATATATTAGATGAAGGTTACTGAGTGGATAAACTTCTCATAAAGTTTTATCTCAATCTTATTAATAATTCAATTTTAAATTCAAATCATCCTATCACTATCCGCAACAAAGAAAATTAATTAAAAGTCATTACCTGTATATCCACGTCATTAAAATTTCCAGATGTTTTCAACATTCCTTCGCAACAATCTCTGTCTTATTTCTAAGTCCTCTCTCTCTCTCCCTGTCGCTCTTTTTTTAGTTGACTCACACTACAAATTGTCAGCAAATCAAATTAGCTCAATTTTTCTTCTTTTTTGCAAGTCATTGCTTGTATATCCACGTCATTAAAATTTCCAGAAATTTCCAACATCCCATTGGAACAAACTCTGTCTAATTTCTAACTCATATCTCTCCGTCACCCTTTGTTAGTTGACTCATACCACAAACTGTCAGCCAATCAAATTTGCTCAATTTATTTCATTTTTTCCAAGTCATTGCGTGTATATCCATGTCATTAAAATTTCCAGAAGTTTTCAACATTCCTTCGCAACAATCTCTGTCTTATTTCTAACTCCGATCTCTCTGTCGCTCTTTTTTTAGTTGACTCACACTACAAATTATCAGCAAATCAAATTACCTCAATTTTTCTTCTTTTTTTTGCAAGTCATTGCCTGTATATATATACGTCATTAAAATTTCCAGAAATTTTCAACATTCCTTCGCAACAATCTCTGTTTTATTTCTAACTCCGATCTCTCTGTCGCTCTTTTTTTAGTTGACTCACACTACAAATTATCAGCAAATCAAATTAGCTCCAGTTATCTTCTTTTTTGCAAGTCATTGCCTGTTTATTACGTCATTAAAATTTCCAGAAGTTTTCAACATTCCTTCGCAACATTCTCCATCTTATTTCTAACTCCTCTCTCTTTGTCGCTCTTTTTGTCAGTTGACTCACACCACAAATTGTCAGCCAATCAAATTATCTCAACTAATATTCTTTTTTGCAAGTCATTCCCTGTATATCTACGTCATTAAAATTTCCAGAAGTTTTCAACATTCCTTCGCAACAATCTCTGTCTTATTTCTAACTCCGATCTCTCTGTCGCTCTTTTTTTAGTTGACTCACACTACAAATTATCAGCAAATCAAATTAGCTCAATTTTTCTTCTTTTTTTGCAAGTCATTGCCTGTATATATACGTCATTAAAATTTCCAGAAGTTTTTAACATTTCTTCGCAACAATCTCTGTCTTATTTCTAACTACTTTCTCTCTGTCGCTCTTTTTGTTTGTTGTCTCACACCATAAATTGTTAGCCAATCAAATTAGCTTAACTTATCTCCATTTTTGCAAGTTATTTCATGTATATCCACGTCATTAAAATTCCCAGGAGCTTTCAACATTCTTTCGCAACAATCTGTCTTATTTCTAACTACTTTCTCTCTGTCTCTCTTTTTGTTAGTTGACTCACACCATAAATTGTCAGCCAATCAAATTAGCTCAACTTATCTCCATTTTTGCAAGTTATTTCATGTATATCCACGTCAATAAAATTTCCAGGAGCGTTCAAAATTCCTTCGCAACAATCTCTGTCTTATTTCTAACTACTTTCTCTCTGTCGCTCTTTTTGTTAGTTGACTCACACCATAAATTGTCAGCCAATCAAATTAGCTCAACTTATCTCCATTTTTGCAAGTTATTTCATGTATATCCACGTCAATAAAATTTCCAGGAGCGTTCAAAATTCCTTCGCAACAATCTCTGTCTTATTTCTAACTACTTTCTCTCTGTCTCTCTTTTTGTTAGTTCACTCACACCATAAATTATCAGCCAATCAAATTAGCTCAACTTATCAACATTTTTGCAAGTTATTTCATGTATATCCACGTCATTAAAATTTCCAGGAGCTTTCAACATTCCTTCGCAACAATCTCTGTCTTATTTCTAACTACTTTCTCTCTGTCGGTCTTTTTGTTAGTTGATTCACACCATAAATTGTCAGCCAATCAAATTAGCTCAACTTATCTCCATTTTTGCAAGTTATTTCATGTGTATCAACGTCAGTAAAATTTCCAGGAGCTTTCAATACTCCTTCGCAACAATCTCTGTCTTATTTCTAACTACTTTCTCTCTGTCTCTCTTTTTGTTAGTTCACTCACACCATAAATTGTCAGCCAATCAAATTAGCTCAACTTATCAACATTTTTGCAAGTTATTTCATGTATATCCACGTCATTAAAATTTCCAGGAGCTTTCAACATTCCTTCGCAACAATCTCTGTCTTATTTCTAACTACTTTCTCTCTGTCGGTCTTTTTGTTAGTTGATTCACACCATAAATTGTCAGCCAATCAAATTAGCTCAACTTATCTCCATTTTTGCAAGTTATTTCATGTGTATCAACGTCAGTAAAATTTCCAGGAGCTTTCAATACTCCTTCGCAACAATCTCTGTCTTATTTCTAACTACTTTCTCTCTGTCGCTATTTTGTTAGTTGACTCACACCATAAATTGTCAGCCAATCAAATTAGCTCAACTTATCTCCATTTTTGCAAGTTATTTCATGTGTATCAACGTCAGTAAAATTTCCAGGAGCTTTCAATACTCCTTCGCAACAATCTCTGTCTTATTTCTAACTACTTTCTCTCTGTCGCTATTTTGTTAGTTGACTCACACCATAAATTGTCAGCCAATCAAATTAGCTCAACTTATCTCCATTTTTGCAAGTTATTTCATGTGTATCAACGTCAGTAAAATTTCCAGGAGCTTTCAATACTCCTTCGCAACAATCTCTGTCTTATTTCTAACTACTTTCTCTCTGTCGCTATTTTGTTAGTTGACTCACACCATAAATTGTCAGCCAATCAAATTAGCTCAACTTACCTCCATTTTTGCAAGTTATTTCATGTGTATCAACGTCAGTAAAATTTCCAGGAGCTTTCAATACTCCTTCGCAACAATCTCTGTCTTATTTCTAACTACTTTCTCTCTGTCGCTATTTTGGTAGTTGACTCACACCATAAATTGTCAGCCAATCAAATTAGCTCAACTTATCTCCATTTTTGCAAGTTATTTCATGTGTATCAACGTCAGTAAAATTTCCAGGAGCTTTCAATACTCCTTCGCAACAATCTCTGTCTTATTTCTAACTACTTTCTCTCTGTCGCTCTTTTTGTTAGTTGATTCACACCATAAATTGTCAGCCAATCAAATTAGCTCAACTTATCTCCATTTTTGCAAGTTATTTCATGTATATCCACTCCATTAAAATTTCCAGGAGCGTTCAAAATTCCTTTGCAACAATCTCTGTCTTATTTCTAAATACTTTCTCTCTGTCGCTCTTTTTGTTAGTTGATTCACACCATAAATTGTCAGCCAATCAAATTAGCTCAACTTATCTCCATTTTCGCAAGTTATTTGATGTATATCCACGTCATTAAAATTTCTAGGAGCTTTCAACATTCCTTCGCAACAATCTCTGTCTTATTTCTAAATACTTTCTCTCTGTCGCTCTTTTTGTTACTTGATTCATACCATAAATTGTCAGCCAATCAAATTAGCTCAACTTATCTCCATTTTTGCAAGTTATTTGATGTATATCCACGTCATTAAAATTTCTAGGAGCTTTCAACATTCCTTCGCAACAATCTCTGTCTTATTTCTAAATACTTTCTCTCTGTCGCTCATTTTGTTAGTTGATTCACACCATAAATTGTCAGCCAATCAAATTAGCTCAACTTATCTCTATTTTTGCAAGTTATTTCATGTATATCCACGTCATTAAAATTTCCAGGAGCTTTCAACATAAAAAATTATCATTGCCTAGCGAAGATCACGGTGAAGACAGAACTTCATCCGAGAGAAAATAATGTTAGGAATATGTTTTTGTTTCAATTTCTTCTGCCTGTTTAACAATATTTTGAAAAGTGTTATCGGTAATAAAAAGCAATATTCCGACCAATGAAACGTTATTACACTTTCCAGTATAACATTGGTTGGTTCCCCATTATATTCGGATTAAATTAAAATGTTTAGAATTTAAATTTGTTATTTAAAAAAATATATAGACTTTATTTTTATGAATTTTTAACATTAACAAATGTTCCCTGAAATTGGCTTCTAGAATTTAAATTTGTTATTTAAAAAAATATATGGACTTTATTTTTAGGAATTTTTAACATTAACAAATGTTCCCTGAAATTGGCTTCTAGAATTTAAATTTGTTATTTAAAAAAATATATAGACTTTATTGTTATGAATTTTTAACATTAACAAATGTTCCCTGAAATTGGCTTCAGAATAAACTTACTGAAACTATGACTAATAATTAGTATCAGAAATGAATCTGATTGAAGTTGTTTGTTTATTGACAAACATAATACGATTAAGTCCTTGCAGCCGTACAACATCAAAGACCCGTCATCTAATGGAGACCTTTATTTAAGTTCGTCAATAATAATTATTCTCTATACATTTACAAAGTTGAGTACCATCATGATATAGATGTATAGGGTGTTCTATTAATATTTGTCTATTTGTAACTAACAAAATATGACGATTTAACCTAAATCAATTAGAAACAATATTCCTCCGATAGGTTTTCATTGGTAAACCGATACAGATCATTGAGGTGTAACCCATATTTAATGAACTAAAAATTACGAACCACTTGGTATATATTTTTTTATAACTACCTTTACCTGTATTTATACTTAACTACTTACGTTTCGACCTTTATTTAGTTTATTTATTTCTCTTTTTACGGTGAAAGTTTTTCTTCTTTTCTTTTATGGAAAAAAACAGTTGTTTTTTTTTCTCCTCAAATATAGTCCATGTTTTTTTGCTATCATAATAAGGTTTTACTTCTTTCCTTTATAATAAAAGTTGTTTGTTTGCTTTTTTTTGTTTGTTTTTTTGGCCCAGTGATCTTCTTTCTTGGTACCCTTTTACTTTCCCGACCCACCTCCTAGAAGGGAAAGTATTGTGAACGAGCTAAAAAAAAATTCGAGATAAAAACAGAAATATCCATTTTCTGGTCCCTGAGACGATTAAGACCATTTCCAGATGGAAGTCTGTCTGTCGGTCTGTGTGTGTATGTGTGTGTGTGTATTCTTCCTCGATAGAGGCCACACGTTTAATCCGATTGAGCTGAAATTTTGTACTTGGGTTTGGGTTATCCGTCGAAAGAACCCATTAGTTTTTGTACGACATCTGTCAAACGGAAGTACCACTATCAAAAAATGACAGATGAAATATGTCACGGAATTGGACACGCTATATGTCATTTGAAAGCCCTAGAAAAAATCTATTCAGAACAGTTACAATTATTTCTCTAACTATCACCTGTCAAAAATGAAAAAATATCAAAATTTGAAACTCCAGCATTACATATTTGAAGAAGTATTAATCCGATTGACCTGAAATTTGGTATATGGGTTTGGGCTATCTGTCGGAAGAATCAAGTAGTTTTTGTAATAGATCTGTCAAAAGGAAGTATCACTATCAAAAAATGACAGATGCAATATGTCACGGAATTGGACATGCAATATGTTGTTTGAAAGCCCTTGAAAAACTCTATTCACAACAGTCACAATTATTTCTCCAACAGTCACCTGTCAAAAATTAAAAAATGTCAAAAGTTAAAACTTTAACATTAAATATCTGATAAAGTATTCGTGGATACTCGTAGGGAATGTTTTGGGGCGACACAACCGATTTTTTTCTCTTAGTAATCTTTTAATACCCTTTTCCTCTCTTTTCTTTCTGAAAAAGACATTTTTTTGTGTCAAATATTTACTCTCCAAAATTACCCGTCTATTCCCTTTTTAGTACTTTCACCTTTTTTTTTCTGAAAAAGGCACTTTTATAGCATGTTTACTTTTCTGAAAACAAGACATATTTTTCTCTCTCTAAATATTACCTTCTTTCTTCTTTTTTCCGTTAACGTGTAAATTTTTGATTGAAAAATAGCGAGAGGCCACCATATTTTTTTTTATAAAATTAACATTTGTCCTTATTTTTCTCACTTTCTCGTTTTAAATTTCTCCTCTTAGTCCAAAATTTCCTTTCTGTTCTGTTAAATTTTGTCACATTTTTGTCTCAAATTTACCCTCTATTTTCACAAATTGTGTCATTTTTTTTCCTGAAATTAACAATTTTTTAATGAAATTACTTCTTTTTTTCAAAAATTATCCAATTTTACACAATTTTTTCACATTTTTGTCATTCTTTTGTTTCATATTTTTCCTCTTTCTCCAAAATTTCCCCTCTCTTCTTTCAAATTTTATCACTTTTTGTCTCAAATTTCCCCCTTTCTCATTTTTATCACTTTTATTTCTGAACAAATCAATTTTTAGCACTTTTTCCCCTCCTTTTTTCAAATTTTGTCACTTGTTTTCTGAAGTCACAATTTTTTTTATAAAATTACTCCTGAAATCAATAAGTTTTTATAAAATTACCTCTTTTTTTCAATTAATATCCAATTTTCCAAAAATTATCCAATTTTCCAAGAATTACCCTTTTTTCACATTTTTATCATTCTTTCGTTTCAAATTTGTCCTCTTTCTCCAAAATTTCCCCTCTTTCAAATTTTATCACTTTCTTGTCTAAAATTTCCCCTTTTCCTAATTTTGTCACTTTTTCTTTTTTTTCTGAAAAAATCAATTTTTAGCACCTTTCCCCTTTTTTTAAAGCTTGTTACTTTTTTTTTTAAATCACCCGTTTTTTTATAAAATTATCCCATTCTTCCAAAAATTATTTTCCTAATTTTTTATCTGAAATTTCCCCTCTATTCTTTCAATTTTAGTCACTTTTTCCTGAAATCACACTTTTTATAAAATTACCCATTTTTTCCAAAAATTACCCCTTTTCCCAAAAACCACACCCTTTTACCTCATTTTTGTCACTTTTTAGTCTCTTTATCTAAAGTTTTGTGATTTTTCCTGAAATTACCCTTTTTTTATAAAATTACCCCTTTTCCTCATTTTTGTCACTTTCAGTTTAAAATGTCTCCTCTTTCAATAAAATGTCCTTTTTTCTCTCGAAATAATTACTTCTTTGAGTAATTTTCTTTGTTACTTTCCCGAACCCATCAAAGAGAAAGTAAGGTGAACGAGCAAAAAAAAAATTGAGATATCGATGGAAATACCCATTTCGAGGTCCCCCAAGAAGATTGAAACCATTTCTAGCGTATGGTCTGTCTGTGTGTCTGTGTGTCTGTGTGTCTGTTTGTAATCTTCCACGATAACTGCCGAACCGTTTGAAACCAATCAAGCTGAAATTTGGTATGAAGGGTCGGTGTGTGCCTCGAATGCGACCATTAGTTTTTGGTTTAAATTGGTACAATAGAAGGTCCCCAAGACAGACATTGATCAAATACACATGTAACAATTTTTTACTTTTTTTACATTTCAAGGACAAACGATACACTTTAGTGCAAAATATTGTTGTACAAAGTTTTAGAGAATAAAATTCCCAACAACTTTTGTCTTAAGCTTTTTCCAGAATTTCCAATAGTTGCGCCACTAGAGGGCGCGTAAAAAATCTGCATGTAGATTTTCTTTAGTTTTTCTTGATTTTGAGGACAAACAATGCATTTTAGCGCAAAATTTTCTAGTGCAAAGTTGTAAAGCATCAAATTTTCGTTAACTTTTATGTTTAACTTTTGATCGAATTTCTTATAGTTTCGCCGCTAGATGGCGAGAAAAATACATATTTAGCATATTCCATTTGTTTAAAATTGGAGGTAAATTAGCTCTTTAGTGCAAAATGTTTCAGTGCAAAGTTGTAAAGTATAAAATTCCCTACAACTATTGTATGAAAATTTGTCCCGAATTCCCAATAGTTTTCACACATGATTTTAGGAGATCATAATTGTAGCAATGTGATATACATCGGTTCGCTATTTTTAATGTGTTCCATAAATTAATGTAATGCCTAGTATTCTTGTAATTAAAATAATAATAATAAATAACATATTCTCTACGGTCGAGCCGGGAAAGTTCTGGGGCGACACAGCCGATTTTTTTAATATAACGTAGAGTCACCATTTCAGAGTCTTTAAGAACGCTGGGACACAACCAAGCTGGGGTTTCCTACCCTTGGGTTATCCAAGGGTGTATAATAAAATTATCTTGCTGTCTGTGTTGTTTAAAAAAATTTTTATCTCATTCAATTTTTATTCCTCTCTTCTCTTTTGTTACTTCCTTAATGGATCTTTTTTATCATTTAATTTCTTAAAATATTTTTATTTAATTATCTTCTTCCAATTTTTTTTGTATACCGGTTCTCTTCTTTTACTGCTGCAATCTTTCTTAACTCCTTTTTAATTTTAGTCCCCTGGTACATTTCAGAAAAATTCTTACCGACTTTTAGGGGTGTGTTACGTTTTTTTGTGCTACCCTGTATTTTCATTATTCCTCTACTCCGTATATTTTATACTTTCACCGCTAGAAAAAGCTAAGTTTTTATTAAGGAAAAAAGAAAAAGAAACTTTGGACTTTATTATCGTAAAATAAACAAATATAACGTTTAATTTGAGTTTAATTTTCTTAACCCGAAAAAAAAAAGAAAGTACGGATTTTGAAATATAATTAATCCATTCATTACGTATTCTTTCCTTCTTTTATAGATAACCCAATCTATTATTATTGATCGTGTCTACGAACAAAACTTAACAATTAGTTAAAATGACGAAGCTGAACTAAATGAAGGTAAAAGTAAAACAAATGACTATCGTCAAAGGCAACTACCAGACAATTAACTTAAAAAAGAGTGTAGAAAGGTTATTTAAAAAGCATTGTCAATTTTAAAGCATTTTTGAGTGATATAATGAAACTCACATTAAAAATGCATTCATTTTAACACTGTAAAAATGATCATTTTTAAGGACGGTCGTAGAGAAAAATTGTTATGCTTTAATTTTGGTTTAATATGATAATAATAACAATAATTGTATTTGTAAAAACTGCGAGTGTTATATATGATAGTGATTTATGATTTAGTGGAATACTTTTTAGTAATCTTATTTACTTTTTTAAGTTACTGAAACGTTACTTTAATTTGTTGATAATAAGTAATAAACGTGGTTTAAGCTCAAATCTTTTCATGGGTTCGTTCCACGAATAGAATTTGAAATATCAGAAGTAAAATATTATTCACATAAGTGACGTAGGCGCACTACAAGTTGCATAGATGCAGTAATTTTTAAATATCAATTTTAATTAAAGAAAAAAACAGAAAAAACGATTTTTTCGTAAAAAGAAATTCATTTTTTAATCAAATAATGCAAAAAAAGGTGGACTAATTTTTCAAGTTGAACTCCCCTGTGCATAGAGACGATATAGCTGTTCGGTAAACGGCCTGTTGCATAGAAATGACCTTCTTACACTTTACAAGTACTTAAATAAATGTCATTGTACATGAGATTGAAAATTATAATAATCGTTTTTCTCAACACAAAATTAGTAAGTATTAACTCATCACCTGAAGGAAACATTACAAAAAATTCTTTATAATTAATCGTTTAAAAGATTCCCCAAAAATAAACAATCTAAATAAATTATTCGTTTTTTTAGAGCTTTGCTGAACCCTATATTAAACGCCCAACCCTAAAATTGAATCCATTAAACTTATTTCTTATATTTCACGGTCGAGATCAACAAGATGATCACCTTACTTCTTCCTTATTTATATGATAAACAGACTCGTTTTCATTCAAGAAATATATTTCAAAGGTTACATGAGATAATACTTAATGTATACAAGGTGACTTCAGGATGAACAAATCTAATTTTTTCCTCGTCTCGACGTATATTAAATCAAAAATAAGTTATGTATAAGTTATTTATAAGGGTAAAGTTAAATATGGATTTTCCTAAAAAAGAAACTATGAGATACTGAATGCAATTTACGAACTGCGGTGGTATAATCTCGATCCACCAATTATTTCTATACTTGCATAAGAAAAACAAATAACACATAAATAGCATGAAAGTAATATGTCGTATTATATTATTTAATAGCTAAAAAAATATCGTAAGTAAATACGACATAAGTTTTTGTACTTACGAGATTTTCAATCCAAATGATCGATATACGAATCAAATCAAATAATTTTTTTAAAACCGGTTTTGATTTTGAATAAGTGAAAAATTCATAAAGTGCCCTTAATATTATTATAAAGAAACGGAAGAGAGATGTACAATTCAATATAACTCACTCTATATTAACAACACTTATAAAATAATAATAAAAAAAAACAAATTGCTGTTTCGCAAAAGAACAAATTTTAGTATGATTGATCGAGAAAAAAAACCGTATGAATAGTTTCTCTCTGAAATAAATCTGATGGAACTGTGATTAATGATACTTCGCTTTCCACTTTCAGTTGATTGAACCACAAGCAGCGTTTACCCTTTAGCCATTAATATTAATTAACAATTTGTGGCCACTGGAAATAAAAAGAATTTCCAAGAAACTTCTGTTAAATGGAAGAATTTAATTGAAATTGATTTACAGGAATTATTGAGAATTTAATCTGAGTGTCAGAAAAAGAAAAGTGGATTAATTGATGTATTTTCATATTTTTTCTTTTACTTATTACTTACTTTTATTATTAATTTTGCTGACTGTACTTGTGCTAATCAAATCTACTGTTTTGATTTTATGAATGGAAATTTAAGTTGTGCTACACAATATAATTTTTTTAAAAGTAAAGAATGGGTGTTAAAAGGTAAAAAAACGCGTAATTACAACTGGACCGGTAAGTGGACCTCAAGATGTACTTGCTTCTGTTGACACCCTGGACTCACTTACAATAGGGTTACTAACTTTGATTTCTAATCTATAAAAACGTGGTAATGGTCTCATATTTTCTCCCGTTGCGGGTTTTACTCTTGCGGATTTAGCAACACCGTCTTTTTCCTTCCATGACCATACTTAACGGCTATTTGATTCGTTTATCCTCATTTTAGATTATTACAATGTCCCCAACTTCCAAATTTCCATCTGAATCAGATTCGTGGTATATTCTCGTTTAAATCTTGACCGAAAATACTCGCGTAACTTTTGAACATATCTTAAAATCTTTGTCACCGATTAGGTCCAAGTTGGCAGTATCCATAGATGGTCGCGGTTGTAAAAAACATGCCGGAGTTAAGGGTAGATTCATGCTATAGGTCCGATCACGGTCAGATCACGGCCCGGTCCCTGTCAGATTTTGTTACGAACTATTCACACTGTTGCGAAAGTTCCATAAAAAACTAATAGAGGGTTTCTGGGTACATCCCATAAACATCAACAGAAAAGGAGATGGATAGTTTTTCACTTTATATAGAGATCTTTTTAATCATGAAACCAAATTTTTTTAATTTATCCGAATGTCGAAGGAAAACTTCATACCAGTTCCATCACAAGAGGGGTGGAAAGATATTGCAATTCTACATTAGGGAAAGGATTAGAGAATAGAAAGTTAGGCACCACATGCAATTATATTAGATCAAGCATTTCCATTAAAACCGAATCTAATGAGGCCCTATCCAAATTCTCAAGCAAATTGTGACGTGAAAAATAAGTTATCAAATATCGCCTCTGTCGTACTCGGCGAGTTCTAGAAAATAGTTTCGGAATATTGGTTCAAAAGTTCCGTTTATATTTTTGACAATTAATCTCTCAACCAGGAAATGTTGAAAATATTATCTTAACAACTTGCATTCTTCATAAGGTTTGTTCCTACAGAGTAAGAACCCTGTCATGATTCTGCGCAGTGGACAAAAAGTGTTCAAGCAAATATTACCAACTGGTTGCAAATTACAAATTGGCTGTTCCAACAAAAATTCTTATTCATCAGATAACTGTCAGAGCGGTTTGCTGATTCTTCTCTGATTGTCCGTCAGGAGTGTGCGCAATAGCGAAAGAAATCACGAGAATTTGATTAGAGGTTATGTTATTTCGTTATTTGTTGTTTTACCTCCCTGATATTTCTGTGTTCCGTGTGTTATTTGTGCATTTTAAAGATAATATTTTAAATATTAACATGAGTGATTCGGATTCTCCAGAATTTATATTTACTGAATCAGATAGTGAAATAACTGATTTGACATCTGAAACAGACAGCGATTTTGAAATTTTAGTTGAAGAAAGGGAAAAACCAAAAATTACACTTTTCAACGAAGTTGAATTTATGGAACATTTCCGCCTATCAAAAGAAGTGGGACGTGAAATTTCAGAAAGGTTTGCTGAAAGCAATTATTTTAAAAGGCAGTCTGGTCCATATGGAAAATTAAATGCTCTACAACACACCTATATATTTCTGACGTTTGCTTGACATCAAACAGCCGAATTTATCTTTGGGATACCCTCCTTTTCTTCTTTTTTCCATTCTGATATGTACGTGGCGTAGATGTCAATCACTTCTCAACTGTCGTTGTTAGTTTGCTGTTCCAAGAGCATTTTACAATCGGTTGGTTATTAGTAATAAGTGCACATCCGTATGATCGTCAAGTTTGTCAACCGTTGAAAACCAGTTTGGCGACTGTTGTAGGAACAAACCTATAACTTCCTGAGAGACAACAGTGTGCTACTGGAACTAGGGGAATTAGAAAAAGAGCTGCTAGGAGAATGTATCTTAAGACCTTTGTCTCGACAAGGAGGAAATGCATAAATGATCTGATACAAAACACACATCTGCTCGCTACTTTTTCACACTTGCGATTTTTACTCAAACGGCACGATATCGGTTCGTTCTCATATTCGCAGAAAGAAAGAGCGCGGTCAATTGACTAGATCGTTACCTGACCGTGCAGGGTAATATGAATATTTTAATACAAATTGCGTATTCTAATATTTGACTAGACCACGACCGGACCGTGATCTGACCGTCACCGGACCTATAGTAGACAGATTCGCAATCTACTAAAATTGTTTGTAGTTCATCGTATTTTACGCGAGTTTTCCTTTATGGTCGTTTCCAAAATCCACTCCATCAAAGAGCTGCCGAAACATTGAACTTCCATTCAATTCGGTTTGCTTGACTTCATCTCAATTCAACGATAACATCAAATGACTTTGGCTCAACCCTGATGAGCCATGAACCTACGGAGAGTCATAAAAAATGCTTCAGTAGAAAGTAACTTGATAAGTTCTAAATATACGGATGTGTAAACGGCGCAGGTGGTCCAGCATTTCTATCCATTTTTCAAGTAGAGAAGACTAGCAAGATTAACTCCAGTGATTTCAAAGGGGGCTCTGTATTCTATTAATAGGTACAGATGAATATACCAACTCCTGTTTCACCAGTATACGTATGACGATGGGATTCTTAACTGCGACTGGAAGATCTGATAAGGTCGGTCTAGTTTTAAGTCTAAAAATACTTTGCTCATCCTTTATATGTTACAGCTTTCAGTCTTTAACGTATACGGAATATAAGTCATGAAGATGCTCCTAATTCTTCTCTTCGTTCTAACCTAACTTACCATTGTTTCTGATTATACTTAAGCTGGTTGAACATTTCTAAATAATGTTTCCTCACACACTCCCTTAACGACCGCTTAATTACTTTTTACTGGAATCCACAGACGACGACATCTTTCTGAATACGAATAGCAAACTTACTGATGCTATATCTTGATCAGCATAGCTTGGCACTTGAAAGATGCGCTATCGCAAAAGAGGCAAACAGTGCGTAAATCAATGCGCATCTCAAATTACCAATGCGCATTTGAAATTCAAGTGCCAAGCTACTCTGGCCAAGCTATGCTGCTAGCCGCTAATCAGTAGCGGCTGACAACTAGTCTAGTATGACCCGCGCTTTAGTCTAAAGGACTGGTTACACAATACGAGTTGCTGACCTGTGTACTTGCATGGCAGTAGTTCTACTCTCTTCGCCCGGTCACACAAGTGCGAATTACTGTCCTGTTGTCCTGTTCCTTGTACCTTGCTGTAGAAGTGATTACTCCGTTTCAAGGATACTTGGGCGGATGTTATGCTGGAAAGGAAAATTTATTAGATCCAAGATGTTTTATTGTAGAGATGGGAGGCTCGGCGCGAGCACTGGAATCCGTGGACGTGAGTGGTGGGAACCTGATCGTCTGATGCCTAAAAGAGATCTTTGAGCTCGTCCGGAAGATCTTTCGCTTCGTTCAGAATCCAAAGATTCGGTTGTGGGAATTTTTTCTTGGGTTTCTTGGAGAAGACTCTTCTATTTCTTTGTTCTTTGATCTGTCCATTTTGTTCGTAGTCTGGACTGGGCGTGGGTGTTGGAGCTGTCCTTCTCGTAACGCGTTTTCCCTACAGATTTTTTAACCTGGAAACAATTAATGGTATATTAGTGGAGTTATAGATTTGATCCGAAGGGAATCCCTAGGGAGGTAAGAGCATTTCCTGAGGATCCTCCTCTCGGTTGACATGACGGCGTGCAAGAGAAGAAGGGGGTTGAGAAGTTGAGGGCTCTGTAGTCAATTATGGGACGGATGTAGGTCTTGTATGTGTGTAGCAACGTTCGCCAATTTGACCCCCCAGCGCTCAGATGAGAGCGGTTCGCGTCCTTACTCTGTCCAGATTTTTTTGGACTTCAGTCGCCTAATCGAGGGTGCGCGTGAAGCATACTCCCAGGTAGTTGATCTTATCCAAGGCAACGAGTCTCTCTCCCCAGAGCCTGTGGTTAATCTCATTGAGGGATTGGTTAGCATTTTGGGAGTAACTAGGATGTTTGAAAATGATCAGTTGGATTTTTTGTAGGTTAAGTGTAATCCTTCAGTTGCTTCACCATTGGCAAAAATAGTTAAGGAGTTGCTGGGTTTTGGTGTTGAGGGCTCCCGTGCAGGTCTTGGGTAGGAGAGGGAGGGTGAGGGATGTAGTGCGTGTAGATGGCGTACAGCACTGGAGCCAGTGGGGAACTCCTGCGAGAGAAGTGAAGGGATCTGATAGGGAGTTTCCGACTTTGACCTGGATGGACCTGATGGCGGTCACATAGATGTTAATTTTTATAAAGATTATATAGATCGCGCAGACTCGCGGTTGTCAACTTTGTGATACATTACGCATGTTAGCCCCATTGTATTAGGGATGTAGAATATTTTCGAGAGTACGAGATTATGCAATTCATCAAACTATGACGTTGACAGTCTCGTATAGTTGAAAAAATTATCTTCGAATTTCCTCAATTCTCTGTTTTCTTTCATTTTTCGAAATAATAAATTTGTACAAGAGCAAAATGGTTACACTTCCTACAGAGGACAATTTCATGACTGCTACCATAAAGACCAACTATCCTCGGCGGTCTCTGTAAGAGCAATCCGTCGACAAATACACAGCTGATCACAGTTCATAAAAGCGGTTACAAAAATACTTTGCATTGAAATATTTTTTTGTTTTTAACCGCTACTCCAGTCACAAAAACACATGCAACAACGAATAATATACCTAAATTCGTCACTTGCTTACCAGCGTGCAAGTTGATGTAGAGTCGCATGCGAGCTGCTTCTTGTGGCATGGTGGGAGAAGGCGAAATGACAGATAAAAAATATTGTAGTAACTCGAATGCAAAGTACTGACCGACTCGTACAGTAACTCGTATGATGCTGTTATACTGTCAGAGTACATGCACTGCACTGACTCGTATGCTAGCTTTTACTGTGTAAAAAGGCCTTAAAATACCTAATATTAGGAAAGAAATGAAAAATTTATATTTAGTAGATAAAAGTATTATGTTGTATTATTTCCCAATTATTATTATTGTTTTCATAAAGTGTCCATTTTAAAACAAAATGAGGGATCAAATAGGACATATATTATCTAAATGTACTAAAGTCACATATTCAATGTATTGTTTATTAAAAAAAATCAAGGTTTAAAGCTTTTATGTACGAAGAAAAAAAACATTTACCTGGTCTTCAATAGCATTCAATAAAAAAACCATTATTTAATTTCACAAAAAATAGTAACTCAATCTGGATTGACACAAATCGTGCCTTGGGGAAATCCCTATATTTTATCGGCACGACCGGCTGAAACGTGAGCAGAAAAACTTAACTGAAATCAAAGCTTTCAGGCTATTTCGGCCCGAATGGAATTCCACATTTCACTTCACGCTTCGATCTCTCACCATTCACAGGTTAACAGTGTAAATCAAAAGTTAATAATACCTTCGACAGAAATGGCACAAATAAAGTAACGTATTTTCGGTTGCCTGCGTATGCGATAAGTAATTATTTTAGGGAAAATATAAAAGGATTTTTTTTTCACATAATATGATGAATGAGGAATAGTGATGATTGTAGCCCCTATTCAATTTTAAAACGAATCATCGGAAGTGGTTTAACGATAAAAGATTACCGATTTTTGTATTAATTTAATTTAATTCATATCATTAACTAATATATTATTTATACGTGTAGTAAAATTCTATGTATATTGCATAATATTTATATAGAAATTTCTTGAATAGCAGTAAATTATCCCATTAAAAAATTATGAACAATTACGTGATATATCAACTCCTGGAAATTTTGTAAATATCAAGTAGTAAAAAAATATGAGAAGGAATTAAGAATTATTAAAGGGGGAAGAAGGGGTAAAATATCTCGGCAAAACAACAACAAAAACAAAAGATAAATTATGGTGATCTTACCATAAAGTTTTCTCTTTAAAACTTTTACTATTTACATATAAATAACAATTATTATTTAATAAATCAAATAAAAAGTACCACGTAAATGTATTTAGTTATTAGGAAACACCGACTAGTTTTGGTTAAAAAACCATCTTCAGGACTAGAAACGAAACAATTGCTCGATATAATGCTAGAGATCGGGTACAGGCCCAGACATTGGGGAAAAAATCGAAGTACTCTGTGACACATGACAGAATGACACATGACAGAATGACACATGATAGAATGACACATGATAGAATGATACATGACAGAATGACACATGACAGAATGACACATGACAGAATGACACATGACAGAATGACACATGACAGAATGACACATGACAGAATGACACATGACAGAATGACATATGACAGAATGACACATGACACGTAAAAAAAAAATGTATCTTCACAGGTTATGTTATATTCACAAAGCAAAATGAAGAGGGATCTTTGAAAGGAAAGGGGAAATTCGATTAAAATGGGTAAAAATCAGAAAGGGATCAAACTGAATTAAAGGAAGTACCATAAAAGTGAGTAAGAGAGCAATTGTGTGAATTTATCTGAAAGAAAAATATAGTTCTCTTTAGGTCTTAATTGTTAATTAATTCAAGTGTAATTATTGTTCTGTGAATCTCAAACATTTCGAAGAGGTTTTAGTCTATTACCTTATAAAATGAATGGTTTTGTGCAATGATATGATTAGCAAACGAAGTAACATCTGCATTTTTATATTTGTCTATATATGCTCTTTGATTCTAGTTAGCAGTCTCCAAAACCGTAACTAGGACTTGTTGGCGCCTGTGGCAGATCACATATTTTGCGCCTCTTCCTACCTTCAAAATGAGTCTCCACTTGATTTTCTCCTTTTGCATAGGATTTAAAAACTGATAATCAATAAACCCACCTTCGTTCAATTTTTTTTCGAATGCCTTTAGCCGGATATAATTTTCACGGTGGCTTACCGAATTTTAGTGACGAGGCAACAATGGATTCAAATGTTTCCAATCTCTAAATCCGGTTATCCAAATACTATTTCTATTATTATTTCAAAATAGTATGCATGGTAAGCAAAAAAAATTGAGTCCAGCTCTTTGCAGTATATAATCCATTTTCTGGCTACTATTTCACCATTTGCCATTATTTTCATTAACCACTGAATTTAAAATTTTCTGTTTTCTGTTATTGGATAAAATGTAACATCATCACCAAAATCAGTGCCATGTTCGATATACATCTTAATGGTGTCTTTGTTAATAATACATAATCCTTAGGATTATTGAAGTCAATATTATCGATTTGCTGTTCAGGTGATTCTGGTCCAGGATCTACATTTTCATTTTCCATTAATTCTTCATTTACATTTTCAGATGTAGATCTACCTCTTTCTATTTCTTCGCTTTCTTCTTGGTTTTGAATTTAGACCATTTCATCTTCACTATCTGCTGAGCTCGAACTGATAAGTCGTTCACTATTCTCAGATATGGCAGTAGGATTGGCACAAGAACCTTTGAAATATCGCCGGTATTACGTTTAACGGCAGCAAGTCGTTGCTCTCGTATTTTTTTATTTTGTGAACCTGAGAACTTTTTTTGGTAGCTTTTTTGAATTTCTGAAAAATAAAGTTGTATATGTTGTATGTTTTTATCAAAACAAAAAAACATCTGAAAAAATAACAATTATAAAAAAAACATCTAAATAATGTCAAAAGCGCAATGAGCAGCAAAGCTTAAGCTCCCTCGAATAGCCTAAATCACATTAGCACCATGGAGTAAAAAAAAGGGTTTGTCAATGACTAGCACACAGAGCTTACAGAAGATCCAAATACTCGTTCGCGCGCCTAATGATGCTAGAAGCAACGAAAATGAGCGAACGATAAAGCTAAATCGGCAGCGCAGGATATAATGTAAAACAAAGGTGCCAAACTGACGCTGCCC
This sequence comes from Neocrepidodera transversa, assembly GCA_963243735.1. Classification (NCBI taxonomy): domain Eukaryota; kingdom Metazoa; phylum Arthropoda; class Insecta; order Coleoptera; family Chrysomelidae; genus Neocrepidodera; species Neocrepidodera transversa. The sequence continues at coordinate 9,749,282 of OY725353.1, read as the reverse complement.
ACTATCGTACGCCCTTGCCCATTGTGCGCCCGTGGCCACGCCCTAGCTACGGCTCTGGCAGTCTCCTACTAGATTGACCGATATAAACTGCATTGTAATCTGAACAGCAGAGTTTATAAATACCTATTCTATAAAAATAAGGAATTGGTATTAACCAAGAAAAACTAGATGTTGTTATTGATCTTGAAAGCAACTTTAATATTAGGTTTGTTCCAGAAGCGAGTTCCTAACTTGTTATAAACATACTGAGTTGCGCAGTATAAAATTACTCTTCCAATATTTTGTACTGCGCAGACTCCTGATTCATTATTTTATACTGCGCTTCGGGAACAAGTCTATTATGTTTAATAATTTTTGATGACTTATAAGAGAGATTGTCAATAAAATGTGAAAAACATGATATAATTACAACCGCATCTGGGACTCCTAGTTACTCTAGGATAATAGTGCCCACTGTTTCCCGGTACAATGGTCCAATATCACAAGCGCTGACCCACGCCACACAGGTATTGTGCAGTTTAATTTCGGATACTAGTACCATTGGCTTCCACAGTAGGTCAGACAACTCAAGCAACTGATAAAGTTCCTCAACCCCGGTGAAGGTAAGTCTCATGGTACCTCCCTGGCCCCTCTCCTGTCATCGTACTTGTTGTTGATAATAAATAATTAATGTGATTAATTGAGGTATTTTTCTTGTCTTCCTTCTCCAAAGGAAACTGTAGTTCAAGAAACTTGGTCCAAAGGAGAAACTGAAGAAACTGTAGTCCAGAGAAAAAAACTTGGTAAAAAGAAAAAACGAAGTCCAGAGGAAAAAAAAATTTTCCAAGAAAAAAACTTCTTGACCCAGGAAAAAAACTTCTTGGTCCAGGAAAAAAAAACTTCTTGGCCAAGAAAAAACCAATATAACATGAGGGGGAGAAAATAAAAAGAAATCTTCAGTAAGCGACACGAACGATATAAAGTCAGTTATTTTGACTGAGTAGGCAAAGAGAAGAACATTATTAGCATGGGAAAGACATTTTATTGGAATACCAAGAGAAGAGAGGGACATGACGAGAAGAAATAAGAAGGAGATATCAAGCGTGTATGAAACTAAAATATATTGAGTAGATAAATAATGAAAATACAGAGTAGCATAAAAAAACGTAACACGGTTACAGCATTTGAAAAATTTCAACCTCGCAGGAACTTTACCGACCAAGCAAAAAATCGCCTGGTGTAACTACATAAATGATACGAAAAACCTAATTGTTCACAGGTCACTAATGACTTGCATACACAGGATATGCCGATCTTTGCACGAACTGAGCAAGTTTGGACCAATCCGGTTGTCGGGGTACTACCGACACTAGCAAGGTTTTTGTGCACGCAGGATAGGTTACTGGATCGACTTCGGCCAATTATTAATGTTTGACTGACCAATTTCATTATTGAATTCTATCAGATTTTTTCTAATATATCTTTATACTTTTTACTAAGCAAGGTAATATTCTTTCTTTTTTGGAAGTAAAATTAACTGATCCTGAGCCTCAATCTAAAATTATTATCCCAAAGTACTCGTATTGAACCTTAAAGAAATCTCTAAATTTTCTACCAAGATTACGTATCTTTCCTTGAATTAAGTTTTGTAAAGCTGTACTAAAATATAACCTGTATAACGATGAACGAATTATGAATATTAGTATTCATAACTGTTGGATGAATATTACGCGGCGAACGTGTTAACATTAATCCATAATTTCGAAGGACCAAACTTATGGGGTAGAAGTTACACCAATACGAATGTTGAAATAAGAATAGTATTTGAAATTGTAAGGTAACATTTTATTCCATTATTTTTTAGGTACTCACTGTAAACACTATTTACATTTTTTAATTTGAAAAACTCAGAAAAGTTTTTGGGTGCGGTTAACCCGATATTTAATTTATATAAAAAAGCTTTTTTACTCTAGTAAAGGCATGACTGACTTGATTCACTGTCGAGATGCGAGAGAGCATGTGTGCTCTGATTTTTAACTGAGAGGAGGGTTGGTAGTTTTTTATTGGTAGGAGACATGTGACATGATACGTAAATAGCCTTAAATTAAGCATCTTAGCGGGAAGAAACATGTCTATATTTTTTATCTCTTATTATGACGGGATAATATAAGAGAAAAATAAGCTTGCATAGCAACAGTTGCTTGTGTATTTTATTTTTGTTAACTGTACTTTGCAAGCAAACGGAAAAAAAGTCTGAGAGAAAGACCGAATAATATTGTGTTAATTTTAAATCTATTTCTAAATTATAAAATATTAAAATGTACACAATAATGAACATTAATATGAAATAATAATTAATATCATTAATTTTAAAATAAATATGAATTAGTTTGCATTTTATGGATAATATTCCAGTGAAATTTATCCAAACGGAAATATATTTTTTAACCAGATTTTTCTTTGAACTTAGTTCAGTAAATTCGACTTCAAAATTTTGATTCACTTTTACGTTTTGAAGGTGGAAGTTAAAATTTTTCATGAAAGTCAAGTAATAACATCGAACTGGCAACGTCGATCAGTCCGTTGACTAATAATTAGTGTCATCTGTGTTTACGTGGCCGAAGTGTTTTAAAAAATTCCTGTGTCTCAGCTAGAAACCACTCCGCAGACAAATAAATCTAGCCTGGGAATTTGAAATAATATTACTGTTTTGTTCAATTTTTTTTTTAAAAACCTAACTAAGTCGTATATTTTTTTATTAAATACTTGTAAATTGATTTTTTCAGATTTTAACAAGGTTTATATAAATACAAAGAAATTAAAGATTTTTAAATTATTTAAATAATCTTTTTTGCACTACCGTGTGTAAAATAAAATACTAGTGCGTAAAGTAAAGTATATTACGGCACTTGAATCTAGAATGTACAACGGGCCCTAAGTTTTTTTATAAAAGATACTTAAATTTATTAAATGTATTTTTTTACAATCTAATTATTTTTCAATTACTTACAAAGTAGTTTCCATTAATGAACGGTTTACTAATTATATTTGAAATTAGTTCCTTGTTCGAAGTTATCGCAATACTTATTTAAATGTTTGACGATAGCAACAACTACCATTTTACAATTTATTAATAAAAACCATAATTTTAACCTTACAGTAAATGTTTTTAAAAAAATATTCAATATTTCTTCAAACAAAAATATAAATCCATTTTGGTTTTAATACTTTAAACAAAGGATATGACAAAGTAAATTTATATTATCCATCTACTTAAACGGAAGGAAAACATGAATGATTTAACGTCAGTACAGTGAATCTTTAATGGAAACAAGATGTCAGATTAAGTTGTGATTGCTTATTCGATGTTAAAGTTTTAAAACCTTTTCCGAAACTCTCTCTAAAAAGTACCCTTCAAAAATGTCATTGTGAATTAGATTCCGATTCGTGAACGTAAAAGTAAAAATTGATTTAATATTCGTTCAAAAACTAACGAGAAATTTTATCTTTACTAAATTATTATACAAGATGATCCAATATTAAAGAAAATTACAGATTGCCACAAAGACTATTTAGTTTGGGTATGGAGAATATTTAATCAAACTGAAACTATTCGCTGTGTGCAACTTGTAGACTGAAATGTCCCATACAATCAAAATCAAATGCAGGCATTTTGATATTTAAAAGATGAATATAATATTAATAACTGATTTTGAGGAAATAATGCATGATATAAAATTCAAACAAAATGCACTAAAGAACGGTGCAAAACTGGCATTTCGTCACAGATGCTCGGTGGAGGAGAAAATTCAACAGAAAATAAAAATAATAACTGCGAAATGCGTGCGAACAACGTCGCAGAGGAAGTTTATAAAGTTTCATTAAAGATAAATATATTGGGCTTTGAAATATATATTTTTATATGTTTAATATTATTTAACATTCACAATATGTAATATGTTTATTAAAACGAACCGTTTATACCGGGTTGTGACGAAGCCAACATTTTAAAATTTGACTTAATTTAACCGCTAAAAATTAATAGGTACGTAAGTTATATTAAATTAAATACTACATTTTTGCGTTGGTTCGATGCCTATGTGGTTTAAGACACGGATTTGAAAGCAAAGGCTCGTGGGTTCGAATCTTAGATATACGTTACGATAGATACGGCATGTAGGTTATTTGTTTTGTAGGTCCGGGGGGGTTTAGCGTGCTATGTCAGTGATTGGTCGTTTTCAAATTTCGACATGGTTTGACCAATGAGAAATCAGTTTCCGACTCATATTACGCTGTAAACATTACCCCTCACCTACCCAACAAATACTACATGATAACGTATCTAGCGCACCATATATGATCTAAGGTTCGAATCCCCAAAAGCTTGTTAATTTTTTTTTCACCAAATAGTTTTTTTATTATAATTTTGAATAATTTTTATTCAGAAAACCTACAAAAAAATCTGTTTTTTTTATTTTAAATGAAATATTAATCGAAACGAACCGTAGGTAAAAACATTGTCGTGACTCGGATTAAAAACTTTGCCGCGAAATTAAACTGCTTCGAGTAATTCTAGTTTAATATGGCGGATTTTCTGAATAACAATTATCCAAAATTATAGTAAAAAAGTTACTTGTTGAAAAAAAAAATACATGCATCTGGGGATTCTACTTTCAAATCCGTGTCTTAAACCGCATAACCATCGAACCAATTTTCAATCCAAGTAACGACAAAGCTAACATACCTACGATTAGCTTTTTCTTTGTTCACATTCATATGGAACATATTTCGGCGAACTTTCCGTATTGTTGTTGACATTTTGGTTCGCCGAAAAATGTTCGGAGCAAAGTTCAGGTGCTGATCACGGCAACCGCTAGCATAGGCTGTCAAAATGCTCCGCCTTCTCGCACAGAGAGTAAAATAGCTTTCATTAAAAAAATTAAAACGATATCACGGGATAAAGCACCATTCAGGATAATTTTTATAAATATTCCTAAAATAAAGGCTAATTGTTCAATTTTTTGAGACTGTTAGGGGAACTAATGGAAAGCACCATTTTTCTGCTACCTAAATATTTTATAATTGCGATGAAACGGTAATCATGGCGGTTCAAGATCCAGGAAAAATAATGGCATTGAAAGATCAGAAATATCATAGCATTGTATACAATAAATGCTTCTGGTAGCTTCACGCCTCCCATGTTTATTTTTTCCCACTCTTGGAGAAAGATGGTCCGACAGGAGCTTTGTATAAATGTTTCAATAACGGTTTGATTAATAAAGATCTTTTTGTTGACTGACTTCTACGTTTTATATTACATGCTAAATCTTCTGAATTTGAACCCATTCTATTAATTTTAGCTAACCATTCCAGCTATAGTTATTTTCGAGCACTGTAAGAGGAACCATACATATTATAATTCTGTTAAAACCACCGTACACCTTACTATTTTTGGACCACTTAAAGCTGCTTGTAAAAAGCAATGTGGCAGAAAAAATACAACCATCTCTTTTTTCCAAGTCTTATTCTAGTGCTGCCAGTTTCAACAAAAGGGAATACGGGTCCAAAATGACTAGAATTTTTGCTTTAAACTATAGCAACATTAGAACTGAAGACTTTATTCCTGCTGAGGTTCTTCAAGCTGAACCTATGGCCTTTGAAACCCTAACAGTAATGGACCGTGCAGTTACTCCTAGTGTTGAAGATATCCTTCGTATAACAACCAAAAGTGTGTCTTCTTAGGCTTCGGTTGGTATGAACGTTGCGTGTCGCAAAATTTACAGTGTTCCTAGGTAAAACGCTGATGTTGGGTTGTAAGCAAAATTGCACTGACCTGGTGAGTTCACTTCAGCGTTATGAGTTTGATGAATGCGTATTAACCAACTGTATTTTGGTTGGTCAGGGCGCAGTATCATAGCTGAACTTAAAGCAACAATTATTTAAAACTGAATTATAGTAATAATGAAATTTTCCCAAGAAGATGATAAACTATTGCTAAACATGGTGAAGCAGCATAAATCGTAGCTACAACGGCTCGGAAGTTAAGAATAATATATGGAATCTGGAGAACTTAAAATGTCTCCAATCACAACCTTCCTTTCTTCTTTATTTTTTAGAACAGGTAGCTAAATGATTCTCAAACCCGTGGTCAAAAATTTCAGTGTCTCTCCAACCACTTTTTGAATCATTCAACCTAGAGCCTGCTGGAGCTTTAATCATGCAGTAGGTCCATTTATATTTTCCTTTAGATATGGTGGAAGTAAATCCCCGTCAGCACAGCCGAAAATCATCACCGTGAAGCAGAATTTCGTCGAGTTCTTCATTATTTCAGGATATCTGCAAGATCTACAGAACAATACTTCAGTCTTTTTAGGTTGATCATGAAAACCAGATTCAACTAAATTGATAATGTTTTCCTACCTGGACTCTTTTTCTGAAAATATCGGTCGCAAAAGTATTTGATGATAATTTGCCCCATTTACATCCTGGCTTGTCTTTAAAAACTGGAACTTTTTGTCTTTAAGTTGTCCAAATAACTTTTTATTTATGATACGACGTAAATCAGTGTTATGGGGATACCTTGTTGAGTACCTGAGAAGATGTGGTTAACGTAAGTTTTTGTTTACATAAAATTTTTTATGCCTAAGATAAGGTGGATGTACCAATACTCTATGGCGTACAATTTGATGAATAAGCATAAAATCAGCAAGAGATGTTGGCTGAAACTCAAAATGACCTACTGGCTATACACCACTACAGTTCGACCCATACTTACATATCTTAAATCACGGTACTGAAATTTAAGCCATTTTAGTCTGCGTTGCTGATAATATAGACAGGCAATAGAAGCTAAATCCATCTATATTGCCCCGAACAGCAAGCAGTGATACAGACACTAAAATCACACTAATACTTGTATGTGACTGCCTACAATCACTTAGTGCCTTGGCAAAGAACAAAAATGTGAATATTGTTTGAGTACCAAGCCATAGTGTGGTAGAAGGCAATGAAAAAGCTGACAACATCGCAAGGAATTGAACAGAAGACACCTTTATGTGACCCGAACTACCATGTGGAATTCCATATGCTCACTGGTTCGTCAGAAAATAAAACAGTGGATGCTCAACCAGTATACTAATCATTGGAAATCTTTCACGGCAATAGGCACATGAAAAGTGTTAAAACAACCTTCAAATGATCTATTACAGCTTAACCATCGACAACTGAAAGAAATTGTCGGTCTACTAACAGATCATTGCAAAACTATGCACACACACACATACAGATGATGGGACTCCATTATGGAACCACCAATTGCAGAATGTGTGATATAGCAGGAGACACTGCAGGATGCTTAATGTTTGACTGTGACGCACTGGTGCAAAACAGAAGAGGTATTTTAGCTATAACCAATGCACAAGATGGTTTAGCAGGACCAAACGTGGTTTAGAGAATCCTCAAGTTGACCCAAGCTTTAGGATTCAGTGTAATGAACTAGGGCGCCTTGCAAGAAGGAGCAAAATAGGTCAATGACCGAGTAGCAAAGGGATAAAGTAGCTTAACTACAACTAGATGGCGTCTAATGCACAGAGAGTCAGATATAGATTTTTGATGATTGGGCCAAAGTTACCCGATTGACTGTATTCTAGTTTGGACTAGCTCTGTATACGATTTAAAAAAAAATGATTTTAGGGTTTATTAATTAAACTAGACAACCATCAGAGACATAAAAGATTAATTTTAATTTGTGCTGTTTAAAGTATACAAGGTGTTGAACTCGTTACGATTTTCATGAAAAAAGTAGTCAGACCTATTAAAGTACAGGGTATCTAATTAAAAAAAAAATACTGTCCAATTGCTACTTTAAAATATGAGCCTTAAGACTGGGTACTATGTCAAAATTTCCAGATTTAGAAGTTATTGGACTTTATCGCCCTGTATAACTACAAGGCCAAAAATTTACAATAATTCACCTATTGGACATTATTAAATTTTTCTTATGTTAATATATTATTAGATACATTTTTTTTAGTGTAACAAAGTTAAACATCTGTTATTTAATATACAACATACTATTAAGGAATCAATTTATCAGCCTTGCACTTTTTAGATGTTAGACACGCTTAGTACCGTTGATAAACAAATTTAAAAAATTGCAACATTAGTGGATATCCTTCATCGATTACGCATATTTTCATATTTCTTGTTAGTTTTAGTGCACCGAATAAAATGTATTTTTAAAAATTATAAACTCTGCTTTAGTAAATATGTGTGAAGGTAAGAGAACGTCTTTATTAATTTAACTGTTAAATATTAAAAAAAATATGTAATATTGTTATGATATACTAATTAAAAAAATAAATTAAAAAGGTTATCCATTATCTCAAATGTGGTCTACTAATTAGTAATGAGTGCACATAAATAATAATTTAAATGAGACAATCTACTTGTCAATAAATTTAATTTTATTTTATTTTCGATAAATAATATTAGTTATTTAACTAATTTTATCTGGTAAGTTTTAATTTTTTTAAATGTTAGTTTCCTACCATAAGAATTACTGTATTCTAGGCTTGATGATGGCTTGTCGCCGAAACTAGTCGAAAATAATAATAATAATAATAAAAATTTTATGGTACTCGACTAAGAGTTTCTTTACTAATTAAAAAAATTCTCAATTTTAGTGTGGGTTCTATAAAAAATAATAAAGTATTGTTATTTTTCGTAATTTAATAAAAAAATCAACGAAGGAATTTTTGAACGAGAAAGTTTATTCATAATTTATGGAATTTTAAAATAAAAAAAATATATACCAACAAATAAAATGATGTATTTAGTTTCATTGAATAAAAAATATAAAATAAAATCTTAATTTATCGAAGTTGAATTAAGGGGGTGATCGTTTAAAGATATCAATTTGTATTAGTAGGAAGATATTTGGAGGAGGATTGGAATGTTAAATTATAAAATTTCTGGAACAGCAGTAATAAATTAAAAATTCGTGAAACAGGGAAGATGGATTTTAATTGTATAATATATATTGTAATGTTTATTATTTTTTATAGAACCCACCCCAAAATTAAGATTTTTTTAAATTAGTATATCATTAGAAAATTTTTGTTTTTCTTCGGGTTCATACTGCTATGAATCGGTTTGGCCCTGATCTAATTAATTATGTATTTGTTATTTGTTAATCTTATTCATTAACATGTTTGTTTCTGTTTTAAGGAACTTTGTGTATATTCACAATCAGTTTTGGAACATCTGAGTAGTGAAAATGTTCTTATCATCACTAACATTATGTGCACTTTACGCACTTTCAGGTAAGAAATTGTACCAGTCACATTGGATACGTTCAATAATTTTTTTTCTAATTACTAATCTTAGTTTATTATAAAAATACTAGTATTTATCAAAAATAAAATACAATATTTAAACTGACAATGACAAATCAAATTTATAAAATATCAATATTGAATTTTAGACTTTAATCCTAGGAAACCATAAAATACAAAAAACTGCTATTAATGATCCATTAACTAGTATAAGGCTAGTATAAAAAGTTTCCGACCCCAATAATAGAGGAGGCCACGATGCTAAATGTGGATTTACTCGAGCGTCGATTAGATTTCGAAGCATAGAAAAGAAAAAAAAGTTATATAATGTATACCCGTTGATCGGTGGCGGAAGCGTCTTTAGAAATTCAAAAATGTAAAAAAACCGTTACATAAAAATATCAGAGCGCGTCAGACATTGATATTATTCTTATTATTGATATTATATATGCCCAACGTATCTTTAATAATGGAGGATGCTTGATCTGACGGTTTACACGATGGGGGTGGCTGCACGGAAGGGTTGAAAATAAACAAAAATAAATTTATTGGGGGTGTTAGATATTTTAAGGGTGTGGCAAGTATACCCAAAGAAAGTTCTCATTTAATATTCTGACGATTTGGACGTATCGCAAACTCTCGGGGATTTTTGAAAAATGAAGAAAAAAATCGTCGTTTTGAAATACTCGAGCGCGTCAGATTAAGATACATATGGTTCATCTTAATGTCCTAGAGGTGCTGACTAATAATCTGACGATTATTCGGAAGGATTTCATAAATCTGACAATTTAATGATTTTTTTTAATAATTGAATTAAGTCCATTAAAAATCACAGGAAATAACATGCAAAGAAAAAAATATATATTTTTAAACTGGATACATATATTGAAATGAATATTTTTTTTTATCTCAATTTGGAGTCAGTTCTAGATGAATAAAAAATAATAAATTACAAATTACTATTAAATAAAATATATAAATGTCCTGTAATTATACCTTCTTAGTGTGCGTATACAATTGTGTGAATCAGAGTGAATGGATTTAGTAGATTTGTGGACTTGTTGTAATAGAAGTTTGGTTCAAAAAATCACACATAAGCTATCGCGTGGTCGAATAAATATTTCGAAGGACCACCCTATAATTATTACACGTTTAGGGGACGTGGGACAATAAAACATATCATCCTGCTTTCTGATAAGATTTAATCAGCAAGCTTTAAACGTTAAAGGTTAACACATAAATTTACAATAATTACACAATGTTTATCTAATAGTAAACAACAACAATAGAAGTTCAGCTAATAGTAAACAACAACAATTAAACAGAAATTCATCTACTAGTAAACAACAATTAAATTCTACTAGTAAACGATAACAATTAAATTGGTAACGTTTGATACAGTAAATTTAAATGAAAGTAAGAACAAGACATAAATAGTTCCGAATATAGCACAATACATTTAACAACAGCGCATATAAAACAGATATAACTACAGGAAAAGGGTGTCCATAAGAGGAGCTCTCCCTTGGTATATCCTGGACCGTGTCCTAAGGAATTCTAAATTGGTCTGTTAGTTTTGGCAACACCGCTCTCATGCAAGATGATCCATATGATTGATTAATTATGAGATAGACCAGTGGTCTTTGCATAATTGTAATAAAATGGAAAAGATCTGTTCCCTAAATTTCACACATTAGACATTATATTTTAGGTTTAAAACCATTCACAGGTAGATAACGAAGCACTATATTAATTTACATATTAACTGCTCGACGGTTGAAGTGGAAGAGAGGGTTGTCACGGTGCTCACCTTGGCTGGAGCCGTTGTTGAGAAAAAAGAGAACTAAACAGTGGCGTAGCAGATCTTCAAAAGTTAAAGTGATTTTAACAACAATATTAACTTCATTATCTTGATCTTTTACTCCTTCCGAAAATCTTCTAGTCTGCTCTACTTATTATTGCACCATAACTTTATAATTGCCTATTTCTTCTAATTAATCTTCGGATTTTTTTTTAAATACTTTTATATATTGAAAATTCCTATATTCATATATTTTTTTTATTGGTATATAATTGAATTTACTCCTTCATATCTATATATTTCTTTACATAAATCTTATATAATTAACATTTCCATAATAATTTTTTCTATTGACAAAAAATTTGTTTATTATTTTTTTACCTTTCATCTGTTTTTTCCCAAATTCAATATTTTCTTACTAGATTTATATTAATAAAAAAATTTTTAATTTTACCCTTTATATTATTACTTAATTTTTTTTATATCATATCTATTTTTTTTTAATTTTCATAATAATAATAATGAAATAATGATGTGCTCAAAAAAATAAAAACAAGACTCTTCATATCCACAATTGTTGATTTAGGATAATAAATTATATACCAATTAATATTAATGAATTCATTAAAAATCGAACCTTTTTTAACAATAAACTATGTTTATAAAATTCAAACAAAACTCATAAAGAGTATTTCATTCAAATATTTATAGAAAAATAATTTTTTTAACTATTTTTTTTTCATCTTCATCTTCATCCGTCCACAATTTCATCCTCAGATTCTCTTCTCTAGAAATGTCACGCAAATATTGATCATTACAGAATTTATGATTAGGAAAATTTGTTGTGTTCTGTGGCAGCATTTTTTAAAAGCTCTATAGACATACTAGAGCGTACCAAAGTGAAAGATAGAAAAGAGTGAGAAGGAAAGAAAAACGCGTAGTTGGAAATACATAACTCTCAGTAGCGGCACGCACCACACTTTATTGATGATTTTAAGAACTTCGGTTTGATGAAATCTTCAGATTATATTATTTTCGTGATCCCTAAATTATTTCCTTTTAAAAGCTCTATAGACATACTAGAGTGTACGAGAGTGAAAGATAGAAAAGAGTGAGAAAGGAAGAAAGGCGCGGAGTGGGAAATACATAACTCTCAGCCAGCTGCACACACCACACTTTATTGATTATTTTAAGAACTTCGGTTTGACGAAATCTTCAGATTATATTATTTTCGTGATCCTTAAATTATTTCCTTTTAAAAACTCTATAGACATACTAGAGTGTACCAGAGTGAAAGATAGAAAAGAGTGAGAAGGGAAGAAAGGCGCGGAGTGGGAAATACATAACTCTCAGCAGCTGCACACACCACACTTTATTGATTATTTTAAGTACTTGACAAAATCGGCAGATTATATTATTTTCGTGATCCTTAAATTATTTCCTTCAAAATGAAAAAATTAACCGCGCTCGAGTATAACAAAGTAACGTTTTTTTACATATTTGTATCTCCCCCACTTCCTTACGTCACACTGAAATCGTCAAATAATTGGAATGTACACTTTTAGGATACAATAAAATCGCCCTACCTTTACTATTCTGATACTTTATCCTAGACGGGCGGCTATATATCAAGGGCTCATACCCGGTAAAGGTACTCAACTAGGTGCAAGGTATCCCCCATATATTAATTTGCTGAGCTTCAGTAAATCTCCAAATCCCCGCTTGGCCTCCCCTACTACAAGAAAAGCTAGCGAACCAGTTTTCGCATCTTTACTAGAATTTTAACCATGGAAAAAATCAAGTATCAAGTAAATCAACGATTCTGCATCATTTACCATCGTGATCTTTAAGATAGCTGAATTTAAATGTGTCTGTACCAATTTGGAAGACAATGAATGTTCGGAACGTCCAAAAACTGCAACCACTGATGATAACATCGCTATTGTTTACTAAATGGTACTAAGTAATGTTTTTGTCACATATTTAATTAAAATTAAGAGATGAGAAAACTGTACACGCGTTTAGTGCTGCATGGACCAAAAAAGTGTTGGAATAAACATATCCAATGTTCCATTAACGCAATTTAGGTGCAATAAATCAAAATTTTATCGCTAAAGGTAAAACTTTGATACACCTTTAACACTCAAGAATAAAAATATACTTAAAGCAGTGTATTAGGAGGGTAATCGGCTCCAAAAAAGGCAAAATCTGTTCCTTTGACTGGGAAAGTGATAGTGGCTATTGTTTGTAATAATACATTATCTTCAAAAAGGAAACACCAATATGGAAGCATACTATGCACCATAACGTGACAAGCTGAAGAAAAAAATTGAGGAAAACTGCTACAATTGCAGGAAAAATGTTTCTCCAAGACAATGCACTCAACGCTGCCATTTCAAAAATCCACAAATTAGGTTTTAAATTGCTTGACCATCTTCCTTAGTAGATCAAGAGACTTTTTTAAAAAACTATTTTGAAGAGAAGGACGCTAAGTACTATTTGGACTACAAGGCGACTTATGTAGAAAAATAAAAATCGTTTAAAGACAAAATTTCTATGTTAGGTTGGAAACTTTTCAGACCTAGGCTGCAACAGTTCCTCCCCATTTCCCATGTTAAATCCTATAAGTAATCGCTAAGGTCAAAAATAGCGAAATTGGCTCTAAAAGTGGTAGTGGTAAAATTCGATTCGTTTCAAAATCAGTTCAAAGCTGTTCGAGACCTGTTTAAAGGTGTTCAAGAGCTGTTTAAAGCTGTTCAAGAGCTGTTTAAAGATGTTTCAGACCTGTTTAAGACCTGTTTAAGACCTATTCGAAAGCTGTTCGAGACCTGTTGTTGTTGTTGTTGTTGTTTGTGAGATCCATGTCAACATCTGAAAAAGATCCTCTTGTTGGACTTCATCTTATTTCAGTAGTTTTAATTTATTTTTTATATTTTGAAGTTTTAGAATAAGTCTCATTTTCAAGTGTTTATTAATTTTCTCCATGATGTTGTCATCGTTCTCACAAACAACAACAACAACAACAACAACAATAACAGGTCTCGAACAGCTTTCGAATAGGTATTAAACAGGTCTGGAACAGCTCTTAAACAGCTCTTAAACAGTTTTTGAACAGCTTTAAACAGCTCTTAAACAGTTTTTGAACAGCTTTAAACAGGTCTCGAACAGCTTTGAACTGATTTCGAAGACATGAGTGCCATTTTGGTAGTCATGTTCATTTCGGCGTAGTGGATATTCTATTTTCTCCATAGATTTTAGAACGAATGCTAATGGGTCAAAAAAATAGCTATTTAACAATTGACTTTTTCTGATTTAAGATTGAATGCCACTTTTGAATTCTAGAATGATAATTTTTTTTAGATCTGTGTATCCTTTTTGTATACTGTAAATAATATAGTATAAAATTATTTAATTTTTAGAAGCTAATAGACTTATTTTTGTTTTAAGGCCCTTCATCTATACAAATCCAGAATGGAACTTATCAGTTTTATTCCATAAACAGGAGAATATGTCCTGAAATAGATCCAAAAAGAGACACTATATTTGAACTTTATACAAGGTTTGTACACTACTTAAAAAATATCTTAAAAAAATATAAAAATTTTTTTTTGCCTCTTCTATGGCCTACTATATATTTTGTTTACGCACTAGTAGAAACCCAAGCGCTAAAAAGGGGTATAAGTTACCTGTAAAATTGATATTTTCAATAAACTAATAAATTGGGAAAACATAACTTTAAAAAATTGTAACGCTTTTTGCGTCATCAAGCGATCTCTTACCTTGGGCTCCACCTTCCGTTTATATTCTGAATTCCACTTATACCTGGCAACATCAATGGGGAAGAATAACCCAGGATTCGTTATTGCATTGACAAAATCACTAGCAGCCAGATGGACAAATTTTACTTGCCCTAATAGGTTGAGCACCAGGATATTCGCTACTAGGACGTTAAAGTCAAATAATATTCTTTAAATAAAAAGAATTGCTTTTAATAAATACTAGAAATCTGATGAGGAAGAACTGAGCAACTATTTTTTTTCGGTGACATGTCTGGTCAAGCGGCTTGCGGTCGACTGAGCTTGGCTTCTCCTTCAACTCGACCTACCTATAAAGGTCGCTGAATCGGGTTCTCGGCTGGAGCTCCTACTCAAACTATAACTCTAACTGCAACTGATGAAAATAATATCGGCAGTTAAGTAACTTCGTTACAAAAAAATGATAACGTATCGATACTTCATCACAACAGAAAATTGTCACTTGATTACTTTTAGCTAAACTCTATCAAAATATAAATATACAATAATTCTTAAATAATATTCTGGTAATTCCGACTTACAGTTGCTAATCATAAGTGAGTTATAATTTATAACTTACTTGTAAGTTATCTAATAACTATTCTGGTTTAAAAATGACTATAATACCTATTTACGTATATCAGGTGTTGAATGTTTTTTTATTTTTCTCCTATTTAAAAAATGTGTTATTATCTTTAGAAAAAATGCATTGGAGCATCAAATCTTACTGACTGGAGATAAAAATTCTGTGTTATCTTCAAACATCAATTTTAATAACCCAACTATAATTTTTTTCCACGGATTTTTAGAATCCTCAGAATCTGATGATGCAGTACAAATAAGAAATAGTAAGTACCATATTTTAAATTAATGAAAATACAAATACAACAGCCTAAATTGAAAATAAATATAATAATGTATAATCCTACGGAATAATCCCATCCTTGTTAAGTTACTTTATAGCAACAAAGAAGTATATTGTTATCCTGTTAGTGTGTCTATGTATTAGTGTGTGTCTAACAAGTTACGTTACTTTTTGTACACACTGTATAAACTAATTTTATGAAATTTATGGAGCACATTTTTTTTAGGATTTGTCAAGAATTTTTCATGACTTTAATTTTTGATGATTTTTCAAGTTTTTCTCAAGTTTTTTTCAAGAATGTTTCAAGGATTTATAAAGGTTTTTTATGACTTTAGTTTCTCATGATTTTTTAAGGATTTTCGACGGATTTTTCAAGGATTTTCATGACTTTCAACCTTTGACAATTTTTCAAGTACATTTCAACTGTTTTTCGAGGATTTTACAAAGATTTTTAAAGTATTTTTCAATGACTTCAATTTTTGATGATTTTCAATTATTTTTCTAGGTTTGCTCAAGGATTTGTCAAGACTTTTTCATGACTTCAATTTTTAATGATTTTTCTAGGATTGTCCAAGGATTTTTAACGTAATTTTAATGAATTTTTCAGGAATCATTTTATTATTTATATTATATATTTTTTTAAGGGTTTACCAAGGATGTTTCAATAATATTTAAATGTTTGAAGGATTCTTCATGATTTCAATTTTTAATGATTTTTCAAAGATTTTTCAAGGATTTTTTAAGTATTTTTCAATAATTTGTTAGGGATCTTGGAAGAATTTTTCGTGACTTTAATTTTTGATGTTTTTTCAAGAATTTCTCAAGGATTTGTCAAGGATTTTTCACGGCTTCAATTCTAGATAATTTTTCAAGTAATTTTCAACTGTTTTCGAGGATTTTCGAAGGATTTTTAAAGTATTATTCAAAAAAATTTCAAGGATCTTGTAATTTTTTTCATGATTTTTTACATTTTTAATGATATTTTTAAGGATTTTTCAGGAATATTTCAATAAATTTTCATGATTTCAATTTTTAATGATTTGTCAAGGGTTTTTTTAAGTATTTTTCAAGAATTTCTCAAGGATTTGTTAAAGATTTTTCATGCTTTAATTCTCGATAATTTTTCAAGCAATTTTCAACTGTTTTCGAAGGATTTTTAAAGTATTTTTTCAAAAATGTTTCAAGGATCTTGTAAGATTTTTCATGACTTCACTTTTTGATGATTTTTCTAGGATTGTCCAAGGATTTTTAATGTAATTTTTTAGAATTTTGCAGGAATCTTATAAGAATTTTCATGATTTAAATTTTAAATAATTTTTCAAGGATTTCCCAAGGATTTTTTAAGTATTTTTTAAGAATGTGTTAGGGATCTTACAGGAGTTTTTCATTACTTCAATTTTTTGATGATTTTTTAAGAATTTCTCAAGGATTTGTTAAGGATTTTTCATGACTTCAATTGTCGATAATTTTTCAAGCACTTTTCAACTGTTTTTGAGGATTTTCGTAAGACTTTAAAAGTGTTTTTCAAAAATTTGTCAAGGATCTTATAAAATTTTTCATGACTTCCGGTTTTGATGATTTTTCTTGGATTGTCCAAGGATTTTGAATGTAATTTTTAAGAATTTTTCAGGAATCTTACAAGAATTTTCATTATTTCAGTTTATTATGCTTTCTCAAGGATTTTTCAAGAATGTTTCAATGATTGGTCAAGAATTTTTCATGACTTTAATTTTATTTCCAAGAATTTTTTAAGTATTTTTTATGACTTTTTGGATCATGCAAGAATTTTTTACGACTTCAATTTTTGATATTTTTTTAAGGGTTTCTCGAGGATGTTTCAAGAATATTTGAATGGTTCAAGGATTTTTCATGAATTTAATTGTTAATGATTTTTCACGGATTTTCGAACGATTTTTTAAGTCTTTTTCAATATTTTTTTAAGGATCTTGCATGAATTTTTCTTGACTTCAATTTTTGATAATTTTTCAAGGATTTTGAATGGATTTTAAGAATTTTTCAGGGATCTTGCAAGAATTTTTCATGACTTCAGTTTTGATGATTTCTCAAAGGTTTCTCAAGAATTTTTTGAGAACCTTTTAAGAATTTGTCAAGTATTTTTCATGACTTTAATTTTTGATGATTTTTTAAGGATTTTTTAATTATTTTTCAAGAATTTTTTAGAGATCTTGCAAGAATTTTTTACGACTTCAATTTTCAATATTTTTTTAAAGATCTTGCATGAATTTTTCATGACTTCAATTTTTGATAAATTTTCAAGGATTTTGAATGGATTTTTGATGTTTTTTAAGAATGTTTCACGAATCTTGCAAGAATTTTCCATTACTTCAATTTATGATGATTTGTAAAGGGTTTCTCAAGAATTTCTTAGGAACCTTTCAAGAATTTGTCAAAGATTTTTCATGACTTCAATTTTTGATGATTTATTAAAAATTTTCCAAGGATTTTTTAATTATTTTTAGGGAGTTTTTTACGGATCTGGCAAGAATTTTTCATGACTTCAATTTTTGAGAATTTTTCATGAATTTCTCAAGAATTTTCATGACTTTATCTTTATCGTGCTTTTTACTGAAATTTTGTATTAATTTACATTTATGTGGGCATTCAAAAGTTTGCATTTAAACTCAAAACTCTCCAAAATATTGAAATATACATGACCCTGTAGCCCATGAAATTTCCTACAACATGCTTTTCGTATGGATAAAATTATGGGTTATTCTGAAGTAAGATTCCTTTAGAGGGGTTACACCTTTCTTGTTTAACATTGATGTTGTATGAAAAAATTACTTATGTCGATAATTATATATAAAATAAAAAAAATGCCAAATACATGATTTTCTAAAACTCATTATACATTTCTTTTTGAATATAAAGATCTAAAGATATTTTTAGGTTATCTTAAGAGAAGCGATTATAATATAATTCTAGTAAACAATAAGAGATTATTAGCAGGACCAAATTATATAACGTCAGCTATAAATTGTTTACCAATTGGAAAGTTTTCTGCACAATTTTTAGACTATTTAGTAAGTCTTGGGTTAAATCTCAAGTTACTACATATTATAGGAATGAGTCTTGGTGCTCAAATAGCTGGATTGACTGGTAAACACATGAATAGTGGAAAAGCGAGAAGGCTGACAGGTACATATTAATTTATAACTTAATTTATTATTAATATAACTAAAAAATATATAAATCGGATAATTGTAGATTTCCATATCTAATTTGTGTTTATATTGAAAAAATTGTTGTACTTTTTAACTCTGATATGAAAAATCCAAAAACATTGATGTAAGAGTACATGTAAATCTTCATAAGAAAATCCAAGTTCAAAAGTTACAAAATTGTGGTAATTCAAAATCATTTAGCTGAAGTACCTGAAGAGCAGGCCACAGACAGAGCTAAAATACCTGAAGAACAGAGGAGACGGAACTGATAGAGCTCAAAATTAGACCAGACATGAGGTGTGGTTTGTATCGTTAATTGTAGCCCATATGGGTGAGCTACAATCTGCCTCTACTGGCAGCAGTGGAGGGGCAAGGTAACAGCCCACTCACATCGAACCTATCATCTAAGCTGATAAAAACAACGACCTTGAATTACCACAATTTTGCTACTTTCAGGCTTGGTCCTTTTCACAGATATTTACATGTAAAAATGAGGTTCGTTTTATTGCTGCACAGTTACTTATATCCCAAAAACTAATCATGTTAGGTATAGAAAATTGTCTTTCGTTTTTATTATACATTATATATTACTTTTCATTCGTTTAAAGGTCTGGATCCAGCAGGACCTTTATTCAATTGGCTCCCACAAAGTGATAGAATAGGTCCAGGCGATGCTGAATTTGTGGATATTATCCATACTAATGCCGATGTAAATGGTATTAATAAACGTTGTGGTGATGTAGATGTTTGGTTTAACGGTGGACATAATCAACCAGGATGTTCGTTAACGGAAATTTTTGCTAGAAATCCAGGATCAATATCAGAACAAGGTACCTAAAGAACTTGTTCATTGTTTATAAAACTTCAGGATATTCATGACGTCCTTCCGGTTCCTAAAGGTATAACTGAACCATGGGTTCCTACTCCTGTTTCTAATTCCCTTGTGGAATTGTCTTCCGTTACTATGTAAAGAAATTGTGTTCTTCCTTATTTGATTAGTACGTCGACTATGTGAAATAACTAATCAGCTCAGGCCGCTTTCTGTCGATTATTCGGATTAAAATACAAATACAACTCTCCGTTCTAACTTAATTTTTCATAATTTCAATTTTTGATGATTTTTCAAGAATTCTTCAAGGGTTTTTCAATGATTTTTATAATCTTTTCAAGAATTTGTCACGGATTTTTCATGACTTTAATTTTTGATGATTTTTCAAGGATTTTGCAACGATTAAGTATTTTTCAAGAATTTTTTAAGGATTTTGCAAGAAATTTTCGTTACTTCAATTTTTTATTATTTTTCTAGGATTTTACAATGATTTTTAATGTATTTTTTAAGAATTTTTCAGGAATCTTCCAAGCATTTTTCATGACTTTAATTTTGTTGATTCCTCAAAAATTTTTCAAGAATGTTTCAATGATTTGTTAAGGATTTTATGAGTTTAATTTTTGATGAT
Source organism: Neocrepidodera transversa (assembly GCA_963243735.1). Taxonomy (NCBI): domain Eukaryota; kingdom Metazoa; phylum Arthropoda; class Insecta; order Coleoptera; family Chrysomelidae; genus Neocrepidodera; species Neocrepidodera transversa. Next base: position 9,728,866 of record OY725353.1, on the reverse strand, counting down.
TTTTCAAGAATATTTCAACGGTTTCCCAAGAATTTTTTTAGAACCTTGTCATGGATTTTTCATGACTTTTTTTTTTGTTGATTTTTCAATGATTTTCCAATGATTTTTTAAGTATTTTTTAAGAATTTTTTAAGGATCTTGCACGAAATTTTCGTAACTTCAATTTGTGATGATTTTTCTAGGATTTTCCAAGGATTTCTAATGTATTTTTTAAGATTTATTCAGGAATCTTGCAGAAATTTTTCATGAATTCAATTTTTGATGATTTCTCAAGGATTTTTCAAAAATATTTTAATGATTTGTTAAGGATATTTCATGACTTTAATTTTTGATAATTTTTCAAGGATTTTTCCAAGGGTTTCTCAATGATTTTTTAAGAACCTTTCAGGAATTTATCAAGGATTTTTAATGACTTTAAGTTTTGATGATTTTTTAAGGATTTTCCAATGATTTTTTAAGGATTTCTAATGTATTTTTCAGGAATATTGCAAACATTTTTCATGACTTCAATTTTTGATGATTTCTCAAGGATTTTTCAAAATTATTTTAATAATTTGTTAAGGATTTTTCATGACTTTAATTTTTGACGATTTTTCAATAATTTTTCAAGGGTTTCTCAAGGATTTTTTAAGAACCTTTCCAGAATTTGTCACGGATTTTTCATGATTTTAATTTTTGATGTTTTTTAAAGGTTTTCCAACGATTTTTTAAGTATTTTTCAAAAACTTTTTAAACACGAAATTTTCGTTAACTTCAATTTTTGGTGATTTTTCTAGGATTTCACAAGGATTTTTAATGTATTTTTTAAGATTTTTTTAGGAATCTTGCAAGCATTTTTCATGACTTTAATTTTGATGACTTTTCAAGAATTTTTTAATAATGTTTTAATTATTTAAGGATTTTTCGTGACCTTATTTTTGACGATTTTTCAAGGATTTTCCGAGGGTTTCCCAAGGATATTTAAGAACCTTTCAAGAATTTGTAACGGATTTTTCATGATTTTAATTTTTGATGATTTTTAAGTGTTTTTCAACGAATTTTTAAGTATTTTTCAAGAACTTTTTAAGCACGAAATTTTCGTAATTTCAAATTTTGATGATTTCAAAAAAAAAAGTTGCAATGATTTGTTTAGGATTTTTCATGACTTTAATTTTTGACGATTTTGCAAGGATTTTGAAAGGGTTTCTCAAGGATTTTTTAAGAATCCATCAAGAATTTATCAAGGACTTTTAATGACTTACTGTGTAAGGAAATTATGTTCTTCCTTATTTGATTAATACATCGACCCTGTGAAATAACTAATCAGCTCAGGCCGCATTCTGTCGATTAGCCCGATTAAAATACTCCAATGCTGAAATAATAATTATTCAATTATTAGGTTGACAAAAAATAGAACATACAATTTACAAACTCTGCTCACTAGTGCTCTGGTCTGGATGATAGTCTGCTTAGAAACTGACTACAATATATCTTGACAGTGCGCGGACGGATGGCTAGCCCTATAATATAACTACTCAGCTCAGGCCGCTTTCTGTCGATTAAATTACTAAGTATTAGTAAGGAAACGTATCACACAACTTATATATGGCCTGAAGATGGTTATTAAGCCAAAATTAGTCGCCGCCTAAACTTTCTTTTCTTCCAAATATATTATGATACATAACTTTGAATTTTATTTATTGAAAGATAAAATAGTCATATGGGAAACTTTGTAATTGAAATTCATTTTAATGTTAACGCTATTAAAATCTTACTAATTGCTAAAAATAACTTTTATTTTTAGTATTTTGTAATCACTATCAAGCATATAGAGTATACGTGAAGTCCATTTTAGAACCAAAAATTTATAAAGCAACGAAATGTACAAGTTACGAAAAGTACAAAAGTGGTGCATGCAATTCCAATGATAAAATATATTTGGGTGAAGATATGGATGAAATGTAAGATAATCAATATATTTTTATATCTGTTAAAAGATACTTGATTTAAAAAAAAATAATAATGATTTGTGGTGAAACTTAAATATTTAAATTTATTTTTTATTTTAGGGCAAGAGGGGAATATTACATAAAAACTAGTGTAACAGCAACAGAAATTTAATAAATTGTTAATTACATTAAGAAATAAATTTTAAAAAACCTCTATAAAAATGTGATTATATGAACAAAACTTAAAGTAAATAAAATAAATAGATCAAAACAAACCACGGTCGGGCAATTTATGTTCCGTATGAGAACTATATTATCACAAAGTCAGTCGATTTAATTTAAATTTATATTGCCGGTTCAACATTTAAGATAATACATCTGAGCTATTGATATATATAGTGTTAAATTTTTAGTTTAATTTATTGCGTTTACAAGGTTATATCCTTATGCTTCATTGCATAGTACTCTACCCAAAAACATTCCACATATTTAGGAATAATCCGTTAGTAAGTTTTACTCAACTAGTCTAACGCGCAATTGCCACAACTATATAAATTTCTCTGCCCAACTACATAAAGTGGGATTGCGAGAAGATTCGTACTGTATCTGCGATAACAATATAATAGGGGACCTAAACCATATATTTTTCAACTGCAGCAATAATACCCAAGCGACTATGAAACTATTACATACCCTCACCAACCATAATATAACTTTACCTGTAAATATAATATACCTATTACAACTTAACGACAGACGTGTCAAAGACGCATTTATTACAATTCTAAAGGAAACTTAAATATCCTTATATACTACTAAGAATCGAGAATGAATAACGAATCACGAATGACCCCTCTCAAAGAGATAATAACCTATATATATGCAAAGCCAACAATAAACATTTCCTGGCTCGGGCAACGGCCGGCATTCAACCTGTCGACATTACCTTACTATATCACGTTATATATAACTTACGTTTTAACCTTTATATTGTTTAAATTATAACTAGTTGAACTACGATATATTATTATTTAAGCTTATTTTCCATTACCATTACTTACACTATACACCACCACCACTACAACGTAATATTAAATCAATTTAACTAAGATGTCGGGCAAATACACCTCTCTGGCAATTGGAACGTCTAGCAATCGACCCGAACCCGAATACAGCATCATCAATTTGCTCTTCACCATTTCCTTTCTGTTTCACTACATTTATTCCGATTTCCGTTATCAATTCTTTTAACTTTTCCGCCTTCAGCAAGCTTTTTACATTTCACGTTCTGGATCTAACTTTGGTTTCCTTCTGCTTGTTCTTCGCAAAAATGGGCATAAAAGTTTGAAAAACCTGGGGGAAGTAAACGGGTACAGATAATAAACTTTTATTTATTCGGACATCAACGCGAACGGAGTCGCGGGTAAAAGCTAGTTTATAGTACAATGATGTTTGTCCTATCAAAATCCGACTATTAATAACGAAGTTAGACACTAATGCCCTTTTATGGTTGTTTCTGCGCATTATTTTTGCTATCGTATTAAATATACTTCACATTTGTAATACTGTGAAATTTGTTCGGTTTAAATATGACACCTAGTAGCGAAGATGGACAATAATGCCCTTTTGTCGTTAGTTCTGCACATGATTTTTATTTACAAATATATTCTTTCTTACATTTATAATACAATGCCGTTTGTCCTATCAAAATCGGACTATTAATAAAGAATTTAAACGCTAATGCCCTTTTGTTATTCGTTCTGCACATTATTTTCGTTTACGTATTAATTATACGTCCCAATTACAATGCAGTGACGAACCGCAAAAGGCCATTATTGTTCATCTTCGTTATTAGTTGTCAAATTTAAACTGTACCATACGTCACTGTATTATAAGTGTGACGTGTAATGAATATGTAGACAAAAATCATGCGCAGAACCAAAAATAAATGAATATTATCATCTATATTCGTTAATGATTGTCAACCGGACAAACGTCACTGTATTATAAATGTAACGTATAATAAATATATAAACAAATATCATACGCAGAACCAAAAACAAACAAGCATTATCGTCTATATTCGTTATTTGTGGTCATATTTAAACGGGATAAACGTCACTGTATTATAATTATGACGTATAATAAATACGTAAGCAAAAATCATGCGCAGAACCAACGACAATAGGGCATTATCGTCTATATTCGTTATTAGTAGTCAGATTTAAACGGGACAAACGTCACTGTATTGTAAATGTAAGGTATAAAAAAATATGTCAACAAAAATCATGCTCAGAACCGACGTCAATAGGGCATGATCGTCTATATTCGTTATTAGTCCTCAGATTTAAACCAGACAAATGTCACTGTATTATAAATATAGCGTATAATAAACATGTAAACAAAAATCATGCGCAGAATCGAAAACAAACGATCATTATCGTCTATATTCGTTATTAGTGGTCACATTTAAACCGGACAAATGTCACTGTATTATAAATGTGACGTATAACAAATACGTAAACAAACTCATACGCATAACCAACGACAGTAAGGCATTATAGTCTATATTCGTTATTAGTAGTCAGATTTAAACGGGACAAACGTCACTGTTTTAGAAATGTGACGTATAACAAATACGTTAACAAACTCATGCGCATAACCAACGACAATAGGGCATTATAGTCTATATTCGTTTTTAGTGGTCAGATTTAAACGGGACAAACGTCACTCTATTATAAATTTAACGTATAATAAATATATACAGGGTGGCTACTTTTTAATAGGGACAGTGTTTCTATCTCGTAAACGGTAGACGCTAGAAACACGGTTAAACGGAAATGAGATAATTCCAAAAAGACCAATAAAATCAATGGATCATGCCATTATTGCTATAAGGCACAAAAAGTACTTCATCTTTGAGTGATTGGGCTATATTTAGAATAGCAACCAATAACTCCTTTTATTTATTTACGTTATAATTGTGTCACAATATTCATTTAAAGAAAATTAAGAATAAAAACAAAATAAAACTAATTAATATATGTATTGTTATAATTATTAATATTTTTTAAATAATAAACGATTTTAAAATATATAATTCTATTTAACTATTGAAGCTAATTATTAAAATTTATTGTTTGAGAATAGAAGAAATGTTGTTGATTATATGTATAGTATGAGTCGGAATTGTTGCTGAATTAACATTTCTAAATTCCCATCGCAGTGAAAGTTGCTTCCATACTCTATCTGCACTAAGTCCCATAGCATTTTGCAAAAGTTTTAACCAATTGGGTTCCCATTCACCAGATAATAACTAAAAATTATTTTTATTATTATATATTTCAGCTGACATATTACAAAAAAACAGAAGGATTTTTAAAGTAACATAGTAATTATACATCCTGTATAATGTGTACCTGATCAAATGGACGATAACCAATATTAAACATTGTACTAAGTAATGATAATGGCTTTATTAGTGCTTTATTAGGTTTTATATCATCTTTTTCTGTACTAATTCCTAATTCTTTGTAAAAAAATTCTGCGTTGCACTTTATATACCAGTATAAAATCTAAAACACAATTTTCTACAGGTATTATCACATTCAAAGGGATAACATTGCTATGTTGATGATAGTCTTGAAAAAACGAAACGTAATTGTTATAAAAAATCCTGTATAAAACAAATTTCCTTATAAATTTTTTGATATTATTTGAAATAATGACGATAGGCGACACATTTTTGGTTTTCCTTATATAATCTGAAATAAAATTTAATCACCTTTGTATTTCTATTTTTTAATATAGCAATGTTATCCATTCCAATTTGGCATATCCTATATATGTAAAATACCTTTAAACTTTTTCTTCCACTTGAAGTATCCAAAATATCACTAACTACAACTTCAGCAAGATGTTGATTAGCTTCCAATCTCTTATAGAGACTATCTTCATTTTCATTCTCCTTATTGTTTTCTCTAACTCGTTTTAAAAATTCTTCAATTTGATCAGTGTGCTTATTATCCTCATCAATACTACACAAAGACTCGGCTACAGCGAGGGAAATGGCTTCAGACGAATTATTAAGCGATTCAGCAATAGACAATTGATGATGGTGACCTGTTAACAGAATTTATATCGACACCTGATACAGATAAATTTTTGTACCGTACATAGTAGTATCTCGAGTAAAGAATACGGCAACCGCGCTTTGCTTTACGCGGTATTCGGTTAGCGAGAACCCCTTCTACCAATTACATTTAGGTACCAGCGAACACGTAAAGATGTCTATTTCTTATTAAACGCATGTCTTACCTACTATAGAGTAAATGCCGTTACTAAGCTCGAAAAACGTGACACCATACCATAGAAAATTAATATTAATTTTTCCGACCCAACAAGTTGGACGCAGACTGATATATTTACTGAGTGGTTCAAACATTTACTGATATTTGCAAAGCCAATAGCTGAAGACCGCGTTCTCCTCATTTTAGATTGCCACTCTAGTTACATAAAAACAAAGAAAGACTTTTTAACATCAGCTCCTTTGCTGCAGCTGAAATAACCAACAAAGAAATGTCACTCATTTCTTTTACGAAGACAATAAATCTGAAAGACATTAAAGCCCACAGATTTCTGCAACAAACTGTATGTTATCTGCTCTAACAGCCAGGCTTCGACAAAAGCGCTTAACAGTCCAGTCAAATCCAAACTTGTCTGGGAATGCTTAGAAAACCAAAGTGGCACTAATAAGTCAACCTTTAGGTGGGTGCCAGAAGACAAAAGCATTGAGGGTAACGAAAAAACAGACGCTCTTGCACAAGAAAGATCGATAACCAGTGTAACGCACTTCGACGCCTTAGTCCAGGTTTCAGATTGCCTCGGGTGCCACCTTCCGTTTATAGTGTGAAGGCCACTGCATGAGCAGCGTCAGTGGAGAAAGAAATACTCCCTGAGTATTAGCTGCTGAGATGTTAAGACTCAAAACAAATAAAATTCAATAAATTAATCTTTTTATTTTACCAAAAATCCGGATGAAAGAAAGGTGTGTAATATGGTTTTTTCTCGGATGGTACAGGCACGTATTCTGGGCTGGTGTGGTATGGTTGGATGACGGTTCTGATTCCGGTACAATAGGAATTGGCTCGCTCCCTTCAGATTGACCTATCTCTAAAGGTCGAGGGACTGCACTGCTGCTTCAATTGGGACGGCCATAGCAAGTCTGACTTCGGGCTGCCACTGCAGCTGCCGACAACGGTTTGAATTGCTCTACTCAATATAAACTTCGGCACAGACGAGAGTGTCTCCATCTGTCGGGCAGAAGTTCAACTGGTACGACTGGCCTTTTATTCGAAGCTTCTCTCATAATTTTAAGTTAATTCTACTCCAGTGCCGTGCGTGATTTAATTTATATATTTTAATTATTACGGAAACAAGTAACTTTGTTACACCATATACGCCGGCCCCAAACCGGTAATTGATAACTAAAAACTTCAGTAAGAACTACAGTTAACCATTTTGTGCACAAACAACACCTAACATAGTGGCAGATAGTTCCGACCCTAAAACACAGCAAACTAATGGTAAGACAACTTTTACCAAAACTTACTGAAGAAATCCTGAAACTAAACTAAAAACAAATCAGGTTAATAACCGGTTTCATAACTGGGCATTGCAGCCTGAGAAAAACACCTTCACACAATGAGAATCTTCCAAGGGGACCGACAGGTTATTTGACGAGGAGGATAAAACAACCATCCACGTGATATTTGAATATGAGGCTCTGCGCTGGTGGAGATATAAACAGATAGGACCAGAAGACCCTATATTTTATCTCACCAGATACGACATGGTGAAGAGGCTCTTACAGTCGGGCCAGCGAATGATTACCGCGTCATCAACAATATTCGTACGAAATTAGTCGAAAATTTTTAGTCAAAACAAAAATTATCTTGTGTTCACAATCGACGTCCCTACTGCCACAACGTACGTGCAAATATTGGCTATAACGTTAAATTACTAAATACCTATTATATTAATTTATTAAAAACATAGTTTGAAGATATTTTAATATTTTAAGTGTGCGATTAAAAAATATGTAGATTTTAAGGATTATTTTAAAACGACCTGTGACCGTAAGATTAGTCACAATGTCCAAATGTAAGGTTAATGTGTTCATTGATAAAAAATATACTTACTTTAAACTGAAATATAACAATGAACTAAATTAGCCCTCAAAAGAACTATTTTTATTAGGAAATATGACTTAAAAACGCAAAAAAGACAAAAAAACTGAGAAATAAAAGTACAATAACAACTGAGAATGGCAGCATTGATAGCTACTAAATTAGTCAAAGAAAAACTATAAATATTACAGCATGAATTAATAAATAACGTCATCTTATGTTTCTGTCTCACTTTATTGTGTGAAGTTGATCTATACCAAATTCTAATGACGTACTTCTTAGATGGAATAGACAATACTTAATAGTTTATCCTTTTTTACCTCTCGCCCTTCAGATAAGAGAGGTATAGGAATCATGCTCAAAATTGGGTAGTGAGTTTTCAATGGATAAACACGTTTTGGGGTCCCTAGAATACGATTTTAATATTTTCGCGATGATGTCTGTGTGTGTGTGTGTGTTAGTGTGTGTGTGTGTTAGTGTGTGTGTGTGTGTGTGTTTGGATGGATGTTGTAGTAACGATAACTCAAAAACTACTGAATAAAAAAATTTGAAATTTTGCATACAGAATTCTGATACCCTAGATTAGATCTGATTAGATTTTGGTGCCAATCGCACAACCGGAAGTGGCAGTTGCTATGGGTGATGACGCCATTATTATACAAAACGGCAATAAAGTTTTACACATATATTTTGTATATCCTATAGTTTATTTTCATCTCATTAAAATTTTCGAAACTTTTGCCATTGTTGCCAGATTTACAAAAAAACAATTTTTTTTCATACTTTTTTGTGCCAACCTGTAAATTTTTGATTCTAAAATGGCGAGAGGTCATGTGCTGGCCACATCAGATTTTTGTCTATAGTAAAGGAACTTTGATTGGATATAAGACGAATATCTTTGATATCGTCGTGTATCCGTGACGCACGGGTAATCATTCGCTGGTCCGACTGTAAACCTTAATAAGATCACTAATCTCTTCACAGACTAACAGAGGGTACATGTAAAATGGTTCCCAAATTAATGAGGGTTAAAAATAATATGTAAATCGGTTCCGGTAATATTTCGCTCACCTGATCTTTATGTGTAAATCATTTCCCCGATATTTATGTACTTAAAACGGATTATCAGACAATAATTGTAGATTCTGTAACAAAGTTAGAATGAAAAATTCGACACGAGTGAAAAATTCCGAACGCGAGGTGAGGAACCACGAGTGTCGAATTTTTTCATTCTAACCGAGTAACAGACTATGTTTTCTCCACGATCAAAAAGTATGAATCAAAATTAAATTTTAGCTGTGAAATTCAAACTTTGTAACTTTTCATAAGTTCCGTAAGTTTTTCCAAAAAAAAAATGGAAATGTTCTGATCCGCTTTAAAAAAAGATGAAGTGTATTTACGTGTTTTTAGTCAAAAGGGAAGGAATGCGGAAAAAGAGTGTCTTCTAATATATAATTATCTGGTAAATAAAAAACAAAATAATCGCCAATATCACCAGGAGTTAAAGTCAGTCAGACAGTTATATGCAGCCATCTACCAACTTTAAAATTTTCGTTTTTATATTCGGCTATTAGGCCGCATTCTTGAATTTTTCTATACTATAGGACAAGGCAAGGTAAAACCGGTATCAAAATAATTTCGCCAAACAAAAATTTGTTAGACAGCGTTGTAGATGATTTTCTCAAAATCAATAACGATTTTTGAAATTTTTAATGTGCGTTTAGAAGATAAAAATAAAAAAATAAATGGAATATGCCCGTTATAATAATGGTGTAATGTAAAAAATTGACTGAAATGTGCGTGGTTTTTTCTAACATTTAAATATTTGATTTACAAGAAAATATCACTGTCTTTTCAATTCTATTATTGATGATTAGAAACTGCTCACCTCTATGGGTTTGAGTATTTACCTCATCTAGAAAGTCAAAAGTTTCCTCTATGGTTTTCAGCAAACTTGGTTGTATTTTTTTATGAGCATTGTATAGATTTCTTCAGACACAAGAAGCGTCGGATGTAGTAAGAGTTGATAGCAAATTTTTTTGAAGTACCTGTGAATAATTTTTGGATGGTTTTCAGATAGGTAATTAATTTTTATTACCTTACGGTCTTGGGAACCAATTTACGTATTAATTACAGCTATAAGGTTCCAACCTTTTATTTAATACCTGTTGGGAACCAAATGATTAACACACCTAACAGAACAGAACAGTACAATAAGCCGATGGTACCTAAACAAACCAACCATCCCCATAGAATTTTATTTATTTTTAATATCAAACGTTACCTGAATTGTTATTACTTTGATTTTATTTTATTATTATTAAACTGTGTTTTGGATGTATTTTGTTGTATTTCAGTGCCCTCATGAAAATTTCACTTCACCTGCAACATGGCGAGCAAAGTGAAATTTGCACACTCTTAGGTTTTATTTTTTTCTTCATTGTGTATAAGATCATTTTTCTTGGAGCACCTATAAGACCATAGGACATGATCAAACGTAATATTTTAATATATCATTATTGAGCTGGTGAAATAAGTTTGAATTATGAAATTTTGGAGGACAAAATACCTTCTGAAGGATCTTCAATACGAACTTCCTTTTTAATTTCCTGTGACTTTTTAAGTAAATAACTATACAACGAAGAAACTAAAATCTGTAAAAGTGTAGAATTATTAAGCGGCACTGTTTCCGTTGAAATACTATCTTGTAATATAGAGGATATTTTATATAGTGCTGGATTTATATAATCCCAAAATTGATTCAAACATTCTATTATTAATGACATAGCTTGATACATTGATGCTCCAGTTTGAATAGCATTAATTACAGTATCTCCTACTATCGGTAAAATAGGATCACAAAAGTTTATTATTGCTTCATACCAAGGTTGACGAATTTGATTCCATACCTAAAAATAAAAGTTTAATAAATTATATAAAACTAATATATTTTACTAACATGTCTTCTTTCTAAACAATTAGACCAATCAGATTTCTTAACAATAATCGGCATTAAAATGTCTGTTAGATCATTATTGGTACCTACGAACAATAAAATTTCTGTAGAAGATGAAATCAATTCATAATAATGGAGAGGTTCCAATACTGTTGCTGATGTATTATCATTTTTACAAGATCCGTCACTATTGCATAAAAATGCTTCACATTTTATATTATTTATTGGAGGTTTTTGCATTGATTCTGAATATTCCATTGACGTATATTCCAAAATTAACTGAAGAATTTTAAATTTATTCATACACAAAATCTACAAAAGATATATATGTAGATATATTTATATAAATAATATAAATTAATTTGATTGTATAAAATAAATACATATTAAAATAATATAACACAAAGCATTCCACTACCTTTATTAATAACGCCCAGTTGGGTTGGGGTTGCGCTAAAAGTACTATCATCTCCAAGGCGATCGTGACATCTGGAGTCAAATCACTCATTCTCACCCCTTGCGTCGAATTAAAGTCGAATATATTTGGTAATGCAAATACGATCCACGGAGCCACTCCAAAAGCTTTTGATTTGAACATTTCCACGTTATCCAAACCTTTTCTGAATACCTTAAAATCGTTTCATGAATATTCAAATAGCAAATGAAATTGTGTCAAAGAGCTAAATAAGATTTTATATATACAGTATTCAAATAAAATTACTGTAGATATTTTAATATGTTTTACCTTATATAGTATATCAATTGGGGATCCTCTTAATAATAAACATGTTAATAATTCTTGACATTTTGTATGTATATCTCTTAACATTTTACTGCTAGTGCTATAAGAAAAACCAATCAGTTCTTTAGCATTTTCGCAAATTGCTGGTAAAAGTTCAGCAACGCATACCAATAAATTACTTATATCGACAACTATAAGCTGACTTCTTGTTTCTGATGGTATGCTCTGAAAATAATTATTGTTACAGTTTAATTTTTGTTTTCATCGCTACCAATCATAATTGTGCATTTATCGATAAAATAAAAATCTTTTTCGTTATTCATGTATTAACTCAGTAATTTAAAGTGTGCTGACAAACACGGTCAAGTCTAAAGTTTAGATATTTCCAAATAATACGAGAGAGAGAAAGTTTTTTGACAGTATTTTGTTGTTTAATTACAAATTATGCAAATTTCACTCAACAAAATTCTCCATAATTAGAAATAGATTAAAGTCTCGTGGTATTTTAAGTAGGATTTAGTTGTGTGAAATTTAGATAACAAAATGTTCTAGCAGACGAGTCTAAACTTGTAGAGAATATTATGATTTCTGGGTAAAGGTTCCCGCACCAAATACATTGATTTTGGGTCTCTGTCGATTCTCTTCAAATTTTAATATGTTATTACTAGCTTTTGCCCGCGACTTCGTCCGCGTTGATGTTGGAATGAATAAAAGTTTCCTTCTTATATCTGTTTCCTTCCTCTACTTTTTAAACTCTGTGATGGATATTGTATTGAATATTGAATATCTCGAAAACTATAACTGGTGATAGACGCTTGAAAATTGGTACGTAGATTCTCCTAAAGAAATGTATTTTTAAAAATGAAGGGGAGAGGTCCAAGAAAACCACACAAAAAATATGAGCTTAAAAATTGGTATGTATATTTCCTTTGATAAATAAACAAACATGTACTTCAGTTTTTGATAAAATTGATTTGAGATAAATAATTTATAATAAAAAAATCGATTGTGTCGCCCCAAAACTTTCCCGACGAGTATCCACGAATAACTTTTTAGATTTTTAATGTTAAAGTTTAAAATTTTGACATTTTTTATTTTTGACAGGTGACAGTTGGAGAAATAATTTTTACTGTTCTGAATAGAGTTTTTCAAGGGCTTTCAAATGACATATTGGCAATGTCAAATTCCGTGAGATATTGCATCTGTCATTTTTTGATGGTGACTCTTCCGTTTGACAGATGTCGTACAAAAACTAATAGTTAACCCAAACCCATATACAAAATTTCAACTCAATCGAATTAAACGTGTGGGCTCTATCGTGGAAGAATACACACAGACAGACAGACAGACTTCCATCTGGAAATGGTCTTAATCATCTCAGGTGACCTCAAAATTGATATTTCCATCTCTATCACGAAAAATTTTTTTAGCTCGTTTCTCTTCTCGGAGGTGGGTCGGGAAAGTAAAATATTTACACTCACTCAGTGGGGAGAGCCACTCCCCTCTAAAAGTATTACCCTGTATGTTTTTAGTTGACGCACTTACTCGAGCGGGTTTTTGGTTGACGCACTTACTCGATCGGGTCAATATTTATTTAACCCCAATTTTGAATCTCTTAAAGTGCGAATTTTCAAAATTCCTTTCTTAGTGCTCCCCAACACTACCAAAGGAAACTACCCTGAAAATTTCACGTCACTATCAAATCTGGTTTAGGCTGTGCGTTGATTGTCAGTCAGTCAGCGACACGACAATTTTATATATATAGATATTAAAATTTGAAGAAAATCGACAGAGGCCCAAAATCAAGTATTTGGTGCGGGTACCTTTGCATAGTGATCCACCAATTTACTGATACAATTTTGATTTACCTGTGTATATCTAACTGTCAAAATAGTCAAGGATTCATTTAACATTCCAGCAAATACTCTTTGAGCCATTCTTGGCGGAACTGTATTCCATAAATCTTCTTTGGTACCTAAACCAAAAATAGCACTTATTAAAGTAAAGATGGGTAATTTAAAACTCTTCTATCCTCATTCTTACTCTGATGAATAATTCTCCAATTATTTTCAAAGTTTGCAACAAAAATAAAAAAAATTGGGACAAGTACTGAAGATTCCAACCAACAATATCAATCAGAAGCACAAGAAAGACGGTACCTGGAGTAAGTTATGGCAATGGAACTAAAGAACTAAAGAAAAATATGATGAAACAAGAACAAAAGCAAAACGAAGCCATGACAAAAATCTATATGGAAATGATTAAAGAAATTGGAAATGATTAAAGAAATTGTTACAACTAAAATAGATTCCAAATCAACAAATTTCATCAAAAATTTGTCCACGTCATTTATCTCGTTGAAACCAACACTCACCTCTTTCTATATATCATTCTCATAGACAGCGATAAATTATTATCCACATAATCATTAGCTTCTTGATCGTTCAGGAGAATAGTTGTCTCCCGTTCACTTAATTATTATGATTAACTTCTAGATTGTCGATGAGAATAGTTGTCTCACTTTTAGAGCAACTTAATATTGAGAACATTGTAAGATTTCAAATTAGTAACAAGTGTTAATAATGTTTATTTAGGTTTAATAAGGTTAAAGCTATCCTCTACACGTAGTGTTGTTAAAAAAGTGTAAACTCAATTTATATTTTCATTCAATAAATGGATGCTAATCAGACTGGTCCTTCGAACTAGTAAAAGAAATTCCAAATGGATGTTAGTTCTTAATTCATATTTATTTACAAAAATGTAGCGCCTCTATCGTAAAATGAGAGAAATGGTTGTCTAATAGGACTAATATTTTCCTATCCACTGATGAGTTTATAAGGTTCTGGAAGTGTTCAAGAAATATCAAAAATTTGGTTTTTTGCATCCGCCCGGAAGAATTCAATGCACCAAATTGAACTTTTGAAATCATCTTGATACTTTATGAGTGGAAACACAAAGATTGGCGGGATATAATTTCCTATAGGACTCACAGAAGTATAAACTGTCAGAAAAGTTCCACGCTCACCAGATATAAATGCACCTACTTGCCGAATTCCTTTTTTGGCGACTATCCTATTAGGTTTATAGACAACTACTACTATACTCAGATTATCATAGAAGACCCTAACATTTATTCTATTGAAGCGAATAGCTCTTTAGAGACTTGTAGCTTATAGATAAACTCTTTTGTCTTTTCATGAATCCGGAAACCAATCATCTCCGGTAATCTTATCAGATGGTACTTCTCAGATGGTACTTCTCAGCTAGTTCATGTGCTAATTTTCTTTTTTCTTTCGGAGAAAAGCTGAAGTAAATATCTGCTGCTTTTATAATGTATTTTGACATCTCGACCTCTTGGTTTTTTGAAAACAGTCGTTGTACCTAATGGAAATAAGTTGATCAGAATTTTCTCCTTCTACTTTTGCTTCTCTCTTTCATTTGTACTGCATCAATGAGACATGACATAAGCCAACATTCTTTACCAGCTCTCTGCACAGATTGGCTACCAAGAACTTGTTCGTAAGCTCGTTAATAGGTAGAAATACTCTGTTTTTTTAATTTTTGTCCGTGGTATCTATAATGAGAGAAAACATGCATGAATATTATGAGCGGGGTAACGTTACTGTCGATCCCAATAAGAATCTTACAATTGACCCTAATGCGTGTTCAGAACTTCAAGAGCAAAAAAAATATTTGTAAGGCGAACTTGACGTGGAAAACAATCGTTCAATCTACGGAGAAAATAAAAACTTGCTTTGTTTATATGAAAATAGAACACACGTCATAATGGCCGTCTATCTGATTTAAATAATCGAGCTGTACTGAAGGCGTGGCGGAAGGGACTAGAAGTACCAGCGGTTTAGAAACTATTAACTGTGTTTCAATTAGCCCCCTTTACAATTACCTCCGATCTACCCTACACATGTTGAGTTTATCGCTATTCTCTTGATAGATGTGTTGAATCTTTATTTTCTAAACCCCGTTAACTAATTTACCTGAACCAGGTTACATAAACAAAATAATCTGGTAATTACTCAGAAAGTAAGAATTAAGTTATGAATTGTTTTAAATGTACTTATATGTATAAAACCTTTCATATATAACCACCACATTTGTATGACGTAAGACCCTCTTTCTGATTCAAAAAAGGGTTTTTCGTTTTCCCAATCTAAGCACTCATCATCCTGTAGAATGTAAAGAGAAACAAGTCTGCAATGTAGATCCAATAATCTTTCTGCTAAAGCTTCACACATTTCGTGATATTTTTTGTAACTGTTTTGTAATTCTTCGATATTAGCACCTTTGTTGTCTTTCATTATTTTTATGTAAAACCAGAGGCAATTTTTTAATAAAGCAGCTGCTCCTATTGTACCTGTTAGTACTGTTAAGTCTGCGTGATCCAGTGCTTCTTGAGTTAGAATATTTAAATGAACTGAAACATAATAAAAAATAATTATTTAACATATTTTGTAATACTGTGATTAAAGAATTAAAGAAAACAGAAAAATTATACATTATATTACCTAATAACTGATCTGCTGTTTTTGCTATCAATGAAACAAATTTAGAAGGATAAGAATCTTTAATAATTCCTTCGTTCTCAATATCTGAATGTTTGTTAGCTTTATCGTCATTTGTTGGAATAAATCCAGAAGGTTTTTTGTGCGCTGCAACAAATTCTTCTTCCCACCATAACACCAATTTCATAGAAGCAAAAGAAGCTGAACGTGGAAAGTCTAGTTTTCCTCCTATTATACCAGGACATATAGTTTCTTGTAGAATGGTCTGTTTACTCTACAAAAACTTACAGTTGTTTAAAAAAATACATGAACAAAATAGCTAAGGTCAGAATTTGTTTATTTCGAGGTCACTCATGACGTCATATTTGAGATTTTACAACATTGTACAAAATTTGGTAATACTTTACCATGCTCAGCTAGCCTAGAAATATCCAACCAACAATCAATTTTTACCTAATGTTAGATAGATAGATATTTAATTTATTTTTAGTCTAAAAAACTTGTTCGCTGTGATAAAATATTGATCCGCTTTTGCTCATTTTAAAAAGCGGATCAATACTTGATTTATTATATATGAATATGGTAAGTAATTCATAAATAGGGCCCTACATTTCGTTTTCCCCCGGCGCTTTTTGTTTTGTCAAGAGATTTTTATGGCCAAGATCCGGCCCTGTCTACAGTGAAAAAATTTTGAAATTATAAATATTGACATCTTTACTTTTGAAAGATCAAAATTTATTACAATAATATATAATAGGGGAGGTCAGTAAGGGATTTTGGGATTTACTCAAGCACGACAGATTAACATATTAATCTTGCATCCTGCTGAGTACCTCCACAAATCTAAGCCCTCTATATATTGTCAAGTGTGTAGGAGAACCGATCAGAATAGTAAAAAAACGATAATTAGAAATAGATTAAGGTATGGTACGTTAATTACACCCATTTCAACAATCGATTTGAGCATGACGTAAAAGAGTGGGACGGTCACAAACTTAGAAAAAAAACAACGTTATCTCGACATTCTCGAGCACCTTAGATTTTTTTAATTCATACGTAACGGGATAAATATAATCTACCGATTTCCATAAACCCAAAGCAACAAAATTCCTCAATAAAGTTCAGTGCGTGCAGCTGCAGTGAAACATGATTTCCCACTCCGCGACTCTCTCTTTTATTCTTACTCAATCTATCACTTTCTCTATACTTTTCACTCTTTCTCTATCTCTTACTCTCGCTTTCACTATTTCTCTATCTCCCGCTCTGTTTCAATTTGTTTTTAAAATTTTTATTTTTTTCTGAGTTCTGTATAGTTATAAATGAAATTAAAAGGATATAAAACCATGAGCTTACGCCATCTATCAATGGGATACGGTGTCACTTATTACTTGGAGAAAATATTCCACCTGTAGGTAATAATCGACAGTACTAACTGAGGGGCAAGAGGTAAAAAAAAAATCAGGAAAAAATAGGGAAAAATCAGAAAAAAAGAGAAAAACAGTAAAAAAAGGAAAAGCAAAAAAAAGGAAAAAACCACAAAAAACGCAAAAAAAACAAATAAAAAGTCGCTAAAAAACACAAGAAATCGAAAAATATCGAAAAAATTTCAAAGAAAATCGTAAAATAGCGCAAAAAAGTCGTAAAAAGATCGAAATAATATCCCAAAAAAAAAATCGTAAACACAAATCTTAAAAAAAATAAAAGAAATCGCAGAAAATAGCAAAAAATCAGAAAAAAAAACAACCAAAAAATCAATTGTAATCGTGTAAATTTTTTTTAAAAAACGAGAAAAAGATCAGAAAAAATCGAAAAAAATAAGAAAATAATGGTTAAAGTTGAAAACATTAGAAAATAATAAAGAAAAAAAAACAACAAAATACGAAAATTTCACAAAAAATGTAAAAAACTAAAGAAAAAAAACTAAAATCGTAAAAAAGGCGCTAAAAAAACGAAAGAAGTCGAAAAATATCGGAAAAAATACAAAAACCCGAAAAAATAAACAAAAATGAAAAAAACTGAAAGATTTGAAATAAATAATCTTAAACCAAATCGCAAAAAAAACTGCAGAAAAAATTGCAATGAGAAAAAAATCGAAAAAAATGCAAAAAAAATCGCAAAATGGTAAAAATTCGCAAAAAAGAACCAAGAAACCGAAAACAATTCTAAGCATTCAATAAGCATTCAATAAGCATTCAATAATATTAAGAAAAAAAATTAAAAAAATAATTCAGAGAAATAACAAAATAATAGAAAGAAATAGAAAAAAAATCAGATTGAGAAAAAATGAGGACTGATTAGAAACAATAAAAAAATACGATTTAAAAAACAAAAAAATATAGACAAAAATAGAAAAAGTGGCAAAAAATAGAAAAAAACATTAAAAAATGAGGAAAAAGTAGAGAAAAATAGGAAAATAGGGAAATATGGGCAAAAATATGAAAATAGGGAAAATTAGAAAAAAAGAACAATAAAAAATATGAAAAAAAATCTGATGTGTCCAGCACATGACCTCGCGCCATTTTTAAATCAAAAATTTACACGTTAACACAAAAAAAGTATAAAAAAAATATGGCCAAATTTTTGAAAATTTTAATGATACGAAAATAAACTATAGTATATACAAAATATATGTGTAAAACTTTATTGCCATTTTGTTTAGTAATGACGTCATCACTTATAGAAACTGTCACTTCACGTTGTCCGATTGACACCAAAATCTAATCAGTCTAAGAATCGTGTATGCAAAATTTCAAGTTTTTTAATTCAGTAGGTTTTGAGTTATCGTTACTACAACATCCATCCTAACACACACACACTAACACACACATACACACAGACATCATCGAGAAATATCAAAATCGTATCGTAGGAAGCTTAAAACGTGTTTATCCATTGAAAACTCACTACCTTATTTTTAGCGTGATTAATATGCCTCTTTTAACTGAAGGGCGAGAGGTAAAAAATTAAGCACTTACTGTATAATATTCCATATCTCGTTGTATAAGAATATTCACTTTATCCATTAAATTTCCATCTTCCATTACCTCCATATTTTTACTTTAAAGATACTTTAGTTCCAAAGAAACTTTTACTGTAGGTACACTATTTTCTTTTATAGTATTATTTAAACCTTGTCTAAATATTACTTACTTTGATTTTGTGTTCAAGTTATTGATCAAACTTAATGGAACGAGCTTATATTTCCATTTTCTCTTTTCCTTTAAATCCTGGCATTACTTTGTAAGGCACTTTTAGTATTAGAAAATTTTAAGACAGATTTTAGGTATGGCATTATTTAATACAGATTGTCTCAAATTTATTTTGTTGCTTAATGTATACAGAGTATTGGTGTAACATTTTTATACAGAATGTACCACTTAAATCATATTTAAACGCATTCTCTAAAATGGTACTAGATATTTTATAGCGCTTTTAATAGATTAATTAAATTCATAAAAAAGTTATATAAACAAAGATTTATATGTTAATACTAAGAAATGAAATAATTCAGGAAACATTTAAATAGATGAACGAACAAAATTCATTTCCTGTAAAAAAATCCCATTATTTTAGAGTTTTCGAAGAAAAAATACTCTTATTAAAACGGTTTTTTCCATCCGTCAGTTCATCCGTCCGTCCGTTCGTCCGTTCGTTCAACTCGAGAACGGTGGGAGATAGAGTGAAACGGATAATGGCACTCGATTCAGCATCGGTAAAAAACCCAAAAATGATATTAATCTTTGAACTATTTTTACTTTGCCGCTACTTATACCATATATACAGTAGTATTTAAGACGTATATAGAAATTTATTTTTGTAACTTTAAAATTTTCGAAAATTCGAAATTACGACAACAATATTGCCGTTTTTCACTTGTTTTAACAGGGTCTCATTATCTTGGGTTAGAATTGACAGTAAGGACCATATATTCGATATTAAAAGAAAGTAGCAGCAGAGAGCGCGACGAAAATGCCATCTGACGGTTGTATAAAATCTGGCTCGACAATTGTGAAAAGTATGTAAGTTGTGTATAAAAAATAAAAATTCGTTATAAAAAAATCTCATTAGAATTTATAAGCATATAAATAAAAAATGTGAAAGAAAAAATTCAGTAAAACGTATTGTCAAAAACTATGATTCTTAGATTAGGTTAATCAGTGACATCCAAACAAACAATACATAACAGCTAGAATAATAAAAATTTATGAATATTTGCTAGATTTTTAGGCGATGATGAATGTAATTATTCAATCAAACCAGATTTTAGTCTATTTAATCAAACCGGATTCGAGACAATTACTCATCAAATATTATTTCAACCCTAAACGATGGACAAAGGGAAGCAACTTGTCGCTGCTAGTCACATTAGAGATGTGAAATAATTGAGACATAGTGGCAAAAGTTATTTAATCACATCGAATAATTGTAGAATAAAACACACATTCGTCTAAGTAAGCATGCTATAGAAGTAGGTTATGTTTGACCTGTTTTTTATGACAAGAGCCAGATTTCACGAAATTTTGACCACTACAAGCGCTGGGATCGTTTCAGTTGTCCCCACCATGCACCCAGCGAATTGCTGAAATGCTCGTGTATAAAAGGCGTAGTAAAAAAACTTCTTAGCTGTCTTTAGTCTGAACCACCACATCTAGAAAAATCGTTGATTGTCTGGAGTAACTGATGTGACATTTTTCAGAGGACTTATGTAGGTTACGCTTCGTAATATAATCAATTTTTGATATAATAGTTATTGCAGCGTACAAGAGGGAAAGCTAGTTGACCTCCTCTGGATAGCATTAAATGAATTAACAAATACTGGCGCTCAGACAAACCAAGAAGGTTCTCCTGACCGTACAAGAAACAAACTTCTACTAACATACCAGAAACAATACATTTAGACGTTAAATTGAACGCTAAATCCATAGACGTATTCAGATTTGAGATAAATAGTTAATGTTATGGGTCAAAAGTTGCCCATGAGTTACGTCCGGAAGTCAATACAAAAATATTTCACGGACCAGACCAATACTTCTTGATTGATTAGAAGAAAGAGGATTGTTACCCAGCTCAGCGTGGATCTCTCTATTACAATGGTAGTGATTCTAACGGATGTTATAAACGGCACATAAAATATCATAATCAAAAATTAACAACTTTTCTCTTTATTCAAATAAAACCGGCTAAAGCACAATCACCCTGTACTTAAAGAAATAACAAAATTTAAACACAAAGTAGCAGGCTGAAAACGCTACATCAGCATAATTCGCCATTTCAAAAGTTTAAACATTTTTTGAAAAACTAGGACGGATAGGAAAAGATTATTGCTCAAGAAAGCGATGTTTGTATATATTTAAACGCGACATCAAGACGCTGTTAAAAAAAAAACTGCGGAGTTTCGTTTTTTTTTTGGGGGGACCGCGGAAGGTCCGAAGAGTCATCAGTCAGTAGTCGGCAGTCGAAAATTTGACGGGTTACTTGTGGGCCGTCACGCAGTTAGCGGTTAATTAATTTTTTATTTATCCGTAAGGGTTAATTTTATTTTTCTATTTATCCGAAAGGGTGATTTTCGCCATCGGCGGAGTAACGATTTCATTTTTTTTTGGGACCGGGAGTTAATTTGTTTACTCTTCTGAACGTGTCGGTTAACCAGGGTGTGTTTTGCCGGCTAACACGGAAGCTAAGAAGAATAGCAGCGACTTCAAGAAAGGGTGAGGATAATTTTTTTCATTCGATTAACACGAGTTCCTTTTTCTTAGTCTTAGTACATAAACCTAGTTTCTTTAAGCCATTTTCGTTAGTGCCAGACGTTACGGTCACTTCCACCTTAATTTTGGGGACGCTAGTGATACAAACCTAGCTTGTATAGGAATATTATTATTTTTAAGGGAAATGAGTTTTTCCTTCTAACCAGGGGTTGTTTTTGTTTAAATGTCATACAGACAAGGGGAATAAATATTTTAATTGTAGGCAAGGTTGGGATATAAATATATTTAGTTAAAGGATACTATTATTTTAAGGGAGATATTGTTTCTTTATGAAAAGGGAAGGGTTTCGTGTATTAAGGTAACTGGGTAAGGCATATGGGTTTCATTGTTTTGCGAGAGCTTCTCTACCACTTAGAAAGTTGTCACTTATACACATGTTGTCTGTTTCGTTGTCTTATGTACTCGAACTAAACCTTAATTTTGTTATTACTTATAAATCCTGCTAGGAATAAAATCCATAACCGTAACGTAATATTTAGTTGCTGTCGTTAAGCAGAAAAATTAACGTTTGGTTCAGGGTTAGTTATTTGCCATATTTAAATTTCAGTCAGTATCACGGGATTAATTTTTTTTCTTTTGGTGTCTTGTTATTATTAATCTTTTTTTTTTTGATTATCAGTCTTGTCTTGATTTAATATAATTGGGTATAAAATTTATCGCAGGTCTTATTATTTAGCTTCCCCAGAACCTACACCCCTAGAGCTGAGTAGAATATTTTTCCGAACTACAGAGTTAGTTCAGGGAGGGATCAAAAGGGAAGTAAAATAAAAATTGGAGAATACTGATCAAACTCGTCTGTCTACAACCAGGTATAGTAAACCCTGGCGAATCCAGGTAAGGGGTATCGACCCCTCGCCAGACCCACCCGCTCGGTCTCCTCGAAGGACGTAAGGACTTAAAGCTATCACCGTGGTGACAGCACAAGGCCCTACGGAGTTTATTACGCGGACCTCCTTACACTATTTATTTTAATAACACCAAAGTCAGCTAATAAGATTGATAACTTTGTCTAACCTGTAGCTAATAATGATGTTTATAATAATTAATTAATTTCAAAACCATTTATAAAAATTTTTAATACAATTTGTGGCTATCTAGAAGTCATTAATGGGCGTGAGTGATCAACCAGCTGATTAGTGGGAGATAATTACCCCATTAATTTGCAATACATTGTAAATTTCAGTAGTAATAGGATTTATAGAATTTAATTCATTATTATTAGATTAATAGGTGTTGTATTTTAGATATTGTATTAAAAAGGTTTTTACAGTTGAATATAATGAGTTAATTAATAGAAACATTCAGTATTATAAAGATTTTAGAATCAAGTAAAGATTTTTATTTTTGATAAAAAACGACGGTTTAAATTAATTAGATACGACTGAAAGAGGAAAAATCATAAGAATTTTTGGTACTTTTGTCAAAGATTTTATTTTTGAATGTTGTAATAAAGATTTGTTATAATAAAAAAGATTTATTATAAAAAACGACTAGAGGAAGAAGAAATATCAGAAAAAATAATAATAAATAAGGGAGATGAACAGAGAGTAAACAAAAAGGTTGCAAACGGTATTGGTACAAAATAAATATGGTTTGAGTAAGATATAATGAGAAGATATAAGGTTATAACGAACAACATCAACAATAATTAAGAATATAAAAATATTAAGTAGTTATAGAAGGTGTAGATGTCAAAATAAGCGTCAATAAAGTTTAAGATAAGAAGATTAAGAGGAAATCAGCAGCACACTAAACTTTATTAATTACTTTTTTTGTTTTGTAAAATTTTATGATTTTTTTTTTAGAACAGAACCACCCTTCCATTGAGCTAAAATAAAAATTTTCTAATGATAAAAATGCAATCACTGTGTTTCTATATTTATATTAAATTTTTGTAATTGTCATTTTATCTATTACTAAATCATTTCGGTCTACTTCTATAAGAGGTAAAAAAACCTGAAAACACGAAGTTTTACCATCCGTAGAATTCTTTTTCGAATTGTTGCGGTCCAATAACCGACCAATCGGATGGAAACAGATCAGATTTATCGATAGTAGAGGTTCACATTTGTGCCGCAACCAAACTAATTAGAATACGTTCGAACAGTCAAAGGGATATATGTTAATTTAAAATTCATAAAGGATCAATGGAAAACATGCATTGAAAAAATACCGTATTAGAGATTATTTCATAGCGCTTCGTTAGTGAGGTTTTCATGTGGTAAATTTACAATGCTTCCTACTTTATCAGTGTTCGTTCACCGAATATCGAAGCCTTCAAGTGGCTGAAGAGTACAGGGTAGCTCAATTGCACTTTGAATCATTTTTTTTAAGGAGATTCATATTACAAACTTAGATTACTATAATTACAATATACATATACAGGGTGGTCACTTTTTTAATGGGATTGTATTGGTAACATGCTAGTTAGAAGGTTGGTTAACCCTTTCCGGGTTTTTAAGGTATAATCCTATACACCAGCAAAAAAAAATGTAGAAAAATTTAAATTTATATAACAATTTCATATGTTTACCAAAATATCTACATCTGTATATTATTAAAATTTAACGACACTGATTGTTTAAATTGTTTAAAGTATATATACACTGGTTTTTAACAATTAATCAAAAAAACTAATGCCAAAATGAATTTTGAAGTCAAGGCAAATATTAAAAAATTAAACATGCTTTTATAAAGTCAGGACAAATAACAAAAATTACATATATATTAAGAAACATAGTACAAAACTTAATTAGAAAATCCAATATTAAAAACTGAAACAAATATATGTTATTTTCTTTATTTATGAAAATTCTGAAAATGTTAACGCGGCAGAGTCCTAAAACCTGAAAAAGTTAGAAAAAATCGTTAAAAACAACCAAAACGCGGAACAATTGTGAACAAAAGAAAGAAATAAAAAAATAAATAAAAAGTATCGAAAGAATTGAAATAAATTGCAACAAAATCACAAAAAAATGACAAGAAATTTAAAAAAAAACGGAAATATCAAAGGAATAAGAAATAATAAATCGGTCAAGTGCGTGTCGGACTTCGCACATTTAGGGTTCCGTACAAAATGTAGAATATAAGCCAAAAATACTTGATAAAAAGATTTAAAGAACTGAAAAAAAAAATAACCAGGCGAATGTGCATTCGACGAAGAAAACAAAATTATGAAACGAAAAATGAATTTCTTAACAAAATTAATAATCATTATCAATAAACATTATCACCAAATTTCAAGTTTATAGGTCAATGGAAAGTTAAAAAATTTTTCGGAACAAAATTTTGTAAAAAATGCTGACTTTGGCGGCTTCTGACGCCTACATTTTGCGATATTTTTCAAAACGAAAAATATGCCTTTTATCTACTAAATGAGCTCTATTCAACGAAACCTCACTCGATGGGGTAGGTCAATTTTTTTTTTCAGCACCCCCCTTTAGTTGTATGGGAGCCCCCCTTGAAAAGTTTAAAAAATATTTTTGACAGTTTATATGGCTTTGGGTTAACAAGACGCATAAACTGTGAAAATTTGATGTCTCTAGCTCCAACGGTTTAGCTGCTAGACCGATGTGACAGACGGACGGACACGCGAGTGAGAGCAATAGGGTTCCGTTTTGAACCTTTGGGTCATATCCTTCATATATTCTTCCCCTATTACAAACCCTCTAGCATTGTTTTTACTACTTTGACCTACTATGATTAATTGTTAATTTTTAACCCTTTTTATTTTATTTATTGAACACTGGACCACATTTGAGATATGAATAACTTTATGGATTAATTGTAGGAATTTAAATTAAAATTCTTACATATAAGTCGCCCTAATCGACCGCCAGTTCAATAATAACACAATTAAATATTTTATCCGATAAATCTTAATCGAGCGCATCCGACACGTCCCGAACCACCGCGAAAAATTTTATATATAACACATATCGAGGTAACAATCGATCTCTCTTTTTGTGAAAAGTGCCGGACGAGTCGGATCTGTATTTTTAAAACTATGTTTTTTCCAATCTTGCGTAACTATCCTCGAGGGGTGTCGCGATGTTGCCACCTCTAACTTAACAAGATTCTCACTAATGTTTGAATGTTGATTAATTTATAATGTATGAAATTATTTATAGCTGTTGTGCTATTCTTTGTTCGGGTTGGAGCTGGAGAGATTTTATAATAATCATAATTTCTTTTAAACATAATAAAATAGTGCTACCTTTAAAAAAGTGTAATTTTATTCAATCATAACTGTAACTTTTTATTAAAATAATATTTGTTGCTTCTGCAACTGGTCCTTCGAACTTTAACCTAAAAACAATGAAGTGAAGAAAACCATAAAATTACAAACTCTAAATATATACGAACCAGCCCTCAACTTCTTCTTCCTTCATAGTTTTATTGACTTGACATTTACTTTCTTTACATTTCATTATTTATAGCATTTTTTCTTATGTGTTTATTCAATTATAAAATTTAAATTACTCCCGTTTAAATTTTAAGTATTGCAAATCGTATCAATAAATATATATTAAATAGATATATATTAATTTACAAATACGTTGAAAGTTCTAATTAACGGGTGAATGGTTTCCTTCGTTGTGAATTGTCATATGCCGATGCCATCGATGCGTGAAGAGTGTGTCTCTTTGACAAACGAGATTCATCCCTTTAGACAGTATCACGCACGACCGCATTTCAATTCGATAAACAGCAGAGTAGGCATTCCGGGATAGACCTTTATTCCCTAAATCGTCGAAAACCAACATATTACAGCCTAGCCCTCCTCTTCAAACGTCGATGTATCCAATTACGATTTATTTTTGTTCGTATTTGTTGTTATAACACCCACCTTATCGAAAAAGTGAAAGATATTTATTCGATCAACAAAAAATCGTCTCTGAGTTCGACATAATTGTCATATTTTTAATTTTAATATTCTGTATAGGTTGTTAAAATCGGACTAAATGTTTTAGTTTTTGGTTTCTATAAATTTTAAAATTTCAAACTTATTGGACCACCTGGTATCATAAAAGCCCAGTATTATCTTTATTGTCCTTTGACGTCAGTAACGCTGTTATAACAATAATTATTATCATATATTGGATATAAGTTGAACCACTCGGTATACACAAATTTTAAATTAAGAGGCCCGCACACCACGTGACTTGCCGGTTAGAAAATTATCCAAGGAAAATGTATTGTATTCTAATAAATTGGATATAAAAATTATTTTTTTGCTATTTTTCGATTAATTAAAAACAGGGTTGAGCGTCATAAAACGTAAGTATTTGGTGTTGGACGAGATCTCGCCTAACGTGGCAACTAAAAATATGCAGTTTTCTTCATGATATTTCAAATATTTATTAAAAGAGCGCGTCTGTGATTCTTTTTTCAAATGTATATAGAGAAGAAATAATTTAAATTGGTGAAAACAGCAGCTTCCTACCTGTAATATTAACGGAGCGCTCGTCTAAAAACAATTTCAGACAAGATAACATATGATATTGACGCCTCTTAATAGAAACTCAAATTTTATCTTTATACTAATAAATTGGGTAATTGTATTATTTCCGAGAGCTCTTGTAAATAAGGATACCCTTATTTTCTGTTTGTAACCATATTTTTGGATTTTATTGTAGCTGTGTAATGAGATATTTCGTTTTTTGATTTACTTCGCTACACTATTTTTTATCAAGCTTATTTTTTACTTCTGTACATTGTTATAGTTTTACTACTTTGGGTTCGTTTGTACTTAAACACTCAGTAGAATTAAAGCTCATGTATTTTGATAAATTTCACATAAATTTACCCAGCGTTTTATCTAGACAAAGAAAGTATATCAAATACTTTTCTGCAAGTCCTATCCTGTATATACAGGGTGTTGAAAATTTCAGTGTACAGAGATATTTGCTTAAATCCAGAATTGACGATTTTCGTTTTATTTAATTATCACCCTTATTTTTATAGATATAAGACAACTTTTTCAATCTTTTTTGTTGAAGACCAAATATTGTTTAATATAGCGTAGTCAATTTTTCGATACGACGTTTCGTTTTTATAGAACATTCCTCAATTTAATTTTTTTAAATACCGACCTGTTATTTTTATTTTATTTTTGATATCTCCATTTTGTTCTCTATCCAACCATGTATCACACTTAATTTTTTTTTGTTAAATTTTGACAATGAACTGTACTTTAGGAATTTTTTTAAGTACGGTCCTTTCATCTGGAAGGTGACCTCAAAATGGATATTTCCATCTTTATCTCGAAAATATTTTTTAGCTCGTTCACAATACTTTCCCTTCTCGGAGGTGGATCGGGAAAGTAAAAAGAGAAATTTTCTAGAGAAAAGAGGAGAAAAAAGTACTAAAAAAAGTGGCAAAATTAAGAAAAAAATGGGTAAATTTAAGTGAAAAAGTGACATAATTACCAAACAAAAGAGGGGAAGTTTTCGATTGAAACGAGCGGAAAAAATACCAAAAAAGCGTCAAAATTGCGAAGAAGAAAAGGGACATTTTCTAGTGAAAAGAAAGGGAAAAGTACTAAAAAAGTGACAAAAATGAGGGGAAATTTTGGACAAAAAAAAATTGATACATAAATAAAAAAAAAACAGGAAAAGTTTTCTGGCGAAAAGAGAGGAAAAAGTATTTAGAAACTGAAAAAAAAAATTGGGGAAAATTTAAATGAGAAAAGTAATATAATTAAGAAACCAGGTGACAAAAGTACCAAAAAAGTGACAAAATTAAGAAAGAAAGAAAAAAAGGAAATTTTGAGTGGAAAGGGGAGAAAAATACTTATAAGATTGACAAAATTTTGAAAAAATTGTAGTTGAAAAACTGCTAAAAAAGTGACAAAATTTCAGATAAAAAATGTGAGACAAAAAATTAAGGGAAAAAGGAAGTTTTTTAAAAATTTGAGCCAAAAACGTAACAAAATTAAGAAGGGGAAATTTTCAGTTGAAAAGAGGGAAATAATTACCAAAAAATAAAAAAGTGGGGAAAAAATTTATATAAAAAGTGGCAAAATTATATGAGAGAAAAAATTGAATAAACAAATGAAGGGCAATTAAAAAAAATGAGACAAAAAAGTGGTATAATTAAGAAAGAAAAGATGGGAAGTTTTCGATTGAAATGAGGAGAAAAAAGTACCGAAAAAGCGAAAAAATTAAGATGAAAAAGGGAAATTTTCTGCTGAAAAGAGGGAAAAAACTCGGTTATGTCGCTCCAAAACTTTCCCAACGAGTATCCACGAATACTTTTTCAGATATTTAATGTTAAAGTTTCAAATTTTGACATTTTTTTATTTTTGACAGGTAACAGTTGGAGAAATAATTTTGACTGTTCTGAATAGAGTTTGTCAAGGGTTTTCGAATGACATATTGCAAGTCGAATTCCGTGACATATTGCATCTGTCATTTTTTTTGATAGTGACACTTTCGTTTGACAGATGTGGTATAAAAACTAATAGGTTGATCCGATGGGTAACCCAAAACCATATACCAAATTTTAGCTCAATCGGATTAAGCGCGTGGCCTCTATCGTGGAAGAATACACATAGACAGACAGAGAGACTTCCATCTGGAAATGGTTTTAATCATCTCGGGTGACCTCTAAATGGATATTTCCATCTTTATCCCGAATTTTTTTTTAGCTCGTTCATAATACTTACCTCTCTCGGAGGTGGGTCGGGAAAGTAATAAATATCTCTGAAACCTGATCTGATATTAAAATTTTTCAAAATCCGGTAAATTTGTCTTGATAATATGCAACTTTTTTCCCATTTAACCAACTTTGTATCTATAACGGTTACCGAAATCCCAAAAGTGTACATTGAAATTTTCAACACCCTGTATACCTCATTAAAATTTTCAGACCCTTCCAGCATTCCTTCGCAACACTTCCTGTATTATTTCTAACTCCTTCCTCATGGTTACTCACATACGAGACTAAAAATATTGTCCTGATATTTTGTTCTATATCAGCAAGTTGACTCATTACCACCATTACAAAACGATCACGCCACAATTTGTCAGACAATAGAATTAGGTCAAATTATCTACAGACGCATCGTTCGCCTGATATTTATGGGATTGTGCGTTATAAATAGAAAATTCTAACGTTATAAAGTGAATAATCCCAGTTCTGGCTTTAAAAGCTAAAATGTGTTCAGTTTACTAAGTTGTGATTAATGTAATTTTAATTGTTCTTGTTTAATTCAATAACTGATATTAAAAAGCTCATACGAGACTAAAAATATTGTCCTGATATTTTGTACTATATCAGCAAGTTGACTCATAACCACCGTTACAAACGATCACGCCACAATTTGTCAGCCAATAGATTTAGGTCAACTTATCTCCAGTCGCATCATTCGCCTGATATTTATGGGATATTGCGTTATAAACTGAAACTTATAAAGAATAAAACAACTCGAAGTCATACCACAAATATATTTAATAATAACGAATCGTCTAAAAACGCGACATGTTTCGGTCTACACGACCATCATCAGGCCCATAATAAAAATGACATTGTGAGGAGACATTAACAAAATTTAAATTATAATGTTACAACTTACAAATTGGATCCAAAACGTTGAAAAACCGTTACACATTAGTGAAAAATTAACTTTAAAAAACTTAAAATTAAAAGAAATTTAAATAACTCCGGTAAAAGAAAGAAGAATAAAATAACCTATCTAACGAAATGACTGAAAATATTAAATTAGTAGGTCAAAATTGTAACTTTAAAAATAAATAACCATCAGACGGAAGTAATTGTTCTTTTAAACAAGTAAAATTGGAATCAGAAATGGCTTTTCTAATTTCTAACATTACAAGAAGATTGAGCTTGAAACTTTTATTACGAGTGAAATTAGGAATTCGTTTCTTTCTTTTATTTTGGCTACAAATCGTCTCATTTTCACTCATCTTGAACTTGAAAAGTTTCAAGTTGAAACTTGGATAATTAAAAAGTGAGGTTAGTTAGTTCTTTTCACTTTTCCACAGCATGTCCAACATTTAAAAAGGAAAATGTACCATATTCTTACAACGTTGTCAAGTGTAACACATACTTAGCTAAGGAAGCCTTAAGAAGTGATGGTGCAAGTAAATAATAAATTAAGAACTTCTTAACTTTATGGATCCCTTAGCTGTTCCTTGCTTAAATATATGTTGGTGCAGTCGACCCTATAACTCGTATTGTGCAACTGGACCTTAAATGGTGCATTGTGACGGTTCGTCCTCTTTGACTATCCAAAAACATCATTATACCAGTAGAATAAACAGCTTTTTTCCTTCTTTTGGAGCCGATTTCACCCTTGTTTCATCTTCAGTATCTAACCGGCGATAAAACTCTGATTTATTGCTCCAGTAGGGTGTTGAAAATGTTCATTAGAATACGTTTCTAGTGCGAATTTAGTAAATGTGACACCCAATGCGCGGAGTGATTTAGCATTCTTAAATCTTTATTCAATCTGTGACAAACATGTTCTTTGGACATATTTGTAGCCTATGCTATCTTTCTAACCATTTAGTGAACATTATCGTTAGTGGTTACAGTTTTTGGACATCCCGAACGTTTGTCGTTTCTCAAGATGGTAGAGGCACGTTTTAATTTACCTGCTTAAAATTTCATACTAGTAAATGAGTCCCCATGAATAGTGTTCAACTCGTACTCGTACTTCTGGTGAATATCTGTTATATTTTAATGACAAGTGCTGTCCTCAGTATGCTGAGATCGAAAACTTTTCAGATTCATACAAAATTGACAATAAAATCGATCTGCAGTGTTGCTAAAACCACATCAGAAGATAAACTAATACAGAGGCGAAGGTTCCTGTCAGCACTTTTGTTGTAGCGATAATCAAAATTTGAGTAACAGTTGAAGTTTCTGCCGCTTAATACAAGGAAAAAAGGTTCAAAATTTGTAAGTCTAGATAGACAAATTTACGAATTTTGAATATTTCTCCCTGTCTATTAAGCGGCAGAAACTTCAACTGCTACTCAAATTTCGACCATTGCTACATCAGAAACCTTTGCTTTAGCATTAGTTCATCTTCTGTGCTTAAACTAATGGCTACTTTCATTGATTAATACTTTTCAGTTAGCATTGAGTAATAAATCTTGTTTTTTTCTTCTTAATTTTATTTTCACCTGACGGATCAATCTTGCTGCGTACATCATTGGTACCAGACGGTTGTTCGTTTACGAATGACACATTAGACATTTAATTTTTTTTATCTAACAATATGGAACAGGAACATAAAGATTCTCATTGTGAAAACGTAACAACTACAGACGAACAAAAACCTTCCACATCTGAAAACGTGCAAGAAGATCGACCAAACGATGATAACATTAAAAAAAGAACGGTTAAACAAATAATAGATGAAGTATTAAATTGCACAGTTATCCACGTACCTAAACCGCAACAAACTGAATCTACACAAAAATTAAACAAAGCCGTAGTAAAATCTTCTACCAAGATAGTAACAGTTAAAGAAATATTAGGAGAAATTTTACAATACAATGTATGTAATCAATTTCAAGCATCGTCCACATCGCTTGATTGTTGTAATTGTGGATGTGATATTCCTCCTTATACACCGAGTACATCTGCTGAACAAAAAACTCGATCAGATCTAGATGTAACTCTTGTAAAGGAGGCTCCTTATTATAGACCATTTCAAATTTATTCATCTGGTACATTACAAGATTCCATTTTTAAAACTGATTCGTTTTTACCGGCCAACATCACTCACTTACTTCCTACTTATTCTACGGTATTAAGACAAGGTTAGTATAAACTAAAAATAAATTTAGTATCTAATTTAACAAAAATAATGTTATCATAATTGGAGAGATAAAAAAGGTGCTCACAAATATGTTACTTATTCTGAGCAATTTAAAACTTTCTTTTTTATTGCAAGGACCACCACCAAATATCAAATCAGCAGACTCATTTGTTCCAAAACTTCCTCCTCCTTCATACGCAGAAGTCGAAGGTTTATGGGATGATGTACCAAGCGCAGTATCTTCAGATTCCGTAATGTTCGGACCGGATCCTCTATATCTGATTTGTCCAGTTTGTAGAATTATAGTAATGACTGATGTAGAAAGAGAACGAAGTGCGATCACTCACTGGATTGCTTTGATATTATGTCTTTTCCTCTGTTGGCCTTGTTGCTTGTTGCCCTACTATATGAAATCTTGTAGTTACTCGTATCACAGCTGCCCTAACTGCAGCCACTATTTTGGTATGTATAATCCGTTTTAGAAAATGAAACGACCATGAATACGTTTTATGTGTATTTTTACTGTAGTTAATAAGATAAAAATAAAAACAAACATGAATTTTTATTTGTATTTTGTATTAAATAACGGTTAAGTCCGTATAATAATAATAATTTAATACATTTAATAAAAATAAAAAAATTATAACTATGCACAAATTTGTTTATTAGTTAATAACAATTCTTATTCGATTTTTATAGCTGGATATGAGCCTTTGAAGTGATATAAAAAAAATTAATTGAAAATTTCACACCTAACCTTTCTGAACAATTAAAAGCCTGTATTTTGTAGCATTACCAGAGCAACTAAAAAAATTTCCGGAAATTTTTCTCCTCCTTGGACTAAAGGAGCATGATTGCACTGGAAATTTTTTGACATTTATAGTAAAATGACATTTACATTTACCATCAAAAACCGTCATTGTGTTAGTATTTTTTTTAATATTTCGTTGTGAAATTTTCATACTGAATCCCCCTACATGAATTTTCTTTAAAAATTCATGTACGCAAAAAATTTCCGGAAATAATTCATTCCCCAGGGAGATTATAAGTGAATATTTTATCAAAATTTTCATAAATATTCGTTAGATGATGGGGTTAAATATTCAGAATAGTATGAGACGAAATAGACTTGTAAGGTTGTTTTACAAGGGTGAAAGGAGGTGGAAAATTATTTTTTCTTGCAAATATCTTAAAAACTACAAATATGACAAAAAATATTATTCCTTGTGAAATTATAACTGATTTAATTACCTTTATTTCGTTTTTTTCTTTAATTTTTTTTATTGTGAATAGTTACCGAGAGAGGGCGTTTCAAAATTTTAAATTCTTTTCAATAAATTATTATTATTATCTTTAAATTTAATTGTAAAAAGAACTTTGGGCCGCAATTTTTTACATTTATGGATCTTTTATTTGATTTTACAAACTTAAATAATAAACAAAAAACAACAAAAAAATTGTGAGCCGATTGTTAACAAAATTTGATATAAATGTAAAAAATAAAAAAATTATTTTTTTAGAATTTATACATTTGTGTCAAATTTTGTTAATGATCAAAATAAATTTGTCACTGTCACTGTGAACGTCATAATTGAAATATTTATGTCAAAAATGGCAATAAAAAAAATCGGCTGTGTCACCCCAGAACTTGCCCGGCTCTTCTGTGGAGAATAGGATTATTTTAATTATAAATACAAAATTCCTGAATGGGAAGGTAAAATACTATAGAAATGAAGTAAATTTCTGAAAAAAAAATGGGCAAATATTCCAAAATGGCGCAAAAATTTAATAAAATGAAAAAGACAAAAGTTATTATAAATAGTAATAAGGTAATGAATAATTTCCAAAAAATTGATAAAAATGACAAAGAAATGTTAAATTTGAGCAAAAATTAAAACTATAATAAAAAGAGAGTAAAAAAAGGCAAAAATCAAAAATAGGATAAGAATTTTAATACAATTTGTAAAAATTGTAAAAGAGGCAGGGATGCAGAGAAAGTCAAAAAAACAAAAAAGGTCCCTAACAACAGAAAAAAACGTAAATTAAAGCAAAAAAGGAAAAAAGGCATAATAAAGACAAAAAAAGGAAAAGAAGGTAAAACAAAAATAAACAAAAAGTCCAATAAAAAGCCAAATAAGACAAAGTAAAGGGAAACAGCAAAAAACGTCAATAAAGCAAAAAAAAGGTCAGAAAAGGAGAAAAAAGTCCAAAAAAATTAAAAACTATTAGAAAAGCAAAAAAAAGGCAAAAGTGATAAATATCACAAAAAAAAGGAAAGGGAAGCAAAAATGGCAAAATAGAAACAAAGTAAAAAAGGCAAAAAGCTAAAAAAGTCCAAAAAGACCAAAAAATTAAAAAAAAATAAAAAAGCAAAAAAAAGGTCAAAAAAGATGATTATAGAGACAGTCCTTACTCTGAAAATGGTTTCTTGGGGGACCTCAAAATGGATATTTCCATCGATATCTCGATTTTATTTTGCTCGTTCACTATACTTTCCCCTTGATGAGAACAGAAAAGTTAAATAAATTTTAAAGCATTATGCGTGACTTCTGTTACACCTTGTATAATTTATTTTTCGACCCAACGATTTTTTTTACAGCGACATTTCGATGCAGCGTACTTTCGGTCCAACGATATTTGGACCCAGTAAAACTTTGAAACCGAGCGATATTTCGATTCAGCAGTATTTTAGTCCAACGATATTTCGACCCAGTAAAACTTGGAAACCGAGCGATGTTTTAATGCAGCAGTATTTTGGTACAACGATATTTCGACAAAATCACATTTTGAATGGATAACGTTTCGATCGAGCGACGTTAGTTCTAACAACATTTAGATCCAACAACTTTCGAGCGGGCGATCTTCGATCCAACAATTTTTCGGCCCAGTAACTTTTCGGTGCTACAATATTTCGATGATGCAAAATTCGATCCCGTAACATTTCGAACGGACAATGTTTCGCACAGGTGATGTTCGGTCTAACAATATTTCGATGCAACAACTTTCGAACGGGAAATTTTTGATACAGCAACTTGGTTCAACACAATACAGAGCCGCTCGGATTATCCATTGAGTTTCGTTTATTTTGGCTCATTCTCTTCTGATACTATTTCAAAAGTTTCTTGAGTCTGTAATTTCGAACTGATATGGATCAAAAAATATCAGTGATCCTCTAGTACATCGCTTCTATGGGAGAAAGCTAATCGAAAATACTGATTGGAAAGATTAATAAACATTTGTACTAGAATTTATTTTCTTGAAAAGGAACTATTTATATTTTTTATACTAATTAATTTTTTGTACCTAAGTCATAGAAAATGGTGATTCTGAGTTGGTTTGTAAATAGTAATTTCCTCTGGCCCTGAAACAAAATAAGAACAGTTCAAATAAATTAAATAACGTTTTTTTAAGGTAAAATTCGACTAGTTTCGGCTTACTTCATCTTCAGCTATATAAATAAAAGGTCGTTCATAGAATATAAAAAATACAGTAAAAAAGATATACATTCTTGTCTAAAGAAATGAAAGACATATAATAAACAACGGCAGCAACAAAGAGAACACAACTGCTCTAAATAATTTAAAAGTTAAAACTCTCAGACGAAACGTAAACTAAGACAAAACATGTCTTGGAAACCCTTATGGTTAAAAAATTCAAAATTGGTTTTTGGCACATCTACAACTTTTCCTTTTTCAGCATTTTTTTCTTAAAACAGAAGAAATCATATACCCACAGTATATACCAAAACAGAACTGAAACTCTATTATACAACCTACTTTAATATGTTAAGAATTATACTTACTCCCAGTCTACATAAAGACCCATTCTCGTTGATGGTTTCGTTTGATAATTACAGGTACCATCTTTGTAGCCCTTCCATGAATTGCATGATATTGCATTACCAAAAGCGTATGGATTTACTACAGATTCAGCAAAAAATTGGTAAGATCTCCAGTGACTGCAAAAGACTAAAAAAAATTTAAAATTAGAAATCAACTTAGCAAAATAATAAAAATAGTAAACCTATAGTAAATTTCATACATTAAATTGAGTATAACTTTAAGTGAATTTTTCGTTAATGTAAGATTCAAAATTAGAAGTATGTAGGAAAAAAAATGAGAATTACTAGTATTGAAACAATATGGCTGAACAATTTTCTAAAAAATTTGCTCCAAATTTTATTCCTGCTTTAAGTTCAAAAAATTTGATCCTACTTCTCTTGATACTGATGATGGTTCCAATCCTGATTCTGACAATGATTCTAATTCTGATTCTGATGATAACGTTGCTTTCTAATTTCGTTTTTGCTCTGTAAGCGGGACTGATGATGTGACCAATCCAAGTGGGAAATATCCACTAAATTGACTAATTTTTATTGCCTTTTCATCTCTATTTTGGTAATCTGATAGATTTGCTCTAGGGAAGGAGTCCAAGAATACCTTTACTGGTGGTGTGTCCAATCTAAGTGGTAAAAGTCCACTAAATTAGGTACTTCTTATTGCCTTTTCATCTCTATAAAAAAGTGGAACATTTTAATGTTTCCTTTTGTGTCTTTATAGATCTATTTCGATAATCTGATAGATCTGCTCTGTGTACGGGGCCCAACAATACGTTTACTGGTGGTGTGACCAATCCAAGTGGTAAAAGTCCACTAAATTGACTAATTTTTATTGCTTTTTCATCTCTATAAAAAAGAGGGACTTTTTGATGTTTCCTTCATGTCTTTATAGGTCTCTTATGAGAACCTGATAGATCTGCTCTGTGGACGGAGCTAAATAATACGTTTTCTGGTGGTTTCATTAATCCAAGTGGTAAAAGTCCACTAAATTGACTAATTTTTATGGCCTTTTCATCTCTATAAAAAAGAGGGATTTTTTGATGTTACCTTCATGTCTTTATAGTTCTATTTTGGTAGCCTGATAGATCTGCTCTGTGGACGGAGCCCAAGAATACATTTACTGGTGGTTTGACAAATCCTAGTGGTAAAAGTGAACTAAATTGACTAATTTTCATTGCCTTTTATTTCTATAAAAAAGAGGAATTTTTGATGATTTCTTCATGTCTTTATAGGTCTCTTTTGGTAATCTGATAGATCTGCTCTGTGTACGGGGCCCAACAATACGTTTACTGGTGGTTTGACTAATCCAAGTGGTAAAATTCCACTAAATTGACTAATTTTTATTGCCTTTTCATCTCTATAAAAAATCTGATGTGGCCAGCACATGACCTCTCGCCATTTTTGAATCAAAAATTTACAGGTTGACACAAAAAAGTATGAAAAAAAATTATTTTTTTGTAAATCTGGCAACAATGGCAAAAGTTTCGAAAATTTTAATGAGATGAAAATAAACTATATGGTATACAAAATATATGTGTAAAACTTTATTGCCGTTTTGTATAATAATGGCGTCATTACCCATAGCAACTGCCACTTCCGGTTGTGCGATTGGCACCAAAATCTAATCAGATCTAATCTAGGGTATCAGAATCCTGTATGCAAAATTTCAAATTTTTTTATTCAGTAGTTTTTGAGTTATCGTTACTACAACATCCATCCAAACACAAACACACACACTAACACACACACAGACATTATCGCGAAAATATTAAAATCGTATTCTAGGGACCCTAAAACGTGTTTATTCATTGAAAACTCACTACCCAATTTTTAGCATGATTCCTATACCTCTCTTACCTGAAGGGCGAGAGGTAAAAAGAGTAATTTATTGATGTTACCTTCCTGTCTTTATAAATCTATTTTGGTAATCTGATAGATTTGCTGTAGGGACAGCGCCCAAGATTATCTTTACTGGTGGTGTGTCCAATCTTAGTGGGTGGTAAAATTCCACTAAATTGGCTACTTCTTATTGCCCTTTTATCTCTATTGGAAAAGGGATTTTTTATGTTACTTTCATGTCTTCACGGGTCTCCTTTGATAATCTGATAGAAAATTTGTTCTTCTATTTTTTTTGAGTGCAATACCATTTAAGCGTGCCTAGAATTTTAATGTTCTTTCAGAAAATTCTTAGGAAGAATTTGTCACATAAAATCCTTATTGAGAACTCATCACAGAAGATCATTTGGAAGAACTAGTTACAGAAAATCCTTGGGGAGACCTCATCACATAAAATCCTTAGAGATAACTCGTTACAGAAAATCATTGGGAAAAGTCGTCACATAAAATGCTTACAGAGAACTTGTTACATAAAGTATTTGGGGAGAACTCGTGATAGAAAATTCTTAGGAAGAACTCATCACAGAAAATCCTTGGGGAGACTTTGTCATATAAAATCTTTAGAGAGAAATCCTTACAGAAAATCATTGGGAGAAATCGTCACATAAAATTCTTATAGAGAACTCGTTACAGAAAATATTGGGGGAGAACTCGTGACAGAAAATTCTTAGGAAGAACTCGTCACAGGAAATCCTTAGGGAGACCCCGTCACATAAAATCGTTAGAGAGAACTCCTTACAGAAGATCATTGGGAGAAGTCATCATATAAAATGCTTAGAGTGAACTCGTTACAGAAAATCTTTGGGGAGAACTCGTGATAGAAAATTCTTAGGAAGAACTAGTCATATGAAATCCTTAGGGAGACCCCGTCATATAAAATCGTTAGAGAGAACTCCTTACAGAAGATCATTGGGAGAAGTCGTCATATAAAATGCTTAGAGTGAACTCGTTACAGAAAATCTTTGGGGAGAACTCGTGATAGAATATTCTTAGGAAGAACTCGTCACATAAAATCCTTGGGGAGACGTCGTGACGTAAAATCCTTAGAATGAAATCCTTGCAGAAAATCACTGGGAGAAGTCGTCACATAAAATGCTTAAAGAGAACTCGTTACAGAAAATCTTTGGGGATAACTCGTGATAGAACATTCTTAGGAAGAACTCGTCACAGAAAATCCTTGGGCAGACCTCATCACATAAAATCCTTAGAGAGAAATCCTTACAGAAAATAATTGGGAGAAATCGTCACATAAAATGCTTAGGGAGAACTCGTTACAAAAAATCTTTGGGGAGAACTCATGATAGAAAATTCTTAGGAAGATTTCGTCACAGAAAATCCTTGTGTAGACCTCGTCACATAAAATCCTTAGAGAGAACTCCTTTCAGAAAATCATTGGGAGAAGTAGTCACATAAAATGCTTAGAGAGAACTACTCGTTACAGAAAATCTTTGCGGAGAACTCGTGATAGAAAATTCTTGGGAAGAACTCGTCACATAAAATCCTTGGGGAGACGTCGTGACATAAAATCCTTAGAAAGAAATCCTTACAGAAAATAAGTGGGAGAAGTAGTCACATCAAATGCTTAGGGAGAACTCGTAACAAAAAATCTTTGGGGAGAACTCGTGATAAGAAATTCTTAGAAAGAACTCGTCACAGAAAATCTTTAGTGATAATTCGTTGACAGAAAATTCTTAACAAATGCAAACTGACCGACCGTATATTTAATAAATTCTATGGATAAAGGAAAATAAATTATAATTTACAACAAAAAACAATGGAGAAATAAATAACTACTACTGTTTGATCAAGAATTTCTGTTTACGACTTCTCCCTAACCTTTTGCTTTCTTTATGTGTTATTTTTTATTTATTTACTATATAATTAAGTCGAAATTTTCAGAATTTTCTTTCCGACTTAAAATACTATTTAACTCTTTTGTCCATTGGAATATGGCAACAAGTATAAATATAACTTTTTTTAATAATATAATATTTTTCAAACTTACATGGTTCAATGATTGAATCAGGATTTCTTCTTTTAACCTCAGGAATGGTACAACCTGGTTGCGGTGAAATTCCACGATTTGGCCAAAAATCCACGTGGCCAATTGACACGGGATAACCAAATATACCAGCGTCTGTATGAATAACGTCTACAAATTCCGCATCACCAGCATCAAGCTTTAAACTTTTAGGCCATTTTTTAAATAGAGGACCTGCTGGATCCATTCCTAAAAAAAATCAAAGTTTGGTAATTTTATAATTACAAATTATTTAAAATACCTGTTATCCTTTGTATTCTTCCACTTTTGATACTTTGACCGCACACTCCAGCCATTTGGGCACCTAAACTAAGACCTGTTAGATGCAAGCTGGGTAAGTATAGGCCTCTTGATACTAAATAATCTATAAATTTAGCTGCATATTGTCCGACTACCATTGTATTTTGGGAAGCTGTTAAGTACCATGGACCAGCTTCTAATCTTTGAGCGTCTACCAAAAGAACGTTATAATCTTTTCTTTGGAGAAATGCTAAAATTTAAATTTTGTTATCTTTTACTTAACCTCTATTAGCTATAAGAAAAAAAGGAAATTATTTGCGTGACGCGATAATCCTTTCCGGAAAAGTCCTTTCCAGATAATCCTTTACCTTTAAAACTACTATAATGATTATATAAGTAACAGGATACAAAATTAATATACTTTTAATAATTAAACTTTAATTTCCATCCCGATAATAAGATAATGTAATGGTATTATAGTTATATATCAAAATTAACCCATTTCCCGTTATTTTATTTAGGAAAATTCGATATCCTATGTAATGAATTTATGATAAACTAAAATATATTTTGTTGACTTTGATGCATTAGCTATAAGCTACAGGTCATATCAATAATTAATTAACGGATCCACTAAATGAATGCTGAAATGCCATTTACGTATATAAATATAAAGCTTATGTTTAAAAATAATATTTAATACAATAACGTGATTATTGATCAAAAATAAATGAAAGCAGATAAACTATCAGCAATAATGATTCGCAGGTAATTAGACAGTAATTAGAAAAGACGATCTTTGCGTCGTCAAGCGGTATTTTGGCGCTTTCCTCAAGTTTTCGGATTTCCTCAGGCGCCACCTTCCGTTTATAGTGTAAAGGCCACTTGCACTGGCAGCCTCAGTGGAGAAAGAATACTCCAGGTGTCGTTGGCGGCCAGCTAGAGATGTGTTGTGATTTTATCACTGTTCAATCACAGGTAGTAACTGTTCTTGTTTCGTAAAAGCAATAAATGATTTTTCGGAACGCTACTCTCAGAAACTGTGACTGTGTCTACGTGTTACAAATTTTAAGGCCTGAGATTTGAGACTTCTGATAGTAGTTCTATTTCGATCTAAAGTCACGTTCACTATTCACGATCACAGCTCAGCGAATGAGTCTGATATTTCGTATTTTGTCATTTGTGGCACAGACTCAGACAATCATATATTAGTATCAGGGCCGTAATGGTAATTTATTTTTAATAATAAAGCAAGAGGGATCTTTATACAAATTATAATAATTATTTTTAAAATATAAAGATGAAAGGGATTTATTATTATTAAGAAAATGTAATAAGAACGGAGATTAGGGACTTAAAAATATTGATAAAATAGTAACTTCGTTACAACGAAAAAATAGACAGTATTTAAACCACAGCAGAACACAATTGAAAAAAATATAGAATCAAATAATCGATTTGCAGCTCTTGAAAACTGAGGAAAATATAAATCCATCCAATGAAAATACAGCAACAAACAAAATTTCAACATTAAAAATTTTATTATTCAAATGTGTATATGAAGGATATTTAATATACTGCGCCTCGTATTTATGCTGAAATTTATCATTTCAGATAAATTACTTTTTGAGAAATGGGCTAATTGTTTATCATTTGTTTTCCTTAAAGTTACGTAAATTTGCATTATCATAATTGTACGTGAGAGAAAGTTTAGTCATATCGCTAATTAGTTTATTCTCTCAGGAAGGCGATATGACAATTCTTAATGGTTATAATGTTTCTTCTTCCTACAAAGTGGAATAATTTTATAGTCATTAATAAAGTTTTGTTCTTTATAGATTAAATATTTTGCAATTTTTTTTGGTTTAAAAATGTGACCTTTTATCTTTAATATTAATGTTTTTACTTTCTCGCTACTATAGTATACAAAAGGTTTATACAGGGTGTCCCAATTAAGACAGGTGTTATTGTTAGGACAATTGAGTTATAAGTTTAAATTTTTCAGAAAAAAAATTTTTGCAACTTACAGTTTATCAATGCTTGATGAAGACTATTAAATTTCACTTTACAAAAATATATTCGCTATTTCACTCAAAAAGGACTTTATAGTAGTTGTGTATTGCCCCGGTAAGTCAAGTAAAAATACAGAAAAAGGTGCGCTGCGATATTTTTTAATATAAAATTCACAATTTTTCAAATGGGTCTTTGATTTTTTTATATAAAAGTGTGTTTTAAGTACTAACTATGACAACATTAAAATATAAACAAATAACCTCAACATGGTCCAAAAAAAAATTATTTGGTTTTAAAAATGATGATTTCGCGATTCTTATTTTAAACGCTAGTCACTTATTGTTCAATGAATTTAAAATTTTCTTTTTTTATTTTTTAAATAATACATACTTTTACAATTTGTATTACAAACATTTAGCAAAAATTAAAGTAAATTTTTTTCAATACAAATTTATGTGATACCAATTATATACAAACTGCTTAAACTTTTTTTTTATTAGACTAATATTAAATTCATAATGCTTAAAACGCCGGCCCATGGTCACATGCAAATTAATTTTTGTTCTGGATCATATTGAGTTTTTTTGTTTCTATTTTGATGTCGTCAGGTAATCCTTAAAACACACTTTTGGTATAAAAAAATTCACAAACCTATTTTAAAAATAGTAAATTTTATATTAAAAATAACTTTTGCGGTATTTCTAGCCAACTCACTTGGGCAATAGCTCTTAAGGCCGAATCTCAAGTAAAATAATATATTTAATTTTACCTAAAATAAGTGTTTTGCCAAAACACTTAATTAATTTGTATGGTTTTTATATAAATTTTATTATTCATTCTTTAATAGCATAATTTTGATTCTTTTAAAAAACATCAAATTTATACAAGATTTTCCATTTAGAAACTCTTAGCTTCATTATTAATTGATATATTCAACTATGTCATTATATTTCTTGAAAATATTCTTATAATTTAACGAACAAGTATGACGATGACCTATTTAAAAATGCGAAGAAAAAATAGCGAGCTAATAAAATAAAAATGGATTTTAAATGACGAAACCGTTTGAAAATTTTTTATTAAAATTCAGTTATTCTTGTGCAACAACAGTTTAAATATCATTACATTAAAACTGAAACCAATAATTACGAGATAATAATAAAAGGTATTTGTATTAAATACAAATATGCTTTTGGATATTACAAATGTGTCATTACGCCTTACCTCATATTATAATAATGTAGCAATTCAAATGTATATCAGTTTTAGAAATTCTAAGAATGAAAATGAAAAGTACGTTCATTCGTTGTATATAAATTCAAAAGATATAAACTCTCACATTCATATTATTGTACCTATCACTGTGTTATGTTTTATGAAAATTTTAAATAAATTCTGAAATGCAGATAATTATTTCGTCCTTTTTGAGTTTACAGACATAGCAAAACT
This sequence comes from Neocrepidodera transversa, assembly GCA_963243735.1. Classification (NCBI taxonomy): domain Eukaryota; kingdom Metazoa; phylum Arthropoda; class Insecta; order Coleoptera; family Chrysomelidae; genus Neocrepidodera; species Neocrepidodera transversa. The sequence goes on along the minus strand of OY725353.1, from coordinate 9,684,495 downwards.
ATATGCTGAGAATGTACCATACATATTTCTTTTTGCCTATTCACATTCACTGCTGCGAATATCCTATGCACATTCCATGGTTATTCATATGTATCCATAGCATCTATGGATACAACTTTGGGTCAATTTTGGATATGCAGGAAATATACCTAGAGCATATATCTTCATATCCTATGAATATACTTTTCATATTTATATGTAACATCTAATGCATATGACTAGAATATACATATCCTGGAATATACTTTAATATCCTCTGAATGTGCTTTACATATCCATATATATTCTGTAAAATATGCATATTTTGCATATATTTTCCAAAAATAAATCAGTTTAACAAATTTTTATTATTTTCATGAGATAAATCCACAGCTGTATACAATTTTATAATATGGGAAAATATCAGCCAAAATAACCACCCTCTGCGTCTTTGACAGATAATAAAAAAAATAATAACTACTAAGCTTACATTGGATTGGGATCTATCTCACTATTCTATTTTTCTATCGAGAATTATTTGTGGATTTTTCACATACACCTTATAATAATCCACAAATAATTCTGTTCTTAAAGATTAAAGTTTTAACAAAAAAAAATATTTGCAGAATTATCTCATACAAAAATTATAATTTTTTTTAATAAAGCGTTGTATTTTTGGAAATTATAATAAATCAGAAATTTTTCAACATTTTTATATGGGGTCTTAAGTATAGCCCCAAAATTGTACATCGTTGTTCCAAATAAATATTTTCTTCAATATGACTTACCAGAATCAAGTAAATACCACTGGATCTTAAATGAATTTTTGCATATTCAGGAATATATGTAGAATATACGAAAAAAGGATATTTCTCCGACGCATATATAGGAATTTACAGGGAATATACAAAAAAGTATATTCTTTGGTGCACATACAAAGAGCATTCTATTTATGTGAATATACTTTCCTTATTATGTGGGAGATATCTAAGTCAGACGAACAATTTATTTTTTTATGGATACAGCATACAATTTTTTTTTCTCAAATTACATGCAGTATCTAAAGTAGGTAACTCCAACACCCTGTATCTTAGTAGTAGATAACATTCATCTTGTGCATTATAATCAAAATACAAAAATTCCAAAATTTCCTGTTTTCTTAGAATAACCGCAACGCAATAGAGCCGATAACTTTTGCACAGTTTGCAGTCAAAATAGTAGTTTATGCAACAAGTGTGGATATGGCAGTCTTACAATAGCTGTGTACATCCACTCCATACCATTAAGGCTCTCATGCCCTTACTCGGTACCTTTTTTCGTGGTGTCTGGGGTAAGTTCCACGTATTTTTGCTTCTGATTTCCACTCATTAACAATCCCATATATTTTGATGGTTTTGAGATTGAGGTTTCTTTTTCTCGTGAAGGCTGTAAGAGTGGTTTTGGTGGGGTTCATGCTTAATCCCATCGATTGGCACCATTCCTTTATCAGTTTATTAGTTATTTGAATTATGTCACAAATAGTCTTAGAAAACTTACTTCTGGAAATTATGTCATCAGCATACCTTGGTAGGGTATACCGAGGTCAGTCATAATGAGGAGTTCTATCTTCTTATGTGATCGAGTGCTGTGTATATGGCGTAAAGTTCTCCAGTGAGGGCTGTTGTATATTCGATGTAACGATACGAAGCCCACTCCAGTATTTGGCTTGGATACGTCTATGAAGGTGTGTGTAATCATAGTAGGAGGAAATTATGGGCTATTTAAACATGGTAAATATGCAATCCAAGGAGCTGGTACTTGATGTCCTTCAGGAAATTTTGTGACTTGTATAGATGTTAGGATATATGGGACTCGTATTCAAAAAAGAAAGGCGTATTTTTGGATTATTAGCTATCGATGATGGGTTTGTGAAGGTTAGATTATTGGGTTTCCGTCTTGTTCTAATAACATTTAATTTCACATTGCGTATTTACTCCAGCTATTTTCTTGACTTTTTTCCAAATAGATAACGTGTTTACGATGATAGTAAAATCATAAAATCTGTCAAAGATTTTAGCCAATTATATCAATTATTGAAATGCAAGGGCGGAACCAAAATAAAAATTTAGCGGCAATTTCGAGGTCACAAATGTCAAAATCTCAGTTTCGTATCTACTCATGAGAGGAAATATCTAAGGTATTATTTCCAAGATTCTTTGTTACTTTTGTTTTCAGGTCTTTTGTGATGTTTACAGGTGTTAGGTGTCTTTTTGCTATGTTTCATTACAAGTTGGCAGTTTTCATTCCACCAGGGTACCACTTTATCTCTTGTGTTGGTTTTTTCTATTGACATTGTAGCAGCTTCCGTGGTCACGTTTTTAAAATTTGTAAGAGTTAAATAAATGTCGCTAATGGAGACACCTGGAATTTTTTCGCTAATTTTTTCTGTAAAGAAAGCTTAATTTACTTTCTGTAGTTTCCATTTTTACAGAGGTTTGCTGCTGTTAGTTAAATTCAAAATAGTTTAAAATATAGGTTTAATAAGTTATCGAAATCAGCATCTCAGAACGAATCTAAAAATATAAAAAAATACCGGGTGTTCTGTTAAGAAACACATAAAATTATTTTTAGATTGTTGCCTCTTCTGATATACATCTCGTTGTGAAATCGGATTTAAAAAAATGCTCTTTTTCGAAAAAAAGTTAAATAAAAAATGTTTAAAATTAAATTTCCAGCTAATTTGCTTCCATGAAAAATTTAGATTTTTCCAATAATTTTCCTGTAAGAATGAAAAACCTTCATTTGTATAAATTATTTTTTTTAATGAACAAATTATGTGAAAATTAATGTTTTGGGAGTCATTTCATTTTTAAATAACAAAAGTGAATTAGAAAAAAGAAAATTGCGGAAAATTGTTGGAAAATCTTATATAGTGTTCCGAGGATTAAATATTTATGAGCATCAAATCTGTTTATTTTTTATGAATTTAGTAAATTGGTTTTGAATAACATAGGACATTAATTGATAAGTTTATGTAAGAAAAAAAATTTCAATCAGTTTTGTAGATTGGTAAGTCCGCTACTGATATTTGATACTTGCCTCGCCAATATACGATTTCGGTATGTATATTGGTGCATAGCCAGTGCATATCAGGTGAAAGTGGTATCGACATTGACCGAATGTGACATCGAAAACTAATAACAGGTCACAAATCTTGACCATTGCGTAAAAGTGTTATATAAAAAGTTTATTGATTGACATCAAAATTAAACGGACATTGAAGGCGATATGAGGTTTTTATTGGTTTTCCTGTTCGGTGGTTCAGATTATTTGTTTTATTTATTATTCAATTAAAAACTATTATTAATAACGTTATATTGTTTTGGAAACGATCAGTATTAAACAGAATTTAAAATGTTCAATTTTGATACAATAAAAAAACACGTACATACCAGTCCTGATTAATGATGCAGGAGTAGCTTGAGAAGATTCAAAAAAAGCGTGAAAGAATAACACCGTCGGTTCTGAATAATTAAAATGCGATTGCAGCAAAGATTTATCATCACCTATTCGTAACTGTGAAGGTTGTAGAGGATTGTGCCTGAAAAATAAAATCAATTTTAACTCAATACTTGAAAAAGCCACATCTTTAAATTTCACATAAATTAACTTCCTGCACATCTTTACCCCGTGGCGTTCAAAACAGGATTCACCATTGATATTTCAAATCTTATCATATGTTTAGCTAAAGCACTCAAAAAGAGTATAAGTTTAAGTCATAATTTCGCCATAGATCCTCTAGTCAATGAGCCACCCTCAATTTAGTGAATTTACTCCCAGCCGTAATATCTCTAAAACTATTAATCTGATCAGAGTGTTTGATAGCAAAATTGCCAATGTATGACAACTTAAGGATTATAGCCCAATGGCTGCTGTATCCTTTTAGTTTGTTGTTTGGCACTTTTTGTTGCGCACTACACTACACTACATGTTCAATAACGTACTAGGTCTTGTGGTTTTCTTCTTTTTAGTCGCCTTTCCTGGTTATCCTGTTCTAGCAGTCGAATGGCTTCTATATTGTTATGTGCATGGAGTCTATCTTCATGTTTCTGGGCGAATCATTTTATTTCCTTTTCCACAGTCTTTACCTTTAGGTCTTGATGAAAATTTCTATTTCTAGAGTAGCCAAGGGCACCCACGATATCTATCATGGAAACGTTATATTTTGTTTATATTTGTAATACTGGCACATCACCAAAGCTGTATTCCATATATCCAGATGGGTTTTAGGACTTATAGATTACACAGGTTTAAAAAAAAAGTCAGAAAAATCAGATTTCAAGGTCATGTTAGAGGTTAAAATGGTGCTTTTTTGGAACCGGCCCCGGGCAATTTTTCAAGCGAACTGTTAAGTTGGGGGGTAACTGTCTAGGTCGTGAATACCTTCCAAACATTGGACAGGGGCCATAAATCTCGACCAGGACCAGCGCAGGGACAGCCCAGTGGATAAAATGTTGTATCTCGCAAATTACGATCCCCCTGCCAAAGTGTTCAATTTCGGAGATCAATTTGCTCTGAGATAATGGCAGTGGATCCAGCACTGACCCAAATGGCCCTAGAACCTTTCCAGAACGTTGGAGTTATGCCTCATGTCCTGCTCAGGTCTGGCCCAAGGTGGAGAAATGGCTCAGGGGTTACTAGCTGGTGACTTTCTATTCCCCTGCCAAGTGTCGATTGCGACGATGCATTTGCTGTGAGTTCATGGAAACAAGGAATCTAATTTTAATTTGTGAATTTTATTTAAAAGATTACCTAAATGGGGTAATGTCAGTCTACTAGAAAATATGATTTTAAGGTATTTAATTTCTTTGAATCTATCTATAATATTTCAGTTGATATTTATAACCTCTTGGATTTCTAGTAATCTTCGAGCAACGAATTTAGTACTAAAGCTTCTGAATTACTCCAAAAAAAGTTACAACCTGATATCAACATTCTAATGAATGGACACCACATAAGTTGAGCCTATGACAAGCGCAAGGAAGCCATAAAACAAGGTGATTCAGGGCTAGACTCCTTGTTGCTCCCATTATCAGAACTTATGCTAATATTGCTTTTTCCTAGAGTTTCCAAAATCATATTAGTTATTGCTCTTCAGTTTTTTTTTTAATATAGTTAACAAATTTCAAAACTCTAACAGCTTCTAAATGTTCTGTAAATACCACGAAAATTGCCGTTGTTTGGATTACTAATTAAATGAGATGATTCTCTTTCAGATAAAAATAAAATAACAAAAAAAATCTTTTCAATTGTTGTTTCCACTTTTCTTTTTCTCGTTTTAGAGATTTAAAGATCAGGCAGTCACTAATTTTTTTATTAAAAATATGTTATTCCATACTTAGCCATTCTAGGTACTATCGTAAATACGCGTTACAAAAGAGGCATGTGATCTGACAGAAATAGAAAGTATTTTTGCTTATAGCGATATTATTAACATATACAAGATCAAAGTACACAGGGAATGGGAATCCATCTGGAAAAAATATGCTACAACCTCTAATAACCCTTATTTTGATATACATCCTACCCTACCAACAGCCTCAAAAATGCCACATATTTACAGCTATCATATCAGTAGGTTTTATTCGACAACAATAACTAGATTAAAACTCAACCATGGACGCTTCCAATCGCATTTGTATAAAATTGGCATTACAGACTCCCCTAATTGCGACTGTGATAATACAATAGGAGATCTTAATCATTTATTCTTTTCATGTAAACACCATGTAAATTCAAGTACCTTTCTCATTAAAAATTTAATTAACTTGGGAATAGAACTACCAACAAACATTGTAATTTTACTAAGTTTAAATAACAAATATATTCTAGATTGTCTTATTGACTTTTTAAAACATGAAGGAATCATTATCTAGAACATTATCGTCAAAGTTTAATTTCTGATCATTTTATATCTTAATATACAAAAAATCTGTGGCTAATAGACTATGTCTGAAGCCAAATACCCACAAAAAAAAAATACGCGTTATTCTCGTTATATATGCATGTTGTTTTATCGCATTAACCGAAGGAGTAAATTTTTTGTACAAAATAATAAGGTGCCTGCTGGGATTGGCGGGCCCTCATAAGATTCGGGCCCCGTTATTTTCTACCACCTTCAACAACCTCTCGTCGGGCCTGGAGATATATTCCCGTCAATTGTCTATATTACATAACATATTGCCAGAAATACGGATTTCAAGAAAGTCTTAAAGATGTCCTATACTCTCCAGCTCAATTCACACCTACCATTGAAAGATATTAGCCTCTTGAAAATAATATACCGGTATATACTTGTAAAAACAGTAGCCACTTTCCATAGCTATCTGGAACGAAATGGAAAGTGTCACCCACTTACAGATTAAGGTATCAAGAAAATATAAGTAAAATCTAAACGTTTAATTACCTTGCATATTTTTTATAACGGAAATTATAAAAATAAACCCATATTTATAAGTGATAATATACGTAGCACTTATAAAGAATGTCTTGGGGATATATTCATGTTATAACTAAGTCACCTTGTCTAAATTATATGATATTTCACTGAAGAAATAACTAAAAACCACATAATTATTAATATTATTAACTTATGGGGTCAACTTTCATAAATAAATAATTTATTAGGGTTTATTAAAAAGGTAAATGTTGCAAATTTAACCATCGGCTGTTTGTGATACTTATCTAGGACAATTCATAGTAAAATTAAAGCCAAAACAAGTAGAAACCCAAACCTTTCACATTAGGTATACTAGGTGACACTTTTACTATATAATTTTAATTAATTTGTAGAAATTAATGTAGCTATAATTGAGAAATGTAAACGTACAGGTGTGTATGTAAAATAAGTATTTAATTCAATTTTATACAAAAACTTAAGAAAAGTATCAAGACATTTTTATTTTATTTACTTAATAAATATAAATGAAATAGTTCAAAATCATGAATTAATTATTTTTTAAGAAAGTTGATAACGTTTATATTTTTTATATTAGAATGATGATTGACATGAGGTACAGTAATTTCTACAATATACAAATATCTTTCAATGGTAGGTGTGAGTTGAGCTGGAGAGTATAGGACATCTTTAAGACTTTCTTGAAATCCGTATTTCTGGCAATATGTTATGTAATATAGACAATTGACGGGAATATGTCTCCAGGCCCGACGAGAGGTTGTTGAAGGTGGTAGCAAATAACGGGGCCCGAATCTTATGAGGGCCCGCCCATCCCAGAAGGCACCTTATTATTTTGTACAAATAAAAATTTACTCCTTCGGTTAATGCGATAAAACAACATGCATATACAGGGTGTCCAGAGATGAAACCGACAAAACTTAGGGGGTTATAGGGACTGCCAATATGATTGCAAAAAGCCATATACAAATGTCCAAAACCGCTTCGTTACTGATATACAGTGTGATTTGTGAATTTAGACAAAAAATTCAAAAAAAAAATTATAAGGACATATTTTGCAAAATTAAATTTATTTAAACGCCACTATTTAGGCAAATTATTTGCAATAGAAAATCGCGAATTGCCCAAATTCAGGCTTTATAGAATATTCAGAGAAAGTTTGCGATAGCAGTCACCCCCCCCCCCTGTACAGCGGAGCTCGATTGCAAATTTTAATATTTCTTCAACGGAATATTCGAAAATTATACAGTATAAATATTTATGTCTGAATATTTCAAATTGAATCAAAGAATTTTTTTTAAATAATCAAATAACAACCATTTTTATATTTTGGGGAAAAAATAGATAAAAAGATAATAAATAAATAAATGAGACAATCAGATTTTGAAATATCAAGATATATTTTGTAATTTATATTTAGAAATTGAATGCAATTTGAATAGTTAGATGTATAAAAAATAAAATATAGATCAATGAGACAAGCACTTTACGTACTTGTTGCACAATAGTAAGTTTGCAAATCTAGCGAGTGAGAAAAGTGCTTTCGTACATAATATTTTTTCTACAACCACATTTATTCTAAGCAACAATTGTTCTTCTGCACCACATTGTCGCCGTTTTTCACTTGTTTAGTTTGCTTCATTTTTTACAATAGTTTTTGGCAAATTTGAGATTTAATTAGAAAAGAGTTTCTATTAAGTGTGCTGGTATTTTGAATGACACTTATGTTAGTTTTGTTATTTTATGGTCTCCAAATTTTATCGGACCATTTTAATAAATCAGTAATATAGATTTTCCAGATTCTGTTAAAGCTATACTAATAATAAGAAGTAGAAGTTTTCGTCAAAGTAATTTTGGCATATATAAAATAAACTTATTGTATGTAAATAAATTAAATTAAAATATAAAACAAGAAATATATAATCAACAAATCAACAGTAAAAAAAATCATCATCTTATCGCTTTCGGTTGCCTTTTTATTTTCATTTTTAAATAATTTCCTACCTGGTGAAAAGTTGAAACGAAATATCTCTGACTGGATCAATGTGACGACATTTTTGTTTGTTAATAGGAAAAAGTTGCACATACGCATCTTCTATGCTAACACCTGGTGGACCTATAAATAATAAAAAAAAATAAAATATATCTTTATTTTTGCTAAATAATTATAAAAGTTGAGATAAAGCAAAAAATGTCAAGTCCGTATTAGGGAGCGAGCGTAGCGAGTTCCGCTTATAAGATTATATTGTCTGGCCGTCTGTATAGTTGTCACGATATCTTGCAAACGGGTTGGCCGATTACTTTCAGTTTTTTTTTCTGTATTTGATATAACGGACTTTAGCGATATGTAAATTTTGGTAAGTCTATTTTGAAATGGGGAGGGATATATGCCTAAAAAACAATAAAAAACATTAGGCAGAATCGGTTCATTTTGAGTGTCAAGATACGTAGCTTCGCCCCCTTTTAGCTCAGGGTCCCCAAAAATAGATCTGGAAATTCCTAAATGTATGATAATATCAAAAAAAAAAATAAATGATGGAATCAGGTCAAACTGTTTGGATAAATATCTATCACAATGCAATGAATTTGAATGCCACGTTTGATGGAAAACTAGGAAAAAATAGAAAAAATGTAGGGAAAAAGAGGCAAAAATACGAAAAAATATGAAAAAATGCGAAAAGATACGAAAAAGTAGCAAAAAATACGAAAAAATAAGTAAAAAGAGGAATAATATGAAAAAGAGGAATAATATGAAAAAGGGGAAAAAATGGGGAGAAAACCCGGAAAAATAAAAAAAATAGATAAAACTGTCGAAAATAGGACAAAATATAGAAAAATACGGAAGAATAAGTAAATGCAAGGAAAAATAGGTGAAAATAGGAAATAACCGAAAAATATGGAAAAATGGGGAAAACAGAAAAAATAGGAAAGAATATGGAAAAATATCGGTAAATAGAAAAGAATATGGAAAAATAGGAGTAAATGGGAAAAAATGAGAAAAAACTGTAAAAATAAGAAATAAAATAAGAAAAAAATAAGAAAAAAATAGGAAAAAATAGAAAAAAATTGAAAATAAATAGAAAAAAATAGAAAAAATAAGGGCAAATAGGAATAATAGCGAAAAACAGGAGAAAACAGGAAAAATGGCAAAACATATTAAAATATATTTATTATACACGCCATGTTTGATGAAAAAGTAGGAAAAAATAGGAAAAAAGTAGGGAAAAATAGGCAAAAATACGAAAAAATAAGAAAAAAATAAGAAAAAATAAAAAAAAATAAGTAAAAATAAAAAATTAGAAAAAATAAAAAAAATTAAGAAACAACAAGAAAAAATAGGAAAAAAATAAAAAAAGGAAGAAAAAAGGGAAAAATGTGTAAAAATAGAAAAATGAAGAAAAAACTTAGAAAAACAAAGAAAAGTAGCTAAAACACGAAAATATGGGACAAAATAGTTAAAAATGGAAAAATAGAAAAAAACAAGGAAAAAAAATTCCTGTCGGTAGGGTCGACATAGGGAGGTAGATTTTTGTTGTCTAAATTTGAGACTTTCATTATTCCCCACCCCGCGATATGGTCAGATCGAAAATAGTTTCAAACGAATAAATTTTATAATAATTATTATGACCTGTTTTAATTATTTTTAAAATAGGGGAGATTTTTTATTATTTTTTTATTTCAACCCCCTCCAATTCCATTCCCTTAGGTCAGATAGAAAAAAGTTTCAGACAAATTAATTTCATAATAATTAGAACATAAAAAAAGTCTAATGACCTATGTTTCAATATTTTTGAAAATGGTGGAGATATAATTTTTTTTAAATTTCAACCCCCTCCAATTTCACCCCCTGGATCGGATGAAAAAAAGTTTTAGACAAATTAATTTTATAATAATCAGAGCATAAAAAGTCCAATGACCTTTTTTATAAAAATGGCGGAGATCTGATTTTTTTGACATTTCAACCCCTCCAATTCTCACCCCCTTTGAGGTAGAATGCCAATTTTTAATGAGCAATGAATTACTTCGTCAAAGAATTTTTGTACCAAATTTGGTGTCGATTGGCCTCTATCGTGTCGGAACGGAATTTCTACACATCTACTGATTCTTATTCTCCAGGTCATAAACGGCCTAGCGCCCCTATTCCAGAGTCTGAATCCAGTCATTGAATCGATTACAATATCTACCTAATAGGAGAAAATAGGAAAAAAACCGAAAAATAGGGAAAATAGAAAAAATAAAACAAAATATGGAAAAATATGAGTAAACAGGAAAAAATGAGAAAAACAGCAATAAATAAGAAAAAATAAGAAAAAAAAGAAAAAATAATAGAAACTGGAAAAAAATAAGAGAAAATAGGAAAAAACAAGAAAAAACCGGAAAAATAGAAAAAAATAGCGAAAATTTATTAAAATTACCATGTCACAATAAAAAACAGATTGGTCCAAATCTCTGAAACTATTCCTAAAATTTTAAATTATAAAAATATTGATGTAGTCATTCATGTATTACCCTGTAAAACCGGTAAATAAATGTTAAAAATATTATAATAATTCTTATACACTCACTAATTTGTTAATTACATAATTAAAACGGAGAAGTATATTAAACAAGTTATTTAAAATATAACTTCTTCCTCAATCTAATTTCAGCGATAGTACTTTCACTGATTCTGCGGTACGTAACAATCAAATATATATATAGAGAGTCAAAAGGTAATTGATGATATTATGTAATAACATACCCGGCAGTGATCCTATGAGACACACAAATAAAAAATCCGAAAAAACACTCATGGTACTAACCAACCGAAACTATAATTGACTATAAGCGCTAAACCCAATTTACTATTAAGAATTTAAGTCGCTGTAGGCAGGGGTAAGGCATATCTTTCCAAGTAGTACTTCTTATTATACTTATCTACTTTCGTGCTGTATCAGACGTTTCGTAATTTTAGCGGTTTCTAAAAAAAATACGGTTAGAATAATGCAAGGACTTTTATATCATAACTTCACGCCTACGATAAATAATAACAGGGTTGTTCATCTTTATATTTTTTTTTAATTTATTAGAACTATTTCTAATCCAATTTTTCACCCCCTTATTATTAATTAATTGTCACAATTTGAACATTTTATGTATTCTAATTATAGGGATTTTGATTTCAGTAATGTCACAAAAAAGATCATATTTTATAATAAATGTTATATTTTTTTGTTTAAAAGGTTCTTTAGGGTCTTGAAAATGATATACCAAAAGATGGAAGGCGGCAATAATGTCTAAATATCCAAATTTTTAATTCTGCCTGAACGCCTCCACATTGAGTTCATACCAACATGATTACTTCTTATCTTTTACTTTATAATTTCACATAATGTTTCCCCCTTTTTTAGTACCACCCCTAATTTCCAAACGATAAGAAAAAGTAGGAAAAATAGAAAAAATGGGAAAATAGGAAAATATAGGAAAAAAATGAGAGGGTAATCCCACCCAACTTTCCGAACACTCCTAGTAAAGTAATTGTTTAATCGATTATTTTAGTTTTTCTGCATCAAAATACATTAATAAAATTAGTTTACAAAAATTAAAAAAAAACTTAATTTTTATAATTTTATATATTTTCTACAAGTATTATTTTAAAATTATGAAATATTTCACACATAATGTACTTTTTGATCCCTTCCAGATGTACTATTTACTTTTTTATTTGTTTTACCATTTTCGATAAAACAAAAGGACAAAAGAATTTAAATTTTGTTTTATTTTAGTTATAATAATTACAATGTTAAATTCGAAAAGATTAAATTATTTTCTAAATTTAGAGATTTATATTACCTATCGAATGGTATAAATCCCATATTAATATTTTTAAAGTTATTCATTTTTTTTAAACTTATATTAAATTTCAACAAAAAAATTTATGAATTCTACAATTTTTTGAATAAAATTTTGAAAAAAATCACAATTATAGAGTTTTTACTACAAATTTAATAGTATTTTTTGTAAATTTTTAATATTAATATTAACTTTAAAAAGAAATAAAACCTTTTTTGAATAATTTTAAAATCAATAAATAATTAATATCTCATTCAATTTTATTCAAAATGGGAAACAGACCTTTTTTTAGGGTTTATGGATCAAAATGCATTATTAAAATTAGTTTAAAAAAACTAAAAAAAAAATTAAATTATTTGTCAAAAATTCATGGGTATCCATTGAATTGTTTTAACTTTTTTTATTTTTTGCCATAATTTTTACAAATACCATGTTAAAATTATGAAATAATTTATACACATAGTACTTTTGGATCCTTTTCGGATATGCTATTTACTCTTTTCATTTATTGTATACTTATTGATAGAACGAAATTACAAGAAATTTAAAAAAAAATTCTTTATTTTGGCTATAATAATTACAATTGTAAATTCTAAGAAACTAAAATACATTTTAAATTTAGAGTCTTATATTATCTTTAGAATGCTGCAAATCCGAGTTTAATAACTTTAATGTTTTAGAAGTTATTCAATTTAGTTTAAAATCATAATATAATTTTAAATGTTTCTTAGCCATTTTTTTAAAAAATTCACAATTTTTGTAATAAAATTTTGAAAAAAATTGTAATTATAAAACTAATTATTACAAATTTAAAAATATTTTTTTAAAATTTTTAATATTAAAATTTAACTAAAATAATAATTTAATAAGGATAAAAATTGCTTAAAAATAAATATAAAAACTAGCGGCGAATCTATGCGAAACTCGAAAAAAATGTAAAGACAAAATTTGTAGAAATTTTTATGTTCTACGATTTTGATTTCTTGTAAATTTTCATAAAAATCCATAATTTTGTCTCAAAATCTAAAAAAAAGTCGCAAATGTCTATATACATTATTTTCACGCCCTCTAGCGCCAAAACTATGAGTAATTAAAAAAAACGGTAATGACAAAATGTGTAGAAAATTTTATGTTCTACAACTTTCATATCTTATAATTTTTCATAAAAATGCATTATTTAGGTAATTTAAAGAAAATATGAAAAAAAATTACTTTTTGATAAATCTGGCAGCAATGGCAAAAGTTTTTGAAAATTTTAGCCATTTGAAATTAAACTGTAACGTATAAAAAATATATGTGTAAAACTTTATTGCCATCTTGTTTAGTAATGACGTCATCACTTATAGCAACTGTCACTTCCGGTTGTCCGATTAACTCCAAAATCTATACAGGTCGTCTCCTTGCTACAATAAATATGTATATAAAATTTCATCTAAATCGGTTCAGCCGGTTCACACACAGACACACACAGACACACAGACACACAAACACACAGACAGACATCATGCTAAAAATGGTATAAATGGATTCAGGTGACCTCAAAACGTAAAGATTCGTCAAAATCTGGGTATGACCAAAATATCATGATCGCAATACTTTCCTTCGATACAACTCTGTTGTTCGGAAAGTAAAAACAGGAAAAAATAGGAAAAATAGGAAACAATGGGAAAATAAAAAATAGGAAAAATTAGGAAAAATAAGAAAAAATAGGGTAAAATAGTGAAAATAGGGAATTTGGGAAAAATAGTGAAAAATATGAAAATATAGGGGAAAATAAGGAAAAAAAAGAAACAGGGAAGATTAGAAAATAATAGGGATAAATAGGGTAAAACAGGAAAGAATAATGAAAAACAGGAGAAATATGAAAAAATAGAAAAAATTGGGAAAAATTAGAAATAGAGAAAATAGTGAAATTAGAGATAAACAGTGAAAACTCAAAAAAAAATAGGGGAAAATAAGGAAAAATAGTAAAAATATTGAAAAATAGATAATAATGATAATTACGGAAAAGCAGAAAAAACAATAAAAAACAAGAAAAATGGGAAAAAAATAGTAAGAAATAGGAAAAATTGAAAAAATAAGAAAAACGTGGTTAAAGTTTCAGGTAAAAAAGCACAAAGTTAGGTGCTACAAAATTTAATTATAATAATGTATAGTACTAGCAGGCAACTAGTTTCGGCCACTGACCATCATCAGGCCAATATTAAGTACTAAGAAGGGGGGAAAATTTTTTTTTATCCTAATCATGGTAACCCCCTAGGGAGCAACCTATTTTTTTAATTTTTAAGTTCTATTTTATTACTTTCATTTACTTTCGTTATAATTTCGTATAATTTCTTTTTGAGTACCATCACGTTTAATTTTTACTTTTTCTACCCTTAATATGTGTACTTCAACTATGTGATTTATAATTTTTTGCCCTTCTTTGTACTTAATATTGGCCTGATGATGGTCAGTGACCGAAACTAGTTGCCTGCTAGTACTACAGGTACATTTTTATAATTAAATTTTGTAGTACCTGACTTTGTGCTTTATTACCGGAAAAAAATAATATTATATAATATTTTATAACAGTTTTCTTATTTCTTTTTATTTATTTTTTGTTATTTTTTTTTCTAATTTGGTTATAAATTATAAACAATTTTTAATTCTGCCGCAACGCTTCCATATAGTTTACGCACCAACATGATTACTCCTTGTCTTTTACTTTGTAATATCATATGTTTCCCCCCTAAATTCCAAAAAAATAGTAAAAAGTAGGAAAAGTAGAAAAAAAGGAAAAAACAGGAAAAAATGGGAAAAATAGGAAAAAGACAGGAAAAATTTGAAAAAATGGGAAAAATAAGAAAATTTGCGAAAAAGATGGAAAAACAGGAAAATACTAGAAATAGGGAAAATAGAGATAAATAGAGAAAAATCTGGAAAAAGAAGAGAAAATAAGGAAAATGATAAAAATAGGCAAACATAGATAATAATGACAAATACGGAAAAATAGGGAAAAGCAAAAAAAAAATAATGAAAAATAGGAAAAAATAGGAAGAAATATGAAACAAAATCAAAAAATAGTAAAAAATAGGGCAAAACTGGTAGCGGGAAAGTAAAAATAATGGTTTTATTAAAGAATAATATTATTTAATAGTTATAACAGTTTTTCTTTTTTTTTATATATATTATTTTTTCAAATTTACTCATAAATTATAAACAATCCGGACCTGTGTACAAGGTCGCACTCACTTCCTAAAGGGATGATTACGAACAATCAAATTTAATTATAATAAGTTGGTAGAATTGTACGCTTTAATTTTTGGCCGAGACTACAAACACGTTAACTTGTGGATAATTTCAGAAATTACCCGCACACGTTAAAACATTAAAAATAATTTATGTTTGAAATGTGCAGTAAACAAGGTAGGTTTATTTTTTTAAATTATGAATTATTTGAAATTGGATTTTTTATGATTTTAGTGAAATAAGTATAAAACATATTAATTGTAAACTACCTCCGTTGTAAAAAATGAATTAACCTAAAAAAAATAACTGTGTGAAGTGATTAAAAAAATACGTTTATCCAAGTATAATATTAAAAAATTATAATTAGACTTGATATGTCTGATTTTTCTAAAACATTGCGTTTTTTCTCTTATTTTCAATAATATCCAAATATTTTTGCTGCGCTAGATAAGATCAAACTACATAGATACTGATTTTTCATTGGTCAAACTATGTCGAAATTTGAAAATGACCAATCACTGACTGCGTACGCTAGCCCCCAAGGACCTATAAAACAAATAACCTACACGCCGTATCTAGCGTAACGTATATGATCTAAGGTAATGGCCGACTGTTCACAGATTACCACGTATGTTTTCCTTTCGCCAAATTTTCCGCAAAATATTTGTTACTGTGAACCTCGCTTTAGTAGCCATGTATTTAGGGTATTTTTTAAAGGCATTATTGGCTACCCTGGTTTTTGACTTTAACAAAACATAACCTAAAATTAAAACGTCAAAACTAATAACAAATGTGAATGTAAACAGTTTAAGTAAATAAAAAATGGATTTATGTAAAAGTGAAACAGTTTTAACTGCTGAATATAATGAAATGAATTACGAAGATTTGGATGCAAGATGTATTAATATTAAAAATGAAGGAATTGTTATTAAAAAAGAATGTACAGAGGATGTATCAAATTTTAATATTACCTCAGATTTTTATAATTTCAGCGTTAAGATAGAAATGGAAGAATTGCATATTAAAGATGAAGAACCAAATGATATAATCTGTAAAGAATTACAAAATGATTCTATTAAAAGAAATATAGAAGAATTGAATCAAGAGAACAGTGAGAAACTTTATAATTTCAATCAATATTCAATTCATACTGGCAAAAAAAGATACAAGTGTGATATTTGTGAAAAATCATTTACCCAAAATGGTAATTTGAAGCAACATTACTTAATTCACACTGGAGAAAGAAATAATAAGTGCAACATATGTGAAAAATCTTTTACTCGAACTGAAAATTTGAAGCTACATCTATTAATTCACACTGGTAAAAAGAATTCAAGTGCAACATTTGTGAAAAAACATTTGCTCGACTTGAAAATTTGAAGCTACATCATCAAATTCACAGTGGTGAAAAAAAAAACAAGTGCGACATTTGTCAAAAATCATTCATTCATTCTTCTTGTTTGAAAAGGCATCAATTAATTCATACTGACAAAAAAAACTATAAGTGTGATATTTGTAAAAAATCATTTACTCAAAAAGGTAGTTTAAAGCAACATCATTTAATTCATACTGGAGAAAAAAATAAGTGCAATATTTGTGAAAAATCGTTCACTCGACCTGAAAATTTGAAACTACATCTATTAATTCACACTGGTAAAAAAGAATTCAAGTGCAAGATTTGTGAAAAAACATTTGCTCGACTTGAAAATTTGAAGCTGCATCACCAAATTCACACTGGCGAACAAAAACACAAGTGTGACATTTGTCAAAAATCATTTACTCATACTTCTTATTTGAAAAAACATCAATTAATTCACATCGATAATAAAAAATATAAATGTGATATTTGCGAAAAATCATTTACTCAAAATGGTAGTTTAAAAAGACATTATCTAATTCATACTGGAGAAAAAAACTACAAGTGTAACATTTGTGAAAAGTTATTTTCAAGAAGTTTCAATTTAAAGCAACATCAGTTAATTCACACAACATCAGTTAATTCACACTGGGAAAGAAATTATAAGTAGGACCACCGAACAACCTGAACACATATCGGAATTGAAGCTACAGTTTTTTTTGGTTTTCATCAAATTAAGGTAAACATTTAAATCAAGTCAATTTTTTCTAAAAAGTAGCAAGATCTTTGGTTTGTTCGTTATTAACCTTGTACACTTTCTAATTTCTAGAGTTAAGTAGTTATAAAGGAATGTATATTAAATAAACTAGATTATCCATTCCCAAATGTTTTATAGTGTATCAAAGGAGAAAGAAACCAAGTCGATACCACATGAAATTTAATAACAGTAAATATAAATTTGGCAATTTCAAACAACTTGAAAAAGTGCCAAAAAAATTTTTTTTCGCAACATGTTTCGGCCCTAGGCCATCTTCAGGCGTTACAAATTACAATAGTATAAATAATAATGATATAGAAAATAAACGGATATTTAAACTTACAATATTCGAACATTGTGAAAATTATTTAAATAACAGTAAGTGGAAAACTTTTTAAAACAACAAATACAGGGTGTTTCATTGGGAAAGTGACACACATTAACTCCAAAAACCCCATACTCAATGGGTCTAACTACTTTAATAACCAAGATACAGAGTGTTTTATCTATTTTGCCAATTTCTTGCATGGTTCATAACTTTCTAACCACACAGTATATTTTTATGAAATTTGACGTTCATATTTTGTTAAAAGTGTCCAATCGATCAATAAATTTACAATAAAAGAAATCCAGGTCCGGATTAAAAAAAATATTATAAATTATTCCGACACAAAAACAGCACCCTGTATATCAAATTTTTCTAAAATAGTTTCTGAAACTTTACAAAGAGCACGAAAAAATGAATTTAGTGATATACTTTGCATTTTCGGCAAAATGTTTTTTCTTGTAAAATTTTGAGTTTGAATTCTGAAATGATGTGAATTATGAGAACCCAAAACTCAAACAAATTTTTTTTAATATGATTTAGTTTCAATGAAGACTTGTTAACCGAAATTGGTAATTTTTTAATATTTTAAGAATTTTTTTATTATTTGTCACAAATAATCCACAAAAAACATTCATCTTTAATTAACGAATAATTAATAATAAATTTACAAAAAATAAATAACTTTAATTAATGCAAAACAACAAAAATTATAAAAAACAACTAAAAAGTAATAACAACAAACTAAAACCATTATGGACTAACATTTTTCAAATCCAATTTGTATAAAACTTTTTTTTATCCAACCTACAGGGGTGAAACTTGAAGGGATTTGAAATATCAAAAAAAATTATATCTCCGCCATTTTTAAAAGTAACGAAACAGGTCGTATCTTAAAAAATCGTAAGAAATCGTAAAAAATCATAACAAATCGTAAAGATTCCTAAAAAATCGTAAAAAACGTAAAAAATCAAAAATCGAAAAACATCGTAAAAAACCGTAACAAATCGTAAAAAACCCTAAAAAATCGTAAATATTCGTAAAAAATCGTGAATATCGTAAAAAATCGTTATGTCAATAAATTTCGTGTTGCACATAGTTCTTGTGTTTATGTTTCACCCCGTGTAATATTTTTTAGGCGTTTTTAAAATGTTTGCAATTTTTCATTACTTAAAGTTATTTATTTTTGGTAGATTCAATATTATTTATTCGTTAATTAAAGATTAATGTTTTTTTTGTGGATTATGTATTGGAAGTAATGAAAAAATTAAAATTTTACCACTTTAGGTTAACAAGTCTTCATTAAAACTCAATTGCATTAAAAAAAATTAGTTTCAGTTTTGGGATTTTCACCATTTCAGAATTAAAACTTTACAAGAAAAAACATTTTGCCGAAAATGCAAAGTATATCACTAAATTCATTTTTTCGTGCTCTTTGCAAATACTGAATCTATTTTAGTAAAATCTGATATACAGGGTGTTGTTTTTGGGTGTGAATATTTTATAGTATTTTTTTAATCCGGACTGGCATTTCTTTTATTGTAAATTTATTTATCGATTGGGCACTTTAAACAAAATATTCACGTCAAATTTCATAAAAATATACAGTGTGGTTAGAAAGTTATGAACCATGCAAGAAATTGGCAAAATAGATAAAATACCCAGTATCTTGGTTATTAAAGTAGTAATAAGTATGGGGTTTTTGAGATCGCCTATCTGCAGTTAACGTATGTCACTTTCCCAATGAAACACCCTGTATGTAAAAAACACCGTTTCACGTGGTACGGAAAGTATTAAAAATTAAAATTGGTATCCCAAAAAAAAAGTGTTACTACTTTGGTGAAAATTATTACAAAATTACAAAAAAAAATTATTTTTTTTTAATCAAAAAACCACAAAAAAGATAGCTCATGTTAAACATGAAAGCTTAATAAGTATATTATATCGCAATCGAAGTGCATCGTAAAGATGCAAGCAACAAATTTAAGTTAGTGTCTGGAGGGCTCGATATTATATTTATTTTTACGTCAAAACGTGTTTTTCAGAAAATAGGATTATTTTATTTAAAATTGTATTAAGTACCTACTTTCTGTTGTTGAAGAACTAAAGAATTTAGAAAATTATCAATGCGAAATATATTGAAATGAATTTATGATGATCTCAATTTGGGGTGAGTTCTAAATAAATAAAACATAATAAACATTACATATTACATAATTTAAATTTCCACTTATTATCCAGTCTCCTGCACCAATCTCTTATCTCTATCTGTCTCTACCTCAACTACTTCTTTTCAATACCTCCTCTTAACCCAATTCCCTGGTCGCTTCTCGGCTTCTATATCTCTATACCCTTTCTTACTTGTTTTTACTTGGTTTTCTTCTTTTAGTTGTCCGTTTTTTATCATCAATTTTAATATTAATTTTTTTAAATGAAGAACATTTTATTTTTATTGGTGTATACTTTTTATTTATCTTTTCTCCATCCTTTCATATTATATTTTACAAAAACCATATTTTATATCTGACAATAATTTTCTTTAAATGTTAAAATTTTTATCTGTTTATTATTTTTTTCAACTGTCTGTCTCTCAGAGCTGGGTAATTACATGTACTTTGAAAGTAAGTACAATTACAAAGTACTTTTTCAAAAAAGGAACTAATTACAATTACAAAGTACATGTCTTAAAAATAGGAATTATATGCATTTAATTACAATTACATGGAAAATGGAATTATTAATTACTTTTCTAATTACTTTGTGGTTTTGGATTTAAAAAAATATCTATGACAAAATTGAAGAACTATTATGTTTAAATTTTAATATGATTTTATACTAGGTACCCACCTATTTTTTAAAAATTTTTTTTAATGGATGTGAGGGAGGAAAAATTTAGTATGTTATTCAAGTTGAAAATCCATAACAAATAAGTAACAAAGAACCAGCTTCTTTTTTTCGTCAACCATATATCTGCGATTTTTGATCCAAATTTTTTTTTGATTTCGATTACATGATTATTATAGGTCGTCTAACCGTTTTATGGCAGTTTTTCTTGTCATAACTATTAAATTTTATCCTTGAAATAGATTAATAAAACTTTTATTTTCAATAATTGAAATAGGACTAATAGTATTTATTTTGAAGTTTACTATATTCTGCTATCAAACTCTTTTTGACTGGTAAATTTTGATAATCTTGAACCTTCGCCCAATTTTGTGGATTTGGTTTGTTTACCACTGATAGAAATTTTTCCTTTTTTTGATAAGTTTTCATGTTTTTCTCTTAAGTAGGTTTCATATTCAGACTTATGCTTTCATTTTAAATGTTTTAAAAATTTTGTCGTTGCACCTTTTGAGCACCTGCTGCCAAACAAATTTGTGGGTAATTTTGAAATATTTTCCATTTAGTATAGCATAAAGTCAATTTTAACTTATGCTTTTTTGATTTTTATTTCTTCCCTCGTCAGTATTCGGATGGTACTCGGGGTCTTCATCGGACGAATTAGGAAATGGATCATCATCTATGTCGTCGTTTGACATGTTTTCCTAAAAATTGTAAACAATGGCATTCTTTTTCAAAATTTCGAAAAATGCCCAAGGAAAAAGTTGCTTATTTTTTGATTTTGTAGCAATTGTAATTAGAAAAAGGAATTGTATTTAAAAAACGTACTTATAATTAGAAAAAGTAACTGTACTTATAAATGTAATTGTAAAAGTAACTGTACTTATAAGAAGTAATTGTAATTACAGAATTTGAAAAATATAATTATACAATTCCAACACAGATTTTGATGCAATTACAATTCCAAATTACTTTAATAAAAAAAGTACTTACATACAATTACAAAGTACACGAAAAAAAAGTAATTGTATTTATTAATTACTTTTTAACTAGGAATTACCTAGCTCTGCTGTCTCTCCCCAAAATAAATTTTTTGTTACTTGATTTATAAAATAATTTTTTTTTCTATCACTTTTGACTATCTTGTCATTTACTTATTAATTGTACAACAAAATTTTCTGTTATTATACAATCCCAAATTTACTCTTTTTCTTTTAAATTATTATTCAAATAATAATCATTCACATTATAATAATGATATAATAATTATAAGAATAAGATTCCTTTTTTACTCCACAATTGTTGATTTTAAATATTTTATACACCAATTACTCTCAATAAATGCTTTAAAATTAAACTTTGAACAATTAACTCTGTTTATAACATTCAAAACAACATAAAATTATTTATGCTATTCAAATCTTTTAACAAATAAATAATAATTAACTTATAAAAAAACAACTCATACAGAGTATTTCATTACAATATATAAAAATTCAGAGTATTTATAAACAAAAAATCTCGAATTCTAAAACTCAAAACTAGCAAATTATTTAATAAAAAAAATTAGGCAATTAGATAATAATGAAATACAAAGTGAATATTTAGTGAATTAATATTTTTTTTAATATTAATGAAATTTGAAAAAAGTCAGTTTAATAATTGTTAATTCTGTTTCTTTGGTTATATCTATTTAACAAAGCCATAGGAACCTTAGGATGAGTTAAAAGAAAAATCTGTGACAATAAAATGCTGTTTTTTTAGAAATTTATTAATGAAAAGTACAATTCTACAATTTTAGTAAAATTTAACAATCTTTTTTCCGTTTTAGTGTTTCCTCGTTCTTCTGGTGGCAAAGGTCCAAGAAACTTCGGTAGATGGGGATCTTTAAAGGATCGTTGTCAATCTTTTCAAGCTTCCTTAGCCGGTGGACAATCAAACAGGATAAAATTACGACAATGAGGTACGAGTTACCATCCGGAAATTATACAGATGGATTCGCAACAGGAGGAAGAAGCTGAGGATGCCGATGGGATTATTAAGTCTAGGAAAAGTGTTTCTTTGGGGTAAGTTAAAAGCTTGTTTTATGAACTTTATTGGTTTCTAGCCATTTCCATCTATATTTGGATTTTCCTTACCTTTCTTTTGTAATTGGATTGTAATTTAACGATTTTAGCAGTTTTTTACTGTAGTTTCTTTTTCTTCGTAGCTAAGTTTTTGATATATTTTTTTAAAATCTCATGCATTAATGTACAGCATCTTGGCCATTTATCAACTGTAATAAGTTGAAATTAACCACTTCTAGCTGGGTTAATCATTTATGATTATCTTTGACGATTTAACAGTTTTTAACCATTTTTTATTGAATTTTACCAATAAAATTGCATTTTTTCGATAAACGTTGAATTAAACTGTAATTTATTTTAGATGGCGTGTTAAACATGCATTTTTCTGATAAAATCTAGAATTACACTCTAGTTTATTTTAGCTCGCGACGTAGTAAAAATGCATTTACTCAATAAAATGTAAAATTAGACTCGGACTTTGTTGGCTCAAGGGGTAAAATTCATTTTGCAGATAAAATGTCAAGTTACACTCTAGTTCAAAATACAGTTTTTCGATAAAATGTTATAAAAAATCTAGCGTGTAATGAGTGAAAAAGTCAAATATGTAAGTTAAAAAAATTAAGTGTACACTAGGTGAAAAAACCAAGTAAGAAAATTAGTTTTTTTTCGTTGTTTGTTCAATTTTTTACGATAATTTCAGTTTTTTCAATTTTTTTCTCTTGCAGTTTTTTTCATTTTTTTAACTGTGCAAAATCAAGCAAAGAAATTGATTTTTTTCATTTTTTTCACAATTTTTTCCGACAATTTCAATTGTTTCGTTTTTTTTCGGTTTTTCTTTTTTTTTTATTTTTTACCTCTCGCCCTTCAGATAAGAGAGGTATAGGAATCATGCTAAAAATTGGGTAGTGAGTTTTCAATGAATAAACACGTTTTAGGGTCCCTAGAATACGATTTTAATATTTTCGCGATGATGTCTGTGTGTGTGTGTGTGTTAGTGTGTGTGTGTTTGGATGGATGTTGTAGTAACGATAACTCAAAAACTACCGAATGAAAAAATTTGAAATTTTGCATACAGGATTCTGAGACCCTAGATTAGATCTGATTAGATTTTGGTGCCAATCGCACAACCGGAAGTGGCAGTTGTTATGGGTGATGACGCCATTATTATACAAAACGGCAATAAAGTTTTACACATATATTTTGTATACCCTATAGTTTATTTTCATCTCATTAAAATTTTCGAAACTTTTGCCATTGTTGCCAGATTTACAAAAAAATAATTTTTTTTCATCCTTTTTTGTGTCAACCTGTAAATTTTTGATTCAAAAATGGCGAGAGGTCATGTGTTGGTCACATCAAATTTTTTTTCGGTTTTTTCAATTTTTTCTGATTTTCTATAAGTGTGCATTTGGTGAAGTAAAAAAAAATTTTTTTTCGGTTTTTTTTTGATAATTTCAGTTTTTTCGATTTTTTCTTGGTAGTTTTCAGTTTTTCTCAGCTTTTTTTTATTTTTTCGATGTACTAGCAGGTGAAACAATCGAGTAAAAAAATAATTTTTTTTCGTTTTTTTTCTTGGTTTTTTCAATTTTTTCTGATTTTTTTCTAAATGTGCACGAGGTGAAAAAACCAAGTAAAAAAATTGATTCTTTTCGATTTTTTTCAATTTTTGGTGAAAATTCCAGTTTTTCAATTTGTTTTTTATTTTTTCAGTTTCCCCCTTTTTTTTAATTTTCCCATAATTTCAGTTTTTTTCGATAAGATAATTTCAGCTTTTTCGATTTTTTTTTTTGTCTTTCTTTTTTTTTCAATTTTTTCTGATTTTTAATAAATATCAAATTTTTTTTCTTAATCCTCCATTTTTTTCTGATTTTTCTGTTTTTTTTCTAATTTTTTCAGATTTTTTTCCAATTTTTTACGATTTCTTATAATATTAAATTATAAATAATCCGGACCTGTTTTACAATATTACATAATTTATCATAACATACGCTACATTCCACAACTACAAATTCCAACATGGCGTCTTCATTCAATAATTTTGTTTATCAATGAAATACACACATCAGTATTGGACATAGTTCTAGGGATTTTAGTTGTAAGGAGTTGGTTATGCTGAGCCAAAATTCTAGATTTATCTGTCAATTAGATTGTCAAAAGTGTTTATTAATAATTTAGGTACTGTTTAACAATTTTTACTCGTAATTTATAGTACGAACGTTTTTTTATGCCCTATAAAATTATTTTATATTAAATTAGTGATCCATGAGTGTAATTTTATTATAAATCATCTAAAAATTGTGATAAAACTTGTAACGGAATTATTTGAAATGTGTGAAGGTTATTTGGTGGTAGAAGACAATAAAGTATGTTTATTTTTTTAAATTATGTGTAATTTAAAATTGGAATCATTTATTTAGATTAATATAATCACCAGAAGTTGATAAAATAAATAAAAATTGTAAATTTTCCTCATGTAATTTAAAATTAACTACTTAAAGCTGAGGTAATCATTAATGGTAATCTTTAACAGTTTTTAACTATTTTTATTGAATTTTACCAAACTTTAGTTATTTTTAATTGGTTTTGATTTATTTAGATACGACAGCGTCAATAAATCAGTACCAGACGCATTTAGCCACTTGCTCGAAGAGATCCACAAATCGGAATCCGAATTTTGCCATTTGACGCAAAAATGGAAAATATTATGGGACAAATTAGAAATTCCATTGACTGATTGCTCTCATAGTACGTAAATCTAATTACGAAAAAATGTAAATACTACTATTTTTATTTTTTAGCATGACACTTCGTTTAGTACAGCTTTAGTTTGTTCACATGGTCGTTTGGTGCACGAAAGATCGACTTTGGAGATTTTGATGAGGGGGAAAATAGTGGAAACTGCCGAAACGTCGCTTATTTATTCAAATCCCCATCGATTGGAACGTTACAATTATACTACTACTTACTGCGATCATTATTCGAATTTATTGTGGGAACCCACTTAAGGTAAAAAATGATCATAATTTGAAAAGATATATTATATAAAAATAAACCAAAAATCTAAAAATTCTATCAAAAACTTTAAAGAATCTCCAAAGGTCCGAGAAGTCTAGGATTTTAGAAGTAATCGATACTTCAAGATTATAACGAAAAAAATCTGTACAAATCTCGGGACAAAATTCGAAAACCATCGAAGAAATATAAAAATAGGCATCAATTTTTAGATCTATAAAAATCATAGAACGTTGAATCTCGATAAAAGCAAAACTGGAAAAATAGAGAAATTTTGAAAAATTAATCACAAAGAAAATTTAAAAAGTTTCAAAAATACTTGAGAAATTTGGAAAGTCTCCTAATAATCTTTATAATAACAAATTAATCTCTAAAAATGTCCCAAAACTTCAAAATACTTTTAAAAATTTGTAAAATACCAAAAGAATCTGGATAAACTATTCAATTAATGACTAAAAATTAAAATTCATTTAACAAATATCAACACTTTAGATATAAGAACGTGTCCTAGTAGTAAATTTCTCTAAATTATCCTTTGAGGAATCCTAAAAAATTGATTCTCAAATTAACAATTCGATGTAACTGGTAGTAAATCATTAATATCAGTTTGTTGAGGTTATGGTTTGTGTTTTAGACTGGCATGAGATGTATGGATTGAGGCTACAGTTGCCATGAAAAATGCATGGACAATATTCCGAAAAATTGCACCAAATAAACATTGGTAACCGAAAGCTCAACTGCACAACCCCAGGGCAATGCTTCCGTCAGTTTTGGTATATAAATCTTATTAACTCTTTACGTCCTATTATTTTTATTGTATATTTTCTTTTAGGAATCACCAGACAAACATCTAGTCAACAATATTACGATCAGTTCTCATCGAATGTGGCCGAAGATCGTACTCACGAAGGGTATTTATATAAAAGAGGCGCTTTGCTCAAAGGATGGAAGCAACGCTGGTTCGTTCTTGATTTGATCAAGTACCAACTTCGATATTACGATGTCATGGAGGATTCACATTGGTACGTGTTAAAAAAAAATTACCCAAAAATCTATTAAAAGGATCAAAATGGATCGTTAGAAAATGTTTAAAAATGCCCTAAAAACTTCAAACCAAATGGTTTTGCGAAAAATAACAAAAAAGGATGGAAGAGTCTCCATAAAATTTCTTTTTGTTTCCAGTTTGAAAACGAAAGGTAGTAACCATCTTCTCCTTTTATGTCCAATTTGCAAACAAAACGCTGGAACCGCCCTCTGCTTTTATGTCCGGTTTGCGGCTTCTTCTTTTATAACCAATTTACAAAATAAAGGCAGTGACCGCCCTCTGATTTTATGTCCAATTTGCAAACTAAAAGCAGTAACCTCTCTCTCCTTTTTTGTCCAGTTTTCAAATTCAAGGCAGAAACCGTCTTCTCCTTTTGTGTCCAGTTTACAAAATAACGGCAGGAACCGCCCTCTCCTTTTGTGTCTAATTAATAAACTTAATAATCGCCCTCTCCTTTTATTTCCAGTTTGCAAACTAAAATCAGAAACCGTCTTTTCTATTTGTTTCCGATTTACAAACTATAGGCAGGAATCGTTCTCTCTTTCCATTTATGTTTAATTTTCAAACTAAAGGCAGGAGCCGTCTTCTCCTTTTGTGTTTAATTTACAAAATAAAGGCAGGAAGAACCGCTCTCTCCTTTTTTGTCCAGTTTTCAAACTAAAGGCATAAACCGTCTTCTCCTTTTGTGTCCAATTTACATAATAAAGGCAGGAACCCAAATGATTTTGTCTTTTTGCGTATTCGTGTGTTGGACATTCAATTAGGATATGTTTTATGGATTGTTGTATTTGACAGGTTGTACATAAAGGTGCTGTTTCCTTTTTTAAGTGATATTGATATGTTAGACATGAGTGTCCGATACGTAATCTATTCAGTATTACCTGGCTCTGTCTTTTATTTGGAAGAGGAAGAGCTGTCGCTATGTGTGGTTTTATCTCTTTTAGTTTTGATTCGGCCCCCTCCCAGATGGATTGCCATTTTTGAATAATATGCTGTTTAACAGTCGAGAGAGCATCTGTGTTTGGGAAATTCTTAATGATTGGTATGTTGCTGTCTGATGTTGATTTTTGGGCTAGACAGTCAACGTCTTCATTGCCCTTTATTCCTATATGCGATGGTACCCATAGAAATGAGATATTTTTTTGTGAGTATTGCAAATTGTAAAGTTCTGCCTTAATTTCTTGTTCGATGGGGTGTGTTGGGTATAAATGCTTCATTCCTGATATGGCGCTCAAGGAATCTGTGATAATTAGAAAGTTATTGTTCTTAGACATTGTGCACATTTTTAGAGCTTGAAGGATTGCAAATGTTTCCCCAGTGTAGATGCTGCAATGTTGCGGTGGTCGGATAACAAATTTTTTATCGTCACTAATATATGCTGCTGCATTTCCCATATCTGTTTTGGAGGCATCAGTGTATATGAATGAGTATTTGGGATATTTTGATATTATCTCTTTGAATGAGTTTTGTATTAGGGAGGGAATGGTAGTGTTTTTTGGATATTCTGTTAGGGATATTTCTGTTAGTGGCAGTTGGATTATCCAAGGAGGAGTAGTTTGTTTTGGTTTTAAAAAGAGGTATAAATTTGCTGCGGGCTTTTTGGATATATAGGGGAGTGCTGGGTTAGAAATGTTTGTGGATATTCTTACAGCATAATTTAGTGTGAGAAGTTGTCTCCGTAATTGCAAAGGCGGTTCATTAGCTAAGGCCTTTCTCTTTTGTGTCCAGTTTGCAAACTAAAGGCAGGAATCGTTCTCTCTTTGTTTGTCTAATTTACAAAATAAAGACAAGAACCGCTCTTTCCATTTATGTTTAATTTTCAAACTCAAGGCAGGAGCCGTCTTCTCCTTTTTTGTCCAGTTTTCAAACTAAAGGCATAAACCGTCTTCTCCTTTTGTGTCCAACGTGTTGAAAAAATTACAAATTGATATGGAGAATTAACAATTTATGCAGTTTAATGTTTAATGTTGACATTTTTGATACCTTTAATGCTCAAAGACTTTTTTTTGTAGATTTAGCAGAAGTGACGTCGGTAAATCCTGCCCCACCCGCACCCGGTCCGCCCAAGAAGACGAACGATAAATTTTTTTTCGATGTAAGCAAATTTTTACTTTAATACGTTTAAAATATTCGGATATAAATGTTTTGTTTTTTTCAGTTATTTACCGGGGTCGACATACATACGATTTTTGCACGACGGACATGACATTCGCCCAAGAATGGATCGAAAAGAAAAATCAAAAATACTCTTAACCTAAAGTTAGATAAATTCCTATATATGTTTTTTTGTAACTTAGGTCGATATATATATATATATTTTTTTTATAATTATTTATATTTTTTACATTTTATCTTGTATCAATTCATTAAGGAGTACAATGCTCTATAGTTTTAATTATTTTTACTATTGTGACGGTCCCTTATACATTTTTGAAGAAAAATGCTTCTTTAGAATAATTTTTTCGTAATAATATTCTTTTAAAACATTCGTACTGGAGAAACCATGTAAATATCTGTAGAAACCATAAACTTACCATGGAGTCGTCATGGTTGGTATAGAAACACAATAGTTTGCTATAGAAATCGTCTAATTTTTATATAAATCATGAAATTACTATACAATTTGCGATATTGTTAAGAAATTGTAAATTACTTTAGAAACTACAAATGTACGATATAAACAAGGAGATTGCTATATAGTAACTACCAAGTTATTAAAGAATCTGGGAAATTACTATGGTAACAACATGATTGTTATACAAATTCACTATGTTGTTATCGAAATACTCAATATTGTTGTCAGGAGAAAAATCTCATTTGTTTCGAATATTTTATAGCATTTAACTATCGAGCTATGTATTTGACAAATATGCTTAAAGTCTGTATATGTAATACTTTTGGTAAAAAAAATGGATATATTTTTACGCCAAGCTCAAATATTTAACGTTTAGGTAAATATATATTTTAGTTTCCAGAGTTGCTATTTTAAATAATTTTTAGTAAAATTCTCTTAATTTCGTACTAGATGAAAAATATACAGGTTCAGTCACAAAATATGCACTTACAAGTTTAATAATATTCTTGAATGAAAATAAATGTGATTACAAGATTATTTTAGACTTGATAAGCAAACCACCAAATTACTTTCAAAATCGAGATCGCTATAAATACTCACTAGATTATTCTGGGAACTACCCGGTGGTTTTAGAAACCATCAGTTCGATATAGAAAGTTATGGAGGTTTGCATTGGAAACCAGTATCCAAGCAGCGCTTAATTTGTGACGATTTGTATATATGAAGCAAACTGGGGTCTTTATATCAAAAAAACTGGTTTTTTTACAAGCTTTGAAACTTTAGTTCAAATAAAGCAAAAAAAATCAAAAGTTGTAATTTTTTTGCAGTAAGACTGATTTAGATGCAGTTTTTTGCATTCTGGAATGTTTGTTACAACTTTTGGTTAAGTAATTTTTTTAAATTGCTGTGCTGCATCGAAAAGTCTATTTTTGAAGTACATATTTTCAGGTAATCAAAGAAAAATTCATATCTGACGAAAATCACTTGAATCACGCAAATTTCTCTACGCGGTTTTTTTGCCACCTATTATTGAATAATTCTTGAGTTCGTAAAAAAGGCAAATGATTAAAAAATCTTTGAAAAAATCTGAAAAATCCTTAAAAAGTTGAAAAATTCATCTAAAACACTTAAAAAATCCATAAACCTTTCTTGAAAAATTCGTGTATGAAAAAATCCTTGAAAACCCCTAATAAAAATCCTTGTAAACTCCTGGAACAATCATTGGAAAATTCTTATAAAACTCTTAAAAATTTTTGAAACTTGTCTTGAAAGTTATTGAAAAATTATTAAAAATTGAAAATTTTTTGAAAAATCCATAAATTGTCCTTAAATAATCCTTCCGTGCACCTGGAAGCCAGGACAGCACCAGGAACGTCATCACCAGGAGTTCCATGGAAATTCATCAGAAATCGACCGGGTTTTTTTTTGAGTCACCCATCAAGAATCTGACATCGTTAACCAGTCTTTTTTAATGATGTTTGGCCGATTTAGTAACTAATTTCAGTAAATTCCTAGGAGATGACGCAATTAGGTAGGTCGTCCGGAGCACCAGGTACTAGGGGGATGGTTATCGATGTCAGATTCTGGACAGACGCCTAAAAAAACCACCGGGCAATGAGTTTCGGTCGATTTCTTATGAATTCCCATTCCTTGTGATAATGGTCCTGGTACTGTTTTGGCCTCCAGGTGCATGGGAAGATAATTTGAACACAATATTCAGGTTCAGTGACTTAAAATATCCTCTGCGTAGTGAAATTCAGGTGATTTTTGTCGAAGATATGAACTTTTCCTTGATCACTTTTAAGAATGCACTTTTCTATGCAGAAAATGCAATTTCACAAAATTTCTAGACAATAAGTTCACGAAGCGAATGCAAAAAAAATTTCAACTCCAATATTATATTTAGTCTTATTTATTTAACGAAAAATAAATTGTTTCACAGCAAAATTTTAACTTTTATTTCTATTGTATTTATATACAGCGTGTTTCAAAAGTCTGGAAACGGTCCTGCGTGCTTTTTAGGGTCTGGAAATTCAAAAACTACTACAGAGATGAATGGTTCAAATTCGGGAATTAGTAATTAGATTTTTATGCACTTAAAATTTAAAAACATTCATTTGTTTAAGCTACAGGAGGGCATTTTCATTTTTTTAAAAAGCAAATATGATGATAAGACCGTTTCCAGACTTTTGAAACACCCTATATACGTCCAATTGAAAAATATCTATGATGGTTTAAAAATTGATAAATAGAAAAATTGTATTATTATTGCATTTGTGATATTCGTTGTTAATTACTTCATTAATTTAACATATATTTTTTAATGTCAATAATATTCTATTAGTTATAATAAATAAAACAACAAGATTCTAATTGTTTTATTTCGAAATGCTCGTTTCCATAGGGGGTTCCCGCCATATTAAAAAAATAATAATTCAGAACAAAGTAGGTTCTGAATTCAGTCGTACATAATTTACACAAATTTTAACATTGATTGGATGGACAATTATACTCCAAAAGATCTATGGAGAAGTAACACAAGTAAAATTTTTGACGGATCAAAAATGGCGCCACCATACAAAAGTGCAATCCATGAATTTTTCTGCAAACTAAATTGGTTGATTTACTAAAACATAGATGGCCTGTCAATAGTGGTCTCTTGAGTATAATGACTTTGGTTACATTTAATTTTTTGTTATTATATTTATATTTTAAATTCGATTTTCACTCAAAATATTAGAGCTAGATTAAAATAGTTTATTATGTTGTTGAAATCTACATTTATTTCGAATTTGGTATCTTAATTCCCCAGAGTTATTACAAATTTAAAAAAATGGCGAGGGCGCCATGAATTATTAAAAAATCGATAACTCCCTTAATAATTTTTTTTGAGAAAAACTACCTTATTTTTCAAAATCCACGTCCTTTCTACCACCTTTGTGCAAAGTTTCATTCAAATCGGAGAGATCGTATTTTTCAAAAATTTCAAAGGGGTTAACCTTCCGTTTTTTCGAGCCAATTTTTTTTTTGTCTTTGATTTTGATGAAATTAGAGGAATGTATAGAGAATGACCATTGGAATTTGAGACAGCTACCTGTTTCTTCTTATCTTTTTTTTTTTGAAAAATACTTTGAATTTTCTAGTTACTTATTAGTTTAATCTTCTCCCTGTGTTATGGATCTTCTAGTGTAGTTCGGATATTATAAACGTGCGAAGTTTCTTTTCTTAATTCCTCATGATTTAGGAGTTATTAACAATTTAAAAAAATGGCGAGAGCGCGTTCACGCTTTATTTTAAAATCGATCTCTCTTCATAGATTTTAAAATCGAACTCTCTTCATAGATTTTAAAAAATGGCGAGAGCGCGATCATGCATTTTTAAAAAATCGATAACTCCCTTAATAAATTTTTTTGAGAAAAACTACTTTATTTTTCGAAATCCACGCCCTTTATACCACCTTTGTGCAAATTTTCATTGAAATCGGAGAGATCGTATTTTTCAAAAATTTCAAAGGGGTTAACCTTCCGATTTTTCGAGCCAATTTTTTTTTTGTCTTTGATTTTGATGAAATTAGAGGAATGTATAGAGAATGACCATTAGAATTTGAGACAGCTACCTGTTTCTTTTTATCTTTTTTTTTTTGAAAAATACTTTGAATTTTCTAGTTACTTATTAGTTTAATCTTCTCCCTGTGTTATGGATCTTCTAGTGTAGTTCGGATATTATAAATGTGTGGAGTTTCGTTTCTTAATTCCTCATGATTTAGGAGTTATTAACAATTTAAAAAAATGGCGAGAGCGCGTTCACGCTTTATTTTAAAATTGAACTCTCTTCGTAGATTTTAAAAAATGGCGAGAGCGCGATCATGCATTTTTAAAAAATCCAAAACTCCCTTAATAAATTTTTTTGAGAAAAACTATTTAATTTTTCGAAATCCACGCCCTTTATACCACCTTTGTGCAAATTTTCAATCAAATTGGAGAGATCGTATTTTTCAAAAATTTCAAAGGGGTTAACCTTCCGATTTTTCGAGCCGATTTTTTTTTTGTCTTTGATTTTGATGAAATTAGAGGAATGTATAGAGAATGACCATTGGAATTTGAGACAGGTACCTGTTTCTTTTTATCTTTTTTTTTTGAAAAATGCTTTGAATTTTCTAGTTACTTATAAGTTTAATCTTCTCCCTGTGTTATGCATCTTCTAGTGTTGTTCGGATATTATAAACGTGCGGAGTTTCGTTTCTTAATTCCTCATGATTTAGGAGTTATTAACAATTTAAAAAAATGGCGAGAGCGCGTTCACGCTTTATTTTAAAATTGAACTCTCTTCGTAGATTTTAAAAAATGGCGAGAGCGCGATCATGCATTTTTAAAAAATCGATAACTCCCTTAATAAATTTTTTTGAGAAAAACTACTTTATTTTTCGAAATCCACGCCCTTTATACCACCTTTGTGCAAATTTTCATTGAAATCGGAGAGATCGTATTTTTCAAAAATTTCAAAGGGGTTAACCTTCCGATTTTTCGAGCCAATTTTTTTTTTGTCTTTGATTTTGATGAAATTAGAGGAATGTATAGAGAATGACCATTAGAATTTGAGACAGCTACCTGTTTCTTTTTATCTTTTTTTTTTGAAAAATACTTTGAATTTTCTAGTTACTTATTAGTTTAATCTTCTCCCTGTGTTATGCATCTTGTAGTGTAGTTCGGATATTATAAACGTGTGGAGTTTCGTTTCTTAATTCCTCATGATTTAGGAGTTATTAACAATTTAAAAAAATGG
The DNA here is from genome assembly GCA_963243735.1 of Neocrepidodera transversa. Classification (NCBI taxonomy): domain Eukaryota; kingdom Metazoa; phylum Arthropoda; class Insecta; order Coleoptera; family Chrysomelidae; genus Neocrepidodera; species Neocrepidodera transversa. The sequence goes on along the minus strand of OY725353.1, from coordinate 9,650,239 downwards.
CGAGAGCGCGTTCACGCTTTATTTTAAAATTGAACTCTCTTCGTAGATTTTAAAAAATGGCGAGAGCGCGATCATGCATTTTTAAAAAATCGATAACTCCCTTAATAAATTTTTTTTGAGAAAAACTATTTTATTTTTCGAAATCCACGCCATTTATACCACCTTTGTGCAAATTTTCAATCAAATCGGAGAGATCGTATTTTTCAAAAATTTCAAAGGGGTTAACCTTCCGATTTTTCGAGCCAATTTTTTTTTTGTCTTTGATTTTGATGAAATTAGAGGAATTTATAGAGAATGACCATTGGAATTTGAGACAGCTACCTGTTTCTTTTTATCTTTTTTTTTTTGAAAAATACTTTCAATTTTCTAGTTACTTATTAGTTTAATCTTCTCCCTGTGTTATGCATCTTGTAGTGTTGTTCGGATATTATAAACGTGCGGAGTTTCGTTTCTTAATTCCTCATGATTTAGGAGGTATTAACAATTTTAAATAATGGCGAGAGCGCGTTCACGCTTTATTTTAAAATTGAACTCTCTTCGTAGATTTTAAAAAATGGCGAGAGCGCGATCATGCATTTTTAAAAAATCGATAACTCCCTTAATAAATTTTTTTGAGAAAAACTATTTTATTTTTCGAAATCCACGCCCTTTATACCACATTTGTGCAAATTTTCATGGAAATCGGAGAGATCGTATTTTTCAAAAATTTCAAAGGTTAACCTTCCGATTTTTCGAGCCAATTTTTTTTTTGTCTTTGATTTTAATGAAATTAGAGGAATGTATAGAGAATGACCATTAGAATTTGAGACAGCTACCTGTTTCTTTTTATCTTTTTTTTTTGAAAAATACTTTGAATTTTCTAGTTACTTATTAGTTTAATCTTCTCCCTGTGTTATGCATCTTGTAGTGTAGTTCGGATATTATAAACGTGCGGAGTTTCGTTTCTTAATTCCTCATGATTTAGGAGTTATTAACAATTTAAAAAAATGGCGAGAGCGCGTTCACGCTTTATTTTAAAATTGAACTCTCTTCGTAGATTTTAAAAAATGGCGAGAGCGCGATCATGCATTTTTAAAAAATCGATAACTCCCTTAATAAATTTTTTTGAGAAAAACTACTTTATTTTTCGAAATCCACGCCCTTTATACCACCTTTGTGCAAATTTTCATTGAAATCGGAGAGATCGTATTTTTCAAAAATTTCAAAGGGGTTAACCTTCCGATTTTTCGAGCCAATTTTTTTTTTGTCTTTGATTTTGATGAAATTAGAGGAATGTATAGAGAATGACCATTAGAATTTGAGACAGCTACCTGTTTCTTTTTATCTTTTTTTTTTTGAAAAATACTTTGAATTTTCTAGTTACTTATTAGTTTAATCTTCTCCCTGTGTTATGGATCTTCTAGTGTAGTTCGGATATTATAAATGTGTGGAGTTTCGTTTCTTAATTCCTCATGATTTAGGAGTTATTAACAATTTAAAAAAATGGCGAGAGCGCGTTCACGCTTTATTTTAAAATTGAACTCTCTTCGTAGATTTTAAAAAATGGCGAGAGCGCGATCATGCATTTTTAAAAAATCCAAAACTCCCTTAATAAATTTTTTTGAGAAAAACTATTTTATTTTTCGAAATCCACGCCCTTTATACCACCTTTGTGCAAATTTTCAATCAAATCGGAGAGATCGTATTTTTCAAAAATTTCAAAGGGGTTAACCTTCCGATTTTTCGAGCCGATTTTTTTTTTGTCTTTGATTTTGATGAAATTAGAGGAATGTATAGAGAATGACCATTGGAATTTGAGACAGCTACCTGTTTCTTTTTATCTTTTTTTTTTGAAAAATACTTTGAATTTTCTAGTTACTTATTAGTTTAATCTTCTCCCTGTGTTATGCATCTTGTAGTGTAGTTCGGATATTATAAACGTGCGGAGTTTCGTTTCTTAATTCCTCATGATTTAGGAGTTATTAACAATTTAAAAAAATGGCGAGAGCGCGTTCACGCTTTATTTTAAAATTGAACTCTCTTCGTAGATTTTAAAAAATGGCGAGAGCGCGATCATGCATTTTTAAAAAATCGATAACTCCCTTAATAAATTTTTTTGAGAAAAACTACTTTATTTTTCGAAATCCACGCCCTTTATACCACCTTTGTGCAAATTTTCATTGAAATCGGAGAGATGGTATTTTTCAAAAATTTCAAAGGGGTTAACCTTCCGATTTTTCGAGCCAATTTTTTTTTTGTCTTTGATTTTGATGAAATTATAGGAATGTATTGAGAATGACCATTGGAATTTGAGACAGCTACCTGTTTCTTTTTATCTTTTTTTTTTGAAAAATACTTTGAATTTTCTAGTTACTTATTAGTTTAATCTTCTCCCTGTATTATGGATCTTCTAGTGTAGTTCGGATATTATAAACGTGCGGAGTTTCGTTTCTTAATTCCTCATGATTTAGGAGTTATTAACAATTTAAAAAAATGGCGAGAGCGCGTTCACGCTTTATTTTAAAATTGAACTCTCTTCGTAGATTTTAAAAAATGGCGAGAGCGCGATCATGCATTTTTAAAAAATCGATAACTCCCTTAATAAATTTTTTTGAGAAAAACTACTTTATTTTTCGAAATCCACGCCCTTTATACCACCTTTGTGCAAATTTTCATTGAAATCGGAGAGATCGTATTTTTCAAAAATTTCAAAGGGGTTAACCTTCCGATTTTTCGAGCCAATTTTTTTTCCCTCTGATTTTAATGAAATTATAGGAATGTATAGAGAATGATAATTGGAATGTTGAAACGTTACCTGTTTCTTTTTATCTTTTTTTTTTGGAAAATACTTTGAATTTTCTAGTTACTCATTAGTTTAATCGAAATCCTTTTGTATAAATTTTCACTCAAACCTGCCCACCCCCTTCTTTCATCTAAGTACCTTACCTACCTATTGTGACATATAGTTTCTCTGTGAAAATTTTTGATCTCAACTTTAAATTTAATTTTTGAACAATGTCAAAACCCCCCTTTTTAAATAAAATTTTAGTTCCCCGAAAGGTTTTCACGATTTGGTGGTGGGGTGTTTTTACCCCCAAAGGTTTTTTATTTCCCCCTAAGGTTTTTTATTTCCCGCTTAAACCCTCTATTTTATTTCTATTTCACATTGATTCGTCCACATGAGAGATTCTTCTATCCTTTTATATTTTGAAGCCATTTGATTTGTTTTGCGTCCTAATTTTTGACTTTGGGTTTATTATAATTATTAATATTTGGTGTTTAATTTAAATAAAATACATTTGATACAATTTATTTATTTATTTCATTATACTTAACTACATTTTTATTTATCCTTCGAATGCGTTAGTTTTTCATACTTCTTTTTTCCCATCTCCATTCCAATTACTTCCATTTATTTATTTATTTCACTAATTTGGACAGTAACGTATATATCGAAAATGACAGCTTAAGTGACTAGAAAATTATATAATTTTACTATAGTATATTAATCTTTTACAGATAAATTTAATAATTATTACTATGACGCAGGTATATTATACGTCACGGGGTGTAAAATAAGAAAAGCAAACGGAAACTACTAATAAATATTTTTTCAGGTACCTGAAACCGGTTTTGTTCGATTTTAAGTCAAGTAATAATCACTTAAAATTAAAAAAATAGGCTTTTGAAATCAGTTATTCAAGAAATTTATTTTTAAAAAAGTATAAATTATCAATATAATTTTGTAATTACGCTTTTTAGCGGTTGATTTATAATTTACAGCAAAGTATAATTTATTTTTCTTAAATTTCTTTTTTAAACGTAACCTAATGCCAGGTGTAAGTATAATATAATATTTGAAAGTATTTGCTAAAAGTAGTTACAAAGTAGCGTAGAATAAAAACAAAATGTCCTACTCTTTTAACGTTTTTTTTTTTGATTTCCAAGCTTACGAGCATGTTTATACTCATCATCAGGGAAGCTACAAGTTATTGTACTGTAATTTGTCATTCATCACTTGTAGCTTACCTGATGATGTGAGTATAAATATGTTCGAAAGCTTGGAAATAAAAACAAAAACCTTAAAATAGACTACTTTGTTCTTTTATTCATGCTGCCTTCGTAGACGCTGTGGATAAAGAAATTTTTAATGTAATATACAATCAATAAATATAAATATTAATTCTTAGTTCCTGAATTCTAAAATATAATATCAGTTCCTGAATTCCAATGCAAATTCTCCATTTTGAAATCTATCATTTACTCAAGTCACTTAAGTACATTTCATATAACTATGTAAAAGCGTTTCTACAAAGGAATCTAATTTTTGGCGTTTCTCGAAAAAGTGGTTTCGGCGGTTTAACCAACCTTTTAGCGATTTGACCATTTTCGGCGACTTATCCAAGGCTAGTTTCTGAAAAATTGTGACTTCAGCTTCGACGCCACAAACTAGAGATGTGCTATTCTTTCCAAAAGATCGATCTGTTATAAATCGATTCAGATCGTTAGGTATTTAATCGATCGGATCGGAAAAATCGATTTTCTTAAAAACAAAGAATTCTTAACACTTGGTAATTTTTATTCATTCTGTCGGTCCTTTAATGGAATCTTTTATTTATTTACAATTACAACTGTAATATAGAAAGAAAAGATTACAGGTTGCTTTATTCTTATTAATTCAAGATATTTGCAATTTCCTGTTTCTGTCTAAATTTAAATATACTAGATGTGATGCCACTATAAAAATATAATTTGGGAACATCCGATCTTTAATGAGCGATTTTGTAGTAAAAGAATCGATACACCGATTAATCGCTTTAAAAAAATATCGAAAATCGCAGGTAAATAGATCGATCTTGTGAATAATCGATTTAAATCGAACATTTATACCACAAACCCGATCTATGCAACGTCGTTTTACACAATTCGGTAATTTGTTCACATTCGGCAATTTGTCCAAAAACTATTTTCAGAGTTTTGACTACTTTCGGCGATTTATCCAAAGAGTATTTTCGGCGGTTTGACCAGCCTTTAGCCGATTTGTCCATTCGGGGTTTTGTGTATTCGGCGATTTGTCATAGACCCGAGAAATCGACATTTGATTAGAAAATTAGAAATTTTTCATAATTGCACCGGCCACTAATGTCACGTCAGATTTGAAGTTGTTAATCTATAGGAGACCCTATTAATTAGCCATATTCGAGCGGTCTCTTTGGTTTAAAAACATTTTCCACAACTTTTAGAAACAGTTTTTAAATTACGTCATAGATTTTGGAAGCGCTCAAATATATAATTTTAAAACTGTGATGTCACTAGCAGTTGACAGTTTAGTTTGTCAATGACGTGATTTGTGTTTTTAAATAAGTTTCTGTTTAAAGAGGTCTCGAAATATTCAACGAAGAAGTCGATTTACAGCAAATTATTGTACACAATTGGTTTTTGAGTCAAGAAGATGATTGTGTAAATATTATTTTTGTCAACGCAGACTGTTAAATCATCTAGCTGAAACCGAATCATTTTTGAATTTTTTTTCATATAACTATATCAATAAATGAATATTATTAATTATTACTCGTTTTTGCGTCTTTCACTTAAGCCCGTCGTCTGCCCTCTCTATTTGACATTTATAACATTTTTACCTCCTTGAACCGTTCTCGAGAGGGCGTTTCAAAAAAAAAGATGCAGCTGATTTAAAACTAATTCAACGTGACGTCATTGTTTGGTCACTCGAATGGAAATAGTTTAAACTGTTTAAAATATGTTTAAATCAATCGACCGCCCGAATATGGCTAATGTCTTTGAATTCTCTATGTTCAGAAATTTGGGCAATATTTGTTATTACGAATAAAGCAAAATTGTAAAAAATGATTTTTTTAAAATATTCGTGTTTAAAAGTTATAATTTTTTTAAATTTATGACGTAGTCGGGAATGGACCAATACGAAGTAGAGGCACAATGTTGCCGATTAGACGTTCATTTGTGTCGAGCTCTTCTAAAATAACTTTCAACAAAGTTGTTGTAAATATAAAAAACGAAATGTCTGTAAAATGTATTTTCGTTTACAATGGGTAAAACACTTGAATCAGCTTTTATAAATCCAGCTGACAACCTTACCTTAATAATAAAATAAGTATGATAAAAAAGATAATCGGCAATTAATGTACTTCAGTCAGTCAGTGTAAATACTGTCCAGAGGTATTTTTTAGCGAAAGATTGGTTTAAAATATTTAATACTTTTTTAAACCGTTTATATTTTAGTGATGTGACGTCAATTACGAAATATTTTAAACCAAAGCTAAATTATTTAAACCAATCGGAGGCATATGGTTCAATAACGGTTGGCAGTTGACACTATAAGAGATTCGTATGTCCTGTTTTGTTTTATGAATTTTTGTTTTCTATATCTATGGTTGGATACATTCATAGAAAAAGATACATGTAATCCTTTGTTGATTTGATAGGTGATTCACAAAATACCATTGTTTTTCTAATTACTGAGAATAAATTACCATATTTACCATGTATAAAGTACAGTTCAATTGAAAGGTAAGTTCAAACTTTTATCAGCTGGAAAAGCCCATAAAATCCGACGGAAAAGAATCGTCAAGCAACACCAAAAATATTAGTTGGTTACAAATTTGCAAATATTTGAAGGACAACGGATTTAATGTCGATAGGGAGAAAGCCAGACAAAAATTTGCCAATTTGGCAAACTGGGTATATAAAATACAAAGACAGAAAAAAACAGGGGCTGATTCAATAAAAAGATCAACATATTATGAAGAATTCGATGATATATTTGGAGACAAGCATAAAGTCAATGCACTTCTTGTTATTCATATAATTGAGTCAAAAAATTCGGAGATCCCCAGTTGCGGTATATTAATGCCCATTTGCACCGACTTTTTTTAAGGCGCCATTAAGCTAACTGTCCTTTAAAGTAACTTTAGCGGTTTTTGTGTGTTGCACCAACTTTAACAGATTCTTAAAGCACCCATTAAAGCAGCATTAGCTAAATGGCCAAATTTCTTCACTTAACATTTTTAATTGTCCTTTAACCTCAAATATTCGGAAAAATTTGGTTTTTGTTGTTTTTTATTGTAAAAATATATGGTGCCTAAAGATTTGGTAAAATGGAAAATTTCGATGAGGAAGTGCTGGTGGAGGATTTTCTAGAAGACGATTTAGAAATCCTTGATTTTGTAGATATGGGCTACCCAAGACGAATTTTTCTTAGGCCCAATTATTATGAAGAGATGTCCGAAATGGACTATTTTAGACGAATGAGGCTAACAAAGCACACCGTCATGAGACTTCTAACTCAAATTGAGGATCAATTGGAGTACCCAGATGATAGGTAAATAATAGGTTGTAAAACTATGTGGGTATTATTGGTAGTACTTTTCTGAAACAAATTGATTTTATTGTAGAAATAACAGCCTCTAGCCAATGAACCAACTGATTCTCACACTCAGGTTTTATGCCAGTAGTGGGCACATTATTCAGACGGCAGACTTCATGAACGTCCATGTCTCTACTGCAAGTAGAGTCATAGCTTATGTATCACGAGTAATTGCATCTTTACGCCCCGGAGTTGTAAAAATGCCACTGCCTCAACAGGCAGTCAGGGCTCAGAATGATTTCTTTAATATTGCTTAATTTCCATTGATTGATTGTACCCACGTAAAGATTGATTCTCCTGGTGAGTTTTTAATAAACTGAAACAAAAAACTAGGTACTTATGTGATTGAATGGTAGGTGCTTAACTAATAAAGTGGGAGGGAGTATGTGAAAGTGGGAAAAAAAATTATAGTGGACATTTTAAAGCCAACCTAGTACCTACTGTAGTTTAAAGAAAAATGCCAGCACTCTATTATAAATATCAAAGGGGTGTACCGGGAAAGGAAAAAAGCTTATACCTTGAGCATTATTTGAACCCAGAACCTTCAGAATACAGTTCCAAGGTTGCCGTTTACCAATTTAATTTTTGCTTTATACGGGACTGTCTATTACATTTCTTTTCTATCACATTTTTTTTCCTATATTTTAGGAGGAGCTAATGGTGAAATTTATCGAAACCGAAAGTCTTTCTTTTCATTGAATGTACAGTGCCTAACAGATGCCAAACTAAAATTTGTTGAAACTGGAGAATTTGGAGGAAGTGTGATAATAGGCACGTTCGTAGTCAAAACTCCCCATAAGTCTTACCATTGCGATGTCGGTGGGGTTTTTCCTTACCCCGAGAGCAAATACTGGCATCAATCATCACTAAGTCGGCCTGGACTGCAATGGCAAATATTATGGTGCCCCTCCACTGTTATAGGATCCATTGTGGCAAGCACCAAATCGTCAAGTTCTTTCTTATTGGTTTCGGGGGTGGCAAGCCTCCCCCCGTTTTCAGAACCTCTTGTCGAACCTGAACCTGTTTCTTTCTCACTACCTGTTTTTTGTTTTCGTAACATCTCTTTAATTGTTCGATCGTCCGATTATTCAAATCGGACGAGGTTGCTTGGAACTCGTTACATATTTTAACCCAGGCCTCGTTTTTTTGGGAGTTTGATACTGCATTGGTTTGTTTATTTTCCAATATATGTTTATGTTGGAGCGCTATTGTAAACAGATGATTTACTTCCCTGGAGCTAAAATTCAGTCCCCTAATTCTTTTTGCTTCACCCGACATCAATTCTGTTTGAAAAAGAGTAAAAACACCACAAAAATCAAATATAAAAAACCCGTAATCCTAAACAAGAAACTAAACGAAGAATTCTTCGTGAACTAAACATAAGATTTTGAGGTTAAAACAAGTATTCCAACAGAAAACCGCAAAAATCACTGGGTCATTGCGACGTTGCCGAGTTGTAAAGAAGATAAAGAACCGTTTAGTAAAAGTTCTGATAAAATGTTTCCGTGCAAATCATTTGGAACTTAAGTAGGAATTAAAATTAAAGGTTCATTAGTTAAATAACAGTTAAAAAAAAGTCGTTGCAAATGGGTATAAAAGAACTTAATATCAGGATTAAAAATAGAACAGAAAAAGAAACTGAAGGTAGGTTTAACAGTTACAAGTCAATTAAACCACCTACAGAAAAAAACAAGGTCCTAACAAAATTAGTGGATATTCAGAAACAAGGACAGCTGGATCGCAAAGAAGAATTTCAAAAAATTATTCAATGTTTTATTCAATAAAATTTCTAATGTGCTCTTGTCTAAAAACTCGGCAAATAAAATCACTCCAAGCAATCGTCTTCCTGCATCTGATTAACAATCATTAAAAAATCTGAATCCATTTTTTAAAAATCAACTTCTTTCTCCTAATCAATTTAGAAAATTTATTTTGTCACATCACATGATATGTGGCAGGTGACAGATTGCATTTTTAAAAACAGCATTTTAGCCATCTATTAATTAATGACGTCAGTTTGAACACGGTTTAAAAAATGTTTTAAACACAAGTCATTGAGAGATTTGAGTTCTCTTCGATATTCTATCTGCCGGTTTGTTCATTGGCTTTGCTCTGTTTAACAAACAGAATTTACACTCAAGCTGATTGGTCTATTCCCGGTGACGTGTATAGGTAAAATTTTAAATCATAAATAGTTATAATTTCATGTTTTGCTTTTTTTACCAACTAGTAGACCAGTATAACTCGTATAGTGACTAACTATTGCAATATAATATTCAAAACCGCATATTTCACATCTGAACATGGCGAATTACTCTCCAAATATACAATGTTGCCATGCAAGGGTTTGGTTATCCCTAATTTTCAATGTTTATTTTTGATTATTAGTGGCTGAAAAAATATTGTACGTGTTGGTAAAAATCAAATCTATGTCTCTATTTTTAGAAATTTAATTTGTTTGTCTTCTAAAAAAATGGAAAAATCATCAACATTTTGCGATTTTTTTTAGAAAAAAAATCTAATTATGAAAAAATGAGATAAAAGGAATATAAATTAGATCTTTACCGACATGTACTTATTTTTTCATTGACTTAAAATAAAAAAAGAAAAAATTAGGGACTACTAAACGCTGCTTTAAAGTATAGTACTTAAGGATATATTTTTTGTCAAACTTACGCGTATGAAGGAAATCATATTAATGTCATATACATTATATGCAGTCATTTGAGGAATATCTTGAGAACGATGTATCATAAACATCAAATCCTTTGTCAATTCATTATTATTCAATGTTCTCCAATTGCTTCGAAAAATATAATCTGGCAAAAAACTAGCCTAAAAATTAAAAAAAATATAAATAAAACTAATTACCTACATTTTGTACCAAATATTAAATAGATTTTTTCATTAATTAAATACAGCATCCCTCCAAGGGAAATAGATAGAATAATATCAAATACTTATAGTGATAAAGCATTAATTTTTCGATTTATTGGGATAGAATGGACACTTAGTTTAGTTCTTATTTCTAATTTGTATTTTTAACGAGTATATATTATTATACTGGGTGACAACGATGTTAGGGTACACTCAATAACTTCCGTTAATTTTAATAAAACATTGACATTATTTCATGTATTGCAATTTGCTAATTTAAATTTAAAACTATGTCCAATTGATGGATAAAAATAAAAAATGGGTAGTTCCATTAAGAAAAAATCAAAGAAGCCCTAATGAATTATGGCAAAAATTATGAAAATTTAAAATTGTTTAGATTTTAAATTAAACTTGAAATTTAAAAAATATTTAGTAAGTAAGAAATATACGTCCTAACTACGTTTAATTCAAGGAATATTTTATTTATTTTTTTCATTAATAATGTCATTTTATGGTCATTATAGGAAAATCACTTTTTCTTCAACAAGATTAACAAGCAGAATGCGATAGTTGACAAAATTATACAGGGTACCATAGATAGGTGGAAAGTTGGTACCACTTCCGGAAAATCCGAAAGTGATATTTTCGGTCTAAGATGGTATAAATGCCGATAATTAGATCTAATATAATTATGTCAAATTTTAATCCTTTATTGAAACTAACCTAACATCGTTGTCTTCCGGTATATTGTAGTGAGATACTATTACTAAAAGTCGCAATTTTGGGGTGGGTTCTATGAAAACATAAAAAAATAATAAAAATTACAAAAAAAAACAAACAAAATAGTTATTTATGCAACAAGTGTGTAAAGTGATACTTTTTTCACGAATGTGAATGTTATCGCACAAGCCAAAGGCGAGTGCGATAATCACATGAGTGAAAAAATACACTTTACACACCAGTTGCATACAATTTTTTTTTACTACTATAATTTTTATGTACAAAAATAGATTTCGCATGGAAGAGGTTAACAAGCTATTTTCCAAAATCTTCAAGTTAACCATTTGATTTCTGGCACATAGAACATTGGCAAGATAAGAAACATAAATATATTGCAAAAAATGTGTTGCATATGTAAAAAAGTTATTTTGAAAATTTTATTTTACTTTACGTACTAGTGAAAAAAAGTTAAACTTTACGCACTTCTTAGCGTGCGTAAAGTAAGTACTTTACGCACGGTAGTAGAAAAAATAAATTTTAGATACTGTCCAAATCTTCTTCTTTAGACCCTCCGACAAATTCACCTTCAAATCTTGTATTATTCTTCCTTCTTCAAAATGACTTATTTTATTTATTTACTCATCCTTTATATTATCTTCTTTCTTCAAATTTTCTTCCTTTTGGTAGTATTTCATTTTAAACCCATCTCCGTAATGAGCTCCGTTTATCTTTTTACACAAAAAATCTTATTTCAAATTGTTAAAACCTTTTTTTTTAATTTCTTCGAAAATTTAACAATAGTTTTTTTACTGGTATATAAATCCTTTTTGTATTATTTTCCTTTATTAACACATTTCTGCAATTTAATGTGACATTTTTAAAAGATTAATGACATCTGTTTATTATTGTTTCTTTTGTCTGTTTTTTTTCCAAAATAAAAATTTTTCTTACTTGATTAATGAAAAAAAAATTCTTCCAATCACTTTTGCCATATCTTGCCATATACTTAAATTTTCTTTTAATATAATTTCCAATGTTAAATTTTCATTTATAATCTCCCTAGGACATAAATTATTGCCGGAAATTTTTTGAGTACATGATTTTTTTTTTTAAAATTCATGTACGAGAAAATTCCCCGCAATTAAATATTAAAAAAATACTAGGACAATGACGGATTTTGACGGTAAATGTAAATGTCATTTTACTATACACGTTAAAAAATTTCCAGTGCTCCACTACAAGGACGAGAAAAATTATCGGAAATTTTTTTAGTTGCTATGGTAACGATACAAAATACAGGCTTAATTGGTCGAAAACGTTGGGTGTAAAATTTTCAGTGTAATGTTGACATGATTTAGTGCAATTATTTCATATGACACAAAATGACAAAATTTTATTGCCTGCCAAAAATCTTTCATTGTAATGTTGATATGATTGGGCGAAATTGTTTCACATGACACAAAATGACAAAATTTGATTGGTTGTTGGAACTGTCAAAAATTTTTCGGTGTAATGTTGACATGATTGGGTGTAATTGTTTCATATGACACAAAATGACAAAATACTATTGGCTGCCAAAAAATTTTCAGTGTAATGTTGATATTATTGGGAAAAATTGTTTCACATGACACAAAATGACAAAATTTGATTGGTTATTTGAACTGACCAAAAATTTTCAGTGTAATGTTGACATGATTGCGATTGCGTGAAACGTTTCATATGACACAAAATTAAACAATTTGATTGGTTGTTAGAACTGCCAAAAAATTTTCAGTGTAATAACTCTTCTACGAAGTTACAAATTTAACTGTGGTTTTCACTAAAATATGGAAAAAAAAACCTATTATTGTGGTTACCAATTACATTTTTTTTATATCAACCTATATTTTTATTTCTCGCTGTTTAATTTTTTTTAAAGAAATTTTTAGCTTTCCACAATTCGCTATATATTAAGATATTTGGTAAAAGAAAAAAAGAAAATCTAACATGAGTTAAATTTTAAGAGCGAATTAAGATAAGTGCTGCCACCTGTTAGATGGGCCTAAATCTTTACGTTTCTATCATTATTGAGTTTTAAGTCTCCATAGGTGGCACACTGCTTCAATCAGAAAGTAGAGGGACGATGTAACTAGGACTTAGTTTGGAACGATAGAGCGCAGTCAACGTGTTAAATTTCTTCTTTAGCACCATTTTGTTTCTTGATTTGACATAACTATTAATTTTTTATTATAAATAATAATATATCGTGTCCAATGACTTCTAAATCCTTAAAGGTGTAAAAAAAAATTTTAACAGATTATATAGTTTTTGAGGTTTTTTACAACTCACAGAATCCACTATTTGCACTTGAAGAAAAAAATTTTTGGAGAAGGCTTCATAAAATCGTGTAAAAATGGGTTTACCAACATTGATGAAAAAGCTTGTCAAAATTAAATATCCATTACGTGTTGCTATGAGTGATTTACAGACTTTTTAGACTAAGAAGAATTTTTTTTATGAATGAAACTGAGAATTAAAGCAATACTGAATCAAAGTGTAAAAGTGAAATTAAGATATCTAAAAAACTAACAAAGTTATAACATTTTAAAATTGCGGTTTGACTTAATAATTTTGTTCCGTCCTGATGTCATCTATCCTAACGGGATAATTGTAAACAAAGCGACGTACCGCTCTTTCTTATTTTCGTTATTTCTCTTTATTAGTCCAAGAGCCAGAGCAACCAAAGTGTTAGAGAATATTTTGATCTACAAATAATGATCTCTACTATTTTTCTCGTACGATGCACGGTTCATAAGATTTCACAAAACGGGTATTTCAATATGGCGGCTAATGCTCGTGTCCCCCTGTCCCGCTAACTTGAATTTACTTTCTTAACATGTTCCAACAATAAAATCTCTTCTGTAGAATATTGCAGAAAAAAGTACTTGGCTCTTGGACTATATTTTGTTGTGTGACAGTTAATAAATTACGATGACAGAAATAAAATAAAAGTCAGATATGCGTCAATCGTGTCGTGGCATAGAATAAAGAGTTTGTTTTATAGTACGGCGCTTTGTCTATGCGGATATGTGACGTCAGACGCAAAACAATCCGCCCTAAAAATCAATAACTTTAATATTTTATTTCTCGATTATTTATTGACCGATTTCAAAATTTTGTTTACCGATTTATTAGTTTTAGCCTATATTTTAGTTAAATGTTATATTCCACAATATATCTATTTATCCCGTTGATAAGAGTTCAACAAACGCTGAATGATGTAACCCCCCACACATAGGTAAATACTTAAGATTACGAACATAAGACACTATTACACGTAGATTAGGTGGCATGGAGTAAAATAGAATTGTTGCAGAAGTGGCCCCTCCTAGATTTAAAAAAATAAGATCTGGCTTAGATAATAAATGCCGCAACGAAGTTACTAAATTCCGGCAAATATTAAAGACTTCATTATTTTTGGAAAAAAGTATATTATATTTCTAGGAGTAGAAGCTCAGACATTTAATGGCGAGGTCAACAGGAAACACCTAGTGTCAAAATATGCCGTATAAATTGCCATATTTTTTTATTGCTTTAACTTAGAAGCTTGATTTTTTTATAGCTCCAAGGGACTGTAAGTTAAGTCATTATTAATTCATTTTTATCTTGATACCTCCACGCGTTCCTGAGGATTCCTTTTTTTCCTTTTAAGGTACAAAAAAGACAGATTCTTAAAAATACATAATATAAATTATAAATACTAACTTGATAATTTAGTTCGTGTCCTATAGCACAATATATTAAAAGTTGGTTGAGATGTCCGACAAGCAAAATGAACAGAAGAAAATGTGTAGAAAAAGATGCATTTTCCTGAAAATAAATTAGCAGTTAAAAAGTCCGTGACGGGCAGACTTTCGTTATTTTATAAAAGCTGAAAGGTTCTCGGCGCATATTCCTAACAGAGATAGAAACGACGAGCTACTATGAAGTTTGGATCATCGTGGTTTTGGCAGATAACAGGTAGCAAATATTTATAAAATAGCAACCTTAAGAGGCATGGGAAGCGCGTCATCAACTTTGAATTCCCTCCCGCTTAATACCATTTCAGGTCATACCAAATGGGTATCCGAAATATTGTAGGAGAGCAATCATTTATACATGGCAACACCGCTTAAATTCTCAAGCGGCACTGAAAATTACAATTTTTAGCTATTGGGATATCTAATCATTTTAATAGATTTACAACTACCTAGCCCGAAGTTTGTATTTTTTTCATGTTTTTTTTGCATATATTTTCCATTTTTCCTCAATTTTTTTTTTTCTGTTTTTTCCTATTTTTTCAGCTATTTTAATTTTTATAATTTTTCCTCAATTTCCTATTTTGCCTACATTTTCCTAGTTTTTCCTATTTGTTCCTATCCCATTATTTACTATTTTTTTATATTTTTTTCTATTTTCAACCATTTCGCCTATTTTTCCCTATACCATTTTTGGTTCCATGACAGTTGCCCACTAGAATAATCCGCACATGATAATTCAACCTAGGCAATTGATCACAAGTAGAAAGGCCCACACGAAATTTGCCCATATAGAAATTTGCTCACACGGATAATTCCTCACAATAAATTTGCGCATAATGATATTTGCTCACAATGACATTTGCTCACAGAGAAAATTTATTGGTAATTATTAAATAGTTATTGAGTTTATACGAAAGCAATTTATTTTTTTACAAATATAATTTAAATTTCTATTCTAAACGTTTCTTATATTTCTAATTATCATGTGGGGATTATTCTATTGGGGAAGTATCCGGTCAACGCCTTTTTTTCCTATTTTTCTCCATTTTTATTTTTCTCTATTTTTCCCAATTTTTTTTCCGTTTTACGTTTTCCTATTTTTTATATTTTTTCCCATTTCTTTATTTTTACTATTTTTTTCCTATATTTGCCTATTTTATATCATTTTTTTCTATTTTTGTTCCATTTTTAGTATTTTTTACTAATTTTCTATTTTTTTCTATATTTCCCTGTTTCTTTTTTTCCTATTTTTTTCTATTTTGTTCATTTCTATTTCTCAGAATTTTTTTTACGTTTTCTATTTCTCTTGATTTTCCCTATTTTTTTTTAACTATTTTTTCGTCAAAATATAAAGCCTTATTTTCTTCGGAATAATATTTGAATAAATCACTGTAACTTAACCAAAATTTACAATCCTATCTATAGTGTTTTTAAAATCATATTTAATAATAATAATAATAATAATATTTAAAATCATATCCAAAATCGATATTATTTTGCAACTGATGCATTTTATATAATAATATTTTTGCAATAACTCTGTCTTCATTATAACTCTTCCTTCTCAGTAAAACTTTATTCCATATTTGCAAAGGAGTCAAATAGAAATTTACATAAAATAATACCACTAATTCTTAACTAATGAGAGTCGTTCAATTTATCTCCTGACACATCGTCCGTCTGGCTTTATGGGTTGGGAGAAGATAATCCTCCATAATTGTCACTGTTTCATTAACTCTCAAAGAGAGCAGCCGCGTTTTGAAATAACCAGCTGTAGCCGAGATTTTTGTACCGATGACTACAGCAAATATTTCTTAATAAGTGTTTGATCATGGATGGCGTGATTTCTAATATTATTCCGAATAAAATATAAGAAAATAAGGCTTTATACTTATACGATTTCAGGTCGTTATTTTATACACCTTGTTGAGTTTGTTTTTTTTTTAGTGGGGTGATATAGGAGGACGTGCTGGTATTGGTGGCAGAGGTGGAACATCTGTGTTGTTGTCATCAGGTAGATGTTGTTTACCTGCAATGCCAATACTCACAGCTACAGATATTTTATATATTCACTACATTCGCTATTAGAACTCATTTTCAAAATCTTAATCAATCGCCTATTAGTAAATATACAATGAAATAAATAAAATAAATCAAGAATCAACAACACATCCGGTGCAGAGTACCAAAACTTATTTACTGCTTCTACCTTAAACTGATATTTTAAAGTATAAACTTCTCACCATTCCCCGTGTTAAATCTCATAAGAAATTGCAAATGTTAAAAATAGCAAAAATTGGCCAAATCAAGGTCATTCCTTACTTCAGGTCTCTCAGATGGGTCAGCTCTGACAGCTTCACCAGAGAGCGCTGCCAGAGCAGAGGGGCCTGTCGGACCTGACGCATCTGAGAAACCTGAAGACCGTTTGCGTAGTACTTCATGTCTGTCAGGCCCATCTGCGCTGAGAGCGCCCTCTAGTGAAGCTGTCAAACCTGACGCATCTGAGAGACCTGAAGTAACAAACGAACTTGATTTGGCCAATTTTTGATATGTTTAACCTTAGCGATTTCTTATGGCATTTAACATAAATAAATAATATCTCTAATTTGATAAATAATAGGAGCCTAATATTATCGCATTATTAATAAATTATGATTTATATTAATATAGATAAAATAATTACCAAAGAAGCCAAACAAAACACTATTAGACATATTCCTGCTGTGGTAGATCCTAATTCAATTAATGCCATAAAATTATACATTTCGTTAATTTTGTTAGTAATTCTAGAAAAAAAAATATTAAAACAATATTTTTAGTTTTATCGAACTTACTTTAAAAGTAATTGATGATGATTCACACATCTTACAAAATATTCCTTATGAATGGTATAATTATTTCCACTTAAGTCATGATTACTAATTTTTCTTAGTTTTTCTAATACTGTTTCCATATTTGGTGTATTAAACTCTAAGAAAGCATGTTGCAATAATTTGTATTGCATAATGACAGATGTACAGAAACATACATAAAGACAATCACACCCTGGTATGAAACATGTTATGAAAAAAGGTATAGTTATAATTTGAAGAATAAAAATGATTTCATAAAAAGGTGTAGCTGTATTATCAAAATAGGGATAATATACATCAAAGAGAAAAGTACGTGATATCCAAGATGTTACTATTAACATACTCATATATATTAATGCTAAACCTAAATAAGACGTCATTAATACAACGATACCATTATATAATGATATCAATTCCGTTTTCACTTTGGATTCTACTAAATCATATGGCCAGAATTTAAATATTATGTTATCCAGAATTATCGTGAAATGTTTATCGTTGTAGTAGAGAACCAGTATTTTAACTATTCCCTAAAAGAAATAAACAGTAATAAACTATTATAGGATTAATGTATTTCATTATACTTAAATATAGGGTATAGGACGGACCTAGGTTCTGGCACAAATTGGCGGAAATATCAGGCCAAAAAACTAAATCCCACTACCATCTCTACACTCCAGAGTAAAAGGCCAATGCTTTCAATGGTCACCTCTAAGAATCCCTAGTCAATCAACCAAACCTTAACTTCAATCCACAGTTCCAAGAAGGCACCGAATTCCTCCTCTAAGACTTACTCCAAACTCCCAACCTCACTACACAAAAATCTATCCTTGAACCCTTCACGCTCCATCAAACTCCTAATGAACACATGCCTTCAGCTTTCCTACTTTCCAACTTGCAGAAAAATTTCCATACGATCCTTATCCCCAACCCCCATAAAGACCTAAAATCCCCCAACTCCTACAGGCCTATATCCCTATTGAATGTTTTGGGTAAGATCTTTGAGATCCTACTCAAGGATCGTATCTGGAACTTTCTGGTTGAACGGGGATTTAGGCCTGATCACTCTACCCAAGATACACTAGTGAGGATTCACGCTACAGCCTACAAATCCATAAACCTAGGTCACTGCATCGGCAGTCCTGTTCGATGTCCAATGAGCATTTAACAAAGTCTGGCATGCCGGACTTGTTCGTAAGCTCTCGAATATCGAAATCCCCATACAAATCATCAAACTCATCCACTCCTATCTCAAAAATAGATCAATCCACGTAAAAGTAGGAACCCCCCTGTCTGGCCCTTCACTCCTCTACCAGTAGTACCCCAAGGTTATGTGCTTGCTCCCGTCCTCTACGTCATATACACCCATGATATCCCACCGCCTCCATCATCTAGCAAAGACCTCCAGATTTACGCTGACGACACCCTAATCTCCGCGTCAGCACCTTCCATCAGAATTTTAAACACCAAAATCCAGCAACTCCTCAATAGCTTCGCCCAATGGTGTAGCAATTAAAGGGTTACCCTGAATCCACAAAAAACCGAACTCATTATATTCAAACATCCAGACCTCTCCCGAAAAGCTAACCAAACCCCAATGACATCAACCTACGGCTCTGGGAATAGAGACTCGTCCCTTCAGATGAGGTTATTTATTTAGGAGTATGTTTCACGCGTACTCTTAACTTCTGCAAAACACCTACAAGAAAATCTATATCCATCCAGTAACGAACTATAGAGCTCTGAACTTCTCAATACTTCCCCCTTCTTTCCTGCACGCCGTTAGGGTAACCGAGAGAAGATTTCAGATGCCAAAAACTATAAAGAAGGTATGTCGGGAGAAGATTGGACACGCCCAAGAAACTCTAAGGATCAAATGAACAGTTGATCCTTACCGAAGCCAAGAGAAGACTTAGATCTTCCGGAAGAGTTCTTTGATCTATTGGAGGTGACGGACGAGAAGACATAGATCTCCCGGACGAGTTCGTTAACCTATTGGAGGTGACGCCACTCAGTATCAGATGAGCTCGACTGGCCACTGACGCCTATGGGACACCGCTCGGAGCCTTCCTCCCGGAAAGCTCGAAAGTATCAATTATATCCACTTTTATATTGAAATATCTTAAGTTAATAACTTATTTATTTTCAGATCAACAAATACCACTGTATCTATAAAAAGGAGAAACTTCTCTCCTACAGCAGGGTACAAAGGAAACACCACCAATACAGGATAAATTACCAAACAGGGTTTAGCATGTATGCCCTTGACTCTGCTTGCAGAGCGATCAGGGGAGAGTCCGGCACAACCTCACTTATAGAACCAAGCGTGAGAAGTCTTTAAAAGATTCCCGCATCCACAACACAGGACAATAATTGTAATACAAAAAAAGAAGGTATAATCGGCTAAAGACTGGCCTAATAGTGACTCTGGTCCATCATGGGCGAGTAGTATGGCGACCGAAGTGTTACACTGTATAAATTCAAGGTTCACCTGTATTAATTTAATGTTTTAAAATCAGTTTCTGGAAATAAAAAAAATCGTATAATTTACAGTAGGTACATCTAAAAAGCATAAGATAAGTGTATTATTTTACCTGAATTGATATTGACGTATATGTTACAAAAAATGAAAATGAAATCAAATCAGTATCTGAAACAGCAAAGTTTTTAATTAATCCGTAAATTAAAAATATTAGCAAAATAATTGCGGTTAATAAAGCTATGGGCTTTTTATAAGTAGTGTTATTTTGTTTAGGCCAACAATAAGTAAATTGTAGCATGAGTTGGGGAACCCATAAAAACAATCTAGAGTAGTCTCTTGTTCCAGTTACCCAAAAACCAATATCTGAAACAAAAAGTTTAAATTTAGTTTTAGTTAAGTGCTCTTGGGATTTTTAACAGAAATTTTCACACTGTCATCTATGTGTTGAAATATGATTTCATCTTAATTCAAATTGAACTGGAATTTGTCTTTCACGTCAAAGTGAATCCACATCAGCCAAGTTTACCATGATCACTTATTTATAAAGAGTTTAAGCGATGTCTATATTAGGAATTTTGACTTTGAAATAAAACATTTTTTCAAACTCTGGTTACGCAGCACAAAAAAAGAAAGAGGGTTTTGGGTACCCACCTTGTACCTCTGCTCTCCACGATCAGACACAGCAGAAAAAAGTAAATTGGGGAAAGTTGCAAATAGTTTGGTAAACCGGTAAGGAAGGAGAGGATCAAATTTATATTATGGGTTGAAATTTTACAATTTTTAAAAAATGTAATACATTTTTCTTTTAATCTTGCTGAACATGACCAGTTCCTGGAAACAGGTGCACGGGGTCGGTGCTAAACGCTCTAGAGACAAAAATATTGAAAAATGGATTAAAACATTTTGGCATTAGTTGAATTTTGAGTCAATTTAAATAAAACATAAATAAACTTAAAAAAAACAAAAGATTATCCATACTCAAATGTGGTAAAAATTATTCAAAGAATAATAAAAAAAAATCGTAGTCGTACCACAATCATATAATTTTCTATTCGATGGCCATCATCAGGCCTATAATGTAACTTTTATATTCGCGACCCACCATACGAGAAGGGAAAGTATTGTGAAAAAAATTTCGAGATAAAGATGGAAATATCCATTTTGAAGTCCCATGAGACGATTAAGACCAGATGGAAGTTTATCTGTCTGTGTGTCTGGGTGCATATAGAAGCCACACGCTTAATCCGATTAAGCTGAAATTTGGTATATGAGTTTTGGTTATCCATCGGAAAAACCCATTAGTTTTTGTACGACATTGTCAAACGGAAGTGTCACTGTCAAATAATGACAGAGTGTAGGATCCGTCATTATTGAGCCGTATCGAGAGATCGTCAATTATGAAAACCCACAGTAGAGGGGTTAAAACGCATCCCTGTGGGCATAGTTTGGAGATTAACACCTCCAGTAGTTAGTGTCCCCCTTCAAACTAATCTTCCTAGAAAAGTAACTAGACTTTTAATAAAGGAGAGACGAATGTATTTTAACCTTCAGTTACTTCTTCAAACTAGACTTTTCCCCATATTGGCCTTAATCTTAAGCGAACCAGCAGCCACATGTCCGCTTAGGACAAAAACGACGAAAAACGTCGAAAACCCGTCAAAAACGTCGAAAACAATAAAAACGGCGAAAACAACGGAAACGTCGAAAACAACAAAAACGTCGAAAAACAGTCAAAAACGTCGAAAAACGTCGTAAGCGGACAGGTGGTTGCGGGTTCGCTTGAGTTCAAGGCCAATCTGGGGGAAAATCTATTTACTTTTCTAGTACCTTTTTTAGGGAGATTGGTCTGAAGGGAGACACTAACTACTACCTTCATGGTCTCACCCAACAATGACACTTCAGCTGTCCGAAGGCATAAGCCACACTTTGTAGTCTTTCCCAGGTTTTGCAATGAAGACAACTTTGGGTTTATTGGAATGTAACCTGTAACCAAACTTGCCCTAAGTAATTTGCAAATTACCGGTACCAGCAGTTGTTAATCACTGAAATTATTCCTATTATTTTTTCTTAAAAATATTACTTAAAATCAATTAGTTGCTTTATGATAATTAACTAGTGTGACCAAAAGGTCCACGTATTTTTAAATCTTGAGACCAAATGACCGATGGGATTACGGAAACCCGTTGCAAAATCGATTGCTAAGACCAACTGATTAACACCCCTATACTAGGGTTACAAAGTAACAAATCCAGACGAAATAATATTTTTAAGAGTATTACCACAAACGGTAAAAATTTTTTGAAAATATTTTGTAACCGTATTGTGACCCTGAATGTTTTTAAATACAGTTTGTATTAATTGGCGTGTGTTGGTTGATAAATTATAGTGTTGAATAATCAAGTTAATATAACCAAATCACACTTAATCAAAAAAGAAAAATATATTAAGAGAAAGACTAACTTACTTTCAAAAACCATTGTTGTTTCTTCTGTGTTATTTAGATCAATATCAAAGAGTAAAGAATTTATTTTTAAACTGAATATAAAAATTCTCACGCACACACATAATCATATAGATAGTTTTATGAATTAGGCAGTTTAAATGAAACGGGGGCGGGCTTGATATTGGAACAAATTATACATTTGAAATAAGATCAGTGGTAATATAAAACTTATTACACCTTTAATTAATACAATATTAAATAAATTATGTACTAGGTCCACGTATCTAAAAAGATTCTCTTATAACAATATTTAAGCTAAATCTCGATTTTATTGCCTGGTGTTAAATAAAATATTTGACGTAAATCAAAATTTTTTTAAGTTGCAAAATATTGAAATTTGAAAAAGTGTGGTCAAAATGGTTAGTGACGTAACATCAACAAGATTGCTGTATTTGTTGCAATGTTGTAGTATTACCAGTCAATTACGGTGGTAATCTTTAAACACAAGATTATAATGTTATCTTTTTCTATCCCACTAAAAAATATTTGAGCGTTAAATTTCCTTCAATTCAAACATGTGTGTATGTCAATCCGTTAGCGAGATTTGACGCTTCGAAAATAAGATCATTTTTCAAAATTCGCTAAATAAATGCAGAAGAAAAAAAATAATTCAGATCAAGATCCACAGTAAAGAATAGGAGAAAATTGGAAAATTAGTAAAAAAATTCAAATAAAACTAATATTCTATAGAAGAAAATCAAGAGGAAAATAAAAAGAAAAAAATTGGAAGATAGTCAAAAAGATGAAACATAAAATAAAAATAAAGAAAATAATTCAGACCAAGAACCACAGTAAAGAATATGAGAAAATTGGAAAATCAGTAAAAAAATACAAATGAAAATAATATTCCACAGAAGAAAATCAAGAGCAAAATAAAAAGAAGAAAAAAAATTTGGAAGATAATCAAAAATATGAAACATAAAATAAAAATAATGAAAATAATTCAGACCAAGATCCACAGTACAGAATATGAGAAAACTGGAAAATCAGTAAAAAAATACAAATGAAAATAATATTCTATAGAAAAAAATCAAGAGCAAAATAAAAAGAAAAAAATTTGGAAGATAGTCAAAGAGATGAAACATAAAATAAAAATAAAGAAAATAATTCATACGAAGATCCACAGCAAAGAATAGGAGGACAATCAAAAAAGTACAAATTAAAATAATACACCATAGAAGAATATGAAGGCAAAATAAAAAGGAGAAAGAAAGTTTGTAGTATAGTCAAAAAGATGAAAAATTAAAATGAAAACAAAAAAAAATCAGACCAAGATCCACGGCAAAGAATAGGAGAACAATGAAAAATCAGTAAAAAAATATAAATGAAAATAATACATTAAAGAAGGAAATCATCAAGAGCAATATAAAAAAGAGAAAGAAAAATTATAAAATAGTCAAAAAAATGAAACATAAAATAAAGACAAAGAAAATAATTTAGACCAAGCAAAGAATATGAGAAATGTTAGAAGATGAAAACAATGTTGCAAGAGATAGAGAGTATGATAAAGATTAGCGAATTAGAATAAAAATAATAAAACCAATATTAATGGGAACAGAATCAGAACAAACCAATTTAGGTGGAACAAATAGAAATAAACAATTATAGTTAAATATTAGGTATATATATTTATGTAGCAAATAAACAAACAGATGTTAGAAGAAAATAAGAAGAGATGAATACAGATTTAAAGGATAAAATTAACAGAAATAACACATGCAGAATTCCATTTTATTTATTATGATAAAATTTTATTGTAATTATGTTTCCTGGTAATAAACACCAACTTTGGACACCCCACCAATCCATCCCCGCTCCTTAGCTTTCGGTCCCTCTGGTTAAGCCTTTTGAATCAACTCGACCTATCTCTAAAGGTCGCTGGATCTGGATTTCGGCTTAAGCTCACACTAGAACTGATGAGAACGAATTGAATCGTGGTATACGGTCTGAGAAGCATGTATGAAACTGTTTCAATCTGTCGGGTGGAGGTTTAACTGATCGCAATTGACCTTATATTCGAAAGAAGCTTGATTTTACCATAATTTTAATGTAATTGTTATCCAGTGTCGTACCCCATATAATTAATATATTTTAATTGTCAAATATTAAATAAAACTAACGTTAATAATAACGGTGCTAAGTAACTTCGTGACGTAATATATAATTTTTTATTTTTATTTAAAAAAAAATAAAAACAAATGGTAAGGAAACTGATTATGATAAAAAATAAACCTTACACATATATTGACAATTTTTACAAAGTAACATAATGATAAAAAAAATTTAAATAGAATAAGTATTTTGTAGTGTTAAAAGTATCCAATTTAGTGGGACTCTTACTCCTTGGTTTAGACAAATGCCGAAAAGTGAATTGTTAACAATAAAATTTTCAAAACAGTTCTTATATATCCAATTAAAACAAAAATCAAAAAAAAATAATTTAATTTGATAGCTGTTTCAATGTTGTGTTAAACTGTAACATAATAACCAAATAATTCACTACTAATCCAAATATGACATTAACAAATCCATGATTAAAATCAAAAAATCCTGCAACCGAAAATCTTGGCGTAAGCTTATTAAGATAAAATGCCAAATCTAGAAGTTTACTTTTCATTTCAGGATTTTTTTCCATTTCTCTCAATTCGTAGCAAGTATTTATTGTATTTTTTACGATTTTTTCTACAGATTCGCAAGTCATTGCTAAAAAAACTAGTAGCATCTAAAATAAAAAAAATTTATCAAAACTACAAAAAAGACAATTTTCTAACTACATATAGAGTAGTAGCCAAAAAAAGTACTATAAGAAAAAACAAAGCGATGGAAATGAGATTTCTTAAGAAATTACAAGGTATTTTTTATAACATTTACGAACGATCTATCAGCTTTCTTATAAAAATTAATATAAATATTTCCTTATAATTATTGTATTCTTTATAAAAATTACCTTATAAGTATTGCCTTATAATTATTGTCTTATAAAAATTGCAAATATTGTCTTATAAATATTGTCTGATCATTACTGTTTTGTAAAAATGCCTCAGTTATTGTCTTATAAAAATTGTCTTGGAAAAAGTGTATATTGTTTTATAACAATTCATATTGCCTTATATATTTATTGTATTGTAAAAATTTTCCTATAAAAATTGCCTACTAAATATTGCCTTTAAAAATCGCCTTATAATATTGTCTTATAAAAATTGCCTTATACATATTGCTTCGTAATTATTGCGCCATAAAAATTGACATAAATATTGCCTAATAATTATTGTCATATAAAAAAATGTCTGTGCCTTATAATTATTGTCTTGTAAAAATTGTTGTATTAAAAATTACCTTATAAATATTGTCTCACAATTATTGTGTCATAAAAATTATCATATAAATATTGCCTTATAATAATTGTGATATAAAATTTTTTTTATTGTCTTATAAAAATTTCATCCCAAATATTGTCTGATCATTACTGTTTTCTAAAAATTTCATCATACTTATTATCTTATAAAAATTGTCTTCCAAAATTTGCCTTATAAATATTGTCTTAATAAAATTAGCTAATTCATCTTGTCGTATTAAAATTAGCTTATTCATATTGCCTTATAATTATTGTCTTGTAAAAATGTTCCTATAAAAACTGCCATCTAAATATTGCCTTTAAAAATCGCCTTATATTATTGTTTTATAAAAATTGCCTTATAAATATTGCTTCATAATTAATGTGCCATAAAAATTGACATAAATATTGCCTAATAATTATTGTCTTATAATTATTGTCTTCTAAAAATTGTCTTATTAAAATTAGATTATAAATATTGTCTCATAAAAATTACATTATAAATATTGCCATATAATTATTGTCTGATCATTACTGTTTTGTAAAAACTACCTCATAACTGTTGTCTTATAAAAATTTTCTTACAAAAATTGCTTTATAAATATTGTCTCATTAAACTTAGCTTATTCATATTGCTTTATATTTATTGTCTTGTAAAAATTGACCTATAAAAATTGCCTTAAAAATATTGCTTCATAATACTTGTGCAATAAAAACTTACTCATAAATATTGCCAAAGAATTATTGTCTTATATAAATTGCATTATACATATTGCCTTATAATTATTATCTTGTAAAGATTGTCTTTTTAAAAATTACCTTATAAACATTGTCTCATAATTATTGTGTCATAAAAATTACCTTATAAAAATTGCTTTTTAAATATTGTCGTATAAATATTGCCTTATAATAATTGTCCTATAAAAATTGCCTTATAAATATTACCTTATTGTTTTATAAAAATTGCCTGATACATATTGCCTTATATTATTGGCATGTAAAAAATGCTTACAAATATTGCCTTATACAAACTGCCTTATAAAAATGGCCTTCCCTAATTCTAATAGCACATAGACGTTACAAAAACGTCTTAAAAACATACAAGAACGACCGTCGGGGACATTTTAAAAACGTTCGTTAAAGTACCCGAGAATGTTTATAACACGTTTTTCTCTAGTGCAAATGTCACAACTTCTAACGTCATAATAGATTTCGAAAAAAGACGTTATAAAAACGTTTGAAAACGGACTAAATAAATAGTTCGACAAAGACGTTTTTTGGACATATTTTACAATATCCACTTATACTTTTCTGAAAACATATTTTTAAGGGTCTAAAATAAACGTATCTATAAAGTTTTTAAAACGTTTAAACTTTTTGTCACAAAATATACTTTTGTGGACCTAAAAACACAACGCCTTTTGAACGTTTTTTACAGTAGTTATAAAAACGACTTACAAAAACATACTTTTATGGACCTGAAATAAACGTTTTTATAAAGTTTTTAAAAATGACTCTTAGAAAACGTTTACACTTTCTTTCTTAAAAACACAGCGCCTTTTGAACGTTTTTTACAGTGGTTATAAAAACGACTTACAAAAACGTTTAAAGAATGTAACTTTTTGACTTTTTCTGAAAACATAATTTTTAAACGTTTTTAATGGTGTACTGTAGCGTACAAAATGTTTAGTTTTTAATTTATGAGTTTGGACGTTTTGTCGACATATTTTGAACATTTCTTTATGTCCATTTTAAAAACGGTCTTGCAGAAACGTTTATAAAACGTTTTATTTTGGGCCTCGGACGTTAAATAAACCATAAAAAACGTCATTCGGACCTTTTGTGTTATTAGGGTTATAAATATTGTCTTGTGGTATGGATTTTTACAAAAAAATATATTTTGATACTCACCATATTGGCTAAAGTTCTACACAAAGTCGTAGTTAACCAATTAGCATTTTTTTTAGTCAATCCAGAAACAATCCCATCGATTATTAATATAATTACATTACAAGTATATACACAAAATTGCCATCCAAAAATGTGATTAGATTCTGAAATTACATCATTAGCTTCCCGATAAAATAATTTAACATCTGTAAAAAACCAATCATTTCTAATTCCTCTGAAATGTATTAATTTATTATTAATATGAAGATATCTATATTTTAAAATATTTATTAAGCAGTAATATAAGTTCGTTAAGTTGCATAAATAAATGTGCATTAACATCAAACCTAATTTAGAAGCATAATGATCCAATTGCATTGTTAAATATTTTATTACTTCAAATAAATCCCAGACAAAAGGTATAATTACTGTTAAACAAAAAATATAATAAATTTGAAAACCTTTTTGTGATGATTTAAAATTTAATCTTTTAATACATTTGTCCATTTTATTTAGATGTAACATACAAGAAATCCATTTTTTTCTGTAAATAAAATTAGGAACAATTATACATATTATTCTTAATAATATTCCAGATAATTTTGTTAATACATGTATTTTTACAGAAAGTCCTTTTTCCAAAATCGCGTCATTATCACTTGCTGATAAGTATCCAGTAAACACAATTATAAAAGTAATTAATAAAATATATAAATGAAAAATTATTATGGTAATAAATTTTTCTGATAATGTAGTAGTTATTCCGAAAATACTCGCAATTTTGTAAAATATTTTAAAAGTATTTATATCATTAAACACGGACATTTTATTTCGATATGATTTAGGAAATTAAAATCAAGGTAAATAAAAGTAATTAATAAAATTCGGTTATTTATTTCCGTTTATATATAATTAGAATAAATATCTTTATGTTTAATTTCCTGATAACCTGGATTAATAATTAAAAATTACAATCAATATTTTTATTTATTTCAGGTTTATTTGTTTATGCTACAAATAAATTTAAAAAAAAATCGTTGAATTTGAATTATTATTTTAATTCGGTCCTGACTAGTAAACGGAGCCCAGTTTATTAGTGTCAGGCGAGACAAGGTCAGATATCTGTAAACTAAAACACATTATTAAATAATTGATAGTATTGAATCATCACGTGTCGGTAACAGTAAATTCTATAAACCAACACATTTACATTTACAACAATGTGACAATGCGTGTTTATTATTATGAAGATAAAAAGGCTAAATATTTCTGAAGAGAGGTTCTTCTTATATTGCATTTGACGCGGTTCTTTTGTATTTAATTCTTCAGTATAATTAATCGAATAATATTGGTCCACTCTAGTGGTTTAATATAGCACAGTTATCATGTAGGGTAGAGTGGGGGAATGGCAATCAGCGGGTAATGACGACCATCAAAAATCACATCCTAAACAATTAAATATTCAAATAGTATACATGGTGCCATCTAGTATTCCATAGCATAACCTAATTTCAAGACCTCGCACAAAAAATGTTATGCATTTGCTTCCTGTGTGTAGTTAAGGTACGTACAACGACATTTATAATAATAAGATCTCTGGTACTTTATACTTTTATTACTCGAACATAACATGTGTCACAGGTAAGATAATTAAGGAGGTAATGTCAATGTCAACCTTGAACTACGTCATTGTCTAACCTAACGCCTTCTATGTTTGCACAAACTAAGCCATCGGCTGTGTTCCTGTATTCAGGATACGTTTATATTACATCTCCCTCCTTAATCGCAATGTTCAATGATAATCAGTGATGAAATACAATACAGATAATAATAATATGAGAAACAACTAAATTCTTCAACACGCATAGAATGAAAGCTATTATTCACGAGAATTAAAATTCTGACACGAGCGGCAGCTTGTGATTTGTCTGTTCCCGTTACAGGTGTGTTCCTGTGCTTAGTTAAGGTTAAATCCAGGTATTCGCATTTGCGAAGTAAATTTTTCACTATCTGCACAGCTCTCTCTGCCATACCGTTTGAGCGGGGATTGTGGAGACTGGATGTGAATTCCTGACAGTCTCTTGAATTATAAGGCATATTATCTGAATAAACCTTCAATGGAATTTCAAAAGTAGCAAAGACATATTTTAACGCTTTAATTACTGCTTGTGCTATTTTCCTCTCCAATTTAATTACTTAATGATCTCTGCTATGGGCCAGATGTTAGTTTTGACAACTGCGGATCAATTTTCATCAATGCATCAGAACTAAGTGCCAGACCCTGATAGCAAACAAGCGAGTTTTACTTTGGCTCCACATTTTCGCATGCGCATTATAACTAGCATCAGGCTCCAGCTTCATAACTTTCATGAGTGTTTTTTTCATTAGAACGAACATAAAAGTAAAAACATTTGCTTTTAGATAAAAAAAGGGGATCGAATCCCGGATGTTGTGGTTCTAGCCACTAGACCATATGAAAAGTAAGCTCTCATAAATTCACTTATGTCAAAATTAATACAATATGCATGCGGAATTGTAAGTCAAAAGCGATTTGTTTTGAATAAGAGAGAGAGAAAGAAAATGCAACAATGATGTCCTGGAGAGAGAGGTTATCTGAGGAACGGTCTACGAGCGGCTGGCGTTTTGTTAGCGGCGGGTAGCGGGCGGCCGAGCAGCTCCATGAAAATGTACTAAATTTTAACTCAGCGTACCACTTTTTAATATTTCATTCCATTTGACAGAAAAAACACATTATTTTGATATATATTTGCTATGTGCGGAAAAACCTGCCCCAAGTGCAGAAGAATGATTGGTTGCTAAGTGAAAACTCTCATTCCCTAGCCAATTAGAAAAAAAGTAGTAGATTCTCAAATATAATAACTTTTAGTTCTTTCAGTCAAATAACTTGAGAGAGACAGAGGACTATAGTTCATTCAGTTTCAAGATCAAAAGATCAACCGCTAGAGGCACCATGACGTGTAATTTACTTCGTTGACACCATAGAGAATCTCGCTTCATAATCATCTACCATGGACATTTTGATTTCTTGTTTGAAAAAATCGATAAAAAAGTTGATATTTTTCATTGTACCCAAAAACTAATTTAGGTACCACATTTATCAAAGGAGTACCACCGTACTTTCTGACAACCAAGAGTACCATATGTGATATTATAGTACCACTCTAGCAACACTGGGCCTGAACTGAGGCTTTAGACCTATTGTGCCTCGCCATTTATCACATCAGACCAGCACTCTTGACAAAGTCCATAATAGTTCGGGTTCAGGATATTGTACTCCTCAAGGTACCAATCCCTTTTCCCTGTTCAGGTTCTGGCCATTGTATAAAATATGATGAGGAGTTTCATCCTCTTCCTCACATTTTATGCAAAAGAAGGGCCGGGAATGTGCCATCTGGTACATAGGTCTTGTATAGCTGAAAGCTTCTCATAGCCCATGCAAATTTGGTTCAGTTTACAACTTTGTTTGCCAAAGTCCGGTCCTGATTTGTGGCCCTTGCTTCAAGGACGACCTCAGTCCCGTCCTCACGACTTGAGTGGGAGTTTGGTAACAAGTCTAAAGTCTCCTCTTTAGTGCTGGCATACTCTCCATTTTCATTTTTCAAAGACCCAGTACAAATCCGTTTTTTCTTTTGCAGTATTTTACTCAGGAATACTCTCTATGTTTTCACTGAATTTTATTCAGAAAATAGGCTTTGAATTATTTATAGTGTAGCCTTATTCCATTCTGGATGACTTATAGGCTTCCCAAGTGACAGTTCTTCTGGACTAGTTGAAAAATCAGCTATTTTTTTTAGAAATATCCTTATTTTTCTTTATCTTTGTTGTACCCAGTACAAACTCGTCTTCTCTTTTGAAGTATTTCACTGATTCTGGAGAACTCAGGAATACTCTCTATATTCTCACTAAATTTTATCCAGGAAATAGGCTTTAAATTATATACAGTGTAGCCGTATTCCCTTCTGGATGCCTTATAGGCTTCCCAAGTGATAGTTTTTGGACTGTTTGAAAAGTCGGCTATTTTCTTAGAAATATCCATATTTTTCTTTATTTTTGTTGTACCCAGTACAAACTCGTTTTTGCGTTTGCAGTATTTTACTGATTCTGGAGCATTCAGGAATACTCTCTATGTTCTCACTGAAATGTTTCCACTAAATAGGCTTTGGATTATTTATAGTGTGGCCGTATTTTCTTCTGGATGCCTTGTAGACTTCCCAACTGCCAGTTCATTTGGACTGGTTGAAAAATCTGCTCTCATCTTAGAAAGGTCCTTATTCCTCTTTCTTTTTGCTGCAAAGGGTAGTTTTTTTCAAATGCTTTAATTAAAGTGTGTGTTAGGAATTCCGCCACAATCTCAATTTTACAAGAATTTTTCTGGAGATTCGATATATCGTCTCATGTGTCTGTGGTCAGAAAGAGACTATTTCCGTGAAATTTGCGTGTCTATATTATAATGCCAATGACTTCCCTTCTTGTCTTAGTTGTGCCGTTGTCACTTCAACAGTATATTTAAATTATGTAACTCGCACGTTTGCCATTTTTAACAGGAAATGTCAAAAAAGCACTAACGTTACTATTAGTCCAATTTGAGCGATTATTTTTTGACGTTTCTCGAAACCAATAGAACTTTTCAATTTCAGTAATTCATATACGTTCTAGCCAATCAAAACATTATTATAGTGGGAATAATATACTTACATTATTTCAGCGAGAATAATTCAATGTACATTGTTTTTATTGAATGACAACCACATGACAATGTATTTTCTTCATCTGACGCGTCTGTCATAACGTCAAAAAATAATCTATCGAATGCCACATCAGAGTTCGATAAATTAGATAATAATTCTCCAGTCATTTTCTCAAACTTGTTGCCATTTGGCAACAAGTTTTCTAAAATCTGTCGAATTATTTTCCATTTATTCTCACTCTCTTGTGATATTACTACAGAAAATACCATTGTTTGATTTTAAATGTGACATAAATATTAAACGAAAAATTATGAGCAGTAACAAATACAAAAAGACACTAGCATATATTTTAGTGAAAGAATATTTTGTACTATTAAAATTTTATTTTACGTCAAAAACAAGACGGAAAGAATCATTAACATTCATTTTTTCAGTTGCTGATTCGTTTTTCGTTGACGTTTTGAACGTAACAGTTTTTGATTATTAAATTTTAAGACGGGCTGATTAGACGTCGATTTATTTTTTCCGTGTTTGATATCTTTCTTATGGGAAGAACTTTGCTTTTCAATTTTCCGGTTTTTTTGACACTTGGTATATACCTCATGTTTTTTATTATATTTATTTCTAATTCTTCGGATATATTTAGATCTTCGGATAGCATCTATCCTATTTTTATTCATTAATCTAATTTCTCTGTTAAGTTTTTCAACGTTTTTTCGAATTGCTTCACGATCATTAGGTAACGCGGAATGGGGGGTTGCTGGTTGGCTAAGTTTTTTCGAATTCATCACTCTAATTTCATCATTAAGTTTTGCAAGTTTTTCTTTAAGCACATTTTTATTATCGTCTTCTTTAGGTTTAATTCGACTCAAAGCTTTTAAATTCATTTGCCTGATTGCTTCATTATATTTGGCCATTTTTTCTTGATGAAAATTTTTTAATAATCCCGTGGTTGTACTTGCTTTTAATTTTTCTTCATTATCCTCTTTTATATTATACATTGGTAATTCTACCACTGATCTACTATATCTATTTATTACTATACATGTTTTATCACATAAATTGATTTTACTCGGATATTTATTGTTAAGTTCATTTTTCTTATTTTTTGTATCAATTTTTTTATTTTGAAATTTATTTGTTTTTTTAACAGTTCTTGAATTGGTAATCAAACATTCATCATCAGTTTCTCTGAAATTTCTGGTAGGAGTCGTAGGTCTAGGCATTTTACTTATCTTCCGAAGATTTCGTTTTCTATTTATACCCGCTACTTTTGGTATTCTAGAAATTTTTACATTCTTCTGTGTAACAATTAATGGTTTTTCTACATCAGTGCTTATAATAACCTCCTTTTTCCTGTATGATTTATGAATATTTATATCGAGTAAACCTTGTTTCTCGGTTAATGTACTAAACGGAGGAATCGGTTGCGCATATTGAATAACCTGCCCTTTTCCAATTTCTTTCTTAATAAGTTTCACCGATTTTGATTTCTGACTAATTGCCATCTTCACATGAAACTGCAAGGTTATTTACTCAAATTATTTAACACACTAATTTATACAAAAACCACAACAAAAATTTGGAAAATTACCCACTAAAACCAATGTCACACTAAATGAAGGAAACCAAAATGACGTTTTCATTTTAACGTTCCATCAATTGTATTTACCATTAAAGTTGTTGCAATGTTTTATAATATTCGATTTAGTGATTTTCTACATCATAGGTTGCTGTAAATTAATAACATTTATCAAATAAATTATTTTAATAATAAAATATCGAGTACCACAATGTATAATTTAAAAAGTACTGGGCAATAAGTTTTGGTTGAAAAACCATCATCAGGACTGAAATTTGCATCATTCAATGAAGGGGTTCAAGTAAAAAAAAACAACACTTACCAAGTAATATTTGCGCACGGCTGTTATTATAAAAAATAAGTGACCCGTAAAGGATCAACTCAGCATACTTAAGACCAAATGATCAACTATATAATGAAGATTTTATGAAATTATAGGAGACTTCAATTGCAAATTACCCAAACAACAGAAGCAGAAGAAGATTAAAATTTTTACAAAATCAAGATCATGGAATAGGTATAATATGACCTACTAGACAAGCACATACACCTCGATGAAGAGGAGCCCCAGATGTGCTAAATATACCCATATAGTGTTCAATCCAGCATAGACAACGTAGAGGGCGGAAATGAACACGAGTCAATATCAGCCAAATAAGCAGAAGATTGAAAATTTTATAAGATCAAGATCATGGAATAGATATAATATGACCTCCTAGACCAGCACCCACCCATCCAGGAACCCAAATAAT
Source organism: Neocrepidodera transversa (assembly GCA_963243735.1). Taxonomy (NCBI): domain Eukaryota; kingdom Metazoa; phylum Arthropoda; class Insecta; order Coleoptera; family Chrysomelidae; genus Neocrepidodera; species Neocrepidodera transversa. The sequence continues at coordinate 9,615,378 of OY725353.1, read as the reverse complement.
CCAAATACCTCCCCGGACATCTTCGGGACGTCCGCTTTCGGATGTTCGTCCCGGGTACGTCCAATTCAGGACTTTCGACATCCTCAGGACCTCCATGAGACAGACTTTGTTAATAATCAAGGAGTCCCCCCAGGACGTTCGATATTGGTACCAAGTTAGGACAAAATTTCCTTCCTAGGACCACTGAAAAGCCACTTTAGACCCGTATGGGATCTTTCTCTGATGGTCAAATAAAAAATAGTACTAACATTTTTTGAGAGAGAAGTTATGAATATAATTTGTTTATATTAGACAATATACATTATAAAAACACTTTAAAAATTATTCCTTACCTTTTGGCAGCAAACGACACACATAATAGTAGATTCTGTAACAAGGTTAGAATGAAAAATTCGACACGAGTGGAAAATTCCGAACGCGAGAGTCAGCGAGCATGAGGAACCACGAGTCAATGGGTTTATCAAGTACTTCACCATAGTAAGACATTCTATTGGAACAATAGAGTACAATCTTTTTTACTATTAATAAAAGGCCAGAATTTTTTGGGATTACCCTTCACCATTAACTTCAACTGACTTAACAAAATTTTTGTAGGACTTACTAAGGTCAGATTTTATTTTTGTTCGTAAGCGGCTGGGCAGTGTGTTAACCAATTGATGAAGAGCCATTGGATTAATGATTTTGGTCTGCTGTGGAACGCACTCATGAAAAACAGCGAAGAGTTTACCGTAGAAGTATGTGCAAGCATCATCTGGACAGTCAAATGCTTCTAGGAAAGACCAATCGATATCAGTAAGACGTTGTTACAGTAAAAAAAGTTTGCCTTCCGAAAATTAAATTCATTACATGAGAATGAGAGATGATATATGTCCCCAGTATTATAATTATTGCTTTATCTGAGAATCAGAGAGTTTCAGCTAGAATCAGAAGAGAATGAGCCAAAATGAGCAAAACTTACTGGAAAATCGGAGCGTCTTGGCAGTGTGTTTAACCAAATTGAATCTACCTTGAGTGAGCCGGAATGAGGTATATTAGATATAGAACTGATCGTCGTCAGTCGAACTAGTTATTAGCTGTATTTATTTTGCACTTGGATCAGTTCAGTTCAGTTCTATTTTATTTGCAACTGATCTGAATCAAAAATGATATGGATTACCTCCCCCCTTACCGATGCTGCACCACCCGCTGAAATGGTTCAAAAGCAATTGTGAGCCAGGTATAATAGAAGGAGATAGAATTTCCGCCATTTTTATTTCATCTTGTTAGTTGGTTGTACTCGGTACGGCTCGGTACTTTGTTGTTTCGAAATCTATCCTTGTCTTTTACATATGTAACTGATATTTATCTACATTTGTTTTTTGTTTTCGTTACGGATTTTCGTGTTAAAATATAAACAGTTCAATATTTAAATGAATAGTGTGTTGCATAGTTTGTAGTGGTTGTGTCGTTGTAATTAATTTATATTTTGTTATACGTTTAAAGTGGTGTTTATTGTTTGGTTTTAGTTATTTTGTGAGAACATTTTATTTGGAAACTATTTAGTTCTTGTTTTATTTCATAATGTCTTGTTTTGCAACAACAAAAACCCCCACATACCAATTTTGACTGGAATCCGTCTATAATCATAAATATCATCCGCCATCTTGGAGTCGCCATAAATTTTGACAAAAAATTCATAATGTCCAACCCGAAAAACGCCCACATACCAATTTTGAATGGAATCGGTAAATAATCATAAATATCGTCCACCATCTAGAAGTGACCATCAATACAAAAAGCGCTATAATCGTAACAAACAAACAAACAAACAAACAAACAAATAAACAAACAAACAAACAAACAAACGAACAAACGAACAAACGAACAAACGAACAAACGAACCAACCAACCAACAAACAAACAAACAAACAAACAAACAAACAAACAAACAAACAAACGAACCAACCAACCAACCAACCAACCAACCAACCAACCAACCAACAAACAAACAAACAAACAAACGAAAATATATAATAAGAATATGACTAAAATTATATGTACTTTTTTATTTACTTATTTACTAAAAATAATCTTATCCCCCTCAAATAAAATAAATGTCTCTCTGCATTATTGGCAATTTGACGTGACGTGACATGACAGTTGGCAATAATGACGTGAAAGTTAACAATTTTAACGTGACAATTGATAATTTTGACGTGAAAGTTGATAAAAGAGCACTAGAGTATATATCTGTTATTAACAGTCAGATTTGAACGCAGTACACGGTACTGTATTACAAATGTGACGTAAGATAAATATGTAAGCAAAAATAAAGCGCAGTAGTAATGATAAAAAAGCACTATATATCTCCGTTATTAATGGTCAGATTTTAACGCAGTAAACGGCACTGTCTTATAAATGTAACCCAGAATAAATATGAAACCAAAAATTATAGGCAGTAGCAGTTATAAAAGTCTATCTTCGTTATTAGAAATGTTAATTGGTTAAATTATCCTTAATCATGTGACATGTAGGCAACCATTAGTACACGCAAGTGAATAGTGTGGACTATATATTAGTGTAAAATAAAAATGGCGGCGCCCGTGTTTAGGCATGTTGAACGTCTCTCTTGAGCAGTATATTCTTTTTTACTTTCCCGACTCACCTCCTAGAAGGGAAAGTATTGTGAACAAGCTAAAAAAAATTTCGAGATAAAAACGGAAATATCCATTTTCGGGTCCCCTGAGACGATTAAGATCATTTCCAGTTGGAAGTCTGTCTGTCTGTCTGTCTGTGTGTGTATTTTTCCACGATAGAGGCCACACTTTTTTTCCAATTGAGCTGAAATTTGATATAGGGATTTGGGTTACCCGTCGGAAGTACCCATTAGTTTTTGACATCTATCAAACGGAAATGTCACTGTCACTATTAAAAAATGACAGATATGCAATATGACACGGAATTGGACATGTACTATGTCATTTGAAAGTCCTTGAAAAACTCTATTCAGAACAGTCAAAATTATCTCTCCAATTGTCACCTGTCAAAAATAAAAAATGTCAAAGTTTGAATATCTGAAAAAGTATTTGTGAATACTCGTCGGAAAAGTTTTGGGGTGACACAACAGATGTTTTATGTATGTGTTCGAAAGTGATCCGAAACAGATGGCGGGGTTTTTAATTTATTTGACAGTAATTAACGGCGTTACAATAACCAAAAAAAGTGGACTTATAAAGAGCAAATTAAAAATCTATAGATATTAATAAAACGGAAGGCGACACTTCGTCTAGTGAGGAAGATAATATGATTTTGGTAAAATTTCGTAAGAAAAGACGTCTATATATACAGGGTGATTCATTGGGAAAAGCGCATACCTTAAGGGTAGGTGAGGCACACCTAGGTGATTCAAAATAACCTATATTTAATGGACCTGTCTTTCTTTATAACCTAGATACAGAGTGATTTAATAATTTTGTCCCTTTTTTTAATTAATCATAACTTAAGAACCACCCTATATATTTTTCCAATATTTGGTACGTTCGTTTTTGTCGAATGTGGTGTCGATTAACATAATAATTCAAAATCTTATTCCAGGCCCGGCCTTAAAAAAATTAATAAGTAGGTTTCGACTCCAAACAACACCCTGTATATCAACATTTTAAAATTGTATTAACATATTTGGAAAGAGCAGAAAAAGTTAAGTAACACTGAATGTATTTGGTGTTTCCGCATCCAATTTTGTTACTTATTATCTTGAGTCAAATTTTGATCTTTCGATAAAAAGGTGGTACAAATTTAAAAAATAAATAAATGTTCGTTCCTAAATGATAATTTTCGAGCTTTAATCAATAAAATCATCAACTATTTTATATTCTCTTAATTTCTGAATCTTAATCTTAATGTAAAACTTTAGGACAGTTCCGTATTATCAATTACTAACTTTCAAACGCCCTGTATAGTTATGCTTTTCTCGGAATAGACATTTTCTTATTTTATTATTTTTTTAAACGCAGCGCAATGAGTAAATGTTTTTATCATAGTTTTTACATATACAGGGCGTTTGAAAGTTAGTCATTGATAATATTTTGTCCCAAATACGGACCATTCAGAAACACAAATACAAGTGGAGTGTTAAAAGATGTAGTGTACAATACAAATTTCATGCAGAAACAGCTTAAGTCGGACACAAAATATTGCGCAGCTATAATGTACACAAGGCGCGTCTATTTAGTATAAATGGTCGAAGAACGAGACTCTTTGTTGTGAACAGAGATATTAAACAATATAACTGAACTTTATTCAATAGAATTCACGATATACAATATGTAATGTGACAACTACATGACATGTAAAATAACAACCTAAACCTATGATCACAAGAACGTTTAGTTCAGTAGCGTCGATATAATAAATATATTACATTTTCCCCTCCTTTGTTTGAATGACATAATCTTGTAGATGATTTGGCATACGTCGTTCTCTGGTCGATTTTCTTATTTCAGCTAGTGGGACTTCAGTACTAGCGGGTTTAAAATTTGTCGGCGGTAGCTGCATGCCAGGATAGTCTAATGTACTCGGAGATTGTATGTCACTGATAGTAGTTTCTGGGCGATTGGAAGTTTCTAGTTGATTTTGAGTGTCTGCTCCACTTTGAATTTCTAATTGAGATCGATCGTTATCCGTAACTATTGGTACTTCTTTTTCTTGTTCTTTACCGTATGGAGCTAAGTGTTTCAGAGATACGATAATTTCTCGGCCATTCTGTAATCGGACAAGCCCATGATTAGCGTCTGCTTCTACTAGATCTACTTCATCGACTAGTGGTTCGTATTTTGATGACCTAACCTGACGACGCATAAGCACTTTTCCGGGAGTCAACAACCATGATGGAATAGACTCACCATTCGGTGATCTCCGGGGATGTCGAAACATTCGCTCATGCGGAGTTTCATTAGTGGCCGTGCAAAGGAGTGATCGAACACAATGTAGGGCGTCTTGAAGCACAATTTCCCATTGTGAAGTCTGTAGCCCACGTGACTTAAGCGCTAATATGCTAGTCTTCCAGATTGTACCATTGTATCTTTCTACTTGTCCATTTCCTTGAGGATTATAGGGTGTAGTGCGACTAGTCGCTACATTATATTTGTTTAGATATTTTTTAACTTCATCCGATATAAAAGAAGAGCCTCTGTCAGAATGGATGTACGATGGTATTCCAAACACAGTAAAAAGTTGATGCAAATTCTTTATTACTGTCGTTGATGATATGTCGGAGCATGGAAAAACAAAAGGAAATCGTGAATATTCGTCAATGATCACCATTAAATATCGATTTTGAGATGTCGAAGGTAGTGGTCCTTTAAAATCGATATTTAACCTCTCAAACGGTGTCGACGCTTTTATTAATTTCCCTGAAAACTTGACAAATCTTGGTTTCAATTCGCAGCAAACTGTGCACATGTTTGTTATTCTTCTTACTTCATCCATTGAAAATGCCAAATTTTTACTTTTAATATAATGATATAAACGCGTAACTCCGGGGTGACAGAGGGTAGAGTGTAGTTGTTCTAGTGTTTGACCATTGGTTGCTAAGTTGCAGTGAATCCGAGTAAAGGCGTCTGCTGCAGAATTAAATTGGCCAGGTCTATATATAATGTCATATTTATATTCAGACAATTCCAATCTCCAGCGTAGAATTTTCTCATTTTTGATTTTGCTACTCATCTTGGAATTAAACATAAACGAGATTGATTGTTGATCAGTAATCAGTTTAAAATGCTTGTTAAGTAGAAAATGTCGCCATTTCCTTAGTGATTCAATTATCGCGTAAGCTTCCTTCTCGATAGCTGAGTGATTTCTTTCTGACGATGATAAAGATCGAGTGAAAAATGCCACCGGGCGACCTTGTTGTGAAAGAGTAGCAGCTATTGCGTTTTCAGATGCATCAGTCTCTACTACAAATTCCAATGATTCATCGATACATTTGACAGTTGATTCTGCAATTGATGTTTTAAGATCTTCAAAAGCCTCTTTAGCTTCATCATTCAACGGAAATGTTGTGCAGTGAGCTAATGGTGCGATTCGTTCTGAAAATCGTGGCACCCATTTCGAGTAATGCGCAAACATTCCAAGTACACGTTTCATAGCCTTGAGATTAGTGGGAAGAGGATAATGTAACAAAGCTTCTAGTCGGGACGGATCAGGTCGAATTATGTTGTTTTCAATAACGTATCCCAGTAGCTTAATTTGCGTTATCGCAAATTTGCTTTTTTTAGTATTTAAGGTTAATTTGTATTGATTTGCAACCTGTAGAAAATGTTCTAAATTTTTATCGTGGTCAGCTTTATCGATTCCACAAACGGTTACGTCATCAAGATATGAATAAGTACCAACTAATTTTTCGTTCTCGATAATCGTGTCAATAGCTCTTTGAAATTCAGAGACGCCATTCGTCACACCAAAAGGAATTCGCTGAAATTGATATAGTTTGCCATTCGTAATCATCTGCAAGATTATGTCATTCAACCAAAGGAGGGGAAAATGTAATATATTTATTATATCGACGCTACTGAACTAAACGTTCTTGTGATCATAGGTTTAGGTTGTTATTTTACATGTCATGTAGTTGTCACATTACATATTGTATATCGTGAATTCTATTGAATAAACTGTTGTGAACAGAGATATTAAACAATATAACTGAACTTTATTCAATAGAATTCACGATATACAATATGTAATGTGACAACTACATGACATGTAAAATAACAACCTAAACCTATGATCACAAGAACGTTTAGTTCAGTAGCGTCGATATAATAAATATATTACACTCTTTAAGTCGAAAAACTAAAATTTCTTAGTTGTTACAGAATTATACAAAAAATTATATATTGTACACTGTTTAATCTAAAATTTTAGACAGGTATTATTTTCTTTTTATTTAAATACACAATACAAACAAATTTAGACACCGCTTTCTCCGATACAAATGTTAATTTTTACGAACAAAAATGGACACAAACATTAAATTTTCTATGTTAGAACTTTTTCTTTTTGGAAGTTGATTTTTTTTTCTTACGAGTTTTTCTTTTATGCGTCATTCCTCCAGACAACTTGTGGCGTTCGTCGTTAAATATTAACTTTTTAGTTTTAAATTTAGGTATGGAGTTCTTATTCCTTTTTCTAGTTTTATCATTGAATTTAGCTAGTCTTTTTTGTATAATCTCTTGATAAGATAATGATGGTAACGGCGGTAGTGACTGGTACGGTTTTTTCGAATTCCTTTTCCTAATTGTTTCATTAAACGTCGCAAGTTTATTTCTAAGATCAATTTTGTCGCCGCTAGGTTCTAAGATCGGTATTTGTTTGTTAAAAATATCGATTTGATTGATGCTTTCATTAGTTTTGCAAAAACTTCGAATCGGTCCTGGCATCTTAAGTTTATTTGTTGGTATAGGTACTTCTGATATACTATCTCCTTTATTCATTATAACTGTAATTCCATGATTGCGATTTGTAAAAACGGGACTTTTAGTTTTTTTGCTTGTTGCTTTAAACATTTCTTTTTGATCTTCAATATCAGAATATGTATGGGGCATACGGAAACATGGTTTTTTATTCAGTTGGTTTATTCTATTGAAAGCGTTAAAATCACCCATGGAAGTTTTTATCAATTTCCAACACAAATAAATAAATTCAAAATTAGGTTGTTTCTTGTTACGCACCGAAAATTTGTTTTTATTTTCCGTTCATAACAAATATTTACGCTAAAATTCACATTATATAAATTTTGAATACTCATACATACATTTAAATCTTTAAACTGACATTTTTTGTCATCTTTCCGCTACACTGACATGAAATGTATCAGCACAACATCATAAGCGTACGTTAAAGCAAAAATTATTATTATATCTTATATTGAGTTATTTACGGTGTAAAATAAAATAGTATCCATAATGGCACAAAATAAAAGAAAGTAAATAATAAATTTGAGTAGTTAACATTTAACTTGTGTTGAGCAGTGTTTGAACGCGCTCGTTTACCACGTTTAATTTTCACCCATAGTAACGTAGATATACTATAGTACCTTTTTAGCTTTGCTGCTGCGCATTATTTTTGTTTACATAATTATTATATGACACATTTATAAGACAACGATATTTTTCGCGTTCAATTTGGACCAAGATTAACGGAAATAGATGCTAGTGGCCTTTTTTATTGTTACTGCTCATGATTTTCGTTTAAATATATTCTACATCACATTTCCTCGCTTTTTGGGTTCAATTTGGACCAATAGTAACAGATATAGACGCGAGTGCCTTTTTGGTGTTGCTGCTGCCCATGATTATATAATCTCTTCTTAATACAACAAAGTTTTTTTCATTAAAATTGAACGCTAGTGGCTTTTTGTCATTACTACTACGCATGATTTTTCTTTATGTATGTATTCTACGTCTCAGTTTGCCCCACACAAATCTGACTATTAATAACGAAGTTTGACGCAAATGTCCTTTTGTTAGTTCTATTGCGCATGATTTTTCTTTATGTATGTATTCTAAGTGTCATTTATAACATAACAATGTGTTTTCTCATTAAAATTATTTCATTGTACCGAATTTAGTCCCAAACTAAATCGTACTACTACCGAACTAAAATGATCCATCAACAATCAGGGATTCCTAGTTTATAACCTTAAAAATAGTTGTTCATTGTGATTTTTCTAATTAACTATTTGCGTTCGTTTGTTTAATTTCAATAATGTGTTTGTATTTAGCCACTAAATTTACAATTAAAGTCTTTTCGTTAGGAGTAAAATTACTCGACCTCACTCTCTATTTTTTAATATTTTCCATTTTATCGATAAAATAAAGTAACACGAAACTTAAAAATTATAAAAACAACTAAAACATTAATGTACAGAATAACATCAAGATACAGAGGCAGAGGGTAACGCAGAGGCAAAAACAACAGTTGTCTCTGAAGATAGTAACAAAATATGAAAGGGAATTTCAAAATTTTCTAAAAATCCCTAAAAATCTGCAGGTGGATTCTCAACATTCACGATCGTAACATCCAGACCGGTAGGTCTCGGTCGGGATCATATTCGGTTTACAGTCAATCACTCCCGACTCAAATTATATTGGCAACAATGAAAATATGACAATTATATCGTTAACAATTTAAATTTTTTTTCCTCAAATAATTCACGTTATGGTTTCCACAATTGAAAAATGTATTAAAAAAATAAAAATTATATAATTTTGAAAAATGAAAAATTTGAGGTTGAAAATTTTCAAATTTGAAAATGTCTCTCCTTGAATTTTCAATATTTTCGATTTAAACTGAAATTTGGTAAAAACTAAAATATCGAAAATTTTTTTTCCAAATTTCAATTTGTTTCCTCTAATATATAAAAACTTAGGTTAAACGATCTATCAAAAGAGAAAAAAACTACGGAATATGAATGTTTTGTGTCATAAACACCAACTTCGAATTTAACTCGGGACATTCGTACCTACCGACTCAAATTGACGTTTGAAAACGGTATCCAGTCGGTATCGAGTTAATTGAGAATCGCTGTTTCGGCTGCTACTCGGGACGGTAGGTAACGAATAGTTGTTGAGAATCCCGCTGCTGCAATGTTGCCAGCTTTAGTCCAGGATTAGTTATTGTTATTTCTGAACACACCTCTATATGATATAAGAACGCAGCTACCGTTTTGTAGTGATGAAAGAATCGAGAACCCGATACTGATAAGAATCGAGAATCGAGTAACGAATGTATTCAACTCGAATTAATTTGTTTGGAAAGTGTCAGTTCTCGGTTCAAGGTCCGATTTTCTTTTTATCGACACATGGAATTCTCAAAATATAAAGTCCAAGTTTTGAATTGCTCGTTTCATTTTTTGTAGGTATTTTTTCCCACATAACCCGAACTATAATCAAAAATTGAGAACGAGAACAGATATCGGTCGAAAACTTTCAACTTATCCGAGCACCGGCACCGATTCTTGAGAACTTTAAAAAATCGAATACTTTTCGATTCTTGGTATTCGAGAACCCCATTACTACCGTCTTGTCACTGTCATTAGTGTCATTTGTTTGACGTTTGACGAGGTTTATCAGATAAACAGAATTAAATTTTGAAACTATTTCAATTGGAAAGAAAAAAGTCGATAACATGAAAGAAATGGAAATAAAACAAGAATATTCTGAATCAAATTTGATGGACGTTCAATCTGACGCTTTATTATTTTCTGATGTAGAAGTTCCGATAATAGAACGATCTCTTCTACATGATGTTAATGTGAAAAATGAACTTTTAGATATCAAACCAGATTTTATGATAAAACAAGAATGTCTTACAAATTTTATAGAAATTATACCTGAATCTTTATTACTTTCTGAAATAGAAATCCAGAAAGTTAAAGAAACATATGATTGCCAAAAAGTGGAAGATTTATCAGATTTAAAAACTGAAAAATTGGTTTTTGGGAAAGATGATTGTGTTAAAAAACATTCAAAAAATAAATATGAATGTCCAGTTTGTCAAAAATGTAAGTTTCTTTTATTTCTTAAATATAATAAATTATCCTACAAGTTATAATACTTTTTTACAGTAGTAAAATAAGATTGTTTTATTTTTAGATTTCACGTCTTCAAAATTGAGATTAAAACATTTTAATCGGCACTTTAAAAAACGCTCTGTAACTTGTATATTTTGTGGAAAAGAAACCAATGGAAAATTTCAGTTTTGGAATCATTATATAGTTCATTTTGTAAATAATACATGTATAAATTTGGGCACTACAAGACAAAAATGTAAAATTTGTTCAAAACGATTTACAGTTAGCTCGGAATTAACTAAACATTTAAAACTTCATTTTGCTGAGAAATCTTTTAAATGTCTCAAAAAATTTGCTCAGAGACAAAATTTCAAGAATCATTTAAAAAGTCATAAATCTACAAAACAATTCACCGACAAATTTAAATTAAAATGTCATTTGAACATTCAAACAGATAAGAAATCATTTAAATGTGAAATTTGTCTTAAACAATTTAAACAAAGTTACTCTTTAAAAAATCATTTAAGAATTCACTCTGGTGAGAAACCTTTTAAATGTGAAATTTGCTTTAAACAATTTGCTTGGAGACAAATTTTGAAGAACCATTTAAATACCCACATTCGTAAAAGAGATTTTAAATGTGAAATTTGTCTCCAGCAATTTATGCATATAGGTCGTTTGAAAATTCACATTTGTGACAAATCTTTTACATGTGCAATTTGCCTCAAACAATTCAGTCAAAAATATAAATTAAAACATCATTTAAAAATTCATACTGGTGAGAAATCATTTAAATGTGAAATTTGCCCAAAGCAATTCATCGACAACAGTCATTTAAAACGACATTTGAAAACTCATACTGATGAGAAATTATTTAAATGTGAATTTTGCCTGAAGCAATTCACTGTAATCGGTTATTTAAAACGACATTTGAAAACTCACACTGATGAGAAATCATTTGAATGCGAATTTTGCCACAAACAATTCAATGAAAGAGGTTATTTAAATTCTCATTTGAAAATTCATTCTAGTGAAAAATCTTTTAAATGTAAAATTTGCCTGAAGGAATTTACTACTAAATTTAATTTTAAAAACCATTTGAAAACTCACACTGGTGAGAGAGATTTTAAATGTGAAATTTGTCTCAAGCAATTCATCGAGATCGGTCATTTAAAACGACATGTAAAAACTCACACTAGTGAGAAATTATTTAAATGTGAAATTTGTCTCAAGCAATTCACTCGGAATGATAATTTAAAAAATCATTTAAAAATAATTCACACTGGAGAGAAATCTTTTAAATGTGAAATTTGCCTCGAACAATTCGCTCGGAAAGACAGTTTGAAAGTTCATTTAAATATTCACACTGGTGAGAAGTTTAAATGTGAAATTTGCCTCAAACAATTTACTTACAAGATTTCTTTAAAAAGTCATTTGACCCGTTGTACGGGTGAGAAATTTACATGTGCAATTTGTTACAAACAATTCACTCAGAAACGGGATTTGAAAACACATTTGAAAATTCATAATAATAACCAAGTTCATTAATAGAAACTTTCAAAATTTTTTCTTATTTATGATACATTATTTTTTTTAGTCAAAAATTACGAATTACAAAAATGTAGTATTAGAATTTAATTCTATATTAATTTAACACACTATGTATATTTAAACTTATTATTCAAATTATTTTTTTATAAACATTGTATTTCTCTATCTACACTTATTTATCGAATATTATGGTTCATTTGAATGAGTGAATTTTAATTACCAATAAAGACGTTATAAATATTTGAATCCATTGTTTTCTTTGAGTTTATTATTTTTTATTAAACTACTTTGCTGAGCTACATCAATTTTCCGATCTAGATCACGAACGACGCACTTTCAGAGCTAAAAAATGATCGGATAAACACATTTTCTAAATTGGCAGTACAAAAAAACATGTTTACAACGGAAGGTTTTTCAAATATGAAAAGAGTCATCATTTAAAATTATATTAGAATTGCTGGATCAAAAGGTGATAAAGGCTCAGGTTTAAATTTGATTCGAAAATTTTTGTTTTATCTCCATTTTCGTGTTTTTGGATCTGTTTTCATTCCATTTATAACATTTTTGGTTTTAAAAATTATAAATTCGCTTATCTGTCAAAGTCAAACCTAAAATCTTATTCTTCTCCGTTTAAGACCTCAGCTGCCTAGGCTATTCTGCCTAACATTTATTCTTTCTACTTTGCATGGCCTCAACTGCCAGTGCTAATCGCTTATTTCTTCTTGCTGGAGAATACAACAAAACGCACCCATCCCGTCGTCTATCACATGTCACTCAAAAAATTTGTAACCACAGTATATACAGGAGTGTCACTCCAGTGTTGGCGTTTTGCTCTGTGATGTATATTCGGAAAAATCACGGATTGGGCGACATCTATACTTGACCGTTTAAACGACTCGAGGTGTGAACAATATACTATTTGAGTTAGTTCATATGGGTGAAAAGTGAACTTTTTATGTGATTTTAAAACATTTATGCATTGAAAGTAATATATTTGGACGATATTTTGTGAAAAACTGTTGTTAATAAGTCATACTACTTGAAAATGCAAGAAATTGGAATAATCACAAGGCAGTTGAGAAATGGAATATCTTGAAATATATCAAAGTATATGTTTGTTTGCAGTAAACACTGTAATAAATGATGATTTTTAAGTGGTAAGTTCCACAGTTTCCATAAGTTTTCTGTTCAAATTAAATAATTTGTGATTATTAATATGACCTCTAAATCCAGTACCAAATTTAATATAATTCCTGTTAAAAAATGGTTGTTTCTAGTTATATTGATTGATAATGAAAGGACATCGACTAGTTTCGACAGTATGCTATCATCAGGCCTATAATACATAGTGTTAGGAAAAGGTGGAATATTACACAACAAAGAAAAAACTTACCAAACTAATTTACAATTGAATTCCAGTGTCTAATTATCAATATTAAAAAATTAGTAAGAAATATAAAAGTGGCCGAAACTGGTAAGGATGAACTAAAAAAATACCTAATCACTCTCAATCCAATATAAAGTGCAGTTAAAACATACAAATCGAAATGAGCAAGTAGGGTTAGAATATTTGTTGTTCACACCTCAATCCGACATTTTGCAGTGCCATCTCGCGGTACGTGATTTTTGCCTATTTCATTTTAGTATCGACCAAAAAGCATTGTTGCCTAACGTAAGATAATTATTTTTCAGGACAGTTAAAGGATGTCCATTGAAAAAGAAATATCAAAAATGTAAACACCAACAACAAATCAGCAAGGTTAGAAATAACTCACAGCGTTTAAAGCATCGCGTTCCGACGCGTCAGGAATAATATTTTGCCCAGTGTTGTCAAATATAGTACTATTGTGCCAAAAGTGGCATTTTCTGCTATAGAGTTTCACGCACCACCAAATGGACAAAAACTGGCATTATTTCGTTCTATGACGTTTTTGATCTGTAATGAGTCTGTTAGTGAATATGTTACTACTTAAATATTGGCACTGAACACCCCCAAGGTGCAGTTGAATAAAATTACATTGGCAACTGTCAACCACTTTTGGTGACCTAGCGCCATCTTTTTGGGTGTAAAGTCAGGTCCGGTTTTGCTCAAGTAGTTTCTGCAAAGCCGGCATGTGTATGATATAAATCGCAGAAATAAAATAAGTATTATCTTTATAGCGTACAAAGTTACTGATGACGCATGGGCAATCATTAGATCATAGGTTTTATAATATCTTAAACAAATAGTACAAGGTAACCGTACAAAGATAGACACTTCACCAATACAATATTCGGCGAGTTGGCAACAATATATAAAAGTCGATCTTGACAAGAACGGAATTACACCCAAAGGTATGGCCGCTAGCGATGCGCAAATGAGATGCGCGAACTGTACCTGTCAAACAGAGTGCACCTTGGGGGTGTTCGGTGATATTAGTTTGTTTATATGTGTACTGTAAGGACATCCATCATTTCCAAGATCCATCGCGTATATTATTAAACCACGGAGGAAATAACTACAGAGGCGACAGGGAGACAAGTACAAGACAATTTTAAAAGAGTGAGATAGAAAATACATACCAATTTAAAGCCCAAAACATGCGCTCTTATATTCCTTGCGCATGTCTAATCAATAAAACTAGTCATTGATGCTAATATGGTTTGAATTGCAACATGATTGGTCAATCTCACCGATTTTATATCTCGTTAACCAATGGCCTTAAAATGATTACTTTAAAACAGAGGTTAGTTCAGTGTAGTTTGTTTTAATATTTGTTTTAGATATTGTCAGTTTGATTTGTACTAATTTCCAATTACTGTTTAATGAAATTCAATTATATTATAATTTTAGTCAATTATACATATTCTTTAGTTAATACTGTTATGACAACATAATAAGTACATACCAATTTAAATGCCAAGGTCAAATACATTTTTGACAGGAGAACGAAGAAAGTGGGAGGAGTGTCACATCTTATATGATCTCTGATTATATTGTGTCCAAAGTTACATCTTGTTATTTCTGAACGCACCTGTACATCATATCGGAACGCAGCTATCATCTTGACGTCTGTCACTCACTGTCATTTATTTGACGTTTGTCGCAGATCAAATTATCAGATAAGTGAAATTTTAATTTTGAAACCGTTTTAATTGGAAAGAAAAAAAGTACATAACACGAAAGAAATGGAAATAAAACAAGAATATTCTGAATTAAATTTGGTAGAAGTTAAATCTGAAGTTTTACCACTTTTTGATGTAGAAGTTTCGAAAATAGAATCTCTTCCGGAAGACAGTTATCAAATACATTATGTGAAAAATGAAATTTTAGATATCAAAACAGATTTTACTATTAAACAAGAATGTTTTACAAATTTTATAGAAGTTATACCAGAACCTTTATTGCTATCTGAAATAGAAATCCAGAAAGTTCAAGAAACATATTATTCACAAAAAGAGAAAGATAAAAAAAAATATGAATGTCCAGTTTGCCTAAAATGTAAGTATCTTTTATTTCTTAAAGAATATGTATCAGTAATAATAATATATTGCCTTTATTTGTATGATTGTTTTATTTTTAGATTTCACGTCTTCAAAATCGAGATTAAAACATTTTAACCAGCACTTTAAAAAACGCTCTGTAACTTGTACATTTTGTGGAAAAGAAACCAATGGAATATTCCAATTTTGGATTCATTATAGAGTTCATTTTGTAAAAAATAAATGTATAAATTTAGGTGCTACAAGACCATGTAACATTTGTTTAAAACAATTTACAGATAGTGCGGAATTAACTAAACATTTAAACCTTCATTTTGCTGAGAAATCTTTTAAATGTGAAATTTGTCTTAAACAATTTAAACAAAGTTGCACTTTAAAAGATCATTTAAGAATTCACTCTGGTGAGAAACCTTTTAAATGTGAAATTTGCCTCAAACAATTTGCTAGGAGAGAAAATTTGAAAAGACATTTAAATACTCACATTGGTAGAAGAGATTTTAAATGTGAAATTTGCTTTAAACAATTTAGTCAAAGTAGCCATTTGAAAACTCATTTAAAACGTCATTTTGCTAAGAAATCTACAAAATCTTTTAAATGTGAAATTTGTCTCCAGCAATTTATTCATATAGGTCGTTTGAAACGACATATGAAAATTCACACTGGTGAGCAATCTTTTACATGTGCTATTTGCCTCAAACAATTCACCCACAAATTTAAATTAAAATGTCATTTGAAAATTCATACGGATGAGAAATCATTTAAATGTGAAATTTGTCTTAAACAATTTAAACACAGCGGTACATTAAAAAATCACTTAAGAATTCACTCTGGTGAGAAACCTTTTAAATGTGAAATTTGCTTTAAACAATTTAATCAAATTGGCAATTTGAAAACTCATTTAAAACATCATTTTGCTGAGAAATCTAGGTCTTTTAAATGTGAAATTTGTCTCCAGAAATTTATTCATATAGGTCATTTGAAACGACATTTGAAAATTCATACTGATGAGAAATCTTTTACATGTGCTATTTGCCTCAAACAATTCACTCATAAAGTTAAATTAAAATCTCATTTGAAAATTCATACAGATGAGAAACCATTTAAATGTGAAATTTGTCTTAAACAATTTAAACACAGCGGCACTTTAAACAGTCATTTAAGAATCCACTCTGAGAAATCTTTTAAATGTGAAATTTGCCTAAAACAATTCGCTTGGAGAAAAAATTTTAAGAGACATTTAAATACTCACATTTATAAAAAAGATTTTAAATGTGAAATTTGCTTTAAACAATTTAATCACAACGGCATTTTGAAAAATCATTTAAAACGTCACTTTGATGAGCAATCTGCATCAAACGTTGATTTTAAATGTGAAATTTGCCTCAAGCAATTCATCGAGATCAGTCATTTAAAACGACATATGAAAATTCACACTGATGAGAAATTATTTAAATGTGAAATTTGTCTCCAGCAATTCATTGCTAAAGATCGTTTGAAACGACATTTGAAAATTCACGCTAATAAGAAAGATTTTAAATGTGAAATTTGCCACAAAGAATTCATTGAAAGAGGTTATTTAAATAATCATTTGAAAATACATTCCAGTGAAAAATCTTTTAAATGTGAAATTTGCCTGAAGGAATTTACTGCTAAACCTAATTTTAAAAATCATTTGAAAATTCACACTGGTGAAAGAGATTTTAAATGTGAAATTTGTCTCAAACAATTCATCGAGATCGGTCATTTAAAACGACATTTAAAAACTCACACTGGTGAGAAATTATTTAAATGTGAAATTTGTCTCAAGCAATTCACTCGGATTGATAATTTAAAAATTCATTTAAAAATAATTCACGCCGGAGAGAAATCTTTTAAATGTGAAATTTGCCTCGAACAATTCGCTCGGAAAGAAAGTTTGAAAGTTCATTTAAATATTCACACTGGTGAGACGTTTAAATGTGAATTTTGCCTCAAACAATTTACTAACAAACTTTCTTTAAAAAGTCATTTGATCCGTCGTACGTGTGAGAAATTTAAATGTGAAATTTGTTACAAACAATTCGCTCAGAAACGGGATTTGAAAACACATTTAAAAAATCATAGTAACTAAGTCATTATAAGCATTAAAAAATTACTCTTGTCAAAGTTATAGTTTAAACAATTATGTTGATTTTGGTTTTCTTTTTATTGCTCTAGTGTTACTTTTAAGTGAGAAAAATTCATTTAAAATTTGCATATATGATGGGATTTAATATTTAGAATAGTTTGAGACGAAATATATATTTTTTTTGTAAATATCTCAAAAACTACAAATCTCACAAACATTTTTATGCTTTACAAAATTATAGCTGATTTAATTACATTTACTTTGTTTTTTTTTATTTTGAATAGTTACCGAAAGAGGGCGCTTCAAAGTATAAAATTGTTACTCATGTCATAAAATAATTGTTATTGTATTCGCCACTAAGGTCAAGGCCGTAGATAATTTTTTTTCCTGGGGGTAATCAAATTTTTAGACAAATGTGTTTGTTCGTTTCTACATTTTTTATATTTTATTTCTTCTTTTCGTGCTATTTTTTGGTATCCTCTGGGTTTAATTGCCCCCTTTATCTCATATCTACGCCCTTGCTTAGCATGCGGTAATTTCGCACATTTACGAGGGTACTTGCCCCCTCCCTACAAGAGAACGATTGGTCAGACAAACTGGTAATACAGTGGCGTGGAGTATTACTACATAAAAACAATTAAAAATTAACAATTTTGTTATTTCCCAGCAAATTTATACAAGTTTTTACATATTTTACAAATAAAATTTTTTACAAGTTTTACAATTTTTTTATGTTTTTTGCAATGTTCAAAATTCTTGAATTTTTTAAAATATTTTTAATTCGATGAATAATTTTATTTAAATTTTCGAAATATTTTAGAAAACTTTTGAATATTTTGACATTTTTACTTTTAAAAATTTTCGAATAAAAACTGCAAACTTTTAAATTTTTCGATATATACTTTTGAAATTATCGAAATTTTTGAATTTCTACACATTTTTGTTAGTTTTTTTTTTAATTTTGGATTTTGTCTCAGTTTTGTTTTTAAATTTTCGAAAATTATTACAATCAAGTTTACTTATTGATGTTTTATTTAAATTGACTCAAAATTCAACTGAATGCGAAAATGTTTTAATGTGTTTTTCAATATTTTTGTCCGCAGAGCGTTCAGCGCTGCAAAATTTTGCAATAAAATAAGATTAATAAAATATTGTCAACACCAACTTCACATTATAAATCTTAAAAAGAGCTAAATAAAAACTAAGCATTAAACATATTGAGTGGCTGGAATAAGGCGTTATTTAACATTTACTGAAGCCCGAAAGCCTCAGTATTAGTTTCATGGTGGCGAAAAAAATTCTTACCCCCGCTTTTTATTACTTTTCCCGACGTTTCCCAGTTCCCCAAGTCCGAAAATGCAAAAAAAATCCTGTTTGGACGTCTGGATGTAAACACTGTAACTTTTGAACGAAAGCTCTGCTCGAGTTCCGGTTTTCGCTTCATCTAGTTAGTAGTTTTATCCAAGGTAGAATCCTATTGAACTTGAGCAGGATCGGACCGGCTCTTCTGGTACCCATCATACAAATTAAAGTGGTTTGCATTGGAAAACTTGTTTCCAATTCAAATTTTTAGAACAAAATGACAAACGAAATGGATGGGGATGTTGCATAAATTATTGACATATTGTTTGATTTTAGCGATTTTTTTTTCGTTTTTTTTTGGCTCTTTTACAGTTTTTTCCGAATTATTTTTCATTTTTTTTCCCATTATTTTTCCTTTACTTTTTTCCTGTTTCCATTATTCTGATGTTTTGTTTTTTTCTGTTTTTTTAATCTTCTCATTTTTTCCCTTTGCTCTGTTTTTTATTTCTTTTTCTTTCGTTTTCTAATTTATTATAATTTTATAGAAAGAGACTTTCTGATTTTTCTCATTTTTCTGATTTTTTGGGTTTTTCCTACTTTTTTCGATGTTTTCTAGTTTTTCCTCTTTTTTGTCATTGTTTTGTCTTTTTTCTATTTCATTTTTTTTTTCAGTTACTTTTTTTTTATTTCTTTTTTGTTTTCTAATTTTTTTCTCATTTTTTCTTAATTATTCCTTTGATTTTTTCCGATTTTTTTGCCATTTTTTGTGATTTTGTTGCGATTTATTTCAATTCTTTAAATATTTTTTATTATTTTTTTTTATTTCTTTCTTTTGTTCACAATTTTTCCGGTTTTTGGTTGTTCTTTACGATTTTTTCCAACTGTTTCCGGTCTTTTTGCTATATTTTTGATTTTTTTCCATATTTTATTCTTCATTTATTTCCAATATTTTTTGTTTCTTTTTCGATTATTTCCGATTTTTTATTATTTTTTCGATAATTCTCATTTTTTCTCGCCTTCCACTAAATTTTTTAAATTGTCCTATTTTTTTTCTATTTCTTTCTTTTCTTTTCTCATTTTTCTGATGTCTTTCTGTTGTTTTGGAATTTTTTCTATTGTTTGTTGTTTTTTTCAAATTTGTTCAATTTTTTTCCAACTTTTGTCGATTTCTTTTGATTTTTGTGGATTTCGTTGGATTTTTTTTTATTGATTTTCTCGATATCTGTCGATTTTTGCCGATTTTTTTCGATTTATTTTGATTTTTTTATATTTCTTTGGATTTCTTTTGATTCCTTTCCATTTCTTTCGACTTCTTTTGATTGTTGTCGGTTTTTTTTTATTTCTTTCGTTTTTTGTTGATTTTTTCGTTTCTTTTTTCGGTTTCTTTTGATTTTTTTCCAATTCTTTTAGAGTCCTTTCCATCTCTTTTGATTCAATTTCTTTTTCATTTTTTTAAAATTTTTTTCGATTTCTTGAAAGTTTTCAGATTTTTGTTGTCTTCCATTAAAATTTTAAAAAGTGAAAACAACATAAGAAACTTATTTCCTAACCGGGATCCCCCGAACGCACAATTTTTAATAGATTTACGGTATTGTTAATAAATTATTCTTTAGATGGTTTATAATTATTTTTTAAATACTTTTTTGTTGTTCCCCATTTTTATATATTTTTTTAACAAATGATTATATTTTTTTCCAATTAGTAACGAATTACTATGAGGCCCAAAATCCTCAATCTTGGTATCGTGATGGCGAAAAAATTTCTTACCCCCACTATCACTTTTCTCGACGTTTCCGAGCTCTTGATTCTGAAAATGCAAAAAAGATCTTGTCTGGTTGTCTGTCTGTATGTAAACACTGTTGAGGGAAAACTTCGATCGAGTTCCGATTTTCACTTTACCGAGTTAGTTTTATTCAAGCAAGAACCCTATTGAATGTGAGCAGGATCTGACCGGCCCTTCCGGTACCCTCCATAAAAATTAAACTGGCTTGCATGGGAAAACTTTTTTCCAATTCAAATTTTTAGAACTTTTTCCACTTCACATCATGTATAATATTCCCCTACATGAATGTGAAAAGTTTGGCCTGTATCGCACAAGCCATTCCGCGGTACCCGCCCCACAACGATCCATAAAAATCAAGTACTCAAACTTTTACACTACAGATTAAAAAAATTACGCCAGATCATGTATAATAGTGTTGTACATATATTTGAGAAGTTTTGCCAGAATCGCACAAGTAGTCCAAGTAGCGCCAATGTTTCACAGCATAAAAAGTGTTCGCTCGATGGGCCGAAGTCCCGAAACGGCGCACCACCGTTTGCGCGTCTCTAGAATTATCAATTTTTTGTATGTTTTTAAACTTTACTTTCCCGTTTTTGGCACTTATCTTCTTGAGTGATCAAACGATATTTCTTGAACATTAATTTATATTTTAAAAAGAGTAAACGGTTCAGGTCCAAAGACCTTATCAATTTCACATTGATAAATTTGTAACCGAATAGTCTTGACCGCTGAGGCCTTAAAAACTAATTAGAATTTTGTTCCCAAACAAAGAAGAATTTCATTTGATCCCAAACAAAAATAATAAAATACTAGGTTAGAAACAAATAAGTTTAAGTATTTGTGTACACCTAAATTAAATAATGTCTTCACTGGAAGTAAATTTGAAACAAAGTTTACGTAAACTAGAATATCCGTTGTGTGCAAAAGAGGCATTATATAAAGTATACGATTTAATATGTGGTCGCATAACAAGCATAAAAAATATGGATTTAGCATTAGATTTAATGGCTGAGTTTGTATTTTATGAAGTGGATAGAAGAGGTCATAGAAGAGCTCAAACCTTGTCGTCACTCTTAGAGCTTCAACTTATTAAAATACTTTACGAATATTTTAATAATATCGCTAGTGAGTCCGGTAGAAATACAGTATTTTTATCTTTATTTAGCGGGACTACATTAAGTTTAAGACTTGGTATTCTTACTAAACTTATATCCACTGCTATAGGAATTCCATCTACTAAGATTCTATCATCGGCTAGTGGTTGGATGCAACAATTAGGAAATACTTCTACTAATAGCTGTAAATTTGCAGAGGGTTTAATACAAGATTATTTTTATTTCTATATTTCAAATACTGAAAAGATAGCAGTTTTACCACAAATTTCACCACAATTCACTGCCAATTTTATGACCGCTATAGCAGAGAATTATTTCAATACATCTAATAGAAAAGAAATTTGGTTTCCTCCGAAGGTATTACTAGAAACTATCACAATGTGGATAACAGAAAATCCAAGTTTATGTACAGCAGCTCAACAAAAACAAGCTATATTACCACCCGGAGCTATAGCAATGGAAGCTACCACTCCAATAGCAGGTTTACTTAAATGGTGTATTTTAGCTCCGATTTTTAAACAAGATAATAATTGTTACACTAATCTTCATTTAGCTTTGTTGAATAGTATTATGGAAACTCCAAAAGTGATACCGCCTAAAGCAATTTACGCCCAACACTTGACTATTTCTATAAATCCAATTTTGGCTTATGTAAGTGATCTCAGAAATAGGCAAGACAAGAAATTAGATGAAATATTAAATGAGGATTCGTTGCAATTGTCTTTGGATAGATTTTCTCAAGCGATTCAAGTTATTTTATCTGTAAATGTTGTGTATGGACATGTCGATGATTTATTTCATCAACTTAAGTTATTGCCTTTTAATAAATTGATGAACATTGTTATTAATAATTATAAGAAAAATAAAGTTGTTGTTTTGTAATAGGTTATGAATATTTTATATTCCTTAAAAGAATTATGATTAAAAAGATTTATTAAACAACAAATATGATTAATTATTAATAAATAGCTTCCTTACTTATTACGTTATTTGCAAAGCAATTGCATTGAAAATTATAAAAATATTACTTACCAAGTGCTTTTTGCTTCTAACACTGGGTGTTGCACATACAAAATTTCGTCTTCTAACGAGACCACAGTATGTAAAAAACCTTAATTTTAAAAATGCACACCGTAAATTTCACAAAAAAGCCACTAAAACTCGTTTTAAATAACAAAACAATTAAAATTTTGTAAGTTTAAAATATACCGAGGCGGTTTGTGATAGGAACTCTACCGGGAAAAGTTGTAACTTTATATTACGAAACTGGAGGTGAAGGTATTGAGAGACAAATATTCCAAATTTTACGCATGCGTCGATAAAACAACAAATCTAATCAAACTGGGGTTAATTATTACGAAAAAAAATAAATTTATTTCGTCAAGCAAAATTATTTTTATGGAATATTTATCACCCCATGTGGAATATTTGTCTCCTAATAGCCGCCCTCGAAAATTGTGGTGACAGTTGTAAGTTTGCTTTCTAGCAGTGACTACTCGCACGTATGCTTACAGATACACTAAAAATAATGGGTTGCTTCCTTAGACCATTTACTATTAGACATGCCTTGTTTACATTTTTATATACAATATGTTGAAGTCGATACATCTTGTCTCTTTCTATGACATTTCTCAGGGTGCGGGGAAGCGTTTACAAACATCAATAGAAGTGGCGAATGTCCATGAAACTTACCACAAGTATCGTTTACAATTTAAATCACTCAATTAAACTTTAGAAAATGGCTCGGACATTTATTTAAACCCTCGATGAGTTACTTGCGATACTGTTTGTTTACGTGTTTGTATACAAACAAACTGTCATATGACAACCTGTTATGCCTAAATGTCGACTTCAAGAGAAGGATAGAAAATTGATGTCTAATAGTAAATGGTCTAAGGTTGGTTCTTAGAATATATTATAAAAATAGGATAAGGTTAGAGAGAGCATGAAAGATATAGACTAATGGGTATTCAACGTAAAGCAACATCTCAACTCGAAAAGCACCTTTTGATTAGTACTTATAAAAATGCATAAGCGTCGTTGATTTAGGGGATACAACTTCTCTCTCTGATGCTTCATCTACCTATAATATCTCTTGAATATATAGTAAGTAGCTTTTCTAGCTTGCTGAAGAATACAACAAAACGCACCTATCTCCTCGTCTGTCACCTGTCTTTCTGTTAATTTATAACCACAGTATAATTCATATGCAGTAGTTTCACTTCGGTGTCGGCACTTTGATCTCCGTGATGTGTATTTCGTTTTTTTAGTACCCACCAGAAAACCATGGAATAATTATCTGAGTTACCGATAATTTTAGTACAGCTTTGATTCTGTTGTAATCTTGTTAGCAGGCGGATATTTAGGATAATTTTTAAATAATTACCTACAATTTAATAATATATATTCATGATTTTCTTATACCTATTAGTACTAAATAGTATTTTTTTCCTTAAACGAAAGAACCCATTTTAAAATATATTTGACATTGGCAACACTGCAAATAATAAGTTAAACAAGCACTTGCAAAGACTAATGGGACAAACAAGCTTTTTAGCTTCTCGGTTTCTGCGCATATTCACTTAGCGTCGACGAGTTCATAATAAATTAAAACTGTAGAAAGTTCCATAGTGAAGACGAATTTCCACTAGGCGGAAAATCTGCAGGCGGATTTTCTGTATCCAATTCTATTGGTCGATTTCGAATTAATTTCAAAATCGACCAATAGATACAGAAGATCCGCAGGCAGATTTTCCGTCTAGTGGGAATCCGTCTTTAAACTATATATAAATCATTGTACTGTGGTAGGAAGGAGTATATCAGTTTTGCTCAGTTGAACGCGATGGGTCTTACACATGGCGGATGATGTCATAGCTTTTAATTTTTTGAATTAAGAGGGCGAGGATAAGGTTTAGAAAATACGGGATAAATAATTATTTGTCAGGTTTCATAAGGCGCTCATGCAAACACCTCATTAGTTTGTGTCTATTAGTACATAGATACGTGCGAGTAGTCACTACCAGAATAAAACCTACAATATACACCATCAGAGGGCGCGTTCTAAGGCATAAAGTTACAACAACTTTTCCCGCCAGATTTCGATTCCAAATTTAAAAAGTTTGTTGTTTTAAACTAATTTTTTGTTATTTAAAAGGTTTTTTACTGTTTTTTGTTAATTTTAATTAGTGCATTTCGGAAATTATCATTTATTATATACCGGGTGTGTAAGGAAATTTCAAATTCTCAATTTAAGTTTATGGTATGTTTTTTATTAATAAAAACCTTATAACTTTTGAATGCTTTAATGTATCGATATGAAATTTTCACCATATTTTGATACCCGTGATTACTAAATTTAGATAAAAAAATTAGCAGAATCGGAAAGTAGGAAATCGGGGTTTTTCCATTTTTTTTCGAGTTTCATTGGAAACACACTACAGGTCGTAGTTTTTGAGAAAATTTCTTCAAATTTCATGCAAAAATACCTTAAAGTGATATTAAGAAGCATATTAAAAATCTGAATAATCGGAAAATTATTTGAGGGGTTTTCTGGGTTGTTTTTCCGAAGAAACTATAATTTTTAAACAATCGATATCTATGGAATTATTAAAGATATTTGAAAAATAAAAACATGAAAATGTAGTAAACAGCTTAACAAGTTTTATTTAAACTATTTTTCCGAAAATTGTTGAGAAAGTTGAGAAAAAAATTAAATCTAAAAAAATAAAATTGTTCTAAATTACCTTATATATTTTCAAAAATAATTATTCATCACCATAAATTTTTTATGATTTTAATTATAAATTATTCTAAAATTTGTTCAAAAATAAACACCATGTAAATGGGGAAATATATACGTTTTTTTATAAAAATACAATCCCTTTGATAAGCAATGTAGACGTGCCACATATCAAATCCTGAGCATTCAGCAGGAGAATTAAATCCTTTCAGGAGCTGCAGCAGGAGTGCGCGCCGAATGTCGACCGAGAACCGGAAGTACGATTGGCCTGCGGGGGGTCTACTAGCACCAATAACGTTTGACCCCGCCTTCCGGTTTTCAATATTTATTTAGTTTACATGTTTGGCTCGATAACCCTTTCGGTTTCGGAAATTTTAAATAATGTTAATATCGATTTGAGATTAACTAACATTAGGGATTGTTATACCAAGGATAGAAGCTATTAATTTCACACTTTTAATTTTTTCCAAAAAAAAATAACTGGAAGTGAGATATTTTTATTTTCGGTCTAGAAAAAATTTCAACATTACATATTTTTCTAAATAAAGAAAAGAGAAAAATAAAAAGTAAATAGGAAGCAATTATATGATGCTAAGAGACTGGAAAAAGAAGAAAAAGAGAAAAAAAAAATTAAAATCCAATAAGTCAAGTGTTTCAAGGTATCTTAGTGGTTGTGTATTATTGGAGTAATACAAAAATCTTATGTAATCGAGAAGGAATGGAGTCTCCATTATTGATGCAAGTAGAAAGAAAATAATGTTACTGCGTTTGTTCGTCGAGGAGGAGATCCAGTTCCACCCAAGTGGCCATCCCCTAGACCATTTTCACGTCAACAGCACCAGTAACACGTCACAGATCTGGAAGAAGATATGTTTCTTGTGTGGATAAGAGATCACAGAAGAATTTCTAAGGCACCAAGTAAAATTACCAGCAGCTCGTACGAACCCAGTGCACAAAGTTGATGAAGGCGTCAGTTATTGAAGATGAAGTGCTGCAACGTCTTAAAAAGAAACACTGACTAGATAGACCTTGCCAGCATTTTGTTGGATCCAAACTCCAACCAAGAAGAAGTAGGAAATGGTTGCGAGAAGATTTTAAGGAACCTCTAGTTAGAAGTTAAAATATCATTCGTGGAGGATCTACCATCAGGTGCAAAATGGTTAGGGGTTGAGAAAAACCCGTATAACTGAGGATGAGCTACAAACAATCAACGTCTTATGCCCCGTTATAATATGGGCAGAGGATCCTCAGAACCTGCTTAGAATGATAGCACAGGATGTCCAGTTATGTCCAGTTTAACCATTTTTAATTCAAATGTCCAAGGCTACAATAGTACATCTTTAGGACGTTTGGAAACGGATGTCGTAGGGACGTCCCAATGCAGGACATCTTCCGGACGTCCAGTTTATGACCATTTTTATTCCGAGGTTACAAATATCTTCAGGGCTTCTAGAAACAGACGTCCCAACATGTACGTTCTTGAGATGTTCAAATTCAAATTAAGAACATAGGTACTATACTTCCTCAGAAGATTTGATATTGCAGAAACGTATTTACACAAAAGACAGTCAAGGGAATAAGATCAATGTTAGCACCGAGTGCAGTCTCTGCGTGCAAGTGAGATTTTCAAGTAGATTATGTGAAGATTAAAGTATACTGGTGTGAGTAGAGATAATTAATTATCTTGAAGACGCTGATTACTAACAAACAACATGATGAAACATAACCTTCCAAAGATAATTTACGTGCCAAAAGGCGAGCGGATTTTTGCTAATTCGTACTTTTATCAATGATGAACATGCTGAGAACCCAGACAACACAAGTAAATCCATACAACTAACGGACACCCAGTTGTGGTTATCTAGGACATCAATTTGATGTATAGCATTTTACAATATATGCCCAATGGATCCTCAAATAGACGTCTAATGGCTTTCTATTAAAGATCCAAATTATTTCCATTTCAATCTAAATCCTATTGGATACCCATCAGACACCTAATGGTCGTCCATTGAAGATTCATTTTACGTCTATTCCAGTTGAAATTCCATTGTATGCCCATCGGATATCCAATGGATTTCCATTGGACATCCAATTTATATACATTCCAGAACTGGATATCCAACCTACACCTTTTGGAAATTTTTTCCATCTTTGACTCCACAATCAATAGATTAGGTTCAAATTATTATTAGTACAAATTTAGTTTGATTTATAAAAGTATAGAACAACCTGAAAAACGCATAAGATATTTTTTTCAAAAAAATATTGAAACAACTGCCAGAATTTTGCAGTTTTTTGAGCACCATGGAAGTAGCGCAGGATTTTCAGGGTTGCAAACTTGGATATAAACTGCTCTCAGGGGACCTAACAATTTATAAAAAAATTGTTTGCGATGTTTCCCTTTTTTATGTTGATAATGACTGGGCTATATATTTTCAACTGGTTTGTATTATACATGTTACTTTTTTTTGTCTGTGTCAACCTGCATTTTCATTATTCCTCTGCTCGGTATATTTTTAATTTCAGACTCGTTTGATATCCCTTCTCAAGATCTCCCTCTCTTCTATTACTATAAAATGTCTTTCCCATGTTAACAATTCTCTCTCTTTGCCTCTTCAATCAAAACAGTTGACTTCTATATCGTCTGTGTAACTTATTGAAAATTTCTCCTCTTCTCTTCATTATATAGGGTAAGTTATCATTATTAATTATTTCGACTCTAACTTTTACTTACTGTTATTTTTAATTTTTTTTATGCCGGTATATTTCTTTACTTAAAAGTTCATATCTTGTCTTGTACAATAATATAAAGTATCTGATGTTTGTGGTGCTCTTTCAGTCTCGATTACAAAAAGAGAACCTATTACCCCTCGCCCTTCAGATAAGAGAGGTATAGGAATCATGCTAAAAATTGGGTAGTGAGTTTTCAATGGATAAACACGTTTTGGGGTCCCTAGAATACGATTTTAATATTTTCGCGATGATGTCTGTGTGTGTGTGTGTTAGTGTGTGTGTGTGTGTGTGTTAGTGTGTGTGTGTGTGTTTGGATGGATGTTGTAGTAACGATAACTCAAAAACTAATGAATGAAAAAATTTGAAATTTTGCATACAGGATTCTGATACCCTACATTAGATCTGATTAGATTTTGGTGCCAATCGCACAACCGGAAGTGGCAGTTACTATGGGTGATGACGCCATTATTATAGAAAACGGCAATAAAGTTTTACACATATATTTTGTAAACCCTACAGTTTATTTTCATCTCATTAAAATTTTCTAAACTTTTGCCATTGTTGCCAGATTTACAAAAATATAATTTTTTTTCATACTTTTTTGTGTCAACCTGTAAATTTTTGATTCAAAAATGGCGAGAGGTCATGTGCTGGCCACATCAGATTTTTTTTAATTTGTTTTTACAGATTGTTTTAAAATTTAATTTACTTTACTGATTATTTTTTATTTCACATTTTGATCTAAAAATTCATTAATGTGAACTTTTAAGGTTTTCTGGAAGGAGTCCTATTTTTGGTACAAGTTTTAAGTCACATTTCCAGTAAAAAAAAGAAAAAGTCTCTGAAAGAAAAAAATTTTTCGTTTAAAATAAAACAAATATAACGTTTAATTTGAGCTTAATTTCCTTAAACCCACAAAAAGAAAAAAAAGACGAATTTTGAATTATATCACAGTTCTTTTGTCAATTGTTTCTAAATACATCACAAAATCAAATAGACCGGCGTCCAAAATTTTTTTTTGTTTAATATATTACTTTTTGATATATTTCAAATTCTATTCATGAACCCATACTAAAAATAATTGAGCTTAAATCACATTTATTACTATTTATCAACAAATTAAAAATAACGTTATTTTAAAGATTAAAAAAAATCTTCTTGAACACGTCGATTTTTACATTTATCCGAGTATCTAAGGGTATAAAAGTTTCGGTATTTAGATGTGACAGCCACCCCTGGGAGGGTCATGTGACACTTCATTTGAAAGTTTATAAAAATCTGATTTCAAAAATGTATCTTAGTAGTAGATCTTTGTAAAAAATGATAATTAGGTAATCAACTTTTAAAACACTTTATGGGCTATTTTCAGACCATTTCTTCATACTATTTTCGTTTATTAATGCTATAAATATAAATTAAACCAACTTTATTAATGTATGATATAATATAATTGTTTCCTATTTAAAAACGCAAAATATGTCTCATCTAGCACTAGGGCCAGTCTGACGCAAATTCCTTAAAAATTGATACTCTAGGACAGAATCATCCAAAAAACTTCGTACCCGCAATATTTAAATGATTGAATATTAAATAATCCACACCGAGAGGCATAATATCACAATAGTGCTTTAAAAAATAAGTAAAATATAAAACAATCTATACTGAAAGGCATAATCTTGTAACAGTGATTTAATAATGCTGTATTAATAACGTAAATTAAAGAAATAATATATTCATTATTACCCTAAATTTAAGATCATTTTTTAATAAATAATGAAATTGCTTACCAAAATTCAACTTAGGTAAATATATACAAAATTATAATTCCGTAATTTTGAAATTAGCAAAATTTATTCTTTAATTAGAGTTTTTCTTATCTGGAGCCGCTTGTGCTTTGAAATTTCTCTGTTATTTATTTTTGCCTAAAAATATTAAATCAAGTCATATGAACTGAAAAATATATTAAAAAAACAATCCCTTATATTTCTACGATTCAAACATATTTTTTTTTAAAGTACAATTTTAATTTTGGGGGCGTTTCGGCAGCTTCAGAGGCGTGTCTTTGCCGTCCCCACTGCCGCCGCCGCCGCGTAATTTCGGTTTTCCAGCAGGTGCTTGGAGTTCTTGACTTTTCAGGCACATCACATTTCCTGTTATCACCGCTTTCAGTCGAGCCCTTAAAGGGATTTACCAGTCAATTAGTGTTTTTTAATAAAGTCAATTCTGTAATCATTTTTCGCGTTGGGAAATGGCTTGGTGATTGATTCAGTTGTGGTAAGAATGAGTCAAGATCAAGAAGTGGCAGCTCCTTTCAGCGATTTGGGAAGATTGGTGAGTTTATAAAAATATATATATTCCTATATAAAGTGTTACATTAATGTTAGGTAGAAATTTGTTATTTTTTTATGAATTGAAATAATTTATGTTGCTTTGAATTTTTTTTTAAATTTAATTTTTAATTTTTTCAGTTTTACACAAATAAAAAAATCATTATTTTTAAAATTTTTAGACCCCTATAATGTTTGTTTATTTTAAAGTAAAAAACTTTTCTTTGTATAAATTTTTTTATGCTAAATTAAAATCTGAAATCTGAATTTTTAATTTTACAGAAATAAGAAAAATAAATTTACAAATTTTAAAAGTTTTTCGTTTTTTCGTAAAACAATTTTTGTTTATTTTTATGCTTTATGGTCATTTAAGAAAGAAAAAATAAGGATATTTTTCAAAATAGTGTTTTTAAGTTTAAAAATTCAATACACCAGTGGCGTATCTATGCATTTTTATTATTGGCAACCCCTTAATAAATCCACTCGCTGTTATTAATTATTGTGTAAATGTTTCCAGTCGTAGATATTTATGGCGCTTAGTTATACCCTTGAAAAATAAACAGATATACAGAATGTTTATATAATTTCTAAAATCGAATTATCAGTCTAATAACCGGTAAAAGGTTATTTTTTGTAAGAGCAATATACCGGGCGATTCCAAACTATATTACATGTTCCCAATTAAATGTAACGGCAACGTTACTGTCACCACTCTCATAGGAGAGAAAATAAGGAGGGTAGTTCGTGCTCTTACGGTGTTGGAGAGTCTTCACCTTACAGACAGGATTAGGAGATGAGGAAGGTTTTCTCTTATAACGTGAATATCAGTTACTTATTCAAAAATATTATTGATTCATTTTAGCTGGCTTCTGAACCCTTACGTTCCTCCTTTTCTGTTCCCCCCTTGGATGGAAGAAATTAAAATACGCTAATGAAATTTTAAATCTGATTTATTTAAAAAAATAAAATATTATAAGGAACAAAATTGCACAAACTAACAAAAAAATGAGATTAAAGAATTTGACTATGACTGATTCGAATTTTGACACCTACCAAACTATATAAGAAGGATACTATGACTTCGACACACAAAGTTGACTGTTTATTTAAAGCCACGAATTTTTAATTTTACCTGTAGAATATACATTCGCATAATGGCACCCAAAAGACTAAAGTCTCAATATATATCTGGCTTAAACTCAGCCCTATAATTTAACCCAAAAATTAATCTTTCTTATTAGACAAATTTGGTGAAAAAACCAAAATTTCAGTCTAGTACAATGTTAGTAAAACAAATGAATAATTTTATTTTTTTTTCTCTAAGAAAAAACTGCCACACGCCGATACAAGGTATATTTTTTCCGAATCTCCCTTTATTTGGTTCTTGACCAACAAAGTACGAATTATCGACAGACGAATTTTCCTGGTGTCAAAGAAAAAGATGCTCCGTGTTTTTTCGAACCTTTGTTGATTCAGCATTTTTTTTTTGTTGATTTGCATTGCGTTACGTGACAGTGTCAAAACTGGATCACTATATTGTTATTAATTTCGACACATTTATGGTTGCAAAGAAGTGTGTTTATAGCATAGTTATTTTTCCTTGATCTAGATTATAAATTTGCATGCAAAAAAATTTTTTTTTGTATACTGATGGTATGAAAATAATTTATAACGGGTGGTTGGTTGTATCCAGTTTCTTTTTTCCTTATTTTCTATTTATAAAATTTTGAATATTACTTTAGTCTTATTACAATGTCTCGAAATGCCGACGAATCATATTCATCTGTCCTCCAGGCCCCAATTTATCACTTTAATTGACAACTTCGAGTTCATAAAATAGGAATGGATCGAATTTAAAAAAATCAAACTATCCAAATCGTGCCAACTCGGAGATCCAGAGGACTCTAGGTACCATTTAGGTAACATTTTATCATTTGCCATCTTACAAAAGCACCAATTTTTTACCAGTGTCTAAATTGTTTTATTTTATATGAAAACAATGAATATTTGGTATAGTCCAGGACAGTTCATAGGGACAAAGAATACTAAAAATCAATTCTTCGTCTCTTTTTTCAGGCTAAAGTCTTTTATTAGTCTATTAAAGACTAATCTAGATACCAATTCATTTTCTATCGACAGGATTGCAATTGCTGAGAGCCTATCTAAGATAGGTTTTAATCCATTTTAAATTGGAGAACAGTAGCAACTTTTCTAAGTAGATAAATATTTAGATTGTTTTCCACGATGTACTTTAAAGCCGTAATATTTCCACTTTGTTCTTTTGTGCTTCTTTTACCTCAATCATTACATGTGAGCATATTTTTAATTCATCAAACAAATCCATTCCTTCTATATCATGTTGGTATCCTACGGAAAGAGTAACTTAAAGATTTTTGCAATTATCCATTAGAAATTGTTGGGAGAGAGAGAGAGAGAGAGAGAGAGTCATACGATAATCCAATGGTTCAGATTTGGCCAACAATTACATTAAAATAATGAATTTGAAATACATCTTTTGGTGATGATGTAGGAATCTCATTAGTAAGGTAGCAGCAAGGCTTCTGCCCCATTCCCCATGTTAAATCCCGTAAGAAATCGCTAAGGTCCAGTCTGGCAAAATTTGTCCATAACAAGGTCACTCGGGATGTCATCAGACCCCACTGCGCACATTACTGCGCATTATTAGCCACATGACGTTTGACCGTAGGGAAATCATATGTGAAATAAAAATAAATCTGCTTTTGATCAGTTCTCGAACAAGTCTCGAACAGGTCTGAAACCGCTGCCGAACAGCTCTCGAACAGGTTTAAACAGCTCTTGAACAGCTTTAAACAGCTCTTGAACAGCTTTATTCTCAATCACTTTCAGTGCCCTATTAGTCCTATCCACATAATCATCATCACTACATGATAATGTTACTGTTCTGTTAACTTCTGATCAAAAGATGTTCAAGAGCTGTTTAAAGCTGTTCGAGACTTGTTCGACAGCTGTTTCAGATCTGTTCGAGACTTGTTCGAGAACTGATCAAAAGCAGATTTATTTGCATTTCACAAATGATTTCCCTACTTCCCATGACGTCACGAGTGACAATGATATGGACAAATTTTGCCAGACTGGACCTTAGCGATTTCTTACGGGATTCAACATAGGGAATGGGGCAGAAGCCTTGCTGCTCCTTTACTCTCATTATTCTTAAAGACCATTTAATACAGCTCAAGTTCTTCTTCCACATCTCTAGCTGTCACTAGTGCAGATTCAAAACCATGCTCCCATCTAGACATTTTAACAAAACACGTTAAGGGCCACCGTGAAAGAAAAAAAATGGATCTGGGTGGTCATAAGAATTTTTTTACCAACGACTAACAATGAGTTTTTTGATACATGGATATGTAAGAAACTTGCAAAAATGATAAAAAAATTGTATTTTTTGCATGTTTTTCATATGTATCCATGTTGGAAACATAATATATTTTTTATTTCCCAAGCCATATGTATTTAACACTGATACATTGATTGAAATAGGCAACAATGTAGCGATCCAGATCCCAGCATACTTTAGAAGAAATTCGTGGTGCTGGCAAAAATAGAGGAAGTTGTCTTTACATTTAACCAGAAAAATATCTTTATACGTCATATTTTAATACATTTGAATTTTATTTCAAAGTTTTAGTTTCATTTATACTTACATATCTCCTACGTCACTGCATACCTTCTAGAATAATCCAAGATTACATTAGCAGACATATTTCGTCTCTTGTTAAAACTATTGTCTTTCGCTCTCATAGCTGCTTCAAAATATTATATATAACGAATTTTACCCAAATGCGGCCTCTCAACATAAATACAACAGTCATATTTTACCAATCTAATTAAGTTACGTAACGTGACGAATTAACGGTTTGTTGACAGTGTTTCCAGAATGAGGGGAAGTTCGCCTATGGAGGGGAAGTTCGCCTATGGAGGGGTAGTTCGCCTATGGAGGGAAATTTAGACTTCAGAGGGGAAGAAAAAGGGGAAAGAGCTGGTGATATGTACCTATTATACTTTATTCGATACATTTAATCATGTTTAATCTTACCGTTCTTGCTTCACTGGCTGTGGTACTATCTAGCACAAATTTTAAATAAGGTATTCACATTCGTTTTTCATGAATTGTGTAACGATTGATTTTCGAGGGGAAAAGAGGGGAAACTCAATTGTGGCATGGTGGGGAAATGATACCATTAAAGTGGAAACACTGTTTCTTGATTATGGTAATACAGAGAGACAACCGGCTGTATAAATCAGTTCATTATAATGTCTCGATAAAAGATGTTCTCCGTGCAAAGAAAAATATTCTACACGTTAATTAAAATGCCTCAAATTAAATGCTAGCGTGCTGGATGCACCAATACTGTAAATTTTCTAAGGTTCAAAAATATAAATTGTACAAAAGTTATTTCATTTAATTAATTGTGTTAATGTGGCGCAGTGCAGTTATCTTTAAATTAAACACTCCAGTGCCGGTAGCAAAAGTGGTACCGGTATCATTGTTAGATCAAATAAATACCCTTAGTTTAACTGTAACAATAAAAATTTTGATATGAATAAATAAATAAAAATTAAGTTTATTCATTTAGTCGTGTAGTCCCAGTTCTGCAAATAACTGAGTGGTTCTTCGACAAAAATCCTTTTTGATAGCAACAAGCTATAATTTTTGACTTAAAATTACAGTTTTGTTGGTATTTAAATATTTTTCCAACTCAAACCATTGTACTCTCTGTGAGCTTTGTTATTTTCATGATAGCTCTAGGACCGTGAAAATAATAGGCCACTTTTGATGTAAGTTTTTCGGTTGTTCAAGGTCAGATTTAGCCTTATCTCTTATTTATTCAACAGATTTAGCGCAAAAACTTGATGTTATACCAAGATTTGTACCACTACGATACCATCGCAGAATCTTATATTTATCTTTCTTCCGGTATTTTAGCCGTACCTCGAAGCCCCTGGGACTCATGGAGGTGAGCGGCCTTGTGCACTTCGTACACTTCTGGCGCCACCACTGGCACAAGCATTGTGAAAAAAGATTTAGCTCTAGAAAATAAGCTAAATTCTCATTTTATTAGTTCTAATGCTATGTACGCTAGAAACGTAGACCTTCGCGGGGATAGAGGAAAGTATGATTTATAATATAGTGATCTTTTTTTTTTTTAATTGGACCATTATTAAAGGTTGTTAATGCGCATAATTTGTTTTTGCTTATTTTTTCTACATCACATTTATAATACGACTAGTGCCCTTTTGTCGTCTCTATTACATGCAGTTTGCCTAGTTCAATTTGAACCGAGATATAGGCGTTCCCCCCTTATACTTTTCCTCGTCTTTTTGACACCCGCGAAAGTGTACTATTCCAGCTTACTACTTTTATTTTTGACCAAAAAAAAATATCATAGCTTTTTGCTAATATAAAGCGACAGAGTAAAGATTTATTTTTTTTAATTTTGATAATATCTATCACCATTTTAATTTGTAAAACACCCTATAAATTTAGAATAACGCTTTCAACTGGTAATATTAGATATAAATATTGAGTAATAGATGTGAACAAAATAAGCATGAAATTTAATATAATACTCGCTCTTCCCTAGGGACTACCCCTTATTGACACATATAATTAAATTATACGATCCGAAGTTCTTATGTAAATATCATTTAATTAACACACTCGCAATATTTCTGCAAATTACAACTAGCTTTTTAAAGCCTGAATTAAGGTTAACTCACTATTCCTATTCCTTTTAGTGTACCGAAAAAAATTAGTTAAATGGGGTAATTGGTAAAAAATCCGACAGATGTCGATACTTTGTACTGAATTAAAATATTTGTTATAACTCCTCTGTCAAACAAACAAAAAGAATATTGTGAGTTTTTATCTGAACGTCTGGGTAATCAATGTATTAGAGAAAGAGAAACTGCGAAAATAAAGTGTAAGAGAGAGAGAGAGAGACAGAGAGGGAGAAAGGATTCGTTGGGCGGCGGAGTATTGCATGATATTACAATGTTTGATTTTATTAAAATTAGATATTGCACACGTTTTCTTACAATGTTATGACCAAAGTAATGTTGGCAACACTGTATTGAGCTTGGAACAGTCAAAAGACGCGAATGCATAATTTATTGTTAGCGGGAAAGTATAAAATAAGAAATGTTTTATTGAATGAAAAAATTGTTTTGTTGAACGAAAAAAATATTTTGTTGGATAACAAAATCTTTTCTTGATTAGGAAATATTTTGTTGAATGAAATAAACGTTTTGTTGGACGAAAAAAATGTTTTCATGATTAAAAAAAATGTTTGATCAAATCATTGAAATGTTTTATTGAATGAAAAAATTGTTTTGTTGAATGAAATAAACGTTTTGTTGGACCAAAAAATGTTTTGATGATTAAAACAAATGTTTGATTAAACCAATTAAATGTTTTATTCAATGAAAAAAATTATTTTGTTGAATAAAATGAAAGTTTTGTTAAATGAAATATATGTTCTGTTGGACCAAAAAAATGTTATCATGATTAAAACAAAAATATTGGTTAAATGAAGGAAATGTTTTATTGAATGAAAAAAATTGTTTTGTTGAACGAAAAAAATATTCTGTTGAACGAAAAAAATATTTTGTTGGATAACAAAATCTTCTCTTGATTAGGAAATGTTTTGTTGAATGATTGATATAAACGTTTTGTTGGACCAAAAAAATGTTTTCATGATTAAAAAACATGTTTGATAAAAATCAATGAAATGTTTTATTATATATGTGAAAAAAATTATTTCCTTGAATGAAATAAACGTTTTGTTGTATGAAAAAATGTAATCATAATTAAAAAAAAATATTGGTTAAATGAATCAAATGTTTTATTCAATGAAAAAAATTGTTTTGTGGGACGAAAAAAATATTTTGTTGGATAACAAAATCTTTTTTTGAATAGGAAATTATTTTGTTGAATGAAATAAACGTTTTGTTGGACGAAAAGATGTTTTCATGATTCAAAAAATGTTTGATTAAATCAATGAAATGTTTTATTTAATGAAAAAAATTGTTTCGTTGAATGAAATAAACATTTTGTTGAATAAAAAATGTCACAATTAAAAAAAATTAAAGGTTAAATGAAGGAAAAGTTTTATTGGAAAAACAAATATTTTGTTGAACTAAAAAAATGTTTTGTTGGATAACAAAATCTTTTCTTGATTAGAAAATTATTTTGTTGAATGAAATAAACGTTTTGTTGTACCAAAAAAATATTTCCACGATTAAAAAAAAATATTTGTTAAATGAAGGAAATGCTTTATTGAATGAAAATCTTTTGTTGGATAACAAAATCTTTTTTGAATATTATATCCAAATAATTACACCAAACATTTATTTATTTTCCTTCCAAGAGATTGATTGATGAGAGGTAAAACAAGGTTCTGAAATGAGAATTTCGTCAATTGGTAGCCCGAAATTGTCTTATTTCCTTATTTAGGAATTCTCAATTTCTGGTTGAATAAAAACCGTTGGTAATTTTTTATCTCCAATAATCAAAACTTCAACAGGAAATAATTTTACGGATTTAATTTGGAATCGTAAGGACCTAAAAATTAATCAACGATTACCAATAAAAAATATTTACTTTTCTGTTACTTTTCGTCAAACATTACAAAACCTTTAAAAACATGTTCCACTACCATGCATAAAGTAATAACTTTGCGCTTGTAAAATAATCATACCTTATTAAAAAAATAAGTATTTAATTTTATATAATTCAACAAAAACCAGTATAAAAATTCTAATAATCTTTTGTAGGTTATTAGAAAAATCTCACATTAATTTTAATGATTCAAATTCTGATCGGGATCGTAGGGACCAAATTTTTATAACTTGAATCTATCACCAACAGGCATTACTAATAAACATGGCGGTGCTGTGCAATTATTTATTTTTTCTTTGTTAAAATTGATAATTTTCCATTATTCATAGTTTTTACATCAATTTTAGTTTAAAAAAATCAAACCAGTCCACTATTTTTTATAAATATCTCGGAAACCTGATCTGATATTTTAATTTAAAAAAAACTAATCAATTCATCTTGAAAATATACATCTTTTGCATATTTAAGCAACTTTGTATTTATAACGGTTTACGAATTCCCAATAAAATTTGTGCCACCTTATATACCGCATGGAAACAAACAGAACTTAACTAATGATATGAACTAGTGATGGGTAACACTGTATTGAATGACACTCCTGTGTTGACACCTTTAGGTGTCTCGCAAGTATTGAAACAGAGTAGTCTATATGACACAGAGTGACACACTGACACAGTGGCACGTAGTAGTACACAAGTCGGCGGGCGGCGGGAATCTAGAGTCCGCAAGCGGTGTCAGTGTGGGCGATTATCACTACTTGTACAGTATCAGTATCAGTATGTTGCCAGCGGATACTTGACGACCGAAACCCAATACTGCTGTGTTGCGTAAATGATTCAATGATCTATGGCACAGCGCATCATGACACAATTGTGCTGATACAGTGTGTTGATACATCAAACAATGTCAGTGTTGTTGTATCGATACCAGAAAATTGTGGGTGTTACCCACGACCAATGAGCACTATCCAGTGCCAACTAAAACACGTATTGCAGGAGATTGAGATACTTAAAACTCAGCAGGGAACTTTACAAACCAGATACGAATGAAAATTCTATAGTCCAACTCAGACGATGAAGACTCTTGTCATGACAGAAACCAACTGGTTTTTAGCAAAAAGTAGAAGAAACAAAAAAAGAAAGGCTGAAGAATCACCACTGTCATAAATTCTAGCTCAACTGTCTTTGTTGCGCCAAAAGGCATTACAATAGAGCCATCTAACAAGTGGCTGTAGTGTGCTTTTTCACTTCTCTGCATTTTCCGAAGTTGTATAATGACAGTTGGTCGGTTTTTGTTTTATAACCTCATTTACGACTTTCTTGCATGGAACAAGCAGAAAAAAGAAATCGTTCCGGAGTATCAGCTTTCATCTTTCTTGTTTCAGGATTTCTCGGCCAACTA
Source organism: Neocrepidodera transversa (assembly GCA_963243735.1). Taxonomy (NCBI): domain Eukaryota; kingdom Metazoa; phylum Arthropoda; class Insecta; order Coleoptera; family Chrysomelidae; genus Neocrepidodera; species Neocrepidodera transversa. The sequence continues at coordinate 9,575,622 of OY725353.1, read as the reverse complement.
AGAAAAAAGAAAAGAGATGAAGAAAGAAAAAACATCTGAATATTTATTAATTTTTTTGCTGGCAACTGAAAATTCTGTACAAATAAAAATAAAATTATACACTTATTTAAAAACTAAAATTTATTAATCTATAACAGAACAGTGACGTATGCTTCTAGACGTTCACGTAGATATTCGGCCTCGATCTAAATATTTTGCCGAATTCTACAGTGGCTGTGTCCCCTTGGTACCCACCAACCTAGGATAGATATCGTGACTATCTATCGTTTTTTAAGTACATAGATATTTGGCGTATACAGAGTAGATTTTTGAAACTATGTATTCCGACAAAGTACAACTGATGATTCCTATAAGGATGAAACATGTATGGTAATGGTCGGAGTGTATAGTTTCAAAAACTTACTCTTTATTTTTTATTCAATCGGTTTTAAATTAAAGTTATGTATCAATTAAATACCATGATGAAAGACAAATCGGTCTCTATGACCTGACCTGAGATGGATTTCTGCCAGGTTTGGGTACAAAGATCGCTTTTACTTCCCTCCAGGATTCTGTTTCCAAACTGGCTCTGCCCAGGCTGCAAAGGGTTGTTGAAACGAGGTCAATTTTCCCTTGCAGCAGTGCAAGTATTATAACATCTGGTCCTGGTGATTTGTAGCTGTCAAACAAGTTATTTTATTCCATTATGAGTTATCACTTTCTTAGATCGCTTCTTTTTTACCCCGTTATGGAACGCAATCAGGTTTGGTAGGTTTGTTATTTCAGGGGTAACTAGGGCTTCTCATGAAATGAGATAAGGCGAGAATTTTCAAAATCTCGTCTCTGTCTCGTTAGATGAGAAAATAATAAGTCTCGTTTCAGTCTCGGTCTCGTCTCGTAACCGTTTGTCTCGTCTCGTCAAATCTCGTTATTGCTAGAACTTATTTCTAAGATAGTACAAAACGAGGTAATTATTAATTCTATTGTAATTTATAAATGCGTGATTATTTATTTATTTTTGTTTTTTATTATGACTTTACTTAATCATTTCCTACACAAATTATAATTATAAACATATTATTTTAGTATAAATTATTTTTTATATAAAAAATTACAATGGTCGAATTTGAACTGGAGAGCATGTTAATATTGATTTCGTTAGTTCTATTTTTAATTCAATTTATTTTAAAATGCTTTATTCTGCACACATACCTTCAACCTTCAACAACAAATGTAGTTTCTAGATACTCTTTAGGTATCTAAGACTTAACTGGGTCATAAAATTTATTACCCTCAAACTGTGTAGAAGTTCTAAAAAATTCGAAACACATTGAGAGTGTCATTTTATACATATAAAATAAAATATTTCATAGATAGTTACCAACTTTTAGATTTCGCAAATTTATCGTAACCTATGCAGACCTTTCTTTTATTATAAAATAGTTAAAGGTTTATACTGCTTGCTAGTTTATTGTTCTCAGAAATTGAGAAAAAAATTCTGAAGAAATATGAACGAGACTCTCGGGTCTCGCCGTATGTGGTCTCGGTATCGCATAAATAATTTTCAAAAAGGACTCGTCTCGCTCTCGTCTCGGTTTTACGAGAAGATACGAGACGAGACGAAAAAAGTATCGTTCTCGTGTGAAGCCCTAGGAGGAACTACCGTGGAGTCTGGAAAATGGGTTTGAAAAGAAGTAAACCCAAGGTTTCTTCCTTATTTTCTGTAAAGTTGCTGTTGAGATTTTTGATGGTTCCCGTTGGATTTTTGGTTAAAATTTTTGTTCTACTTTCTCTTCGCTACAGAACTTCCTGCAAGATTGCTTTTCAAAGTTCTTTGTTTCATTTCTTCCGGGTTTGCTAGTATACTTCTCAATTCCCAAAAATTGTTCTAGAAAAGTTTGTGTCTATTAAGACTTATTCTCAACTGTTTATTTTATTTTTATTTTTAGCACATTGTTATTGTGTCCCAAGAAACGTTATGTTTGTATTTGTTGATAATAATGATTCGGGAATTAATGCGATTTAACCTCAATTCTTTTTATTATGGCTTCGTTCAACGAATAAAATTTGAAATATATCAAAAAGTAAAATATTAATTAAAAAAAATTTTGGACTCCAGTCTAATTGATTTTTTGATGAATTTAGAAATAATTGACAAAAAAACGATGATATATTTCAAAATCCGTCCTTTCTTTCTTTTTGTGGGTATAAGGAAATTAAACTCAAATTAAATGTTATATTTGTTTTATTGAAGAAAGAAATTTTACTACAGATACTTTTTCTTTTACTTTTTGGGAAAATGGAACTTAGCTTGGTTTTGTCCTTATCACTGAGTTTTTTCCAAAGACTTCTTGGATCCGGCGGCAGAGAAAAGATGTCAGCCCAAAAGCAGCTTCTGATCTAGTAAGAAAGAAACTCGTACCAAAAAACTCGTTCCAAAAGACTCGTTTCAAGAAGAAAAAAATAAGACTAAAAAAATAAGACTAGTCCAGAAAAACCCCTATATATCAAGGGAAAGAAAAGAGATTTTCCATAAACGACAAATTATTATAAGTTGATTTTTCTGACTGATGAGTTAAAGAAAGGAATTGTTAACATGGGAAAGACATTTTATAGTCAGTATCAAAAAGAGGGAATTCAAGATAAGTTGATGAGGAGAGATATGACTCGAGGAAATTAAGAAGGGATATCAAGCGAGTCTGAAATTAAAGTATACTGAGCAGAAGAATAATGGAAATACAGGTTTTCACAGGGAAAAAAACGTAACATTACACTTTATATGAATTTCTGGCAATTTTTTCAGGATTGTATCTACCCTTTAATCTTCACCCAAAAAATCTAAAACATTCCGTTGAAAGAACGCTGTTTTCAAAATCTCGATTTTTTTTAGAATCCGATTCATAAAATTCTGAATATTGTCAAGTACTTATTGACTTTTTTAAATGATATCAACCTAAAATAAATAAACAATATCAAGAACAACTAAACTAAAAATAGGTCGTAAATCCAAAGCGATTTTGCGGATTATTGATTTGTACCATCAAATTAAGTAATGAAATTGGCCATCAAGGAGCCTCGACAAAAGAAACAAATGACGAAGGTAAACAATAGTAACACAACACCTTTATTGTCACTTTGATCTCACACTGAATGTCGTTGGGGGATCGTTTGTGTGTGTTGGTATTGTGTAGTAGAAAAAAATTTCAAACAATACTCGATAATAAGTGATGAGGGCTAATACATCAAGCAAAATCATAGAAAATCAATTTCTTCAAAATTAAATACAAATTTTGATGGATTAAGTCACTAATTTTAATTAAACGAAAAGTAATTTTTAATAAAAACACCAGCTAATGACCTTGAGTAAATTTTTTTTATACTGTATGTTTATCGTTTGTTTCAGAGTTGTTTTTTTGGTTCACCCTTTAGTTCCTGCTACCAACAACATCAAGAACACTACAAATCAGCACATTCACATGGTAAGTAAAACTACACTACATCATTAATAATAAACTTTTGTACGTGGCACCCTCTTTTAATTCAGTATTATTTTCAGGGCAAAAACTAAACGTTAATCTAATTTTTGTGTTCTGATACTTATTAGAAAGTGATTTGACAACTAAAAATCAAATCTTCCTTTGTTAGTATATAAATAAAAATATTCATCATTTGTAAAAAATTTTAACAGCAATTTTGTACGTACATTTCAGCATCATCATTCCCAACGGATTGGAGAGAGCCCTGGCATCAAGAAGGTAAGTAATACCAACTTGTTCATAATTAATAATCTAAATGCGAGCATTTAACCCCTCTTTAGTAGCGGGATCGTTTCGGTCTCGCTATCTCCGTCTGTGGAACTGAAAGTGAGCGAGACAGCCGCTATTGACAGCGAAATGGTCTTTGTATCTCCGCAACAAAGCTTTTCACCTGTTGTTACTTATCAATGATTCAGAAGGCTTAATAATGGACTCTACTCCGTGGGGAATTCTGTATACGTGTATTGCAAAAAATCGTTGTTACAGAGATTTCATTTAGTGAAAATGCGTTTATGATTTTATTCGTTCAAAACAAATAAATAAAATTATTATTTATTATAAATTAATCTTCATGTATGTAATAATGTTAGTAATATACGTCTTTATAATTATACTTATTTCAAATCTTTCTAGTCTCTTTGAGTCAGCCGCCTCAAGAGATTATTTAGGAACGCGCGAAATAGGTATAAATTCGATACGATCAAATTATAAAAATTATTAAGTCGAAATATTTAAATTTAATAAATATTTTAAAAATTTTCTAAGTACGGTAGTAGTATACCTATACCGGTTCCGCGCCACATCATCACTGCGAAGAAGTAGCCTCGTATTAGCTACCCTTATCCGAATAAAATATACCCTTAGAAGAGAATAGATTAGCTTAGCCTCGTTTAACCACCCCAAAGTAGCCCTAAATGACGTAGATAAGGCCTTTTCTCCATGAAACAACCCCTTTTGGCCATAAAACAACTCCGGGACAAACGACAATGACCAGAAGCGGTAGTTGAAGGTGGTCCCCCTAATCGAAAGCTGTTTTGGACCTGTTCGAGCTGTATTGGACCTGTTCGAAAGCTGTTTTGGACCTGTTCAAAAGCTTCTTGGACATGTTCGAAAGCTGTTTAGGACCTGTTCAAATCTGTTTCAGACCTATTCGCGCGCGCAATACCTGTGGTTAAAAAGTACTGCCTTCAACTATCGTTTCTGGTCATTGTCGTCGGTCTCGGGGTTGTTTTATGACCAAAAGGGGTTGTTTCATGGCCAAAAGGCTTTATCTACTTCGTTTAGGGCTACTTTGGGGTGGTTAAACGAGGCTAAGCTAATCCCTTCTCTTCTAAGGGTATCTTCTCTTCGGATAAGGGTAGCCAAGGGGAGGCTACTTCTTCGGATTGATGATGGAACTCGATGGACGTGGCGCAGAACCGGCATAGGTATACTACTTACGGTTCTGTTGAAATTTTACGTGAAAATGAATAGGACCGTACTTAAAAAAATCCTAAAGTGTAGTTGATTGTCAAAACCCAATAAAATCATTAAGTTTTCTATTTGGATTGATAGAGAAAAAATGTGGAATTTAACAATAAAATAAAAAGTATAGAACCGTATTTAAAAAAATATAGTTGAGGATGAGTCTTCAAAGGCGAAAAATTATTAGCTCTAATACCAACATTTTTTTTAAATATAAATTAAATTATGAAATATTTATTTCCAGGAAGCAGTTGCGGAACAGACGACAGTGAATCCTATAATACGGAATCAGATTTTCATCAACAGTCAACACTTAACAGTAAGTAACAATTACCAATAATTAACTACAATTTATAACGTTATTTAAATGGCATAAGAAACGCCAGTAGGACAGTGAATTAGAAAATGTTTTATAAAAGAAACTGATTCGGCTACGTATTAATAGATAACGGAATGAGTACCCAATTTTAAAAATTTGTAGTTATTAATAAATGTGCAAAGCGAAGCGCTAAAAAAATATTTATTATCTTATGGTTTATGTTAATTTTATACATATACAGAGTGTTATCGAAATACACGTACATACTAATACTAGTATGTCCAAAAACGAAAGGAGAGATTGTGTCTCTTCTCCAAGAGAATCTAAAGTAACTTTTTCCGAGCAAGGTTCAGTGGCGGATCCAGGACCAACCTCTGGGTGGGGTAGGGGGTATTTCTTCCCATATATGCAAATAACGGGGTTTTTTTTTAAATCTTCAGAATTTTACAAACACTATGATAAGCATCAGGTTAGAGTTGAGTTTTCCTCTTAACAAACTTTAGAAAAATTCTTGTTTTTAGAGGGGTGGGGGACTGAAATCACAAGCTTGCCCCAGCCTGGATCCGCCACTGGCGACATTATTTCTTAATTTTTTTCTTTAGGAAGAGAAAATGGAGTAAGAGGAAATATTTGCTTTATAAGTTTCAGGCATTGTACTTACTTCTAGGTAGTTACTTTTAGTTATAATTTTTTTACGGGTTGAAGGGGAAACCGAAGGAAGCAAAATTCTTAGTAACTATTTTAACTTATTGTAAATTTTTACTAACAATTTTTTTTAAAGTCGGAATGAAGTTAAAATATTTCTCCACTTTTTTCCATTCTTGTTTTTTGCCACATTTTTCCACCAATTTTTATAATTATTGTTTTTTGCGCAATTCCAACCTTCTTTTTTCCCTTCTTGTTTTTTGCCCCATTTCCCTCCTTTTTATACAACTACATTTTTCGACCTTTTTGTTTGTTTGTCCTGGATTTTCCCCTTTTTTGTTTTACACTTTTTTTGTCGCGTTTCCCTACCTTTTATTAAACAACCATTATTTTTGGCCACTTTTTCCTCATATTTTCTCCCGAGACGCCTCATTTTTCTCCCTTTTTTTATAACTACATTTTTTGCCAGTTTTGTTTCCCCTTTGTTTCCCATTTCTGTTGCCTCATTTTTCTCACTTGTTTTTTTAGCTGCATTTTCCCGCATTCATTATAATTATTGTTTTTTGTTTCATTATTTCCCCCTAGATTTGTTTTTGATCTTTCTTTTCTCCTTTTTTGAAACTATTGTTTTTTTTTACCCTTTTTTCTCCCCTTTTTTTTTACTTTTTTGACACATTTTTATCCATTTCTTCGAGTTTTTTTGCCCCATTTCTTCCCATTTGGTGTTTTTTCTACAATTTATTAAAACATGTGTTTTTCCCATTTGTGTTTTTTGCCACATTTGTTTCCCATTTGTTTTTGCCTCATTTTTTCCTTCCTCTTTTTTCCCACTTTTTGCTCCATTGTTGTTCCTACAAATTTTTAACACTTGTGTTTTTTTCTCCACTCTTTTTCCCACTTGTGTTTTAAGCCAATTTTTTTCTTCCTTATTCGCAACTATTGTTTTTTCACCACTTTTTCCCCGCGTACTTCTTTACCTTGTCACATTTTTTCTCTTTTCTTTGAACTTCTTGCCCCATCTTTTTCCCACTTGTGTTTTTTGCTACATTTGTTTCCTACTTGTCTTTTTTGCTCCTTTTTTCGTCTTTTACAACGGCTCTGTCCATTCATCCGTCCATCTGTCCGTTCGTCTGTTTGTCTGTCTGTCCGACTGCGACAAGATTCAACTCAGAAACAGTAATAGATACCGATTAACAGACAACGGTAATCGACTCAGCATTGTTAAAATCCCTTAAAATGATATTAGTTTTTGACTTATGACTTCAAGGTCATTTTAAAATTTTCGAAAACTCGAAAAATTAGGACAAAATATTGTCGGTTTTCACTTTGTCCCATTTATTCCCCTACTTTTTTTCTCACATTTATTTTTTGCCCCCTTTTCCTTTTTTTACAACTCATGAAAAAAATGGGCTAATATTTTCTCCTTTTTTTCAACAATTATTTTTTCCCTCATTTTGCCCCTATTTTTATAACTATTGTTTTTTTGCCACTTTTTATCTCTACTCCAATATATTTACTAACGTGCCTAAACATCACCGTGGCATGCGTCTGTTTTTATATTAATTTTCAAAAATTTATATCTCCTTTAACTACAGCTATTTTTTTTAAATATTATTTTTCCAGGTAGTGCTACTTTTGACTTTAATGTTTGTGAACAAAATAATGCAGTTTTTTTCGGAGCTTAAAATTATTTCTGGCGCAGTTGGTAGGATTCTGCGGAGTTTTGCTGGTGATAATTATTCTAAATTTCCCAAGGGTCGTATAAATTTCTGATCGCCAAACAAAAATTAAAATGTGAATTATCTGATCACATTTTCTATTTTTCGTTTATATCAATGTAAAGGTAAAACGAAATATTTCTGATTTCAACGTTACAAAGAAAACTTATTAAATATGCCTTCGCAGACTTTGTCGGCAATAACGAATTTTCTCGATGACGTGACATTCAGGTATAGGGATAAAAGAGGAATATATTTACTTTCTATGTGTATGTAATTGTTGAGCAAGCACAGAGGCGGTTAAGTAGAAGGCAGTAATCTGGTAACACGCTGTGCTCAGAGATCAACCTGTCAGTAGTTCTTTTGGAAAGACGCGACATCCATTTAGTTTGTATATGCTGTTTCGCGACGGGATACACCCTCTTTATAATGATGTCAGGTTTTCTCTCATTTCTAGCCCTTTAGGAAACGTTTACCGCTTATCTAGGCATCAACTTTAAACAGATATTATAAGTACAAATTTTGTAGTTAGAGGAAAAAATAAAGTTTTTTTCTAACAAGATAAGTTGACAAGTGACAGTAAATTTTAACACACCAAAATACGGAAGAGGAACAAAAATAAGCAGTAAAAATAGATAGATAAGATAAACAGTTAGCAATTATAAATTTTAAGTTAGGAAAGAAGAAGAAGACGAGGATACTGACAGATGACAAGTGACAGTAGGAAGAAAAATAAATGTTGGGTTACGACATGGATGAAGAAATGTAAACAAAGGGCTCCAGGAGAGAATAAGAACTATTGATTGGAAATGTGTAGCGACAGGGAACAACTAAAAGGAGAATAAATTATTAAACGGTTTATAGGGTTTATAAAGGTAAGAGAGACAGAATATGATCTAAAATTAAATAATGTCTCACTAATTTTCTTTAGGATGTAATTGGACAATGGAAATTGTCATTGTGAAGACAATATTTAATTTTGAACATCTCTGATAGGTTAACTGTCGGTAGATAGAACGTTCATTAACTTTAACGGTTCTGTAACTAATGACAATGACGTTTAGATTGTGACAATTGTACAAGAAATCAACTTGTAAAGTTTTATTCTAAACGTCATTGCCTTGACTTACTGAGTTTTTGAAGTTAAAGGACGTTCTATCTACTGACAGTAAGTCTATTACCTTTTTGGCAGTTTCTGAAGTCAGACGGAGACGGAATGTTTACAGAAAAGAATGTAGTTGGAAAATGAAGAGGTGTTGGTAATGGCTGTATCAGTGGTTCTAATGTGTTCTTTAATTCTAGTTACAAGTTCTCGACCTAACTGGCCGATATAGAGTGAATTACAATCAGAGCAGTAGTAGTTTTACTAATTACAACTAACTTAAAATTATGGCAACCTTCTTTCGAATGTAGTATTAGTCGTAACAGTTAAACTTCTGCCCGACAGTTAGAAACACTTGCACACGGACTTCACACACGTAGAAAATCTTACCGTATACCATGATTCAATTACTGATCATCAGTTTGATTTGGAATTCAAATTCGAGTTGCAGCTGGAGTTGCAGTTCGAGTTGCAGTTCGAGTTACAGTTCGAGTTCAAGTTGGACTTCCAGTTCGAGTTCGAGCCGAGATCCAGATCCAGCTATAGTACGAGTTTAGCGACCTTTATACCTAGGTTGATCTATGCTAGGTACCGTCCGACACATCAGAGTAACAACCTTGTTGCACCTCATGATTTTTATTTGTTTTGATCCCAGCAGCGAATAACCAGGCAATCAACTCATTAGGACAAGTAAAGCACGCAATTTTGGTGGCTAAGGCATTAGTTGAGACCATAACGACCACTGTGTAATGCTCTTTGCGTCGTCAAGCGGTGTTTTGGCGCCTTCGTTCAGGATTCGGATATCCTCTGTAGCTAAATTCTGTTTATAGTGTAAAGGCCACTTGCTCGGGCAGCGTCAGTGAAAAAAGAATACTCCAGGGGTCGTTTATGGTATCGACCAATGCGTTTTAGGTCAGTAAGGTGGGTTTTACTTGCTCCACTGAGTTGAGTATCTGAGTATTTGCTGTGTTACTGGTGATGCAGTACATAAGACCAGGCATCTCTAGTCAGCTTTGAGCAAGCTCGGAGCAGACTCACTAGAATATTTTAAATCACGGTATACCTTACTGTTCGTGGTGTCCAAGCGGCATAAGCGCAAGTGTCTCCATCGTTCGAACGGAGTGTGAACTTTATACACGGATTGAGTTTGAGCCTATATTCAGTGGAAGATCACGGTGTTTATAATATGTGGTGGAAGGTGGCCGTGTTTATTATAATTTTCGTATTCACGGTGCATTTTGATTTTACCTATTTACGATCAATTACTGATCGCGATATTTTTAATAAAAAGTATTTTTAATAACGGATTTTAGAGGAAGTTAATTATAATAATTATTTTAAAAATGTTAGGATAAAACTGCGGTATTATAATTAATATTAATGAGAAAAATTATTAAAAACGGAGATTAGGGACTAAAAAAATCTTGTTACAACTGGAGTGTTAATTATTTATTGATGCTGCCATGTGCAAGTAACCTTCATATTATAAACGGAAGGTGGAACCCGAGGAGATCTGTTACCTGGACCAAGGCGTTAAAAGACCGTGCGGCGACGAAAAGAACGTTACACAGTTAACTAGAAAGTATTGCAGATTATTATTAGTTTTAAAAGTTACATTATTATGTTTATTAAAAAGTTCGGAATTTTATATGAAATGTGGCCCAAAACGTGAAAAGAACCTGAAAAACTCTTGTTTGTTTGAGATTAGAATTCAATAGTGAATTTAATGCGAGGGTGGAGAGTGTTATTTGTTTTAAACTTTTTCCGATTTTTTTTCCACTCTTGTTTTTTCCACACCTGTTTTTTCTCATTTTATTGTCCCTTTTTCTCATTTTTCCATCTTTTTGCCAACCATTTTTCCCCATTTTATTTTCCTACTCTGAATGTATGGCGGAGAAAGAAAAACTAACAAAGCTAAAACATTTTAAATTTGCGCTTAGCATTCCGTCTAATTCAGTAGCCTGACGTCATTTCTCCTAACTAGTGTACGAGACCTGATTGTAAAGAAAGCAACGTATCGGGATTCTTCATTTTCATTATTCCTCGCATATATAAAAGTTAGTTTTACTATTTTTCTCGTACGATGCACGGTTCACGAGATATTTCACAAAACGCTCGCAGCCCTCGTCCGCCAACTTGAATTTACCTTCAGAGGATACGTTCTTCCGTAGAAGATTGCAGAAAAAAGTAGCTGGACCTTGGACTATATTTTATTGTATGACAGTTAATAAATTACGATGACGGAAATTAAATTAAAGTCAGACATGCGTCAATAGAGTCGTGGAATAGAGTAAGAGTTTTAGTTTATAGTAACGGCGCTTTGGCTATGCGGATACGTGACGTCATACACACCACAATCCGTGAGAAAAAGCAACAACTTTAATATTATATTTCTCCTTTAATATTATATTTATCCGTCATTTATTGACCGATTTCAAAAATGTTTTTACCGATTTATCAGTTTTTGTCTATATTTTAGTTAAATGTAAAAACATATTATATTATTACTATCATGAAACTTCTCCATTATTCAATAAAGGCTAAAGATATACAGAGAAATAAAATAAGTATTCACCCAAGTATAAAATTTTCATATTTTCATATTTCAAATTAAACAACACTTTGGGACACCCTATATTAAGTTAAAAGAATGCAGGCCAGAGAAAAAAAACTAAATTAAGTAACTATGCACGCTATGTCTAAACTCAATACATTTCCACGGAATTTATCATAAAGACACGTTTCAAAGTTCAAAAAAAGAGTTGATGATTTCTCAAAAAACCCACCAGCTAATAAAAAAAAAAACAAAAATAATACCTTCGAACGGGGAGGCAGTACATCACAGTAACTGCCGTTACCACAGCTATAGTAGGCGTCAAGCGCACGTCGCGACACGGTTACGAGAGATAAGGGGACAAAAAAATTAATTAGTCGTGAACCAACCTTTGACCAGTCAGAAACCAAAAAAAAAGAAAAAAAAGACGGTAAATTTTCACCTCCGGTGATGGTATTTCTTTGTTTCATATTTTTTTTTTTACTCTGGGATTGATTTGATTGTTTCGATAGTTAGATTTGTTTAGGTTTATTTTTTGTCCCACTTGTTTTTCCCCTCTTCACTGTCGTTTTTGTCCCATTTTTTCCCCTTTATTTTCCACTTTTTCCCATTTTATTTTTCTACTTTTTTATCACTTTTTTAATAATAGAAAATAATCGAGAGATTGATTGCTTTCATTGTTTCAAACTTTGCTTAGCTTGGCTCTAAGTGGAACTTTTTTCCCAACTTATTACGCTATTTACCCATTTTTTCCCTGCCTTTTTTCCACATTTTTCCAATTTAATTTTCCCATTTTTCTTATCACTTTTTTTTCAACTTGTTTAGTTGGCCTAACTCCAGATTAACTATTGCCTGAATGTGGCTTAACTCCAGCCTAACTTCTAACCTAACTCCCAAACTAACTATCTTATCATAGTTATTTATTTCACTTCAGCAAAAGATGACGAAAACCGTTGAACGACGCATTTTATAAACATTCAAACAAGGGCGTAAATAACTTCTTTTCCTGGGGGGTACTTCTTTTCCCACTTCCTAACCAAACTTTTAGACAAATATGTTTTTCCGTTATTACATTTCATATAGTTTATTTCTTCTTTTCGTGCTATATTTTGGTATCCTGGTATCCCCCTTTACCTCCCTATATCTACGCCCTTGCGTCCAAATCATCGATACTTGAAATGGGTAAAGGTAAAGGTGAAAGATAACAAATTAAAATAACCTTTGAAAATAACCGTTATAAAAATATTAAAAAAAAACAGTGCTTATAAAATTGTAATTTATATCAAAAATAGATAATGTTTATCTGTAATTTTGCTGGAATCTTGCTATAAAAGAATATGTAGAAATGTTTAGACCTTTTGAATTTTTTTATTTGTTTGACAGAATTTTTCTTAACGATGTGATTCAAAATATTGTTGACGTGTTATTTTTACTTACAGATTTAAAAACAGAAACAAGTTCAACGGATGTTCTTCAAAATAACAAATCTCACAGTTATCCACCGAATTATACAACTAGTACAAATTTTGATGGAATATATTCTAATAGTTATCAACATGCAGGTTGCTTTTATTCCAATTCGTTATATAATAAAATATCGAATTCAGTGGTCCGAGTAGAACATCCTGAGGTTACAAATTTAACAGCGACGCCTGAAAGTCAAATTCCTATTAAACAAGAACCTGCTGATAAAGAGTACAAAGGTAAGTCAATTTCATTCTATACACTAATTTATAAAAATATTAATTATTATTTTAAATGTCAATTTTTTACCTTTGTTTTTTTTTAATCCACTTAACAAAAATTAAAGAAAAACAAATTTTTATTCAAATCTTCAAACATTTCAAAATTCGCAGCAAGTACGCGTACCCACACAATCTATCATCGATATGGAAAACGTGATGAAAATATCGTGTAGCTTTATTGAAAATCAAAATTCATTCTTTCGTTATTAAAATCTACATAGAGTGCCACCCACGGATATAAACACATTATTTGAAAACGCGTTTTGACTTTAACCAGCTTTTTTTCGGCTTCGAAGCCGCGGGGATTAAATTCGATTATGGACCGACAAACTGTGCATTCGATGTTGCTATACATGACGCGAATAGCTTTAAGATGTCTTATTAATTTTCAATGTTAGCACTATCGATTTAGACTGAATTTTATACAGGGTATTACACAATTAATGGAAAATATTTAAATTAGAAAATGTAAGTACAAACACTTATTGTACTTGAAGAATTATTACCTAATTTTACTGCCTCAGTTTAGGGACTAAAGTACCACTTTTATGTCAGTATGGCCAACGACAGAGCTCCAGCCTTATGAGCAAGAGGACCTAGATTCGAACCTCCGACACGTCGGTTCTTTTAAGTGGTTTATCAATAGAAACTGAAGCCTCCTTCGCTTCGAAGATGGCTGCCGCAGTTGCAGTTGACATGTTTGGAAGTATTAACCAAAGAAGACGTAACAGCCTGGAAATAAACAAATATACTGACGCCGGCCGTCAACTAATCGACTATACAGGGAGGAAAGTTACCAGTCAGTCAGGAGATTAGGAGCCTCACCCAAGAAGAAAGCTCAAACGTTAAATTCTCTAACATTTTACTATGTTGCTGAAACACAGAAATCATTCCAGGCCGAAAAAATTTTCAACAGGATGGAAAAAGTATTAGGAAGGGAGAGAATTCACCAAACATGACAGGAATTAGCAAAAATTGATGACCAACTACATTTAAAACCGAGTCATCTACTAGAATGGAAAAAATCGATAGAGTAACACTGAATTCTCTGGAAACAACTCTACAGTTATACAAAGAGATACAAAAACAACTCGAGACTTTCTAAAAACAGATTAGAAATAAATTTAAATTAACTTATCAAATCGACCACTCACGAATGATGAAACGAGCTAACTAGCCAAAGGAGGAAACTTCAGTATAACTCTTTGGACAATACCTACAGAAGAGCCAATCATTGCCAATATAGAAGCTGGAATTGGGAAACTACTTACTGCTGTCAAGGAAGAGGTACCTAGTGAACCTGCAGGAATTCTCAGAAAAGCTAAACCACCAACCATCATAAGAAGTCTCAATAAGGATGAAAATATCACAATGTATTAGTCGTTATAAACGACAAGTGAAAGATTAATGATCTGGACAATTAGGATACTTAACAAAAATTACCGAAAGATCCAATATAGATCGTCATTAACAAACATTCACAAAGATAATGTACCTTTAAGAACAATATCAAGTGACATAGGATCACCAATTTACAACCTGGAGAAGTAACTTGCGAAAATTCTACGAACACACGTGGACAAAACAAAATTGTACACCTTAGGCCGTAACGACATCCTAGTCAGTTTCGACATCATATAATTATTTACAAATATGCCATGTCAGCTATATAGACTTTTTCAGAACACATTAACCTTTTCCCACACTCGCTCACAACAACATATTTTCAGAGGAACTAAACATTCTATAAAAAAAAAATTAACGGAGTCACCATGGAAAGTGTGTGAATCAGAGTGAATGTATTTAGTAGATTTGTGGACTTGTAATAGAAGTTTGGTTCAAAAAAATCACACATAAGCTATCGCGTGATCGAATAAAGATTTCGAAGGACCACCCTATAATTATTACACGTTTAGGGGACGTGGGACAATAAAACATATCGTCCTGCTTTCTGATAAGAGTTAATCAGCAAGCTTTAAACGTTAAAGGTTAACACATACATTTACAATAATTAAACAATGTTTATCTAATAGTAAACAACAACAATAGAAGTTCAGCTAATAGTAAACAACAACAATTAAACAGAAATTCATCTACTAGTAAACAACAATTAAATTCTACTAGTAAACGACAACAATTAAATACGTAATGTTTGATACAGTATATTTAAATGAAAGTAAGAACAAGACATAAATAGTTCCGAATATAGCACAATGCATTTTACAATAGCGCATATAAAAAAGATATAATTACAGAAAAAGGGTGTCCATAAGAGGAGCTCTCCCTTGGTATATCCTGGACCGTATCCTAAGGAATTCTAAATTGGTCTGTTAGTTTTGGCAACACCGCTCTCATGCACGATGATCCATATGATTGATTGATAGAAATAGACCCGTGGTCTTTGCATATTTGTAATAAAATGGAAAAGATCTGTTACCTTAAATTCCACACATTAGACATTATAATTTAGGTTTAAAACCATACACAGGTAGATAACGATGCACTATATTAATGTACATGTTAACTGCTCGACGGTTAAAGTGGAAGAGAGGGTTGTCACGGTGCTCACCTTGGCGGGAGCCGTTGTTGAGAAAAAAGAGAACTAAACAGTGGCGTAGCAGAGTTTCAAAAGTTAAAGTGATTTTAACAGAAAGTCCACTCAGTCCAGTTATGTCCAATTTTTACGTGGAAACTACCAAAACATTGGCTGAGGTATGTAGATGATATATTTGTAGCCTGGGGTCATTTAACAGAAGACCTGGTTAAGAACAATACCAAGGAACTGTCTATCTACCGTACATAGAAGGTTTCATTGACCGGATTTGGAAAATCTTAAAGAAAAAGAAAATCAGTTCCCAACAAAGAGAATAAGACAGTATCCAAAAACAGCAAAAATCCTTTCATATCAGCAGGAGTCTATAGAATTCCGTGCACTTGTCGAAAAGCGTACGTACGACAAATAAATGAAGTTATCGTTTAGGACAAACAGAAAAGTTCGCCGAACATATATTATCTAGAAGATTCTTTTCGAAAACACCGACCTACCAGCAACATCAAGATAATGCTAGACCAGATTGAACATGGAAGCAATAGAAATATACAAACATAAATAGAACTTCACATGTTTCTTTGAGATCAAATCTCACGTAACGTAATAAGAATCTGAACCTCTTGCCAAACTTTAATTCCAGATCTATTTGTTATCCACAAATCGTCAGTATTTAGATGATTTGTATTGTAAATTCCAGCCATATGTAGAAGACCTATTAGAGCACAAATTTAAACTGAGTTAGTCAAATTAGAATTTCTTTTACGAGAGAAATTATAAGTAATTGACTCTATATAATTATTTATACCTAGCATTATCATATTTATCATTTCATTATTTATAAAATACTCTCATATTTGTTATGGGTCAGTTGAAGCTTTTTTATCCCAACGAGTAACTTCTTTGAAGATATATGAATGTTTGGTAGAATTATAATTTGCTATATCTTCCGCATCTTGTTCTGTATCGAAATCTCCAAATCTTGTTTTTCATCATCAGATTGGTCAAATCTTCTTATTAAAAAAAGTTTGGAATGATTTGGACAATTTCAGAAGAATTTCTATAATTTTATACCATTCTAGACAATTTATAGATGAATTTTTATAATTTTAGACCATTAGATTTTTTTTAACAATTTTAACATTGTCACAATATTTCTGGAAGGCTACTAAATTTTTCTGATGGGCCAAAATTTTTAGTTTGAAAATAAAAGATTTTAGAATATTTTAAAGCCTTTCTATAATTATAGACCATTTTAGACGATTTAAAGATGAAATTTTATAATTTTGGACCATTAGAATTTTGTTTTTAACAATTTTAACAATGTCAGAATATTTTCGGAAGGCTACTAAATTTTTCTGTTGTGCCGGAATTTTTAGTTAATTTTAGAATATTTTAAAACCTCTTTGACAATCTTAAAAAAAATTGAAATAATTTGAACAATTTCAGAGAATTTTTAGAAGATTTTCTATAATTTTAGACCATTCTAGATAATTTATAGATGAATTTTTATAATCTTAGACCATTAGAAATTTTTTTATAAAAATTTTAACAGTGTCGGAAGATTTTTGGAAGGCTATTAAATTTTTCTGATGTGCCGGAATTTTAAGTTGATTTTAAAATATTTTATAGCCTTTTTGATGGCCTTAAAAAAATTGGAAATAATTTGAAAAATTTCAGAGAATTTTTAGAAGATTTTCTATAATTTTAGACCATTCTAGATAATTTATAGATGAATTTTTATAATCTTAGACCATTAGAAATTTTTTTATAAAAATTTTAACAGTGTAGGAAGATTTTTGGAAGGCTATTAAATTTTTCTGATGTGCCGGAATTTTAAGTTGATTTTAAAATATTTTATAGCCTTTTTGATGTCCTTAAATAAATTGGAAATAATTTGAACAATTTCAGAGAATTTTTAGAAGATTTTCTATAATTTTAGACCATTCTAGATAATTTATAGATGAATTTTTATAATCTTAGACCATTAGAAATTTTTTTATAAAAATTTTAACAGTGTAGGAAGATTTTTGGAAGGCTATTAAATTTTTCTGACGTGCCGGAATTTTAAGTTGATTTTAAATTATTTTATAGCCTTTTTGATGGCCTTCAAAAAATTGGAAATAATTTGAACAATTTCAGAGAATTTTTAGAAGAATTTCTATAATTTTTGACGATTCTAGACAATTTATAGATGAATTTTTATAATTTTAGACCATTAGATTTTTTTTTAAATAATTTTGTGTCAGAAAATTTTTGGAAGGCTACTAAATTTTTCTGATATGTCGGAATTTTTAGTTGATTTTAGAGTATTTTACAGCCTTTTTGACCCTCTAAAATTTGGAATAATTCGGACAATTTCAGTGATTTTTTGAAAGAATTTCTATAACACTATTCTATACAATTTATAGATGAGTTTTGATAATGTTAGACCATTCGAATTTTGTTTATCAATTTTAACAGTGTCAGAAGATTTTTGGAAGGGCTTCTATATCTTGCAATATTTGCAAAGCCGAGTCTGTTCTCTTTCATAGGAGCAAGTGATATATTCTGATAAAAAACAATTAATGTTGATAAAGAATAGAAAGAATGAAACAAATTACATTGAGATTGAAAAATAACAAAATAAAACTGGTTTAGCTGAGTAGTGGCGTAGGATTCTGAGACCGAAAACAGGCAAAACAGACTATACGTTTAGCCAATCACAAATAAATAAATACTGATTACCTGTCGCCTTAAAAAACGGGAAACGATAGTCAGAATCTCCCTACATATTCGTAACCATTCCGATATTTCTGTTCTTCGGTCTCCTAGACAAGTGCGGCACCACTGGAAGGTTAAATATAAAAATAAAAATAAACAACTTGGTACTTAACTGATTTCTTGCTGATCAGTGTCAGATCGTCAGAAATCACTTAATGCGCATGCGAATGGTGGAAAGACCAGTGCAAAGAGCGCTAAACGCATATAAATGGCACACTCGACGCGAAGGAGGGTTCAGTGCTATTGAAAATGGATACCGCAGTTGCAGTCTAAACGTTTGAAAGTGATAACAACCTAGAAATAAACAATTACAAATTTTAAAAATTTCCATTTTTTATGTTTTCGGTGAAGAAACGAAAAAAAAGAACTGCAAACAATAAAAATTATTTTATCTATAAACAAAAGCCTTAAAAACAATTTCATTCGGTTAAACGTACATTTTTTTTATATTTTTGAAATTACAAAAAAATGGGAGAGTAATGTTTTTTCCTGAAGTTGTATTTAAAATTTAATCCGACGTTTCATGTTCGGAGAGCCACCTTCACCTTAAATTCTTCAAATATCAGATACCTTATCTTTAATCACCAAATTTAATTCAAATGACTTTTACTCGACAAATTTAACCATATTCAGTGTTTTTTTTTATAAAAATAAAATTAATATACAATTTTACACATAAGTATATATTTTCATTATTAATAATTATTAATCTACTTATATAATTTGGAAAGAAATTAATTAAAAAAGTTTTTAACGAAAATAAAAATAAAAAAAAATAAACAGAAAGCACGATCATGGTAATGTAGTAATAAGGGGTTTAATAATAATCCGCTTGTTTGCTAAAATAAACTTGCATCCACCGACGGTTTACGTTTAATGAAGCCCTCGGGTCTATCGTAGCAAGAGCCGAAGATTTTAATTGAAACTAATCAATATTAATACAGCTATTAAATGCACCCTTAGTCCATTACGTTTTATCATAATGTATGCAAATTCAAACTAGGTACCTAGCCATTAAACTAAATCCCTCGTTGAATTGGTTGCATATGTTTATTTGTCACTAACCTACATGTATTATACAGGGTGTTCCAAATGAAAGTTTACCCTGTTTTTTATGAAGTTTATTTACATTAATACAGAGTGTTTTAATTTATTTAAAATCAATGGAAAATCCTATATATTTTGATGGCATTTAAAGGAGCGATTCATTTTCTGTTAAAAAATGTATAGTTTTATATCTTTTGTTTTCTTAATAATAAAGATATTTGAGTTTTTAAGAAACATTACATTTTTCTTAAAGGAAAAAGTGATATTCAATAAAAATTAACAATTCTGAGCAACAAAACATAACACAAGAACTAAAATTTTAATTGATCCACTCAGTATAGCGCAATCTCTAAGTGCAGTACTTCAATGAAGCTCAAAACAAGTTACACAGTAGTGAATGGCGGCTTTATTCTCCGAGTCAAATGGAATGTTGTTACCAGCTTCTCTTCCATCTGCCAACAGTTCGTATCATCTATAATCAATTCTTACGGTTACAATTCGGCTGTAGTGTTTGAATGGTATGAAGAAGTCAATTCCACCAAAGAAGTGGAGAGACACAACTAAATTTTCGGTGGAGGAAAACTTTTATGCTAATGAGAAAAACCAGATCATGACCACGCGAGGGATACAGGCCACTACCTCCCCAGGAGATGCTGATGATTGCATTATAAGATGTGGTTCTAGACAAGATGACTTCTTATTGTTGTAATTAAAGAAAACGTAGATTTGCGTCTACTGCTAACAGTTGCGACGACACTTCGGTCGTTGCGGGTCACTTTGGCGCCTTAGTCCAGGTTTCGGATTTCCTCTGGCGCCACCTTCCGTTTTAAGTGTGAAGGCCACTTGCTCAGGCAGCTTCAGTGGAGAAAGAAATACTCCAGGGGTCGTTATGGTCTCGACCAATCCCGTGTCGGCCGGTAGGGCAGACTTTACTTGCCCTCCTGGGCTGCGTTCCGGAGTATCCGCTGCTATAAGGTTAACGTATGGACAGAAAAAGAAATAAAAATCAATTAGTTCGATATACCAATTTATTTCAAAGAAATCTAAACTTTATCAGAGAGTGTGTAACGAAATCCCAAGACTCAAGCGAAAATAAAGAAAAATGCGTGCGGGGTGAGAGACGGCGAAAATGATGCGAGTGAAACAATGCGTGCGGGTGCCCAATGAAATGTTTGAAATCTTACAGGTCGGAGAGTATATTTATTTTAAAGCTATTTTTCGTCCAACCCTGGTATATAATATAAAATGACTGAATGAATCCCCGGTACATGAATTCTCTAGGAAGTAAATCGAGAAAACTCGCCTGAAATACTTCCTTGGCTCCGGACTGGGCCCAACGGTAGTAGTAAATCGGGAAACCTCGCCTGAAATACTATCTATCGTTCTCCCCCGGTACAACAAACAATTTCCCCTTTTCAACTAGGTTTCCAAGAAATTAAATCGGGAAAACTCGCCAGAAATAATTCCTTCGTTCCGGACTGGGCTTAAAACGATAGCAGTAAATCGGGAAAACTCACCAGAAATACTACCTATCGCCGACCCCCGGTATAACAATCAATAAATATCCCCTGAATATAAATTAAATTGCCCACCAACTTTAAAATAAATAATACTCGAAATTTCCTGTATTAAACCATATATAAATGTCTCACCGGTAAATCCTTCAGGTACGGCTTGCCACTGGTACGGCTTGTCACTGGAACGGCTCTTGGTCTGGTTTCAGGACGGTTGGTCTGGTTCAAATCTCTAATTGAACTGCTCCGAACCCAACGGAGCTCGAACTGAACTCATTTAATAAATCGCAAGCCGTGCTATACCATGCGATCGGTTGGGTACCTGTCGCGAGGCGAAGTCTGCCTTTAGCGGTTCCATCTTCCGGACGACGTGTGAACTTTGTGCAATCGCGTTCGACAAATTCGACGGGAGATCGCGGTGCTTTACGTTTCACGGTGTATTTCTGGTTTATCTATTTACGGTCTATTGCCGGTCGCACTAATTATAACAAGTATTAGGGAAAAATTAATAAATAAAAAATAATACGATCGGAGATTAGGAAGTTAAAACAATGACAAATTCGTAACTTCGTTACACACCCTTCCCACTTCGGGAAAAAAAAATTATTACATACATTTTTTTTTACACATAAAATACCACTGGAATTCAAAATCAAATCAAAATAAGTTCAAAAACCCTATCAGGTGCCTACCCCTTCTAAATGGCCGAACCCTGTATTAAGGGGCAGGTACGCCTGTTACAAAAAACTAACTATATATAAAAGGAACTCAACGGCGACTTGGCTGATGTCTTCAGATGTCGGGGTCAGGTCACATGCTGGTCCATAGGCTGGTCTGAAAGGTAAGGTGCTAGATTAACGGGGAACGGCATCGGTAACATGAGCCGGGCGTGTTTTCCAGGTGATATCACTCAGGTGACGGCGTACGGTCTGGAATACTTAGGGACGAATTTCGCGGCGATACCTTTTCCGACGGAGGAAAGGTGATGTTCCCGTCTTATAACTTGGTACCCGACGTTGCAGCCTCTCGGTGTGCTGGACGTCTTCGGCCTGCTCGGTCTCTTCAGTGTCGTTCGGTTCGGGCGGTGACGGAGTACGGTAGATGGCTCCTTCTTTTTCTTTTTTTCTTCGGTATTTCCACTCTCGGTATCTGGGTCTGGGAGGTTGTAGCGGCATCTTTTGCTGTCGATTTCCCTGAGAGCAGATTAAGGCTGGTCCTTCTTCGATGGGGAAGCATGGTACGGGCCATGAATCCACCGCGACGGAGCGGTTGTCCACCAAATCATGTTTAGAAGCGGATTCTAAATGGGAAGCCTTTAGCTGGTTCTCCGGGAAAGTCACGGTTCCTGGGATTGCTACACGAGCACCAGTGTCAACGGAAGCACTCGGTTCTTCTTGACACTTCTGTGGTTCGGCTATCTGATTCCCTACATCCGGAATTGTAGCCTCATTTTCCATAGAGGAAACGCTGATGCCGGTTGGCATGTCTACTTGTAAACGGATGTGACTGTCTTCACTAGGTATGACGGGTGCGGTATCATGAGGGCGTTGCTGCACAGGTCTCGTTTCCGGGCAGCATTCTGGCGGTTTTTCCGACCGCGGACAAGGGCAGTTGCGGGACATGATTCCTTCTCTTTTACACCTCGAGCAAAAGATCCGGGCCGCCTCTCTACATGGGCTTCTCACATGTCGCGTCTGGCCACAACGCCAACACTCTTCGTTCCTTTCGGTGGATCCTTTAGTGATTGGGGTTGCTGGCATCTGCTGGTTTGTCTCGGTACGGTCTACGTTATTTCCGGCTATGACGGAGGCGGTAGGAAATGTTCCTGGTAGGGGGGTAGGAGTATTTCTAAACGGGAGAGACTGAGGGGCAAAATTGGTAAAATACGGAATAGGCGAAGCAGGGGGAAAAGATATGTACGGAAGTGGGGCAGTAATGCGGTGTGGAATGGGTGTAACGGTCGACTGGGTTAGTTCGATTTCGGATCGGAGTGACTCATATTCTCTGACGGCCTTGATAAATCCTTTCACGTTACGGAAGTCGGATCTGCGGATATGAAGTCGAAATTCAGGATGCAGATTTCGATAGAGCCACTGCAGTTCTTGATCTATCGTCATGCCTCCATGTCGGCGAATTAGCGTCTGTAGGTCGGTGATATAGGAGGTGGCGGTTTCCTCCAGCTGCTGCGTCCTCCTACTGATGGCGACCTCTAGGTCAACGCGGTAATTGACGGGGAAGAAGAAATTTCGAAAGGCGGTGCAAAATTCTTCCCAGGTCGACCAAGATCGTCGGTTATTTCTAAACCACATGGCAGGCATCCCTTGTAGTAGGTCGGGCATGACCTGCAGGAGTCGGTCAGCGGTGATTCCATGATACTCTCGAATTTCCTCTATCCTTTCTAGAAATTCGGCGGGATCGTCAGTATCGTCGAATGTGACACACCAGTCCTCTATCATCAGTGGCAGCATTACGGTGCTTTGGACGTCTTACTCGGTCGAGTCTCTAATGCTGACTGGTAATCCTTTCTGAACTTTCGGCATCTTCTCAGTATTTCAACGGTTTTCACTCGGTTCACTTCTGCACCAAATTTATGATTCGCACGTCTTGCTCGGTCAGGTGTCGGATTTCAACTCCTATTCTCTCCTAATGTACAAAAGTGTCTCCAACAGCGGTAATCAGGTGGGGGTCAGTGCTTCTGCGCACTCGGAAGTCTGTCTGGCTCGATATTACTGCTTTGTCCTTGGTATCTTGCGAACGGTTTGTTGGATCGGCAAACGGGTTTCACCAATCGATTCTACGTCCTCGTAAACCTATTAAACGAGGGGTCACTCGGTATCCTTTTAGAGTCTGTCAAAGTGACAGATCGGCGGTTTTCGACGGGTTTCAGTGTATTTCCTCCTCTAGATGTGCTTGGGATCGATGCGGGCTCTCTTTGAGCGAATCTGGACAATCTGTCAAAATGACAGGTCAGCGGTTTTTGACGGATTTACGTATATTTCGGTCCTCTTAAGCGTTCTACGGTGATTTTGGCTCTCTCTGACGGTCGGATTAATTTTGGTCTTGGAATCAGCTTTTTCCACAAATTCGGTAATCAGCGGTCTTGGTACACCATAAAAACGGTCCCTGCTCGGGCGCCAAATTTGCGACGACACTTCGGTCGTTGCGGGTCACTTTGGCGCCTTAGTCCAGGTTTCGGATTTCCTCGGGCGCCACCTTCCGTTTTAAGTGTGAAGGCCACTTGCTCAGGCAGCTTCAGTGGAGAAAGAAATACTCCAGGGGTCGTTATGGTCTCGACCAATCCCGTGTCGGCCGGTAGGGCAGACTTTACTTGCCCTCCTGGGCTGCGTTCCGGAGTATCCGCTGCTATAAGGTTAACGTATGGACAGAAAAAGAAATAAAAATCAATTAGTTCGATATACCAATTTATTTCAAAGAAATCTAAACTTTATCAGAGAGTGTGTAACGAAATCCCAAGACTCAAGCGAAAATAAAGAAAAATGCGTGCGGGGTGAGAGACGGCGAAAATGATGCGAGTGAAACAATGCGTGCGGGTGCCCAATGAAATGTTTGAAATCTTACAGGTCGGAGAGTATATTTATTTTAAAGCTATTTTTCGTCCAACCCTGGTATATAATATAAAATGACTGAATGAATCCCCGGTACATGAATTCTCTAGGAAGTAAATCGAGAAAACTCGCCTGAAATACTTCCTTGGCTCCGGACTGGGCCCAACGGTAGTAGTAAATCGGGAAACCTCGCCTGAAATACTATCTATCGTTCTCCCCCGGTACAACAAACAATTTCCCCTTTTCAACTAGGTTTCCAAGAAATTAAATCGGGAAAACTCGCCAGGGGGGCTATTCTCGAACTCGGACGAAGTGAACGTTCTCTTAAGAGAAGTGAATTGTCACATTCTTTCCTTGTTCTCTCGGTGCCACAAAACCATATTCTCGGATGTAGAGGATTATACTCGAACGCTTGAAACAATCGTGCTGTGTTGCCAATACTAATTTGTTCGTCTTCTTTTTTTAATTTACAAAAGGTCTCTAGTCATTTGTTGAGTTAGATAACTTTTACGGTGTTTTTAGTAGAAGAAAAAAAAGTTGGTAATAAAAAATAGTGTCGATCTATCATAAAATAAATTTAGAAGTTCTTCTATAAACAAAGTACAAAAAGAAATGTTTACAGAATTAAAAAAAACGATAATCTCCAAAGTAGGAACTTTACCAGCGATTTTACTTTTAAAAAAGCCCAGAATTTATGGGAGGATATATTTACAACTAGCCTAAAAACCTAAAAATTATAAATACAAAAAGTACACAATACCAAATGACTTTTGGAATAGTTTATACTTTTTGGTATTGATATATCTACATAATTTTATTTGTTGCTACCTTTACTTCAGTACTTAAAGCTGAAGCTCTAATAATTGGACCTTGGAGAAATGGCGTCAATAAATCTATTAGATTTCGCACAAGTTCTTTATGCAATCTAAATAATTTAACAAATTTTTCATCTGTTAACTTAAATGCATTTTCTCGTCCTTGAAATCTTCTCACT
Organism: Neocrepidodera transversa; assembly: GCA_963243735.1. NCBI lineage: Eukaryota > Metazoa > Arthropoda > Insecta > Coleoptera > Chrysomelidae > Neocrepidodera > Neocrepidodera transversa. The sequence continues at coordinate 9,550,128 of OY725353.1, read as the reverse complement.
GGCCTATTTTGAGGAGACTCGAATTCCCGGCAAGTAAAATTTGGACCATAACTTATTTCTGGAATTCCCGGCAAGCAATTGAAGATTGACATAATCCACTACTCGAGTTGCCGTAAGTAAACAATTTAATTAGGTAGGTAGGTAGGTACCTGCCCGCCGATCAGAATAGTTAAAAGGATATTAATAAGATATGCCTTAAGTTGAAAAAGTGGTTCAATTCGCGGTCTATTTAACGGATACTTACATAAGTGAAGACTCAGGTTTTCCCCCTTATATTTGGGCAGAATGTTCCTCAGACATTTCTAGAACTACGAACTGCTGTGAAAGCTTTCATTCCAAATTAATAAATTACTGTGTGGTTTATCATCTAAATGTATATATCTTTATTGGGGCGTTGAAAAGAATACAAACTGATACTTACATTAAAATAAATAGAAGAAATAAAAAAGACATAAGTTTCTCACAAAAAAGAAGTTGTACAAAGTCAAAATTTCATCACTGACAAAATTGCACAATATCATTGCAAAAATATTAGCCGCTTTGATTTTATAAAAAGTGTGTCATATAAATTTAATATAATATAGTTAATAATAGTTTTGAATAAACATAATGAAACTTGAAACTATGTAGTTTTAATTTGAATAACCGTAACGGGATTCGAGTTTGGGAATAAAGGTAAATTTTAACCCTTACGGGAACTCGTGTGCACTTTTAAGGGATCCAATTTCAAGAGCAGGTAAAAGGGGTTATGCTGACGGGAACTCGAGCCGCCCGCCTATTTTGTTGTTCTTCTGCATCGACGAGATCATTAAGCACAACAAATCTGCCTAATCCACCTTCCATATTTTTCACAGAAAATAATAAAAAAATAAAAAGTTAAGTCTATAGTACTTTGAAGAAAATAACTATTGATATTCACAAATCTCATCAAAGTCCGATCAAATCAACATAAAATCCTAACCTTACTTTTGGACATCAAAACAAAAAATTACAAATGCGCAAGCGTATGATGATTTATTCTCATGAGAAGACCACGTTCTCCTAAAATTAAGCAGTAGAATAACACTCTCTCGATTTTTGTAGGAGGTGAACATTCCTGAAATTCGAGAATACGACTTATATTATTTCAATGGAACCACGCCTTCTTTTCCTATGAGAATCGTAATCGCATGACTCGAGAATAGGCCCCCAGAAATAATTCCTTCGTTCCGGACTGGGCTTAAAACGATAGCAGTAAATCGGGAAAACTCACCAGAAATACTACCTATCGCCGACCCCCGGTATAACAATCAATAAATATCCCCTGAATATAAATTAAATTGCCCACCAACTTTAAAATAAATAATACTCGAAATTTCCTGTATTAAACCATATATAAATGTCTCACCGGTAAATCCTTCAGGTACGGCTTGCCACTGGTACGGCTTGTCACTGGAACGGCTCTTGGTCTGGTTTCAGGACGGTTGGTCTGGTTCAAATCTCTAATTGAACTGCTCCGAACTAGCGATGTTCGATACATATCGATACCTTTGAGTATCGATACATTTTCTGACGATATTCGATATTTTGTATCGATACTTAGGTCAGTACCAATACCGTGTATCGATACATTTCCTGAAAAATCGTATCGATCCTATTATTAGGCAACACGCAATACATCTTACTTTTACAGTTTTCTGTGGAGGAAATAAACGACGTGTGTTTTCGTTCGAAATTCGATAACAGATGGCAGATTGTAGGAATGATACGGTTGCAGCTGATCTGGGCGAGTAACTGGTAATCCCCCAAGAAATTACTCTGTAAAAGTATAACATTTTTATTTTTATTTATTTTAGTAAGTCATTCGTCGATTGAAATTAGTTAAAATTGTTTTGCTTTGTGATTTATTTGTATGAAATTTATTTATAAAAACAAAATTTGGAGGAATGTGCAATGTAATAATGAATGACATTAAATCAACTGGAACTACAACCAATTTAATAAAACATTTATTATTAACCACTGCTAAACTTAAATTCCAAACTATGAAAACGCAACACGTATAGAAGTATCGAAACAATCGATATTTCGTGTATCGATACTTTTTAATACGATACATTTGTGTATCGATACATTGCTTTTCGATACGTATCGATACGAATATCGATACTTTCCAATGTATCGAACATCGCTACTCCGAACCCAACGGAGCTCGAACTGAACTCATTTAATAAATCGCAAGCCGTGCTATACCATGCGATCGGTTGGGTACCTGTCGCGAGGCGAAGTCTGCCTTTAGCGGTTCCATCTTCCGGACGACGTGTGAACTTTGTGCAATCGCGTTCGACAAATTCGACGGGAGATCGCGGTGCTTTACGTTTCACGGTGTATTTCTGGTTTATCTATTTACGGTCTATTGCCGGTCGCACTAATTATAACAAGTATTAGGGAAAAATTAATAAATAAAAAATAATACGATCGGAGATTAGGAAGTTAAAACAATGACAAATTCGTAACTTCGTTACACAGTCCATACACCATCAAACACATACATATACTTCTTAAAGCTTGTAAGAGGAAACATTTTTCACCTCATTGCAGAAACTCTCGTTTACTGGATCGATATTTTTCATCCACGGCTTCACGTTGTCATTAAAGAAAACGTAGATCTGCTTCTACTGCTAATAGTCCTTACTCCCCCAAACACACACATATACTTCTTGAAGCTTGGAATGGGAAACATTCTTCACCTCATTGCAGAAACTCTTGTTTACTGGATCGATATTTTTCATCCACTTCTTCACGTTCTCATTAAAAAAATACAGATCTGCTTCTACTGCTGATAGTCCTTACACTACCAAACACATACATATACTTCTAGAAGCTTGGAAAAGGAAACATTCTTCTCCTCATTGCAGAAACTGTCGTTTACTCGGCCGATATTTTTCATCCACGGCTTCACGTTGTCAATAAAGAAAACGTAGATCTTCTTCTACTGCTAATAGTCCTCACTCCCCCAAACACATACATATACTTCTTGAAGCTTGGAAGGGGAAACATTCTTCACCTCATTGCAGAAACTCTTGTTTACTGGGTCGATATTTTTCATCCACGGCTTCACGTTGTCATTAAAGAAAACGTAGATCTGCTTCTACTGCCGATAGTCCTTACACCACCAAACACATACATGTATTTCTTGAAGCTTGGAAGAGAAAAAATTCTTTACCTCATTGCAGACACTCTCGTTTACTGGATCGATCTTTTTCATCCACGGCTTCACGTTGTCATTAAAGAAAAAGTAGATCTGCTTCTACTGTTGATAGTCCTTACACTACCAGATACGCACATATACTTCTTGAAGCTAGGAAGAATCATTCTTCATCTCTTTGCAGAAACTCTCGTTTACTGGATCGATATTTTTCATCCACAGCTTCACGTTATCATTAATGAAAACGTAGATCTGCTTCTACTGTTGATAGTCCTTACACTACCAAATACGCACATAAACTTCTTGAAGCTAGGAAGAGGAATCATTCTTCACCTCATTGCAGAAACTGTCGTTTACTGGGTATTTTTCATCCATTGCTTCACGTTGTCATTAAAGAAAATGTAGATCTGTTTCTACTGCTGACATTCTTTACATCAAAAAATAAAAATATATACATCTTGAAGCTTGGGAGAGAAAAAATTCTTCACCTCATGCAGAAAATCTCGTTTACTGGATTGATCTTTTTCATCTACGGCTTAAAGAAAACGTAGATCGGCTTCTACTGCTAATAGTCCTCACTCCACCAAAAAACATACATATACTTCTTGAAGCTTAGAAGAGGAAACATTCTTCTCCTCATTGCAGAAACTCTCATTTACTGGATCGATCTTTCTCCTCCACAGCTTCACAGAATAAGACTCAACTTACGCCATCTTCGGCAAAAGCAAAGCGTCAATCCTGAAGTACTTCAACAAAAGCTAAATCCTTGGCTGAGGTTTTCAATACCAAAGCTGAGCAGGAGATATTCCTTATCATATACTTACCCCCACCGAACTAACACTATTTGAACAGTCATTGTTATAACTGCTTTGTGAAATCTTCCACCTAGGTGAGATCCAATCTGGCTTCTTTGCCACCAACCAAAGGTGCAGCATAACAACACTCGTGTAGAGCATACTTACAAATTCAGAATGGTGGGGTGAGTTCGATTACAACAAAAGACCGTTCTTGAATTAATTTTTTCGTCAGTTTGTGTATATGAAGGAGCTTGCCTGAATATCTTACTAATCTAGGAGGAAGACCTTACGAAGGAGAATGATGAGCCGATGAACCTGGTTGAGACGATAAACTAAAGATTTGTAAATTTTTTTCAGCGATGCATTGGCAAAAAGATATAATTTGAGAGAAGAATCAAAAAGACCTTATTTATTAAGAAAGTGCAGGTAGCAACCTTTTGCTCGGCACTCCAATTTTAAAACCAGCAATATATGTGATTTAGTGTTTTTTTTAATGATATATTTTTTTATTTTAGAATATTGTGAGAAATCCATAGAGAAAGTAAAGGAAACATCGGACAGCAAAAGTAATGGAATTGCCAATTCAACTGGAAGACGAGGTTCATTACAATTATGGCAATTTTTAGTGGCTCTATTAGATGCTCCTGATGCTAGCGCTGGATGCATAGCTTGGACCGGAAGGGGCATGGAATTTAAATTAATTGAACCGGAAGAGGTATATTTTAATAACTAATAAATAATAAAATTTAGACTAGACTACAGGAAATAAAAACCAGTTACTATTTTTTAATTATTTATTGGGAATCGTCCCAAATTTTTTAAGTGTCACGTGAATAATTATTCTTGTAATTTCTCTTGTGATTTTTCTAGTGATTTTTTTCGTAATTTCTCTTGAACTTTCTCTTGTAATTTGTCTTATAATTTCTCGTGTAATTTTATTTCTAATTCATCTTGTAATTTTGCTTGTAATTTCTCTTGTAATTTATCTTGTAATTTCTCGTGTAATGTCTCTTATAATTTTTCTTGCGATATATCTTGTATTTTCTCTTGTAATTTCTCTTGTATAAGTTCACTTGTAATTTCTCTTGCAATTTCTCTTGAAATTTCTTTTGCAATTTCTTTTGTAATTTCTCCTGCTATTTCTCGTGTAATTTATTTTGCACTTTCACTTGTGATTTTTCTTGTATATTTTCTCTTGTATAATTTCACTTTTATTTTCTATTACAATTTCGCTTGTAATTTCTCTTGTATTTCTTGTAATTATTGTTGTAGTTTCTGTTGTAATTTTTCTTGCAATTTATCTTATAATTTATCTTGTAATTTCTCTTGAAATTTCTCTTGTAATTTCTCTTGTAATTTCTTTTGCAATTTCACTTGTAATTTCTCTTGCATAATTTCTATTGTAATTTTTCTTGTGATTTCTATTATAATTTCGTTTGTAATTTCTCTTGTAATTTTTTGTTATTTCTTGTAATTTCTCTTCTAATTTCAATGGTAATTTTTCTTGCAATTTCTCTTGTAATTTGTCTTGTAATTTTTCTTGTAATGTCTCGTGTAATTTTTCTTGCGACATCTCTTTTATTTTCTCTCACAATTTTTCTTAAAATTTTTCTTGTAATTTCTCTTTTAATTTCTTGTTATTTCTTGCATATTCTCTTGAAATTTCTTTTATAATTTCTCTTGTAATTTCTTTTGCAATTTCACTTGTAATTTCTCTTGCATAATTTCTATTGTAATTTTTCTTGTGATTTCTATTATAATTTCGTTTGTAATTTCTCTTGTAATTTTTTGTTATTTCTTGTAATTTCTCTTCTAATTTCAATGGTAATTTTTCTTGCAATTTCTCTTGTAATTTGTCTTGTAATTTTTCTTGTAATGTCTCGTGTAATTTTTCTTGCGACATCTCTTTTATTTTCTCTCACAATTTTTCTTAAAATTTTTCTTGTAATTTCTCTTTTAATTTCTTGTTATTTCTTGTAATTTCTCTTGGAATTTCTCTTGTATAATTTCTCTTGCAATTTCTCTTGCATTTTCTCTTGTAATTTATTTTGTATTTTCACTTCTAATTTATCTTGTAATTTCTCTTGTAATTCCTCTTGTAGAGTTTCTCTTGCAATTTATCTTGTAATTTCTCTTGTTTAATTTCTCTTGTAATTTCTCTCGTAATTTCTCTTGTAATTTTTCTTACAACTTCTTCTTATTTATTGTAATTTCCCTTGTAATTTCTTTTGCAATTTCTCTTGTAATTTAATTTTATGAGATTTATTCGAGTATTTACCATCTTTTAGGTAGCTAGACGTTGGGGAGCACAAAAAAATCGACCAGCTATGAATTATGATAAATTGAGTAGATCTTTACGATACTATTATGAAAAAGGAATCATGCAAAAAGTTGCTGGTAAGTTTAAATATTTTAAAGCAGTATTACCAAATTTTCGTAAATTTCTGTAGTTCTGGGGATTATTTTACGAGACATAAAAATAGAATATAATAATTTTTACTACCTAGTAATGAAAAATAAAACTAAATTAGCTACGGTTAAAAATTCTTTTATTACTGCCTTTACTTTATTAATATTTTATAATATTATACTATTAACAATATTTCTTTATTTTTAGGAGAAAGGTATGTATATAAATTCGTATGCGATCCAGAAGCTCTGTTCAACATGGCGTACGGAGGACATTCCGAAAACGGCATTAAATTTCAGTCGTCTATAAGATCAGTATCGGAAAATCCCAACATAAAATCTGAACCTCAACATCATCTGGCTTATACGGACATGCTCAACTTCTATAACTGCGGCATAGCACATTCTTATCAACATTTGCATCCTTATCTACAAGAATCTAAACATCCACGTTTTGCATAATTAAGTTAAATTTAATCTATAAAATTTAATTACGTATATATGTCATATAATGTAAAATTTAGTTTCCATAAATTTCTGTTAAAAAAAATTAATATTTTTTACCTCCTATTAATGAAATAATGAAAATCCGTCGCCCAGTCATATTTTATAGTTATACCAAAGTCATATTGGTAGATTGCAGTAGTAATGGATTTTGACGAAGAAGATTTATTTGTTGCTTCAACGAAAAAGAAAATCTCCGAGGCTTTGAGCCCATCCCATTCCTAGGAATGGACTTCAGTTTGGATAATTTCATACCTAAACTTCGAAGCTATCCCGATAAGTTCTTCAGCGATCCTTCGATCATTTATTACATGAAATTGGACCAATAAAATCGAAGGAAAGACAATATCAGCTGAAGAAAGAATAGTTATTTGTTTATTACATCTATATAGATTAAAATAAGTCTTGCGTTTCATCTTGATTTCCTTTTTAATAATAGTTCACTGATGCTAGCTGGGGATACATTGGAATAAGTAGGAGATAGTACCGAAAGGCGTAAGGTTACAGGGAATGAGCTGGAAGAGGGAGGTTGAAGTTGCAATAGAGTTGAAGTACTACGGAGGTCGGGCATAAAATTTTCTCTACTGTATTATTCATGTAAAAGGAATAAAGTATCGTTGCAACGTGGCTGAAGAGGATACGAGTAAGAGGATTGAGGACAGTTAAAAGTTATTGTGTTGTGTTTGCGTTGAAAAATGCTTTGTCTTTTCTATTTGTCCAGTACACTTTGCGTCAGTTAATAAACGTGTTCATGCCAACGGTTCCATCTTGTACTGACCACTGGTGAACGGGCTCAACGACTTACGGTGGCAGACTTTTAATTAACTACTAAACTTTTTACATTACCGTAAATGGAACTGCAAATACAGTAGATAAGCTACGACAGTTCTGGCGCACTTCTTATGGAAATTAACATGGGAAATCGCTAAGGTCCATTCTGGTAATTTTTTGGCTCATTCAAGGTCACTCGTGACGTCATCAGACGAGATCTGTTCGAGACCTGTCCAAAAGCTGGTCGAGAGCTGTTTAAAGCTGTTCGAGCCCCATTCGAGAGCTGTTTAAAGCTGTTGGAGACCTGTTCGAGACCTGTTTAAAAGCTTGTGAACAGGTCTCGACCAGCTTTTGGACAGGTCTCGAATAGATCTCGTCTGATGATGTCACGAGTGACCTTGAATGAGCCAAAAAATTACCAGAATGGACGTTAGCGATTTCCCATGTTAATTTCCATAAGGAGTGCGCCAGAATTGTCATAGCTTATCTACTAACTACATTTTGTTGTCGATATCAACTTCAAAAAGTTGGCAGTGGAAACAAGGCTATTAATGTGTTAATTATGAAAAAATGTATCCTAATCTTGCTTTTTTCTGGCAATTGTCGCTGCCTCCTGCCAATTTAGTCAGCGTTCTCTTATGATTTCTGGTATCACCTTATCTCATGTTTTCCTTGGTCTTTCCCTCCCAGAAGTTTTTGTCTGCCATATCGTCTTTGCTTCATGCTTATTCTGCAGACGTGTTAAATGGCCAAACCATGATTTCTTTCTACTTGTAGTTCCACTCTTATTTCGAATTGTATTTCTTATAGTGATTATTAAAACTGCTTTAACATACTTCAGTTTAACTGTTTGTAGTTTTTTTTATTTATTTTGTTAGGACCCAGCATTCACTCCCATACGTTGGACTATGTATAAAAAACGGTTTTGTATATTGTCATTTTTGGTATCTTCTGCGTCATATATTTTTAGAGCACTTTCAATTCATCCATTTATCTCTGCGTCATTTCTTCCGTCCTTATATAGTTTTACTCCCAAATATCTAAACTTCTTCACTTGTTTCAGATGATTGCCATTAAGCTGTATTTATAATTAGTAGTTATTGTCATTACTATAATTTTTTCCACGTTTTTAATTTTTTTTTTCATGACAGTTTTCCATACTTTCCTAAGAGTATACAACTACGTCGTCAGCAAAAGTACATTCCGAGATTTGTATATGTTCCATATTTCTGTATCCAACTGAATATTTCTTCATTTTCTCTTCCATTTAACATAATCCAACCTATACTTGATATTTTTATGAATTTTAAAAAACAAAAGACTTGTAACGCACTTTAGCGCATTGGTCCAGGTTTTGGATTGCCTCGGGGGCCTCCTTCCGTTTAGAGCGTGAAGGCCACTTGCTCGGGCAGCTTCAGTGAAAAAGAAATACCCCAGGGGTCGTTATGGTATCGACCAAAATCACTGGTGGCCAGAAGGGTGGTCTTCACTTGCCCTACTGGAATGAAACAGAAATAAGATTCAAGACATAAAACTTTTATTTATACCGAAAATCCGGCGAAGAAGAAAAAGATGTGTAACGCTTTCTAACGGTGATGTAGGACGGTACTGGCACGTCACCTTGGCTGGCGTGGTCGGATTGACGGTTCCTTACTCCCGTACAATAGGAATTGGGTTCGCTCTTCGCTTCCTTTAGTTTGACCTATCTCTAAAGGTCGACGGACTGCACTGCTGCTCCAATTGGGATCGCCACAGCAAGTCTGATTTCCGACTGCTACTGTAGCTGCCCACAACGGTTTGATATGAACTCGATATAAACTTCGGCGCCTAGGAAGCACAGACGAGAGTGTCTCCATCTGTCGGGCGAAAGTTCAACTGGTACGACAGGCCTTTTATTCGAAGCTTCTCTCATAATTTTAAGTTAATTGTACTCCAGTGCCGTGCCGTACTTGACTGAGCCAATGCAAACTAGTCACCACCAAAATTAAAAAAAAAACATATAAATATTTTTAAATACTTTCTTACTTAATCCATATTGCCTATCCATCCTTACTGGAATAAAGCGGTAGCTGCTTGCAGGGATCTTCCGTATATTTTTCCATTCTTTTCTGTTCTGTACCATATTCCTTCATCTTCCCACTTCTCTCCTTGTTATGTACTCCTTGCTTCTAATATTCTTCTTGTTAAATATTTGTTGTCTGTTGTTTGTTATTACATATCAGAACCATACTTCTGAGAGAGTTACTTTTTCCATATTCCAGTACCCCATTTCATATTTTTTTATGGCGTCGACGAGTACCAGCAAAAACAGTAATTGGGTCATAGTACATCCTTGCTTTATCCCTAGTGTAGTTTCAAACGTTTCTGACTTTCCTTGTTTCATTCTAACGTAATTTATTATCTTCACTTTTTACCTTATCAAAGGCTTTCTCTAAATCGATGAAATCGACATTAACATTATTTCCTTTTCAATCATTGTTTTTTTCGTCACATATCGTACAATAAAAATCTTATCTCATTTGTTACGGTTTAAAATCGTTTGTCCCACTCTAGATTAAAAATTTCGCTTATTTGGACCTGTGACCTTCTTGATTCACTGATCCGATATTGCCATATCTCTTTGGTACATTTTTTGACTGAAAGGCATTGATTTTGTCGTTAAAAGTTCGTTTTTCTTTTCATTTTAAGTTAGTCATTGTAGGAAGTAGCTGGTTAGCTGGGGGGTTTAACGATTTCCTTCTGTGTGAGAGCACGTTGCTTGTAAAGGTACAATCGGCAAATATTGGCAAAGAGTTTGTTACTGAATTATTAATTCAACCCTTTGGGGGATTGTATACAAGCCATTTTATGGTGTTGAAACAATTGTTTAGTGACCTGTGCTTATTTCACCTCATTGGATTAAAGGAGCAACTTCATTTAAAAGGGCTTGAATTGCTTTCTGTATATATTACGATTTGCTTCGTAAAAGAATCTTCCCCGCCAAGGGGTTTCTTCTTCTTCTACTGCCTCTTCTTCCTTTGTTTCTTACAAAGTACTGGCGGCGTTTCTCCAACGCATATTAGTATTGTGCATTTCGCTGCCGTTGTTACTGCTCCCATAGAGTTATTTTTGGTAGGAGACAACACATATCACGCTAATTAAAAACTTCCACCGCTGGAGTCAGGCAAACGTTACGCTAACGTACTACTTTTTTGAGACAGGGCTCGTGGGCTTGTATAAATATAAATATTTTATTTTTACCTATTTTATTTTTTTAATAATATATTTCGCTTGGAAGCCTGGACGTTTTTCTATACTTTATTTTTTTAGTCTAGGTCTGGTACGTTAATGTAGGAAGTCCTGAGTATGCTGGTATAACGTACCTGGGTCTTTCTTTAAAAAAAAGAAGAAATTTAGCTGACCACTATCCAATGTAGTGCGATATGCATCACATTTTTGTGCGTTACTCATTTACTCGGATTGGTCTGAATCCCAACTGGCTCACTTCTAGTGATCTTTTCATTTACTGTATCAGTATCCTCACCAATACTTTTGCGATTTCACTATTTATAGCGTGATACTCCTGTAGTTTTTATAATATTTGCCACCTCCGTTTTATTATTCATACCTTCCAATCTTTTGGTGTTTATCTTTTTTTATAGACTTCGTTTATTAAATCTAAAGAGTTCTGGTATGGCTAGTTTCGATTAGGTCTTTATCATTTTCGCAATTAAGTGGTCGTGTTCTGGTGATATTTCCATTTTTTGCTTTTCCTATGGCTTCTTTAACATCTTCTGTCCTTATAGCTTCTTATTGATATATTATTTATGTTCCGGTAAAACCTATTCTTATGTTTTCTTCCTATCTCAATAATAATAATGATGTATGTCGGTATTTTGTAGTTGTAGGCCGATTTTCTCTGTAGGCCGATTTGATGTCGATCGATACTCCAGATCCCCAAGTATCATTGTGAATTTGTCAAGTTTCCGTGGCAAATTAATGATTCCTTCTATACAACTTTGTGCCAACAAATAGCGCCATCTGTTATTTATTTTTATTTTTATCACATGTATAAGAATCTGTTAAAAATGGAGAGAAATGGTCTCTAGTTATAAGTTTTGTATCCTCGCTACCAGAGGGAGATACTGTTTGATTTCAAATACATAATCCCAATATTTAACAACATATCAAGTTGTCTTTATTTTTATTTTTTAACTCATTTTATTTTAAGCCTATTATATTTATATAATTTGTCACTAGATGCCAGACAAAAATATTACATTCTTTTTATAGCTATAAAGATCGATCTACTAATATATTTGCACAATGGATTACTTCTATTTTAAAGGTTTATGCCAAATCTAACAAATTTTTTAATCAATACATCACAGAAGTGTTATGCCTCTGATCGCTAGATGGCAGCAGGTGAATAGTTTTATATTCCGGATGAAAATTATTTTGGATAAATATGTATACAATAAGGCTAAAGTGACATTTTTTTACAAATAATTGAATTGCGAAACAGCTACATTTAGTTTTATTTACTTAATTTAATACGCTGGTTGCTAAATACCTTGGTGAAGGTTTTCTTTCCTGTATCTTTCCTTTGTCTTCCAATCCTGAACTCCTCTCTCTCTTAGGTCTTCAGTGTACCACACTTTTTTGGTCTTCCTTTTTTTCTTGTTCCTTGTTCCTTTTTTGTCACTTCTGGAATTTGCTCTTAATATTTTACTTATATCTTGTTCTCCATGTAAATTCTTTGTTTCTTGGTTTGTTCTTTTTAACCTTACTCCTTCCTCTTTTTTACATTCTAATATCTTCCTAGGCATTAGAATTTTGAAACTTTATTTTAATTTGTTGATAATTAATTATAAATGTGATTTAAGTTCTATTTTTTTTTATTATTGATTCGTTTCACGAATAGAATTTGCAAAAAGTAAAATATTAAAAAAAAAAAAATTAGGACGCCAGTCTAATTGATTTTTTGATGTATTTAGAAACAAATGACAAAAAAACTATGATATATTTCAAATCCGTCATTTCTTTCTTTTTGTGGGTTTAAGGAAATTAAACTCAAATTAAATATTATATTTGTTTTATTTTATAAGAAAAATTTGAATGCTTGGTTTTTGCTTGTCTTCGAGTTTCTTTTAAAATTTCCTGGATCCAACAGTAGAGACGTTACGTTCCAAAGGAAAAAAAAAACAAAATCGTTCCAAAAAAATACTTGTTCACTCCAAAAACTTGTAGTCCCAAAAAGAAAATTTTCTGTCCAAAAAATTTTTTCAAAAAAAAAACTTTTGGTTCAAAAAAAACTTGTTATAAAAAAAAACTTGTACCAAAAACCCTAAAAGTGTATAAAAAGTACATATGAGACAAAAATCTTAAATTACCAGATTTCGTGATCTATGTTTTTTAAAAAAGAATAATATTAATATGAATTACATGAAATTTTAGATCAAAATATGAAATATAAAATAATCAAAGTCAATTAAATTTTAAGACAATCTGTAAAAACAAATTAAAAATAGATTCTTTTTTTGTAATTGAGACTAAAAGAGCACCACTAAAATCAGATATATTAAAATATTTTAAAAGATAAGATATGAACTTTTAAGTAAATATAACAAAAAATTATACCGGCATAAAAAAGAATTAAAAATAACAGTAAATAAAAGTTAAAGGGTCGAAATAATTAATAATGATAACAGTCGACAAAAGTGAAAATGTAATATAATATACTAAAAACTTTTCAATAAGCGACACAGACGATATAGAAGTCAATTGGTTAGACTGAAGAGGCAAAGAGAGGGAATTGTTAACATGGGAAAGACATTTTATAGTAATACCCAAAAGAAAAGAGATAATAAAAATACAATGGTAAATTCTGTCTCTGTCTTCTTTCTCTTAACTTGATTCCGAAAAGAACTGAGCCATTTGTACAGAAACATGTAACAACTGATCAAACTATTCTGAAATATGTAAATAACTTTGAGTGACTTTTCACTTCGGTTCAAGTTAACATCCTGGAAATCTAACAGGGCTGCGGAAGAGTCGAAATCTTGGGAGTATTGAATAACTCCCAGTTTAAGAGGCTCCGTAAAGTTTTTTAAGAAGTAGGTATAGAATAGTGATAAAAAACAATAAAATTATAACACTATATACATTAATACAGTAAAACAAGAAAAAACAAAAGATGGCGTTGTTAATCCTGGATATATCCTTCGAGGAATGGAATAGGCTCCAACTGTTTAATTTATCTTTGCAGATACATTGGACAGTTTTTGTATGGGACGGATGATGATTGGTAAGATCAGGTAATTGTTCTTCCTTCCCTCCACTTTCCTTTTTTTGTTGACTGAGTGCATGTTTCTTCCTTTTCACTGAATTTGTTCTACTATACTTATTTTCTAGTGATCTAGTGGATATTGTAATGCCAGGGGTACTCTATTATACTTTCTCTCCAGTGAGTACGGGGATTTCGACATAGCCAGTCATGGCCAAAAATATTATTGCAACCGATACGGGAAATGGTAGTTTTTAGGTACTTTGGAATTTAAAATTGGTCAATAATGGCGTTAAGTTTTTGACCTGGTCAATCTGGACTTGAATCTAATATGTAGTGACTTTTTCTAAATTCCCTGCTGGAAAAAATCAATCCAATCAAATCAATTAAAAATCCAACTGGCACATCCAATTGAGTTTTATACGTGGATTTCCAATTTCCAACTGCTTATTGTTATGAAAAAATCTATTCCCTACGTAATTGACCTCTTTCTGTTTCTTTTTGAGCACTTTTTGATTCCGAAAAAATCGCTGTGATATTAGCTCGTTTAGCAGTGAGAGATTTTTCATTTGGGTGGCTAGAATATCTTTAGATTTGTCTTTAATTATAGAAAATATCTCTTCGGTTCTCGAATCTAGGTTGAATAAAAAAAACTCTCGTGAACTTTATAAACCTACAAACTGTGTAAAAATTTCCTGACTTTTTCTAATTTTTAGGAATATAGAGTTGCCTTAATTTAAAAATATCTTGACTTTTTTAAATTTTTGCAACTATAGACTTGCGTTAATTAAAAAAGAAACTAAATCCGAATAATTCGAAGTGGAAATGATTTGAATATGAATTTAATTAATTTATATTTTCTTATATCGCTCAGTCACAAAAAGACTTTTCTTCCTTTACTATAAATAATTTTATGAGACAACGAACCAGGATTTTCATAATCTAAAATCTAATAAAACGAGCTATTTTTTACATATAACTTGTTATAACATCAAAGGAAGCCGTTTTTTAATATTCCCGTAGATAAAGGAAATTTTTCGGATTTCTTTAGACTAAAATATAAAACTTTACTTTCATTTCAATAACCGATTACTATAATCAATACAATATTAATAAATATTCTATATACGTTCATCTCCCGCCCTAAATATCGAAGCAGGGCGGATCAACTCTCAGTACCAATTAAGTTTATGATAGAGAGCAATACATGCCAAATTCTATAAATTCACCTTGTTGAAAATGTTGTAAAGCATAGAGAGCAATTAGTATTCACTTAGTTGATGTGTTGCCGCTCTATTTACTCAATTTTCCAAAGGAAAATATTCAAACAAAACAACCAATACTCACATGTGCGTTCTATATGGATGAGTGGAAAGCGAAACTGGGAGGTGTAACTGGAAAATTAATTGAATAATTTTCTATTTATATTGAATTCAATTGAAAAATTCATAGAACGAGAATCAATTTTACGGGTCCGTTAACATTTTATCCAAGCATATTTATTTCATAATTGAAATATATTGTAATTTCTTCATACAAAGAAAATGGCAGGTTAACCACACTCAAAAAAATTTTCTGAGTTTTTCATATTAAAAAATGTAAACAGTTTTTTACAGCGAGTGAAGTGATTTAGTACAATTTAAATATTCATGTTTCGGTTTCATAATTTAACATAATATGCTGCTTTATTATTTTGCAGTTCATGTTTCGTACTTAAAAAAATGGAATAAAATGTTACCTTATACTATTTTTATTTCAACATTCATATTGGTTTAACTTCTACCCAAGAAGTTTGGTCCTTCGAAATTCTGGATTTATGTTCACCGCTTCGTATTCTTCCCACAGTAATGAATACTAATACTCATAACTTGTTCACATACTAACAACATGATCTAAAGACAATCCTTGTTTTTGCATATCATTAACAACAGTCTTAATCTAATCATAACCTCATTCTCAACCTATAATGGTTAGGATAAACGGGCCAATAGAGCAAGGACAAGAGTTACCGGATTCAAAGATGTCAATATTCTTAAAATTTGCTGAAATGGAGCAGTGGCATTCAACGAAGTATCAACCAGTTGTCAGTTTCATAATGTGTAATAAATATCTTTTTTGGATAAACGACTTCTTTTGTTATCTGATAAAAAGTATAGGACAAATGAGATACCATTTGATGTGTCAATCTGAATCAATAAGGGTTAATTATCCGTAGTTCGTTGGTTCATATCCGGCTCGAAAGACCAAAAATGTATCAATAATGGTTTTAAACCCTGTACAAATTAATTTAAAAGCTTATATTAACTTGGGCGCTATGACAACGTTTATTGAGTGTTTTATGTTCATGATAAAAATAGTAATATGTTAAAAAGTTAAAAATTAACATAAACGTCCTGTAGAAAAACGAAGACGAGTTTAATTGCAGTTTTATCATCCAGAGAAAAGCTCTAGTGTTATAACGATAACAAAATTTTTACTATCAAAAGTTTTTCTATACGTATAAAATAAAAATATATTCACTCGCTTCATAAATATAATTCCAGTGACGCATAAAATGCACGTGGGGGCACAAATTTACGTATAAAACACAATATTCTCTGTCAATTCTCCGGTGACATCCGATCTAAAGGCTCTGAAGGATATAGATATCTTGCTACCGGAGCAGACTATATAAAATATATAGGTACGTAAAATCCTGAAGGATATAATCCCACAAAGGCCCCGGAGTCGGGCTACGGCCAATATCTTGCGGTATTTTTTCCGGACTTAACTACATATCACAATTCGAAAAATGTTTTAGGTCGCGGAGGTTTATGCTAGATTATGTTTTCTGGAAATCTACAATAGTTGTAAATCCAATAAGCGCTTTTATATCATCATACAATAACCGAACAATTTATTTTTTTTTAAAAAAGATGCCCAACAATAAAGACAAATTTTAATAGATTGCTAGAAAATATATACAGTGTGCTCTAAACATTTTTCTTCAACATGATGCATTTTTAATTTTTCAAATTACTTCCAGTGACCCGCTCGACATCTGTCTGATACTTTTACGTTTAAAAATAAAATAATAAGTAAAAATAAACTGTTAATAAACATACCGGTAACATTTATTCCCTCGTTCCTGTTCTCCTTATTTTCATTTTATGATCTACCCTCAAGGAATCTGTTTTCTTTATGTTTGTTTAATAAATTTCCTATTAACATTCCAGAAGCAAATACCCGGGTACTCAAACTAGCAAGTATAACCCGCCTTTCTGATCACCAAGGAATTTGTCGATACCATAACGACCCATGGACTATTCTTCTTTACTGACGCTGCCGGGAACAAGTAACCTTTGTACAATAAATTGAAAAAAGATCGCGTGAAGACGAAAGATGCCTGAGAGTAGGGACCGTTTTCATGGTAAATCGAAAGTCGATTTCAAGAGGAAAATATTATACGAACAAGTTAGAGAGCCAAACCCGCTTCTGGTGGACGAAATATACTGAATTTCCTCAAAATAGCCCCCGTCTCATTTTGACAGATTGTTAAAGAAACGCTTCTAGAGGGTAAAAAGCACTGAATTTCGTCATGTCTGTCAATTTGACATATTGACCAATTTTGTTCCGAAAATTCCGCTAGCGAATAGCTCTCTAATTTATGACTCAGGATGGATAAGTGAGTTAAAATTATTTTTAATAATATTGCAAAATAAATGAATTGCCTGAGCGCCACTTGCCTATTATCTCTGTCTGAAGGTTCCCGACAAGTTGATCCCCCACTAAATAATTTAATTGCTTAGTTGTTGATCAAACAAAAAAATTGAGTCAAATGAAACAGGTAAAAATAAACTGTAGTTAATTTAATTAATAGAAAATTTTCGTTACGTTCTGCACAGTCCTTTGGTTTTCAATGGATTTACCCAGAATCGTCCGGAGGCGACAGGTGAGACATCAAATTTTGGATGAGCCACCTGGAGTGTGACAGCAGCAGCGTGTGTGTCCTAGCAGTGACGTAGTGTGTTCATGAAGTGCAAGTTCTGGGTGATATGCCAAAGGGATGGTCCTCGATATGAGTGGTCTTCAAGAGCGCTCCCAGAGCGCTTTTTCTGTTGTGATGAATGAGCCAATGGCTCTCAAAAACGTTTCACATGAAAACAGAAAAATTTCAGAGTTAGTGACCGCAAACTCACTGGGCTGTTCAAAAAACCCACAAGAGTTAATGTGTGGCTACACATACAACCACAACTTCACTAATTTTTGTTTAAGATATTGTCTTATGGACCACAAGAGAAATTTTTGTAAATTTTACACACTGATAGAATTGAAATTGTCTCACACAGATCGTCAGTGCATCAAACAAATGAAAATCAAAGTTTGTAAAAGAATAGTTAGTTACAAAGAAAAATGTCAAAAAAAGGTACAAATAACTGAGTTTAACAAATTGAATACTTAACAATGATCAGTGAAATTAATATATTGGGAAAAACGTTATAATGAACAAAAAAAAATGATTTTTACACTACAATCAATAAAATCAATGAAATAAAAATTTATAATAAACGATTGTGAAAAAGATAATCGAATATATACTAAATAATCAGATAAGTGGAGTTTGTCGAATTGTCCTGGCCAAAGACGACTCGACAATCAAATGAAGACAAAACAAATGTCGAAATGTTTAATTAAAAGCAGAACAAATGCTTAATTACTCTACGTAAGCGAGCTAAATTATTTCTATATTAAAGTTAAATTATATCTAAATAAATTTTGTCGTGCGATACGTGCAAAGGTAAAAAGAACCAAGATAACTATGCACATCAAAATTAGATGAATTAGATATGTAATAATAATACTCCAATATGAGTACAAAATATGCTCACAAATATTTAAAAATTGTACCACCGTAATCAAAGCAAGATAAAAAGAAAGAGTGAATAATAAAATAACTATTGGAATATCGATTTTATACTTGAATTTACAACATTTATCCCATAAAAAAAAAGTGAAATTTTAAAAACTGTACCAAATAAGAGGGTGCCACGCACCGTTATTCTGTCATTCGCACACCCTGATGGTGATTTATTTGGTGTGTCTATTTTCAATTTTTCATCCCAAACATTTCGACAACAATAAAGTTGTTTTACTTTAATTTTCACAATATTTTAAAATATCAAACTTCTCGTAGTAGAATGGATGCCAAGGGAAGTAGTTTGTGGTATTTCCATCTTTCGCGTATGTTTACGAGAGGGTTACGTTTGTCAATTAGTTGTACGTAGACAGATTCATTAAAACCCAGGTGCCGAGTATGATTTTTTGTCGACCTCTGAAACATATGATATCATTCAGCAGACAATCACATAATTGTTAATATCATGCACAGTTAGACTATTGCAATCTTATATAATTTCCTTGCTGGTATTGATCTAACCAGATCTGTAGTAAAAAAAACAAAATAATATTAAGCCATCTTTGATAATATACAAAATAGTCAATAATGGAGACACAGCGTAAGTCTGTTGACATTTGCAACTTCTTAGGTAAAAGGCCCAGTAGTGGTTATTCGTTAAATTGAGTTTTTGTATTTCCAAAAAATTTATTAATATAATCGTATGAATTGAAGTGAAGCAAGAGCTTCTATGAATGTATGTGAAAATAAATGTGAAATTAAAAAAATTTAAAATGTGAAGCTGAAAAAATTTAAAGTAACTTAATAAAAAAAAAGAAGAATAGAACAAAGGAAGGTCATGCTTATATTTGTATATTTGGTGTCAATATTGATAATTATAAAGTGTTTAAGCTTCAGAATCAATATAGTCGTAGAAATATTAGATCTGACATGAAGGTTTAGTTTTGCCAACACCAAAAATATGTTTCTCACAATTTTTGAAAATTGCACTGATTTGCTCAGCAAAAATAGTTCTTCGTTTGGTTTGATAGAAATCTTTGTATATACGACCAATATTTGACGAGACAGAGATCTATACCATGTTTGCAATTGATACATAGGTTGCGCGCAGATTTATTACAAATATGTTTACATGCTAGAGCGTATCAATAAGAAATCTATAATTATTCCTTAAGGGTCTCATAGCACCTCAGTAAAATTTGAAATCGAAAATCCTTTTGTAAAATAGGCTGAAATTTTAAATGTATATATTGGAGGAAGTTATCGGGGCTTCCGATTTTTTTTTCTTAAAAATACTTTTTGTTAAAGAGAAAAAAAATCGTCGACCTCATAAAATTGGAATTTTGACAAATAAATATGACCTGACCTAGATAATGTCACAATAAATATGCTGTAAACATTTTGTTTCTTAATATCAAACCGTTGTCGAAAAAACATTTTTCACAATTTCTTATTTATATGGATCCAGCTGCTCCTGCTTCCTAGCAGTAACTTCACTCTGTACACTCGGGAGAAGGACAACGGTTTGGCATTAAGAAACAAAATTTTAACAGCATATTTATTGAGACATTATCTAGGTCAGGTCATATTTATTTGTCAAAATTCCAATTTTATGAGGTCGCCGATTTTTTTACTTTTAAGAAAAAAAAATCGGAAGTCCTCGATAACTTCCTTCAATATATACATTTAAAATTTC
The DNA here is from genome assembly GCA_963243735.1 of Neocrepidodera transversa. Classification (NCBI taxonomy): domain Eukaryota; kingdom Metazoa; phylum Arthropoda; class Insecta; order Coleoptera; family Chrysomelidae; genus Neocrepidodera; species Neocrepidodera transversa. Next base: position 9,529,605 of record OY725353.1, on the reverse strand, counting down.
AGCCATTTTACAAAAGGATTTTTGATTTCAAATTTAACTGAAGTGCTATTATACCCTATTACTTACTATAGCAATATTTAAGTTTTTTTTTAGTAGATATACAATATTTTTAAGACCTAAACATTACTAACACCCTAAGAAACATTTTGTTGGATTAAAAATGTCTATTTTCTTTTTGATGGTATAGGTTGATTCTGTTCGCCCTAGGGAAGGTTCACAGTGTAGTATCGAATTTTAAAATTCTTTTACTCTTGGGAAAATAATTCACGTTTAAAGTTCCTTTATAAAAATGCAAAGAACGTATTTCCGAATTTTCTGGTTTAAAAACTAAATAAATGGAAATAAAAATAAATATCTAATTACTTAGTAAACTATTTTCTCTATTCTCTAGTTATATGTATTTTAAATATTTATTTGGAATTAGACCTTTATTTCAGTTTATAATAAAAATATTTCTGTGATTTGAGTTTAGATCGAAAATAATTCTGTCTGACCACATCAAACGGAACTTTCGATTTCTATACATTAATTCGGATTTTGACATTAAAGGGATTTCGGCGACAAATATTTATCTCATTCATAGATAAATATAGAAATCTACATACAGAGTGTAACCAGATGGAAAATTGCTTATAAATGTTACAGCACTAGCAACAATTTTTCATAATAAGATTATTTTATTTTTCATAAATTTTATATTTTTGAACTCATTCACTGCTTTTTGTTATTTATATATTATAAACATCTTTAATTTAGGTTATAATTATTTTAGACTCGACTAAAGTAAATGTATCATATGCGAATTGGTAAAGAGACTAATAAATATCGTAATCCCCAGACTTCGAATTAATAGAAATATAGTAAAAATGAAGTGTTGAAAGATTGAACTGCATTAAGGAAAATTTGATATTAGAAGCTTCAATATAATCGCAATAAACATATATAAGTAATGAAAAATGTCATAATAAACTTTCTATAGATAATCGTTGTTCTGAATCAATGCATGTGAGATATCAAATTAGGATTAAAAATGTCCAAGCTTGGTACAAGATCGTGAAGTATTATTTTGCTCTCCTCCCGATTCCCCGTTGCTTACTACGCCGCTGCTAGACTGACGCTGCTTGTTAAGTCTCTCTAACCAATCATTGCTAAACTGTCTCTCTCTCTAATACATGTATTTTTGTATATTGGTACCAGGGAATCCATGACAATCCTTCTTCGGAATATTCTTCATGGACAATCCTTCCCGGACAATTCTTCCTCATGACAATTTTTAATTATGAAATATTTTTCCTCATGACAAGTTTTAGTCGTGACAAATATTCACCGTGACGTATATACCCATATTTCAATAGCTTTCTCGTATGCTCTTTCCTATGCTCTCTCGTATACGATCTCTCTTATACTCTCTCATATGTTCTCCTGTATGCTCCCTCGTGTGTTATCACATATGATCTCTGATATTCTCTCATATATCATCTCTCCTATGCTCTCTACAATTGAAGAAGTGGCAAGACTAAGTAACAATCATCTTCCCGTTCTGAAACCCGCAAAAATCTACTACTAAAGAAGCTACAAGAGTTGGGGATCATTCCCCATGTTAAATACCATACGAAATCCATTCTGGTAAATTTTTGTTTTTTTCAAAGTCACTCGTATCGTCACCAGCTTTAAACAGGTGTAACTCATTGTAACTACAATGATGTTGCAATGAGCCTGCGTAATCAGGTTTTACTTTACTGAAGCTGATGATATCAAGAATGACCTTGAAAGGAATAAAAATTTACCAGAATCGATTTCTTATGAAATTTAAGATTGAGATTGGTTCAGAACTCTCATAGCTCCTTTACTTCTACTAATGTAGCTATGTTGATTAGTTCACGCACCTGTACTATCAGACAAGCTTATACTCCTCAGGAACTATGGAATTACATTTTTTGTCTTTTTTTTGTGATTTTTTTATTGTAGTTGTGAATGTAAGTCACACCAGAAACTGCAAATGTTTAAAACCAAATGGCACTGTCGGTTAGAATCAATCACTTTGTAGATTCTTTTAAAAATTGTTGCTTTAATGACATTGTTCATCAGATTCATCAGCAAAAACGCTGTTGGATAGTTGACGAGATTATCTTGGCTAGTAACGGAATCCACTGATTTGTACATCATCAATTCGTCAGCAATGTTACTGAAACTTAAAATTTAATGTTCGTTCAACCAAACATGAGTTTTGATTCGTCGAACGGGTAAAAATTGACGAAAAATGTAATGCAGCCAGTCGAATTGTCAATGAAAATTTTGGCATTGTCTGTGTCGAGCAATTGTTTTAAAAATACTTCTCTAGATTGGTCCTTCTGTAACTCTACGCGCATAGTCATACTAATTTGAGTGTCTTGACGTGTTTCCATAAAATGGTTTTGATTGTTTAATAGATTTTGCATCATTTGGTCTAATGCCTACAAAAACTTTTTATGCATTCATCTTAAAACGATCTAATACATTTCAGCAAAAGTTCTTAAATAGGTTTCTCACTGAAGTTTGATTAACTTGCATATTCAACGGCAACTTAAGTAATGAATGAGCTTCCAATAACTTAGCTGCAATTCCTGGTAAAGCAAGTGCAATTTTATTCTGTTAGCGAATCAATGCTATCACAAAAGATACTCTAGTTTCTTTGTTTACAACTTTCATGATAATGTGCACAATTTAGCAGAATTTAAAAGATCAAACAGATACTTTTTCAATAGCAAATTAATAAAAAATCAAACATCTGTTATAGCACAATGATATTTTATCAAGACCGTAAAAAATCGAATCGTATTAAAACAAATATTAAAGAATTAGATGGATATTTTATCAAATTAATAAAATATCAATAAACTAAAAAACCAGAACGTTAAAACTTCAAATAGTTAATACATCAAAAACGTGAAATATAATAACACTAATTTATCAAAATACCAATATATCGAACTCGTATAAACTTAGAATACTATTAAAACAATACGCTATATTATCATAATCCCAATTTATCGAAGCGCCAGTCGATCAAACCCGTACAATGTCATAAAATAATGAGACAGAATTTAAAGAGTCAGAACCAGAAAGAGACAGAATAGTAAAGCATCAAAACCGTAAAAATTCAAACGGATGTTGCCAAATCTGAATAATTGCCTTATATGTGGTAATACAATTTAACAAGATTATTTATCGTTATGCAACATACATTACACATGATTTCGGATATTCTTTTAAGATGTCTCTACGTTATAAGTTTCTGTGCTTTAATGTATATTATGCAACATACATTACACACGAATTAAACGATTCTTGTTCATTTTTTCATGATCTAAAATTAATAATACGCATATTTTTGTTGCTGCAATATTCTTTTCAACTAATTTTCTCAATGTAACGCAATCATATTGTTTACTTCTAATTAAATGCGAACGATTTGGGCACTATCATAATTAAAGTAATATCTTGTTCGGTATCATCAAGCACATGTTCTTAATTAATGTCCGAGGAAAAGCGGATCAAATTGGATAAAATCCGCATCAAAGCGGATTAAAGTCGATCAAAATCAAATCCAAGGCTGATCAAAAGCGAATTAATATCTGGTGAAAACCGGATCAGTTGTTGCTAAATTTAGTAAAATCTGACTAATGAAGTCACGAATGACCTTGAACGGCACAAAAATTGTCACAAAGGACCTTGGCGTTTTCTTATAGGATTTAACATGGAGAATGCGGTGGAACGGGTGCTTCTCCTTTACTAAGATTCTTGCGCTGATATCATGACGATTCTAGGTTGATGGGCCAGGGAATGAGTATTGTCAAATTTCTATTTAGTACAAATCTAGTGTGCCGTAATGGCGAACATACGACATAATTTCTTGACTATTTCCATCAGCACTGATAGCATCTCGAAGATGAATGTAGTATTCGGAACGGATTTTGTTTGGTTTAATGTAATGGCTCAGTTTCAATTTTGACACCATTTTTGTAAAATAGGCACCGACATTTTTTCTTAATCTAGAGATGATAACCGCCATATGATGTGATCGGTACGTCTTGTACACAAACTATAGCTGATCATTCCGCCGATGTAGACCGATATCATGGAATTCCAAATTTTCACCAACGACGACAATGGCGCATTGAAACATCAGATAGTATGTAGTTTAGTATGGTTTTAAACAATAGAGTTACTTCATTGTGTTGATGATAAAATCTTTTCAGTTGATCCACAATTGGACTATTGTGTGTACCATTTCTAATAAATTGCACATGAGAATAGCCAATTGTGTTGCAATTACCTTGAAAGTGGATATAAAATTATCCCGAACAATATTTACTCCACCAAATGAAGTCATTGTATTTGTATAAGGAAATGTTTGGAATCTGTTCTTGTTCCAGTAAACAAATGATCGCAATGGCTCTGATAACGGGACCAATGGCACCAATTTTACTTTACCACTTGAGAGGTTCTTTTTCCTGTATTTCAATACCTTACAATGTAAGCACACAACGCTAATTGGTCCAATAGTAACGTAATGGGTTGGTCTGCACTGTTACTTTGTAACGGAATGCAGTTTGATAAGTATTCATTAATTTGTGTTCTTGCACAATTATTAAAATGCACTGTCACCAAATTTTTTTTTATCGATTATTTGATACATATCATCTTCGTTTGTGACATTACAAAAAAAAGGAATTACGCATATCCATAATTCTAATAGTAAGTCATGGTCTTGAGTTTATTCAAATATCTCCTACGCTCCAATTTTCCAATCTTTTTCGAACTGTTACTAACATCTAAAAAAATATATCCGAAAGTTTTTATTATTTTCCACGTTATCACTTTATTATATCAAAATAAACAACCCGAGAAAAAAAAAGAGATTGGATGATTGAATTCCAGAGCACTTACAGCATACAAGAAAACGCGAAAACAGTTACTCGTCGTTCCAGCACATTCTCGTATCCATCGATCACTTCGCTTTTAAATGCAAAGTTGTGTTACGCCACGATCGCAAGGATTCAGAGCACGCGGTCGAAAACACAAACAAAACGACTAAACCGCGTATGTCTTCCGACATTTTGTCATGGGGTGCTCCTAATACTATTGAGGGATCTAAAACGTGTGCGACTCGAGTAATGATTATATTATGAAGATGCAACGAGCCAACGCTCCCAAGAATATTTCATTTGTTTTAAGAAAACTGCGAGAGCGTTTAGGACTGAAAGCTTTCATAACTGTTTGTATAACTTGGCTACTCCTACACAAGAAAATAAAAAAAGTTGGATTAGTAAACTTGGTGTGTTGGTTTTAAATGCAGGATAAAAGCAGAGGCGGAGTAACAACTAAATTATCAGTCCCTACAAAAATCAATGGGACCTAGTTAATAAAACGAGGCCACTGAGCTAAGTTAAAGTGATCGTCGGGATATACGCGAAAAAAATTAAGGAGTCGCTTCCCGCCAGAAAGACAGAACATTTTTTTTCATTGACAAAGGCTGAACGGTGAGAGTTTCTCTATCAATGTACTAAAGTAATTTTGGTTTTTCGACTTGTCTCGTTATTTCCAAGCAAATGCCGATGTATATCTAAAAACCATCCTGAAAGAAATATGCTCATTTATACTGGTAGTAGACAAACAATACTTACCGTGGACAGGCCACAAATTTGCTCAGGGTTAGTACTAGAATGTCGCTAAGCAATGGTCGAATCATCCATCAACAATATAATCATCTTAAGATGAATCAAAGGTCACCCCTAGTTGAAATGTTCCCATGGGTACGAAAATAAAAAGTTCCCATGAGTATATTTGGGCCACCCATGGGTACATGGTCATGATGAGCATATCCCCATGAGTACACGCTTATGTGCACATCCTCACGGGTACATGACCATGGGTACATCCCCAACGGAATGTACCCATGGGTAAATCCCACTAGCAAGATATATCCTCAAATCAGGAATCTATTGTATTCTTGCATAAAGAAAGACGTATCTATAAGATTAGTCACCTACTAATTATCTGTCTGTATGTCTGTATGCCTCTCTGTGTGTATGGTTCCACGATAGAAGCCATACGTTTAATCCGATTGATGTAAAATTTGGTATAGGCATTTGGGTTACCCATCGCAAGAACAAATTAGTTTTGGTACGACTTCTGTCAAACGTGAGTGTCACTATCAAAAAATGACAGATGCAATATGTCACTGAATTAGACATGCAATATGTCATTTGAAAGCCCTTGAAAAACTTTATTCATAACAGTCAAAATTATTTCTCCAACTGTCACCTGTCAAAAACAAAAAATGACAAGATTTGAAACTTTAACATTAAATATCTGAAAAAGTATTCGTGGATACTCGTCGGGAAAGTTTTGAGGCGACACAACCGATTTTTTTATTTCAATTTATTTTTAGATCTCTTCTCAAAGTTTTTATTTTTGATCTTAAATACTCATTTATTTTCTTTTTCCTTTCTTCTAAATCCTCATCTCCTCCTGCTTTCATCTGAATTCGTCTTTGTAGAAGTTCTAAAAATGTAATGCTTATAGTTTCCATATATTTCTTCACTATCTACATAAACATCGTACCAGATAAATACTGTTTTTTTTCAGGTGTACACTCAGGCCTACCTGTAGACTCTTTATTAGTTGGGCATTGCGTGCCATTCACACAGCTCTTGTCTAGACCAGAGTAAATCACTTATGTTTTTAAGCAATTTTGAGTCTCCTGTCTTTCTTAGTATTTTATTCAACTAATTATTGCGGAGAAAAAATGCTAGTTTCAAATATATACAAATAAGTTCCAGTAATAACATTTACATTTTCACAAGATTTTTTTTAATGTTTACGTACCCATATTCACAAAATGTTAGCTAATTTAGTAGCAGTTCATATTGCCAGTGGGAACGTACCCAATTTTCGTAAGGTCATAAGGTTACGTACCCAATTTAAAATTGGTACGTAACATTGTCATCATGGTTGTTCACGCGTGCACATGGGTGGTTCCCAATAAGGATGAGTACGTTCCCAGTAATATGGCGTACGTACACACCGTGAACATGGGTACCTTTGTTTTCAACTAGGGACGTTACACCAAAATGTAACCATCTCGCTGACTTATTGGCCAAGAAGTCAGCCAACCAAAAACTATTTCGATGTGACTCCTCCATTCGACTAGCAACTAACGACTAACGACACCATCATGACGCACTTAATTATAAATCACTTCCGATTTAAGAAAATATAGGATAAAACAAAAAGCTGAAGAGTTGCGAAAGACCCTGACCCATACGTGTCCATGAATAAGCATATGACAAGCACATCTTGACGACATTGTCAACTACGGAAAAACTATAGGGATCTGATGAGCTAAGAAAAGTCTTATTTAAAGGAGGATGCAAAATGGGACTAATGAGGGATCCCAAAATGACCTGATTACCTTGTCTTCTTTCATAAATATACTGAAAAGCAGACGAGATCATTATTATGTTCATTTTCACAAACGTTCCTCCATCAAACTAACAATCAAATTTATATATGCAGTTTTTTTGAACTCTTTTTATTTTTATAGAAAGGTCATCCTGATATCACCAAGACCTTTACTACAGGATTCACGGTTTCGTTAACTAAATCCTCATCAACCCCATTAATTAAAATTTTGATTTGTATGTATTCTACTGTTGGTACAGTGAATTGTATGGATATATTCCGCAAAAAGGGCTTTACTTAACCACTTACTAGAGACACTAAATCCTCAAAAACTTTCCGTCACAGATACCAAATCCTTGAATTGACTGGATACCAGCATGTCTCCTTCTTACTTCTAAAATAGCATACTTCTCTCTATCTGGTGCACTGGCTTGCGGTCGACTGAGCTTAGCTTCGTTACCGAGAATCTATCGGGTCGTTGTATTCGATAGTGTTCGTTGCGTGTGCAACACTACATGCGATTGTCCCCATCTTCAATGGGAGCAGTATGTCTCGTAGGAACAAGTTATCTGTAAAAGTGGCGTTCCTGTCTTATATTTAAGGGAATAAATTGGGAAAGGGGTTAAGCTCTGTGTTAAGTAGGATTAAAAGGACTCACATTGGAGATTGTGTTGTGAACATTGTCCACCGGATGTTTAATGTCACAGGTGACAGTTCAGGAATTTTGCATTTTACTGAGGCCCAAAAGCAAATCTGTCTATCTGACTATATGCAAACAATATAACACCCAAATGAAAGTTTCGATCGAGTTCCAGTTTAACTTTACTATAGTTAATTTTCTACATGGAAGAACCCTATTGAATTTGAGCAGAATTGGACCGGCCCTTCCGGTGCCCGCCAAACAAATTAAGTGTTTTGCATAAGAAAACTTTTTTCCAGTTAAAATTTTTCCATGTATAATATTATACTACATGTATGTGAGAAGTATGGTCAGGATATTCAGGTACTCGATGGGTCGAAGTCCCGAAACGGCGTTCCTGGAAGTTTAGTTTTAAATTAGGTATAATTTTGGTTTATTTGTGATTTTAATTGAAAGCGATTCCTGTTAGTAACTAAATTATAGAGTCAAGATGTGTAGCTGAGTTAATTATAAATTAAATTGGTTTTGGATCACAAAAGCACTATTTGGGTTATATGGATTATAATCATAACTTACATGATAATCAAGTAATTTCATTAACTATAATTTCAAAATTTTTATAGATTAATAAAAAATATAATACAGTGAGAATAAACGAATAATTAAACATATCAATATTTAATTAAAATGTGTGCATTGATTTTGAAAAATATTTTAACTCTTGCATCTATTGTTTTCCATCCACGAAAAACTATTCTTAATATCGATTCCACATTAGCACGAGATTGAATCCGAGCTAGACGCTAACTAAAAACGTAAAAAAGTTCTTTTCCGCTTGAATCGGATATCGAATTTTCCGTTTTTTCGTTTCGCCCTGTGAACGACACTAAGCCAAATTTTCAGGACGTGACCAAATCACCGAATTCCAAAGAAGGGCTTTTATGAAAAAAACTTTAATCCCAGCTAATCCAGATCCTGCAAATTCATGCATTTTATTTGCGAAATTGGCAGAATACAGTAAGTTCAAGGTCAAGGTGACTTGTATCATCATTTATAATTTATTATACATAATACTTAGATTTTTGCCCGTAAGGAACGTCTCAGTAAGTCAACGCGGTAGATATGTAGATAGTTGACCCTTCAATAGTCATTTTTCTGACAGTCAAGCAACGGTAAAAGCACTCAGTTCAATGCTGATCCACTCTAAGTATGTCTGGAACTATATGCAACCATTAAATGAAATAAGCAGGTACTGAGTAGAATATTTGGTGAAGGTTTCTAGGCACGAAGGCATCCGAGCAACGAAAAAATGATGAACTGGCTAAACAAGGTCCTGACGTAGACGTAGCATTTGTAGGTCCGAAATTGTTTTGCAATAGAAATATATTGATTGGTGAAAGATCTAGTAAGCCGGGACAGGAAGTACATAAAGGTACGTCTACTAACAAGACATTGCAGACTGAACAAGCATATGAGCAAAATGAGTCTGGTAAATGAAGCATTATGTAGATTTTGTCGGAAAGAGGATAAAACTCCTATTCACATTTTACGAAACTGTAAAGGTTTGACAAGAACAAGATTCTTAGTATTGGAAATGGAATTCCCAAGTACGAAAAGCTACTGCCCATTGTTTAAGAAAACTGGCATAAAATTAAGAGAAGACCACAATAGACCCAAAAAGGTCGCAGTAAAACTGGCACGTAAATCATCTCACAAATATCTATCTCAGGCGCAAAATTGTCTGTTCTATATTGGAAGTGCGCAATTCACGACTGAAGGTGATATATGCAGCTTTATAACCAATAGCTGAATCCGAGCAAAGTTCATACAAAAACAAACGGCGAAAATTTAGTCTGGCCCTGGGTCAGTTATTTGGTTCCACAGGAAGAAGGAAATATGTATTCTTTACCGGTCGGCCATCTTCAATAAGTCCAGCACCTAAAAATTTGCGACGGCAGAGATTCTTAATTACTCTTTCGGGCGCTGTTTTCATTCAAGATGGCAGACCGACGGGGACTAATTTTTTCAAGTTTCTGACTTATCCAGAGTCAGATCGGGTCCATAAGTACCATCAGCAATCCTCAATATCTCCCGCGATAGCAAGTTATTGGAATGCTTAGGATACCCAAGATATCTGACCCACGAAAGTATCGTCACGCCCTCAGCGTTCTTCCGGTTGAAGCTTAGTTCAAGCCTAATTATTTCGTCAGCAAATTTCACTGAGCGTGTAAGTAGATAGTGTCCTCCTTCAGATTAATCTCCCTAGAAAATTTACTAGAAAATTTACAGATTTTCCCCCAAATTGACCTGGAGACCCATCCAAGCGAACCCGCCCAGCATGACGCAGGTCTACAGAAGTCTACAGATCACCACAGACGTCTACAGAAGACATACTTCAGATGTACTTCGGACGTACTTCAGACGTTTACAGACGTTTACAGAGGTCTACAGAGGTCTACAGAAGACGTACTTCAGATGTACTTCGGACGTACTTCAGACGTCTACAGACGTTTACAGAGGTCTACAGAGGTCTACAGACGTCTACAAATCGCCACTGACGTTTGCAGAGGTCCGAAGTACGTCTGAAGTACGTCTTCTGTAGACGTATGTGCTGATCTGTAGAACTCTGTAGACCTGCATCATGCTGGGCTGGTCCGCTTGGATGGGTCTCAAGGTCAATCTGGGGGAAAATCTAGTAACTTAGCTAGTTTATGCATATCTCAGGTTCTTTCTACCTATCTTTTTTCTAACTCTTTAATTTTAGTTACAGTTTTTTGCTGTATACTACGATTCAATTAATTAAGTCCCTTCGGTTCGAGCCTGGATCCAGATCCAGCTCCAGTTCCAGTACGTGTTCAATGACCTTTAATGAGAGGTCGTCGAGTTATAGAATAAAGCCTAGCTCAATAGACCGCAAGCCAGTGCACCACAAAGAGAGAGAGAGAAACGCTTGAACAGAAACACCGTATAGAGGCAAGCAGATTCAGTTTATTTCCCAACGAGCAGATCATAGAGAGGACCAATCGTTACTCTCTATATATCATTAATTATTCTTTGACTTCTTCATTAATTTTGTTGGATTCGTTATTGTTTACTTGGGCGCTTATATTTTCTATCCTTTTTTTTTTGAACTATTGTTGCTGTTGTTTTATCTGATTTTCCATTATTTACAACATCCTTGCTTCTGTTGTTGCTTACTCCAGGGGTTGTTTTGGTGGGTTGTATTTCTATCGGTGTTGTTTTCGGGGATTCTCCTGATGTAGGTCCTACATTTTTGGTACTGTACGGTTTCCTCTGTAGTTTGCTGATTGTTATCCATTGAAGCTGGTACATTTTGGATTATTCTTTCTTTTTAGTTAGTTGTTATCCTAAGCATTCCATATATATAATTGTTGATTGTTTGTATCTGTAGTATTTTGTTTACTTTTATTTTTCTGTTTTCAGTTTGTTTTCTTATTTGCTCGAACTTTGTCGTTTTGTTTTTAATTTTTTGTTCTCTTCATAGTCCATTTCTTTCCAAACTCTTATTTACTTTTTTTAATTCTGTATTTTCACTCTTTTCATTTTTTGTTATTGGGAATCCTGTCTAAGAACATTTCTTTTTTATATCTGATTTTTTGCAAAAATTACTTTAAGATAAACTTTTCTGGTAAATCTAAATTAAAAGTGATCAACTGAATTTTCTTAAGAATCTTAAGTGAACAAGTAGCCCAATTTTAAACTGCTTATCGTCACTTTAAAACACGATTGTATATGGACGTGGTCCAGAACAATATTTATTTTTGATATGCATTTTATTATCAAATGATCTTAAGATGTCGCTTTAAAATTTAGGTAATTTATAGTCATAGAAAATTAGTAAATTCCGGGTCAACTAGATATTGTAGAGTGCCTTCTCGATTTCAAAGTCAAAAGCAGCGTTAGAAATGAAGAGAATATATTTATATAAAAGGCCGACATACACATACATCGCTTAATGGGGGACCTTTTGCAAAGTTATACTAACCCTTTTAGTTGAATGCGAACAGAGTCTCGGAACAAGAATATACATCATGGAATAGAAATAGAAGCATAATAGAGTAATTCCCTTGAATAGAATAATAAAATTTAGGATCCAGAGGTTATTTGATAAATAAACGTCAAATTTATTATAGTGTATGTAACTGGTTCTACATGTATATTTATTCATATTATAAAAATAAAAATAAAAAATAGGGGATTACAAAATGGCTGCTTAGAGTTTTCTGTTTATAAAGTAAATCAAGGCAATTATTATTAAATAAGGAAACGGATTTTCTCCTTACATTCATTTTTAATTTAGGCTTTCATTCACTCTTGTTTGTATAAGGTAACGAGATTAGTATACCCTTAACTGAAAAAGTGTTTACTGAAAGAACGGGATCCAAAATTAAATTAATTTTTGCATTAGTTAGGAAAATTGACAAAAGTGCAAATTTACCCCAACTTTGGCCCTTCACCAGAGTTTTTATTAATACAAAATTTATTTTAAATATATTATAGACTACAAGCATACAAATTAAACGGAAAATATGTTTCTTTTTACATTATATAATTTTTGTTTTGATCATAATAATAATAATAATACCAGTTAAAATATATTTAAGGATGGTAAAAAATTAAATTGACAAGAACTGGACAAGAAATCAAATATACAGATAACTATCAGGTAGAGACATTAAATTATGTTTATTAATAACAAAGATACCAACTGTAATGCTCTATGCGCATTGGTCCAGGTTTCGGATTGCCTCGGGCGCCACCTTCCGTTTATGGTGTGAAGGTTATTTGCACCGGCAGCGTCAGTGAAGATTTAATATTACAAAGGACGTTATGGTAGTTGCCTTGCTAGGTCCAGCATCTAGTTATCAGCAAATTCAGTTCTTAGTCTAGTGAATAAGCGTCTGCATATCGGTGATGAAGGAGGTGTTAGTTTCTTGCAGGTGCTGTGTCCTCATACAGATGGCTATTTGGGATGGGAAAATAGAAATTTTTGAAGGTGGTGCAGAACTTTTTCCAGGTGGACCAATATCGCCTCTTGTTCCTAAACCATAAGGCGAGCATTTGTAGTAGTTCAGACATGATACTCCCCAATTTTCTTTAGTCTTTCCAAAAATGGGATGCAATAGCCAGTACCATCGAAAGTAATACGCCAGTCCTTTACTATCAGTGGTAGCATTATGGTACTTCGGACGTCTTGTTCGGACGTCTTGTTCGGTTGAGTCTCCAATTCCAACTTTCACAATCAAATAAAAAAGAACGTGTCTTTATTGCCAACTAGATGGGAGTATTTGCTTCTGCGCATTAGGAAGTCTGTCTAACTTTGTATCACTCGGAATAGCTTCTCGGATCGGCAAATGGATAACAATAATCGACTTAACGTACTGGCAAACTTATTAAACCAGGGGTCATTTGGTATCGTTTTACAGGCTGTCCAAAATAGCAGGTTTTTCGGTTAAAGTTCGATTATTAACAGTCTCGGTACACCATAAAAACGGTTCATGTTCGGGCGAGAAATTTATAATGCTCTAGTACATGTTTCGGATTTCCTCGGGCGCCTCCGTCGATTTAGAGAGTGGTAATAACTTACTCTGGGCAGTGTCAGTGAAGAAATAAAATACTGCAAAAGTGGCTACATTATTTACAAATTCATTAGTGACCTGGAGGACAGGCTTTACTTGCTCTGCTAGGTTGAGTATCTGGGTAAATAAAATAAACTCAAGTAAAATATATAGCTTTTATTAATATATAAAAATCACAGAAATATCCGACTTGGGAAAAAGGGCAACAGGTTTTACAGGGCGGACTAGGCCTGCGTAAGTGGCGCGAAAAGCTGTGTGACATATATGACGGGTTTTTGCAGCTACAGCAGGATATATCAAAGTTTTAATAGCAAAATTGGTAAGCGGTGGATCAGTTTTTTTCCTGCTGGGCACTTTTTCTATTTAATCGTGCTGATCTCGTTCACGGTGGGAACATAACTACTATTTGTACAACGGCTAGATTTCAAATAACTTTTTCTCTACTCCTACTAAAACCTTACGCGTATTTACTATCGGATCTGGACAGAATGTTTTCATTATGGACCGGAGCTGAAGTATGATCTCGGTGTTAATTTTCTCTATGGCGCGAAAAATAAATCTAGGTCGGCCATGTTTACATTTTTAACAGTACAGGCACGACTCCCTGATGTATCACGATTTTTTAATTTATTGATAATAAATAATAAACGTGGTTTAAGCTCAATTTATTTTATTATGGGTTCGTTTCACGAATAGAATTTAAAATATATCAAAAGTAAAATATTAAATAAAAAAAAATTTGGACGCCAGTCTAATTGATTTTTTGATGTAATTAGAAATAATTGACAAAAAACTATGATATATTTCAAAATCCGTCCTTTCTTTCTTTTTATGGGTTGAAGGAAATTAAATTCAAATTAAACCTTATAAATGTTTTATTTTAAATAGAGGAACAAAAAAAACTTTAGAGACTTCTTTTTTCTTTAAAATTCAACTTATTTTGATTCTTGAAGGTTTTCTTTTTTCAAGTTTCTATGATCAGTAGACACGTTAACTTGCTCCAAAAAGCTTGTAGTCGCAAAGAAAACTTGCTCCGAAAATACTTGTAATCCAAAGAGAAAAAACTTGGTCCAAAGAAAACTTGTAGTCCAAAGAAAAATTTGCTCCAAAAAACAATTTGGTCCAAAGAAAAACACTTGTTACAAAAAGTTTGGTTCAAAGAAAAAACTTGTAGTCCAAAGAAAAACTTGCTCCAAAAAAAAGTTTGGTCCAAAGTAAAAAAAACTTGCTCCGGAAAAGTTTGGTCCAAAGAAAAACTCTAAAAGTTCACATAAAGTAAATTTAAGACAATAATCTTATAAATTACCAGATTTCGTGGTCTCTGTTTTTAAAAAAGAATATAAAACAATGATAATATTAAAATGAAATAAATGCATTTTTAGATCAAAATATGAAATATAAAAATAATGAAAGTAAATTAAATTTTAAGAAAATCTGTAAAAACAAATTAAAAAATAGATTCTCTTTTTGTAATCGAGACTCAAATAACACCACGAATATCAGATAATTTATATTGTTATAAAAGATAAGATATGAACTTTTGAGTAAATATAAAAAAAAAATATATACCGGCAATAAAAATAATTAAAAATAACAGTCAATAAAAGTTAAAGCGTCGAAATAATTAATAATGATAGCAGGAAATTTCAGTGAAAATATATTATAATATAATAAAAACTTACCTTATATAACAAGGGGAAGAAAGAAAATTTTTAATTTGCTCTGGTCTGCAAATACATACATAAGTCAATTGTTTTGACTGATAAGGCAAAGAGAGGGAATTGTTAACATGGGAAAAACATTTTATAATAATACCTAAAAGATAGAGAAGGAATATCAAGTGAGCTGAAATTAGATAGACCGAGTAAAGGAATAATAAAAATACAGGGTGGCACAAACAAACGTAACAAAATCTAATTCTCCTTTTTTCATTACTACTAAAATTTCGCACTTACCTACTTATCATATCTGTTTTTATTCCGACCCTGCAAGAAATCAAAATCTCGGATCTTAATTCAGCGAAGTTTATATCTTTAACGATAAAAAATATGGGTATCCACACCCTAAAACTAAAAGTAGATTTTTCTAAGGTTTTTGAATGTAATAAAATTGTAAATATTATTTTTCCAGTGAGAGCAGATGCTCTATAAAAATAATGACTTGTAAAAAATGTAAAATTATTAATTTTGTTTAATAATAAACTGGTGAATGATTTATTTGTGCTAAAATAATAATTAATCAATTGGCTAACTGATTTGGTCCTTCGATCTAATGATGGTTGATATCAACACGTCTACCACCTAGTAATTATTATACTCTGTTTAATAACCAGGAGGAGTAATACAATAAGCCTTACTCACATCACTAAAAGTTACTAGATTTTATATTATAAAGAGCGTGTTCCGAAATCCGAAATAGTCGTGTTCAAAAACTGTGAAAAAGTTGCTAAATAGACAGATTACTATGATCATCGCTTTTAAAGGATATTAACTTGTTAAATTTTGAAATTATTTTATTTTAATTGGAAAAAAAAATAAAAATCTAGATACATTTTGTCATTTCATTGATGAATGCCGCTTTCGATTTAGATTCTTGTCATTATGGCCACGCACATTAATTAAGGACAACGGCAGTAAATTTCATATTACCAAAGAAGATACCATGTTACTAAACTGTCAATGTCAATTATCAGCTGACGTTGATGCTAAAATTTACTGTGTGAAACTGACTGCAAACTAGCCAATCAGGAGTCTACAGAATTGCCAACTTCGATTCAAATCGCTCCTCCTGGTTATTAAACAGAATATAAAAACTTATATCGGTTCGTAATCATATTTATTCATGGTTTCGCTAGTGACGGTATAATCTGTCGAAGCGCTGGACACAAACTAAAATTCACGTTCGCTGGCCTGTGTATTATATATATTAGCGGTATTGTGCATTAAATATGGTTAAACTGATGTGTAGAGTATGTTGAAAAAAAAACAACCAATTAAATTACTCTGTTTTTATTGACTAGATATTGACCATCAACATTTTTTCATCTATACATCTGTTTTATACATAACATATAAATATTTTTATATTACAAATAGAAGCATTTTTTCCCCGTTTTTGGTGATTCCCTTTGAGAACCACTTACTTAAAATCTAGATTATATCACATAGGTCAGTGCATAGAGAGTTCGTTAGAATAGAATCACTAAAATAAAAAAAAATAACCAGATTTATTAAAAATTATTTTAACCCTGTAAATAAATAACTTATAATCTCTATACTAACCCCTCTTCCCTTGTTTCTGAATTGCTATTTAAATAAATTAAATATATTTCGAAATAAATTTTAATACTTAACTAATTTTAAAATTAAGGAGTTGCTAAGTTTTTTTCTATTTAAAAGGTAGAAACATGATTAAATTTATTTTTACATATTTTTATCACAATGTTATATACATACATAGATTGATATTTTTATTCTTAAATAATTATTAATTAACCTAATTAAAATACTGATATTCCTGTCAATTGCTTTTTATTGATAACGTTTAGTTTAATTTCTTTGATGATATTGAGCGTCGAATCTGAAAGTTGTTCGCTAATAGAATTTTTTATCATCACTTACTTATTTCCATTTTTAAATCTAGTTTCGCTCATTTATTCCCTTTTATAATTGAATTTTATTCTAAAGGTGGGCTTTGACCGAGACGCGCAAAAAAAACAACAATGCAACACATTTGGATCGCGAGACAGAGACTAGCGATAGAGACAGTAAGCAAATAATCGCTCCCGAATCAGAAGTGTCACTTGTCATATAATTTTGAGGTTATTTAATTTAAATTTTTTGACGTCATTTTTGAGTTAATAAATTGACGTATACGTGTTTTCAAATAAGTGAAGCGACATACGACACTGTCGCGATCTTTTGTCTCGTATTTCTCAATGCTGTCGCCTGTCTCGGTCGCGTACACCAAAATCCACCTTAAAACACAATGATGGATCCAACGCACCTGGTAAAATTTTATTAGGCCGAACTTAGCCATAATACTTAGAGGTTATCAGAGGACTAATCGGCAGCAATGTGCCCAGGTGCATAGAATTCAAATCTCACCTCGAAACACAATAGTGCTAATATTGAGTAAATATGATGTAAAAATGATGGTAACACCAGCTACGAATGAGATGCGGTGTCACTTATTACTTGGGAAATATTCCACCTTTGTAATAAGTGCTAGTACTAACTGGAACCGGAAGAAAGCCCATATCAAAGAGGTACGAAACCCCAAAAACAAGGGTTAAATACTTGTAGGTTGTAAGAATTTGATTTCTATGCATCATGCTGTATACCTGACAGCTGTTAGGTCCCTTGAGGACTCATCAGCAAAATTGTGCCCCGATGCACAGAATAATAATTTTTGGCTAAGAAAAATTCAATCAATAGAACGAGGTGAATTGGATTTAGTACTAATATCATCTACATGGATAAAAGGTTCACACTTAGCGTTTAAAACATTTAACAATCAAGATAAATAAAATTTATAAAAAATTATACAGGGTCTTGCTAAAAGTTTTTCATACATTCGGAGATATTTAACACTTTCAATGCTACCTGTTGCCAAAAGGTGTTTTTCTTGCTTCAGTCCCGTGTAACTAATGTCAAATGGTGTTTTGATTTGAGTCATATATGAAGACATGGAAGAAGGATCTGATATCCAGATAAGTCAAGTAGGAGAATCAGACACTCAAAGTTAAATAAAAAAAAAACGGAAAAAATCGATAGAAGAGCTCAAAAGAGACAACAAACAGCTCAGACAGCAAATAGAAAAGTTAATAGAGAAACAAGAAAGAAAAGCAAAAGAAAGAACAGAAGAAAAACAGGATAACTTTATAGTAAAGAAGAAGAAAGGAAACCAAGAATAATGCAAGTGCGCGATTGTCAGCAAAAAAGAATTCATTGAATTTAGTAGCAGTGATAAAGTAAATGGAAGCAGGTCTAACAAAATCCCAAAATAGAAGACAATGAAGGAAAAAGAAAATGGAAAAAATGGAGGAAAAGTAGAAATAGAAAAATACTACGGAAGAAGTAGAAAATACTCCGGCAGTAGAGAAAAGACAATTAACAACCATGGGGTAGATTAAGTGTGTTCTGAGGACAGAGCGATACCTAAAATGTACAGAAAAGGACAAAAAGGAGTAAAACTTTAACCAAAGACAGGAGAAGATTATAAAAAATCTGGTCAAGTACCTAGAACAACACCCAGGGAAAAATGGTACACTTACAGACCAGAGCAGACAGATCCAGGAAAATATTCCTAGAAAGGGTGTAAATGAAGCATTGAGACTAAATTAATTTAAAACTACACAACTAAGAAGCAGATATATAGATAAACAACTTCTTAATAAAAAATAGAAGAAGACAAAGACAAATTCAAATTATTAAAATACTTATATATATATATAGGAATCAACATTGAACTAAAAAATCAGGAATGTGTTATCTAATGCTGTAGATGCCATAACACAATAAGATATGCAAAGTACTTCACACAGAGTAATAAGACAGAAAAGAAGCCCAAATGTGCTAGCTGCAACACTTTGCTAGCTACGAAGAACGTAAATGAAGTTATAACGGGTTAGCTTCGACTTTGACATAATAATAATCAATGAAATCCATCTTGAGCGTTCACGAAAATTCAGAATTAGAACGGATATACCAAATCAATATTGGTGGTGATCGATGATCTATATTTTCCCTCGACAGTAATAATGCATTAACCATCTCGGTATGTATCTACTGTTATCTTTATCCATAACCTCAAATGTGGTCCACCCATGAAGAAAAAAAAATTCAAAGTCTATTACCACATAAATTTTAATAAAAAGTTGGAGTTGGCAACTGGTTTCGGCATATTAATGCCATCAGGCCTATAATACAGTGTTCAGCATAAGTAACAAAAAAGAAAAAAAAATAGAAATACCGATATTACTAACTTTCCTCTTCTTTCGCAACCATATTATTTCTTTTAATCACTCCTTTTCGATTACTGATTCTGAATTACTCCGTGGTATAGCCAATCTAATATTATCTGATTCTCATTCTTAATAGCGATACTTCCATTATCTGACTCCTCTTCTATATTCCTCATGAGTCTTCTGTCTCCTACTTATTAGATTCCTTTTTTCAATTTAGAATTTACAATAACCCAATTTTTCGTTAATAAACAAGTCCTTTTTCCAGACCCTAACCTAGTTCAAATATCATTTATCTTCTTCTTCTTTCTTTTTGTACTTCTACCCATTTCTTCTTTTCGCCTCCCTTGCCTTTTCCTCTTCTTCTTTCTTTTCCTATTCTTCTTTTGTTTCCCTTTGCTGTCATCCATCTTTATTATGGCTTTTCTTCTTTACATACAATTGCACTTTGTTACTGGTCAACTCTGTTCCATTTTCTTTTTCTATATATTAATATTATCACACATAATTTACTTATATTTAATCGTTATTCTGTTTTGCATACATTTGTTATATTGCTATTAGTTATTAATCTAAATTTAAATATTTTTAACTTACGTTTCAATACAAATTTTATCTATCATTGTTAACTGTAAAATGTCATCTACCATTTTGTACAATCGACAAGTTATAGTAAGTACGCTTTGTTCTTAATTTATTTTCGCCGTCCTTAGGGCCGCCAAATACAGTGAGTGGTATAAGAACCTCCTGTCTTTTTGATTGGCACTCCTACCTTCCTCTACTAAATTTATTCCTTCAAACCACAATTTGGTTCCTGAACGATGTCCATACTATTACGGTGTCCGACTTTCTGCCACGATAGCTAAGAAATTTTAAATTCAATGGCTGTACCCAACCTTTGTTCCTCCCTAACCAACTGCGGTTGGTTCCCGTCTTTAATTTTATTTAATATTGTTCATCGTTACTTTTACTATGTACCATGCCCCCCTTTTCGTACCACAAAATTAATTTAAGCTAATAATTTTCCTAATTAATGTTATAATTCTTTGGTAAGTCTCAACTATATTGTACTGCTCCTTTTTTGTTACCTATGCTGAACATTGTATTATAGGCCTGATGATGGTGTTAGTATGCCGAAACTAGTTGCCAACTCCAACTTTTCATTAAAATTTATGTGGTACTAGACTTTGAATTTTTATTGGTAAAGATGTTACGGTATATTTTTTCTGGTCAGTCTAAATCGTTATTTTGTTTTGTTGTCTCCCATCTCTATACTTCAAATAATCTCGTATCGCGATTTGAATATTTATAAATAACATCTTTTGCTTACAGTAAATAACTATTAATAGATGTGTCGTATTTTTTCCCCAAAGATCAAACTTTTTTAAACAATTTTTAAATATTTGAATATTTTATACTTTAAAGTAATACTATGATTTTTTACTTGAAACTTCATTTTCTTAATTGTTTTGTGCTTTGCAAAATAATATTTAAGATCAGCTATTTAATTCATTTTATAATAAAAAATTCTTCTCGGTAGGGTCGACAGGGGAGGTAGATTTCTATTGTCTAAATTTAAGACTTTCATCCTTCCCCACTCCACGATACGGTCAGATCGAAAAAAGTTTCAAACAAATAAATTTTATAATAATTAGGACATGAAAAATGTCTAATGACCTGTTTCAATATTTTTAAAAATAGCGGAATTTTTTGAAATTTCAACCCCCTCCAGTTCCATCCCCTTAGGTCCGATTAAAAAAATTTTAGACCAATTAATTTTATAATGATAAAAAAAGTTTTATGACCTGTTTCGATATTTTTGGCGGAGATCTGATTTTTTTGAGATTTCAACCCCCTTTAATTCTCACCCCCTTAAAGGTAGAATACTAATTTTCAATCCGCGACGAATTACGGTCCGAAAGAATTTTTGTACCAAATTTGGTGTCGATTGGACAAAAATTGCGACCTCTATCGTGCCGGAACGGAATGTCTACACACATATATATATAGGTATATACCGATAATTTTTTTTTTACTGATTCTTATTCAGAAGGTCATAAACAGCGTAGCGCCCCTATTCTCGGTTCTGAGTCCCGTCATTGAATCGATTACAATACATATATGGAAATCTACCTAAAAAATGGTGGAGCTGAATATACTTCAACAATGCCGCTACTTTCGCCATCTACTAACAATTTTTTAAATTAATCTGAATTTTATTTCTCGATTATTCTTGATTGTAAATGTCATAAAAGTGATATACATTTTTTAAATTTGATTTTTGTTCCATACTTTATCTACAGGTGGCACTACAACTGAGTAACTCATGTATGGGTGGCAGCGAAAGTGTTAAAAATTCCAAATATATAAAAAATATTAAATCATAATTTAAAAAAAATCCTCCCCCTTAACAAATTTCCTTTTTATGGTTTCCTGCTACCCAACAAGCTAAAGGCTCTATAATTTAATAACTGCAATATCAAAGTCATTAAAAGCTCCTAAACTTATTGACAACCTTTCACCGCTATTTTTACCATCTTAATAATAATTTTTATACATAAATTACATTTATATACAAATATAGACATCAGTCTTGTTTTTTAAATATTCAGTACTATTTCACAAATTTACCACACAAGTGGTTTCCCTGGTCTTCTTAATCTTCATTTGTCACCTATGTGGCCTCCATTTTTTTTCCCTATACCTACACGTTAACACTTTTTTAAAAGCCTGTCGAAACACTTTATTAAAGATGGTATAAAAAATCGGATTCACCATGGAACTCGCGTAACCTAACCAAGTCACCAATTGCACAATCCAATTCTCCATATTCTTATCGCATTCCGAACAAAAAGTTGGCACTAAATTTAATATAAAGAACGGCGCCCAAAGTATGACGAACGTAAAGAACACAACACCAAGTACTTTGGTAGCTTTTTGTTCCAGTCGAATGATTCTTCCATGTCGGGAAGAATTTCTAGATATAACGCTAGAGTTGCGACTGTGATGAGATCGAATACTTCTACCAGCCCCTGAACTATTATAGTTGTATCTTTGAAGAAGGCATGGTGATGATGGGTTATTTTTATTCAGCATAGCACTGGTGGAACTGTGTCCATTGTGACGTAGAGTCGCTGAACGACGTAGTAATAATGGGGTTCTTTGTGTGCTAGAACCCATTGTGTTGCTAAGTAGAGAGGTCTTGGTTGCGCCAAAACTGGAACCTGGAAATAAAGAAAGTTAAATAAACATTGGTTTTTATTTCAATTATATATAATCCAGGGTCATAAACATATAAGAGCACTCCGTTCTTAAAAAACAATATAATTGACTGATATTTTGCTGACAAACCAATTAGGCTTTGGAATCCGTAATTGACAAAGGAACGCTGAGGGCCTGATGGTACTGTTGGGGTCGATCTAATCATGGGTTAGTCGAATGGACCCGAAACTAAGGAAAAAGTACCACCCTACCATCTTGGATACCTTCAGCACCTGACAACGTGTCACTGCGGGAGTTATTAAGAAACGCTGGGGACCTGACGATATATTTGAGTCCAATCTTAGTGTAAGTCAGACAGGTGCATCCAAAACTGACGAAAAAATACTCCCCGCCATCTTGGATACCCTATCGCGGAAGGAACGCTGACGCTATTTTTAGGCCTGGTCTAACCCTGGTTCAGTCGGGTGGTCCCACAGGAACCGGAAAAGAAGTATTCCCTGCTAGTCGGTAATCTTGAATGCTCCCAACTCCCGAAAACTTGCGACTGCAGCAATCCTTAATAACTCCAAGCAAGCAAGAACAATGAAAATATCTACTACATAAGATAAAAGAATCCAGAAGACAAGTGACAACAACCCAACTCTACAAAATTCAAATTGTGTGAAGTGATCAAAACAGCACAGTTCACCTGAATGCCTATTATAAAGATAGGGTAAGCCGAAATGAGCCAACTGCAAACATTCAGCAGGCTGCAGAAGATGCCCAGCAGTACAAAGAAGCAGAGATCATAAAACTTGTAAGAAGAGAACGCCCAAAAATAATACCTGCAAGAAGTCAAGTGATTTTTTTAGTGTTGCCAGACGTGAGCTGAAGTGAGAAGCACTATGGACAGCAATAAGTGTGAGTGAATGCGTTTATCGACAGCGCCAGTCGGCTGTAGCACTCTGCACTCCCATTTTCTATTATAAGATCAAGTGATCTTGGTTAGGTGTAGAATGCTTCGCAAACTGTTAAAATAACTCATTATACCTTCCGTGTTTGCTTAAAATCATTTCTCGCTTGATCTGCGTCAGACAAAGAGTCGTTAGTTAGGATCAACCTTTTGTGAGAGAATCCCAGTTCCAATCAGAATAAAAGTGAAACTCAAGAACGCGAATGAAAGTTTTTTGGTATAAAATATTTATATTCTCCTGTATGGCGAACTAGCCAAGGGAAGAGCTGTGAACCGAGCAATTTTGGAATAGAACTACAGACCTTAGCAGCAGCAATGATCAAAATGAAGAAACAGAACGTTTCGAGAAGAACAATTTTAATTCAGAAAATTTAACTGCGAAGGACTAGTTCAATACATTAGCTAAGGCTTTAATAAAAAATAATCAACAGGGGCCATAGTTTTGGACATCAACAATACATCAAGAAGAATAAATTCAGGAAAGACCATTTAAAATAATAAGATATCAATAAGACAAGCAAGAGAATAGATAAATAAAAAAGAAGAGCATTGGATACACCGAACATTAAGTTAGTTACATGAAGGTAAAATAGAAGAAACAGAAAACTTACGTAAGCAAACAAAATGAAGACCTATCAGAAGTGATAGAGGGTGGTAGCGGAGTTAGCTTCCCACCTTTCACTTTATTTCGATAGGAACAAATTGGAAACTGGGTGGCTTGAACCAAATCAAATTGCGTGTGGTGAATCCTCAGGATCTAGGAATTCTTTAAACAATTATCTGTAACGCGAATGAAAGTTATTTAGTAGAAAATATTTATTTTCTCCTATATAGCGAACTACCCAAGGGAAGAGCTGCGAAGCGAGCAATTTTCAAATTTTCCGGATATAATTCCATAGAACTACAGACCCTAGAACCAGCAATGAGCAAAATGAATAAACATAACGTTTCCAGAAGAACAATAAAACTAATCAACAGGAGCCATAGTTTTGGACATCAGCAGAGCATTAAAAATAAGAAGACACCAACAAGGCAAGCAAGAGAATAGATAAGTAAAAAAGTAGACTATGAAAGTAAAATAGAAGAAATAGAAAACGTACGTAAGCAAACAAAATAAAGATTTATAGAGGAGTTAGCTTCCCGGCTTTCAATTTACTTCGATAGGAATAAATTGAAAACTGGGTGGCTTGAACCAAATCCAATTGCTCGTGTTGAATCCTCAGGCAATTCTCTGTAATGTGAGTTGTCGCATTTTAATGTGAAAACACCAAGCAATTAAACTACTCTAATAACCCATTATACGTTATATCGGTCGATCGGGAGTTATTGTAAAGTTAGAAAACTTTCAGAGATATTCATTTATCTCTAGATGCAAACTATTAGAAGGATCCATTATTTTGGGATTTTACATGGTCCTTCGAGCCGGATATGAAACAGTAACAAGTTGGAAAATTTTAAGAATTTTCTATATAAACAATAAAAGAAATTTTTTATAAAATAAAGCGACCACACAGTTAAAAATCGATACTACACGAACGCCCTATATATATAGTAATTTAGAAAGCAATTCTTGGAATTGACTCTCTTCAATAAAATAGAAAATAATTGCGGTGAATTAGTAATTATCGTTCATTTTCTTTACTTCCCTTCTTGAGTGCGGAATTATCTATCTTGACGATTTTAGAGAGATTTGAAAACACAATATTGATGCTACGATATTATTGACTCACCTCTGCAGTGGCTTCTAGTTTCCCATGTAACCATAACATTATTTGGAGACGAATCGCCACTATTTCTTCTACTTCTAGCTAAAGACGATTTTTTTACCGGAGAAACATTTAACAACTGCATATTTTCTAATTTCGGCGACGTTGCACTAGAATCGCTTGGTATTATCTTCAATTCGGCTGGTGTTGGGGATTTATCAGGTTTGTCTCCAAAATATGGACAAGTACAAGGAGGAGGTAGAGGGTATTCACTTTCTGACGCTTCATTTTTATTTTCTTTTAAAAAGTTTGGATGTCGAGATTCGTGGAAACTCGCCAGACGTTTTCTCCATTTCGGAGACGGGTATTCGTCTTTAGTGTCGCCTTCGTGGAACGTCGAAGCTCTTCGTCGTTTAAATTGCCACGGAGATGGTTCCGAGCTGAGGAGCGAGGAATGGGAATCTGCCAAACTTTCGACGCTTCTGTTTGATGTATTTGAAGAACTACAAGGAAAGAAAAATATAATTTTATTGACTCGTATATAATGGACCACCCTGTATATATAGCATGGTATTATATTTTTTTATATATTAAATTTTATCGGTAGTACCTCAACTGAAAGCCATAATAAGAGTGACACTTATTATTTTTTACCGTTCAAGGTTCGATTAAGTGCTAAGCTATGCAGACTAATTTTAATACCAAGAACCTAAAAATTATTTTATGTAAAAATTAAACTTTAACTCATCTTAAATGTCTGTACTATACCTATAAAAAACAAAATAAATTATTTTAAGGCGTTCCTTGTATGGCAGATTTATTAATTTTGTTAAAATCCCGTACCAATTACCTTATATCAGGTCATCAACCCTTTTAAAAATGGTAAAAAGCAAGTCATTTTTCATCCATTAACAGTTTGATTGATTCAGAACGAACGTTTGCTTTGAGCCAAGCCCATCATAGATAAACTGCACTTTTTTTAATAAGACGCAGTATCAATAAAGAATTAAATTACTATAAAAATATATTACGTAAATCGAGTCAACGATCAAGTTTGTTTAGTTTAATAATAAAAAAGGTTTAGAATAATTTATACACGGTATCTCATAAATCGACTAAATGTCTTCCTAACGAAATTTTTTGTGAGCTCCAATCAGGGCCGGTTCAACTTAATATGACGCCCTGGGAGTTTCCCTAATCATTGTGTTTACTTTCTTTAACCAATACAGAAATATAAAAATTAAAAAACGTTACAGACATAAGGCTTTAGCCAGAGTAACTCAGCACGAACGAATATGTGGCAATAAAATCATAAATCATAAATAAGTCAAAAAATATCTAACTAAAGAGAAGCGTATTATAAGAAAGACCTCTCTCTATCGCAGCGACATGAATGTACCCTTTCGACTAGGAAAAACAGAGCTACAGAGCTGAAAACGTTTATTATACTCTGTATCACGTTAGCAAACTAATTTTATTTGATTAGATAATACTTTTTTCCAACAACAAATATCAAAAGAAATATTTTTCCGTTAGAGGCACGATTTAAGCTGAGATTTAGCGACCGATTTTCTCAGGAAAAATAGAAAATATAATGTCGTTGAGAATAAAAGAGGAACTTCATTTATATCAAAAATTAATTTATGATCTGAACATAAATAAATAAGTGACAAAAAATTTGGTATATTTTCCTTAAGAGGAAAAATATTTTCCGGACGCGAAAAAACACAAGATTAATTTTTGGCTAAAGAAACAATATTACATACATTTGTCATAAAATAAACGAAATTATATACATTATTAGTAAGAAAATTTGTCTTAAAAACGCCTTTCTTTAAGATAAATGATTTTATACAAAGGAAATGTCCAAAAAATACTTTTCTTTAGGAAAAACAATTTAAAACCAACGCGCCTAAAGGAGTTTTCACTTCAAACATTAAACAAGCACATGATGCATACCTGACAAAAAAATTCATAATCAACAAACTACTCTTGTCTGCTATTAATTATTTTTTACCAAATTTTCCTTATTTTCCCTATTTTTTTCAGTTTTTTCTTTTGTTCCTCATATAAAAGGGATACTGTTAACATTAGCATGTCGGTGAAGTGAAGCCATAATATTTTACCAATCAAAAATCGTCCAACGCGAATAAAGAACTTTTTATTTCACAAATAAAACATAGACTTGGGGCACATAATGCATACCTGATAAAAATTGCATAATCAACAGATTACTCTTGTCTCCTGTTGATTATTTTTTCCTAATTTTCCGTTTTTTCCTATTTTTTTCTTGTTTCTTTCACATATAACAAGGATACTGTTAAAATTAGTATGTCGGTGATGCCAAGTCCAAAGAGTTTACCCATCCAAAAATCGGCCAACATGCTAAAAGAAGTTTTCACTTCAAAAAATAAAATATGGTCTTGAGGCACATGATGCATACCCGATACATACATAACGGCTATGTATACAAAAATAGGAGAGCATCAAAGAAAACTGTATTTTTTTACACAAAAAAAATCATTTTGGGATGAATTGAATTTTTTTTTGAGGTATTAAGGTTAAAATAATTAAAAAGTCGGGTCGGAACGCAGAGTTAGTAAAGTTAACGCTGAAATAACCTACAGCAAGGGAAGTTGTCAATCGTAAGTTCTTATCGTATTATAAGAGCTGATATCAAACTGTTAAAGATCAGTGCCGTATTTAGGTTATTACTGGACATTTGTTAATTAAGAATAACTTTTCTACGTGCCATGAAATCTTATACATAAATAATTAAACCGATCGTAAATATGGATGTAAGTATATACCGCAACCTATAAGATCTATTACACTTAATCGTTAACGATATATCAATAATGAGAGCACCCCGTTTAGTCCTATTCTTCTCGGGAGACTTAGAATATCTGACGGTTTTAGATTAAGTAGGTTCTTTCTCTATATATGGATACAACTTATATTGAAGCTTCGTATACCACTTGATGAAATGACAATTCTAGTGAAAAACTAACAAGGCCCATTTTAAAAGGTCAATGATTAATTCCAGGGACACTCAGATAGTGATGCGAACACTTTTTATATTGTGAGCATGAATGGCTTGTGCAATTCTAGCCAAACTTCTCACATACATGTAGGCTGATATTATACATGATGTGATGTAGAAATTGGGAATGGGAAAAAAGTTTTCCTATGCAAATCATTTTAGTTTGTATAGAGGGTACCGGAAAGGGCGTTCCAATCCTGCTTGCTCAATCCAATAGGGTTCTTCGCTGGAGAAAACTAACTAGTAAAGTAAAAACCGGAACTCGATCTGAGCTTCCGTTCGAGAGTTGTAAGACACTTTGCGTCGTCACGAGGTCTTTTGGCGCCTTAGTCCAGGTAACGGGTTGCCCCTGGTTTTATAAAAAAAAACACAAATACTGCCCAATCCGGCGAAGAAGGAAAATGGCATGTAACAAGGTTACACTCTGATCTGGTCGGACGGTAGAAGTACGACTATCATGCTGGCTTAGTGAACCGATTGGTTGTTCCGGAACGGCACAACGGAGCTTTCGGTCCCTCTGGTCAAGCGTCTCTTTCTTGTGCACTAGCTTTCGGTCGACTGAGCTTGGCTTCCCTGCCTTCAACTCGATCTCTCTAGCAGTGTTGCCGGACTGAAATTCTCATTTACCTACACCAATATGACTGAATACCCAGTTTTACCGGCACTTCAAAATGAAAATCCCCAGACCATTACCCAGACGCAGAAAGTGTGATTAGCTTTTTTTTTTAATATGCTTTAGTCTTTGTATGTCATCAGCTACTTTATTGGTGAAGTAATAAATAAATAGGTACATATCTGTCTCTCATTATTATTAGTTTTAAGTATGGGACGATGCGAAAAGGTAAAAATTAACAAATTAGATTATTATTAGCGATTAAGTACTTTATTTTGTCCATAATTTTGCATGGTTCAAATTTTATAGGATTAGCCTCTTGAACTCCCTATTTTGTATGCAGAAATGCCCCAATAGTGTCAGTCTTCAGCCTATTTTTATTCTCTGTCTTGATTTTATTTAAACAGCTGAAGACTATTTTAACTGACGCATAAGAAAAATGCAAGATAAGGATAACTTCATCATTATTTGTATATTAGGAAAACGTGCCACTCCAGCCCTGTTTCCCAATATTCTTCGGCAGTTGTATTGAGATCCATATTAATTTTCGATATGGGCAGAGATGGCGCATTGAATGCATAAGAATCCAAAGGGTATAAATACCCGGTTTTACCCGTTTGATTATTTTACCCGGCACATTGTTCAAAATACCCGAATTTCGGGTAAAATACCCGGAAACGGCAACACTGCAGTCTCTAGATCTGGATTTTGTGCTCGAACTCGAACTCACTAGAACCAATCCTACCATAGTATACCATACAGTTTGTTGCGATTGCAAAGCTCGTGCGTGAGTATTTCCATCTGTCAGGCAGAGGTTTAACTTATCGCGCTTGGATCTCCAGATATAGTTTTCTCTTTTCTTCGGATCAAAAAAGTATTGAGACTAAAAGTATATAACTTTTATTTGTGTTATTTTGCGAATAAAGACATATGTCAGCAACGTAGTCAAAAAATATGTATTTTACATTATGTATAAACCTCGACATCCTATCTCATCCATTATCCTGTCGGTGAAAAAATTAAAAGACTTCTTAATGCCGCAGTGGACGAATTGCCCCTTTTACTATTTCTAGAGCATTACCGGTGCTACGTTAAACAATGGTCCGGGACGTACAAAACGTTCTATTGCTAATAGGTACTTATTAGGTTACCCTTTAACTCAAGAACCCAGTAGTGATCTTAATTATCCTCTTACGAGGATGGTGACAGTAACGATGCCGAAATATCATTTGTTGACTATATTATTAGAACAGCCCATATATATTATTTAATTACATATACCATATATTACAGTACATCTTTATAACTGGAGTGCCGAGCAAAAGTTTTCCACCTGCACTTACATAAAAAAAATAGATCTTCTATCGATGATATTTTTGATACTACTCTAGTCAGATCATGTCTATATTTCAAAATATATGAATAAAGCACGTGTATACATTTATTTATATAAAACATTTTTTTTTGTTTTTACATGAACGTAGAATAAAAAATTGTATGCAACTCGTGTTTATTGTCCATTCGCTGCTTATTTTAAGTGAATTTATTTTTAGCCTTTTGTTAAAAAAAAATTGAAATGTGTCACTGGTTTACGTGGGCACATGAATAAACAAATTGAGCTGTAGGTGACAAGCGATCAATGGCGGAATCAGCCAACTCAAAGCCAAACAACACCTAAATATAATATAAATTAGATTTATATACGTGAAAACGTACTCATAATTGGATAATTAATAATTGAACAGTGTTAATTTAAAATTAGCGTGTACTACACAATCAGTATAGGTATTTTTTCTCTCTCTACACTTGTTTTATGTCCTATATATAATCGGTTTTAAACGTTTCGCCACCGAGCTAATTAATTATCGAGGAACCTATAGTAGGCGAGTTGGGCGTTTTACTTTTATCCTAGTAATTATTAATTACCTTTCACAAGAAAGTTCGAGAAGGCTGAAAGTTAGAATTACCACAAGCTCCGTGAATTGCTATTCTTTTATTACCCCGTCCCAAAATCCCGTAGCGTGTTGGCCTACAATTAATTCTTAAAAGAAGAGAAATCATTTTCATCCTAAAAACCGTTTCATTTAAATATTTGTTTAGTATCAAAATCGATTTTAAATATGTAAGTACAGCCATATTCTTTAAAAAAGGGTAGATATACGCTGACTTTGCAATTTTTTTTTTTATTAATTAATAATCGGATATTTTTCCTGGTGTTATTTAAAACTTTAATAAAAACCTTAATCGACGTTTGGAGCTCTTTAGGTGCCCGTTGGTTTGGATCGGAGTAAACTCACTTTAATTATTCGCTTGAATACCGTCTCGACTAGAGGTACCCTCTTTTTCTTTATGTCATAGCAAAAGTTCAATTATATTACCATCACTTAGCTCTAAGTTGATCTTAAGGTAAGACGCTCTTAAAATTTAAGTTGTCTGCACCAAACTATATGACTGGAATCTTTACTAAGCACAGCATAACTATTTATTTTGTGTGTAAACCCGGCTTTTTACATATATTCACTTTTATTTGTTTGTACCTTCGAAGCGCGATAGCTGACACATTATTTTGGAAATAAATCAGATTGTATAAAAATAATAATAAGAATAATACATATTTTATTGGTCAAGCTAACAGATTTGTTATAATTACAATTACAAACGATGTACCTAACTAAATATAATTTATACATTAATAATTCAAAGTGTAAGTAATAAATTGGTTTGGAAATTTTGAATACTGACAGGTATTGAAATATTGCGTTTCTCCCGTCTCTTTCTCTGCTGCACCCATTCCATCAACCTTGTTCCCTGTATTAGTTTGTTCAGGTTCTTTAAAGGCTGTTTGTAGTAGTCTTCTGGATCCATTTTTGGTTTTCCATATATTCTTTGCCTTCTGCGATCCAGCGACTCACAGTTGCATAGTATTTGGAGTGCATTCTCGGTCCCTTTATTGCATTGTTCCGTGAGGAGCCCTGTGGTAATTCGTAGTTGATTCCTACTCATTGAAAGCAGTTCTTCAGTTATGTTCTTTGACGGTTCTTTTATAAACTTTTTCGCGTATAGAAGTCCGGGTACATTGTCCCAGTAGAATTTGTGTTTTCGCTTGATGCAGTCTTTTATATGGTTCCTAAACGTACGTTTTGGAACTCCCATCGCTGGTTCTGGACCAATTAATGGGGTTGACGACCCGCTTCTTGCGAGCTCGTCAGTCTTTGCGTTTCCAGCGATACCTTTGTGACCTGATACCCACGATAAAGTTACTTTATTGTGAGTCGCCAATTCCCCAAGATCTTCGCCAGATTCCCATACCATTCCCATAGATGTCACATTTGGGCTCCTTATGGCCTTAAGGGCTGCTTGACTATCTCAGTAGATTATGATTCTTTTTCCCTCGTGGGCTCTCATATTACTATTTCTCGCACATTCAAGTATTGCATAGACCTCTGCCTGGAATACAGAGGTATATTTTCCTATAGAGAAACTCTCTCAGTACTTATTCCGTTCGCAGTATATACCAGCTCCAGTTCCCCCTCGGCTTTTGACCCGTCTGTATACCAGGTAATTCCGTTAGGGTTTATTCTGAAATCTGTACTTGAATTCAACTCATTCCGATTTTTAATTATTATTCTCAGATCTTTGTTGAAACTGTACTTAGCAGTCATGTGGTCTGACCTCATGTCAAGCATGCTGTCTCCCACATGATCTAGCTTAGTGTGTCTCAGTCTGTTATTTCCTTCATAGAATGGTGAGTCCTCCATCCGTCGTAGAGCCATTAGAGCCTCCCCCATTATAACGTATTGTAATGGCGGGAGGTCAAGCAGGTTTTCCAAACCTCCCTTAGTGGTTACATGTACAGCCACGACTTTCGGTGTGGCGTGGAGGTCGGATTTATGTTCTGGTTCAATTGTTTCTCTCATAAGGGACCTCATTTTCTTACTTCTCGATTTTACTTTCAATCAGCACTGTATAATTTCAATACGCAGATTTCGGACTTCTTGGCAAAATGTTTTTTGGATTTAAATCTAACAATAATGCGGATCACGCGTCGGTTTGATGGATCTGTTTGGACGTTTTTTAGTATATTACCTTAATCGGTCGTAGCTGGAGTTGTTCGGGTCTCAGTACTCGCTTGGTGGTGAATTGGTAGCGGGACTAGCTTCGGCGTGAATTGCTGTGTGGAGCTCTGACTGGATGGTTAAAGTAGAGGTGACCGAATTTTCTTGATCGGTTGCCGTTTCGACTAGCGGGACCCTCTCGTTTCCAGATTCAAAAGAATAGAATTGCGTACGTGTAAGTGCGACCTTCTGTGCATTGTGCAGACTTACATTTTTAAAAGTATATGATATTATTCTCATACAGATCTTTTCTAGTATGTATGGAGAAGATGTGACTCTAGACAATATTATCAAAAAGGCTGTGATTGTCAAATGAGTTATGCGCACTAAGGCAGTGATGAAAGCGTTAACGAGAACCCAAGAAGAACCCAAAGAAATTTTCTTCTATGCTTTTGACGACTTCCTGTGATTCGTTTCTCTTAAATTTGACTTTTCGTCTTTGGTATCTTTTTTGTACTTTTGCAATTTTTGTAGCATCGTATCCCAGACAACGTTGCATCTCAAGTCTAAAGTGTAAGAAGAAATACGATTGACTTAAAATTTTCTGGCCAAAGTCTTTGTCACAAATTTTCTGCTCTTATAATTTTCTGGTTTTAGACTTCTTTTTTTATTAAAAAGTTGGAGTTCACTTTTTTATGTTTTTTATCAATTGCTTTTTTCTTACATATTTAGATTGACCATAAAACAGGAAAATAGTTTTAATTTCTTAACCAACTAGATTATGCCTTTAGATGCATTCGATAATTTTTTAAATTTTGATTAGAAAAATTATACATAAATTAATGACATATTTTAGAAACTATATCATATAGTTTCATTATATTTAAACTTTACTAAATACTGTGTAAAATTATTGCGAATACCGTTGAAATAAATATATAATGTCTCACTTTATTGATTATATATGACTATTGGAGAAAATTTTTGATAAAAATATGTATTTGGTGTTGAACTGATTGCATTTTTTAGCAATCTTGGATGAGTATTTTTAATTAAGAAACATTTTTCACAAACTCACAAAGATAATTTACGATGATAAGTTAAAGTTAAATTCTAGTTATTTATGCAACACGTGACACGAGTAAACATACAATATTTTATTAACTTTTATGCAAAAACCAAAAAATGTTTTATTTAGGTGCAAATACAGTTCAATAAAATTTTGTTTTTTGCATCAACGAAGAAAACATATATACTAAATCCACACGAAACTATGTCAACATGGAGGGATTTTCAAGCTTATTCACTTAAATGATTATCATGCGTTATTGTAGATAAATTTATATCTACTTTAAACATTGTTAATAATATTATTTCTAAAAAAAACTGGTAATGAAGTTTAGGAATTAAATAAAGATTTAAAACTTTACAAAGATAAATTTAGATTACATACATACAATGATTTTTAATGAAGGATACGAATGCAATCGTTCAGAGTGGCAAATTTTTTAAAGCTTGTTTTGTATTTGCTCTATATTTTTCTTGCAATATTTTATTTCTATCATATAAATTCAGATATCATAACTTCCCTTCATAAAATATTCCTCTACCGTTAATTCGAATCAAACCACGTCCGAATAGTAAACAAACTTAGGAATCAACATATTAATAATAACTTTCGGTGAACATCAGCAACTTTCAAACAACCATAAATAAAGTATCCCTCTGCTCTCTCTCACCCCATTCATAACGTATACCATACCGAAATTAATATAATTTCGGTCGATTCTGGAAGGTAAATGAAGCAAAGGCTAATTCAAATCGAGACACTGATTGTATTAGTCTACAGTCCGGGTATACAGAGGTATAATCCGAGTAAAATCCTCTCAAAAGCGGAGTTGCTTGTACCCGAAATCTAATAACAATAGAAAACTAGTTCCCTACCTTAATGTATACCTACGTGTGTGTCGTACTTGGAATTTCTGATGAGATATAGGCTTGGATTGTATAAAATTTTAATATAAATAGATTTTCTTTAAAAAAAAATAAAACAACTGTAAATCAAAAAAATACAGGGTGTCAATTAAAATTTTCGATCGGAGATGACTAAGGGCAGCTGGTAGCACGTTGCTATTAATTTTTCCCATATTTCCCAATAACCAACCATATTTTCACACATAACAAAACTTGTAAAAAATAGAATCTAAAACATAATTCACCACAGAATCCACAAATTGTAAAATATAGGACATACATGTAATACTTTTGATGTCAGAATACACGCACACAAAATTTCTTACGTTACATAAAATTTGTTATGTAGGGTAAATTTGGTAAAAAAAAACAATATAATTTTATAAAATTTACCATATAAGACAAACTTTCCGGACCAGAATGCAAGTACACAATCAAAAATCTTAAAACATAGGACAAACGTGTAAAGAGATTTTCATATCAGAATAAATTATATAAAATTTCTAAAATCAAAAAGTAAATTGATATATACAGTAAGTTTCTTCAAAATCACATAATTTTACAAAATTTACCAAATTTGTCAAATTCGTAAAACTTTTCGTGCCAAAATGCAAGTACACAATGTTTTAAGAAATATGAGGCAAAGGTATAAAAATTTCAGTGTCAGAATGCGAGTACATAAAATTTCTTAAATCATAACCGCTAACTGCTAAAAAAACTAAATCTAAAATAGAATTTACCACAAAACCCACAAATCGTAAAATATAGGACAAACATGTAAGGGAAAGTGGGGGAATGGTGCGCACTTAAGCAATATTCTTTATTGTCAGGAGCATGTTATAGTTAAGATCAACTTTCTTAGACTAGTGCAAGCATTAACTATTGTACTAAAAGTATGTGAACAAATAATGTAAAAAAATTCAAATACAAAATTACAATTTTGAATAAAGTGTAAACATACATTTGCGTACCATTCCCCACCCCACGAGGTAATGATGCGCTTTGATAGGGAAATGATGCGCAGTGAAAAAATTGTTGAAAAAATTCTTCATTAAAAATTTTTATGATACTATTGTCGCAATAAGTAGTTAAAAAAAGATGATTACTATAAACAAAAGTCACATGTTGAACACAAAACACATCGATACCATTACTCTCGACTCTTTCAGAATTCTCCACAAATTCCACACAATTCGTTAGGTCTTGTAGGTTTTTCTAGTGTTGCTGGTGAAAAGGTAAAGTCAGCATCATCTAATTCATCATCATCGCAGACATTTGAAACTATATCGTTATCGTCAGAATCAGATGAATCAGGTGTAGGTTCTCGTTTTAGTTTCTGTTTCCTTTTGATTTTTTTGTCTCTCTGGAGAATCGTTACTAAAACATCTACTAATTGTAGACTTAACATTTTTTTTTTATTTTCCCTTTTCTTTAGTTTTTTTTCTCTTAATTTTCGCTTTGCTTCAGCTTCTTCCAATTTTTCCCAGATTGGTGTACTTGTCAAAATTGCGGAGTGCTGTTTTTGTCGGGGTTTTCTTGTTATCTGCTTGTGAATTTTTTGTTTGGGAATTGGAGCCATATCCAAGAAAGAGTTACATGTGGATGGTTCATTATGTTCTATTAGTGGGGGTGCCGTATTGGACCCACCTGCTCAACTAGATTCGGCTGTTGAAGGAACTTCCTCAACTGTAAACTCTCTTACTACATTTTCATTAAATTTATACAGATCTAGTGGAAAGATTCCGTTTATTCGAAATCCTGAAGTTGCTTTTTCCATGGTTGCAACTTTCGTGAAGGCCTTATTTAGTAACTCCGTTATTTTTTGATGTCCAATAGTTGTTAAATTATAAATCGTGTTCTCTGTATAGAGCATTTTTCAAAGGACCAAAAATGTTAGATACAGAGGTTGCATATGATCGGAGGTGTGGGGTGGAAGTGAAACCATATGGATATTCATTTGCTTACAATAATTATATGCTGCAATAGAAAAATGGCTGTTGTGATTGTCCATAATTAATAAGAGGGAATCGGTTGTAGTTGGTTTGGTAAACTTTTCAAAATGTGATAACCATTCGAAAAAAATATCAGAGGTAATCCATCCGTTTTTTGAGCATTGGTAAGAAGCTCCAATTGGTCCATTTTTCTGGAGTGTAGCAGTCATTCTCTTGCGTGAGTATATCAGCATTGGAGGTACATAATTACCTACAGGATTCATGCAGAAAACAGCCGTTACAGTTCTTCCTCTCTCTCGCCGGATATAGCAGCCCCTACTTTTTTAGCCCCCTTAGCTCCATACACCTTTGGACATTTCTTTTGCACCGTCGTGATGTCGGTCTCGTCCATATTATAGATTGCATTCGGTGCAAACTTATACTTTTCTACCAGCTTTTTAAGGTTAGCATAAGATATGTCAATTTCGTCTTTATTAAATGATGCAATTTTATTTAAATTTGTTCCTTCCGGTTGTCTTAATGTTATTTGAGGAAATCGTTTTAAAAAACCATAAAGCCAGTCTTTTCCGGGGAAATTCGTGTCCTTATTAAAATTATGAGATATGTTGTGCTGTTCGGCATATCGAAATGCTAACCTTCTAAGATATTTTTGTGTTAAACCGTAGAATAATTTTGACAGTCTCTTAATTTGCCTTCTATTTCCTATGAAAATAATGACTTGCGACCCAAACGGGGTGGACTTTTGGATTTATTTTTTATTCGTTTCTATATTATATTCTCGCCCTGCCTCTCTAATTTCTTTTTCCATTTTCTATAGCTCGTAATGCATTTTCTATAGCTTGAGAGCAGTATGAAACAATTTCTTATATAATTTAAAATATAAAAATAATTATTTATATGGGGCAATCGTGCGAATTGATGCATACCATTACCCCTTTGGGATTTAAATAATAAAGAACTTTTCAGAACAAACTCTACTTAATGAAATAACAGATAATAAACACAAAATTAAACGCAAAACTTTAGGGTTTTAGGTGATTATCTGGTTGATACAATCAAAAAAAAAATGTGGACTTACTGCCTTATTTTTCACTAGGCAAATTTTATAAATTTATACCGGTTTTTCTATAAACATGTATCACTCTCTTAACATTCGCTCGACAACTAAGCAACTATCGGTGTGAAATACAGGAATTGCGGTCGAGGTATTACAGTAGAAAGAGATAGGTGCATTATCCCAGAAATATGACTAACATCAGTGCGTACCATTACCCATCGAGCACCATTTCCCCACTTTCCCTTAATACTTTTCATATCAGAATATACGTACATAAAATTTCTCAAATCATATACAATTTGCTATTTTTATTAATTTTTTATATGTAGGTACACAAAAACAAACGTTGAAATCTGCGTAACGCTCTTTTCTAACATACATATTATACATGATATGACGTAGAAATAAATTTTAACTGGAAAGTGAAAACCGGAACTCGATCGGAGCTTCCGTTCGAGAGTTGTAACGCTCTTTGCTTCGCTTTGGCACCTTAGTCTAAAGGATTGTCACGGGCGCCACTTTCTGTTTATAGTGTGAAGTTCATTTGCACCGGGCAGCCTCAGTGAAGAATTAACATTCCAGAGGTCATTGTCATATCGACTAATGTACCTGGGTACCTGGGTACTTGGATATCGCTGCTGAGATCACAATACTCGGGATAAAAATCAATAAAGTACAGAATAATTGTCTTTATTTAAAACCGAATTCTGCCAGGAAGGAAAAGGTGTGCAACACGGTTCATACTCTGATGTGTCGAATGGTACAAGCATCATGGATGGCTTGGTGGTCGGATTGACGGTTCCGATATAATTGAACTTGGTTTAGCTCCCTTCACCTAGACCTATCTCTAAAGGTCGTTAAACCGATACTGGATCTGGATCTCGGCTCGAATTTGAACTCGAACTGGAACTCCAACTCGAACTGATGAAAACGGATTGAATCGTGGTATACGGTAAGGTTTGCTGCGTGCGCAAGTACGTACACGACTGTTTCCATCTGTTGGGAGGACTTTTAACTGATCGCGCCTTTGTCATAATTTTATGTTACTTGGAATCCAGTGCCGTACGCGATAAAGTTATATTAAGTATGAAAAAACTAACGGTAACTGAATAACTTCGTTATATCTAGAATAAAAGTAATTTGAATCCCAAAGCTATTAATTAAGTCAACTGTTTAGGGTTAATTTAAATTTCATAATCTATTATATCGCTGTTAGTTCGAAACAATGGTTCGGACCTTATATTTGACCCAAGAGCCAAAGAGTAAATCATTTTCTCGAATTTATCGTTTTAATAAACCGAAAGCTGCTCCCTATCAACAAGATAATCTTAACCTAACCGAAGAGTGTCAATTTTGGCGCCAATGAATCCTCCGTGGACGTTATGTCACCTCGTAAACCTTATACCAACCCCGTCCCAGATCAGATTATTAATTAGCGATAACTTTTATTGGGTTCTCGCGTGTCGTAAAAGCTACAGAGAAGCGGCGTAACGACTTCAAAGGGGCTATCCGGAAATGCGTATTCAAATTATTTCCGGAGTATAAAATTGACTCTCAACTACTTTTTTTTTTATTTCTGATGAGAGGAAGGATAAAAAAATAGTTTAGGAAATGGGATTAATTAAAAGTAGGAGGAGTAGGTAGGTTAGTTTTAGCTAGCTTAATAAATAATAAACAAAGACAGTCAGCAACTATTAAAACTGGAACAATGGGAAAAAATGTGCGAAAAACCCAACAAAATCGGAAAAACCGAAAAATCGAAATAATCGAAAAACTATAGAAATAGAATGAAATCGACAAAAATCGATAAAAAATTGACAAAAACTGATAAAACCAAAATAGGAAAAAGTCTGAAAAAGGTAAACTTCCCGAATGAAACAACAGAAACAGAACTGAAGAAAATGAAAAAACAGAAGAAATCAGAAAAATGAAAAAAAAAAGAAAAAACGAAAACGAAAAAAATCAAAAAAAATCGGAGGAATAAGAAAAAATTAAATAATACAAGAAAAAATTAGAAAAAAAACGACACACTGACAAAAAATGAAAGATCAGAAACAAAAATAAAAGAAAAACCAGATAAATCAGAAAAAAAACAAACAAACAAAAAACAAAAATCAGAAAAACGAGAAAAAATTAGAATAATCGAAAAAATCGGAAAAATCGGAAAAAAAGAAAAAATATAGAAAACATTGAAAAAAAAATAAAGAAATAACAGAAAATGTTGCAAAAAATGAAGAATAAAATTGTAAAATACGGAATAAACAAAAAATTAAAAAAATTAAAAAGAAAACAAAAAACGCAAGAATAAAACGAAAGAGAATTCGCAAAAAAACACAAGAAATCGAAAACGACAAAATCAAAAAATCGAAAAAAATCTCATAGGAATAAGAAAAGGAGAAAAAAATTAGATAACAAAAGGAATAAAAAAACGGTTTAATGATAAAAAATGAGGAAAGATTAGAAAAAATCGAAAAAAAAAACAAAAAATACAGAAAACATAAAAAAAAAATAAAGGAATAAACAGAAAATATTGAAAAAAATGAAGAATAAAATTGTAAAATCCGGAATAAACAAAAAATTTAAAAAAACATAAAAAAACGGGAAAAAACGCAAGAAAAAAACGAAAAAGAATTCGCAAAAAAAACACAAGCAATCGAAAATGACAAAACCGGAAAATCGAAAAAAATCAGAGGAATAAGAAAAGGAGAAAAAAGTAGTTAACATAAAAGGGAATAAAAAAAATAGTTTAATGAAAAATTGAGGAAAGATTAGAAAAAATCGAAAAAAAAATAGAAAAATAGAAAAAATAAAAAACTGGAAAAATGAAAAGAAAAGCGATAAAAAATTGGGTGAATCGAAAAAATAAGAAAAAATAAGAA
The DNA here is from genome assembly GCA_963243735.1 of Neocrepidodera transversa. Taxonomy (NCBI): domain Eukaryota; kingdom Metazoa; phylum Arthropoda; class Insecta; order Coleoptera; family Chrysomelidae; genus Neocrepidodera; species Neocrepidodera transversa. The sequence continues at coordinate 9,488,501 of OY725353.1, read as the reverse complement.
CAAATCAGAAAAAATCAGGAATATCGGAAAAAAGTTAAAAAAACACAAAAGAAAAAAAAATTAAAAAAAAAACAAAAAAATCGATAAAAATTAGATGATCATAAAAATCTAAAAAAATAAGAGAAAACCGCAAAAATTCGTAGAAAAACGAAAAAGAAGTCGCAAGAATCACAAGAATTCGAAAAATGTCTTAAAAAGTCGCAAAAAAAATTGCAAATAACAGAACAACCAAAAAACAAAATCCCAAAAAAATCGAAAATAATTGCAAAAAACGAGGAAGTAAGAAATGTAGAAAAAAAATCGAAAAAAATATAAAATCAGAAATAGTAAAAGAAAAAAGGCAAAAAATCGCAAAATAAAAGAAAAAAAGTCGCATATAGCGCAAAAATGGCACAGAAGAGCAAAAAGTGCAAAAAATTGCAACAAAATCCAAAAAAAACGCAAATAATTAGAAAAGTCAGAGGAATAAGAAAATTAGAAAACAAAAGTAATAAATAGAAGAAAAAACAGAACAATAAAAAAAAAATAAGGAAAAAACAGAAAAAATACCAAAAATGAGAAAAATCTGAAAAATGGGAAAAAATTTTTAAAATATCTCTCTCTTTCTATAAAAAAATTATAAATAAAAAAATCATAATGTAGAAAGAGAAGAGAGTAAGTGAAAGAGAGATCATCTGGAGGGGCCATAACGCTTTTTCTTTACGTGATGTTTTCTACCAAATAATTCCTACCGAAAGTCGCGTTAAGGAACTTGATTTCAAAAATTATATATAAAAATTTATAACCAAGTTAAAGGAAAAGTATACGAAGACTGAACGGTGAGTGCTTTATGAATAATTCTTAAACCCATTCACTAGAGCAATTTTTGTATTTGGGTTTAAAAGTCGTGTTATTTCCAATTTGGTATCTTCTGGAATAAATATTTACTGTGAGTAATATCAGAATTTTGGTTTGTATTTAATTAATTGCTCTCGGTAAATATTTTTTGTCAGTTATTTTTATTTATCTCTTGTATGCTTTTAATTTTTTTATATAAAAACAACCCAATGCCAATTTCCCTTTAAAAAAAAATAACCCCTACAATACCAAAACCCTATGACGATATTTTTACCCATCGTACAAAATAACAGTTATTTCTTTCAGTAAAATATTAAAACACGGTCGACAAAATGTCCGGTGAAAACCTACTTTTCCGAAGTCGATATTTCCCTTTGAGCTCTTTTATTAGATTTCAGTTTGTGGATGGCTTTTGAAATGACCGATAAAAGAACAAAAGTCGTCAAAACTGTACACACCTTCCGTTCCTTCGAAAATTTTATTGTCTTCGATGAGCGAAAGAAAATAGCATCAAAGTAACGATTTCTCTTGAAGCATGCGCAAGAATATAATCATAATAATAATAATAATAAAATTTAGATTTATCATTAATTTTTTTTAATAAATCTAGTTTCATTTCAAATTCCATTGCCTGATGTGAAAATTCCCTGTAGGATTAAGACATTAAATTTTGAGAGTGTGCAATTTACCTGACGGATTAAGGAATCAGGTAGTCTTGGTGTGGCAGGAGCCATCAATGTGTAAAAATATTTTAAAAACCAAGTATTTATTGAGTACAGTGGCTAATCGGAAACACCATCCTCCCTATTCTCACCCTCCTTTTCAACTCCTGCCTTCAGCGCTCCTTTTTTCCTTCTAACTGGAAAACTTCCCACACCATCCTCATCCCCAAGCCTAACAAGGTCCTCACATCTCCTAACTCCTACAGACCTATATCCCTGACGAATGTTCTAGGTAAGGTCTTTGAAAATCTTCTCAAGGATCGTATCTGGGATTTCCTGGATGAAAGGGGAACGATCCCCAATTCCAACATGGATTTAGGTCTGAGCATTCCACCCAAGACGCACTAGTGAGACTCCACTCCCTCACCTCCAAATCTTTAAACCTTGGTCACTGTGCGTCGTCAGTCTTCTTTGATGTCCAGAAGGCTTTCGATCAGGTCTGGCACGCTGGACTTGTTCGAAAGCTTGCTGGCATTGGCATCCCTCCCCCATTCACCAAACTTATCCATTCCTATCTCTCCCATCGGTCCATTATAGTTAAAGTTGGCTCCCATAAAGCAGATCCCTTCACTCCTCAAGCAGGAGTACCCAAAGGTTCAGTGTTGGCCCCAGTGCTGTATGTCATATACACGCATGACATCCCCCTCCCACCAACTCCTAGCCAGGACATCCAACTGTACGCGGACGATACTTCCATCTCCGCTACAGCACCCACCACAAGAGCTCTCCACAACAAAACCCAACAGATGCTGAATCATTTTTCGGAATGGTGCAGTAAATGGAGGGTCACCTTAAATCCCCAAAAAACCCAACTGATCATCTTCAGACATCCTTCTCTTTCCAATAGACGGGGCCAATCTCTCAATGACGTTAACCTAAGACTCTGGGGAGAGAGACTCGTGCCTAAGGACGAGATTGACTACTTGGGAGTGCGCTTCACGCGTACCCTCAATTGGTCAATTGAAGTCCACAGAACTCTTAACAGAGTAAGGCACGGGCCTCCCTCATCGGAGCCATGCGAGGACGAATAGGGAGATGTAACCCCGTAACACTTCTCCACACCTACAAAACCTTCATCATACCAATCCTAGACTACAGAGCATTTAACCTATCCACTCTTCCTCCTCACCTTCTGCACGCCATAACGGCAACGGAGAGGAGGATCCTCCGGAAATGCGCCTACCTCCCCTGGCGGTTTCCTTCCAACGAACTATATGACCACACTAATATTACACCTATTGTTCACAGACTAAAAAATCTCCAAGGAAGGTACGTCAGGAGAACACTGGCCAGCTCCAACACCCACGCCCAGGAAACCTTAGGAACAAGATGGACAGATGGAAGGATTGGAAGACCTCTACCCAAGAAGCCGAAAAGGAAACTCCCTCAACCGAACATAAAAGTTCTACAAGAACCCGAAGATCTTCCGGACGAGCTCCTAGATCTCTTAGAGAAGGCCCCTCTAAGCATCAGATGAGCTGGTCACCCCATTGACGTCCCAGGATCCACTGCTCGCTAGAGCCTCCCCTTGGGGAGGCTCGTAAGTATACCCACAATCTACATACCATAGCATATCTTAAGGAAACACTAATCAATTACTTTTCAGATCAAACCAACACCCACTGTATCCCTGAAAAGGAGAAAAATTCTCCTACAGCAGGGTACAAGGAAACAACCAAGACGGATAAATTACCGAGGAGGGTTTAGCAGGTATGCCCCTGACTCTGCGTGCAGAGCGATCAGGGGAGAGTCCTGCACTACTTCACGCATTGAACCAGCGTGAAGTGTCTTTAAAAGATTCCCGCCTCCACAACTCAGGATAATAGTTGTAATAAAAAAAAAATAAATAATCGGAAACAATTTATAAACTTGGCTGTTACCAAAGCTGACGAAGCACTGGTACTATTGATTATAAATAACTTTGTTAAAACAATAGTAGCAAAGCTGAAATAAAAGTATATAGTAGTTTATAATACATTCGACATAAAAAAAAACATTCAGCTGGCAGTACATGGGTGAAAATTTCTTCAGCTGATATATAGCATATATAGGCGGATTGGTAGTGGCTTCGCTTTGTGTTCATCGCATCAGCTAAATAACTTTACACCTCTGAAGTGTCAGCTGAATGGTTTTTTTTGTGTAATATACTCTATAAACTAACATAAAACCTAATATCATCTTTGCTAAAATAACTTTAAAAACATTTTTTTACACATGCTAAAGAATTTTCCACCAATGAACCGCCAGATGAATGGTTTTTTTGTTACCATATACTTTAATTTAATCGTTGCTAAAATAACTTGATTATTGAAAATTTTTTACACATTGATGGCTCCACCATGGACATATCCACCACTACCTTATCAGCTGAAGGTCACTTCGTTTACTACTAGAGTAAGATCTACAACATATATTAAAACCAGCTTTGCCAAAATGACTCACCGAAAACAGCAACTCACTCCCAGGCTATTATAGAAGGATCTACCAGCGACACAAGTTTTAAGATTCTATTTGCTTCAATAGAAATTGGTGTGCAGATTTGATAGAAGAAACGCTTGTTACAGTCTTGTGCATAACTCCTTGTCACCCAATTGAAGCAGTTTTATTCAAAAGTAATTGTCATCCTTTGAGTGCATCTATTTCTTCATTTATTAGAGTTGGCCGGAATATTGATCTTTCGGTGATGGTCCCTAGAAATTACTAAAACCGTTCATTGGACATCTGCGTCATAGCCTTTTTAACTCTCCGTTTACTTCGACGTGGGCTAAATGCTTCTTCCGATTCTCGAATGTTTGCTGCTGTTGTAAAAATAAAACTTTTTTGTGTCCGAGGACTAAGATTCCTAATACCAAGACCCAACAATACAAAAGAATGTCTATTTCCTCCTCTTTTAATACATTTTTCATTAAAATCATAAAACGTCTTAAACTTTATTATTATTATATGTACGATAAAACGTCTTCGTCGTTTACATTATTCTCCGACATAAATCTCATATAATAAGTATCAAATCTAAACGTACCTTTTTAAACATATGGAATATATTTATGAGATCGCGAAATGTTTTCTCAAAGTTGTCTATGTAAATTACGGTTTATGCCACATTAAAAGTGCTAAACTTGGTTTGTTTGGTACAAACTAAAGCGAAAATGCTAAACTTTTAATTTATGCTGGGTGAATGTATACCAGAGAATCCTTAAATATTATTTTTATTTTGAAGTACTGGATTCATAACGAATAGTAATTATATTTAAAAAAATACTCAAGGAAGAAGTTCAGCTACGAATAAAATTAAATGTTATAAGCATGATTGTACAGGAAATTAAACCAATTTATTTTCCAAAAAGTATAAAATTATGCAGAAAGATTCTTACTCTAAAAATTGATAGAGATAAATTAATAATATCAAGCGAAGTAACGTTTTATCTAAATAGCAAAGTAAACAAACAAAAATGCCGAATTTAGACATTGAAAACCACGATAGGTATTCATAAATATATCAGAGTCTCTCCTTAAAATTTATGGCTCGTTATTTTTAACAGTAAGATTAATTTAACATTAAACTTATTTTTTGAAAACCAAACCAGTCCCTTTCTAATCTACAATTCAGGAAATACCTTTCTAGACCACAGAGACAGTATCTTACAATCAAAAATAGGCCCTTATAGACCAGGTAAAGGAAATTATTTTCTAGGTCCCCTGGAATCACTGTAGCTAACGAATCGTACTCAGGGAAATATATTTCTTATTTTAGGTTATTATTAATATTATTATTATGATGGGTGATTTTTGGGCTGGTATTATAATATAAAAGGAGCCCAATTTAAGTATTACATGAACACTATAAGCTAAAACTTAACTTTTTGTTCAAGACTTTCAAATAATTGAATCCATAAAAATCCGTCCCCGAAGAATTCTTTCCCGGACAATCCATCACAGAAAATCTCTCCAGAAAATATGTCCAGACAATCCTTTCCAGACAATCCTTCCTGGATAATCCTTCCCGGACAATATTTCCCGGACAATCTCTTTAGACAATTCTCCCCGAACAATATTTCTGAACAACACTTCCCGGACAATTTTTTCCGGACTATTCTTCCCGGACAATATTTTCGAACAATACTTCCAGGACAATCTTTTCTGAAAAATATTTCCCATCAATACTTCCCGCACAATTTTTTCCGGACAATCTTTCCCGGATAATCAATTGAAAACAATCCTTCCCGTACAATATTTATGAAGAATACTTCCAGGACAATCTTTTCTGGATGATATTTCCGAACAATACTTCCCGAACAATCTTTTCCGGAAAATCTTTCCAGGAAAAGTCTTCGAAAACAATCCTTCCCGGACAATATTTCGGAATAATACTTCCAGGACGATCTTTTCTGGACAATATTTCCGAACAATACTTCCTGGACAATCTTTTCTGGGCAATCTTTCCCGGATACTCCTACGAAAACAATCCTTCCCAGAAAACTACTTCCAGGACAATCTTTTCTGAATAATATTTCGGAACAATACTTCCCGGACAACCTTTTCCGGACAATTATTCCCGGATAATCCTTCGAAAACAATCCTTCCCGGACAATATTTCCGAAAAATAATTCCAGGACAATCTTTTCTGGACAATTTTTCAGAACGAAACCTCCCGAACAATCTTTTCTGGACAATAATTTGCCGAAAAATCATTCGCAAACAATGCTTCCCGGACAATATTTCCGAACAATACTACAAAGACAATTCTTCCCCGACAATATTTCCCAACAATACTTCCAGGACAATCTTTTCAGGACAATATTTCCGAATAATACTCCCTGACAATCTTTTCCGGTCAATCTTTCCCGGATAATCCTTCGAAAACAATCCCTTCCGGAATATTTTTCCAAACAATACTTCAAGGACAATCTTTTCTGGACAATATTTCTGAATAGTACTTCCCGAATAATTTTTCCGGACAATCTTTCCCTCATAATCCTTCGAAAACGGTCCTTCCCGGACAATATTTCCGAAAAATAATTCCAGGACAATCTTTTCCGGACAATATTTCCGAACAATACTTCCAGGACATTTTTTTCTGGATAATATTTCCGAACCATACTTCCCGGACAATCTTTCCCGAAAACAATCCTTCACGGTCAATATTTTTGAACAATACTTCTAGGACAATCTTTTCAGGACGATATTTCCGAATAATACTACCTGGACAATCTTTTCCGGATAATCCTTCGAAAACAATCCTTCCCGGGCAATATTTCTGAACAATACTTCCAGGACAATTTTTTCTGGATAATATTTCCGAATAATACTCCCTGGATAATCTTTTCCGGACAATCTTTCCTGGATAATCTTTCGAAAATAATCCTTTCCGGCAATATTTTCGAACAATACTTCCAGGACAATGTTTTCTGTACAATATTTCCAAACATTACTTCCCGGATAATTTTTCCGGATAATCCTTCGAAAACAATCCATCCCGGGTAATATGTCCGAACAATACTTCCAGGACAATTTTTTCTGGATAATATTTCCGAACAATACTTGGACAATCTTTCCAGGAAAATCCTTCGAAAACAATCCTTCCCGGATAATTCTTCCCTATGATAAGTCCTATGACATATATTTCTCACTTGATCAATGAAATACAAATTAGTCACTATTTTTATGTATAAATAAAAGAACCGGACTGACCAGATACTTGTAAAACAATATATCCGTATACCGGTATTTATTTATTTATATCACATGACTGTAAGGTATTAAAAGTTTTTATACGGTTCTGTAAGGTACTATAAGGAACTATATAAGATACTCTAAGGTTCTATAAGGGTACTATAAGTTCCTATAAAGTGCTATTTGCAAAGTATCTGTATTCTTCATGTAGGCCCCTGCTTGAATTAGGGGCAAATCAGTCAAGACCAATTTTTAGGTGGCATCATTTTCAAGGTTAAATCTCACGGTGAGTAATTTTAGTTATTTTGTCTTAGTGAAACAACATTCTGGGTTTTTCTAATAAACAAATGAACAGATTTCTAGCGACAAAATTTTTTGTACCGCAAAGTGATATACAGGGTGGACCAATATTTATATCTTTATTAGTTCAGAAATTATTTAGTTTGATTTAATATGACCAGAGAAATTATTTTATTTCATACTTACACATATTTGGGTGAATTAATTTTTTGTGCGGAAGTACTGCTGTAGCTATTCGAAGCTGCTTCCAGTCCCCTTGACAGTTTCAGCATCTCGGCGCCGAATTGTCCTAGGGCCGACATCGTGCACGGTTTCGGATCTGAGTCTTGAATCCACAAGTCGTGAGTATCTAATGTTGTCAATTCGGTATCTGTTGACGCAGCAGAATGAGCGTGTTGAGGTGTCGATAGTTTATTGGTAGATTTTGAGGGGTTGAGAAATCTCCGCCAGGTGCATTTTCGTTCTGGAAATAAAATCAATCTTTTATTAAATAACAATCGTTTTTTTTTGACTCTAGCCCAAATAAAAAAATCAGTCCACATCTGATAGTAAGGTGCGAGCAGAATTTTAGTAGGGAGGGGGAAAAAGAGAGTCGGATTTTAACGTCTCTTTTCTGCTACCAGGGTTAATCTGGACGGGACCTACTGCTTATAGTGGACTCAGAACCAGAGTCCTCAATCACACTAAACCCAGGAAACTTTTGGATTCAGATGATCTATCGACTAGCAAGTATGTAATTGTGCCACCAGCCCCTATCAGTTCCACGAGATATCCGATCTCATTTTTCCTGGTTACCGGCGTGAATAAAACTGCGCATGACACAAATATCTTTTTGCACTTGCCCAAAGTCTTATTTGACTTTAATTCCACTTGAGATTCATGGGAATCGAACCCATGACCCGAACGATGGCCAAGTATAAAGGCCGATGCCTTATAATGAATTTTGGCCTTGATCGATGATAGGCAATTGACCAAACCGTATATGGAGAAAGAATTTCTGTGGTTCCGTGTAAAATTGATGTTTTATGATGATTAACGATGATTATGTCGAAGGTACAGGCACCACCAAAAGTCTAACGTGGTGGTTCGATTAGCGATTAACTCTATCAATTGAGCCTTCCTGGTTATCGGTCACTATCCAACCGTCCCTCTGTTTGGTGCATTAGTTTGCGGTGGTCTGAGCTTGGCTGGGCTGCTGAGAATCAATCGGGTCAGGGTATACGATGCTATTAGTTATATTTGAGAGAAGTATGCGATATCAGTCCATTTGTCGACGAAATGGCGTACTAGACCATCTAAGCGTATTTGGGGAAATATTTAATCTATCGCAGTCTTTCAATTTTAATTCTTTAAGATCCATATTAGTGAATTTTATTTATCGCGTCAGTTTTTTTTTAGAATTTTTTAATTTTCTATTTTACATTTTGCTATATGTGAAATTTTATAAATGAAATTAACTTTTTAATTATGTTATCTGTCTTATGCATAAACTAACTTTCCAATAAACAAAATCTTTCTGCTAAAACACGTGTCGAATTAACAGCGACTCTTCGACGAATTGTAAAATTTTCAATTAATTCTTAACGTCAATCAAGTGACGAATCCAGAGTGCAATTATCCGGTAAAACACTTGTTTGTTGAAAATAAGGAAAAAGGGCCGGAAATTAACAAGAAAAAGAGTAAACACTTGCAGTTGGAGAACGGGCGAAAAACCGTAATGAGATAAGGACCGAAAACGGACGAAGGATCGTAATCAAGCGCGATCAAGTAGGGGATGAAAAACAAATGAAGAATTTTACGGCCGCAATTTTCTAGGTTTACCGTCGGTCTGATGGACCGTAATTTATTTATAAGCATGGGATCGTTAATTCTATTTTCATGACATCTTTTTGTGGCTGCGATTGTAAAATTTTTAACGGTCTAAGAAGTGTCCAGAGTATAAAGTTGCTCATTAATTTTGCTTAATGTATGGTTATTACTTCTATACAAGATGGGACTAAATAATTCATATTTAACTCAAAAACGTACTGTGAATAAAAAAAAATTACATTTACTTTTTATTAAAAATAAATCAATATAAATGTCGTTGCTCGACAAACTTCAAACAAGGTACAGCTCCAATTTTCTGGATATTACCTCTGGATAGCATTGTGTCAACACTACCGAGGCTTTATATCCAGTTTAACAAAGTTGGCACCGAAAATGATATCTACTCCATAAATTTCCTATTACGAACTTTATTGGAAACTTAAACAGAATAAAGCACTTATACAGGGTAACTCAAATTGTTTTTTAATAAAAAAATAATCTCTAAATGGTATAATTGTTTCAATTTTACTTCTGTAACGTTCTTTGCGTCATCAATTGGTCTTTTTGCACCTTAGTACAAGGTTCGTGCACCTTCCGTTAATAGTGTGAAGGCCACTGACACCGGGCAGCGTCAGTGAATAAAAATAACTCCATGGGTCGTTATGTTATTATGGTATAGACCAATGTCTTGGCGACCAGAAGTTCGGGCCCTACTTGGTTAAGTACCTGAAATTTAGCTGCTATGATAAAGTAATAAACTTTTATTATAAAGAAAATGATACCAAACAAAATCCGGCGACAAAGTACACAGTTCAATATCGGTGATGGGTCAGACGGTACAGACACGGCTTCTAGGCTGGCGTGGTCGGATTGATAGTTCCGGTTCCGGTACAGTACAGGTACAATGGAACTTGGCTTCGTTCCATTTAGCTTGATCTGTCTCTAAAGGTCGAGCGAATGCCACAGTAACTCGGACTTCAGGCTGCCACTGCAGCTCACTGATCGACTCCGGCTGTCGTATACCATAAGGTATGCAGAACAAGTACGCGAGTAACTTTTGACGGAGGTTACAACTGGTACGGTAATTTTAAAGTAATTTTGAATTCTGTGCCGTGAGCGATTTAATTTAAATATTTTATTTATCACGGAAAGTAACTTCGTTACACTTCAACGGTGGCATTTAAGATAGTTGTAAAATGGTATTTCATTATTTATATATATGGCGTTAGCTACCTATATACGTACTTAAAAAATATTTGTCGCCATTTATTAAACCAGGGTCATCGTTCCGTCTGCGTCTATGCAAATACCGCCATATTTTTATGACGCTGTGTGGATAACCCTTTCTACGATCAAGAATACATTGGAAACAAAAGACAGCAATTTGGTACAGTATATTCAGTCAAATATAACTCTCTACCTGACTCTAAGTAATACGTTTTGGGTACCTCTCACTTTCAACCACGCGACTGATGTGTTGACTCCGCCGATAAATCTCCGATCCTTCTGCTAGATAGACGTGTTGAGATTATCGCTAGTTTTTTGAACCTATCATTCCCACTCATGCACTTGTCCTGGTTATCCAAGCTTCCTGATTAACACTAAAATCGTGCACTTGGTCTGTCCGTCCAAGCTTCTTGATTAACACTGAACTCATGCACTTGGGTTCTCGGTCCAAGCTTCCTGATTAACACTTAAATCGTGCACTTTGTCTATACGTCCAAGACTCTTGATTAACACTGAGCTCACGCACTTGGTTTGACCGTTCAAGCTTCTTTATTAATACTGAACTCATGCACTTGTCCTGGTTATCCAAGCTTCCTGATTAACACTAAAATCGTTCACTTGGTCTGTCCGTCCAAGCCTCTTGATTAACACTGAGCTCAAAAATGACAGATGTAATACTTAGCAGAGAATCAAGGTCACGAAAATTCGCCCCTTGAAAATCAAAGTACCGCCTTGTACTTTCGCTTTTGTACAGTTAAAGTGTTCTGTGGCATGGGTGTTATGGCACTACCTATACCCATCGAATTGGAAAGACACTTCGCATCGACCATGAGTGGAATATTGCTCCCGCATCTAGAGCTCTGCTTTAATCTATCCAGGATATTAACTGGCCTTGTTAGAAATCTAGGAATCTTGAAAGTTTAGAACATCCAAGAAAGGTAAACGATCTGGGTATATAAGCTATGACAGTTCTAACCCACTTTTTATGTAAATTAACATGGGAAATCACTAAGGTCCGTTCTAGTAATTTTTGGCTAATACAAGATCACTCGTGACGTCATCACGCACATTACTGCGGATTTGACCTTTGACCTTAGCGAAATACTTGTTAATTTCCATAAGAAGTGTTCCAGAACTGTCATGGCCGCATGCCCCCTCCCCGGTTTTAGTCTCCGTTAGCCCCGTCTCATATCAGATTTATTTTAATTGAAAAAACCTGCGCTGTGGGGATTCGAACCAGCAATCCATTTATACCATCTAAAGTCCATACCTCATCATACTCGGCTGTCGAGAGAATTATTACACTTCATAATTTATAGGTAGGTTCGGCTTTTTTCTTATTTTTTTTATTTTAACTTAAATCGTGTGATGTTAGTAGCCATGAACGCTTTACCCCTGGTCCACTGCTGCGCTGTATTCATGATGTGTATGTATCGTGAATACAGCGCAGCAGCGGGCAAGGGGCGAAGCGTTCATGGCTACTGAGGTCACGCGTACAGGTACGTTTTCCAGCCTCTCGCCGATCCTTGATTTTAAAATGCTCACAGCGGACGTAAATATTAATATTTTGCTTTCAATTTTTTTTATCGTTCTAAAATAACAAAATCTCTCGATTTCAGTTAAAAAAAATGTCGGGCCTGTCTATTGTTAACTACTATACATCAGCTAGCCCTACACGTAATCCTTGAAATTATCTTGACAAGCAATCAACATGACCTTGGTTAAAATCTTGCAACAACATCCGTTAATTTATTTATTTGAAAAAACCTTGTACGCTTTGGGATTCGAACCAGTAATCTTCGTATCTAAAAAGCCCATACCCTAACATAATCGGCTATCGAGAGAATTATTTAGTCTGTGTATTTAATTGTTAACTGTAGGTGTATTGACACATATGTGATTTGAGTTGCCTAACTAGTGCATAGTGGCTTGCCTAATCATCATCGAGGATGACGTCAGCAGCTCCAATCTGTTGAGTGGTTTTGTTGTTGTTGTCATGTAATAATGGTTGCCTACACATTTATTTAAGAAAAAACATCTGTGACTTGTGTGGGGATTCGACCCATTCATCCTTGCATCTAAAAGCCCATACCCTAACCTACTCGGCTATAGAGATGATTATTAGTCCTTCAATTTAATTGTTAGCTATAGGTGTATACACTTATAATATGAGTTCTCTAGCTGGTGCATGGTGGGTTGTCTAATCATCATCGAGGATGGATAGTACCGAAGTTAGAATCTTGTGTTTTCTTTGTATGCATACGCCAATCAGAAGTGTTGTAGGAGGAGAAAGACGAAGTGTTATTTATAGAATTTGCGAAAGCTGTTCAATAAAAATTCGAAAATCAGAAACGAATCCCCCAATAATAGATCCTAGATTTAGAAACTCTTAATGCCTGTTCCAATCTAATACAAATGTCACAAGTGTGGTGGGGAAACAGATTACAAAAGTAGACCTTGTTTTAATTGTGCACTAAAGGAATTCTTAAAAAAATACAAGTATACACCCATCTTTCCCAATCAGGTCTCGATCTGCTTTTGATCAACTCTTGAACAGCTTTAAACAGCTCTTGAACAGCTTTAAGCAGCTCTCGAATAGCTATCAGTTCTCGAACAGCTTTAAACAGCTCTCAAACAGCTTTTGAACAGGTCTCTAACAGCTCTCAAACAGCTTTCGTACAGTTTTAAACAGATCTCTAACAGCTCTTGAACAGCTTTAAACAGCTCTCGAACAGCTTTTGATTAGAATCAGATCGAGACCTGATTGGGAAAGTGGGCGTGGCTTTCAATGCTATTGAGATAGAAACTTTTCCCACGCTTACTGATCTGGGTCTAGATACTTTCGTGGAAGGTGTTCGAAGGACATTGTATGCTTGATTCTTCCTGGAGTCGGACATGCTGGTATGACTCATCTATACGAAGTCGAACTTTGTCTTCCCCGTACCAGCCTATTAAAAAACTCCTTTATCTGGAGTACGTCATTACTCTGGAATTAACTTACTGATCGTATTTTTTAAAGGGTACTATCTTTAACGATTCATATCCAGTCAATGTAGCTAGTAAGAATAGATGGACGAACCGAAAACACACAATTTTCCGGTGTGTGAGATGGAGAGAAGAGCCAACAACATTTGAGGTTAGAACTAGGTGATGAGGAGCATAGAGCATTGGAAAATCTGTTCATTGCATAAATCATAAGATGAAAGGAGGTAGAAGAACGGACTTTCAGGGGCAGGCATTTAGGTGCTAGTTATTTAACAGTAACAGTATGAACGCTAATGGGGTAGTTCTGGGAATAAAACAGGAAAAAAAGGTTTAAGTAAGTTTAAATAAAACCTGAGTTTGTGTTACACACAATTTTTCCACTTCTGTGATTTCACCTCCATACAAATTTGGAATCGGATATGCCTTTTCTTTACAATCTAAATTTGTTGTACCCCAGTTTGTTCGCCAGTAACACATAATTAATATTCGTTGTTGTTTTTTTATATTTATTGATAATTTAATTACAATTGGGGGTTCGTTCTACCACAACGAGACCAAAATAAACCTGTTGTTATACAACGAGTAAAATCTTTTCACCAGATCTTCTTACTCCATTTAATGGTCCTTCGATCCGGATCGTGGTATCCAGTTCAGGTAGATAGTGCATTAGATGCAGTGATAATATATCAATAATCTAGTGGCGCATAGTGTAGATAAAAGGCAACCTACTTAGGTATTACCTTTTTCATAGTTTTATTATTGAAAAAATTTGTGTTTTCTTATATATTTACACTCGTTTTCCTTTTTGTAGTTGTTTTCTCAATTAATTGTTAAATTGGATTTAGAAAATTTGAAAAAAATTATATAAACTAGTAAAAGCCAAATCGCACTTTTACCTACATTATGATATGGAATATATAATCACTGCAGCTAATGCACTATCTACCTGAACTGGATACCACGATCCGGCTCGAAGGACCATTGAATAGAGTAAGAAGAAAACCAAATACTATATTAAAACTATCTTTTTATCATGTTTGAACTAATTAATCTTCCTAGATATATTTGATGTAGATATAATTTCTGATACTACTCGACTAACTAAATTTATTAATTAGTAAAAGTTTTGTAAATAACTTGAACGGGTTAAATCAGGTAAGAGCAGAAAATAAAACCATTAACAAAAGTTACAGCAAACATTTACTACAAACTGTGTCTGAAATTTGGTTTGCCTCATCCACTTAGGATTTGAAATGAAAACTGACAGTTAAGTCTTGTTAGGTTACGTTACTACTCCATTATTGTGGAATCTAGATTTATTGTTTCATAACAAAATTTTCAATTAATTAGATTTATATATTTGCTATTAAATTTTTGTTCTTTTTTATTTGTCCATCGGGATATTCGTTGTAAAAATCACTAATTAAATTCCTAACGAAAAAATAAATACTTGGGAAAAAAATTTTTGTACAAAATTTCTCTTTATTAAGGCAAATATTTTCAGAAACTTTTAAAACCTTTCTCGCCGAACCGATCCAGAGCTTAAAGAAAGCTTTAAGGCGTGTTTATGTAGATGTACAATGGGGAATAAAGAAGCTTTAAAGGGAAATTTCATTTCTATCCTTTTGCCAAGCGCCGGTTTCTCCGAATAAAGTGTCTTCCAAAACATTTTCATAAAACAATATTGAATCGCAGGATTTTTGCGTTCCTGCTTCGCAGGATGTTAAGGAGCTAATGGGAAACCGATATAATGGCAAACTATTGTAGAATGGACTTTTTCTTCTAATATTGGAATTTTAAATTATTTTATTAAAATTAGTACTTACTGCGCCATCTATAAATGCCGAACCGAATCTTGTATTTCAATGCCGCCTGAATTTTATCATCTATATGTCGATTTCAGGAATTTAGTTTGTCCATTTCTGATAAAAAATTTCGTTTTATAAAATTTGGTGCCTTGCTCAATTTTGTCGTAATATTTTTGGTGATAATGACGCCTTTTGGTGATTGGTGGTGGAAAATTGTGAAAATTTGGGAAAAATAGGAAAAAATAGTACAAAACAGTGAATAATATGAAAAAATTAGGAAAAATTGGAATAAATAGGAAAAAATAGGGAAAATTAGTAAAAATAGAAAATAATAGGGATAAAGGAAAAAATAAAAAAATTTCAGAAAATAGGGAAACAGAGAAAACTGCGGAAAATAGAGAAAAAGTAGGGGAAAATAGGAAAAAACAGGAAAAAAATAAAGAGAATAGGGCAAAATGGAGAAAAACAAGTACAAATAGGGACAATTAGAAAAAATTGGAAAATTATGAAAAATAGTGAAACATGGAAAAATGGGGGATAATAGGAAAAAGGGAAAATAGGAAAAAACAGAAAATAATAGAGAAAAAATTATGAAAACCAGGAAAAATATAAAGTAATGGAAAAAAATTTGGAAAACGGGGAAAAATAATGAAAATTGGAATAAATAGGTAAACAAGGGAAAAATAATTAAAAATAGATAAAAGTAGGGGGCAATTGAAAAAAATAGAGAAAAATACGGCAAAATACGGAAAAATAAGTACAAATAGGGACAAATAGGAAAAATAGGGAAGTGTATGAGAAAATAATGGGAAATAGGGAAAAATAGCGAAAAATAATAAAAAATGAGAAAATAGGAAAAAATAGAAATTAATAGGAAAAAAACAGGAAAATGTAATGAAAAACTGGAAAAATATGAATTGGAGAAAATGGAAAAAAAAAAGGGGAAAATAGAGCAAAATAGGGAAATAGTTATTTTCCTAACAAGTGCGGAATGTTATACTTTTCCGCACGCAATTGCAGTTGCCCGAACGACGCGAAGCGGAGTTCGGGCATGCAATTAAGTGGGTAAAAGATACTTTACGCAAGTGTTAGGAACAATATTTTTTCTACAAGCGCCTAGAATTAAAAAAAAAATTTAGCAAAAAGTATTTTTTCCTACGAGCGTGCGGAAAGTTATAACTTTCCGCACTAGTGCGGAAAAGTACAACTTTCCGCACGCTTGTAGAAAAAATAAGTACAAATACGGACGAATAGGAAAAAAATAGAGAAGTGTGAAAAATAGCGGAAAATAATGGAAAAAGAGAAAATAGGAAAAAATAATGAAAAATAGGAAAACAATGAAAAATTATAAAAATAGGGCAAAATAGGAAAAAACGCGAAAATAAAAAAAAATTAGAAATATATAAAAAAAATATGAAAATTAGAGATAAATAAAGAAAAATCTTGAAATATAGTGAAACATATAGGAAAATGTCACTAGGGGAAAATAAGGAAAAATAATAAAAATAGGCAAAAATCGATAAAATAATGACAAATACGATTAGGGAAAAACATAAAAAAATAATGAAAAACGGGAAAAATCGGCAATAGAAAAAACAGAGCAATTAGAGAAAAATAAATAAAAATACGGAAAAATGTAAAAAATATGGAAAGACAGAAAAAAATAGGGAAAACAGGGAAAATAGGGAAAATAGTAAAAAATAGGGATAAATTGGTCAAAGGAGGAATGGTGAAAAATTAGTAATAACAGGGGAAAATAAAGGAAAACAGGAAAAAACAGAAAAAAAAATAGGAAAAAATGGGAAAAAATGGGAAGAAATAGGAAAAAATAGAAAAAATAGAAAAAAATAGAATAAAACAAGAAAAAAAGAAATTGAGTATTACCGAAGTAAGTTTTTTTGAATTTTAATAATAAGCATAAATTTATTTTGTCCAACGTGGGGCAAATATGATTTAAAAGGATATAAAATAAAAGAAAAGACAGTGGTGTAATAAATAAAATATTAGTGTATATTATTAAATAGCAAAAATTAATTTAAGGGAAGAAAGAAAATAGTTCAACAGTTGGAAGAAGAAGAAGAAGAATTACAACAGGAAGATGTGATAGAAGTACTAGAACAAAATATAGATGAGGAAATATTTGAAGTTAGAGAAATGATAGAATCACGAGAGGAAGAACAACAAAAAGAAGAAATAACAGAACAGAAAGAACAAGGGAATATTATGAATGCGTTAATGACAATGATGATGAGAATGGAGAAGATTTATAAAAAAAATTGATAAAAATAGAAAAGAAGATAAAGAAGAACGTCAAAATGAGATGCAGGATATGAAGCAAGATTTAAAGCATGATTTAGAAAACAAAATTGGGAAGATAACGCAAGAATTTAAACAAAATAAGCATGAAATGACTTTAAAGATAGAAAAATTAAATAAATGAGACAATAAAAGAAATTTGAATAGAAATGATATAGATAATATTGGATGTAGAAAAATTACAAGATGAGAAATTTGCAATATTACAAGAAAAGGAAAATGCTTTAAAAGAAGTAAAAGAAGAAGTTGAAAATGTTAAATTGGGAGTACAGGATACTGAAGAAAGGATAACAAGATTAGAAGATAAATGGATAAATACTATCACAGGAATGGATGCAATGGTAGAACAAAGAATGGACACAAAAACAGAAGATGGAGATTGTAATTGAAATAAAAAATATTGTTGAGCAAAAGGTAAATGTTACGTTTTTTTTGTGCCACCCTGTATTTTCATTATTCCTCTACTCCGTATATTTTATAGTTTAATATTCGCTTGATGTTTCCTTTCTTATTTCCTCGCGTCATGCCTCCCTCTTCTCTTGGCATTCTTATAAAATGCCTACCCATGCTATTAACCTCCTTTTTTCTTTATCTATTGAGTACAAATAATAGAATTTCTATATCTTTATATCGCCAGTGTTTTCTACTGAAGATTTCTTTCTTGTCTCCCCTTTATTTATAGGAGTTTTTATTTGGTGGTTTATATTGCTGATTCCACTTCAATCGGTTGTTATTACCTGGACAGTGGTCAAGTGCCGGGTCCAAGAAATTTTTTTTTGTTTTATGGATAAACTGAGAACAGGATAAATTAGAAGAGGACTGCTGACAAAAGACCTTTCGTCTACAAAACCAACTTTAAAGAAGCTATTTTTTTTTATTGAAAAAAAAGAAAATCTCTGATATTATCTTAAATAATAAATAAACAAATATAACGTTTCATTTGAGTTTAATTTACTTAATCCTAAAAAAAAAGAAAGGACGGAATTTGAAATGTATCAAAGTTTTTTTGTCAATTGTTTCTAATTACATCAAAAAATCAATTTGACTTTCGTCCAAAATTTTTTTTCATTTAATATTTTACTTCTGATATATTTCAAATTCTATTTGTGGAACGAATCCATAATAAAACTTTGAGCTGAATTACATTAATTACATAAAGTATCGTTTCATGTAAAAACAAATGTACAAAAATTCCAGAAAGAGAAAGAATAAAAACAATTTTTGACAAGAGTTGTCAGAAAGGAAAAATTAAGATTAATAAATAGACTTTAAATAATCAAATAAGTAATAACAAAGGCTCAAACAGAGAGAGTAAATGTTCAATTTAAAATAAAACCAAATTATCCGAGTTACGTTTTTTTTTTAATTTGATTTTAATTTAATTTAATTTAATAAACATAAATTTGTTTTTTCCAACAGTTAGAAAATTTTCAATGGGAGAATATTATAACAATACATACAGGTTGTCCCAGAATAAATGGGACAAACTTCGGCGGTAGATTATTTACTTAATTTTAAGACCAAAAGTCTTTATGAACCAATTTTTTAAATTGAGCATTAACGAAGTTACAGGATGTTAAATTTTCAGAAAAAAATATCATTTTTTCGTATAACTCCAAAACGGTTTTATATTTTTTTATGAATTTTTTTGTGTCGATCTATATTAATTAGTCTAATATTACAGTAATAATGACCTGTCTATAATTTGAACCAGGGACGTACGGTACATAGAGGGATCCAAATTGTATACCCCTTAACTTTTACGCCACTGGAAAATATGTCAAAACCAAAAATTTTCCAAAGGCTTAAAAATTACACATAGGTAATTAAAACTATAATATTAGACTAATTGATATAGACCGACGTAAAAAATTTCATAAAAAAATATAAATTCCTTTTGGAGATATACGAAAAAATGTAATTTTTTTCTGAAAATTTAAAACCCTGTAACTTTGTTAATACTCAATTTAGAAAATGGGTTCATAGAGACTTTTGGTCTTAAGTTTGTTCTCTTTATTCTAGGACACCCTGTATAAACATATATATTTTCTGTACTTTATTATTTTTTATTTGTATTTTAAATTGGTTAAAAAACTTTTCTTGGCGTTAGTGAATTTATGTGGATAATAGAAAACAATCAATCTTTATTATGAGTCTTATGTTTATGTAGAGAATGCTGAACATCTCGTCACGCTTTAAAATTAATTTCCTCCTGTTTACAAGGAGAAAATTTTGTATACCTTAGAGAATGTGCGGGAAGAGCTAGTACAAGATCATTTTCCTATTATTATGGATTAATGAATTTTTAATAACGGCCTGCAACATTGTGAAAATATAAAGAGATCTACGATAATATAATCCTTAAAATAAAAAAAGTTTATATAAAACGTATTAAAAAAACTAACAATATAGAAATATTGTCTGTCACATCATTAATCATATCTCGTATAATTTTCTATTACCGGTGTGGTATTCACTCATGCGATTATATTTTCCCACTAGAATTTTCTTTTTTATAAATCATTCGTACCAACTTAACTTTAACTAATCACGTATAAGGTTCTAGACAAGATAACAGTCGGTCTTCCCTTTATCATACTCGGTTTCACAACGCCTTACTCACTCAACCTCAACTGACCCAACTTTAATCAATCAAGTATAAGGTTCCAGGCAAGATTACAGTTGGTCTTCCCTTTATCAAATTCGGTTTCACAATGACCTACTCACTCAACCTCAGTTTACAACTGACCCTACTCAATTTTAGCCAATCACGTATAAGTTTCCAGACAAGATAACAGTCGGTTTTCCCTTTAATAGACTCCGTTTTACAACGCTCTACTCACTCAACCTCAGTTTACAACTGACCCTACTCAATTTTAGCCAATCACGTATAAGGTTCTAAACAAGAGAACAGTAGGTCTTTCCTTTATTAGACTCGGTTTCACAACTCCCTACTCACTCAACCTCATCTTACAACTGACTCTACTCAACTTTATCCAATCACGTATAAGGTTCTATACAAGATAACAGTAGGTCTTCCCTTTATCAAACTCGGTTTCACAACGACTTACTCACTCAACCTCAGCCTACAACTGACCCTACTCAACTTTAGCCAATCACGTATTAGGTTCCAGACAAGATAACAGTCGGTCTCCCCTTTATCAGACTCGGTTTCACAACGCCCTACTCACTCAACCTCATCTTACAACTGACTCTACTCAACTTTAGCCAATCACGTATAAGGTTCCAGACAAGATAACAGTCGGTCTTCCCTTTATCAGACTCGGTTTCACAACGCCCTGCTCGCTCAGACTCAGCTTACAACTGACTCTACTCAACTTTAGCCAATCACGTATAAGGTTTTAGACAAGATAACAATCGGCCTTCCCTTTATCAGACTCGGTTTCACAACGCCCTACTCGCTCAAACCCAGCTTACAACTGAGTCTACTCAACTTTAGCCAATCAGGTATAGGGTTTTAGACAATCTTCCCTTTATCAGATTCGATTTCACAACGCCCTACTCACTCAAACTCAGCCTACAACTGACTCTATTTAACTTTAGCCAATCACGTAAAAGGTTCTAGACTAGATAACAGGGGGTTTTCCCTTTATCAGACTCGGTTTCACAACGCCCTATTCACTCAACCTCAGCTTACAACTGACTCTACTCAATTTCAGCCAATCACGTATAAGGTTCTAGACTAGATAACAGTCGGTCTCCCTCTTTATCAGATTCGGTTTCACAATACCCTACTCACTCAACCTCATCTTACAACTGACTCTACTCAACTTTAGCCAATCACGTATAAGGTTCCAGACAAGATAACAGTCGGTCTCCCTCTTTATCAGATTCGGTTTCACAACGCCCTACTCACTCAACTTCAGCTTACAACTGACGGTACTCAACATTAGTCAATCACGTATAAGGTTCCAGACAAGATTACAGTCGGTCTCCCCTTTATCAGACTCGGTTTCACAATTCCCTACTTACTCGACCTCAGCTTAAAACTGACTCTACTTAACTTTAGTCAATCACGTATAAGGTTCTGGACAATCTTCCGTTTATCAGACTCGGTTTCACAACGCCCTACTCACTCAACCTCAGCCTTTAACTGACCCTACTCCCTTCTCCTCTCGACAGACCGCTGGGTTTTTCACTCTTAATGCAGTAGGATCACAAATTGCTAGGGTGCACTTAAGCATCCTGGACTCTAGGAGTCAAAGCTACTAGTGGTAACCAGACGTCAGTTCCCAAAACTACTCACAATCATCCTCAAGTCACGGTCCTCCAATTAGAACCCGATATGTGTTCTGTGCCTATAGAGTCTAATTTTTGGTTCAAACTCCTCTGGGGTTGGTTGTCTTCTGAAGAGTACAACCATCCATCCTCTTCTTATCGATTATGTTTTCTTTCCTTTCATATAGAAAGTAGTCTTCAAGAAGAAGAATGAATGGACCATAATGTGGATAAGAAATCTTGCCAAATCTTTACAAGAAAGAGAATTGGTTCCAGACGAATAATACCAGACGAATAATACCAAGTTGATTTCCCCTTAGCTCAGAAAGAACAATGTGATTTTATCAGTTATTGTGGTGTTCGTAACAACTTTATCGTAAACATGTTTTTCACTCGCACGCTCCTTATCGATACTTTCAACTTGGACCGCTTGCTCGGCTAATTACATCCGTTACTTGTTCATTTCGCACTTTTCTTATCAGTTATTGCGATTTCCGTTATAATTTTATCATACATATGTCTTTAACTCGTTTACTCCTTATCGATACTTGCAATCTTGACTGCTTTCTCAGCTAGTTCCATCCGCTGCTTGTTTATTTCGCATGTTCCTTATCAGTTATTGCAGTTTCCGTTAAAACGTTATCGTAAAGATGTTTTTTATTCGCACGCTCTTTATCGTAACAAAAATGAAATAAATTCGAACAGCCATCCTTATCTTGTTTTCTTATTTTCATGTTTATTATCACTTATAATATTTTAGACAAGTTTAATCTTCCATTTATACTCTCTAAGTCTATTGAACTAACCATTCGTCCCAGTACCTAATTCCACCAAAATAAAAGCTTTATTATCCACGTGGTCTGGAAATGTTTAGAGCCGGTTTTCACAATTTTTAAGATTTAATGATCTCTCTAATCTTATCCTATCTCTATGATATATTCTAAGAAGTACCCCATTTTTTTAAGTGTACCAGTAAACGTACGTGCGGGTAGTCACTGCCAGAAAGGAAGCTTACGTCTTTAGCCACAATTTTCAAGAGCGACTATTAGGAGACAAATATTCCTTATTAAGAGACAAATATTCCATGTTTTCCAAAATAAATGAAAAAATTAGTGCAATTATTTTATTAATAATTAACCCCTGTTTGATTCGAATAGTAATTTAATTTTATACCCCATTATTTTTAGTGTATCATTAAGCGTACGTGCGAGTAGTCACTGCTAGAAAGGAAACTTGGGTCTTTAGCCACAATTTTCAAGAGCGACTATTGGGAGACAAATATTCCATCTGTTTTCCAAAATAAATGAAAAAATTAGTGCAATTTTTTATTAATAATTAACCCCGGTTTGATTCGAATAGTAATTTAATTTTTATATACCCCATTATTTTTAGTGTATCAGTAAGCCTACGTGCGTGTAGTCACTGCTAGAAACGAAACTTACTCTTTAGCCACAATTTTCAAGAGCGACTATTAGGAGACAAATATTCCATCCGTTTTCCAAAATAAATGAAAAAATTAGTGCAATTTTTTATTAATAATTAACCCCGGTTTGATTCGAATAGTAATTTAATTTTTATATACCCCATTATTTTTAGTGTATCAGTAAGCCTACGTGCGTGTAGTCACTGCTAGAAACGAAACTTACTCTTTAGCCACAATTTTCAAGAGCGACTATTAGGAGACAAATATTCCATCTGTTTTCCAAAATAAATGAAAAAATTAGTGCAATTTTTTATTAATAATTAACCCCGGTTTGATTTGAATAGTAATTTAATTTTTATATACCCCATTATTTTTAGTGTATCAGTAAGCCTACGTGCGTGTAGTCACTGCTAGAAACGAAACTTACTCTTTAGCCACAATTTTCAAGAGCGACTATTAGGAGACAAATATTCCATCTGTTTTCCAAAATAAATGAAAAAATTAGTGCAATTTTTTATTAATAATTAACCCCGGTTTGATTCGAATAGTAATTTAATTTTTATATACCCCATTATTTTTAGTGTATCAGTAAGCCTACGTGCGTGTAGTCACTGCTAGAAACGAAACTTACTCTTTAGCCACAATTTTCAAGAGCGACTATTAGGAGACAAATATTCCATCCGTTTTCCAAAATAAATGAAAAAATTAGTACAATTTTTTTTTAATAATTAACCCCGGTTTGATTCGAATAGTAATTTTATTTTTATATACACCTAATCCGTTATTATCGAAGCATGCGCGCAATCTGGAATATTCGTCTCTCCTTATCTTCACGTCCATTTTGCTGTTGTAAAGTTACAACTTTTTCCGGTAGAGTTCGTACCACTACAAACCGCTTTGGTATATTTTAAATTTAAAAGAATTTAATAGTTTTTGTTATTTAAAACGGGTTTTAGTGGTTTTTTTTGTGATATTTACGGTGCGCATTTTTGAAATTAGTATTTTTTACATTCCGCGATCGTGTTAGAAGACGAAATTTTGTATGTGCAACACCCGGCGTCAGAGGCTAACCATTTGGTAAGTAATATTTTTACAATTTTCAATTTGGAAGAATTAACTGCGTTGTAAAAGTGAGCTAACGTATACAATGTAAAATTTTAACTTACTAATAAAAAATATTTGTAATCAGTGAACAGATACAAGTTTCCCAAAAGCATATAGACAAATTAATAAGGAAGATATTTTATTTATTAATAGTTAATCATATTTGTTGTTTATTAAACCTTTTTAATAATAATTCTTTAAGGAATACAAAATATTCATAACATATTATAAAACAATAAGTTTATTTCATAATTATTAATAACAATGTTCATCAATTTATTAAAAGGCAATAACTTAAGTTGATGAAATAAATCATCGACATGTCCATGCACAGCATTTACAAATAAAATAACTTGGATGGCTTGAGAAAATCTATCCCAAAACAACTGCAACGAAGCTTCATTTATTATTTCATCTTTTTTTCTTGTCTATTTCTGAGATCACTTAATAAGCCAAAATTGGATTTATAGAAATAGTCAATAAGTGTTGAGCGTAAATTGCTTTAGGCGGTATCACTTTTGGAGTTTCCATAATACTATTCAACAAAGGTAAATAAAGATTAGTGTAACAATTATTATCTTGTTTAAAAGTCAGAGCTAAAATACAGCATTTAAGTAAACCTTCTATTGGAGTTGCTATATAGCTTCGGGTGTGGTAATATAGCTTGTTTTTATTGAGCTGCTGTACTTGGATTTTTTGTTATCCACATTGTGATATTTTCCAGTAATATCTTCTGAGAAAATCAAATTTCTTTTCTAGATGTATTGAAATAATTATCTGCAGTAGCGGTCATAAAATTGGAAGCAAATTGAGGTGAAATTTGCGTAAAACTTTTCAGTATTTGAAATATAGAAATAAAAATAATTTTGTATTAAATATTCTGCAAATTTACAGCTATTAGTAGAGGTATTTACTAATTGTTGCATCTAAGCACTAGCCGATGATAGAATCTTAGAATATGGAATTCTTATATAGCAGTGGATATAAATTCAGTAAGAATTCCCAGTCTTAAACTTAATGTAGTCTTGCTATATATACAAATACTATATTTCTATCGGATTCACTAGCGATGTTATTAAAATATTCGTAAAGTATTTTAATTAGTTGAAGTTCCAAGAGTGACGACAAGGTTTGAGCTCTTCTATGATCTCTTCTATCCACTTCATAAAATACAAACTCCGGCCATTAAATCTAACGCTAAATCCATATTTTTTATGCGACCACATATTCAATCGGATACTTTATGTAATACCTTTTTTGAACACAACAACGGATATTCTAGTTTATGTAAACTTTGTTTCAAATTTACTTCCAGTGAAGACATTATTTAATTTAAATGTACACAAATACTTAAACTTAAAATTTGTTTCTAACCTAGTATTTTATTATTTTTGTTTGGAACTGACATGGATGGGATGGGAAGAACATTCTTTTTTCTATTTAAGGCCTCAGCGGCCTGGGCTGCTCGGTTACAAATTTAACAAAGTGAAATTGATAAAGTTGAGACGAAATGATAAGTACGTTTTGTTGTATAAGAGCGTTTTCACAAGTAGCAATATTTTGTGAAGAATAAAAAGTCATAGCTAGCCAATGCTGCCCAAGTACTCGAATACTTTTACTCGTATTTTGGTTACGGATAAAAAAACTACTCGTGACATTTACTCATAAGTATTTTTAATTTGAAATACTTATTACTCGTACTTACGAGTAAATTTAAATGCATTCGTAAATTTATACTCGTAGAACACGAGTACATTTTACGAGTAGTCGCATACTTTTAGTTGTCGGAAAAAAACAAGCATCCGTTTGATGTTCACCGCGATAGGTTGCTTGTGACTCCTTTCATGAATTTTTCGATTTTGATGATTCTGAAACACCTGAGAACGATCCCGAAACAAGTTTCCCTCAGAATGAAACGAGTTTTTCAGAAAAAGCTAATTTAATTAAAAACCAAGCAGAATTAGACTATTTAAGGTATATTAGTGATTCGCGACCCAATTTAAACATGCTTGAGGATTACTCGACAATAAAAAAATGTTTTTGAAATTTAATACTCCACTAACCTCATCTGCACCCGTAGAGAGGCTTCACTAACCTCATCTGCACTCGAACAGAGGCTTTTTTCATTTGCCACAATTATCAATAGTCCAAGGAGACATGCTTTGTACGATGGCAATTTTGAATAACTTGTGGTTTTAAAGAACTGTGTTTAATTTGTTGTTCTTGTTAGTTTAATATGTTTGGTGTTTAAGTATTTCCCAAAAGGATTTTTTAATTTAGAAATAAACTTAATTTAGTTTGGTTGACCCAAGTTTTCTTTTCAATGTTTTTTGTCTAAATGTCTAAAAATGTATATAAGTACTATTTAGTACTGAGATAAATGCAGATATTATTTTTTGTTTTAATTCAATTCTTTTTTTGGGTCCTCCCATTTTCTAAAAGTATTCGTACTCTTTACTCGTACTTTTACAATTATTACCCGTAACCGTAAACGGCCTCAATAAAATTACTTACGAGTAAAATACTTACAAATACATTTTTTGAGTACTCGTACTCGTATATCGTACGGATATATTTTTTTTTATTCGTGCCCAGCTCTGAATAGCACCCGATATGTTGCAAATGATTTTCACACGAGGTATAACACAGACCCACAAAAAAAAAGTTCATACACAAGAGAGTGACATATATATTCCCATGTATTTTTCGACGCTGAATCCGATCCCGAGCTCAGAATTTTGCCTACACGTCTGGAATTGGCCCCAGGGGCCGAAAATGGCCTGAAATGCGGTTCCCGGGATAAGGCGAAGTCGACGCTGAATTTTGGAGCCGGATTTGTGTTCGAAAAGTTTATGGCCAACTGAAATTCCGGGTTTGGGTCCGGGAAAATGACCCCCTGGGACGGGAAAATCCTGTTTTGGACGTCCTGGTCGCGAATGTGGTATTTTAATGGACTTTCCAATTCTGGAGCTGAGACTGGGTGTGAAAAGTGTTTGGTCAGCTGAAATTCCCAGTTTGGGTTCGGGAAAATATCCCATTGGGGCCGGAAAATCATATTTCGGACATACCAGTCGCAACAGTGGTATTTTCGTGTGTTTTGCAATTCTGGACCTGAGGGACCCGAACAGGGAATTTCACATGGCCATAAAACCTGTCAAGCACAGTCTAAGCTACAGGAATTAGTACATACAAATCTCACTGTTGCGATTGGTACGTCCGAAATGTGATTTTCCGGCCCCAATGGGCCATTTTCCCGGACCCAAACTGGGAATTTCAGCTGACCAAACACTTTTCACACCCAGTCTCAGCTCCAGAATTGGAAAGTCCATTAAAATACCACATTCGCGACCAGGACGTCCAAAACAGGATTTTCCCGTCCCAGGGGGTCATTTTCCCGGACCCAAACCCGGAATTTCAGTTGGCCATAAAATTTTCGAGCACAAATCCGGCTTTAGCTCGAAAATTCAGCGTCGACTTCGCCTTATCCGGAGAACCGCATTTCAGGTCATTTTCGCCTCCTGGGGCCAATTCCAGACGTGTAGGCCCAATTCTGAGCTCGGGATCGGATTCAGCGTCGAAAAATACATGGGAATACATATGTCACTCTCTTGTGTATGAACTTTTATTTTTGTGGGGCTGTGTAATTGATGCAATAAATGGTACTATAAAATTTGTGGTGTTGCCTATTTTTATAATTAGTTAAGTTAGTTGGTATAAAATCAAAATATAAAGAAGACGTAGAGTTTTTATAACTTGCTCTTCTTCAAAAAAAAAAGAACAAAACCAAACTATTTTAGGAGTCCTGTGAAATCAAAAAAAAAGAAAATATAATTAAGATTATTAATTTAATAATATTTAAAATATTAGCTGTTCGTATTTCATTTTCCTTCTCTTTGAGAAACTGGAAAACTTCAATTTCATGCGATTTATCCCATAATGGTTTTTGCTACACCTATAGCCGAATGGTGCCATAAATCATCAGTAAGTCGCCCGGCGATTTTTTGTAATAATTTTGATTCATTGCCTTGTTTTGCAATTTGTTTTACATTTTTTTTGCGACTTTTAGCGTTTTTCTTACTTTTTTTTCGCCTTTTTTGTTATTCCTCTGATTTTTTTTTGATTATTTGCGGTTTTTTTTGCGATTTCTTTGGAATTTTGTTGCGATTTTTATACAATTAATTTCAATTCTTTCGAATATTTTCATTAAATTTTTTTTTTAATTTTCACATTTAAAATTTTTGAATAGTTACAATAGTTTCCGGTTTTTTTGCTGTATTTTGTTTTTGCGATTTTTTGTAATAATTTTGATTTATTGCGTTGTTTTGCAATTTGTTTTTCATTTTTTTTTTCGATTTTTATTGTGTGAATTTTGTTGAAGATTTTTTGACATTCTTTTTCAATTTTGTTGCAATTTTTATGTAATTTATTTCAATTCTTTCGAATATTTTCATTAAATTTTTTTTTTAATTTTTACATTTAAAATTTTTTAATGGTTACAATAGTTTCCGGTTTTTTTGCTGTTATTTGTTTTTTGTTTTTGCGATTTTTTGTAATACTTTTGATTTATTGCGTTGTTTTGCAACTTCTTTTTCATTTTTTTTTCGCGATTTTTAGCGTTTTTCTACTTTTTCTGCTTTTTTGTTATTCCTCTGATTTTTTGTGATTATTTGCGGTTTTTTGCCATTTTTTGGAATTTTGTTGCGTTTTTTGCCATTTTTTTGGAATTTGGTTGCGATTTTATGCAATTTATTTTAATTCTTTCGAGTTTTTTCATTTAAATTTATTTTTTAATATTTTCACTTTAACATTTTTTTTATGGTTACAATAGCTTTCGATTTTTTTGCTATACTTTGTTTTTTGTTTTTGGAATTTTTTGTAATAATTCTCATTTTTTGCTTTGGTTTGCCACTTCTTTTTCATTTTTATTTGCGATTTTTAGCCTTTTTCTAATGTTTTCTCCTTTTTTGTTATTCCTCTGATTTTTTGTGATTGTTTGCGTTATTTTGACATTTTTTTTTGAATTTTGTTGCGATTTTATAAAATTTATTTCAATTTCTACTTTTTTTCATATACATTTTTTTTTTAATATTTTCACTTTTAAAATTTTTTATGATTACAATAGTTTTCGGTTTTTTTGCTGTATTGTGTTTTTTGTTTTTGCGATTTTTTCTGATAATTTTGATTTATTGCGTTGGTTTGCAACTTTTGTTTTTATTTTTTTTGCGATTTTTAGCGTTTGTCTAGTTTTTTCTCCTTTTTTGTTATTTCTCTGTTTTTTTTTTTGATTATTTGTGTTTTTTTTTGACATTTTTTTGGAATTTTGTTGCGATTTTATGCAATTTATTTCAATTCTTTCTATTTTTTCATATAAATTTATTTAATTTTTTTTATGGTTACAATAGTTTCCGTTTTTTTTGCTGTATACTTTGTTTTTTGTTTTTGCGATTTTTTCTAATAATTTTGATTTATTGCGTTGGTTTGTAATTTCTTTTTCATTTTTTTTGCGTTTTTTAGCGTATTTCTAATTTTTCTACTTTTTGTTATTCTTCTGATTTTTTGCGATTATTTGCGATTTTTTGGAATTTTGTTGGAATTTATTACAATTCTTCGAATTTTTCATTTAATTTTTTTTTATGGTTGTACAATAGTTTTCGGTTTTTGGTTGTTGTATGCTTTTTTGCGATTTTTTGCGATTTTTTCCGATTTTTTCCGATTTCTTTCATCGCTTTGCTACTTCTTTTTTTGTGATTTTTATCGTTTGTTTTTTGCGTTTTTTCGGATTTAACAATTTTTTTTGATTTTTTCCTCATTTTACAATTCGATTTTTCATTTCTTCCCAACATTTTATGATTATTCTTTCCAATGTTTTCTTTTTTTTTCTCTTATTGTTTCCGATTTTTTCTGATTTTTTGGTTCAAATGTTTTCTCGTTTTTCTTCTTATTTTTTGTTTTTTGTTCTGTTTTTTCGATTTTTTTTAATTTTTCTTCATTTTTTCCTCATTGTTCTGTTTTTATTCCAATTCTTTTTTTTTTGTTTTCTAATTTTTTCTCATTTTTTTTTATTCCTCTGGTTTTTTGTTTTTTCGTTTTTTTTTCACATTTTTCAAATTTTTTTCTGTCATTTTTTGGTTTTTTTTTGTTAATTTTTAATTTTTTTCTGAGGTTTTTGATTTTTTCAAATTCTTTCAGGATTTTTAAATTTTTTCTTATTCTTCTGATTTCTTTTAAGTTTTTTCGATTTCTTTCGAGTTTTCCGATATTTTTTCCCATATTAAAACTTTAAAAAACGAAAAAATAACATAAGAAACTTCGTTCCTGAACCGCACAATTATTTATTCAATTTCAAATAAAAATTATAATTTAAATTGTCGAATAAGAAAAATAAAGATTTTTTTAGCGCATTTTTAAGATAATCAGATTTGCCCTGCCAAAATAAATTGTCAAATTTTTTTAAGCCGGACCTGGAATTTAATTAGTGTTTCTATGGCAATATTTTGGATATATCCAAGGAAGTGTATTTTTATACCGAGTGGTTGTTGAGTTATGACCAAATAAAAATTTAGGCGAAATCCATAAAATATCTAGTTAATGAGGTAATAGCCCATTATTAACCAGTAAGTTGAATCATTCACTCTGAAACACTCTGTATATATATATTAATTTCTAAATAATTGCACCCCTTAAAAAAATCTTCATGTTTATATATTTTTACCCTCTTTTTTTAGACATGATTAGTTTAATAACAACACTCAAATATTCAACTTGTTAAAAAAAAACTGAAGGCATATTTTCTGAGTAAAAACTTTTTTGTTGTTTACTTCAAAACAACACAACAACAGAAAATTACTTCAAACTGGAAAAAAAGTTTTATTGTCTTTTGCTTTTTATCGATCAAAAAATATAAGAAACATTTAATAAAAGGTTTTTAATTACAAGGGCGTAGAAAATTTTTTCCTGGTGGGGGGGGGTCATCAAACTTTTAGACAAATACGTTTGTCCGTTTCTACATTTTTTATATTTTATTTCTTATTTTCGTGCTATTTTTTGGTATCCTGCGGGGTAATTACCCCATTTACCCTCCATATCTACACCCTCGTTTAATTATAAAATTTTGTTCTTGTATAAAGGTTTATATTTTTTGCTATTTAAAATAATAAAAAAAAAACAAATTTTAATATGCTTACCTAATGCTGTTGGTGTTCCACCCATCCAATTATTCGACCAATCCGGAGTTCCCAAACTCTGTTTTTGATTGGCCAAAAGCCTAACGGTAAGCGCGTAAGTAACCAGCATTACCAATAATGGTATGTAGAAGCAAATAATTGATCCTATAAACTTATAGAGTGGATCCGGAATTTGGCACGTTCCATCTATAATCAAGGACCCTTGATCCTAGAAAAAAAAATATAGTGAGAGGCGCTTTCGACATATTTTAGATCGTCAGAAAGTTGTAATTATCATACAAATATTATAAATTATAGTATAATTGGCAACGCTGCCGGTCTCGAAATAAAATATTTTTATATCTAACTAGCTGAATACGGAATCTCTTAACTGGACGACCGAGATTTGCTTTTTTTTTCTATTTTTCCCTATTTTTTCTCATTTTTAACTATTTTTGAATATTTATCCCAAATTTTTTCCTATTTTATTCTATATATCTTTATTTTCCCTATTTTTCCATATTGTTTCTTATGTTAAAGAATATCGTCAACCCTTTATGTAACACTCTGTATATTTATTTTGTTCTGTTTACCCTGTTTTTTCATATTTTTCCCTATTTTTCCTTGTTTTTCTATTTTTCTTATAATTATTAGCTTCTCCTAGTTTTCCCAATTTGTCCGTATTTGTCCCTATTATTATTATTACCTGTTTTTTCCTATTTTCCTATTTTTCTCTATTAAATGCATTCTTGCATCATTTTTCCAAATTCAAGTGTGAAAAAATGCATTGCTGCTTCTTTTTTTTATTGAGTGTGGCAAAATCCATTATTACTCCTTTTTTTTCAGAATCTGATGTTGAAAAATGAATTCTTGCTTTATTATTATTCAAATATGCATTGTTACTTTGTTTTTTAAAATCAGGTGAAAGAAAAATACTCCGTTTCTTTGTTTTCCTACACAGAGTGGAAAAACGCATTATTGCTTTTTTTCTTTACTCAAGTGCTTAAATTTTCATTTTTTTTTCGAAGTCGACTATAAAAAATTTTGTAATTCGATTAAGAAAATACGAATTAATTTTAAAATCGGGGGTGGAAAAACGCTTCGTTGATTTTTTTTTTACAATTTAACTTATTCTTATATTCCAAATTAGAAAGTGGAAAAATGCATTAGTGTCTTGTTTTTCAATTTCGTATGTAAAAAATGCATTGTTGTATTTTTTTTTAAATTCGTCTATGGAAAAATTCAATCGCTTTATTTTTCAAAATCGTGTGTTAAGAAATTCATTGTTGCTTTAGTTTCGTAATTCGTGTGAAGAAAAATGCATTGTTGGTTTGTTTTTAAATTTTTGTATCGAAAAAATTACTCTTGCTTCGGATTTCAATTTTTTTTGTGGAAAAAAGCTTTGTTGCATTGTTTTTCAATTTCCTGTGTGGAAAAATGCATTATTGCTTTATTTCCATAATTCGAGTGGGGAAAAATACATTTTTTTTTGTTTTTAAAGTGTGTTTTTTTATTTTTCCCTGTTTTTCTTTATTTTGTCACCATTTCTCCTCATTTTTAACTACTTTTCCCAATTTTCCAAATTTTGTTCTGTTTTTCCTATTCTTGCCTATTTTTTTATTTTTCTTTTTTTCCTAGTTTCCCCTACTTTTCTCTAATCTTCCTATTTTTCCTTTTTCTATTTTTCTTATTTATCGTTATTTTTTTCTGTTTTTCCGTATTTGTCCGTATGGGTCTCTATTATTATCTTTTTTTCCCATTTACATATTTTTCCAAATTTTCTGCTATTTTTCCCTATTTTCTCCAATTTTTTCTATTAACCCAATATATCTCTCGTTTTTTCTGACTTCCCTTATTTTACCCTTTTCCCCTATTTTCACTATTTTTCCCATATGTTTTCCTAATTTTGCAGATTTTTCTCTAATTGCCCTATTTTCTCTATTTTGTTTAATTTTTTTATATTTCTCCATTCTTCCCCATTTTATCTATTTTCCTATCTTCTTCTGGTTTTCCTGTTTTCCATTATTTTTTTCCTATTTTTTTGTTTTTTCATATTTGTCCCTATTTGTACTTATTTTTCCTTGACTTTGCCCCATTTTTTCCTATTTCTCTTTTCTTCATTTTTAACTATTTTTCCCATTTTTCTCTATTTTCCCCATTTTCTTTATTTTTTTCAATTTTCTCTTATTTTTCTTGGTTTTTATTATTTTTTATGTTTTTTCCTATTTGTCTGTATTTGTCCCTATTATTCTCTATTTTTCCCACTTTCCTTTTTTTCCTTATTTTCCCTATTTTCACTATTTGCCCATTTTTCCATATTTTTCTCTAATTTCAATATTTTCTATATTTTTCCCTCTTTTTTTCCTCTTTTTTCCTATTTTTTGCTACTTTTCTAAATTTTTCCTATTTTTTCGATTTTTTACCATTTTTTTTTAATTAAATGAGAAAGTATCTGGTAATACCATAGATATAGACTTTTGCCGCTTAAATTATAGATTCGGATCAAGTTCAACAAGAGCTATTTCAAATTCAGTGGCGTACGCCTGATTTAACATGTATTTTAAAATATTAAGTGACGAAAAATAAAAATAGTTAGTACATTTGTATATCAAATTTAAACATTATTTGTTTTCTTAGTGTATTTCAGTAAATTTTAGAAGCGTATAATTATAATTAAAGTATTTAAGGCAGCGAAAATAAAATACAATTACTTGGAAATAAAATAGAACAAGTCATAGGACCTTAATTGAAATTAATGGAAAGCTATACAAAGACCGGAAAATAGAAAATATGAATAATAAACAGAGATAAAGATCATATTAAGACAAAAGAAATTTTCGCAAAATTATTTATTTATAATGTTTTATGGATAAAACGTTGGAAGTTTATACTCGAAAATAATTATTTTACGTTGTTAGAAACCACCTCACGAAACTAGAGTTTTCTTAAAAGAAAATTCGACACGAACCGATATATATATATATATATATCAATTACAAATGAACAGTATCGATAATTAATTTCCTTTTCCAGCTAAAAATCAATCAACAGACTTTTATTTTTTTTTGTTCTTTTTTTACAATTTTTAGTTCCTTTTCTCGGAATAAAAACGGTAAAAGGTATTAATTATATTTTATTTTAATAAAAAATCTTGTCAATTTCCTTCGAAAATTTACTAGATTTTTCCTTCCTGATTTCGTAAAATATTTTTATTATTTACGTTACTTTACGTCATTTCTTGATGTAATTACATTGACACATTTTATAATAAAGTTTAGGAGCGCGTTTCGGAATAAGTAAAAGGAAATGGAATGTTTAGAATTGATAATTTTTATTCGATTAAACTTACCTTAGAATACATTAAACTCAGCGGCAAGCTCATCGCTATAGATAGCAACCAAACGAATATAATTTTTAATATGACTCTTCTTCTTGATTTATTTCTGCCAAATTTCATGGGATATCTGAGCGATAAATATCGATCTACGCTGATTGTACAAAGGTGCATTATTGATGCTGTACAAAAGAGTACGTCTAGGCATATCCATGCTAAGCAGTAGATTGACGGTAAAGCGAAATAACCTGAAACAAAGAATAACCACTAGTATTTATCTTAAAATAATAATAATAATTACAAACATGATAACATCAGTATTGTAAGTTATTTTTCTACAACCACTATGCAAAACACGCTTTTCTACACGTAGTTTCGCCGCTAGTTTTTTTTTAATTTTTAAGCAATTTTTATCCTTATTAAATTATTATTTTTTAGTTAAATTTTAATATTAAAAATTAAACAAAAATATCTTTAAATTTGTAATAATTAATTTTATATTTATAATTGTTTTCAAAATTTTATTACAAAAATTGCGAATTTTTTTAAAAATTGACAAGGAATATTTAAAATTATATTACGATTTTAAACTAAATTGAATATTAAAGTTATTGAAATGGGATTATCACCATTCGAAAGATAATATAAAACTCTACATTTAAAATGTATTTTAGTTTCTTAGAATTTAGAATTGTAATTATTATAACTAAAATAAATAATTTTTTTTCAATTTTTTGTAATTTCGTTTTATCAATAAATATAAAATAAATCAAAAAAGTAAATAGCATATCCGAAAGGATCCAAAAGTGCTATGTGTGTAAATTATTTTATAATTTTAGCATAGTATTTGTAAAAGTTATAGTAGAAAATGTAAAAAGTTTTCAATTTTTGACAGAAAATTTGATTTTTTTGTTTAGTTTTGTAAACTAACTTTATTAATACATTTTGATCCAGAAAACCTAAAAAAAAGGTCTGTTCCCCATTTTGAATAAAATTGAATGAGATATTAATTATTTATTGATTTTAACATTTTTCAAAAAAGGTTTAATTTTTTTTAAGGTTAATATTAATATTAAAAATTTAAAAAAAATACCATTAAATTTGTAGTAAAAAACTATATAGTTGTGATTTTTTTAAAAATTTTATTCAAAAAATTGTGGAATTCATAATTTTTTTTTGAAATTTAATACAGTGCGGTGGAATAAGTGTTAACCCCCCCCCCCCCCCCCCCCCCCCCCCCTATTAACTACTCTATTTTTATATCTTAAGAAAAAAGCTCAAACAGGTCAATTTTTATATTAAACGTAGTATGTTATGACATAAAAGTTTCGAACCTGACATAATCCGTCTTCATGGGGGTGTCACCCCTTCGATTTTTTTAAATGAGAAAGTGCATCATGCGACACCTCATTTGAAACCTATTGAAACACTGATTTCAAAAATGTATAGTTGCAGTTACTGTTAAAGTTTAAAATTTATTTAGTTTTCAGTACACCCTTAGTTGTTACTTGTAATTTATTACATTAAATGAATAAATTCAGTTACCAACATTTACAATGTTAGAAAGATTTATTTAAAGACAAAACACTTCCAACCCTCCAATGAAAAAACCTACCGTCAAGCCAACAGAATTCATTGAATTCTTGCAAGGTAAGATTAAAACTCTCGAATAACTCAGACTCCGTTAATTTTTGACCCAAAGTGTTATACAGTAACTGCAACTATACATTTTTGAAATCAGTGTTTCAATAGGTTTCAAATGAGGTGTCGCATGATGCACTTTCTCATTTAAAAAAATCGAAGGGGTGACACCCCCATGAAGAGAGATTATGTCAGGTTCGAAACTTTTATGTCATAACATACTACGTTTAATATAAAAATTGACCTATTTGCGCTTGTTTCTTAAGATATAAAAATAGAGTAGTTAATAGGTGGGGGGGGGGGGGGGTAACACTTATTCCACCGCACTGTATAAGTTTAAAAAAAATTGAATAACTTTTAAAATATTCAATATATTAAAATGGGATTTATACCATTCGATAGGTAATAAAAAATTCTAAATTTAGAAAATATTTTAATCTCTTCGAATTTAACATTGTAATTATTATAATCAAAATAAAAAAAAAAATATTTTTTTTTGTCCTTTTGTGTTATCGAAAATGGTAAATCCGAAAGGGATCAAAAAGTACATTATGTCATGTCATAATTTTAAAATAATACTTGGTAGAAATTATATAAAATTATAAAAAATTAAAAAAAATTTTACAGAAAATTTAGTTTTTTTTTAATTTTTGTGAACTAATTTTATTAATATATTTTGATACAGACAAATTAAAATAATCCGTTAATCAATTAAGTTACTAGAAGTGTTCGGAAAGTTGGGTGTGAATACCCCTCATTTTTTCTATTTGAGGTTTTTGGTTGCAAAACTGGCCTGTGACATTAAATGACACATTAAGAGTTTTTTCAATCACTTTTATGGTTTTATCTTCATCATCGGTTAAGTTGTCCTCAAAAATTTCTTCCACGTAAGGCTAGAGTTTGATGATTCGGAATCAAAGTGAAGAGAAGGCTTCAGTTTCTTTTAACCCAATCCACTAGGTCCTGGTTTGGGAGAATAAGTTCGATCAAATCTACGGGGAGAGGACTTACTATTTAATTTCTGTGAAACCGTACCATTAGATTCAGACGGCGAAGGTGTTTGGTGCTGTACAGGATGATTCAGTTTTTTGGAATTTAATCCACTAGGTCCAGGTTTGGGTGAAGACGTTCGACCAAGTGTACGGTGGGAGGACTTATTATTTAAGTACTGTGAAACTGTAGCATTAGATTCCGAAGGCCAAGGTGTTCGATGCTCTATAGGATGATCATAATCCAGTCAGTTTAAACCCGTTTACTCCCTTTCCAATAGTCGCTGCCCTATTATAAGCATCCGCAAAAGTTTCAGCTATGTCTGTTTGGTCGATCTTCTCATAATTTTTTGTTCTTTTGTATTTGTCGCATTCCTGGTAATATGCAGTTTTCAGTGGCTTATAGAATGTAACATCTAATGGCTGGATACGATGAGACATGTGGGGTATAATAGATAGCATGATTATCCCTGAAGATTTACAAAAATTGTAGGAAGATAAACTACAGTGTGTCGAGTAATTATCAAGGAGTAATAGAACAGGCTCCAATCGGTCCATTTCGTTCTAGCCCTTCCTTCATCGTCTTTCTTTTAAAAATGAACATTGGAGGGATATATTGACCGGATGCGTTTAGACATTGGCCTTTTTCTCCGCTAGTAATAGCTCCCACCTGTTTCTGTCCTTTCTTTGCTACTATGCGACCTGGATTGTGGACATTCGTGACGCTAGTTTCGTCAACATTATATATTCTATGACTTTTAAATTTGTGGATACTGTAGAGTGATTCCAAATTATTAAAAAATATGTCAATTTCTATTTTATTAAATCTAGTTACTCTATTAATACTCGTGGCTTCCGGTTTTCTGAATGCAAGTTCAGGATTTTGAGCCATAAAAGAATACAGCTAGTCTTTGCCACACATATTTTTTTCTTTATTCAAACGGTGCATTACGTTGTTTAATTCTGCAAATCGAAATACCAGAGAACGGATACTTTCAACTGTTAACCCATAAAACTGTTTAGACATTGACAAAATTGTAGAAGCAATTTCTTTTTCCTGCTCGTTTATTTCACACGTTTCTTATCAGTCATTGTGATCTCAGTTACAACTTCCATCGTGACCTTCATCGCTTACTTCTTTCACACATAATCTCCCAAAACTGTTATAGATGCGGTATAAAAGAAATTCATTTTCGAAAATAGTCGGCTTTATCTTGTTTTTATTTCTAATTTCTTATCACTTATTTTATTTAAAATTTCAATAATTTTATCGATTGGAATTTATTAATTATTACTAGGATTTTAGATATGCACTCTTTAAAAAAACCTGGTGGAGTTCTTTGATCCCGGACTGAAAAATTTATTAGGTTACATTGCTTATATTTGTTAGGTTAGGAATTACGTCACCTAAAGTTGGAAATTTCTTTTCAATAAACCCTGAAGTTAACTACGAGTCCTCTATAGAGAAGAATTTGTTACGTTATATTAACTATACAGCACATTAAAGTTTCTTAAGTTAAGAAATTTGTAACTTTAAATGGGTTATTACATAAACATAAACTCATGGACATGTCCAGCTGTGAGAATTGTGTTATTTCGAGAGAAAGAGATGATACGAGGGTTCGGTCAATCTCTATCTCACTCAAAACAGGATCGTAAGGATGTTAGAGATAGTGCTAGACCGAACTTATAAGCCATCTTCGTCACTCTTTTATTTTTAGTTAGGCACTTCCATGAGTATATGTCAATGGGTAATTAGTTATCACTGAACTCTGAAGTTAGGTATGAGTTACATGCTAGGAGAAGACTTTTTTCTACTTTGTTCCACCACTCTTTTTCCCCTACATTTTTCTGTTTTTTTTTATGTGTTAAATTCTTTTTTCTACTAATTTTTACCGTTAGAGGGAGAAAAAAGATACATAGGTTCAGTGTGTAAGATAAAAATGGCGGCATGTGGCATACTTTGAATATTAGAATAAAAAATGGCGGCACGTTACATTGTGGACTGAAAGTGGTGATGTACATTTTACTAGAAAAAATACAATATGTTTTTTTCAAATTGACGTATCCAATGCTACAAAATTATTATTTAAACATTCCAAATCGTTTCTCATGTTTTTTAAAAATCACGTTAATGTTTTGGCCATGACTGTACTATCATGTCCCAACTCGTCTAAAAATAGTTTAATCTCATTACTTGCATTAATAACAAGAAATCTTATATCTTCACTTTTATCTTCATAAAGTATTAAAACTTTATTTGATTCTTGAATTTTCTTACAACACTAATTCACTTTACTTCTATCGTATGACAATGGTATTCTACAACTTAGTAATACTATAATTTTAAAATCTTATAGTAAAAATCATCTGTCTCGTGGCTAAAAATACACACACGTTTATTTTGCACGTTCTTTATCAGTCATTGTGACCTTAGTTACAACTTCATGTTTTTCCTTCACACGTTCCTTATTAATCATCGTGACCTTCATTGCTTGTTTATTTCACACGTGATCTCCCAAAACTGTTATCAGTGGACACTGTATAAAACAAATTAATAAATTTCGAAAATAGGCAGCCTCATCTTGTATTTATTTCCCATTTCTTATCACTTATATTATTTAAAATTTCATTTAAGTGACGTAATTCCTAACATAACAAATAATAGCAATGTAACCTAACAAATTCTTCTCTCCTAATTTAACGGACGCGTTTAAAAAATCCCCATAGCTAAAATTCTAGTAATAATAATAATAATAATAATAATAAAATTTCCAATCGATAAAATGTTAACATTTGTTTTCAATGAACTCTTAAGTTAGCTAAGAGTCCTCTTAGACATGGAGGGAAGAATATAGTAACTTAGCAGAAGACTTTTTCGCTACATTTTTAATATTTTCTGTATAGTAGATAGTCTACGTTCATTCTACTACAAGTACACGGGAATTTGAATATTAGGATAAAAAATCGAGACGACGGCAGCGCGCTACATGCCTTAAATATATCTCTGTTAATATCGGTCCAAACTGAATGCGGAAAACGATGCTTTATTTGGAATGCGACATAGAATAAATACATAAAGAAAAATTATGAGTAACAGCAACGCCAAAAAGCACGAACTTCTATTTTCGATATGAATCACCCGATTTTAATTAAAAAAACTTCGTTGTATTATAAATGTGATGTATAATAAATATGAAGGAAAAAATCATGCTCAGAAACAAAGACAAAAGGGCACTTACGTCTATCTCCGTTATTAATAATCCGATTTTAATGAAAAAAAAACACGATTATTTTATAAATGTGACGTATACTAAATACGTAAGGAAAAATCATGCGCAGAAGCTATGCAAAAAGGGCATAAGCATATACCGTTATTAATAGGTCGATTTGAATGAAAAAAGTATCTAGTCAATGTTCTTTTCTACAGGCATAGGAAACTCAACGAGTTAAGGAGAATACTTTTCTATATCCGTTACTATTGGTTCAAATTAAATGCGCACACTGGCGTTCTCTTTCTAACACGTTGTATTCTCTATACCTGGACTAGAACTAACATAGAGTATTTACTCTTATGTTTCAAACATTCTTTTTTTTAGTAATTTTTTCATTTTCCCCCCACTTGTCATTTCTCTTGCAAATTTTTTTCCTTCCCGCCTTTTTGCAAATTAGATGCATAATCTTGCTGGATTTGATTGTTTCATGGATGATAGGAAAAATAATAATTCCAACTTTTTTTCTCCTACTTTTTTTGCGTTTCAAACTTTTTTTATCTTTTTCCCTCACAAGTTTGACTTTTGCCTTATTATAAATAACAAGTAGATAGTCTACATTCTTTCTACTACAGGTATAGGGAATTCGAGGTGTTAGAGATAGAACGTCTCTGTTACTATCGGTTCAAATTCTCTTTCTAACACGTTGAATTTCCTGTACCTGTAGTAAAAACAACGCAGATTATATAATTTTGGTTCAAAAATTTTCCCCCACTCGGTTTTCCTACTAGTGGACTAAATTTCTTTGTTTCAATTTATTTTTCTCCCCATTTTTTTCCTTTAACCTTGTCATAGGAAAGTCATACAAATTAGTTACACAAGCTTCAATGATTTGATTGCCGTACTTGTCAACTAATTAATTTTATTATTCTTTGTGTTTCAAACTTTTTTTTTACCTTTTCTCCTGTGTCTTCTAAGTCTCTAAAATCTAATAAAATTATAGATACGCAAACGCCCGGTTTGAATATATCCAATATTGCTATCATGCATATCAATGTTTTCATTATATTAGTTTTGGATTAATAATAAAGTTTTAAATTAAATAAGGTGAAGTAGATATGAAGCGAAAACCCCTGAATAATCATCATATAACACGTACCGAGTTTTATCCCAATACCCTCGATATATTAATTTTGCAAGTTAAAAGGAAAATAACCACTAGCGAGACATGACAAAGAATTTTATTTACTCAATAAGTGTATTTATTTATAACAATTATATCTCGTCCTAGACATTTATGTACAATTTATGCAGTTGAAAAATAAACAGAACGTGATTCCTAATAGTATTAATAAACCAAATTTCAGTATAAATAGAATTTATTTAGTTTATAACCTTCTAAATTATTTTATAGATTAACAATACTACATTGTTTATCTAGTAGTAAAAGCGATACATTCCAGGACGACAATGTAAATTGTAGGCCGAGGCGTTAAGCCGAGGCCAACAGAAGCATTGGAGTCTGGGATGTGCTTTTACTACGAGGTAAATATACTATTTTTTTCTGAAATCACAATTATCATTATCATAAATTAAGGATTTTTTTATAAATGCATAATAATTTTTGATTACTGTCTATGAAATCATTTCCTTGACAACCAACAACCACTGTTCGATTATTGTTATGACAAAAGTCAGAGATTCACTGCTTATACGCCGGCAAAAACAATCCCGGACTCTTGTCGGTCCGGGAAAGTTTATTGCTTAGCAACAGGCTAAAATACTAGAATAGGCTATTTTGGGGTCTGAATTTGCTCCGAGAAAGTGGGTATTCTTGAGTGATTTCAGAAAAAAGGTATTTCTACAACTGACGCTTACCTAAAATGCTTTGAATCAGCAATATGAGTTACAACAATAATAGCAGTTGTCACAGATATAAAACAGTTTATCCTTATAAAATAGTATGTAATTTAGTTTTTTTATATGGTATTATAGTATTATATAGTATTATAGTATTATAGTATAGATTAGGTGATTTAGAAACTTTTATAAAGAATACAATTTTCTATATATATATATATATATTTATTTCTATCTTGTTCTTTGTTATATTAAGAAGTCAATTTTTTTTAATAGGCATTTTTTTTGATGGGATGATCCTAATGAATTAAAAGAACGTTTTTTTTATTTTATCAATTAGTAACTTATTTATTTCTATCTTGTTCTTTGTTATATTAAGAAGTCAATTTTTTTTAATAGGCATTTTTTAATGGGATGATCCTAATGAATTAAAAGAACTTTTTTTTTATTTTATCACATAGTTACTTATTTATTTCTATCTTGTTCTTTTTTACATTAAGAAGTCAATTTTTTTTAATAGGCATTTTTTTGATGGGATGATCCTAATGAATTAAAAGAACTTTTTTTTTATTTTATCACATAGTTACTTATTTATTTCTATCTTGTTCTTTGTTATATTAAGAAGTCAATCTTTTTTTTAATAAATTCCTTAGAAAAAAAAAACACCAAGAAATCCTTTAAATCTTAATTATCTCTTAAAAAATTCTTAAAAAAAAATTGTTGAAAAAACTTAAAAAATCTTCAGAACTCCTTAAAAAATTAAAAAGTTATTGAAAATGTCTTAAAAAATCTTAAAAAATCCTTGAAAAAGCTTATAAACAACTTGCGAAAAAATCCTAAACAATCTCTTTGAACAAACCTTCAAAAGTCCTTTGAAAATCCTTGAAAAATAATAAAAAAATTCATAAAAAATCTTTGTAAATCCTTGAAAATTTTTTGAAACATCCTTACCTTCCAAACAACCTCTGTAAAAAAAAATCCTTGGAATATTCTTTGAAATTTATTGAAATTTCCTTGACAAATTTTTAAATTTTTGAAAGAAATGGCAGTACCTTTGATAATCCTTTAAAAATAATATAAAATTGAAAATTCCTTGAATCATCGTTAAAAATCCTTCCAAACTATACTTAAAAGAATTCCTAAATAATCTCTTTGAATAAACCTTAAAAAGTCCTTGGAAAATTCTTTGAAATTCATTGAAATGTCCTTGAAAATTTTAAAAATTTTTAAAAGAATTAACAGTACCTTTGATAATTCTTGAAAAATAAGACAAAAATTCATAAAAAACTTTTGTAAATATTTGAAAATTCCTTGAAACATCCTTAAAAATCCTTTTAAACTATACTTGAATAATTTCTAAACAATCTCTTTGAATAAACGTTGAGAAGTCCTTGAAATTCATTGAAATGTCCTTGAAAATTTTTATAGTCTATAAAGGAATTCGCAGTGTCTTTGAAAATCATTGACAAATAATAGAAAAATTAATAAAAATTCGTTGTAAATCCTTGAAAATTCCTTGAAACATCCTTAAAAATTTCGGAAAAATTCTTTCAAACAACATAAAAGAATTCCTGAACAGTCTCTTTAAATTAGTAGTATCTTTGAAATTCCTAGAAACGTCCTTAAAAATCT
Organism: Neocrepidodera transversa; assembly: GCA_963243735.1. NCBI lineage: Eukaryota > Metazoa > Arthropoda > Insecta > Coleoptera > Chrysomelidae > Neocrepidodera > Neocrepidodera transversa. Next base: position 9,444,227 of record OY725353.1, on the reverse strand, counting down.
TGGAAAAATCCTTCCTAACAACTTGAACGAATTCCTAAACATTCTCTTTGAATAAACTAAAAGTCCTTGGAAAATTCTTTGAAATTCAATGAAATGTCCTTGACAAATTTTAAAGTATTTAAAAAACTTCGCAGTATCTTTGAAATTTTTTGAAAAATAATAGAAAAATTCATAAAAAATCTTTGTAAATCCTTGAAAATTCCTTGAAACATCCTTAAAAAGCCTTCCAAACAATTTGAAAGAATTCCTAAACAATCTCTTTGAATAAACTTTGAAAAGTCCTTGGAAAATTCTTGAAATTCATTGAAATGTTCTTGACATATTTTAGTCATTAAAAAATTCGCGGTACCTTTGAAAATTTGTGAAAAATAATAGAAAACTTCAAATAAAATCCTTGAGAAATCCTTTTAAACAACTTGAAAGAATTTCTAAATAATCTCTATGAATAAACTTTGAAAAGTCCTTCGAAAATTCCTTAAAATACTTGAAAATTCCTTGAAACATCCTTAAAAATTCTGGAAAAATCCTTTCAAATAACTTCAGAGATTTCCTAAGTAATCTCGTTGCATAAACTTTGAAAAGTCGTTCGAAAATTTTTTAAAATACTTAAAAATTCCTTGTAACATCCTGGAAAATCCTTTTAAATAACTTGAGAGATTTCCTAAACAATCTTGTTAAATAAACTTTGAAAAGTCCTTCGAAAATTCTTTAAAATCCTTGAAAATTCCTTGAAACATCCTTAAAAATCTTGGAAAAATCGTTTCAAATAGTAACTTATTTATTTCTATCTTGTTCTTGTTATATTAAGAAGTCAATTTTTTTTAATAGGCATTTTTTTTGATGGGATGATCCTAATGAATTAAAAGAACGTTATTTTTTATTTTATCACATAGTTACTTATTTATTTCTATCTTGTTCTTTGTTATATTAAGAAGTCAATTTTTTTTTAAAGGAATTTTTTTTGATGGGATGATCATAATGAATTAAAAGCACGTTATTTTTTTTTATTTTATCATATAGTTGCTTATTTATTTCTATATTGTTCTTTGTTATATTGAAAAGTCAATTTTTTTTAATAGGCATTTTTTTGATGGGATGATCCTAAGAAATTAAACGAACGTTTTTTTTAATTTTATCACATAGTTACTTATTTATTTCTATCTTGTTCTTTGTTAAATTGAAAATTTAATTTTTTTTCAATAGGCTTTTTTTTGGGGAATGATCCTAATGAATTGAAAGAAATTTTTTTTTATTTTATCTCATTCTTTATTACAATGGGAAGCCAATTTTTTTTAATACATCTATTAATTTATCAATACATTCCTCGTGTGACCCTTAAATCTACAAAGCATTCTACGATCTTGCAAAACAAGGGATTATTGTTGGTCAATAGATTTGAATGTCGGTATCGACGAATGCTTTATCCAATTGAAAACTGAAAATTGAAAACGTGCTTCGGGCTACTGTTGTATAGATACGTTAGTTACACTTTGGTGTATACCAATCATTCCAACCAAAATATCTTTGGTCGGTTTGTTTATCTAAAACAGGATTTATATATAAGTTGGGATTTATTTATACGTAAATAGTATAAAATTTTCAATTACGTTATTGCTATGATTACTGCATTATTGTTGCTGGATTTGCAGATTATTTTTAAAGTGTGTATGTGCAACTGAAAGGCAGTAGAAGTGAGTCATGGACCACCTCTATTACTTTTAAATGAGATAATATAATATATTAATACAGAAATATTTTTGGACATGACTGATATTCGGCTTCACCGAAATAAACTCTTTATATTCAGCACATCAAATGAGAACTGGAATAGATAAGTTTAAAGTAATAATAAACAAAGCGAGTATGAGTTGGGAAAGTTGAGCGTGGGAAAATTCCCTATTTTCAATAACATGATGGCCGCTCGATGCATGGACCACCATTTTTAATCCACGTCTTTTGTCAGCCATTTTTGATCCGCTTTTGCTCAGGTCTTGAACAGGTCTCGAACGGCTCTCGAACAGCTCTTGAACAGTTTTAAACAGCTCTCAATTACTTCCAATGCCCTATTTGTCCTAATCACATAATCATCATCACTACTTCATAATGTTACTATTATGTTAACTTCTAATCAAAAGCTTTTCGAGAGCTGTTCAAGAGCTGTTTAAAGCTGTTCAAGAGCCGATTAAAGCTGTTCGAGACCTGTCCGAGAGCTGTTCGAGACCTGATCAAAAGCGGATCAAACATGGCTGACAAAAGCGTGGATTAAAAAATGTGGTCCGTGCATCGAGCGGCCATCATGGAAATTGGGCGTGGCTTACAATGCTCAACTGTCCTAACTAGTACTCGCATTGTTTATTATTACTTTAAACTTATCTATTCAATCTTGACAATGTGTTGCATACTTCGACACCACTAGCGTCATCTAACGGTCAATTATATCTTTAATTCTAAATTCAATTGAAACATCCGGTACAATTTAAATACGTATACTGTCAAATATCAGTTTCGAGAATATTTTTATTTTACCTTTGATTGTTAATAATTTTTTATAAATCTCGCAGAAAGTGATAACAAATGTATAAACAGGAAACTTGATATTTAATTTGAAATTCAAATGAAACATCCGGCACACTTTAAATACGTACAAGTAGATTGTCAAATATCAGTTTCGATGTTATTTTTATTTTTGATTATTAATAATTTTTTTATAAATCTCGCAACAAGTGATAAGAAATGTATAAACAGGAAACTTGATATTTAATTGGAAATTCAAATGAAACATCCTTTACAGTTTAAATACGTACTGGCAGACTGTCATATATCAGTTTCAACGTTATATTTATTTTTGATTATTAATAATTTTTTTATAAATCTCGCAACAAGTGATAAGAAATGTATAAACAGGAAACTTGATATTTAATTGGAAATTCAAATGAAACATCCTTTACAGTTTAAATACGTACTGGCAGACTGTCATATATCAGTTTCAACGTTATATTTATTTTTGATTATTAATAATTTTTTTATAAATCTCGCAACAAGTGATAAGAAATGTATAAACAGGAAACTTGATATTTAATTGGAAATTCAAATGAAACATCCTTTACAGTTTAAATACGTACTGGCAGACTGTCATATATCAGTTTCAACGTTATATTTATTTTTGATTATTAATAATTTTTTATAAATCTCGCTACAAGTGATAAGCAATGTATAAACAGTAAACTTGATATTTAATTCGAAATTCAAATGAAACAATCGGTATAGTTTAAATACATACAGAGAGACTGTCAAATATCAGTTTCGACGTTACTTTTATTTTATATTTGATTATTAATATTGTTTTATAAGTCTCGCAGTAAGTGATAAGAAATGTATAAACAGAAAACTTGATTGATACGATAAAACATTCTAAATGCACAACGTAAAATCTTTAGTTTTATTCTAATCAATACCAGTACGAAATATAGGAGTTTTTTCATTAAAATTGGACCCATAATAACGATAATGCCTTCTTGATTATCTCTAAATATTATATTTTAATTTAAACATTCCAATATGCGTACTAGGAATGTTGGTATTATTATAACGGATCTCTGCATTATGTCATAGCGTTCTTTCGCTCTTACACACTGCAAATATACATCCTCTCACTTTGAATTTCCTATACCTGTAGTCAGATTTCTTATGTGCTTTATTAGTATTTTCAAATAATTATATTATAAAGTTTTATTTTAAAAGATTGTGCATTTTCTGATTTGCAGAAAATTGCTAAAGTTTTCTGGTACTTAAAACTCCAATTCTAGATAATACCAAGATTACAAATTATCGACCAATATTCGTATTAAATAAGTTCGACAAAGTTTTAGAAATGTCGGTCTATTGTTCAAAATGCTTTATATCGAGATTACCCAATTCCTAGCAAAAGCGATCGACAATATTAATTTTATTTTATTTATTTATCGTACAATACACGTCATAAAGTATGTCGTGTAAATTAATATGACATATGTAAAACGTAAATATATAACATGAACTGTACCATTGAAAAAAAATTAAACTTTAATATTATTATAATGGGGACGTGTGATGCGGTAGCTACAGCAAATTCATTTATAGTATATGAAAATATACTTAAAATTATTCACAATGATAGGCTTGGCTAACTTAGAAACCCTACGATTACTAAGAAATAAATTTTCAAAATTTTCAAGTGACGTCAGCTACATTAATTAGTTAAAGTAATGTAGATGGCATAACAAGGTATAATTTACAGTTATCTGTCGAGTATTACTAAACCAAATAGCCTTAGCGACTTTGACTATTAAAAAAAAAAAGAAGAAAAAAGCAAAACAGATGGGTGACACATAAACATTAAAATAATAGGTTATGTTATACTGAAAAATGACAAATAAAAAGCTGTGACTAGCAGTACATCGGATGTACGCATTTATTTTATATATCGGCCGTTTAAGGTTTACAAAGTATGGAAGTATGTTTGCGCATCTGCTTGATAAGTTTGATAATATTTGTCACTTTGTTTTTTTCGTAATGCATGTATTATATGGTTTCGGTGTATAAGGGCCGGAGTTTGATTCCCAGTACGGCCAACTTTTGTATGTTTTATGTTTACAGTTAGTCTATTTATGGGTAATCTAAATATCATTTAATCATAGCAATAACATGATCATTAGTAGAAGGTGTGTTTGCTATTTGTATTGAAATAAAAAATATAATGACAATTATTTATAGTTCAGTATTTCCAGTGGTGGGTATATAAGGGCCGGAACATGCCGGAACGGCGTTTCGGTACCTTTTTTCAGTCCGGTACACTTTTCAGAATGGATATTTTTTTGGGAGCGACTTGTAGTAATTTAACCGGCACAAGCGTCACATAAGAAAAACGCGTTATGCCCCCTCCAAGCGACTCCCTCTCTTTCTGTTACTCCCTGTTTCTTTCCACAATATAATTTTTGTCTCATTAATTTTTTTTTATATTATTTATAATTATTTTATAGAGAAAGATTTTTATATTTTCTCGTTTTTTGTCATTTTTCTGATTTTTTTTTTGAATTTTTTTTAGCTTTTTTTTGCTTTTTTTTTCGAATTGTTCTAATTTATCCTCACTTTTTCCTAGTGTTTTTTTTTCTTTTGTAGTGTAATTTTTTCTTATTCCTCTGACTTTTTGTGATTATTTGCGATTTTTCTGCCACTTTCTTCGAATTTTGTTGCGATTTTTTAATTCATTCGGTTTTTTAAATTTTTTTACAATTTGTTCTGGTTTTTTCCCTGTTCTTTGTGTTTTTGTTTTCCGTTGTTTGCGTTTTTTTACATCGTTTTTTTGAGCGTTTTGGTCTTTCCGTATTTTACAATTTTATTTTTAATTTTTTCTAATATTTTTGTTTAAATTTGTTTTCTGTTTTTCTTATTCCTCCGATTTTTTTCTAATTTGTTAAAATTTTTTCTCGTCTTTTTCACATTTTTTTGATTTTTTTCCATTTTTTTTCGATTTTTCTCATCTTTCCTCATGTTTTCATCATTGTTGTTTTTTTTGGTAATTTTTTCTTATTCCTTTAATTTTTGCGATTGTCTTCTTTTTTACGTCTTCGTTTTTTCTCATTTTTCTAATTTTCTGTTTTTTTTTTGGTTTTTTTCGAATTTTTCTAATTTTTCCTCATTTTTTGCCATTGTTCTGTTTTTTTTTCTATTTATTTCTTTTGTTTTCTCATTTTTTCTTATTCCTCTGTTTATTTGCGATTTTTTGCCGTTTTCTTGACTTTTGTTGCGATTTTTTTTTATTTCATTCGATTTCTTCATTTTTTGTTTCAATTTTTTTATCGTTACAATTTTTCTGGTTTTTTGGTTGTTATTTTTTTTTCTTTTTTTTTTGCGTTTTTTAAGTCGTTTTTTGCCGTTTTTAGCGCTTAGTCTTTTCATTTTACAATTTTATTCAAGATTTTTCCCAATATTTTACATTTTTGCCAATATTTTTGTTTAAATTTGTTTTCTATTTTTTTTATTACTTCGATTTTTCTGATTTTTTGGGTTGTTAAAATTATTTCTCGTCTTTTTCTTATTTTTCTGTTGTTTCGTTTTTTTTTGTCGATTTTTTATCATTTTCCACATTTTTTCATTACTGTTGGTTTTTTTTCTAATATTTTTTTCTTATTATTTTAATTTTTTTCGATTTTGTTCTCATTTTTTTTATATTTTGTTGAGGCTTTTTTGCAATTTATTTCAATTCTTTCGAATTTTTTATTGTTTTAAGTTTTTTGTACTGTTATAATTATTTCCGGTTTTTTGTTTTTTTTTTAATTTTTTTTGTTTTCTTTTGCGATATTTTTCGATTTCTTATGTTTTTCTGATTTTTCTTTAAATTTTTTCCTATGTTGTCTATGTTTTTTCTCCAAAATTAATGTCAATTATATTTCGCTTTTTTAACTTCTTTAAAACTACATAAAAATAGTGACTGGCAACCAGTTTCATTTATACAGTAAAGTGTCTTTTTTCTTCATTTTTTTTTTCAAAGTTTGAGATGTAAAAATTAATGGTTTATTTTATTTTCCAATGTACGATATAAACAAGTAGATCCGATGTATTGCTAGTCACGGCGAAAATAAAAACAATAAAATTTTCTTCTTTTCTCATGTTTACATCTGGCCTCTAGGGATATGGAATTCAGTTCGTATATACTGCCATCTCTGAACAGTATTATCAATTAATGTAGATATTTTTAATTTATTTTTTTTTTATAAAATATAGGTTTAAAAAATTTATAAATATTTTTTCTAGTCATATTTAATAACAGACTTTTAAGTGCTAATTTCGAAATTTTACATAATACGTCCCCATTATGTTTTTTTATGGAAATTCGTTCTGCCACCTACAACGAGACCTTATACCTTCGCAACAAGTGATAAAAACTTGATAAGGAAACTGGTTAAAGATATCCATAAATAAAATTGATAAAACTAATTAATATGAACCTGGCGAGTCATAGATTATGAAATCTAACGTGTTTGTATAAAATATTCTAGAGGGATAAAACCCAAGCACGCACCTTTTAACCATCCAAAAGTTTATATCGTGGTGATAAGAAATTTCGTTATTATTAAAACATTAAATAAATTTTCATACCTTGGCATCAAGTGATTAAAAGTGTATAAATAGGAAACTTGATATGGCACAATTAGCACAGGAAAATGATAAAGAAATTCATAAACAACATTGATAAAATTAACGTGATAAAACCGGAGAGCGCAGCGCAAAACCATCAGTTAACTTCAGTCGGCAATCATGCAAAAAATTCTCATTAGTGCTTTTTTTTAGTGTCCAGAATATTTTTTAAATGTTTTACTCTTTAATATGATAATATATAAATAAAAGTTAAGAAAAATTTTATTTTTATTACTTATACCGTTCCTGCTACCTACTTGGCCAACGTTATTTATTGAAAATTCCAATAAGTAAAATTAAAGGTTGAAAATTGATCCTGTGCCTTTACAGAAATGATCCCAAATTAGTGTTTCCCGTCACGATACCATAAGAGTGTAATTCCCGATTAGTTTGGGTACCAAGAGCATTTTCCTCACTTCAATGGGGATTAAATTAATTCGAAGGTCTGGAAGAAAAGCTTCCTATTAGAATATTTAATAATCCCTCGAGATGATAATTTAAGGTGATTTGCATTTGCTGGAGTCACGATATGGATGTTGTTGTATAAAAAAAGAGGTAGTTAATTTAAAATATTTTTTTTACAGCAACGTAATAGTTGATCGGTAATGGTATAGTTGAAGTTTAACTTTGACCCATCACGAGCAGCTTATTTGTCATTTTATCGACGTGATTTTTTTTTTAATTATATATAATTTTATTGGCTTTTAAAAGGTAAAAAAGTCCTTCTGAAAAATCTAAAAGATTATAACTTATAAACTAAGTGTGTCGATTTTAATTGCTGATAATTTTTGTTTACATTTTTACTGAGCCCTAAAAGCCTCAATATTAGTTTCGTGATGGCGAAAAAAATTTCTTACCCCCATTTTTTATCACTTTTCTCGACGTTTCCAAGTTCTCTGAGTCCGAAAATGCAAAAACAATCCTGTCCGGACTTATAGATATCTGTCTGTCTGTTTGTCTGAATGTAAACACTAACTTTTGAACGAAAGCTCCGATCGAGTTCCGGTTCTCACTTTACCTAGTTAGTTTTGTCAAAGGAAGAACCCTATTGAATTTAAGCAGGATTGCACCTGCCCTTCCGGTACCCATCATATAAATTAAAGTGGTTTGCATAGGAAAACTTTTTTCCAATTCAAATATTTAGAACAAAATGTCAAACGGAGTTTACGAAATGGATGGGGATGTTGCAGAAATTATTGACACATTGTTTGATTTTAGCGATTTTTTTTCGGGTTTTTTTTGGTATTTTTACAATTCTTTTGATTATTTTCTCATTATTCTGATGTTTTATTTTTTTCCTGGTTTTTCTGTTTTTTTTTTTAGATTTTTTTTTAATCTTTTCTCATTTTTTCTCATTGTTCTGTTTTTTTATATCTTTTTCTTTCGTTTTCTAATTTTTTTTATAATTATTTTATGGAAAGAGACTTTTTCTGATTTTTCTCATTTTTCTAATTTTTCCTCTTTTTTGTCATTGTTTTGTCTATTCTTCTATTTCCTTTTTTTCCAATTACTTTTTTTCTATTTATTTTTTGTTTTCTAATTTGTTTCTCATTTTTTCTTCTTCCTTTGATTTTTTCAGATTTTTTACGATTTTTTTGTGATTTTGTTCCGATTTATTTCAATTCTTTCGATGTTTTTCATTTATTTTTTTCTTTCATTCTTTTGTTCACAATTGTTCCGGTTTTTGGTTGTTCTTTACATTTTCTTCCAACTGTGCGATTTTTTTGATTTTTTTTATTTTTCCATATTTTACAATTTTATTCTTCATTTGTTTCTAATATTTTTGTTTCTTTTTCGATTATCTCGATTTTTTCGATACTTCTAATTTTTTCTCATTTTTTTTCTTATTTAATTTTTTTCTATTTCTTTTCTTTTCTAATTTTTTCCTATCTTCGGATATTTTTTTGATTTTTCGGTTTTTCCGTATTTTCTTCTCATTTTTCTGTTGTTTTTGAATTTGTTTTTTTGTTTTTTGATTTTTTTTTAAATTACTCCTGTTTTTTTCTAACTTTTTCTTATTTTTCTGATTTTTGTCGATTTTTGTCGATTTTTGTCGATTTCTTTCGATTTTTTTCGATTTCTTTCGATCTCGTTCGATTTTTTCGATCTCTTTCGACTTTTGTGTATTTTTTTCTCATTTTTCTGATGTTTTTCTGTTGTTTATGAACTTTTTCTATTGTTTTTTGATTTTTCCAAATTCCTTCAGTTTTTTCCAACTTGCTGTTATTTTTCTGATTTTTTTGAATTTTGCCGATTTCTTTCGATCTCAATCGATTTTTTTCAATCTCTTTCGATTTTGTCGATTTATTTTGATTTTTGTCGATTTCTTTGGTTTTTTTTTATTATTTTTTATTTCTATTGATTTTTTCAATCTCTTTCGACTTTTGTTGATCTTTTTCGATTTTCGTCTGTTTCTTTTTTTGGATTTTGTCGATTTTTTTTTGTTTTTTTTTTCGATTTCTTTTGATTTTTTTTATATTTTTTTCGATTTATTTTATTCCTTTCCATTTCTTTTGATTTTTTCGATTTTTTTTCGTTTTTTTTTCGATTTCTTTTGATTTTTGTCGATTTCTTTGGATTTGTTTTATTTCTATTGATTTTTACCGATCTCGTTCGACTTTTGTTGATCTTTTTTGATTTTTGTCGTTTTTCTTTTCGATTTCTATCGATTTTATCGTTTTTTTTATTTTTTTTCGGATTTCTTTTTAATATTTTTGTTCTCTTTCGATTTGATTTTTTTCCATTTTTTTTATATTTTTTTCGATTTCTTTTGAAAGTTTTCAGATTTTTGTTTTCTTATTTTAAAATTTTAAAAAGTGAAAAAAATAACGTAAGAAACTTATTTCTTTAGATGATTTATAATTATTTTTTTAATAGTTTATGTTGTTCCCCATTTTTATATTCTTTTTTATTTTTAACAAATAATTATAATTTTTTTCCCATTTGAAACGAATTACTGAAGCCCAAAAGCCTCAATATTAGCTTCGGGATGGGGAAAAAAATTTCTTACCCCCACTTTTTATCACTTTTCTAGACGTTTCCGAGCTGAAAAATAACAAAAAATTTATAAAAATTAAACAGAAAAATTTTATAAAAAAATAGCAAACAGCTAGTTAATTAATGAATTAAATAAACGGGTTGCTCCAAGAGGGAAACATTGACACCCACCCATAGGGGGGGGGGGTCGACATCCCGGAAATTAGAGAATAGAAGAAGCCACCACCAAGTACCCACACAATTTTATTTCATAATTTTATCTTCTACCCTTAATGGGTATATCACTTATGTGTTCAAATTGTTCTCCTGTTAGTACTTAATAGTGGCCTGATGATGGTCAGTGGCCGAAACTAGTTGCCTGCTAGTACTTTTTATCAATTAAATTTTGTGCTACCTGACTTTGTATATATATATTTATATACAAACACGTTAGATTTCGTTGTTTTAACATTTATAATTACTCGCCAGGTTCGTATTAGTTACGAAGATATAAAAAATTAATTGTTTTAGTATCAATGAATATTAAAAAATTACAAGTGAGTGTTCTTTGGCACTTGCTAGTACGTAATTTCTTTAGATATTTAATTTACGTCCCATTTTAAATATGGGACAGCAGAAATAATAATAGACAAAGGCGTTATTTTTTTAACATTGCTAGTGCGCAGTAACTTTATATATTTATTTAAAGTAACAAACTGGTACTAATTCACTTTATAAATAAAAATGCGATCGGTTTTCGAGAAGGTCTTTTGTACAGTTCAATCTAAATGCTCCGCTTTTCGTAGCGTCAGCTGTTTCATTTTCCATATAATGCGAAGGACGCGGGAAAGAGGTCGCAGAATATGGCATCGCCCTTAACCTTAAAACATCCCTCTATGTCGACGTCGCAGCTATTTTGGTAATTTAGGAATGTCGACGACGATGACGCGTCTTCATCATCCCGACACAAAAATTTAAAGAGGTACTCGAGATTTTTTGTTATTTATATAAAGAATCCATACTTGTATTTTTTTTAAATTTATTTTTACTATTAATTAGGAAATGGAGAGGGTATAAATGTAATATTTACATGGCACTTTAATTTTATAAATTAAATTCATATCGATACAATTAATCTCAAAAACAAAATAAATTATTCTTGATTACACAAATTCCAGTTTCCAATACAAATATAAAAATGCTACTTCAAGATTAATATCAATCCCTGCTGTCGATGATGTCATTTACGGTGTTTTATATTAAAGCTGGAATTAATAGGATCACCGGAACCGGGAGCTTAGTCACAACATAAATTAATTGATAAAACAATAACATAATAAATATTTACTAAAAAACAGATTTGTAAATAATTTTATACTTTAATTAACAATTTATAATGACATTGCTTATTCCTATTCAAAAAAAAATCTAAATTTTTAAAAAATGAAATACGCTACTGAAGTTGAGATACGTCATGTTGAACTTTACCTGAATTAAATAAAGGTCACCAGCCTACAACTTGTTTAATGGGATTTAAATGTATTTTTATTAAAGAAAATTATTGCGTTTCAATTAAGCTTAAAACATAAAAATTGGAAAAAAAGTGGGGGAAAAAGGGGGGAGGGAAGTGGAAAAAAAGTTTTGAACTTCAAGAAATTAGGGAAAGAAAATAAAGGAGAAAGTGGAAAAAACAGTTAGAATAAATAAAGTGTGAAACAAATAAAACAATAGAAAAGGAGGGGCAAAATGTTCCCCCACCATTCACTCCGAGAGAATTAAAGCGAGATTCGGAACAATCAAACCATAGAAATTAGTGAAAAAGAAGGGTGGGGATAAAAGGGAAATAAATATAAAAAAAACAAATAAAAATGAAATAAGTATCAAACATAAAAAAAGTAGAACAAAAAAAGGGGAGGGGCGAAGATCCTGAAATAAGTAAAAAATATTGGCAAAAACAAGGGAAAAAGTAAGAAATTAGTAACAAAATAGAGGAAAAAGGGGGGAAGTGAGTAAAAAAATTGAAACAAAGAAAACAATCAAAAAGGTAGGGAAAGAAGTTTCTCCCACCATCCACCTTGATCATCCGGCTCGGCTCGGCGCAATAAAATCAATCAATCTTCAACCAATGAAATTAGAAAAAGGGGTGAGAGAAAAAAAATGTTTTCTATCGTATCGTATTGCCCCAAGTTGGTTTGGGAGCCAGGCAGTAGATTCTTTTTTTTTTGATTATGTCTATTGCGACTGGGAGTGTGGGACTCAGTGCTTGAACTGCTCCCTGTCTGCAGATCTTCTTTACGTGCTCGTTATAAAGTAACTAGTCATCTAACCGGTCTACGATACTTTGGGATCTACCACGACCCCGTCAAAATGGAAGTTAATACCCTCCGTCCTTCTTTTGTCTTTTAGGATTATGGCCTCCATCTATTGGGGAGCTAGCTCCAGTCGGTTTTTGCCCCAGTCACCAACTGCCTCATTCCCTTTTTCTGTCGTCTGCAAAAGCCATCATCTGACAGCCCTCCAGCAACTCAATTTCAAGAACCCCATTATATAAGATGTTACAGAGTAACGGCCCTAGAACCTAGCCTTGAGGAACTCTCTTGCTAACATTTATTTCACCATCTCCTACTCAGGACTTGAACTGCTGCCTGTCTGCAGATCTTCTTCACGTGCTCGTTAAAAAGTAACTTGTCATCTAACCGGATTACGATACTTTGGGATCTACTACGACCCCGTCAAACTGGAAGTTAATACTCTCCATCTTTCTTTTGTCTTTTACAATTATTGCCTCCATCTATTGGGGAGCTGGTTCCAGCCCATTTTGCCCTAGTCACCAGTTGCCTCATTCCCTTTTGCTGTCGTCTGCAAAAGCCATCATCTGGCAGCCCTCCAGCAACTCAATTTCAAGAACTCCGTTATATAAGATGTTCCAGAGTAACGGCCCTAGGACCGAGCCCTGAGGAACTCCCTGGCTAATATTCATTTCACTGTCCCCTACCAAGACCTATCTTTAAAGTAGTTTTTTATAAAGTTCTGCAAGTATGCGCTGATATTTAGAATTTACAAATCTTCTCATAATCTTGCTCCATTTGGGCGTGTTAAAGGATCGCTGCAACCCAAAAGTACTTTCTATCTGTGGCCAGGCGCTATTAGTTTTTTCACTGCTTGGACTGTTGTCCTTCCTTCTGAAATCAAAATGTCTATCTGACTTTAACCTCCTCTCCAATCTGCTCTTTCTAATGTTTTCTAGCATCTTTCCTAAGCAGTCTATCACACATATTAGTCTCTGTTACAGAGTCTCGCCCTTGGGAATCAGGACTAGCTTCGCTCGAATGGGAACTCTCCAGGATTTCAGTCGCTATTTCTGGGGCATGCTGCATTGTAACCGGGAGGCTCTCATCCAGTCCAGGAGATTTTCCTGGTTTTAGTCTGCTAATAATATTTTCCAGTTCCTCGAGTGGAAGGGGTTTCCGCCATTCCTTAATCCAAAGGTGGGGTTGTCCCGTATTTTCTGGAAAGATTCCTATCGGCAGATTGATCTTGGTTTAGTTTGGCAATTCATGCGGCTGAAGTATATATCGGAATTAATCTTATATCATGTACTCCACGAATCATCTTCAATCTTGGAATTCCATCCGCTTGTATGTTTGCTCTTCTAATTTCAGTCATAAGAGTTCTTCTACATTTCTAGTACTCCATTTCTGGAATCTCAAGCCTCTCTGCTGTCCATCAGGTATGTCTTTCCCTAATTAGTTTTTCCTCTTGTTCCACCAAAAAGATTGCCTGCGTTGGTTTGCGCTTGCCACCTCCTGGCTACTTACCCTTTATACATTTATCAACATCTCGATGAACTATATGAGTCTGGTGTCCCTGTTTAGTGTTAGGTTAAGGTTTGCAAGAGTTTTCTTATCTATGATCCGTGTAGTTATACCTCCTAGTTTTCCTTCCTATATCCACAACATCATATGGAGGGATTCCTCCTCTATCAAGAATTTCTAGCCCTCCACTCTCGTGGTTGCATTATTGGATCACAATCTTAGGTGTATGACTGATACTTGGTCTCCCCTGGTAAAAGTTGGTGTTAATCAGTTAAAAATTAGTATGTTACTTGATTTGATCTATTCCTCCAAGAACTTCACTCTTGTGTCAAAATGTTCCGATTCCATGATGGAAACTTTATATTGAAGTCTTCACGAATACTTTGGATTCTTTCGTTATTTCTAGGCTGTAGGTACCTAAGCAAATATGGGGGAAATAGCTAGGACGATAATAGTCGTAAGGGTCAGAGAGAGGTCACGATTAAGTTACCAGGAAAGAATTAACCCAACCGTAAATCAAAGGAGTCCTCGGATAAGTTTTAATTGTAATAATTTAAAATATTGTCATAAAACAATGGATGGCGCATCTAATTTAAAATTAAATTAATAGTATAAAAATTTAAAAACATTGTTTATTTACAATTTATTGGTTGTCAATGTTTGTGCTTTTAGTTTTTCTTTCTTATTCAATACTTAATGCGTTTATGTCGCAATTTACCAACATTGAGCTGACTTTAATATACTAAAATTTATTGTTGACCAGAAAAATTACCAAAAATTGACAAAAACCTGAGAAATTACCAAGAAAAGAAATATCGAAAAAACCGGAAAAATTCTTAAAAGCAGGAAAATTAACAAAAATTATGAAAAGACCAGAAAAAAATACCAAAAATTGACAAATAAAAAACACAACCAAGAAATATTAAAATGGCAAAAAAATTCTTTAAATCCAGGAAAATTACCAAAAATTTATAAAAAAATAAAAAAAAAGCTGTAGAACAAATCTAGGAAAATTACCAAAAATTATCAAAAAAAGAAAATTATCAAAAGACCAGAAAAATTACCAAAAATTGACAAATAAAAAATACAACCAAGAAATATTAAAAAACCAGAAAAATTCTTAAAAATCAGGAAAATTATCAAAAACCTAAAAACCCTCAAAAAAACAACCAGAAAAATTAAAAAACATTGCTAAGAAAAGAAAAATTGTCAAAAAAAGAAAAATTATCATAAGACCAGAAAAATTACCAAGAATTGACAAAAAACCATAAAAATTCATAAGAAATATAAAAAAACCAGAAAAATCACCAAAAATCAAAAAAACCCTCAAAAAAAACCAGAAAAATTACCAAACATTGTCAGGAAAAGAAAAACTGTCTTTAATGCACTAAAATTTATTGTTTTCAGTCTGTTGTTGCTTGTTTTGTTAATTATTTAAAAATATTTGATGTTATTTTAACAAAGTGCAGTTAAGCATTAAATTTCACGTAAATATCGAGTAAAACCAATGCACATTTATCTAAATTTAATTTGAATCAATAAACTAAATGAATTACTGCAGATTATACTTAAATTAAATGATAAATTACATGTCTCTTAAGTCATACGATTTGTGCTATTTTTATGCCATATAACCGCAGCACATTGTACGGAAGGTTTTCGTAAAAGTCGTTGTAGGAACAATCCATCAGAGATTAGACGGCATGCGGTTGCTTTGTTAGTAATTTGTTCTGCAATTTCCACTTCAGTTATTACAGTAATCCATCTAGAGCCGTTACCTATAGCGATGAATTGGGACTCATATAACGTCAATTTTGCTTTTTCTCTGAAACGCTGATTTATTTTTCTCCGTCAACGTATCCAGAAATAAATTGCAGTTCGTCGTGAAACGTTGTATTTTTAATAAACAAGTTGAATAATTCGAAATGTAATACGAAATGGCTTTCGTATTGATCTCGTAATACTTGGTAAATCGAAATTAAATCTATTTGGAATACAACCCACACAACAATAAAACAATAACTAATTTGTTGGCGCTATTCATCCGAATCACTTAATGAACCATTTTAGCGCTGTTGTATTGTTCCAGAGGGTGAGCTTGCAGAACAGAAAGGGCCTGTTTGCAGAACGACGCCATTGTAAAATTTAAACCGGTACCGGGAAACTTCCTGAAATCAAATTCCTCGACAACTTAAATGCAAATTTGTGACCAGTATTTCAACTATTGCGTTTCGAAAAGTGCATTCGAGTGCACTTTAAAAATTGTATTTCAAATATCAATTTTACCCTTATTCTAAAATTTAGATATAGGTCAGTTACCGTTATTTCAAACACTCGATAACATTGAAAGTTAACAGTGTCCGCCAAATGAGCATAATTTTTTTTTTAAAGACAATACAATACATTATATTAGATTACTCTTTTTCTTTTTTTGGTTGGGTTCCTTCAATTAAAAAAATAATAAACATTACAAAAAAAACTGAAACTAAATAAATAAATTTTCTATATCCTGTCTACTTTTTATTCTTAAATTACTCCGATACAAATTGATTTTTAATTTTTTAAATCTTTATATTATCTTCTTAATCCAAATCTTCTCTGATACTATTCCATCTACATTCTTTCCATAATCCTAAATAGCTCGGCATATATTTGAAAAATCTCTTCTTTTATAATTATCAGTTTTTGTGTAATACTTATTTTTGATAAATTAAACTATAAATGTTTTATTTTTGTATATAATTCCATCTCTTCTAAATCTATTCCATGTACCAAGTTATAATATAATGACAATATTCTTATTGAATGACAACTGCTTTTTTTTTAGCGATTAAGATTTTTTTTTATATGTACAACTGTTGTAGTTATAAAATTATAAACAAATCCTAAACACATTTAAAAACACATCCATACTCACCTTAAACTTCTTATCATAACCTTATCTTCATACTTACATTTGACAATCACCTTCTACCTTTCAATCTCAGTCAACCACAATACATACAAAAACTAAATCTATACATATAAAAAAGCCATATTAATATAAACAATATATACAAAATATATTTACATTTATATATAAGGTCAAACGCGATCAGATTAAACCTCCGCCCCAAAGGGCGTACGGGATTTTGACATGCAACGAACATTACCTTATACTGCGAGCCAATTCATTCTCGTCAGTTTGAGTCGATGTCGAATAAAACCGAACCAATGCCTAAAGAGCCCTTAGGCCGAGTAGGGGGGTAAGTAAAGTCTGCCCTACTGGCTGACAAGTAATTAGACGAGACCTGAAGTATTTTATCTTCACTTCAAGTTCAAGTGTTATAATTATTTCAATTAGCAAGAATGCAATTATAGAAAAAAATGCAAGTAGCAAAATTGTATAAGTGCAATTATCGAAAAAATATTCGAGTGTTACAATTATTGTAAATAGCAACAATGCAATTATCGGAAAAAGTTCGAGTGTTACAATTATTTCAAATAGCAAGAATGCAATTATCGATAAAAACGCAAGTAGTAAAATTATATAAGTGTAATTATCGAAAAAATATTCGAGTGTTACAATTAATATAAATAGCAACAATGCAATTATCGGAAAAAGTTCGAGTGTTACAATTATTTCAAATAGCAAGAATGCAATTATCGATAAAAACGCAGGTAGCAAAATTGTATAAGTGCAATTATCGAAAAAATATTCGAGTGATACAATTATTATAAATAGCAAGAATGCAATTATCGGAAAAAGTTCAAGTGTTACAATTATTTCAATTAGCAAAAATGCAATTATCGATAAAAACGCAAGTAGCAAAATTGTATAAGTGCAATTATCGAAAAAATATTCGAGTGATACAATTATTATAAATAGCAAGAATGCAATTATCGGAAAAAGTTCAAGTGTTACAATTATTTCAATTAGCAAGAATGCAATTATCGATAAAAACGCAAGTAGCAAAATTGTATAAGTGCAATTATCCAAAAATATTCGAGTGATACAATTATTATAAATAGCAAGAATGCAATTATCTATAAAACGCAAGTAGCAAAATTGTATAAGTGCAATTATCGAAATTTTTTTCGAGTGTTACAATTATTGTAAATAGCAACAATGCAATTATCGGAAAAAGTACAAGTGTTACAATTATTTCAAATAGCAAGAATGCAGGCGGTCAAGTAAAGTCTGCCTTACTGGCTGACAAGTAATTAGACGAGACCGTAAAAATCCCTGAAGTATTTTATCTTCACTGACGCTACCCGGAGCAAGTTGAGCACATCAAAGGTGACGAAACGTGGATTAAGGCGAAAAAACGAGTCAGTAGCGACGAAAGAACGTGTTATATAGGTTCAATGTTGTGATTAAAAAAGTAAGAAAGTGAAGAATAAGCAGAATTCCGAAAGAGTAAAGGAAACAGAAGAAAATAATACAAATGAAAATAATATAGAAGAGAATCAAGGATAAGCTGAGTAACAGAAAGAAAATGAGGAAGGACATGGACAAAATTGAGACGATGAAGATAAAAATGAAAATCAAGGAAATGATAGACGAGAAGAAGAAGGAAGACAAGGTCAGAAGATAAGGACAATATAAAAGACATTTCAGTAGAAGGAATAATGAAAATCATTAAAATCGAGCAGGTAAAAATCAAAATTAAATAAATAATATTGATCAACTGTTTAATGCATCAATAATGAAAATGCAACGCTTAAGTAAGAAAGCAGAAATTGATCGGAAAAAAACAGACAATAGTAAACAGAAATCAAGAATTCATTCAGAAAACAGAACAAAATGAACAAATTTTTTTTGAAAATTTAAGAGTTGTTATGAAAAGTTATTTAAAATAAAAACAAAAATAATGAAGAAATGAGGAAAAAATA
This sequence comes from Neocrepidodera transversa, assembly GCA_963243735.1. NCBI lineage: Eukaryota > Metazoa > Arthropoda > Insecta > Coleoptera > Chrysomelidae > Neocrepidodera > Neocrepidodera transversa. The sequence goes on along the minus strand of OY725353.1, from coordinate 9,425,385 downwards.
ATTAAATCAAGAATAATTCAAAAGTAAAGAAAATAAGACATTGAAAAATCGAAGGAATTTTGGCTCTTGGTTACTAATAATATAATGGAAGAAAGTATAACGAAGTTACTGAATATCGGTAAAAACTTTTTTTAATACACTCTACACATCAGTTAAACCCTATTTACCGCGTCGGTCCGCTTTCACCCTTAAACAACACCGTTAACGCAATCTTGGCGTCACTACCCTACACAATATGTAAAACAACTGGGACGCGACAGTCGATTAAGAATCAATACTGCCAACGAAAGTTTAATTCAATCGCAGCTTAAGGCCAAGTATATTTGCTGCAAAAGTTATCTGCGTCCTATCGGCGTTACAATGCATACCTACATATTGGCCACAGCGTCAGCCTTTCGTTTTCCACCAACGAAATGAACGCGCGTTCCGCAGGAACCAGAGTAGAGGTTAAATGATAATGCAAATGAGCACTTCCCGCCATATGTCACATCTGGAGTTGCCAGGGTAATGACAATACAAATGAGCACATATGATCGCCAGGTATGCTCACTTGTATAATTATTACCCCATCAGCGCCAGATGTGATACGTGGCCGGAAGTGCCCATTTGCATTGTTATTACCTCGTCGGCGCTAGATGTTCGCCAGATGTGACACGTGACCCGAAATGCTTATTTGCATTATCATTACCCCATCGGCGCCAGATGTGACACGTGGCCGGAAGTACCCATTTGTATTATTATTACGCCGTCAGCGCTAGATATTCGTCAGATGTGACACGTGACCCGAAATGCTTATTTTCATTGTCATTACCCTATCGGCGCCAGATGTGACACGTGGCCGGAAGTAACCATTTGTATTATTATTACCTCTTTGGCGCTAGATGTTCGCCAGATGTGACACGTGACCCGAATTGCTTATTTGCATTGTCATTACCCCATCGGCGCCAGATGTGACACGTGGCCGGAAGTGCTCATTTGTATTGTCGTTTTATATCTACTGACCAAGGTCAACCATCGCAAGTGATGGAGATGCCTAATAGGCATCGGCGTCACGTGTGAATCACAACATCTGTTGCTGTTGTCGCGTCCTGATTACTTTTGCGGCAGGTGTGCACCGGCACTTAGAGATCTCCCGTCACCGACTGAAATACAAATATAAATTTTTGTAGAAGTCCGTAATTGAAATTACGCGCAGGTCCAAAACAACGTCGACATATAAAAGTATAAATTTAGAATAATTGTACTAATCTAGAAATTCCGATATCACACATGCTCAATATTCCCTATTTTTTATTTATTTTATTTTAATAAATTTGTTCTGATTATTAACATTCTACCAGCTACCAGCAAATATCCAGGAACTCAACCTGTCAACCCGGCGTCTAAGGGATTTGTTGATACCATAACGAGCATTGGATTATTCAGTTACACTGCCTAGACCAAGTGACCATTACACTATAATTCAAGATCTGAACCAAAGCGGCAAAGTGACCCGTAAAAGATTACCAGATAAAATAAGGAAATAACGTAGTGAATTAAAAAAAAAATTGATAACTGAATATGCGGAAGAATAAGAATATTAAATAATAATGAATTATTAGAAAAATGAAGATTTATATAAATTATATAGAAAGAGTTTATGAAGCTTACAATAAAGAAATAGGAAGAATATAACCTTAAAATAATATATAAAGATATTATTAAATTGTATAAAATATAAAATAGGATAATGAACTTTTCATGTTTAATTCAGGTCAAGTTCAACATAACCTATGTCTAATTCAGTAGCGTACATTTGGTTTACCATATATTTTCAAAATCTAATTTTATCAAAATATAATTTATGCGCATTTTAAGATTTAACTTGAACGTATTTCAATAACGCCCTATATATTGAAAATTAAATAAACGGTGAATATATATGCGTCTTAACACAGCCTGGTGGTCTCCTAAAATAACCAAAGTTTTGGATTTACAATGTACCAGTTATTTTATAAGGATAAGAATAAAATACATACGGTGCTCAAGATCGCGTAAATCGTAAATTATTCCTCCGGCGCGTATCATGATGCGAAAAGGAAACTGTCAGAAATAGAATTTATTAAATCCAATCCTTTATCCGTTATATCTGACAGGGCGTTTTATCCATATTATCTTACAGAATAATTCAAAATTTAAAAAACTGTAAAAAGTTGAAAGTCATATTAAAAATTTCATAAAGAAATAAATATAATTTTTAAAAATGTAATAATCAATTTTTTTTTCTACAAGCGTGCGGAAAGTTGTACTTTTCCGCACTGATTTTATAAATGCTAAAATGATTAAAAATTAATTCTTGATTGGTTACTATGATTACTTTCAGCCTAATGTTTTATTTATTAAGAAGCACTAAGAAAATTTTTGTTTAATGACAAAAAAATATTTTTGCTAAATTTTTTTTTTTAATTCTAGGCGCTTGTAGAAAAAATATTGTTCCTAACACTTACGTAAGGTATCTTTTCCCCACTTAATTGCATGCCCGAACTCCGCTTCGCGTCGTTTGGGAAACTGCAATTGCGTGCGGAAAAGTATAACTTTCCGCACTTGTTAGGAAAATAACTATTAATCAGGTCTTCTGAAAAAAAAATTGTATATTTTACACGACACAAAAAGCGGCCATCTAATGAGACGGAATTATGAGGTCATTAACGTATTTCTTAACTAATGTCGACGTAAATGTTATTTATTACTTTTGACAGTTTTATTAATTTTTCATTGTCAAAATGCCTTCCCGATATAATGAAAAACAGCAAAGTTTCATTTTGAAGCTGATTAATTACTTTTTAAGAGAAAGAGATGCTGAATACCGCTTTTACCGTTAAATGCAGTTTACAACGTTTGGGTTCACACCAAAAATATAATCGTATAATACATTTTTAATTCGAATCAGTACAAAAAATGGAGGTTTCATGTTAAAAAATTACTAAATAATTTAAAAAGGTACGCAAAGCATAAAGCAAAATACAATTTTTGGCATTACCAATTTATTCATACAAACACATCTTAACATGCGTCATTGAGAACAATCCTTAACATACACCATTAGTTATATTTTAATTTTGAGGTTAAGTGTAAATAACATTCAAATAATATATGAGAAAAGTAAAACAGCAGAATAAGTCACCGATTATGACGTAATGGTTAAACAAACTCTACTAGAGGCGGTTCCATACGGTCCGCCAATGACATAGCTACGAGTACCGCTACAAAGTGATAGGGCGAATCAAAGAAAAATTAGGAATGTTGTAAGCAAAACTAGTCGCTTTTACATGTATAAATTTAATGTAATGAAAGTAAATTTTCTACTTATATTTGTAAATTGTACTCTATTTAATTTTCCACAGCTTAAGAGAATTTAATCTTAAATAATTTGGTTATTTTGAAGTGTTTATGCTAATTAGAGTGTTAAATCGTTTAGGAACCGTACACCAACGAATTTATTACTGTATTATTATTCAATGGTTTCCTTATGCAAAATCGACGGTAATGGCTCCAAAATATAAACAAGCTCGATAGAGGTCAATAAGCGTTTAGACAAACAAAAGATTAAGTGATATTGGAAGAAGGGAAATTAAGAGGATGGCTTAGTTAAATCGCTAAACATCGTATCTTAAGGGATTTTCAAATTAAATAGACCCTTTAATATCCACGTCGAACAAAACAAAATATATATTTATATAGTTTGCAAAAAAAACCCGTTATTTATGGTTTATATACATCATAAATAAATTAAAAGAGGATAATTGTGAATATATTTAAATAATTTAAACCATGAAAATATAAAATGATTAATTGAATTAAAACAGTATGAAAATATTTGACAAAGAACTTTTAAGTTAATTAAATAATTCAATTTACTTGTTTGGTATAAAATCTGTATTTTATTATTACCAAATTAATAACGATTTGGTTACGCAATCAAATATTATTAAATAGCACTCAAGGTGGTTGTTATAATAAAAATTTCAAGCAAGAATTAAACAATTTATATAATCAGATGCATATTTATAGTAGTAGAATAATACCGGTTCTACACCACTTCTATCGAGTTCTTCCACCTGGTCAAAGAAGTGGTAACAGAATGGTTTTCAATGACCAGAAATTAGCTTAGACTTCCGTAACCGTCTCCAATGCATATTTTATACAGGATGAATTCTTCCAGTGTCGTTTCTGGTCATTGACGTCGGTCATCACATTTCTTTGTATTCTACGAAAATGGGCCCTCATCATGACAGGCCAAGTTAGTCTCTGGTTATTGAATACCATTCTTTTACACAGTAAAAGGACTTCTTTAGCTAGGGGACCCTTATTGCCATTTATTGTCGTTTATTGTCATTTGTTGTCGTTTGTTGTCGTTTATTATCGTTTATTATCGTTTATTGTCATTTATTATCGTTTATTATCGTTTATTGTCGTTTATTGTAGTAAGTCGAAAACCTCGATGGAAGTGGTGTAAAACCGGTATAGTTCATCTACTAGTTATTATAATATAATTACTAGCTAAATACCCGTGCTTTGCTACGGAGTCTCTTTAGTACTTAGAGCACCGAATTTTGCTTGTTTTTTCCTATTTCTTTCTATTTTTTTTCTTTTTCCTGTTTTTCCTATTTGTCCTTATTATTTGTTATCTATCCTTTTCCTATTTTTACTACTTTTTCCTTATTTGTCCCCATTTTTCACTATTTTCCTATGTAGCTGCATTTTAATTTTTCTAGATGTATCTCTAATTTCCTTATTTTATGTGTCTTTTTCAATTTTTTTCTAATTTTTCCAACTATTTCCCTATTTTCCATGATTTTTCCTATTTTCACTATGTTTTCCTATTATTTACTATTTTTCCTATTTTGCCTTTATTTTCTCTGTTTTTTATCTTTTTTTCCTAGTTTTCCTATTTCTTTATATTTTTCCTGTTTTCCATTATTTTATCCTATTTGTATCTATTCCATATTTTCCCCATTTTTTTCTATTTTTTAAATGTTTTCCATATGTTTCCCTATTTATTCTCTAATTTCCCTATTTTCCCATATTTTTTTCTATTTTCTTATTTTGCAAAATTTTTCCATATTTTTCTTTTTTTCCCTATTTCTCACTAATTTTTCCATATTTCCCTACTTTTCCTTATTTTGCCCTATATATCATTATTCTCCCAATTTTACTCTATTTATATAATATTTGTCACAAAAATTTGCCCTATATGTTCCTAGTTTTCCGTATTTTCTCCATTTTTTCCATATTTTATCCTATTTTTCACTACTGATCCTATTTTTTCTATTTTTTCTGATTTCCATTAGTCTTTATTTTTTCCTATTTGTCCTTATGTACTTATTTTTACCTATTTTTTTCTATTTTTCTCCATATTTTCCCCTATTTTTCATTATTTTCTTTATTTTCCCATTTTTTCTTATTTTTCAAATTTTTCCCATAAGTTTCCTATTTATTCTCTAATTTTCCTATTTTACCATGTTTTATTCCTGTTTTCTTATTTTGCCCAATTTTTTCATATTTTTCCTTTTTCCCTATTTCTCAGTATTTTTCCCATATTTACTACTTTTGCCCTATATATCATTTTTTTCCTATTTTGCTATATTTTCATAGTATTTTTCAAAAAAATTTAAACTATTTGTTCCCAGTTTTCCGTATTTTCTCCATTTTTTTCACATTTATTTTTTTCTATTTTTTCTGATTTTCCATAAGTTATTTTTTCTTATTTTTTCTTATTTTTTCCTATTTGTCTTTATTTGTACTTATTTTTCCCTATTTTTCTCTATATTTTTCCATATTTTACCCTATTTTGCATTATTTTCTTTATTGTTTCTATATCTTTCTATTTTTTTCCTGATCTGACTATTTCTTATTTTCCCTATTTTGTCCTATTTTCCTCTGATTTTCTCATGTTTCCATATTTTTAAATATGTTTTCTCATTTTTCTATTTTTCAATAATTTTTATTTTTCCAAAATTTTCTTATTTTTCCAGTTTTTTACTGCTTTTTCATATTTTTCCCAAATTTTCCTATTTCCCTATTTGCTCTGTTTTTTACTATTGTTCAATATATCTCCCAAATTTCAATATTTTTCCCCATTTTTTTTCTATTTTTCCCAAATTTCCCTGTTTTCTCTATATTTCTCGATTCTTTCTATATTTTCCCTATTTTTCCAAAATTTCTCTTTTTTCACAATTTTGCCTCATTTGCTCCTATTATCCCAATTTTTTCCTGTATTCACTATTTTACCAAAAACTTCTCCATCTTTCACTATTTTGCCGCATTTGTTTTTATGTTCCCTATTTTTCCATGTTTTCCTCATTTTTCACTATTTTTATATTTCATGTTTTTCATTAGTTTTTCCCATTTTCTCTATTTTTCCCTATTTGTTTCTATTTTTCCTAGTTTTCCCTATTTCTTCTTAATTTTAATCTATCTTTTGTCTATTTATCTTAATTAATGTTTCTTTTATATAGGGTGGACACTCTACTATCGCTTCTGGTCATTGTCGTCAGTCATCAGATATTATCCATACTAAAAAATAAAACAACTCGAAGTCATACCACAATAAATTATTTATTAAACGACATACCGTCACAATGGCGACATGTTTCGGTCTACACGACCATCATCAGGACTATAAGATAAGTTCTTTTATTCTTATTTCTTATACTTAATTCCATATGGCCTCTTACATATTAGAATTTATTTTGCCTCTGTCTGATATCTAGTCTTCGTTTTTTTTGTGGTCTCTGCTATTATTTAACTTTTAAAAAAAAATTTATTTGTCAATCTTTGTTTTTTTACTTTATTGTGTTTTTTTACTTTCGGTGTGTGTTTAAAAAAAAAAATTGTAATGTATTAGTTAAGTTTTTTTTTCAATTTATTAATCAGTAAGTTATTTTAAGTCTGTTCTTATAGGTCTGATGATGGTCGTGTATACCGAAACATCTCGCATTGTGACTCTATGTCGTTTATTAAATACTAAAAAATTTCTCTTTGTTAATTAAAACTTTAGTCGATATACTTTATGCAATGGGACGTTAATGTGTTTTAAAAAAATCAATTATAAACTTTATCCATAAACTAATTCAGCTGTAGAACATTTTGGAGTTCTTAAACCTAATAAAATTAGCGTTAATTTGTCGTTTCAGTTAATGTTATGAAGTTTGGCTGTAGAAGATGGTTTTAATGGTAATTTTCTATAATTACATTTTATTTCAAATGTCGGTCAGTACTAAAGATAAAGCTTCTATCTAGCTGGTATATTCTATAACTGGTAATAAATATGATCCTTCTGGAATTCTAAAATTCCCTGGTGTCGACTATGTATATTTATGAACTTTGGGTTTCTGGCAATTTGTAGAAGCTCTATTCCAAGAATATATGTTTTTACTCATTTTTAGTCATAAATATTTATTTTTAATCAGCTTAAAAGTACTTTTATTACTTCCATTATGTATTTTATTGCACCAACTATAATTTAGTAACTAGGGAATTGTACGGTTTAAAGTTATTGTTTTTAGTTTCACAGCAGGGAAATTAATATTTTTTAAATTTTGTATATCGTCGCCACTTTGAAAATAGCTTATATCTCAAAACCGATAATTTTAAAGGAATAACAAAAAATATTTTAAAAAAAAACATTCACAGGTTTGGATGATATTAGAACCATTATTGGAAATTTGTGTTGCCTTTAAAAAAATAATATCCAATTGAGATACCAGATATTTCCAAATAGAGGCGATATATAATAATTTTGTTGGTCCACCCAGTATACCCCTTAAGCCAATCTATATATATATAAAATTGTCGTGTCGCTGACTGACTGACTGACAATCAACACACATCCTAAGCCAGATTTGATAGAGATGTGAAATTTTCAAGGCCGTTTCCTTTGGTAGTATAGGGGAGCACTAAGAAAGGAATTTTGAAAATTCACACTTTAAGGGGTTCAAAATTGATTCGCTCGAGTAAGTGCGTCAACCAAAAACTTGCTCGAGTAAGTGCGTCAACCAAAAACATACAGGGTAATTCTTCTAGAGGGGAGTGGCTCCCCCCCTGAGGGAGTGCAAATATTTTACTTTCCCGACCCACCTCCGAGAAGGGAAAGTATTGTGAACGAGCTAAGATGGAAATATCCATTTTGGGATCATCTGAGATGATTAAGACCATTTCCAGATGGAAGTATGTCGGTCTGTCTGTCTGTCTGTCTGACTGCCTGTCTGACTTTCCAGACTTTAGTCCATTAGATTTTTCCATATAATACACAAAATTTCCAGACTTTAGCCTGTTATATTTTTCCGTACAATCCACAAGATTTCCAGACTTTAGTCCATTAGATTTTTCCATATAATCCACAAAATTTCCAGACTTTGGCCTGTTATATTTTTCCGTACAATCCACAAGATTTCCAGACTTTAGTCCATTAGATTTTTCCATATAATCCACAAATTTGGTATATGGGTTTCGGTTACCAGTCGAAGAACCCATTAGTGTTTGTACGACATCTGTCACACGGAAGTGTCACTATCAAAAAATGACAGATGCAATATCTCATGGAATTTGACATGCAATATGTCATTTGAAAGCCCTTGAAAAACTCTATTCACAACAGTCACAATTATTTCTGCATCTGTCACCTGTCAAAAATAAAAAAATGTCAAAATTTTAAACTTTAACATTAAAAATCTAAAAAAGTAGATATACTAAGTAGCTCCGAGTACAGGTGTTACAGATATCAGGGTGTTAGAGAGAGAGAGAGAACGTCTTAGTAAAATGTGTAGTTTTTAATGTTTTTTATGGTTAAGTATTTTGAAACGATAAAAAACGTTTAACCCTTTCAAGATGGTTGTCGTGCATACTTGGCACGAACTTTTTTGGCAGACGGACGACTATCGTGACTAGTCGACAGCAGCTCATTTTCCTTCTGGACACCTGCCGTTTTAGGTACGATACACTTAAATTTTTCATTTCGCTCACAGACGACCGTCCACAAATCAATACCCATCGATAAGAAAAATGGATCAGGGCAACATCCGACGTCGACCACAGGGACGGTTCCAGGTTCTGGAACAAGCTCTCCGTCCTTACTGGTCAAAGGCCAAGTCCCACTCCTACCTTCAGGTGAATCGACAAATTCTCCACACTACCAAGCAGAAGGCCACCTCCAAAACATTCTGATAAACCCATCATATCCTCCTCTAAAAACTCCTCACTCCAAATTGCCCTAACCAAGGCCCTATCCTTGATCCTTTTACCCATGAGGACATAGCTACGGCTTGTTAGCAGAGGAAAACTCTACCCCATCAAATGTTAAGCACTGAAAATCCTTCCTGCTACCATCATCCCATCCTTACCACCCTTATGAACCTTCAGCACTTCTACTTTTCCAATTTTCTGGAAAACCTACCAAACCAACCTAATCCTCTAACCCCACAAATATCCCACCTCCCCAACTCGTAGAGACCCATATCCCTGATGAATGCCATTTGAAAACTCTACTCAAGGAGCGTTTATTTTTGTTGTTATATTTTTTATACGGTATAAATTCGTATCATTGCTTCACCAAAGACTTTCAGTTAATTTTGTATTTGTTTGATTATTTCTTCAATAAAAATACATTTTCTACAGTGTCCTATATATCCGACAACCGTTTGTCTGTCATTGCAAAATCCCTCATCCGTGTGGCACGCAGCCTACTACTTGGTACCATCCTGAAAGGGTTAAAACAGCGTAGAATATGACGTTTAGTTCTTTGATTCGAAAAAAACGTCAAACTATTTAATGTGTTATTTATGAGAAATACATATATTTGAGCTTAAAATGTAAAAGTTGTGCAACATCAAAAACGTTCTCACTCTAACAGACTGATTTCCGTACACCTGTACTCGAAGCTGCTCAATATGTAACTAAGTTACATTAATTTTCGTAATAACTAAAATATTTAAATAAATTCACGCACTGTACTGGATTAGAATTAACTACGAATATAAGGTCAGTCGTAACAGTTGTAACCCCCGCCGAAAGATGGAGTTACTCGCGTACTTGTGACGCTTACCCAGGAGTCAATCTAGTCAGTTACTGTGGCAGTCTTAATTGGAGTAGCAGTGGCATTTCTTCGAACTTAAGAGATAAGTCAAGGTGAAGGAAGCGAAGTCAAGTTAAATTATAACCGGAACCCGGAACCGTCCATCCGACCACACCACCAGCCTACAAGCCGTCCGATACGTCAACGGATAAAGCCTGTTACACAATTTTCCTCGCTGGATGCTATTGAATAAAGGCCCCTAGAGTATCTTTTTCACCACTGAAGCTGCCTGTGTAAGTGGTCTTCACACTATAAACAGAAGGCAGCGCCTGAGGCAATCCAAAACCTGGACTAAGACGCCAAAAGATCGCTTAACGACGCAAAGAGCGTTACAAGTATATCTACCTATACATCACGATCGTATAACGAAGTTACTAACTAAAAAAACCGTACTATTTATTCCATCCTATTTTTTTAGTTTTATTTTATTATCTACCATCTTGTTATTAATTTGTGGAATCTGTTTTCTTTATTTTAATTATTATTTAAATAAATGTTCAAACATACACAAAATATAGTTGAGCTGTGAACCAGTAACGCTGCTATCTCGGAAAAAGAGGGTACCGCTAGTTGAGACGGTATTCGAGCGAGAAAAAATAACACCCTCCCTCCCTCTATGCAATGCCAAAACTGTCACATTGAATATAAAAGGAACTCAATAAATATGAATAAATAACCTACACAACCTTTTTTGCTGGAAAAATTTGGTATTTCCTATATATTTTTCTTAAAAAGATTTAAAATGGAACAATTTTGTTCTGCGTTTAGTTTTTACAAAACGTTTTCATTGTTAAAAATTGGTTAGTTTCTCTATTTTTCTAGTATTTAAGTAATCCCTATTTCAGGCTACATAACTCAACGCAGTTGAAAAACAATCAGAGAGGAAATTAAAGCAAGGTAAAACATCGAATCTCAATTAATCTGTTGGTTCATTGAATGGGAATGAACAAATGTTTGGCAGGAACAGTGGTAATAAAATGTCTCAAATAAAACCGAAAACAATTTGTAAATCAATGATTCGATTCGTGCAAATTAATACATATAAAACGATACGATTTTATTTAAATTCATTTGCAGCTGCGAAATATTCCGGCACGCAAATTTTTTATTTGTTCTCGACGATACTATTAAGTATTCGTACTTTAAACTTGCAAATCGTGTTTAAGGGCTAAAAAAAGGGATTTTACAGTTACGTTTTGCTTCTGCCACTTCAATTTAAATTTCATTGATGGTACTCGAGCTCTAACTTGAACGATGCCCAATTAGGGCTCTTGCAATTGAAATATTACGGGGTTTTATACCACTTCAAAAATTGTTGCAAAAAATTGGAAATGTCTGCATTTTTTTAATGAGCGGGTATATAACAGATTTTTTTTTATTAATTAAAATTGTTCATATATACCGAATGATACAGAAAAGGAAGTCAATATTTTTAATTTTACATTTTTTTTATTCGTAACTTGAATACATAAGCTTGAAGCTATAATAAACAATTGCGTTTATTATTTATCCGGTCGCGCGTTTTATCATCAAAAAGATGAAGACGTTCGGTCGATTACTAACATCATGACAAAATCGAATTAATTTGACATTTTCCTTATTTTTTTAATAATTATATAACAATAAGATTGGAATTAGAATGTTATCTTTCATTTCTCTTGAATTTTGCTTTAGAAAAAAAATATCCCAGTAGACCGACTCTAACTACCACTGGGATTAGATGGATCTCGTCTATCTATCTCTATACGTACGTATATTGACCTTTTTCTCTACGGCTTGTTGCCACCAGATTTAATTGAAATCTCTAGAAAATAGGATAATAAAGATTTTTATTTTATAATAAAAGAAAAATTCTCTACAAAATAGGACAATCAACATTTTTATTTTATAATAAAAGAAAAATTCAAAACAAGTTTTAGTTATATACTTCTTGTTTTAATGAGGCAATAATAATAACAATAATACTGTATTGCATCAGAAACATTACTATTTGTTGTATTATACCTTAATTCTATAGGGTGTTTGTGAACAAAGTGACTGATATACGATCTGTAAGGATCACTATATCTAATTCATAGATGTAACGGTAAACTAGGATAAATTCTCGTTGACTACCCCAGACGATCTCCCGAAAAATATTGAAGTGTATTACCAAAAGGTTAGGCATGTACATAACATACGTAGTATCACCAAGGAGGAGAGTTAAGAAATCCTCAACATAGGGAGCAGTGGAAAGCTGTTAAATATAGTCACGGTAAAGGAAAGGGAGCCGAGCTATTAAAAACAATAAAGGGAGAACATTAGAGTCGATGTCACCAGGACTAGATATTGATCTTCTTATCTTAGTGAAAGAAGAGATCAGAGACAATATCTATGGAGTAGATGTAAAATAGAGAACAAATGGAGTGACTGTATTCATATCCGGTATCCGTCCGAAGTAGGACGTAATCACTGCAATAAAAATAAAACCGGAGAACCGAATCGAATATCCAGTTCAAAACACTAAGCCCAGGAAAGTTTTGGAACCAAACTGCAATGGTGGATATGCTTAGGGCTACTGCATATAGGGAGGAAAGTTAATACCAGATTCCAGATTAAAAGATCTCCAAAGACGTAACATCAATAAGACCATGGATAGCAGTAACACATATGTCCAAAAAACACTACAAACCAAATGGACAGTGGACAGGAATAGAAAAGGCCTTAGCAGCAGACCAAAAAAAAATCCTCAAACCAACGTCAGGATTCTATGACAAGCCAAAGATCTTTCGAACGAGCTGTAGGATCCCAGAAAGCCCTGCTGAATATTAGATGAGCCCGTTCCTGCCAATGACGCTTTCCTAAGCCCAAACGAAAATCTCTCCAACTCTCGACTGGAAACTCATCCGGGAAACGTTTCAAATAAAATGTATAAGCAGAACCTTAGGTTTAATAAAAGTTGTACTATTTTAAGTTTCAGTAAAAATAAACCCACCCACTTAATTAAGGAAACAGAGTCATCCAAGTAAATAATGCTGAGGACGGTTTAGTAGATATGCTCAGGCTTCTATTTACAGAGTGAGACAGATCATAGCGTGGGGTTTCGATTAAATATTTTATTTCCACCTCAACTATTCAGGAAAAGATAAAAAATCGGTTGTGTCACCCAAAAACTTTCCCGATGAGTATCCACGAATACTTTTTCAGATATTTAATGTTGAAGTTTCAAATTTTGATATTTTTTTTATTTTTGACAGGTGACAGCTGCAGAAATAGTTTTGACTGCTCTAAATAGAGTTTTTCAAGGGCTTTCAAATGACATATTGCATGTCAAATTCCATGAGATATTGCATCTGTCATTTCTTGATAGTGACACTTTCGTTTGACAGATGTCATACAAAAACTAATGAGTTTTTCCGACTGGTAACCCAAACCCATATAGAAAATTTCACCTCAATGGGATTAATACTTTTTCAGAAATTTAATGCTAAATTTTTAAATTTTGACACTTTTTTATTTTTGACAGGTGACAGATGGAGAAATAATTTTGAATGTTCTGAATAGAGTTTTTCAAGGGCTTTTAAATGACATTGCATGTCCAATTCCGTAACATATTGCATCTGTCATTTTTTGATAGTGATACTTCCGTTTGACAGATGTCGTACAAAAACTAATTGGTTCTTCCGACGGGTAACCCAAACCCGTGCATCAAATTTCAGCGCAGTCGGATTAAACGTGTGGCCTCTATCGTGGAAGAATACACACATACACACAGACAGACTGACAGACAGAATTCCATCTGGAAATGGTCTTAATCGTCTCATGGGACTCGAAAATGGATATTTCCGTTTTTATCTCGATTTTTTTTTAGCTCGTTCACAAATTTATGATTATGTCTTTGTGAATGAAATTATTGATACAAGCCAATCTGGGTTTCGGAAAAATTTTAGCACTACTACACTTCTATTGAACATAACCGATTACATCATCAGATCATTTCACGCGGGATTGGCTACATCTGTTGTTCAGTTAGATTTTTCTAAAGCGTTTGACACTCTCGATCATAAACTTTTATGTGCCAAACTTAACTACTACAATTTCGATGATATATCCTTAAGATTTTTTAAGTACTACCTTAGTAACCGTTATCAAAAAGTCGTTTCAGGAAACAGTTCATCTAGTTTTTCGTGTGTTTCTTCTGGAGTGCCACAGGGATCAGTTCTAGGACCCTTGTTGTTTCTAATCTATATATCTGATATTCACAAATATGTAAGACATGTTAAATTGCAATCATTTGCCGACGATACACAGGTATATTTGTCATTTGATCCAAATTTCGAGGACCTTGCTAGTACTCTTATAAATAGTGATCTACAAGAACTAGCAAAATATTCAGAAGCCCATAATCTTAAATTAAATACTAGTAAATGTAGCGCCATGTTCTTTAGTCCAAATTCGAATAATATATATAACTTCAATGGTTTTCCTTTAATTATAAATAATGAGCCATTAAGAATAACTAAAAGTTCTAAAAATCTTGGAATAATATTTGATTGCAAACTTCGTTTTCAAGAACATGTGTCGTTGTTGGTCAAGAAGTCTTACCTTATTGTGCGACAGTTATATAGATATCGTCACATCCTTAATCTATCGCTGAGGAAAACTCTGTGCGAATCCTTAGTATTATCAATTTTAAAATATGGGTTAGTATTATATTATCCTTGTTTAGATCAAATTACTAAATACAGATTACAAAAGATTGAAAATTTTTGTTGTAGATTCGTTTACGGTCTAAAACGATATGACAGGGTGTCCTTCAAAATTAATGAACTCCAATGGCTTAAAGTCGGAAACATGTTTAAGTACCATATGTCATCCTTAGTATTTCGAACTATAGCAACTTCCAAACCTCCGTATCTTATAGAGAAATTGCAATTTAGAGGCAATGCTCACAATTTGCCCTTAAGATACCCGAATACTCTAATGCCGCCCAGATACAATCTAACCTTGTTTCGGCGTTCATTCACTTACAATGCGGTTAATATTTTTAATAATATACCAAATGACTTCAAAACTAAATCTGAAAGATCTTTTAAAAAATATTTTAAACTTCTGTTGCTGTCCACCCAGTAATTTACTTTGCATATTTAATATTTAATATTTAATATCATTTAATATTTTTTTTAATTTTACAGTATATTTTTATTTTTATCTTTTTTACACTTTATGATATTTTATAATGTCAAATCTTATAAAATGAGTTACATAATATTATATATTACATCATATACAAAAAATTCTCAAACCATAAAATATGTAAGTAGAGTAGCGCAAGCTAGACTTCGCCTCTTCATATATTATGTATTGTATATATAACAATGCAAAATAAAGGCACTAGTATAGTATAAGTATAGTATACTTTCCCTTCTAGGAGGTGGGCCGGGAAAATAAAAAATACGATAGAAGATTTTGCTAACTCAGTGCTAGTAGAATTCGGTCACAGATCCCAGCAGTGCAAGGGGGAGGAAAAATGACAAATGTATCTGATTTGTGGATAACAGAGGGAAGACTAATGCAATCAGACGAAGTGTACAGGAAGAACACAAAACGGATACGACAGAACTTAAAATGTCCGCAAAAAGAACATCAAGGTTCGACAGGTAAACCTGAACTGAGCAAAAGCAGCCCACCTCAAGGTCTCAAAAGAATAAATAGATATACTGATGATCAATCAACCAAAAGAAAGAAGTAGGTGGATAAAGGAGGCGCTGATATCGACGGTTACTATTGGAATAGAAATGTGAAAGTACGAGAGATACAGAAAGGATAAGGATACATCGTTGTAGAATTATCTAATTATCCTCAAATTTAACAATGGAGGACTATAAAAGGCAAGTGGACACTATTATCGAACATGGTCAGAATGCAGGCAAAGAATTTATTATAATGGACTACCTAAACGCCAAGGTAACACAATGGGGTTCATCCTGGACCGTGGAGGAAAAAGGCGCGAGTACCTGACCGATTGACTAGCAGCTATGGACATGATAGCGGGAAAATCAACATTTGTCAGGAGTAGCAGCAGATCCACCAAAAAAATTGCATAACAAATCATGAAGTGAAAGGTTCTAGAAACCGAAAAGTGATTACCAGTACCGAGAAGAGAAATATAAAAAAGGAGAAAAGAGGAACGGGTTAAACTGGATGTACAGAGTGCATGGATGTTAAACTTGTTAAAGAGTGCTTTGTCTGTTTGGAACACCAAACGGTTCAGTAAAATTATCGGTTAGCCCTGGTAGTAGAAATAAATAAAAAAGAAAAAAAAAACTTATATTTGTTTCAAAAATTCCATAGTGCCAAAGATTTCAGGTATAGGGATGATTTATTTGATGAATTGTCACATTTACATACGTACTCGATAACATATTTCATTTTCGTTAACGATAATTATTGATTTTTCCGATATTAAACAGTAGGAAAGTTTTTGTACCGCGTCTTTTTCAATCAATGAAAAAATAATGATACATGACCTATCGATTTTCCATTTAAAAAGGAAGTAATTTAAACTGCAGACATAAATAGCTTTATTAAAATAATCATTAAACATAATTGGAATGAATCTATTAACACGCAAAGTTTAAGGTTACTGATCAATCCGGTATCGATTTATTTATTTTCATTTATAATTGGGGCTTTATTTACTTTTACTTCGTGTTTCGTTGATATAAAAGATTTTAATCACTTCAACAAGTTTATTAAAAAAAAAATTTATAGAGTTCGAAATAAATTTATTAGTATTCATCAATTGTTTTTCGATATGGATATGGTCTTATAAAATGGAAACTATTTTCCTGTTTTTCTCTAATTTTTTTCCAATTTTCAATAGTCGTGCATATTTAAAGTAATGAGCAGTCAACTACGTACAATTTTATTTTTATGTTAAAGAACATTTGTATTCCGCCACTAACTAAACGAGCTTGAAACAATGAGAAATATTAATTTATTTTTATTTCAAACACATTAAAACAACGTAGTATAATTTCAAGAACATGCTATTAAAAAGACATAAGAAAGAGGAAAACATCAAGGAGAACTTTTTACGCTCTTGGACTACGTTTTATTGCTCATATTTTCTTGTCAGTTAAACTTGTGAACGTTCTACTTCCCATTTCGTTACACACTTAGATAATAAACTTTGGTCATTACATATTTTAAAAATATAATAATTGATCTATAAATTTATGTTTTATTATCGATAAATTCGGGATGCCGTCGCTAATTTTTATTTTTAATTTATAATAAAAGGAAGATGAGTTAAAATCTATTGATATTAGTTTATGATTCAGTAATAAATATAATATTGCAGCTTTTGGAAAAACCATGGAAAATGGACAAATCTATCACGATATAATGTTTACCTTACAATAAAATCCTAAACATTCAAATAACCAAAGTTAATGGCCCTCGAGGATGGCAAGATATATAAATAAGAATATTTTTGTTCATATCAAGGTTACTCGTGACGTCATCAGTCTCCGGTAGATCAAATTTGATCCAAGCGAATCGAGACCTTTCTCAGAAGCAGATCAAAAGTCAACAGTGTCATTCGCCTTTCGATCATCGCTTTCAATTGTTGTAATTACGAGTAATAAACCTACACTTTAAATAGATTATAATTGATCTATAAATTTATGTTTTATTATCAATAAATTCGGGATGCTTTCACTAATTTTTATTTTTAATTTATAATAGAAGGAAGATGAGCTAAAATCTATTGATATTAGTTTATGATTCAGTAATAAATATAATATTGCAGCTTTTGGAAAAACCATGGAAAATGGACAAATCTATCACGATATAGTGTTTACCTTTACAATAAAATCTTAAATATTTAAATAACCGAAGTTAATGGCGCTGGAGGATGGCAATATATATATATATATAAATAAGAATGTTTTTGTTCATATTAAGGTTACTCGTGATGTCATGAGTCTGAGCTAGATCAAATTTGATCCAAGCGAATCGAGACCTAATCAGAAGCAGATCAAAAGTCAACAGTGTCATTCGCCTTTTGATCGTCGCTTTCATCTGCTGTAATTTCGAGTAAAAAACCTGCACTTTAAATATATTATATTTGATCTATAAATTTATGTTTTATTATCGATAAATTTGGGATGCTATCACTAATTTTTATTTTCAATTTATAATAGCAGGAAGGTGAAATAAAGTCTATTGATCTTGGTTATAATATGTTTATGATTCAGTAATAAATATAATATTGCCGCTTCTGGAAAAACTATGGAAAATAGAGAAAGCTATCGCGATATAATATTTACCTTACAATAAAATCCTAAATATTTAAATAACCGAAGCTAAGGGCGCTGTAGGATGGTAAGATGAATTTTTTTGTTCATATCAAGGTAACTTGTAACGTCATCAGCCTCCGGCTAGATCAAATCTGATCCAAGCAAATCGAGACTATCAGAAGCAGATCGAAAGTAAACAGTGGTATTTGCTTTTTAATAGCCGCTTTTAAATTTTGTAATTACGTGTAATATACCTACACTTTAAAAATATAATAATTGATCTATAAATTTATGTTTATTTGGGATGCCCTTACTAATTTTTATTTTTAATTTATAATACCAGGAAAATAAGATAAGTCTATTGACATTAATTATAAAATGTTTATGAATCAGAAATAAATATAATATTGCCAATTTTGGAAAAACCATGAAAAATGGAGAAATCTATCGTAATATAATTTCATACCTTATAAGAATAAAATCCTAAACATACAAATGGCCGAAGTTAAGGGCGCTGAAAGATGGTAAGATATATAAATAAGAATTTTTTTGTTCATATCAAGGTCACTTGTGACGTCTTCAGCCTCCGGCTAGATCAAATCTGATCCAAGCGAATTGATACTTAATCAGAAGCAGATCGAAAGCCAACAGTGTCATTCCTTTTGATAGTCGCTTTCAACTTTTGTTATTAAGAGTAATAAACCTGCCCTGGGAAGTAATCAACGAGTTCAGTTATTAGTTATTTAGGAGACAGATATTTATTATTTTTTAATAATAACAAATGTCAACAACTTAAATAGACACACAGTATCTAATTGTATATGATAATTTTAATATAGTTTTTTTCATTTGTTTCAGATGGAATTCAGAACAAAAATGGAGAAATCAAAAGGATTAGTACAAAGCTACAGGATATTTTAGGGTAAGAATTTTTTTGTCGCTATTACCTCATTATGTTGCAATTTTGAATATTTATTTTCATATGTTCATAATTTATGAAAGTTTTTTGATTTTTAATATTTTTTTGAAGGTTTAACATTTTTTTTGATATTATATAATGAATATAACATTTTTGAAGATTCCCTTCATTTTATTTTTCAATTTTCAGAACATTTTCTGGAAAATTTTAATTCATCAGTGATCGCCATTCGTTTTTTTTAATATATAAAAAATATGTCTTGATATTCCTTGTTCATACAGGGTGATGCAAATTTAATTGAACACTATTTTTTTATTGCAAAAATAAAAATTTTATTTTTAATTAGCTTAATTGCTTTGGCAAAGACCAATTAGTCAGACTATTTTTTTGACCTGCCAGCATATTTTCTGGAATATTTTACGATCAAAAAATTAATTGGGAATGGGTAACACTTTAACTTTCACACTGTATAATTATTTATTCATTTTGTTTCAGATGTGTGTTGGACACAGGTAAGAAGTGACGATTAGGGGTATTACCAAATTATTAATTAAAAAAACTTGGTTAGGTTTATTTCTTTATGTCCTAAAGGTTATAATACAACATGATGGAGAAAATAAAAATTTTTATCTATCAAACTAAACTGTGCGCATACACGACGGCAAATCATTCATGTTTATTACTCGCACACATATCGGTAAATGGTCTAATCGGGTTAATGATCTTAGTACAGTACGTCGAATTACGTGGGTGTTTGTGCTACGATAAACTAGAACCGTCCAACATGCGAGACCGATGCGACCGGACGTACAGAGACGGTTCGTAAACTCATACCGGGCGTTCATAGCTGCCACGGTTTCGTTCGCGGGCGGCTGCGCGAATGGATGGTAGATAATTAATGGTATTGATATATTTTTTTTCAATTTAAGAAAAAAATACCTTTAAAACTTTAATAGCAAATAAAACTAAAAATTATATATCATAATGTATTTATAAATGTTAAATGGGGGTGGCGACTAGTTTCGGCTACAAGCCATCTTCAGGGCATATACTAAATATGAGTACTTGGAGTATACAATACCATACTAATTGATACATAATAAGCAGAATGCTTAAAGGTGCCACACATGGGGGGGGAGTACAAGAGGGTGAGAAGGCTACATGAAAAATTGTGTAAAATTTAAAAATTGATTAAAATGAGTTAAGATAATTTTTTTACTTTTAAATACTTTTTCATGTACCCTTCCTCACCGTTTTGTATTTCCTCCCAACCCCTATATGTGTGTACCCTTAAGCGTTCTGCTTATTATGTTTTAATTAGTACGGTATTTTATACTCCAATTATTGTTATTTAGTATAAGCCATAAAGATAGCTATTATGCTATTAAAGATTTGACCACTTTTGAGTAATTGATAACCTTTAAATTTTTTTTAAATTTTAACTACACTTTTTGCTATATTAACATCATCAAAGGAGTTGATGACAAAACTGTTTATCATGGTGTTAATAGTTCGTGAAACGTATATCGAGTGATGACGATTTTATTCAACATTGCAAAACGTATACAATTATTACTGAGAATAATCAATTCCTTTATATTCTACCATCCTCGTTTCCGGGCTGTCTGCCAAAATCGCCCTTCTCGTCAACCACTTTTTCGGTTTGACGCCACTGTGTGCTCGAGCTTATTTTTATTAAAAATTATACATCCGTTTTGCCTTTGTACATGCGCATGCGCTGACATCTATATTTATTATTTCTATGGGTTAATTACGTTAAGAAGGGCATCGCGTAACAAGATGATACAGACTGTTTAAAAAATTTGAATCATTTTAATTTTACTTGTACTGGTACATCACTAAAGTTGGCTGCCATATGTCCATACTTGCTTCAGAACTTGTTTATATACCATAATGTATTGATAGCTCCGAATTTCTTCCGAGGAGGCAATACAATTTTCTCTATTTGATGTTTAATTCTATTTTGTTCTTTTTGATATGTTTTTTTCATCTTACTCTGACATCTAAGTTTATACCCAGATATTTAGCTGTATTGGCGTATGGTATGTGCCAATTTAATGAGATTGGTGATTTTTTTTTTGTTCTTATAGTAAAAGCGATATGTATTGATATAGTCTCATTGAGTTTAATACGCCATTTCTTGGTCCATGCATTAACCTCATTGCAGCTTTTGGAAAAACCATGGAAAATGGAGAAAGCTATCGCAATATAATTTTTACCTTACAAGAATAAAATCCTAAACATTCAAATGGCCTCATTGAGTGTTGTCTGCAATTTTTCTTTTGCTTCAATTTCATCATCATCAACTGTTAATATACTTGTGTCGTCAGCAAACGTAGCAGTTGTAGTTGTGTTTAATACTGGTAAATCATGAGTGTACAACAGATAAAGTAATGGGCCTAGGACACTACCCTGTGGTACTACAGCACTTATTGTTTTCAAGTTAGAGCAACAATCTTCATATTCTATTCTAAGGAGTTACTAATATATGTAACAAAAAATTAATGGAAATTACGTTAGCTTCTTTTTAACGTAAATAACCTATATTTATTATTCTTAATCTCCAATTAGGAGATATTTTCTAATAAGGGAAGTATTTGCATTCTTCAAGAACGGGGGGGGGGGGGCGGTCTTGAACATAAATTTTAAATGGTAATCAAGTAAATTCTGATTATAATTTAATTATTTAAAATTAGTAAAAAAAAATTTAAAATAAAATCAGTTGCAAATAGAGAGATCATTTTAAATCCATTTATATAAAATTAAATCATATATCAAAATTATTCTTTTTAAATATTTTAATTTTAAAATGCTATGATGGTAATAAGTTAGATTTTGAAATTTTTATTCATATTAAAAAATTAAAATTAAAGATACAGTACTTAGATATTTTAAAAATCAAATTTTACCGTACATTATTTTATCTCTTATTTAAATTGAACAAAACTGGTAAATATATTTAACTTGTGATAACTTTTAAATAATATTAATATTTAGTTTTAATTCATTTTTCATTTTTCTTATTTAAAAAATAATTAATAATTTGGTATTCAGTAGTATATATTAAGCATCCTGACACAATAGAACGATTATTGATGAACATATTGTATACTCAGTACATTGTATTAGTTCTTGTTTAATCTTACTAGAGTGATTTAAGTACTTGACTTGTGGCGACTCTAAAGCAATACGTCACTGGTTGGTATGGGATGAGTGTGATCGTAGTAGGTATGTGTTTTTGTTAGGTGATGAATATTGAGTTGAAGTAGAGTTTGTGGCGACCTCTAAAGCAGTTCGTCACAAGCTTGTATAGATGCAGTATGTTAGTAGAGTGTCTGTGTGAGGAAATATCAAGTTAGAGGTTCTATAATTGGAAATGGAAATGGAACATGGAAAATTGGAAATGGTAAAATGGAAATGGAAAAATGGAGAGGATTACAGCATGACTTCAGAATATTTTAAGGTAAGATATATTAACGTAAAAGAGTTTTAAATGTTTTAAGAAAATTTTTTTTAACTTTAATAATCCATTTTGATTTAAAAAATTGAAAAAAAACTTTTTTTTTATTTTAAATAATATTTCAAAAGAGAAGATTATCCATATTCAAATGTGGCAAATTATTCAATGAATAATAATCTTACCACAAAATTTAGTAAGGTTGTAAGAAACAAGGGGCAGCGACATGTTTCGGACAAACGATGGCCATCATCAGGCCTATAATACAAATAGTATATTAGAAAAACAATGAGTATATAATCTAAAAGTACTTACAAAAAGGTTGATCATGAATCTTGTGTTCACAACTGGTTCACAAACCTTAAATATAGATATGAAAATTAAATTGTAATTACATTAATAATTTGTTATAAACATCTTGAAATTGAAAAAAAAATTAAAAAATAAACCATAACAAAAATACCTCCATACTAAAGGAAAAAATTTGGCAAAAATACATCAAACTGAAATAAATTAAAATATTTAAAAAAAATTGAATTATAATTTTTAGTGTGCACCTTGTATTTATATTATAATGACAATTAAATTGACAATTGAATTTGACGTGACAAATAGTGCGAAAAACAAGAAAACGGTAACATACCAAGGTAGAACTTAATAGTACGAGACTAATTAATTAAATTGAAAAAGAAGAATTATAACCTACAAGAAGTGTCAAATAAAGCAAATGAAAACATTTGAAGCGTAAATTTAAAAATAAATAATTTTTGCTAACCTTTTTATAAGCACCTTTTAGATTATGTGCTCATTGTTTTTCTAATATACAATTTGTATTATAGGCCTGATGATGTCCATAGTTTGGCTGAAACATGTCGCTGCTTCTTGTTGGTTTTTTTTACAACTTCAATAAATTTTGTGGTATGGATTGGAGTTTTTTATTATTCAATAATAATATTTTATGAAATACTGATTGACTTTATGATTTTAATTTTACTTTAAATAATTTCGTTCCGGTAAATGAATAAAAACAATAACCCTTTTTTTCTTTTTTTTCAGGTTAGTGAACTATAGATAATTTGGTATGTATTTTGTAGATATTTTAAAACCTATAAATTATTATTTACGTTCTCGATGTGTATATTTAGCCCGATAATTTTTTTCTAATTTGATAATTTAATTAAATTTATAAATGCAAAAATACTACGATTCATAGCTATGTCAAGGTCGCTTTTTTCTTTAAGCCAATAAGGCTGGACTGGATTGGATGGGCCACAAATGTTTAAAATAGGCCTTTATAAATAAGTAGCTGAATACCCGGCGCTTTGCTACGGAATCTCTTTAAGATTACTCCCGAACAACGGAGTTTTGCTTGTTTTTTCTATTTTTTCCTATTTTTCCATATATTTCCTATATTTCCATATTTTTATTTATTTTTCCCCATTATTCACTACTTCTCCTCATTTTTAACCATTTTTTCATATTTATCCCTGTTTTTTTCTATTTTGAAGAATATCGTCAACACTTTTTTAACACACTGTTAAAAAAGTGCGGTTTTGGTTCGTGGTGACGATATTCTTTAACATTGTTGAAAACCATATTTTCCATTTTCCCAATTCAAATATTTTTTTCTATTTTCCCTATTTTTTTTATATTTTCCCTATTTGTCCTTGTTTTTCTATTTTTCTTGTTTATCATTATTTTTTCCTATTTTCCCCAATTTGTCCGTATTTATCCCTATTATTACCTGCTTTTTTTTCATTTTATTATTTTTCACTATTATAGTTGCATTCTTGCTTCATCTTTCCAAATTCGAGTGTGAAAAAATGCATAGCTGCTTCATTTTTTTTATTGAGTATGGCAAAATCCATTTTTACTTCTTTTTTTTTAGAATCTGGTGTTAAAAAATGCATTATTGCTTTATTATGATTCAAATATGCATTGTTACTTTGTTTTTTAAAATCAGATGAAAAAAAATACATAGTTTCTTTGTTTTTCTAAACCGGGTGTAAAAACGCAATATTGCTTTTTTTCTTTACTTAAATGCTAAAATTTTCATTTTTTTTTCGAAGTCGAGTATAAAAAAATTTGTAAAATACGGATTACTTTTAAATTCGAGAGTGGAAAAACGCATCGTTGATTTTTTTAACAATTTAACTAAAGTTGTTGCTTATTTTCCAAATTAGAAAGAGGAAAAATGCATTACTGCCTTGTTTTTCAATTTCGTGTGTAAAAAATGCATTGTTGGTTTGTTTTTAATTCGTGTATGAAAAAATTCAATCTTGTTTTATTTTTGAAAATCGTGTGTTAAGAAATGCATTGTTGCTTTGCTTTCCTAATTCGTTTGGACAAAAATGAATTGTTGGTTTGTTTTTAAATTTGTATATCGAAAAAATCATTCTTGCTTCAGATTTCAATATTTTATGTGGAAAAATGCGTTGATGTATTGTTTTTCAATTTCCTGTATGGAAAATGCACTCTTGCTTAATTTTACTAATTCGAGAGTGGGGAAAAATACATTTTTGATTTGTTTTAAATTTGTCTATTTTTTCCTATTTTTCCCGGTTTTTCTTTATTTTTCTCTATTTATCACCATTTCTCATCATTTTTAACTCCTTTTCTTAATTTTTCAATATCTTGTCCTATTCTTTCCTATTTTTTATATTTTCCTAGGATTTTTTTTATAAATTTTTGTATTAAATCTGCCTAAATATAATTATCAGTACATTTAGAATTTTCCTTCAACATTTAAAAATACACCGCTCGGCTTACGGTTTTCCAGTACCAATTGGTCCTCCAAATTATCTTCCATATTGTCTTGTCACATTTGCTTCCCAGTTCTTTCCTCGGCGAAAATTAAATTTGTAATTATAAACTTTATAAATGTGATTTTTTTAAAAGTTGTATTTAAAAAAAAGATCAAAAATATTTGAAATGTTATTACAATTTTAAACTAAATTGAATAACTTTTAAAATATTAAAATTTGATTTTAACCATTCGAAAGATAATATAAAATTCTAAATTTACAATGTATTTTAGTTTCTGCAAATTTGGAATTGTAATTATTGTAGCCAAAATAAAGAATTTTTACTACGGCCCGCCCATACTTCACCTTTGGTGAAGTGGGGCAAACCGTAGTATTGCAAAAATTTCAAAAAAATTTTTTGCTGAAAATGACTTAAAATGTCATGAAACGTGGAAGAAATTGATTTCCTGTGAAAAAAAGTCTGTCTGTGGATGTGTGGATGTCTGCGCACGATAACTCGAGAACGGTACGGCCGATCCGGAAAATTCTTTCGGCTATCGGTTTTTATTCAAAAAGACGCGTCGATTGATATCCATATCGCATCGTGCTCGTTGAAAAAAAAATTATTGGAAAACAATTTTTTTTTAAACAAACTTTATTAATATATTTTGATCCAGAAATCCGAAAAAGGTCTGTTTTTCATTTTGAATAAAATTGATTGAGATATTAATTATTTATTGATTTTAAAATTATTCAAAAACAGGTTTTAATTTTTTTAAGGTTAATATTAAAAATTAAAAAAATATTGTTAAATATGTAGTAAAAAACTCTACAATTGTGATTTTTTTCAAAATTTTATTAAAAAAATTGTAGAATTCACAAAAAATTGCGAAAAATTTTATTTAAATTTAAAAAAAAGTTTGTAAATATTAAAAATATTAAAATGGAATTTGTACCAAATAAAGAAATATTTTTGTCCTTTCGTTTTATCAAAAATAATAAAACAAATAAAAATAGTAAATAGTAAAATCTAAAGGGATCAAAAAGTACATAATGTGTGAAATATTTCATAATTTTAAAATAATCCAACATTATAAAAAGTAGAAAAAAATTGACAAAAGATTTAAAATTTTTATATACCAAGGGACTAAAGTGCATCTTTTAATCCCGAGGGTGAAGATTGTTTCCCAAGTGTCTTATACGGATATATTATGTAAGTAATGACAGAAGATTGCGACTTTGTCTCTTTTAAGATAGTTTAGAATAAAATCGTAAAAAATATATGAAAAAGTCTATATTACCGAAAATTGTTTCCTATACTCCTTTGTAGAAGGAATTAAAATAGAATAAACACGGTGGCTGGTTTCAATTGATTTTTATTTGCGGGGCTAAAATATTTTAGTCCCTTGGGATTAAAAAAATTTAGTCCTAAGGGAGTAAAAGTGGCACTAAAGTACTACTTTCACTCCAAGCGGTGTAAAAACTAATTTTATTAATCTATTTTGATGCAGAAAAACTAGAATAGTTTATTAAACAATTACTGTACTAAGAGTGTTCGGAAACTTGGGTGGGATTACCTAACATTTTTTAAAATATAGGTCGTAACATGTACCAAAAGGGTAATGACCTATTAGGAATGATGGCCCTTTTATAGTATATTGTGTTTACAGTTACTTTAGACGTTTATTAACGCTAACGAGTAAGTAAAGGCTTAGATTGTGACATTTGTTAAAATAAATGAACGTGTAAAATTTTATTCTAACCATCATTACTGAATCATTAGCGATAATGGATGTTCTATCTACTTGTTTAACCGTTTGGGCTTTTACTTAATGAAAAACCATTATAATATTTTAATAAATAAAATGTTTATGCTTTTCACAAAAATAAAATAATTATTATTTGATTATTGACATGTTTCTTTATACAATAATTTAATCAGACCGTTTCAGTCTGATGAAGTTATTGTATAACGAAATATGTCAATAATCATATAATAATTGTTATATTTTGATGAAAATCATAAAATGTTTTATTTATCAAAAAAAAATGGTATTTATGTAATAAAATATTAATAAACGGTCAAACGACGCGTTTATATTTGTATTTATGAATCAATATAAACGAAGTATCTACATAATAACATGAATTACGGTATTATTAAAAATGTATTAATTAATAGTAACAGATAATTACAAATAATTCTAATGAACTCAAAAAATGTGACTAAAGTTATAGCAAATAAGCAAAAATTTAGCAGCGTGTAGCACTTTAAGATAAAAAAAGTTGACACAGTGAGTAATAGTTATTTTCCTAACAAGTGCGGAAAGTTATACTTTTCCCCACGCAATTGCAGTTGCCCGAACGACGCGAAGCTGAATTGTTACTGGACTAAACGAGTTTGTTAAAAGCCACGATTGATAATTTTTGCTAAAAATTCATATACAAGAAAAATCTTACTAAATATTATGTGAGGTGGAATAATTTGAACTGGAAAAATATTTTACAATGTAAAATACTATTATTGTTAGACGCGTACCGAAAACAAATGAAAATAAACCAAAACAAATGAAAACAAACGAAAACAAACGAAAACAAACGAAAACAAACGAAAACAAACGAAAACAAATGAAAACAAACGAAAACAAACGAAAACAAACGAAAACAAACGAAAACAAACGAAAACAAACGAAAACAAACGAAAACAAACGAAAACAAACGAAAACAAACGAAAACAAACGAAAACAAACGAAAACAAACGAAAACAAACGAAAACAAACGAAAACAAATGAAAACAGATGAAAACAAACGAAAACAAACGAAAACAAATGAAAACAAACGAAAACAAACGAAAACAAATGAAAGAAAACGAAAACAAACGAAAACGCCTGAAAACAAACGAAAACAAATGAAAAGAAATCCTACTGAAATTCAATAGGGTTTTTCCCTGGAGAAAACTAAATAGTAAAGTGGAAACCGGAACTCGATCCGGGATTTTGTTCGAGAGTTATAGTTTACATATAGATAGACAGACAGGATAGGATTTTTTTGTATTTTCAGTCTCCAGGAGCTTGGAAAAATGATAAAAGTGGTGGCAAGAAATTTTTTTCGTCATCACGAAATGAATACAGAGACCGAGGTTAAAATATAGGTTTTATACATTGTTAGAAACAATCTCAAATATTCAGTTTTATCAGAATTTAATATGAAATTTTAACATAGTATGTAAAAGTATGTATGAAATTTCCCAACTGTTATAAAATTATCGGTTCCATTAAAACTCATCTCCCACAGTTATTCCTATAATTCCTCTAAGGCGCCTTAAACTTCACCTAATTAACGAACTAATTTATTCCGAATGCCTCACTCTTTATATGACTTAAATTAGGAACTGGTATCCGGATTTAATCGCACGATGTGTTGTAATCTCTTTTGGCCAATAATCAAACAACCTTCAATTAAGTTTAGAGTAAATAAGGTCAAACGTTACCATAATTCGAACATCAAACTGTCAGCAAGGGATTTCGTGATTAACGCCGCGATAAAGGCCAGTTTCGAAATGTAATTACCCCAAAAATGATAACAATTTTAGCCGGCTAAGCCGATTTTAATGGGTTTTATTTCAACAGCATTTTTTTGTAACATAATTAATTATATATATATTCTAGTGAAATTTTTTACACTCTGTAAATTATAAAATTGTTTTTTACAACAAATATAATTTTTAATGGTTAAATAAATAATTTTAAAATAATTATAATCTCTAAACAATAAAAAGTCCCCTAGGACTAGACCAAATGCTGAAAGAACTGCCAACCTCAGATGGACTGACGTAAAAAAATCGGAAAAAATCAAAGGAATAAGAAAAATGTAAAAAAATTAGAAAACAAAAAAAGAAATGGAAAAAAATAATTGAAAAAAAAAGAAATAGAACAAAAAAGAAAACAATGACAAAAAGAGGAAAAATTAAAAAATATCATAAAAAAAGAAATAGAATAAAAAAGAAAACAATGACAAAAAGAGGAAAAATTAAAAAAGATCGTAAAAATTAGAAAAAAAAACATTGTTGAAAATTCCCATTTCAAATATTTTTTCTGGTTTCCATATTTTTTTTTATATTTTTCCCTATTTTCCTTGTTTTTTGTTTTTATGTTTTTCTTGTTTATCATCATTTTTTCCTGTTTTTCCCAATTTATCTGTTGTAATGATATTTACAATCTACCTCAGAAATTTGGCTGGGTCCTAGTAAAAAAAATAATAAACATTACAAAAAAAAAATATAAAAATAATTATAATTTTGGCCTCTTAAAAATTCTTTCTTCGGTTCTTCTTTTCTACGATTCTGTATCCTAACTACTTTTTCTTCTTAACACTGTATTTGTCCCTTTTATTACCTGTTTTTCCCTATTTTCCTATTTTCTCTATTAAATGCATTCTTGCTTCATTTTTCCAAATTCGAATGTGAAAAAATGCATTGCTGCTTCATTTTTTTTATTGAGTGTGGCAAAATCTATTATTACTCTTTTTTTTAGAATCTGATGTTGAAAAATACATTCTTGCTTTATTTTTATTTAAATATGCATTGATACTTTATTTTTTAAATGCAGGTGAAAAAAAATAAATCGTTTTTTTGTTTTCCTAAACCGAGTGGAAAAACACATTATTCCTTTTTTTCTTTACTCAAGTGCTTAAATTTTCATTTTTTTTTTCGAAGTCGAGTATAAAAAATTTTGTAATTTGATTAAGAAAATACGAATTAATTTTAAATTCGAGAGTGGATAAACGTTGATTTTTTTAACAATTTAATTAAAGTTGTTCCTTACTTTCCAAACTGGAAAGTGGAAAAATACATTAGTGTCTTGTTTTTTAATTTCGTGTGTAAAAAATGCATTATTTTTATATTCGTGTATGGAAAAATTCAATTTTGCTTTATTTTTCAAAATCGTGTTTTAAAAAATGCATTGTTGCTTTGCTTTCCTAATTCGTGTTAAGAAAAATGCATTGTTGGTTTGTTTTTAAAGTTGTGTATTTTTCCCTGTTTTTCTTTATTTTTCCCCCTTTCTCCTAATTTTTAACTACTTTTCCTAATTTTTCCATATTTTGTCCTATTTTTTCCTATTCATTCCTATTTGTTATATTTTTTCCTATTTTCCTAGTTTTCCCTACTTTTATCTAATCTTCCTATTTTTCTATTTTGTTACTATTTTTCTTATTTATCATTATTTTTTCCTGTTTTTCCGTATTTGTCCGTATTTGTCCCTATTATTATCTATTTTTTCCCATTTCCACATTTATCCATATTTTCTTCTATTTTCTCCAATGTTTACTTCAGGTACAATTTTAAATTATTTTGATTTATTTAGGTTGCCTCAATAAAAAGATCTGCACCATAGTCATATTATTTTAAATGGAACACTCTGTATTTTTCCTTCCCTTTGTTTCTCTTACTCTCTGTCTTTTTCTACAGTATGATTTTTTTCTTATTTAGCATTTTTTTATATATCATTTGTAATTATTATATGGAGAATTTTTTTTAATTTTTTCTAATTTTTTCTGACGTTTTGTTTTTTTTTTAAATTTCTTTGTGGTTTTTCCGATCTTTTCTACTTTTTTGTTTTTTTTTGCGGATTTTTTGATCCATTCTAATTTTTCATCATTATTCTGTTTTTCTTTTCTATTTTTTTTTTTAATTTTTTCTCATTTTTTCTTATTCTTCTGATTTTTTGGGATTTCTTTGCCATTTTTTGCAATTTATTTCAATTTTTTCGAATTTTTTCATTTTTTTAAGGTTAGGTACAGTTGTTTGATGTTTTTCAGATTTTTTTCAGACTTTTTGATTCTTCTAAATTTTTTTCGTTTTTGTTTGTTTTTTTTTATTTTTTCATTTTTTTCTCATCTTTCCTCATTTATTTCTCATTGTTCTGTTTTTCTATTCTTTTTTGTTTTCTGATTTTTTCTCATTATTTTATTTCATTGATTTTTTGTGATAATTTGAGTTTTTTTTGTCATTTTTTTGTGATTTTGTTGCAGTTTTCTTGCCATTGTTTTACGATTTTTTGTGAAATTTTTCGATTTCGTGTGTTTTTTGAGGCTACTTTTTCGGTTTCTTTTTGCGATTTGTAGCGGCTTTTTTTCGATTTTTTTATTACTTCATTTTACAATTTTATTTTTCATTTATTTTCCCAATAATTTCTCTCGATTTTTTCCAAAGTTTTTTGTTTTTTTTTAATTTTTTTTCGATTTTTTTCTCAATTTTATGATTTTTTGTTTTTTCTGTTTTTTTTTCTCGGTAAAAAAAATATTAAAATTAGCCTCCTGAATTTCGAACTTTAAAATCTAGTCACCATAATTTTAATTCTAAAAGAAACTTAGTTTCCATTAAATATTGTACTTAAATAGTAATTTTAGCAACATTTTAAAAATATTCTAACAAATACATACGTTTTTTATTAAAATATCGAATTTCCTTCTTTCTGATTCCTGAAATAGTTTTTATAGCGATTTTTGATGCCTTTTTTTTTAGGTTAAATTTTCACAATTCCATAATTATTTCCATTTTCTTATTTTTTTTTACTTTTAAATATATTCAAGAACTAATTTAATACCATTAGAACATAATAAAAGCAAATCTGCATATATTTATTGCCTGGATAGTCCGTCTTATTTGTTCAAAAATTCCCCTATGCTTATCCTTTTGCTAAAGCCTCCTTAAAGCATTCAGGCATTACAAGCATTACAAAGAAAACAAAAAGCTCAAGGTCGTAAACGAGAAAAAAGTGCCACCTGAAAAAATAACCTTGGCTGAATTGTCTTTACAAAAAGAATTTAAAAACAAAAGGAAATTGAACTAAAAAAACAAAAGGTAACCAAGGACATTGTAGCGTCTTAGTTCAGGTTTTGCATTGCCTCGGGCGCCACCTTTCGTTTATTGTGTGAAGGCCACTTGCACGGGCAGCTTCAGTGGAGAAAAATACTACAGTGGTTGTATGGCATCGACAAGACCCAGAAGGGCGGTCTTTACTTACCCTACTGGTTTGAAAACCTGAATATTATTTTTTTTATAATGCATTTTAAGAAATTCTATGTTATATTATATTTTACCCTTTATCCGTTACAAATTAGTCGGTAAGTATATTTTATTAATTATTCTACTATTTATATTTAAATTTTCCAACAATATATTTTAGTTCTACATACATTTAATTTAATTTAAGGATAAGGCTTGTAATGGTAGACACCCTCGTGTACAACAACTAGTTAAATGCAGGATCCTGCATAATTAAATATACGTTAAGGACTACTGGGGTTTAACTAAAAGCATTCATTATATTATACAAAGTGGTAATATGATATATTTAAGTAAAAAAAAAATGAATAAAAAAGGCAGTAAAAAATCTAATTATAAAACCTTTTCTGTACATTTTTATTAAATTTTGTTGATCAGTTTTAACTAATTTTCGTCGCCACTTTAGAAGTTTAAGTGCAGTTCCGAAACAACTTTTTATTTTAAAAGAGAAGTTCACGAACTGTGATTTATGATGAAGTATATATATATATGTATATAAAAAAAAAGTTCGACGTCGTAAAAAAAAGCTTATTAATATTTAATCTTACTGAAAGAAAATCCTTAACTCGATTTGTTTTTTTATACCGTAAAAAATAAATGAACAAATATCTTTCAATTGAAAACTAGAATCTCATCTTTTGTTCGCGGAATTTTCAATTATTTCCCTTCGTTTCAGTAAATTTTCATTTCCTAGTAATCACTTTCTATTGAATATATTTTCCTAGATGTTCAATTTGAAAAGACCAATGAGGGTATTAACATTTAAGAGAAACTTCTGCAAGATAATTCGAGTTTTGTATTGTAATCAAAGGGATTGATTAAACGGTTCTAGACACTATTGCAATGCAAAGTAATTCATACAGTGGCGTATCTAATAAAATTAATTATTTTCAATACATTTACACACTGAAAGTACATTAGCGTTAGTATTAATGTAATTTTAATATAAAAAAATATTTGGAATGTGACGTATATTAAAAATGTATCATGACTAGTAACAATAACAAAAGGGCATTATCGTTTTATTCATTCAGTTTTGCCGAGGCAACCATTATTGAATTTCAGACACATTGTACTGTAACAAAGTTACTTTTTTCCGTATTATTTAAAATATATAAATTAAATCGCGCACGGCACTGGAGTAAAATTAAATTAAAACTGTGAATAAAAGGCCAGTCGTACCAGTTGAACCGTCGCCAGGCAGATGGAGACACTCTCGTCTCTGCTTCTTAGACGCTTAAGTTCGTATCGAGTAGGGCAATTCATACCGTTGTCGGGAGCTGCAGAGGCAGCGAGAAGCCAGACTTGCTGTGGCCGTCCCAATTGGAACAGCAGTGCAGTCCGTCGACCTTTAGAGATAGGTCAAGCTGAAGCCAAGTTCAAGTTGTACCGGGGTCTTAGAACCGTCAGTCCGACTACACCACGCCGCCAAGCCAATCGTCCGTTACACACCTTTTCTCCGCCGGATTTTGGGTAATAAATAAAAGTTTTATTTATTATTATTTGTTTCTGTTTTAACATCCAAGCAGCCAATACCCAGGTACTCAGACCCAGCAGGGCAAGTAAAGACCGCCCTTCTGGCCGCCAGTGATTTTGGTCGATGCCATAACGACCCCTGGAGTATTTCTTTCTCCACTGACGCTGCCCGTGCAGTGGCCTTCACACTCTAAAAGGAAGGTGGCGCCCGAGGCAATCCGAAACCTGGAATAAGGCGCCAAAGTGACCCGCAACGACCGAAGCGTCGTCGCAGTACTATAAATATATAAAAAAAAATTATGCACAGTAACAATAATACAAGAGCAGTCCAAAGAACACTAGCCTCTATCTCTGTGATATTGTGTAGATTCGAATCCTATTTTATCCTATTAGGGTCAGTTGTTGTTGTCCATAACATTCGGTTTCGATCCGCGATAGACGAGTCTGCATCTGATTTCGATCCTGTTCCCTACGCGGATCAAACCTAATCAGAAGCGGATCGGAAGATGATCAAACTTGATCAGAAGCGGATAGAAAGCGGATTGGAAGCGGATCAAGATTCGTATAGAGCGGATCGGAACATTGACGTGAACAAAGCTGACCAGAATGGACCTTAACTATTTCCCATATTATTTGATCGGTGGTCCTGAACACACATAGCTATTCTACTCACATGTTCTGTTATTATTTTAGAACAAAGAATGCGTCATATTACATGTCATTAAAAAATACACAACCTCACAAAAAAATTATGGAGGCAGACTAAAAAAAATTATACTTACAGCATTAACTGTGCTGCACTGATTCAACTTCACTTCTTATAATAATTTACGTGTAAAATCGTCCAAATTGCAAGTTATACCTTTCGAGGTTATTACTCTTATACGCAGCTGAAGTACCTGAAGAACAAACCAAACGTAGCTAAAGTATCTGAAGAGAAAATTAGACGTAATTGCAGTATCTGAAGACGTAGCTGAAGTATCTGAAGATCAGACCAGACGTAGCTAAAGTACCTGAAGAGCAGATCAGACGTAACCGCAGTATCTGAAGACTAGACGAGACGTAGTTGAAGTATCTGAAGATCAGACCAGATGTAGTTGAAGTACCTGAAGAGCAGATAAGACGTAACTGCCGTATATTAAGAATAGACCAGACGTAGCTGAAATATCTGAATATTAGAACAGGCGTAGCTAAAGTAACTGAAGAGCGGATCAGACGTAACTGCA
Organism: Neocrepidodera transversa; assembly: GCA_963243735.1. NCBI lineage: Eukaryota > Metazoa > Arthropoda > Insecta > Coleoptera > Chrysomelidae > Neocrepidodera > Neocrepidodera transversa. The sequence goes on along the minus strand of OY725353.1, from coordinate 9,390,080 downwards.
GTATCTGAAGACTACACCAGACATAGCTAAAGTATCTGAAGATCAGACCAGATGTAGCTGAAGTACCTGAAGAGCAGATAAGACGTAACTGCCGTATATGAAGAATAGACCATACGTAGCTGAAATATCTGAATATTAGAACAGACGTAGCTGAAGTAACTGAAGAGCGGATCAGACGTAACTGCAGTATCTGAAGACTACACCAGACATAGCTAAAGTATCTGAAGATCAGACCAGACGTAGCTGAAGTAATTGAAGAGCAGATCAGATGAAACTGCAGTATCTGAAGACTAGACCAGACGTATCTGAAGTATCTGAAGATCAGAACAGACATAGCTGAAGTACCTGAAGATCAGATAAGACGTAACTGCAGTATCTGAAGAATAGACCAGACGTAGCTGAAATATCTGAATATTAGAACAGACGTAGCTGAAGTAACTGAAGAGCGGATCAGACGTAACTGCAGTATCTGAAGATCAGAACAGACGTAGCTGAAGTAATTGAAGAGCAGATCAGATGAAACTGCAGTATCTGAAGACTAGATTAGACGTAGTTGAAGTATCTGAAGATCAGACCAGACATAGCTAAAGTACCTGAAGAGCAGATCAGATGTAACTGCAGTATCTGAAGACTAGACCAGACGTAGCTGAAATATCTGAATATTAAAACAGACGTAGCTGAAGTAACTGAAGAGCGGATCAGACGTAACTGCAGTATCTGAAGACTAGACTAGACGTAGTTGAAGTATCTGAAGATCAGACCAGACGTACCTGAAGAGCAAATCAGACCTAAATGTAGTATCTGAAGACTAGTACAGACATAGCTGAATTATCTGAAGATCAGACTAGACGTAGCTGAAGTACCTGAAGAGCAGACCAGATGTAGCTGCAGTATCTAAATACCAGACCAAACGTAGCTGAAGTATAAGCAGAACGGTTTTCAGGTATTTCTGAGAGCGATAACCTTGAAAAGTACAACTTTATGTAATTTGGATCTTAACGGTTGTCCATATAATTTCTCATAAGTGAACTTTACATGGTGCATAGTGTACATAATATTTTAAATATTAATTAGAAAACAAATGGTTAACCGGTTTAAATTGGGCGTAAAAAGCACTGAAAATCTATTAATGGAGTAAAGTTTGTTGAAAATTACTTTACAAAACCAATCTTCAAGTTCAAGCGCATTACTCGAGTTTCGAACAAATTAATTTAAGCTTTGATAATGTTTTAACTAAAAATATATTTCCTGGACCAGTAAAATTTCGTACAGTTATTATTACTTCATTAACTCTTATATTATTTCGAATAAAAATTCAAAAAATGTCAATTTACACTTTATTTTAGCTTGTAAAAATGCATTCTTTCGATAAAATGTCAATTTGCACTATAGTTTTTTTAGATAGTGATTTGCATTTCATTTTATTTTAGCTCGTGAAGTAAAAATGCACTTTTTCAATAAAATGTCAATTTTCACTCAACTTCATTTCAGCTTGTGAGGTAAATATGCATTTTTCAATAAAATATTAATTTATTTTAGCTCGCGAAGCAAAAATGCATTTTTTTGATGAAATGTCAAGTTACAGTCCATTTTATTTTAGCTCGTGACGTTAGAAATTGATTCTTTTGGTAAAAAATACCAAATTGTACTCGAGTTAATAAAATATATTCAATGCTGGATAAAAAATGTCCTGTGTTTATATTCACGGTTGATCTAATTGATTAATTAATTAGGGTTTAATTTATAAATATTTAATTTGGTTTTGTTACCAAGTATTAATCGTATTTACTAAAAAAATACCATTAACCAACATAAATTGTTATTACGATAATAGAAAAACCATTTATAACACTGAACAATAAAACATTCAAATGCGATATTCAAATACAATCATAAAATTTTAGCCGTAACTCGTAAATGAATTCGATAAATGTATTTTTACGATTTCTAACTTCCACGTTCATCTGTGACCTAAATAAAACACATTAAAATGGAAAAAGCTAACCGAATCTGACATTTAGCTGCCCAGAGGGTATTCGGACTCATATTTGCCCAAAACGCCACCATCAAATACATAATAATTTCATTTTCCAATTTAAAACCGTATTTGATCGATTTTTGTTACACCGATTCCGATATCAAAAGGTTGTTGAATTAGTGACATATGTAATGCGATATTTCACATATTTCACATTATTATAATTACTAACTCGAACGGCGGCCCGATGAGCCGCCTGTTCTCACTTATGTATGTTACATGATCTGGTTAAAAAAAAATTCACAATTTTTTCTACAACAATTTATTACAATTTATTAATTTTGACAAAAAATTCAAACTCTCTGACCTCAAACACCCCCACAGACCAATTTTGAATAGAATCGGTAAATAATCATAATAATTGTCCACCATCTTGGAGTCGCCATCTTGATATTATTAATTTTGACAAAAAATTCATGATCTCCAACCATAAAAACATCCACATACCAATTTTGAATAGAATCGGTAAATAATCATAATAATTGTCCACCATCTTGAAGTCCCCATCTTGATTTTATTAATTTTGACAAAAAATTCATAACCTACAACCTCAAAAACCTCCACATATCAATTTTGAATAGAATCTGTAAATAATCATATTACTTGTATACCATCTTGGAGTCGCCATCTTGATTTTATTAATTTTGATAAAAAAATCATAATCTCCAACCCCAAAAACCTCCACATACCAATTTGGAATTGAATCGGTAAATAATCATAATAATTGTCCACCATCTTGGAGTCGCCATCTTGATTTTATTAATTTTGACAAAAAATTCATAATCTCCAACCCCAAAAACCTCCACAAACCAATTTTGAACAGAATCTGTAAATAATCATAATAATTGTTCATTATCTTGGAGTCGCCATCTTGATTTTATTAATTTTGATAAAATATTCATAATCTCCAACCCCAAAAACCTTCATATACCAATTTTAAATAGAATCGGTAAATGATCATAATAATTGTCCACCATCTTGGAGTCGCCATCTTGATTTTATTAATGTTGATAAAAAATTCATAATCTTTAACCCCAAAAACCTCCACATACCAATTTTCAACAGAATCTGTAAATAATCATAATAATTGTCCACCATCTTGGAGTCGCCATCTTGATTTTATTAATTTTGACAAAAATTAATAATCTCCAACCCCAAAAACCCCCTCATACCGATTTTGAATAAAATCGGTATATAATCTCATAAATCTCGTCCGCCATCTTATATTTAAAATTCGAAATTGGTTTCCTGCACAAAGCGCTACAACCGCTACAAACAAACAAAAAAGCAAACTCAACCAAAATATATAATACTTTTTTTCGTATTTCTACGTTTCATCCCTTTCGGGGGTAGTTTCTGGCCGATAGGAGTTGACGAGGTTCGAAGAGAGGCCTCAAAATCACTATCTTATTCAGCATGCTCAAAAACTGGGGTAGCACAAGTTTCCAATATGAGAGACACGGTTTACCACATTGGGGGTGGTTTTTGGCCGTTTGAGACGTAGGGTGACCTCAAAGTGAAATTTAACCACCGGCTTTGTAGGTAAACCGGTAAACCGCGGATCTGTCGTCTTCCACCAGCAAACAAATCTGTGTTACCCTCATATCCGCATTTCATCCCTTTCAGGGGTGGGTTTTGGCCCTGATGAGGGTTGGAGAAGGTCAAAGAGAGGTCTCGACATCACCATCGTATTAAGCATGATCGAAAACTGGGGTAACACAGGTTTACCCAGTGAGAAACGACGAAAACGCGGTTTACCCCTTTGGGGGTTGTTTGGGACATGGGGTAGAATAAACCACCGCCATCGTTAACTGGTAAACCGTGCATCTGTCTGTAGGGATATTGGCGAGGGTAGAAGAGAGGTCCAGATATTACCATCGTGTTCAACGTGCTCATAATCTGGGGTAACATAGATTTGCTCGATGATAGACGGCGAATACGCGGTTACCCATTTGGGGGTGGTTTTTGGCCGCTTGGGGCGTGGGGTGACCTCTAAAAGAGATTTAACCACCATCATCGTGTTCAAAATCTTCGAAAACGGGGGTGGGGAAATAATCTCGTTAGACTATGAAATTTCTTATATCAAATATAAGATATTTTATTACTTAGGGTATAAACCACCCTCTTTAAGTAGAGTTAAGCGATTTCCCTTTTGCATATTGGTATATTGTCTTATAGGAAACGTTTCAAATTGGATTCTCACTTTTAACACTGTCAAACAAAATAATTATATATTGCTCGGAGTAGAAACTACCCCTTATACAAAAGCTAAAATCTCAAACTACCCCTTTGAGGAAAGCTGAGTAATTCATCTTCAGCATAGTGGTTCATTGAGCTATAGGCACAGAACTGTAGACATTTTAACTTGGTTTATAATTTTTAATAGGACAAAATAAAACTGGGGGTTGAAACTACCCCTTCGAGGAAAATTGAGTAATTCTACTTTTAAAAATTGATATACTGTACTCTAATAATCTCAGTTTACTCTTCTTTTTTGATGAAGTTAAGTACAACAATTTTTATTACAAAGGGTAGAAACCACCCCTCCGAGAAAAAATAAGAGACTTTCCTTTGGTTATTGATTGTAATTAGGGGTTGAAAAAATCGTGAACCATCCTCGAAATCATATATTTTACTGGGGATATACGAAAAAAATAGATTTTCACTTCTTTCAGGGGTGATTATTATTCACTTGAGGGGTTGTAGGGGTCGAAAGCAATATTCCACAAGACCGTCGTGATCAGCATCCTAAAAGCATATTTTTGACTCGTGGAAATGATGTAATACGTGATTAATTCCGTACAAGAGTTGTTTTTGACTGTTTTTGGGGGTTTGCGCAACCCCAAACAGACATTCTACCACCGCCATCTTGTTCAGTATCCCCGAATTTTTTTTTATTTTTTGAAGTGCGTCATGTGGGGTATCGTTGGAAAGCTCTCGTTGGGTGTAGTAACCACCGATGACTAGTTTTTTTATACCAATCACATAAGTCGAATTTTCAGGGGTGGGGGGTGGATGTTCTTAAGTTTTTAGAACTGGGTCATATAGGGTATCGTTAGAAAGCTCTCTTTGCGTGTAGTAATTATCGATTACTTGTTTTTTATATAATACGACATAAATCGACTTAAGAATAATTTACGCCTGCGCGAAACATTGTAATATAAATTCATTATAGTGTATTTAGATGCTTGTTATTTTCTTACCATTACACACATTTTTATAAATAATAATATTACTAACAGTTATTTATTTTCATTATTTATTCTGTTCTGTGACATTTGATCCGTATTCAAACATCTTTTAACCCAGACATTTTCTATTCTTCTTTGCGTTTGAGTGAAATGGGACCGCGTTCAATTAGTTTCATATACATGTAGGCAGACCGATTTCAAAGGACCCTTTTCAAGTTTGATCGCATATAAAAGTTCGCAATTTGAAGAGACTCGATGCTTTACGTTTTATGTTGCACGACAAGACGGCTTGATTAATTGGAAAAGGGAATACAGGTTTTTTCGCACGTTTTTGAGCATTGTTTCGATCTTTAAATAATTTTACTTAGATATAATATGCTTTCTTTTCGTTTTTATTTTCATATTTTTTTTTATTTTATAATATATTCTTCCAGAAACAGATTATTTGTTTTTCTTGTTTTATTAAATTCTCATTCATTTTTCATAAATCTTAGCAATAAAAAACGTATTTAAAAAAAATCGCGGACTATACGTAATTTGTAAAATAATGATCAGAAATTCACCGACTATACCTAATTTTTAAAATAATGAACTCATTGTATTCAGAGTAAACAAGATAAGAAATAATTATCTAAAGTGACTTAAAAGCTAATATAAACATTTATTATTATTTAAATGTATATTTGGCAACGTTGGAATCTCTCTAATATTTTTTTTTTAATATAAAGTATTCCAAATTTTCAGACATTTTATAATAAAGCATTTTAATTGGTCTATTGAAATAATTTTTCATCAAACAACTTTGCTTTTCTCGGTTGCTAGGAAGTAACTAAGGGGTTGCTAATTTTTTAATTTCGAAAAAGAAAAATCATATTAAATTAAATCAATTTGAAAAAAAAATACATTTAAAAAAATAAGATTCAAAATTTACGCAGAAAATTCAGAAATTTTTTGTTTATATCTATGAACCCTTCCTGAGATTAAAGAAACCTCAATGCTCTTAATAAAATTAAAAAAAATATATTTAAGTGGTGCCCAACAAAGTATAAAATTTTTACAATTTCAAATAAAAATTTTTAGAAATCATATCAATAAAAAAGGGACCCAAAATGAGTACATTAACATATGTCAAAATTGTCATGTATGCATAATTTTAACAAATAACCATTTTTTGACAAATTTAATTCAGGACTTTGCGTTTTTTGTAATAGAACAATAAAAAGCAAATAGTTTTCTTTGAAAATCAAGAAGGCGCCTTTAGCGACAAAAGGAATCAGTGTGTCTTGTATCGTTTCTGTAGAAGTCGTTTTCTCTTTTGAAAATTAATTTCGTATATTGCAGCGAACCATCGAAAGGAAATTGTCTTTTCATGTTATCGGTGAGCAACGACAGTCGCGAATGATTATTTAATGAGATAATTTGGTTTCGCGAGTGCCTCGAACTGGTAAATTTTTAAATTGTTAAAAGATTAAGATTCTTTTTATAAATTACCATCATAAATTCATTTTCTTTAGAAATGCTAATTATTAAAAAAATTATGATTAACTATAGCTGATTTTTGTTTTATGTATTAAAAAAAAAAACCTTTTAATAAATATTATAAATAATAAAGTCGACAACATATCATAAAACAATACTAAAACTGTTTTTTTTTTCATTAAAATTGGACTACTAATAACGGAGATAGTTGCTAGTGCCCTTTTGTCGTTGTTACTGCTCTGTAACTTTACTACGTCTATAATGTATGATCACTCCTTGATTCAAAACAATTTTTCCCCATCACACTGGACCAATAGGAACGCCTTTATATCATGACTACTGCGCATGATCGAATCATTAATATTGAATGATTATTTAATGAGATAATTTGGTTTCACGAGTGCCTCGAACTGGTAAATTTTTAAATTGTTAAAAGATTAAGATTCTTTTAATAAATTGACATCAGAAATTCATTTTCTTAGAAATGGTAATTATTAGAAAAAAAACATTAATAAACATTATAAATAATAAAGCAGACAACATATCATAAAACAATACTAAAAATGTTTATTGTTTTCATTAAAATTGGAATACTAATACCGGAGATAGTTGCTAGTGCCCATTTGTCGTTGTTACTACTCAGTAACTTTATTACGGCTAAAATGTATGATTCCTCCTTTATACAAAGAATTTTTTCCCCATCAAACTTGACCAATAGGGACGCCTTTATATCATGACTACTGCGCATGACTGAATCATTATTAATGGAGCTAGTAGTTTTTCTACATTGGTTTAATGTTAAAAGATACGTTAAATTTTTGGAATGTGTCAGATGAATCGTTTCTTCCTAGCCTCCCATTGGTTGACCGTGGGGGACGGGGCATCTATATATTTAGGTTTTGGCTAAAAGATAAGATATGAACTTTTAAGTAAATATAACAAAAAATATACAGGCATAAAAAAAATAAAACAACAGTAAATAAATGTTAAAGCGTCCAAATAATAATGATAACAGGGGACTAAAGTGAAAATATAATATAAATAAAACTTACCCTATATAACGAGGGAAAGAAAAGAAATTTTCAATAAGCGACACAGACGATATAGAAGTCAATTGTTTTGACTGAAGAAGCAAAAAGAGAGAATTGTTAACATGGGAAAGACAATTTTTAGTAATACCTAGAAGAGAACACGACCCGGGGAAAATAAGAAAGGGATATCGAGCGATTCTGAAATTAAGATATACTGAGCAGAAGAATAATGAAAATACAGGGTGGCATAGAAAGAAACCGTAACAGTGTAAAAGTCCAATATTCACCGTTTGCGACCAAGCGTTCAGTGCTACGTCCGACTACTTTTCACCACATACGGTATCCATTTATTCACTAAAAACACGTAAGGTTTTTTTTATTTTATACTTTGTGCTTTTTTCTTTATGAGTGTTAAAAGTCTTCTGAAAAAACAAAAGTACACATATCGGAAAAGCTGGATTATACTTTTCAATAAAGATTTTTCTAGATTCCACTTAAATTCATATTAAATTTTACAATTTTAATGAAGTTACTAAGATACCGGTAATATTTATTCACTCTAATCTACTTTCGCTGTTTTTATTTTTCATTATTAATTAATCATTAACCTCGCCCTGGAGATCGACCGTGATCTTGACCTTGAACTTGATCTCGACATCTACCTTGACCTTGACTGGATAAATTTCACTGGAATATTATCCAGAAAATACAAACTAATTCATTTTTCTTTTAAAATTAATAATAATAATCTTCCAGTTCATATTAATGTCTATTATTGTATATTTTAATATTTTATAATCTAAAACTAGATTTAAAATCAACACAATATTATTCCGTCTTGCTCTCAGACCTTTTTCTGTCTACTTGCAAAATACCGTTAACAAAAATAAAATACATAAGCGACTGTTGCTATGCAAACTTATCTCTCTTTCATATTATCCCATCATTATAAGAGATAAAAAATATAGATAAATTTCTTCCCGCTAAGATTCTGAATTCAAGGCCATTTACATACCACTTCACATGTCTCCTACCAATAAAAAACCACCAACCCTACTCTTCGTTAGAACTCAGAGCACAATCAACCTCTCGCATCCCGACTGTGAACAAATTCAGTCATGCATTCAATAGAGCAAAAAAGTTTCTTAAACTAAATAAAATGGTGCGTAATTAACAGCACCTAAAAAGTTTTCATAATAAAAAATGTAAATAGTTTTTACAGTGATTAAGTACAATTTAAATATACATGTTTCGGTTTCATATTTTAACTTAATGTGCCGCTTTATGTTTTTTGCTGTTCATGTTTCGTACTTGGAAAAAAATGGAATAAACATCACATTCATATTCCAAGTACTACTTTTATTTTAACATTAATATAGGTTTAACTCCTACCTAAGAAGTTTGGTCCTTCGATGTCTTGGAAAAAATGTTACCACTTCGCTACTACTAAAATTCATAATTCGTTCACTTGACCTTGAACTTGAGCTCGACATCGACCTTCACCTTGACCAAAAACTTGACGACGATCTTAACCTTGTGCTCGCTAAATACGAACACATATGACCGTTAAATTTGTTGAGGGAGGGGAACATTAAGTCCAAAAGGTTATTCATCTTCTCTAATGTGGTCAATCGATGAGGTAATAAAACTCAAACGTCAAAGTACCACAATTAATTTATTGATATAAAATTTAAACTTGCAGGAGAGCGACTAGATTTGGCGAAATTTGACGGCCTGATGATGGCGAAATTTTGCCGAAACCAGTCGCCTTCCCGCAAACTTTATATGAATAAATAATTGTCGTACTTTGACGCCGAGTTTAATTACCTCATTAATAATATTCTTTTATTATTCATTATTCACTAGTGAATAATGGATATTATTATTATTTATTAAATTCATGAACAATGAACAAATAATAGATTAGTCGTAGATAAAAACAGCAGGGTAAGTAAAGCTTGATCTACTCACCTCTTTACGGATTTGGCAATATCCGGAATATTATTTCTCCACTGACACTGCCCAAAGCAAGTAGCCTTCATACTATAAAACGAAGGTGGCGCAAGAAACAACCCGAAACTTTAACTAAAACGCCGAAATTGCATGAATTTTTCTATTTAATTCTGCCTTAGATCTGTTAAGGTCTACTACAGCTCTTAATAGTTTGTCTAGATCCGTTAGACTGATACGTTCTTTAAAAGTGGTATTTAGTTGTTGGAAGGTATATATGAGCTTTATGTGGTTTTGGAGACTGCTGAAGTGGTGACATGCGTTGTAGGTTCGTTGTCGTGGGTATAAGCAGAGGGTATTCATTCCTGGGCAAGTTATCCTTGTCTGTTTGCCAGCGATTTTCTTAAGTCATTGGTGCATCTACTTTTCTTATGTATTCCAGGTACAAAGATAAGTTGGCTGGGTGGATGTTGTGGCACTTGACGTATTTGGGTGGGGATGTAATTGGCATGGTACAGTATGTTCTTTGACATTATATTTTTTCACTCTTGAACTTTTTAAACTTACAAGTGACTCCAGTATATTAATATTAATGCTCTGCGCGCCACTTATGTATCAATGGCCTAATTTTGGTTTAAAAAATTAGTACATTGCCTATGTGAATTTGCAAATATACACAAATATATTTTTTATGTTATTTTTTGAATACATTTAATTTAATTTAAAGAATAAAGAGAAAAAAAAATTGGAAAATAATTATTTCCATATATAGTATCTGATTCATCAAGATTTATAGCACCATAGAACTGAATTTATGTTTCTAAATTAGTAAATTATAGTATGGAACAGAACGGCGTTATAGATGTTATCAGTTAATGTTCACAGTCCGTATTTCGTGAGGTCTCAATTTTATATATTTATTTGAACCGTCGATTTAATGAATAAATTCGTGGGCATTGTAGCGGAAATATTTATCAAATTTTTAACTTTAAAAAAATTGTATTTGTCGTAAACATTCGTCTATATTCAAATAAAACTTTCATACTTTAAAAAGTATTAAAAAGTTCTATCAGCAATAAATATAAAACTTGAGTGGTAAAAAGCATAACGAGATCGAAGTTTGCGAGATCCAATTCCTTCTTTTCTGAACAATTTCACTTTTTCATTATTCAACTTGTTTTTACGGTATTTTAAATTGATTTTATCGAAGAAAATATCTTCGTATTTTCTTAAGACTCAAGGATAAGCGAGAAGAGTGATTCGGAACGATATTTTATTGTAATTCAATTTGAATCCGGATACTTTTTTGGTATTTGTTTTATACTTAACCAATATCTTTCTATTCTATATTATTTGTTTTAATTTAATTCCATACCAATCCTACATAATAGAAACCCAAATTGGATTTCATTAAATAATATGTGACCTCCCCAATCCCCGGCCTGTTATCTCATAACAAACCGATGGCCATTTTGGTAAGAAACTTCCGCATTCAAATTTATCACAAAATATACCTGATCGTCTAGTTTTGTATGGACAATCCTACTAGATTACGACCGGATCAATACCAGCGATGCAACCCTTATGTTCAGACTGAATACTTTTTGGACAATAATTTATAAAAAGATAATGGGATTGACACAGTATGCCAGTACAATATATTTCAGAAAAATATATGATAAAAGTTGGTATTTATAAGCTGTTTTAGTCAACACGTATTTAACCTTTGGCTCAGGGAATATAAGAAGTGATTTATTTTTAGGAAGACAAAATAGATCAAAGCGAAGTAAAGAAATTGTCGTTTACAATGAGAGATGTAAAAATGGGTACCAGCCGAAATATTTAGCATCGGGACGAATAGCGTAGCGACGCTGAATGGACATTGTAACTTCTGCTAATAGAGTTAGTAGATTAATTTGTGGAAATAGACTGGGTTTTGAAGAAGTAAAACCCAACTGCTTATCGAAACTACAGGCGTCGGCGTCTCGACGTTAGATGGATACGGTATCTTCGGTGACGGTGTTAGTAGTTTGAAATTTGATTTTTAATTGCCCCCTTCTCTAAGCTGCGATCCCCCTTTTTATGCCGAGTTATGACGTAAACATTTTACATCATAATCTTGTGTAACAGTTCTTTTGGTTCTCATGAACGTTATCTAAGCTACAATATTTAGCCGTGAAAAGAATTATTTTCTAATATTTCAACATTATCTTTTGCTATATTTTTTCTAATGGTTCAAGTGTGTATTATCGTTTTGTAGAAACATGTATGGACAGACGAATGTCTTTTGGGAAAAACAACTTGACTTAGATCACTAGATAAACAAAATACATTAAATATAATGCGTTGTGGTTATCTCCCTTAAATTCCTTGAAACAAACTAAATTTATAATATACAAGTTGTAGCAATTTTAAATTAAGGACAGTACCTGGCTACTCAGCGAGATTTTCCACAATCAGATCAGTTACATTTACAATAAAAAATAATAAAAAAGTCTTAATTTGATCACCAGTCAAAGGAGGAACAACTACATTGAGCATTCTTTACTGAGAGCACAGCGGCGAAGAATTAAAATCGATTTTTCGATAAGAAAGCAATTTGCTTTTATATATACATTATGGATCAGTAAAAATTTATATGTTGGTGAATTTCAGTGAATTTCTGAAAATCATAAACATCTCAGTAATGTCTCCGCGAAAAATAAAAATATAAAGTTAGAAGCTTTTTTATCACAGGGTGAGTTCAATTTTTGAAATTTATTAATCGATTATAATAAAAGTTTAATACTTAAGGAAACTTGTTAAAAAAAAATTAACGACTTTAAAAGTTATTACATAATAAACCAATTATTTTTTAAAAGTTTATCACAAACTCATTATCCTATATAATTTGACCTAAAAAAAAGTATTTCGATTTATAAATTTCTTAAATATACCTGTATTTCCTAATGAAAATGTTTCAATCATCGTCGATCAATTACTTAAACGAAACTCAAATTTTGAGAAAGATAAAACGAAAGTTCAAGACGCTGTGGGTGCAAAATACCTCCGGGACCAATTTATCAACATAACAATCGGACCTTTCGCCGAAGACATAATTGGAGTAGAAGTACTTGATGGCTCCAAAACCCCAGTACAGGATTCTCGAGGGTTATTCAGATGACCACTCGACATAACTGAGGAAGTTGAGCCGTTGGCTACAAATGTTTAGTAATATAGAGTGGAATGTCGTGTAAGAGAAACAGATTTACATAAATTACAGCACTTTGAGTTGTACTTTGATTAAAATATCGTGTTATGTGTCCCAAATTTTTCTTTAAATTCTAACTCATGAAGTTGGTAGAAATGGAGAGATCGAAATTAATTCCAAAATAGAAATTTAACATAAGATGAAAATGTATTGCAATATGACAGTTTAGTTTAACTTGAATTTAATCACTGACAGCAGCTTTTATAACTATGTAGATCACAAAGTCGCATGCTTCTAACTTGTTTGACTTGGTATATTAAAACTAACGTTAACAATGTTTGACAACTTTGCTGATATAAAAGTAAAGTTTGTTATCTCTCATTATCAGTTGAGTTGAGTTCAAACGCGTTGATCAAAATGTCGATTCTGCTGTGTTGTAAAGAAACGCAGAGTTGGTTAGTTTATTGATGTGAGTAGATAGTCTACGTTTGTTCTACCGCAACTATAGGGAATTCAACGTGTTAGAGAGAGAGGTACAGGAAATTCAGCATGTCAGAAAGAGAGAGCGCTATGAGGTTACTACGCAACCGGTCTTCAGATGCGCCAGATCCGACAGTACCACCAGAGGATGCTGCCAGAGCAGAAGGTCCTTAAGGTCCCTCAGATGCATCAGGTCTGACAATACCCTCTGGTTGAGCTGAGAGACATGAAGACCGGTTGCACGCTGAATTTCCTATACTTGTCTCTAACATGTTGAATTCCCTATAGTTGCGGTAGAACAAACGTAGACTATCTACTGATGTGAGTGGCCTTATAGATATCAAATAATTTCTACAACAGTTGAATCAGGTCAGTGTGCACGATGTATGCAGGAAAATGTACACTGTGATGTGGGATAGTAAGGTAGCCATTAGAGTATCTCAATGTTGGGAAGATAAATAGTAGATACTTTCAACAACAAATGTATTCACTGATACATGTTTTCTATAATACAATAAATCGATAACTTATCGATAATGAATCAAGAATCGAGAATAAATGACGAATCAAGAATGACCCCTCTCAAAGAGATAACAACCTATATATGCAAACCCAACAATAAACATTTCCTGACCTGGGCAACGGTCCGCATTCAACCTGTCGGCGTTACCTTGCTTTATCACGTTACGTATAACTCACGTCTCAACCTTTAAATTGTAACTAATTTAATGAACTACGATATATTATTATTTAAGGTTATTCTATGTGGCCAAAAAGGCATTACAACACAGTGGCAAGTAACGTTGCAGCATCTGTTCGTCCTGGTTATCATAAGACTCCCGAACCGTCGTCATCGAGAAGGTCAAGAAGCTCTTTTGGCTCTTCTGGCTCCTCTAATCTTCAGAACATTTGTTTGCTCTGTGGTGACGAAATCACTGAGGAATTTCTGAAACTTCAAAAAATGGCTATATCACGTCTGACACTCCTCCATAAAGTGAAGCTTTAAATGTCAGGATGACCATCCTAGAAGCAGCTAATCGTAGAAGAGATGAATGAGAACAATAAAGTAAATGATCTAGAAAAGAGGCAGAGGTGATTGTCGTAGATCGCAATATATCTCAACTCCATTTAACCGTGGAAAGTTGGAGTGATCGCCCGGGTTTGAGATGTTTTGGCACCCGTTCCCAGGGTGCGACACTACCTCTGCCCTTTTCTGGTACGGGAAAAACAAATTGTGGTTCGCTCTTCAGAAATATCTCGAACTGATAACCATCGCAGAACAATTTTTCCAACCAACTAAGATCCACGAGACCATAGCAGACGCAGGATAAAAGTGCCTCATAGCTCTGTACAGAGGAGACTACAGGGTAAACAATCTACGTAGCCCGTGATACAAATTTTGCCTAACACGCTTACTGCCAACAGAAGATATAGCATTTCATACTTACCGAATTTACTATCAGATTCAGAAATGATTGGGGGTTGGTAAAAACAGCACTCAGTGAGGCTGGATAAGAACTGACCATGGGCTCATACCTACTAAAATGGTGGTCTAAGCAATATCCCCAAACCTTCTCAAATTTCTTTCCTGTCGTTGTAAGAAAGGATGTATCGGAGGCAGCTGCACATGTCTGAAAGCAGGACTCAGATGCTCTTCCATGTGCAAATTGTGCTCTGGCGTTTCCTGCCACATGTTCAGGAAAGTGTGACGTTAACCAATTAATTGTACCACCATAATGTATTTATAAAATGTTCCGAACCGGATGGGATTTCTTGTCGGCCCATAAAACCGAGATAAATGAACGATAGCATCCAGATTAATTGCGTTTTAGCCAACCAAGAACGTGATGCAGAGTTGGATTCTTTTAATCTCAGTTTCAGTACACGACACAGTAGAGTAGTAAACCACGAAATTCAATAATATGAAACGTTTTTTCTCTAAAATAAATTAATTTGTATAAAACGCATCGCCATTTAATTTAACGAGACGCTGAATAAATACATAAGCAAAAATCATACGCACTGACAATAGCAAAAAGGTACTAACGTCTATCTTCGTTATTATTGGTCCAAATTGAAGGCGGAAACCGGTATTGTATTTGTGACGTAAAATAAATACATAAAGAAAATCATCCGTAGCAGCAATAGTAAAAAGGTACTACACTGTAAGTAGATAAGCTATGACAGTTCTGGCGCACTCCATATGGAAGTTAACATGGGAAATCGCCAAAATCAATTTTTGGCTCATTCAAGGCCTGTTAAAAGTTGTTCAGAGACTCGTCTATAGTCTATTTAGATATTATTTACGCCGCGTCAAAACAATTGCTCCCACCCGACAACAGCTTACGTGGCATTTCATTTCGCTCCTATTGGTTGATCGGTCGTTAATCATTCAAGACGACGCACAAATATTTTTGTCAGAGTCGAATTAAGTTCAGTTGGGTTTTCGCAGCGATTACACAGCGCTTATGGATAATTAGAAACGGCGTTTTGATAGTATTCACGACGCTGGTTAGTTTGGACATTTTGTAGGTTTGATTGTCTATTTTTCCTTATAAAGTTTTTGGATGTACATATATTCCAAAATTATATTCTTTTATTATACATTTTTGCAAGATGAAAAAGTAAAATACAGCCCTGCTAAGCATCCACGTGCTTTTGTTTACATCTGGCGTAAATGAAATCGGAATAGACTATAGGAGGGTCTGATGACGTCGCGAGTGACCTTTAATGAGCCAAAAATTACCAGCTTATCTACTCTCTTCTAGCATTCACTTATTGTGGATTGTCTTACGATTTTCTTCTTGTGGACTTCTTGGACGTTTTTTATTAGTGACTAATTTCCAGTTATTTAATGGTCTGAATGGTAAATATGATTTGATTTGGTGTGTATTGATTAGGTGGTTGGTATTGATATTGTGTCTGTAGCTGTTGTGGTTGTTCTTTATACATCTAAAGTTGCGTATCGCACGCCGCTGGTTGGGTTGTACAGTATCCGGGTTTAATGATCGGTATTGGATTAAAGACAGTTAAAAAACATATTTACTAACCTTTCTTTACTTTCAACATCTGCTCTAATTTGGTAGATAAGCTATGATAGTTATGGCGCGGTTCTTATGGAAATTAACATGGGAAATCGCAAAGGTCCATTCTGGTAATTTTTGGCTCATTCAAGGCCACTCTTGACGTCATCAGACATCATTAGACGAGTCTCATAATAATTTTTAACAGGCCTCGAACAGCTTTTAACAGGCCTTGAACAGCTTTTAACAGGTCTCGAAGAGCTTTTAATAGATCTCGAACAGCGCATCAAACCTAATAAGCGGATCAAACCTGATCAAAAGTTGTTCGATACCTGTTAAAAGCTGTTCGAGACCTGTTAAAAGCTGTTCGAGGCCTTTTGTTAAAAGTTGTTCTGATACTCGTCTAGTGGGATCTGATGACGTCACGAGTGACCTTGAATGAGCCAAAAATCACCAGAATGGACCTTAGCGATTTCCCATGTTAATATCCATAAGGAGTGCGCCAGAACTGTCATAGCTTATCTACTATTGTATTATAAATGTGACTTACATTACATATAATGGCAAAAAGGCACTAACGTCCAACTTTGTACAACATTCATATTAAATTTTAAAGAATTATCAATAGATTATTTTTTATACATTGACTGGAATTTGGAACAGTGTGTTTACATTGTATAAAAAAAGGTGGATTCTCAATTTCTACCTTGTCATCCTAGATCTATAAACTCTGCCCTTTCGGTTACTTGGTGTTTTTTTTGCTACCGTTTTATTTCTTTTATCATCCTTAACATCAATATTTTCTTTTTTACTTTCATTTTCCTAGATTCTTCTTGTTCAGATAAAAATATGTGAGTGTAAACAAAATATTAAAAACTACTTTATTTCGAAATCTACTATTTCGCAATTGCGAACGAACGAAACATACTTTTGCCATGTTTGTTTGTATTTAGTCGTAACGAACTTGGAAAATATGTCGCTCGGGAAATATTTGATTAAATTTACTGTGTAGCATTTCGGAAAGTCGAAAATTTACTCCATTCTATATTCACGAATAAAATGAAAAAAATATCTAATGTAACATTAAAAAACAATTTCAGATCGATCGTAGTAGTTAAATATTAAAATTCTACTCAACTCTATGCATTGATGAGGCGATTAAGAGCTATAGTACAAAAGAAAAATATTATAAGTAGATTTTTCTTTTCATGATCGATTTGTTATTATAATGTTATTGAATCTAAATTAGGTTTTCAACAGACATTTATTTTATTGCTTTTCTTACATTAATATATTTTTTATTTCAATATCAATCAACAAATATGTACGAATAAAGTTTGAAATATATGAAGAAAATTCGCTTAAAGTTGCTGAATTTTTTACATAAATACTTATTTTACTTTCAATGTTTTTTTCAATAATTACAATTATATTTCTCAAAGAAAAATATCTTTATTATCTAAATTATTATCCTGTCAAAGCGAACAATTTGACAATAAATGTATTCATTCGTTTTTTTTTGTGGAGACAATATCAATCTTTCGAAATATCCAAGAGAAAACCACATTTTCACATTGGAGCAAAATAGCGGCGGAATTATTATTTTTTATTCTGCGACACTATTCTGCCAAATGACAGAACATTTTTCATCAAGCCACACGAACAATGCTTTTATTTCGAATCATCAAAAGAATAATGTACGTTTGTGGTTTGAATTTAAAATTATGTGTACTTTTGTGTTTTTACTCCCTTTCTCTGCATACAAAAAAAAACCATTTATATGTATATTTTTTCAATTGCTGGAATGTAAGTTTATTATACTTTAAAAACAAAATCATAATATATTACGTCGTTACTTCACCGTGACGTTCCAAATCCGTCATTTAATGTACTTGAGAGATTTGAGGATCATCCTCTCGAGATAAATGAGTCAGGATCATCACGTGTCGGGCAATTTAGCTCCTAATACCTTGATTCCTCTCCGACTGTACGGAAACGTAATGCTTCTGTCATAAATTAGATGGAAACATCGACTTACTTAGGATATTTGCTACTCTTCACTAATGCTCAGAACGTTACCTGAATACGAATAGAATGCTGAGATTCCGTTTCTTTCCCTTAACTCGCTTTTTATTACCGAAAACGAATTTTGAACAATTGTTGGCTAAATTTCAATATTGGTTCACAATTATCATAAAGTATTTATAATTCTGCTTTCTCTGCATTATTTATTTAAACATCTAATTTCTCTTAACAGGAATATTCTTATATGCCCGAAAAATGATATTCATGAAACTCCGCTATTTTGGATATAATCCGTTCATTTATTCTTAAAATATAAACTTCATGAACCACTCAATATATCGTTATAAAAGAAAGTTATTGTTATCTGGTAAAAAACCGATATCAATAAATGGCATACTCAAAGAGAAGAAACACACTTCCCCCACGTTTTTATGACACCAAGGAAGCTCTATCACCGACCACATTCTGCTCACAGATAGATCCAGAGGTCAGGACGATGATAGATGCTTCATTGGTGCCTCTATAACTTTCGATCACCAAACTCTCATGATAGAAACCACATTCCACCAAGAATAACCTAATATAACCACCAAATGTTGCCAGTTGACTGTAACATGGACGTTTATACCTGGAAATCTCCATTAGGGATAACATCTCCCAGGCCCTTGATGTTGCTGTCTCCCAAATCACCATAAACACAGTGCAAAAACTCCTCCCTTCCAATATATTCTCCAACATTCAACGGAAACGCCAAGCTAAAACCGAATGGAATAGGTTAGATCAACAGCCACAAACAAGAAAAATGAATCTAAGTTATCTCTAACCTATACCACAAGGACGGTTCCAGGTCCTGGAACAAACTTCGCATCCTTACTGGTTAAAAGACCAAGTCATATTCCCGCCTCCAGATGAATGGATACTTCCCTGTGCAGAAGACCACTAGTTTCAAAGGTTACCTCCAAAACAACCCTCAGAAATCCCCACAACCCAAAATTCAATCCCCATTTCCAAAATGACATAAATATACTTCTCGTAAACATCCTCCTACCTCCCAATCCTCCCAACCAAGACCTGATTCTCTCTCCCTTCACCCCTGATGAAATAGCCTAGGCTTGGCAAAAGGGAAATAATTCTACCCAAGATCCTGATCATATCAAATATAAGGCTTTCTAGTTTCCATTCTTCCTATCCTCACTTTCCTCGTGAACGCCTGCCTTCAGCACTCCTATTTTTCTATTTGCTGGAAAACATCCCATACAATTATGATCCCTAAACCCCATAAAGATCCCACATCCACAAATGTATACAGATGCATATCTTTGACGAAAATTCTAGGTGAGCCTTTGAGAATTTATTTAAGGATCAAATCTGGATCTTTCTGGATGAAATGGGAACGATCCCCCAATTTCAACATGGATTTATGTCTGGACATTCTATCCAAGATGCACTAATGAGACTCCGCACACAAGTATCCAAATCTATCAACCTTCTTTTTAATGTTCAAAAAGCGTTTGATCAAGGCTGGCATGCCGGACTTATTCGAAAGCTTTGAAACATGGAACTTCCTCTCCATAATAAAACTCATCCACTCCTACCTCAAAAATATATATGTCCACATCAAAGTTAAAAGCTGACCGCTTTACGGTGCAGGCCGGAGTCCCCCAAGACTCTGTGTTAGCCCCGTGCTTTACATCATCTATATGAATGACACTCCCCATCCCCTCATCTAGCCAAAATATTCAGCTTTACGCTGATGACACCGCGATTTTTACCACAACACCATCCATTAGAGCTCTAAACACCAAAATTCAACAACTTCTTAATCACTTCTCCCATTGGTTTAATAAATGGACGGTTACTCTACACCCCCAAAAAACCTCATCATCTTTAAGCAAACATCCACATCACTCCCTAAAAGTCAATCAATATGTTAATAAAATCAACTTTAAGTACTGGGGAGAGATGAATTTACCTATTTAGGAGTATACTTTATGCGTACTCTAAATTAGTCAACTGAAGTCCAAAAAACTCTTAACAGAGTTAGGAGACGGGTATCTCACATCAGAGGTCTGGGTGGAACGTTTGGGATGGATCTTCCGGGCGATTTCTTAGATCTTATGGAGGACGTACCTCTATGTATCAGATGAGCTTTTCCGCTGCTGACGCCCATGGACGCTACTCTCTCGGAGCCTAAATAAAATATCTTAGGTTTTTCTAATTCTTTCCTTTTCATATCAACAGCTCTCACAGAATCTCTGAAAAGAAGTAATTTACTACTACAGCAGGGTTTTAGAAATACATACACTATCAGGACAAATTACCGAGGAGGCTTTAGCAGGTATGCCACCGACTCTGCTTGCAGAGTGATCAGGGATGAGTCCTGTAGGTGTCTGTAAAAGATTCCCACCTCCACAACTCAGAACAATAGTTGTAATACAAAAAAAAAATAATAACCAAAGAATACTACAAACAATTACATCTTCAGGTCCTCTTAGCCCAAAATGTGTTTCATGTTTTGGTAAAACTAACGGTAATAGGCAATAGGTAACTGAAATATTTATATATTTCCAGTGAATAATTACTCACAGATTAAATACTACTTCTACATCACTAAATCTTTTTAGAGAAACAGAAAGATCGTTATAGTCTAATTGACGCTCAAACATAAGTTTCGGTAAAGATGAGGGAGGGGGATGAGTACCAATTTAACTTTTAACTAAAACTAAGGATCGACGCCTTAGACGCATCCTGTTTATTTTTGTTATTATGTAAATTTTTCCTAACAGCTATGATCGTATATATGAGTAGTTAGGATCCACGATGTGTTTAGAAATCGTAGTGAAAATAAGCAACTAACCACAAGGGTAAAATTCCTTCAGCCCTGTCCCATTTCTTCCGCATAGACATTTTCTACACATATGTTGAACTACGTCGGGTAGAAAAAGTGCTATGCTGTCTTTTAACCTTACCCACGACAAAAACTAAGTTCCTTATAGGGTTTAATCTCATACTCCCTTTTTCTCTCTCTTTCTTGTAACGCACTTCGGTCGTCACGGGTCACTTTGGCGCCTTAGTCCAGGTTTCGGATTGCCTCGGGCGCCACCTTTCGTTTATAGTGTGAAGTCCACTGCACGAGCAGCTTCAGTAGAGAAATAAATACTCCAGGGATCGTATCAAGACCCTTAGCAGCCAAAAGGGCGGTCTTTACTTGTCCTACTGGGTTGAGTTACCTAGGTATTAGCTGCTGGAATAAAACAATAAGATTCAGTAAAACTTTTATTCATACCAAAACTCCTGCGAAGAAAATGGTGCAACAGTTTTTTTCTCGGACGGTACAGGCAACGTATTCCGGGCTGGCGTGGAGGTCTATGACGGTTCTGGACTCCGGTTATAATCGGTTTCAGCTTGACCTATCTCTAAAGGTCGCACTGCCACTGCTATTCCAATTGGGACGGCTGCCACTGCAGCTGACTGATAATTCTACTCCAGTGCCGTACGCGATTTTATTTATATATGTTAATTATTACGGAAAAAAGTAATTTTGTTACACTCTCCTTCCCTATTTTTCATTATTTTTTTTCCTATTTTTCATTATTTTTTCCTCTATTTTTCATTATGTTTTCACTTATTTTTAATATTTTTTTCCCTATTTTTTATTATTCTTTTCCCTATTTCTCATTATGTTCCCTATTTTTGATTATTTTTTTCCTTATTTTTCATTATACTTTTCAATATTTACCAATATTTTTTTCCTTATTTTTCATTATTTTTTTTCCTACTTTTCATTATTGTTTTCACTATTTTTCATTATTTTCTTCCCCATTTTTTAATATTTTTGTTCCCATTTTTCATTGTTTCCGAGATTCCAACTTTCTCAACAAATTTCGGGAAAATAGTTTACTATTTCAGTCCTACATTTACGTATTTTTCTTTGAATATCTTTCACGGTTTCAGAGATATCGACTTTTTAAAATAATGAAATTTCCGGAAAAACATCCCGGGATAACCCACAAGAAATTTTCCGATTATTTCGATTTTCAGTACTTCAAGGTATCTTTTCCCAAATTTGAAGCGATTTGCTCAAAAATTACGACCTGCAGCGTGTTTCCTGTGAAACTAGAAAAAAGTGAGAAAAACCCGGAAAATCCCGTTTATTCATTTTCTGATTCCGTTAATTTTCTACTAAAACTTAAAAGATGGTGATAATTTCAATGTCGATTCATTGAAGCCTTCCAAAGTTATGGCCTTTTTAAGCTTTGGGTACGACAACCAGACAGACACACAGACCACAGAAAAAATTAAATTGTTCAGAATTCGATGGGGATCGTTTTTCCGGTTTTCGCTTAGTTACGAAGATAGCGATTTCTTATGGGTCGTAATATGCAACTCCCTATGTTATTCTTACTGATGAATAATAGCGTCATTTAATATCGTGATTGGGCAACAACGGTCTCTGACTTGGCAGGATTTGTATCGTTTATTTTTTGATATTACACTTGTTTCTTTTTCTTTTTGGTAGAATCAACATTATCATTTAAAACATAGAAAATAGACTGATTTGTGGAACCTACGTGTAATTTGTATCCTCATTTATACAGAGCTTTAGTTAATTAACGCTATGATAAATTGTGTTTTATTAGTTTTTCAGGGTCATAACTAAGATAAATAAATATCTACGACTTCAAAGAATTATTATCAACCTCTCATCTTTATATATTTTGGAATATTATAAAGACAAAAATATTATTCAGGCAAATTGTTGTTTTAGATTTCATCATAGTTTATCAAATCTGCATATGTAAATGTTTGTTGTTATCTAAGCGGTAATTAGAGGTCGGATTAATTTAAACCCACCAACATGACACTTTGATGTATAATTGCAAATTTTCGGTTCCGTTGTTTATGTTTACATAGGTAACTTTGACCGCCAGAAATTGTTTTAAAAGATTTAACGTTTGTGTTAGAGCAAAATCAAATTTAACATCATATTTTACTCGACATGTTATGAATTTCGTAAAGCTCAATAATAAAGTTTAATAAGAAAACAGCTGTTTATCATTTACGCAATTTCAAGCAGCTCTCTCGCATATTTTGAGTTAAGTTTCATAACTATGCTAGGTAGACAGACACACAAGAAACGTTATTGCGTTGATTATTAAATGAAGAGCAACGTAAACTTTATATTAATGGAATTAATTATACATTTAAGTGCCATGGAATATAACATGTGGGGTGAATACAAAACAATGCAAAACTTAATTATATAAATAACAGATCGATAAATACACGCGAAAACATAAATACTTTAAGGAAATGAAAAATATTATCTTACAATGTTTCAAATCTCGTTTTGTACCCAAAAATTTTACTAGTACCGGATTTGCGTCACAAACAGATTTCTGCTAATTTGTATCCTAAATTAGATTAATAAATTAAAATCTGAAGAAAATCCTTACCCTAGATTGCGATTTGAACCTTAGACGTCATATTACCGTGATAAAATTTCTTACAAATTTCGACACAAATTTAGAAAAGATCTGCATTGGAGTCTGACCTTGATGCCATCAATCTATTATTATCCAATTATTATTATTACTATTATCCACATAACATTTTTACTCGATCTCCAAAACTTCGCCGTTTCTCAAAAATTCTAAAACCATAGTGACCTTTGGATTGGCCAAAACGTATAAAAAAATTTAGAGCGCAATAAAAATACAAAAATGGGGTCGAAAAGGAAAAAATTTTGCAAAATCGAATTTTTCGACTAAAAGTCGCATTATGAATTAGATTGCTTTCTTATTTTATTTATTTTAAAAACATGTGTTTACATTTTTGTATTGGAAATGTATTTTTTATAAAAATGCAAAAATCGGGAAAAATAGAAAAAATAGGAAAATGATAGGAAATTCTAAAGATGCTCAATCGGTGGTGCACCGTTTCAGGACTTCGGCCCATCGAGCGAACATTTTGTATGCTGTGAAGCATTGGCGCTACTTAGGCTACTTTTGCGATCCTGGCCAAACTTCTCCAATACAAGTAGATCACTATTATACATGATCTGACGCATTTTTTTTTAATTTAATTTGCAGTGTAAAAAAGTTTATACGTTAAAAACTTGATTTTTATGGATCGTTGTGGGGCGAGTACCGGAATGGTTTGTGCGCTACTGACCAAACTTTTCATATACATGTAGGGGAAAAGTTTTCCCATGCAAACCACTTTAATTTGTATGGCGAGTACTGGAAAAGCCGGTCCGATCCTGCTCAAATTCAATAGGGTTCTTCCTTGGACAAAACTAACTAGGTAAAGTGAAAACCGGAACTCGGTCAGAGCTTTTGTTCAAAAGTTACAATGTTTACATCTAGACAGACATTCAGACAGACCTTCAGACGTCAGGACAGGATTTTTTTTTTGCATTTTTGGACTCAGGGAGCTCGGAGACGTCGAGAAAAGTGATAAAAATTGGGGGTAAGAAATTTTTTTCACAATCATGAAACTAATACTGAGGCTTTTAGGCCTCAGTAAAATAGTTAAAAAGTGGAATATAGGAAAAAATTAAGAAAAATATTTTCCCCGGACAAAATTCGATAATAGGAAAAAATAGGGTAAAATAGGAAAATGTTTTTCCTCCTACTCCTATAGAAAGTACACACTTTCCTCATATTAGGGAGGAATCATACTTCCCTCTCTAGGGCTTATATTCTACATTTGGTACGGAACCCTAAATGTGCGAAGTCCGACACGCACTTAACCGATTTATTTTGTTAAAGTAACGATAGCCTAATTAAATCTTTAGTAGCTCCATGCATTTGGAAGATACAGGACGATTATTGGAAACTATCGAAAACTGCAGTTAATAAAAATATAAAATAATTTTATAAAAACTTTTGATAGATATAATATTGAAGAGTTTAGTGGCGCACAAACAAAGAAATTAGTAAAAAAGTAGGGAGAAATGAATGGGGGAAAGGTAGAAAAAAACATTGAAACAAAGTAAAGAGGTAGAAAAAGTAAGGGCAAATGTAGTGCTAGAAAAAAAATGGAAAAAACATTTTTTAAAAAAGTAAGGAAACAGGTGGGAAAAAACTATGAAACATAAAAAAATCACTAAAATAGTGAGGGAAAAAAGACAAGGAAAAAGTGAAGAACAAAAATACCCTGGAAACACATAAATTAGTAAAAAAGTAGGAAACAAAGAGTGGGGAAAAAAGTAGTGGTTAAATAAAATAATATATTGGATATTGTGAAGCATAAAAAAAAATTGTGAAAAAGTAGAAAAAAAGGAAGTGAAAAAAAAAGAAATCAATATTTTCCCTGCCATCCACTACGGAAGAATCAAATCAATAAAGCTCATGCATCTTATTTTTATATGACTATCCTCAAACAATCTTTCCCCACTCGTTTCTCCTTTTTTAACAAGAAAGAAAACAAAAAAGAAATGGTTGAATAAAATATTATATTGTATATGGTAAAACATTATGAAACAGTAAAAAAGTAGGGAAAAAATAGTGGGGAAAGAGAGGGAAAAATCCCCACAAAACATTGTGGGTCAATAAATCTAGCTCAGAGTAGGTTAGGAAAAAAAAGTGGGGAGAAAAGAAATGAAAGAAAAAGCAGTGAAGGAAAATTGAAACAAAAAAGTCGGGAAAAAATTGTAGGGGAAAAAGTTTGAAACATAAAGAAAACGGTAAAAAGTAGGGGAAAAAAGTGAAGGTAAGTGAGGGTTAAAAAATGGAAAAAAATCCCCCACGACCCACTCCAAATCACTGAAGTCAGCTTAGGGTATGTTAGAAAAAAAGTGGGAGGAAAAAAAATGAAGCAAAGAAATTATTAAAAAAGTAGGAAAAAGGGAGTAAAGGGGTATACCGGGTGTAAATGGCCCTTATAACTTTTAATCGGGTTAATAGAATTATACCAAATTTTGGTAGATTATAATAGAGCTAATTTTGGGTTTTTTTAAATAAAAATTTCTCTGTGCATGTACTGTGCGATTTTAAACATAACACATCGTTTATTAGTAATTAGTGCTTATCAAATGTGAATTTGCAAAAATTGTGGCAAACAGATAATTCCTTTTATCAAATAATATTTTTGAAATTCTTAATACTACTGATTAAAAAAAAACAACTTACCACGAAATAATGTATATATACCAAGCGGCATAACCAATATGGCTACCATTAAATCGGTGACAGCCAACGACATCAAAAAATAATTAGTGACATTTTGAAGTCTCCTCTCCCAGCAAATGGCCAAGCATACCAAAATATTACCAGCGGCGGTACCGACCACTAATCCCAATGCCGATAACGCCCACCAATTATTTTCCTCCTCTTCTTCTTCCTCATTAAGCCTAGTCCAATTCGAGCAGTTGCAAATTGACGTGGTTGTATAGAAATACAGGGTGGTGTTTAAGAAATTCGCTTCGGTAGATGTCATGTTGATGTGATACCTGGAAAAAAATTAATTCAGACTACTTCACTGGTTCTTTTAAAAAGTAAAGTAGATTAATTGGCCGTTTTTTATGCGGGAAAAAATTAAGGTTTTTTTTTTCTTTATTTTCGTCATAATGTAACCGGCTTCTCTCGCTGATAAAAGTAATAACTTCATTTTTAAAAGCTCGCCTTCGGGTCGTCGCAGATAGCGATTATATTAATGACCTGTGGCTTATTTTATTACTGACATACTTTTCTGGAAGAAAAAGAAGTCCTTCAGCTGAAAAATATGAGTTTTGTCTAACATAATTATTTCTCGCGATTCGTTATTCACTAAAACTGTATAAAAATATATGTATTTATTCCAGGTCTGTGATTGTGACCCATTAAATCAAATTGACTGGTCTATAGTTATTTTTTGTGATTATAGGGCTGAAATTTGGGCTTTCAACTTTATCATCAATCACGGAGAGAATTTATGCCGCGTTGAAAATAATATTTCGAGCTTAAATTTAAATATGACGCACTATCTACTGAAATCGATACTTAAATTAATAAATCTGTTATTCAATAATATTTTTTAATTGACATTTGATATTAAATTACATTATTCACCAATAACAGTATTTATTAGATATTTACTTAGTTGATATATTCATAGTCAAGTTAACAAAATATGTTTGGGAACATTAAAGTAAATTACCTAATATTACTTTCGCATTACAATAGCAACATAATACTTTCTAACATATTATTTTTACTTTCTTGATACTCTACCAATATAATACTTTCTTATCAATAACACTTTTAGAAATTATAGTAATGATATTTTAATTTAAAAACGTAATAATAATTCTCACGTTGATTTCCTGTTGGTGGCAAATAAGCGAGCCCACGTTGTATATTTATTAAACATAAATGAAGGACTTCGAACATAATTTCAGGGTCTCTGTTTAAAAAATCCGATATTATTTCAAAGAAAGCATGCGTAGTAGCCTTAGCAAAAGGACACTTGTTTCTATCTCCTTTATTAATGGTTATATTTTAACAGAAGAAACGTCATTCGATTTGAAACATGAATGCAAGTAATCACCATGCGCTGTAGTATTGACAAACGGGCACTAGCTTTTAACTGTTATTATTATAAACTTTAACGTCGCATTTTGTAATTTTTTTCTGTAATAGTAGCGTGTGTGAGTCGGAGAAAAGGCTGAAATATGGAAATATTTTCAGCCAGAACAAGAATACCTTCACCCCCCGTTTTCGATGATGCTGAAAACGATGGCGGCGTTATAATTTCTCTTTGACATTGCCCAATCCCGCAAAATGGCCAAAAATCACCCCCTAGAGTGGTTAAACGCGCTTCAAGAATTTTCCTTGCAGAGAAACACAATCTTCCCCCCGTTTTCTAGGACGATGAGCACGGTGTTGAATATCGGTTCCGATCCCTTCCAACCCCTCCACCGGCCAATATTCGCCCCAGAATGAGGTACATTTTTATATCTTTTTAAATATCAGCGGGAAACATTCCTCCCCGTTGTCGAGGATGCTGAGCACGGTGGTGATGTTGGATGTAGCGTCCGAACCCTTCCAACCCCTCCACCGACCAATAATCGCCCCAGAGAGGGTCACTTTTCTTATATCCGCCGCAAATGTATATGTATTCAGTAGACCTGCTGTCGGTATGTAATGATATTTTTCCAGCTGGATGGTCAAGAAACACCGTTACAACCAAGAAGAGAAATGCGATTATTTTTCCCAAACACAGAATCCTCGAAGTCGGAGAGAAATATATTTGGTGCTAGTAAAGGAGCAGCAAGGCTTCTGCCCCATTCCCCATGTTAAATCGCATAAGAAATCGCTAAGGTCCAGTCTGGCAAAATTTGTCCATACCAAGGTCATTCGTCTAAGCGATGACCAAAATTTCTTTTCGATATTTTTCTATAGAACGTTTTTCTTTGGTGCCGTTCTTTGTCAACCGGATTCACTATAGTTGGAAAATACTTGCAGTATGTATTCTGCTGATCTGAATCCATCAGTATCTGTTTCGTTCCGATATGGTGTCTGTGTCAAATTTACTTTTGCGACTATGTTGAATTCTTTAGCAATGTCGTGTTTTTGGCAACTTTCTTCAAATATATTTGTCTCAAATTTGGAGATTGGATTTGGTGATTCAATCTTCGATTATCCTGCATATTATCCTTTTTTATAACACTTACACTTGTATGTGCTGAGGTAGGAGGTTTATAGCGACTATCGAACACATTATTATGCTAGACTAGCTATAGATCTTTGAGAAATTGTTCCTCATTGTTGCCAGACTAGTTTTTCTACTTCAGGCCACAGATTTATAAGTGACGATGGGTCTATCGCAGGATTTTTAGGCACACCTTTAGACCTTTTGTGGCCTTCCAGATTCATCAACTATTTAAGCAGTTTTATCTGCGATCACAACAGATAGATGCTATAACTTTTGATCACCAAACACTAATTATCGCCACCTTTTTCTTTGCTCCAATCAATCGCCCAAGATTGGATTTAAAGAATAGAGTAATAAAGTATTATTGGAATTATTTGTTTCCAAATCTCAATAGCATTGTAGGCCACGCCCCCTTTCCAAGATGGCCGCTTGATGCAACAACTTTTAACAGGTCTCTAACAGCTTTTGATCAGGTTTGATCCGCTTCTTGGCCTCAAACAGATTTTAACAGGTCTCGGACAGCTTTTAACAGACCTCGAACAGGTCTTGAACAGCTTTTAACAGGTCTCGAAGAGCTTTTAACAAGTCTTGAACAGCTTTTGATCAGGTTTGATCCACTTCACATCAGGTTTGATCTGCGTACCTGTTAAAAAACTATTCGATGCCTGTTGGAAATCTATTAAAAGCTGTTTGAGACCTTTTCGAGGTCTGTTAAAAGCTCCTCGAGACCTGTTAAAAGCTGTTTGAGACCAAGAAGCGCCATCTATCGGGTTATAAATGACAACATGAATAGAAAATGGCTGAAAAGACGTGTATTAAAAATGGTGGTCCGTGCATCGGGTAGTATCTTGGAAAGGAGGCGTGGCTTACAATGCTATTGAGATAGGAAATTTTCCCACGCTCAAGTGCCCCGACCCCTACTAATATGAGAGTTTTATAAAAATAGTTTTGCATATAGAGTTAGAAATTAATTATAATAAATCTATTTTACATAAAAATAGTAGGAAAGTATTTTTTTTAGTTAATAATTCAAAAAGTTTAGTTCCTTATTTAAACTGC
This sequence comes from Neocrepidodera transversa, assembly GCA_963243735.1. Lineage (NCBI taxonomy): Eukaryota > Metazoa > Arthropoda > Insecta > Coleoptera > Chrysomelidae > Neocrepidodera > Neocrepidodera transversa. Next base: position 9,359,976 of record OY725353.1, on the reverse strand, counting down.
CAAATCATCTCAAGCTGTTTATCAGCGACAACAGAACAAAGTAAACAATCAGTTCTAAGAGTCTTAAGCAAAGAAGGATTATACCCATATCACATCACTTTCGTACACATTTTACTTCCAAGGGATCTTTCACAAAGTTACAATTTCGCTGATGTATTCTCGATAAACGTAAGAGAGAGTAATTTATTTATCAATGTCTATAAGAAACAGCCATTGATTATTTATACTATATTCAATAAAATATTTACATATAGGTTGTAGTTGCAATTTATTGAGTTACTGGTATTGAGTACGTAAAAGAGAATAATGTTATAGATTCAATTAATTAACCTCGGTGATCTTAGCTCCCGGCCAGCCAACTCCAAGCTTATACCGAGATAATCTTGGCTTCCGGCCGGCCAGCTTCAAGCTGCACTTTTCCACCACGGTCAAATAATTTCACAAATTCATTCAGCCGATTCTCGCTTGCTTCGATCGAAATATTGGCATTGGATCAAGAACCTGTACAAATGTACAAATAAAACAGTTTTTTTTTCATTTTGATATCTTTACTAGTTTCTACGCCACAAACCGCGGGAAAGTAATTGGCCCACCCTGTATATGATATAACTAGATCTAGGTCGCTTTTGTCAAATTGGACTTTGATTGTTTATTTAGCATTAGTTCATGGAATAATTCCTCTAGTACTTTTGTATGCGTTTTTGTGCAATCTTATTCATGTATTGATATGTTTGGTTTGAATTTTCTGGTAGCTGTTTTGTAAACTGTGCTTCAAACGTTCATTTTCATAATTGTTCTAAGAATTTATTTTAGTGCTAACGATTCGTTTGTTCGCCTCTCCAGGGCAAACCTCTTCTTCGGTGCCCCTGATATCTCCTTCTGATCTCCTGGTGCGAGCGTTTTTGGTTTCCAAGTTGGATGTCCACAAGTGGAACGGTTTGTTTTTGGTCATCCTTGTAATTTGTTTTAGTCCTTTTCTGTAAGTATGTCGATGAATCAAAGTTGATGTGGACGAATTATGAATATTAGTATTTATAACTGTTGGAAGAATAGTAGGCGACAAACGTGTTAACATCAATCCAGAATTTCGAAGGACCAATCTTCTTGGGTAGAAGTTAAACCAATATGAATGTTGAAATGAAAATAGACTTCTCTCTCAGTTAGTTTTGGAGAACCATAAGATGGATTTGCAGTTGAAGTCGTAGAGACCTCAGCAATGTCTTAGGGCTGCAGGGCTGCGGGTATCTTTTTGGAGATGACCGTACTTTTAACATTTATAATATCTGAAAACTGATGTGGTCGTTAGCGCTGAGCAATTTACTTTATCTTCTGTTAAAATGTCTTTAGCAGCTTCAGGGCAGATATCTATTACCAAGTGGGTATAATGTTTGTCCCGTGGCCCAAAACTCGATACAATTTATGTTGTCGTCAGGCACTCTTCCATGGATTTTTTCTTTGATTGTGGACTCTTTTTCTTCTGAGATTACTCCATATATGGCTACCCAAAGTCGAAGTATCGTTTGACAAAATTTATGTTTATTCATTTTGCTCCTGTTCTGAGACTTTGTTATTATTTTTTAGTATCCTGTCTGGGTTGATTCCAGCACCTTCTTTGTGATTGGGAAACGATTAAAGCATCCTTTGATTTATAGGTGATTGATCTGCCTGAACTCGTTTCTACTTTTTTATATTTGTCTGTTGTCCCTTGGGAAGTTGTTACGGCGTACGTGGGTGATCTCTATATTATCGTTTATTTTCGTTATGAAAAAGTTTGTTATTTCATTTTGTGCCTATTTTGTTTATTTTCTCGTGAGTGTATCGAACGTACTTGACAGTTATGAATTATATGTTCTTTCTTGTGGCATTATTAAACGCACCTTACAGATAACTATTTTCTAAAAACTATTTTTAACAATATTAACAATTATTTTTTAAATTAATTGACACACTATATTTTATTCTGATTTTTATGGTTTAATATGAAACCAGAACAAAAATCTTTATTTAAATTTAGTTAAATCGTACGTACGATTTGGTAATTTTATATCGGCTATAAATTAATCACTCAGTGTTTATTAGTAAAAGAGTATTAAATAGATTTGTGGTTTTCATATAAACGATAAAATGTTGCTTGATTACAAACAGCGGGTGTCAATTGATGTTGAACCCACTCATAAAAAATAAACAAATATCAATTTTATCGCTGGGAAACAGTACTAATAATTTCTGACGTATTATGTTTTTCTACCTACTCAACTTTTAAGGATAATTAATTGTTTTATAAATTTTTAGATTGCTCCGAAAATAAAAATACATAGATTCTACAAAAAAAAAATATTTATTAATGGACTTATATATATATAAATCAGTGTTTGTTTGGATCCTTTGTCTTTTGACGATGTGTCTGCCCTAAGGGCGTAGGGCCTGAGCCGGAAGGGACCCGAATTGCTGAGGCTGAAGCTAAAGAGAAATGGAACAAGAACTTTCTCTCTTGCTGTGTCACTGTCTCTGTTCGTTATCCTGCTTCTGTTATTGTTTAATATTAATGAGACGCTTAGAATTTCGCAAATATTTAAGAAAAAATTATATAAGAGAAGATCCGTGTAAAGTAAGCCTACACTGAGAAACAAGATGGAATTACATTACTTCAAACGATTTTGTAAGAAAATGTATACAGGGTGTACCGTTGAAAATTTGCTTCTAAAATTTCATAAATCAGACAGTTTTTGTATCGAGCGGACGATCATTCTTAAAGTCCGGTGACGTATTTATTTTTCCTTCACGCCACTTTACTCTTTTTACTGACTAAGTGCGTGTTTCTTCTTTTTAAATCTCTGAATTTGTTCTAGTATATGGTATGCTTTATTTTCTACTGGATTTGGTACTGCCAGTATTCTGCAATTTGCCATAGTAAACAACGCCCTGTATTCTGCAATTGCCAGTGGTAAACAACGCTCTATACTGTGCAATCTATCGTGGTAAACAACGCCCTGTATTCTGCAATGTACAGTAGTAAACAACGCCCTTTATTCTGCAATTTTCCGTAGTAAACAACGCCCTGTATTCTGAAATTTGCCATAGTAAACAACGCCCTGTATTCTGCAATTACCAGTGGTAAACAACGCTCTATACTCTGCAATATATCGTAGTAAACAGCGCCCTGTATACTGCAATCGGCAGTAGTAAACAACGCCCTGTATTCCGCAATCTGCAGTAGTTAAATAATGCCTTAGATTATGTAATTTGCCTTAGTAAACAACGATCCGTATTCTGCAATCTGCAGTAGTAAATAACATAACGCCCTGTATTCTGCAATCTGCAATAATAAACAACGTCCCCTATTTTGGAATTTGCCGTAGTAAACAACAGCCTGCAATTTCCAGTGGTAAACAACGCTTTATACTCTGCAATCTGTCGTGGTAAACAGCGCCCTGCAGTAAACAACGCCCTGCATTCTACAATTTGCAGTAGTAAACAACGCCCTACATTATGCAATCTGCCGTAGTAAACAACGCCCTGCAGTAGTAAACAAAGTCCTCTATTCTGCAATTTTCCATAGTAAACAACGCCTTGTTCTCTGCAATTTCCAGTGGTAAACAACGCTCTATACTCTGCAATCTGTGAAAATAAGTAAATACGAAGCTAGAGTACTTATTTACAATAGTTAAAAGGCATAGATTTCTTGATTTTGAAGAACAGGAAACCTTCGAAGTCCTAAATTAAACATTCTTGGGGGTAGTAGCTTTTATCAACTTCCCTTGACTTTGGTGGTTTCTTGGCTTTACCCAGCTCATTATATTACATCTTCCAGACTGTAATTCAAGTTTTTAGTTCGGGTTCAGTAGAAAATTCTTGTAATCCCCGTATGACAGAGTAATTTGTGAAAGTAAAAAAGTTTTGTACTATCCCAGCATACTGCAGAAGCACGAGATACTATATCTGACTTTTCAGTGAAATTCAAGGATAGAGGATAAGTTAAGCAGCGGTCAAGTTAAGCAAAAAACCACCCGGAGAAACGTTAGGGTCCTGGGGGTAAATTTTGGGCTAAATGTGGCCATTGGTCAGTCACGTAGACCCGAAATTGGGGAAAAATTACTCCCCTTGGGTGCCCGACAATTTGCCACCGCGAGAGTTATTGAGGAACGCTGGGGTCTGACGATACTTTTTGGCCCATATCTGAATCTGGATCAGTCGGATGGTTCCACAGGAATTAGAAAAAAAATATTCCCACCCGGGCCGACCATCTTGAATGAATTGGGACTTTGGAAACTTTCGTTTTCAACAATGTTGAAGAATATCATCACCACTAACCAAAAGTACACTTTTTAAAACACTCTACGTACGTTTCGCTAACTGTGTTAGCATCATCAAGAGTCGATGGTAAACTCCTCAATGGTTCTAAACACTTTATTAAAGGTCACGGTGAACAAGATCGTCTATGTTTGGTAGAGGCATTGAGAAGTGTGAATAATCTGTAATTGTGAGTTTATTTCCTATGGCGTTTGTCACAACCCATAACTGAGATTTCCAAGGAGACGAGTTTGGTTCAATGACCATCTCGACCAGGAATCATTCTATATCTTATGTTATGAATTGGATGTGTTCATCTTCGTCTGAGTATCGCCGTGATTTTGTGGCTATGGATTTACAGCCAGGAGTTACAAAAAATATTGGGAGGTTCAATTTTGTCCAGGATCAGACTAAAAGGTAATGTTTATTTTTATTTATGAGGATTTACATCTTTAAATCGAAAAGTAAGATTGCTTTTCTCCATTCCACTAACGACGAGGTTAAACAAGCTAGGAAAACGTGCTTCCTTAAATGGAATGGGATACCAGCAAAACAGATCTCCCTCAACCAGTACCGCTTTCAATCATTCATGAGGCCGGCTTAACATCAGCTCCCTTCCACCAACTGAGATCGCATCTGAACAGAATTCCCGGCGCATCTACTACAAAGTGCAGCAGTAGCTCGGGAATCAGCTGCTTCCTCAGAAGTGAGTAAAAACATGTAAGATACCCTGTTGCCAATTACAACAGAAGATTCACCAGAACTGGAGGTTCCACTGAAAACGATAGCTACACCAAGGATTGTGGTAGTGGCAAATGTAGTTGCGTCAAAGTAAGGTTAAACTGTACCACGGAAATTACCTCTACGGCGTGTCTGTTTACGACAAGGATGACGAGGAAGGTGACGTAGAGTCAATTCAGCAAGAATCACTGAGGATGAGGATGATTTAGACGATGAAACCTGGACAGAAACATCGCATCTAAAGAGGATTAAAACGTGATTCCAGAAAAGTTGAAAGTTGAATATGGAGGAAATTACGTATATTATGTATGATTTTTGAACCCATTGGTGTTATTCTCGGTCTTTCAGATTAAAATATCGATTTTCTTCTCCTTTTATTTATTTAAATATCTCGTAAAAATAAAATGTTTTATGTTTTGCCCATTTCGTTGCCGATACTTCGTCGAGTTTCCTCTACACCGACAGCTACTTTTCATAAAATACAGATTTTACTAAACCCCTTTCGGCTCGTTTATGGAAATATTGAAATTCCACATTCATTAATTCAAGCTGCTTCTTCTTGACAAAAATAAACCCTAAACGACCTGTCCCTTTTCCTTTTCCAATCCCCCTTTTCTCACACATCGCATCCGAGCACCACTTCCTGAATTTAATACTATGTAAAATTTAGACATTAATATCTATCCGCACCAATTTATGCACTAACCGGTAAAATTTGTTATGGCAACGTTCCATTAAATCCAGATACCTTCAGAAGCCATGCAAATATTTGATACTAATATTGAAGCGGATTTCATTTACTGTCCAAACACAGTGTTATTCCGATATCGATATAAAGGCCGATTTTCCTCTGGCGATATTTTAAATAGGGGATGAAATAATGTAATAAAAAAAAGGAAAATCACAGCAAAGAAAAATTAACACACATAAAACGTACTAATTTTAATTGGTTAATAACAGAATTATAACAGCAAATAAAATTTTAAATCATATACCACATTATATTTGAAAAAAAATTTATGCGGTGACTAGTTTCGACTTATAACCATCTTCATGCTATATACAAATATATTGTAATGAAATAATTTTTATTAGTTTTTTTAATTTTATAAACATAATTTTATTGTTAAAAAATATTTTAAATGATTTAATTGGTATATAAGAAATTCTAAATCAACAAAAAATCAATCAAACTGTTATTTTATAATTATAAATGAGTGTCAAGAATTCAAAAAATCTATTTATTTGTAATTAAAATAAATAAGGAAATGCAGGTAATCGCCGTTTTATATTAAACGCCAATCAGAGCGAGTTACGTCACTCCAGCATAAATATAACTGACTATATTCTGGATTATTTTTATGATAATTTAATCCGTTAATCTGTTGTTTTATTAACGTTCTGTGAATATAGCGAGTTAAAAATAAAATATTAGCCATGACAGACAGCCTCAATTTGCCAAAAATTGACACGCTCATGTTGGGTGCATTTCTTTCTTCGAACAAAGACTTTTGTTCAGCAGAATTTAGGAATGTAAAAATTTCCATGTAAGTATAAGGCTAATCCATAAGCAAAAATACAATAAAGAATTTCAAAGCTCTCAGTAGTTGTACTTTCTTCTTTCACTATACATAATGGTTAGATGACACAAATAACTATTGAACTAATCAATTAATAATTTTTTACAGATTTTCGTGGCTTTTGTATGGAGATGATGAAATTAGTCCAAATATGCACAGTAAATGTAAAATTTGCCCTGAACACAAAGTGCATGGAAAGTTGTATGTCGTCAACTTAATATTAAATGAAGAAGAGAAAGAAGTGATCTCAGTGCAGTATCATGACTGTGTTGGTTGCAAGGAAGCTATAAACATGTGTAGAAATTTAAATTAAAATTCCTACATAGAAGCTGCCCTTAGTGACCGCCTTTTCAATAATAATTAAATATTGTATTCGCTAAGTCTTAATCGGGCGTCTCCGATGCGTCGCGAACCTACACGAAATCTTTTATATATAACACGTATCGATGTAAAAATCGATCACTTTTTGTGAACAAGTTCCGGACAAGTCGGATCGCTCGCTATCCCAAGTCTGTATTCTGCTATTCTGTAACTATAATCGAGGATTATCGCGATGTTGCCACCTCTAACTTAACAAAATTCGCACTAATGTCTGAATAATTTATGCAAATATCTATATCTGTTGTGCCATTCTTTATTCGGATTGAAGCGGGAGAGATTTTTTAACAAACATTATTTCTTTTTGTGCATAATAAAATAGTGCTACCAATAGAAGAGTGTAGTTTTATTCAATCGAAACTATTTAACACAATAATATTTGTTGCTTCGGCAATTGGTCCTTCGAACTTTGCTCTTGTATCTAAAAACGCTGAACTTAAAAAAATGTACTACTTCTTTCTTCAATATGCAATAGCACTTCTAATGTTGTGAACCCATTGCAGAAGTGAAGAACCATCTTGCATTTCTGAGTAAATATGTATCATCAAATTACCTTTCAAAAGGCAGTCCTAGCTTACCATCAAATGGAAAAGTTTTGAATAGATTTTAAGAAGAGGCAACCTACTTATATCTGTGGTGATGCAAAAAGCATATCTATACATCAGCTTGTCTTAAAATGAAATGAGAAATCATGTGACACATTTTTAGATAAGATCGTAATAAGTGATGTTGTTATACTGAGAGTTGAGGAACAAACCAGAGATCATTCGTAAAGCAGCATGTGACATGAACTAAGACATGGCCGATTCACAGCCTCTCGGTAATTTAGTAGGTGTAAAGTGATGGAAGAAACCCTAATATCATTAATCATAGATGGAAACATAGCAGACACACCAGCTATGCAGTATGAAGGGACATTAGAGGATGAAGTAAGAAAAACGGTCAGAATTAAACTAGGAAAAGATTTAAAGAAGTGTGGCTTGATGCTTTCGAAAAAATTTCCCTAAATTAGATCTGATTAGATTTTGGTGTTAATCGGACAACCGGAAGTGGTAGTTGCTATGAGTGATGACGCCATTACTAAACAAAATGGCAATGCCACAATGAATAAAAAGAGATGTCCATAAAATTTGCCATTGTTGCCAAATTTGCGATAAAGTCAATTTTTTTAATACTTTTTTGTGTTAACTTGTAAAATTTTCATTCAAAACTGGCGAGAGGTCATGTGCTGGCCAAATCAGATTTTTTATAATTTGACCTTGTAAGAGCTTGATTGACAGTCTTCAAATTCTTGATTGATGATTATATTTTTGTCAAAAAGGTATAGATAAATTAATTTTTGTAAATTGTTTATGTAAATTAATGATGAAAGGACGCATTACTCTGGCTATTATAGGTAAAGTTTGTTCAGTGACCGCTGATCCCTGCGTCATAAAATAACCTGATTTAAAAAAATGGAGGTATGTCGAATATAAATTCAGTTAATTTGACATTGATAATTTTTTTTCTTAAGCTAGGTTTCCATAGGGATGAATTCTTGTGAACAAAAAAAAAGCGCTCTTTTACCTACGTAGGTACCTAAACAGAAACTTATATCTCCACGTGAATATAATAATTCCGAAATCATTTTTAATAATAGAATAAAAAGAGTAGCGCTTCTTGAAAAAATTTAAAAACTCAAAAAGGCTGTTCGTTATGGTATTTAGATGTGCAAGAAACCAATTTTGAAATTTACATATACAATGGCGGACGAGATTTATGATCATGGACAGATTCCATTCAAAATTGGTATATGGGAAATTTTCGGGTCGTAGAATATGAATTTTTTGTCAAAATTAATAAATTCAAGATGGATAATCCAATTTTTAACCACAGTATGTAACATTGTTATAATTTATATTAAAATTATAATAACCATACATGGTATATTTACCATCAATGTTGTGGAGGTTTGATCTTAAAGAACGTACCCCTAAAAAAATATTATGTGTTAATATTGATTTTTGCCCATTTTCCTTTTTTAAAGTGACCTTTAATACAAGAAAGTAACAAAATATATATTTACCTGCTGTATACATCCCGTAAATACGCCCTCGTATTGTATTTTCATAAATCTTATGGATTGGCCTACCGCGAGATGACAAAATGGCCTTACTATTTAGATTTTTAAAATCCACATCTTTTTGTATCCTATTTACCTTAATTCTCTAACAGTTGAGCAAGAAACTCCTAAAACAGATAGTAGATATATACTATTTTCATATACTATTAACGATTTTATTGATACGTATTTTTCTACTTACCTCATAAACTGCACTCAAGGGCAAAAGAGTCATTCCAGCATCTTTTTCCCGTTGGAAATAATCAATTAATTTCAATATTAACTGTTGTTCTTTTTCAACATATCGCGACATTTTTTTAAAATGCGTAAAATGTCAAATTATGTCAAAATCAATACTGACATAAAATTTACCTGATTGTTGAAGTTATTTAAGACATTCCCTTTAGATGCAAATTGTCTGTCTCATCTGTTTTATATGTGCTACTAAGACAAACGCTAATGGTGACGCAGGAATCAGCGGTCACTGAACATTCTTTATATTTATTGCTCGCATATCTTATAGCCTATAGATCTCTTTATGCAACTTTTAGGTTATAACTTGTCGGTGGTTTTATTGTCGTATTAGTATACATAGAGACACGACAAGACTTATATTTTGAATTCATTTTGGTTTTAACCACAAAACACATTATGGGTGTATTTCGAAATATACATCAGTACACTGGCCAGCAGTAATGACGTCATGAATCGACGCCATAATGACGATATGTTCCGCGTTAACGTCTTTAAAAATAGAGCACGTGTTTATTGTTTACGTTTATGCTAAAAAAGTTATTATAACTTTCAAATAATATATTTCAAAAGAATGGTGTTAATTATTACAACAATAAGTAAACTACCTGCAAAATTAAATCGTAATCAGGATCTGTAAAATATTAGAAATAAGTCAATATTTTAAGGTTATTTAACATAGCTAGTCAGAAATATACCTGTACGACTTGGTACATTCGTCTATTAAAACTAATTGTTTAATTTTTGAGAATGCTGAGCTGCCATTATTTTAAATATTTGGCTACAAGACTTCACAACTGTCACACCACACTGGTCACTTTTCTCACCAGTTCAATATGGCGTCAGATTCATGACATCAGTACCACTGGCCAGTATACTGATGTGTATTTCAGAATACACCCTATGTTTAAGGTGTGGTGACGTCACAAGATGTCGCCATGACACCAACGATAGTTTTGGCGCGAAATTCAAAGTTTATAGATATAAAGGAAAATATTGCTATTAAATATTACCTTTTTTTATAAATATCGTTTTTGTCGGCAATAGGTAAACATAAATTGGAATATAAAGAATTTTATTTTTACTTCATAATTATTATTATTATTATAAAAATAAAACTTTGGAAATGATATTAATAAAAAATTTAATAAGTAAATGGCAAGATTGGAAGAATTTTTTTTATTAATCGAGTAAGGAAAATTTTTATTTTGGGACAAAAAAATATACGAAAAATAATAATAAACCAGGATGTCATTAATCTGTTAAAAACTATGTCACAATATTTTTTTTTAATTAGCTTTATGGCTCTGGCAAAGAACAATTAGCCAGTATGCCACAATAATATATAGAAATTTTTTAATAAAAAAGAATGTTGTAAAATGTAGGGAAATTATAAGAAATAGGATTATTCTTAAATTTATAAAAGATTTTGAAAATTAAAAAAATAATCGGAAGTTTAACAGGACGATTTTTTTTTGAAAATGAAGCAATTTGGGAGGAATTTTGAATAAGGAAGATGGGATAAAGGAAGTAAATGAGCAAAGCTGGTTAGAAGAAGGATTTGTAGGTGGATTTGTCGGAGAAGTATCAAGAAGAGGAAGATATATTTTTATGTGTGGTTTTTTTGTAATGTTTATTATTTTTTATTTATTTTTTATAGAATACACTCCAAAACTGAGATTTGTTTATTATTATATCAGTATAATTAATATACATAAATTCTACAGTCTAGAACAGCTGTTTCGATCGATATCAAATCTCATCAGCTGTACTAGTAGATAAATAATTAAAAATTTCTTATCTAGTTATCACCTCAAAGCGGGTATAAATGAGAATGATACTTTTCTCCTGATTTTTGAAAAATTGACATATAATTTATCAACGTTCAACATATTAATTAAAATAGCGAGCTCAGCCACGATTTTGACAGGATAACAAATAAAGTAGGCGGGGAGTGACTTGATCTCTCGTGAAGCGACCTGCTAATTTGTAATCTTCAAATCGGCTTCGCCATATACAAATATTCGTAATTTGCTTTTGATAAATCAATATGTTGATTAAAACTCCTACGCAGTTCATTTAATTGAACACACGTAAAAGCGATAACCTTAATTTAGTTTAGTTGTTAAACTTTGTGGATTAGAAGTTAAAACAAGAGATCATTATATGTTCATTGGAATATTTTTGTTTTGCTTAATTGGATGGTTTATACTGGATAATCTATATTGGGTTTTCTTATGATTTCATAAATAAGTGGAATTTTTGTATTTTAAAAATTTCTTTAAGTGACAAAACCATGAAGAATTCCAGAAAATGATAAATACAAAAGTTGCAAGTTATACAACTTTACTCCAAAAAAATTTTCTTTTATGATTTCATAAATAAGTGGAATTTTTTTATTTCTGTGCATTTTTTACTATTATTTATTTAGGTTTTTAGAACAACGAAAACAATCATCAAAAATTTTAAAAATTTCTTTAAGTGGCAAAACCATGAAGAATTCGAGAAAATGATAAATACAAAAGTTGCAGGAAATTTTATGCCATACAATTTTACTCCATAAAATTTTCTTTTATGATTTCATAAATAAGTGGAATTTTTTTATTTCTGTGCGTTTTTTACTATTATTTATTTAGGTTTTTAGAACAACGAAAAAAATTATCAAAAATTTTAAAAATTTCTTTAAGCGACAAAACCATGAAGAATTCGAGAAAATGATAAATACAAAAGTTGCAGGAAATGTTGTTATACAACTTTATTCCAAAAAATTTTCTTTAATGATTTCATAAATAAGTGGATTTTTTTTATTTCTGTGCATTTTTTACTATTATTTATTTAGGTTTTTAGTACAACGAAAAAAATTATCAAAAATTTTAAAAATTTCTTTAAGCGGCAAAACCATGAAGAACTCGAGAAAATGATAAATACAAAAGTTGCAGGAAATTTTATGCTATACAACTTTACTCCATAAAATTTTCTTTGAGAATGCCTTACTGAAACTTTACACCTATATGCATATTCCTTTTGCTCAATCTAGCGTTTAAACTATGCGTAATTCGAAAAAAAGTTTAATAGAAAAGTTGTAGATAATTTAGTTTTCTAAAATCTCCGTGTTACGTTTTTCTCGGATATGCATAGTTTTCCCGGAAAACCCCCAAAATTTTATTTTTATTGTAATGATTTTCTAATTTCTTATTTTGGGTTGGGTTCTATAAACATAAAAATTTATAAATATTACAAAACTAATAATAATAAAAAAAAATTGTATAATCCTGTGGTTCGATCCATTTTCCTCTTCAGTCTCCTGCACAACTTTCTATCCCTATCTGTTATTTTTTCTTCACGTCCTCATCTAGCTTGATCTATTTTACCTCTGCAGTGTATTTCCATATAATTGCCACTACTTCTTGAAAATCCTTCGTTTATATTCTAATCAATATGATTTATTAATTTTTTTTTATAAAAAAATATATGGTTCATTTATTGGTATACATTTATTTTACTTTCCCATTTTCAAATATTATGTATGTACATACACATTGCTAGTTTTTTTATAAAACCTCTTCTAATAACACTCTTTTTTATACATTTGACATTTTACCAAAAATTATATCTGACAAAAAAAATTCCTACTTGTTTATTATCTTGCATGTTTTTTCAAAAAAATTAAAATTTTTCTTGATAATTAAAAAAAATTTTGTCCATCTCTTATCATTTATTTATTCCTTATCTAATTTTTTTTTAAATTTCCAAAATTATATTAAATCTTCAAAAACAAACTCACTTCATTACAATGTATTTGTATATAGCCTGAAGATGGTTATAAGTCGAAACTAGTCGCCGCGTAAATTACAGAGTATTTCATTTCAATATATATATATTGTTTTAATTAATTTGTATAAACTGAAATTTATTATTATTATTATTATTATTATTCGCCCCACGTTGGGCGCCAATTGTTTTGATTATTTCAACTTGATAATAAATTGAAATTTATTATTATTAATATTTCCACGTTATTGTAGCCGTATATTTTGAGATTTTAATTAATTTAAAGACTATGAAATATTATAATTTTAATTCAATATTTTTTTTTATAAAAATGTTTACTTTTATTAATAATTGTTTTATCATTTATTTACTTAACCTTTTCTTCCTCAGGTTGGTAGATCCTTGGTGTATACCAGGCACAATTTAGTTCAAGTTTATAGAAAGAAAAAATTCACACAAATGTTGATATTTATTAGTAGATAGTCTGCGGGGCTTCTACCTAACATATAGGGAATTCAACGTGTTAGAGAGAGGTATAGGAAATTCAGCGTCTCAGAAAGAGAAAGCGCTATGACGTCACTACTTTAAATCTGAAAATAGCGTAGGCTCTGGTCTTCAGGTACTTCAGCTGCGTCTGACCTTATAGATCTGAAGACTAGACCAGACAGAGCTGAAGTACCTGAAGACCAGAGCTGACGGAGCTGAAGTGCTTAAATACCAGTGCCGATGATATTTTCATATTTAAATTAGTGACGTCATAGCGCTCTCTATTTCTGACAGGCTGAATTTCCTATGCCTCTCTTTCTCTAATACTTTGAATTCCCTATATATTAAGTAGAAGTCCAGTAGACTATTTACTTTTATTACAAAACTAATTTGTAGTAACATAAAATATATTTTAAATAATCGATTAAATTTGAGTAGTTAATGTGATGAATTTCTTTTAACTGTATATATTTTTTCATTAACAAGTGGATATATATATTTTTTAGTAGAAAATTGTTCTTATACCATTATTTATTTTTATTATTATTTTTAAATAGATTGCGAATTGTTTAAACCGTTTTTATTTTTTATCTATTTAATATTTTACTTTTCTTAATAATTATTTATTTATTTTGTTTAAATACGAATTTTCTGTTTAGTTAAAATTTGGATGTCATCATATTATGATTATACTGTCAATCGATAAATAAATAAACCCCAATAATAAAAATAATATTAAATACCTTATTTTTGAATAAATTATTAATTGTATCTTTATTTTGATATTCAATACTCTTACTTGACTGCAACTACTCCTAAATCCGTATCTGTCATTTCACTTTCCTTAAAGTCGTTTTGTTTGAATCGTGACTCGTCGCGCTCGCTATGTGTGTGTGTGCTATCGTCTGTTAGACGCTTTTCTTAGCGATGGAGTCAGTCTTGGATTTTGGAACATCTCATTCTCGTTTCTTTTTGGATTTCTGTATCCTGTTGAACATCTTCAGCGTGCGTTAAGGCTTCAATTAACCAGATAAAATCACCTGCTATTGTTCTGTATTGGTTAAAATATCTTCCTCTATTAGATTTCGTTGCGGAATTTCTTCACGATGGATTTATGTTTCTTCCAGGTAAGTTAAATTTTTCTTTTCTATAGTGCTTGATTATTATTATTTTGTTTGAATATTTTTTTTGTAGAATATGCTCACATTGATTTATTTGATCGGGATCATCGTCTAACATATTTAATTTTGAAGAAATAAAAAACCAAAGTCTAGTACCACAAATAATTTAATAAGATTGATTTAGGAGAACTGGTAACTAGTTTCGGAACAAATATGCTATCATCATTGTGCCGAAACTAGTTGCCAGTTTTCCTCAATCAATCTTATTAAATAATGTGTGGTACTAGACTTTGGTTTTTTATTTCTTCATTGGTGGACCACATTTGAGATTATAGATAACCTTCTACAATTATATTTAATTATGTCTATTTTGTTCACGTTTTTTATAGTTTTTCTATTTACTTTAATTTTCACAAAAAAAAATGTCAGAGGCTCTTAGACTACTCGTTTTTGTTTCTCTGAACCACTTTTATATAACCTCTATGTAACTATGGAGACGAAAGTCTTTTTTATTTATTTTGGACCTTCTATATTTATTTTTGGATATATTTACTCGGAATTTTTTCAATCGTTTGATATGCATTTTTAGGTTTAGGTTTAGGACTTATTATTACTTTTTGTCCCTAAATATAACCTTTTACTATACTTTCTGCTCATGACTTTTTCTAACTTTACCTTCATTTATGAAACTTAACTAAAATTTCTTTTTTGACTATCAAATTTTATACTTTGTTTCATATAATTCATCTTATCCTCCTTTATTTATATTTATATGAAAATTTGAACCTAACAATTATATTAGTTATTTTCTCTTAATATATTTTTCGTTATTATGGATGCAAACAATTTTCCTTACAATCTTTACTCTATATACCTTACTATAACCTATATTCACCAAATCTATCGAGATTCGTAGCATCCCGTAATATTAAATTATGCGAGAATTTTAATTGAATTTTTCCATTAATAAGAAAAAAAAATATGGTACGTATATTTTTTGTCTTCATTTTTAAAATTCCATTTTACTGGATTCCATTGCCTTTTTTTGGACTAATTAAATACACCACAGTATATATTATAATGAAATAATTTTGTATAATTTATAGAAGTTAATTTATTATTGTTATAATTATAAATAAGTGTGGTATTATAAAAATTATATTCGAAAGGTTTTTTTTTTATAGTTGAATATAATTTAAAATAATTGGGTATATAAATACAAATATTTTCTGGATATCTAATGAAGGTATTATAAAATTTTAATAGATAAATTTTTTTATTATATTTGGAAAAGTAATAATTTAAAATTTAACTATGAAAATTGAAAATCATTCGGGTATAAAAGGTTTTGGATAAGATTGAAGAATCAAGTAATAATTTTTTTTGGTTAAAAAAAAAGAAAAAAAAAGGAAAAAAAAAGAAAGCCTAAATTAATTAAATACCGAGAGAGGTTTTAAAATTTTCTATATTTGATATAAGAAACTGAATTATAAAATTTATATTTATCCAATTAAAAAAAATATATATAAATTATAAAAATCAAGTAAAATTTTATTTAAAATTACAAAAAAGAAATAAAAAAATTACAATTTATAAAAAAGGAGATTGGTAGAAAAAATATGGCCATTGGGGAAAATGTAAATAGAATATTCAATGAGAATATAGAAAACAATTAAGACGTTAAAAGAAGTAGATTTCAAAATTATCATAGATGAAGGAGTAAAATAAGAAAAAGGAGAAAATGAATTTAGCAGGTAACTCAAATTTCATTATTTTATTATTTATAAGTTTATTTGGAAAAATTTATGATTTTTCTTTTAATATAGAACCCACTCCCAATGGAGATTAATCATCAACATTTTATAATATAGATATATAGTAAACGTAGAGAATATTGGGATGAGAGCAAATTAAAAGAACCAAGATTATTCTTTTAAGGATTTTATTCACACTTGATTTTTTAATTTTCTATTTTTCTACATTTACTTCTTTTTTTTTTCTCAAACCGCACCCTTTTTTTGATTACGCAATATGTAGTTATTGTTCAGAAAATCGAGACTATCAAGACTAGTGTCAATTTCTGTAAATTTTCCTAATTTGAAGGGAATAAAATATATTGTTAGTTATCTCGACGTGAATGGACCTAAATAAATTATATTAAAACATGATAATGTTGACAAGACAATGGCGTTTTGGGAAATTATTTATTATTTTAATCTTGACAGCTACACCGGAATCAAACTAATAATTGCAGTAATAGAAATTTAAATTTAACCAAAGCAAATATTGGATATTTGAATAATAAATTTAATTATTATAATGTACATAGTAATCCAAGAACATTTATACTATAAATATATTAAATTGCTACTACGCATGCTTTTTATTCTATATCTCAGGATCGTTTGGTCCATTAAAATCTAACCAATATTAAAGTTTCGTCTGTATACTTTTCCCTACTTCAGATTAAAAACTAAATCAACAATTTAGAAATAATTGATACATCGGTTGACGATTTCTATTTCAAGTTTAATTAACATTCCACTTTTTTTTAAAGGTATACAATAATACAACTTGTATCTCGTAGAATAGAAACGTCAGATGTCACCAACGGGCCCGCGTAAGACGATAAATAAGTAAATAAATTAGGTCGAGCTTGACTCTCCTAGAGGAGATGTCAGAAACAAAGATAGGAACTAATTCGAAACGACATTCCCCGTTTCGACTATCTTCAGTCTCTAGTGAAATGTCTTCTCGGCATCCAGAAATTTAATAAATTATTTAATAGTATATATTTACTTGACCTAAAAATTTCGTTTTCAAATACAAAAAAAATTCTACTAAGTAGTTATAGTATCATGAAATGAACACATATGGACGTGTTATGAATTTAAAAATTATATCTTCAAAAAATATTTTTGTAATTTAAAGAAGTAAATTGTTTATAAAATTGTCCAATTACAAAGAATAAACGAAGTAGAGAACAAAAGCTAATTTTATATAAAAATAATTTTAATGGCTATTATAGTTTGCTTTCCGCTTGCACTCTGCGGGCGTCTAATTAATGATGCTATTTGGCTAATGGGTGTAAGAAAACCCGGAAAACTTTAACAATGTTCTATACAGGGTAGCACAAATTTAATTGATTGGGATACAAAGTTGGTTAAATAGGAAACAAGATCTATATATAGTGTTAAATTAAATTTGTACCACCCTGTATACATTCTGAGTTATAATTAAGCTTTTATGCAACTATACCTTTGAGTTATTTATTTATTAATTTAAAATTGATTTTGCAAATTTTTGAAATTTCAAAAAATCTTTTTTTCTACCATTCAAAATTAATTTTATCCGACACGGTCGGGTCGGTCTTTATAAACAAAGTAACAAAAAAGTTATGATGAAATGAAAAATCTCTGTTTGACGACATAAAGCGAGCAAAGCAACACAATCAAAATGTTTAAATTCAGCAACAATAACACAGTAGCGAGCCATATGGACATGCATACGGTAAACTTTATGCTGCTATTTCGCACAACAATGTGAACACATTATACCTTTTTCTAAAAAGAACCGACACCGTAAAAATGTCATCAAAACCGCATACAGTAAAGATTTTTTTTGTTCTGTAATTGGAAGATATATTTCTATATTTCACTATAAAACTTTTAGGCACAAGATTTTTTTATACAGGGTAACGTAAATTTAATTGAACTCTATTACGATTCCACCAACTAATTAGTCTGTTACAACTTTCATCCATTTTAAAATTTGTACCTTAAAAGGCGGTCGTCTACCTGTACTCTAATCGTAAAATAATGTCAATCTGTTTTCTTTCTATGTATATTTATGTATAAAATTTAGAATTTGCATGTTACAGTCATTATGATTTTAAAATTTTGCAAAGAAAAGTGCATCAATCATTTTTTATTTCGGTCTGTACTGACACGACAAATTGCAATAATGTACGGGATGGTATTTAAATAAAATAAAAACTTTTATTAGTCCTGATGATACTATATCTAAAATAATTTTAATCTGCAGACCTACAAAACAAACAAACTAGATATTTTTAACAAAGATGATCGGCCATTTTAACGATGAAATAGAATTATTGATCCCAAAAAACCCATAAGTATCAAAAATTTTGAAAACGAATTCGTATTTCTTAACAAAAAATATATAATAACCATCGCAGACGCTCAAATTATTAAAAACTGCTGGGACACAAACATGTTTTTGAAGTTAACGAAGAGATCCTCTAAATTACCCAGTAAAATGATGATGATCGCTGCACAATTATATCCTTTAACAGAAAGTCTTTCTCGCATATATGACAGCTTGTCGCTATAACGATCAGGATTTTCTATCATTAGAAGAATAATTGATTAAATATTTTTAACATTCTTCGCCACAGTAACTTTTAAATAAACTATAATCATAACTACATTTTATATAAGCTGTTATTTTTTTGATTTACAATTTTTTTCATTCAATATACGTTCAAATATCGGCATAAATAATCAAGGTTACTCTTATTTCTAAATTCAACATAACTGTACTTTGTAAAAATGATAAAGACCACAGACTGAATAGTTTTGTTGGAATAAGGATATTTTATTATTTAAATTTTTATCGTGTGCTTTTTCAACACAATAACGATATAAATCAGTTATTACATTTATTATAGCATTTTTTGAAGTTAATACTAAAAAAAAACCGTATTTAATATAAATTATTATTACTTTGTGACGCTAACGTGTTGTGCGACGTTATAGTTATTATAGATAGTCGTTATCATGGTTTTTATACATAAAAAATATACTACATTGGCGTGTCTTAATTTTCACCAGACACAAAAAAAAAGGTTAAAAGCAATATATAATCCTACAAAATGTGTCCCCATAAATAGTGACCCCGACGTGATCGGATTATATGAACATATTGAATATGTGATACGTCTATTTTAAAAATTCTTAAAGTTACAACGGACGCAACAACCCTTTTGATGTCAAGTTATAAAATTATTCTTTTTCTCAATTAAAGATAAAGATGTTAGACCTAACAAGTATATAACATTTGCTGTTGAAGGAATTTCAAAATCCCATTGGAATACAGATTAAAGAGCACTTAACAAATTAGTCATTACTACCACATATGCAATTTGTAATTTTTGTTTGAGTGAAACTATGAAAATGGTATTAAAAAATTAATAGCCATAACAATAATGAATAGTAATTGCATTTTCTCTTATTTGTTTTTAGCATAACAAATGGTCCGTACATATCCTAACAAAGATAAATTAGATTCTACATAAATGAATTCCCAGAATTTACTTAACTAAATTTCAGATATTTCAGAGAATTAATTATTAATTTATTGTGAAAGCGCATCTATCCTGGTTCCTGTGTATTCTGCCAATCCAGAAAATATAGAATATATAGTAGTTCTCGACATCAAAATCCGGCTTTTTTAACTTTTGTCATTTCATTGTCCTATTAATTATATTTATAATAAAGATCCGCTTCCCAAAAATTATTTTTCGCGGTGGAACCTAAAATTGGCGCAGTCACTAGGATTTTCCTACAATATAAATTGTGTCAAAGGAAGAACGATGCAAATTTAAATACTTTGCGAGCAATACTATGTAAATTAACCGGTAGAGCTTAAAGTATAATAAGCTGAAGCGCAGAATTAACAATTTGGCTGGATATAAAGAATTTAATAATACTAAGCTTTAGGGATCAAAGGAATCTCTATTGTTTTGCACAAGACTTCATTTCTTTGTATCCATCAAAAAAGGAAACTGCTGATAATTTTGGTATGCGATGCCAGGACTTTGGGAAGTTTATCGCTAATTACTGCTAATTACTGTTACCTCCTGTTAAATTAGAATTTAACACGTTCAGTGCCTTATAAATGGAATTTAATAATTTAGAAAATGCGGCGAAACTATTTTTGTGACTATTAAAAAAATTGTTGATAAATTTTGGTTTATGGTTTATAAACCGATATTTTTCATCGATTATGACAATTTACAAAAAATAATTTTTTCAAAAAAAATTTACCCGTAAATATGTTAATTTCTGTATGAAAAAAATAATGATGCTTATATACAAAAGTTTATTATAAATAAGGTTATTTTCTGCCTTATTAGTTTTAATACATGATGTATACATATATTTTCCATAGTTTTACCGAACTCTGCATCGTTTATAAAATTTTCAATATTATAAATTGTTGATGTATTTTTCTCAATGTAGGGTCGCTACCAAGTTGATTATTTAAATTGCAGTTAGTCACACATATAATTTAAAATGTTCTTTCCTTACTTAATTGTTTTCATTTTAACTGTATTTCTTTATTTATTTCCTCAAGCGGTACATTTTATACATATTTGATCGTTTTAAATTATTTTTTTACTCGTCTTATCTTTCATTTAAGCGAAAACACAGCATCGTTTATAAAATTTTCAAGATTATACATTGTTGATATATTTTTCTCAATGTAAGGTCGCTACCAAGTTGATTATTTAAATTGCAATTATAGGCGAGGAAATAAAGCGCTCAATCTCCTTAAAGTCAGATTGAGATGGAGTTTTTACGTTCGCTTCCTAATCATCTAAAATGCATTCGGAAAAATGCATTTTCTTATGACACTTAAAAAAAATTCATCACTTGGTTAAGAACACCTGGAATCGGTTAAAACCAAGTTCAAGGGAATTTTCGAGATCGCTAATCCCGAATATGACCTTCAAATTAGACCATTGCCGACCTGGAGCTTGGTCTTCTCCTGAAATTCACTCTCAAATGAAATGAGACATCTCACCCGGTTTTTTTTGGTCGCTGGTTCCAAATCTGGTATCTGATACCTGGTGCACCAAAATCTGGACATCGACGTCATCTCCGGAAGTTTTCCAGTAACATTTAGTAAAGAACCGAAAATCGTATCAGGGTGGCTTTGGGCCGCTCTTCTCGAATCTGGCATCGATGACCAACCACCGGAACCTGGTGCTCCGGAATCTGGACATCGACGTCATCCTTGGTAGTTTTCCTGTAACATTCGCGCAAACGAGCTTGACTCATATTAAAGTTTCACCAACGTACTACCAGGGAAAAACCGAATTTTTCAAGACTTTCTAGAAATTCCCAGACTTTGCAGCTTATGCTGCGAAGTTGGGCTATCTGCTGAAGAAATTTTGGAACACGGTTATCAACTTATTCTCGCCATATACAATGCCTCGTTGACATTTAGAAAGCCTAATGTACCTGACTCGTATCCAGTTACTGGAGATTTATAGATACAGAATGTATGCAAAGACCGATTCTGGGAGGAAAGTTGATTTACGAAAATCTTACCAACAGTTGATGCTTTGCTTTTCTTTCTTATATATTTTTGATCGTTTTAAATAATTTTTTCACTAACCCATAACTTTTTTATTCGCTTGAGGTATATTGTACTGATTATTGAAAGCATAGACGCATTGCAATTATTAAATAAACCTATTTGTTAATAGGTTTATATTTTTCACGACCTTCTTCTGGCGACTTGTGACTAAAATAAAAAAGATACATACATATTTACGAGTGATTTAAAATAGCGAAGCCAATATACCAAGGTTTATTAAAAATAATTTTGGTTTTTCATAACTCAATGACTACCTCATTATTATCGAAAATTGTTCGGCTATGAAACCGAGAACTTGATATCAAATTTTGGTCTTGATACCGGCTAGATCGAAGTTTTAGTACATGATGCGTATAGATATTTTCCATAGATTTACCAGAAACTGAATTGTTTATAAATTTATGGAGATTATTAATTTTTTATGTATTTTGCTCAATGAAAGACCGCAACCAAGCTGATTAATTAAATTGCATTTGGTCACATAACTGATTTACTATATTCTTTCCTTACTTAATTCTTTTCGTTTTAACTGTTTTTCTTTCTTTCTTCATTTACTTGAGCGGTACATCGTATACGTATACATTTTTGATCATTTGAAATTATTTTTTCACTTGCTTCATCTTTCATCAAACCCAAAACTTTTTTATTCACTTAAAAAATTAGTACAGGACGTGTTCAGATATTTTCCATAATTTTATATTACGAATTTATTGGCTAGATTTCGCTTTACTTAAAGGTATTAATAATTTTTACTGCCAGTAGATAGAACGTTCATTAATTTTAAAGATTCAGTAAGTAAAGACAATGACGTTTAGAATAAAACTTTACAAATACATTTATTATACAATTGTCACAATCTAAACGTCATTGTTTTTCGCGTTTTTTTTTCGACAGCAATTAAAAGCCTAGTTTGCATCATAAAGTTTCTTGGGAAATTGTAGGTACTTACAAGTTCTATCATCTATCTATTATTATCATGAAATTGAAATTTGTATATAAAAATTATTCACGTCTAAATATATTAATACTTTCAGGGCGTTGAATTTATTGACTTGGTCATTTTTGACATTACAGGTATAACGAGGGATAGAGTGTAATATCATGTTGGATCTAGGTCATCGGTTGCTTCAATTTGAAATTTATCATATAATTTATTTCAATTGGTGAATAGAGTGTTAATAAAGTTCTTTTAATAGTCTATATAATTGTGGCCAAATTTTAAATTAATTAATAAAGGAAAGCTGCTGTTGCGGAAGGAATAACTTCTTCAGTATATAAAAATTAACTTATCGAGAAAAGTAAAAAAATAGAAAAAAAAATAAATTGATCAAGGAATAGAATAAAAAATAAAATAAGAACAGAAATAAATACCAGCAGGGAACTGGGAACTCCTTTAAGAGGAAAATCCAGTTTAATACAGATGGTGATCCTGATGTCACAATAAAACAACAAGCTCGTGAATTAGCGGATACTCAATGTATTTTCTGTCTCGGACTGTTTTCTGAAGTTATTCAAGAAGAAGCATCAAATGTTTTATGTCAAGAGATTGAGCCTTGGGTTTGTGATTTCTGAACCTAAACCTTCAAACTCCAAGTTTTGATCGTAGCAGTCTTGGTTTGATATCTTCTTATGACATAGGTCCGGTTCCAGAAAAAAGAGGAGAGTCTCTGCATATAAAAATGCTCTTATCGAAGAAGTAAGAAAAAATAGAAAACGAAAAAAAATTAGCCAAAAAATAGACTAAACGAAAGCAGAAAATAGGAAGAATACAAGAGGCAGAGCCGTGAACTCCATTGAAGACAGGATGAAGGTGAAGTCTAGTTGGATACAGACAGTGAAAAAAGTTTTCTTGGATTTTTTACCATTTACTTTTCTCTTAAAAAAATAAAACTAATTTTTATTATTTATTTTAACCAGCCATTAATCTAATATTTTTTTTTGCATTAAAACGAAATATTTTGTAAAATTAAAATTAATAATAGCTTTTAAAAAAATTACAACATTTAGATATTTAATTAATTTTTCTATAATTAATATTTGAATTTTTTTTAGCAAATTTAGCTGGAGTATTAATAATTAATTATATATTATTAAAAAAAATTCCATTGATCTCAAAAAAAATCCAAAATGGCTACCATACGGAAAACAAAAATTAATGTAAAAATATCCAAACCAAAAGACGATATTATTTATTATTTTTATTTTTTTATAACGATAATAAAAAATATAAATGTTGAAATATAGCAGTTTTCAAAAATGTATTATTTTTATTTTTTTTATAAATTTTATAAAAACTAAAATAAAAATACTAAATGTAAAGTATTTTTTTTAAAACTTACCCCATTTAACTGATTTTATTTATTTTATAATTTTACATGCGATTAATCTGTAACATACTGTATATTTTATATAATAAATTTACCTCTATATTTTTTCCATAAATGTTTCTAATCACGTTATTTCACTTGTCACCATCATCAACACTAATTCTTTTCCACCCCAATATACATATTTTTATGATCACCTGTAGCACGAAATGTACACGCGACGGCGAAACTTTCTACGAGGCGTCACGACGCTGTATCCTATCCCGACGTCATGTGTTTCACTGTCCTTCGTAAGCCCGCGCTCGGGAAAAGTTTTTCCATTGAAAAAATTGTAGTGGGGGATATGCGCGTGCGCGTGCGTGTTTTTCATAATTGTTCTTGGGGAAAATAGACCATCGTGTATTTTTGGGGGAGTCAATTGGCGTAGATCGGGGTGAAAATGTAGGTCGGGGTATCTGAATTATTGGGCCGAGTGGAAAAGTGTGTTTCTGTTTTAAATGGGGGTAGTTTTCAGGAAAATACTGAAAAGCCCTTTTTGTTTGATTGACGATGAGTAGCGTCGGTTATTTATTACTTAAAGTTGATCGTTGCTACATTTTGTTTAAATTGAAATTGAGTTTGGATAAAAAGGGTTTAGGTATTTAAAAATATAAGGAAGGATAAAATGTACAAAAAAATAAGACTATTATAAAAAGTTTTGGATAATAAGAATGGGAATTAAGAAAATAAAAACATGAATTCAAAAGTAAGAAATAAAGAAAGAAAGTAAGAAAGAACGGAAATTTAAGTAAGGGGGATAATATCATAAAATATGTAAAGGATAAAGAAAGAAGATGTCAAGGATAAAGAGATATGCGCTTGAAGTAGAAGAACAAGATATGAAAGATGTTTTGTAGATGAAGTAAATTAAAAAAATAATATAATAGTAGAAAAAAATAAGAGCAGAAGAAATAAGGGAATGTAAAAAAATAAAATAGAACTTCGAAAAGATGTGCAAAATATGGGAAAAGAAATTTTAAACACATTTGCTGCTTTCATACTTTATCCCAGTCATGTATGATTGTATTCAACTGTTAAATCTCTTGTTTACTTTTTCTTTCTTATTCTCTAAAATCCTACCAATAATGAAATTCTACGAGGGTGAAAGAGGCTGGGGAAGGTATAAAGGGTGAATGTTATTATTGGACCGATTTTAAATTTAAAAAATCGTTACATATGAAATGTAACGTTAAATAAATACTTAAAGTAACTAAGCAGTATCAATGACAAAAAGTTACTAGCGTATATCCCTGTTACTATTGGTCAGATTTAAATGGGAGGAACAGTACCACATTTGAAATGACACAGAATAAACAAATCATGCGCAGCAGTAACGACGAAAGGGTATTGGCACATACTTTCATTATTAGTTATTAGATTTGAGTAGCACAAACGGCACTGTAATATAAATGTGACATGCATTAAATAATACGCAGCAGCAGAGATTAATATCTAATCTATCTCCATTACTATTCGTCAGATTTAAACGAGGTAAACAGCACTTTTGTTATTAGTTAATTAAAATAAATTAAATGTGATCGAAAAACAAATATTTAAGCTTAAATTATGCGTAGTGGATTTGTCAAAAGAACACCAGCGTCTATATCCGTTATTATTTGTCAGATTTAAACGGAAAAAACAGCATAATCGTTTTTAGTTTAATTAAAAATAATAATAAAATGTGGTGAAAAAAAATACTTAAGAATAAAGCATGCGCATTGGCTTTGTCGCCTTTTTTCAGCTTCCCTTTTAAGATTCCTTTAGGATTCTCTTATAGAGAACGCGTAGAAAACATTTAAAAAAATAGATGTCGAGGACAACATGCTAGTAAAATGCGATGAGGAAAAACAAAAAATAAAGAAAAAATCATTACACAAGGACAGAACCAGAAGACACAAAAGAACTCAGAAGACGATCGACTAACTAATGGAAAAAAACTACAAACAAACTGTAGAAAAATAACTAGAAATAAAAACCTTGAGAAACTAAAATAGAGGAGGTCTTGAAACAATCTTTACACGAATATTCTCATTGAATATATGCCGGTATGTTTTAATGAAAAATCATGAATGCAATAGGTCAGAGTGGCAGATTATGTCGCTTAATGAAAGTAATTAATAGAAAATTGCTGGTAATTTCAATTAGGTATTTAATGTACGTTACAGTTGTAATGTTTGATTAAAATCTGAAATTAATAATGATGAAGTTAATACCATTTTGTCATTGCTGTTGCACATTTTTCTTTAATTATTTATTTCAAATCTAACTCAATAATAATTTAGAGATAGGTAGCTGAAATTCTCTTAGTCTATTTACTCAGAGTAATTGTTTTCTCTTTCTAAATATAATGGTATTCTTTAAATATTGTATGTATACGAATTTAGCAAAACCAAAGAGACAGCTACGTTATAAATCGAATAAGTGACCGTACTAACTTTATTTCTAATATACTCTATATTAAAACTGAATCTGATCCTACCAAATAGCTTTAACAAATATTCCCATTTCGAATATATGTTTATCTTCGTGACATATATCAAAATTTCTAACAGTAAATGCCAGAGACATAAACATCTCGTGTTATTTCAGTTTTCAGCGTTGCTGGTCTCTCTTCTAATTATTTTAAATCCGGATACGTGCTACACGACACAAAATTCTCTAAACATAAACTTTATTAAATATCCGGAGGAAAATGGCATACAATGGAAATTTTATTTTTTAAAAATAAGATATAAATCGATTATTTATTTTCTCTTTAAAAATATTATTTATTATATAGAGGGAAATTAAGAATGCAAATAAATAAACATCAAAATTCGTAGCATGACATTCCACGCATATACAACAAACCAAATACCTAAAAAATTTTTTCATACCATCAAAAAATTATCACAAAAAAATCGATTTCTCAGCACAAATACCAAAGCGTTTAAACATTTCTCATGATAAGCAAATATTTAGTTAATCATCAAATCAATAAATAAAAATCTACGATTCATTAGTACGTTTCGTTTCATACAGTAAAAACCATGATTATCAAGTGTTTAATACTGATAATAACTCTTTTAGATATTGTTTTGTGCAATTACTATTGCCCTACGCCCTTAGATTGCGTGTTGAACTTTAAATTATGCGAACCGGTAACGTGCTTCGATGGTTTTATAGCCAAAATTCTTCCTTGTCAATGTTGCGAAATCTGCGTACCAGAACACTGTCCATCCGAAGAAGAATGCGCTAATTTCATGTGCGAATCTACGAATTGTGTGGAAAATCAAATCGTAAAGAAACTCCCTTGTAAATGCTGCGACGAATGCGTACCGAAAGATTGTAAAGGGCCGATGGATTGTTTAAACACGATATGTCCCAAAGCAGAATGCGAATTTTGGCAAACTCTGGCATATAGTCCTTGTGAATGTTGTCCAGTTTGTCAACCCAAAGTATGCGAAATGGGAAAAAAGTGCGATTTTATATTTTGTAAAGAATTACATTGTAAATCTAATGAAGTACCGATGAAAGTACCTTGTAGATGTTGCCCGTTTTGTATGCCTGCGCATACTTTACACAGAACGGAGACCGATAAGTTCGAAACGATTCATTGCGAAAAACGCAATTGCGAACAAGGTTTGGTTCTTAAAAAGATGTTTGGTAAACGTTGCCCGGAGTGCGTACCCAAAGACTGTCTCGGACCGGATGATTGTGAAAATGTTTTGTGCGTTAAACCGATTTGTGAACCTACAGAAATTCTTATACATTCTCCATGTACTTGTTGTCCAGTTTGTAAATAATAATTGCATTATTTTTTTATTTAATAATAATAAATAAATTTAATAAATAAGTCAAAGAAAAAAATATGTACTTGTAATATAGAGTCTGATTTATATACAATATTTTTTTGTTAAAAATTAGTTATAATAAACATATTTATAATTTTTTTTTATATTTTATTAAACAAGAATATTATATTATTAAGTTAAACAAAAAATATTTTACCATTATATCTATTGGAATTTAAATGGGGACATTAATAATCTTAAAATGGTTCCTTATCTTTTTGTATAAACAAGCACAGACAGACGAGTATCTGGAAAAGTGAAATTAAATAAGATACAACAAAATACCATTAAAAATTGCTGGAAAACTTAATAAAATGATATACCGGGTGTTGGTTAGTCACAGTCGTGTGATATTAAGATGCCTTTCTAATGGTGAATTTTGAAGGTTTTTTTTTTGGGGTTTTTATGATTTTTTTTTTATTATTATTTTATTATCTACTATTTTCTTTTTCTCAGGGTAAGTTCAATCCAAAATCTTTTAATAACCAGAGAAAATTAAATATTTTATCACTTCTTTAATAACATTCAAAAATAAACATATTGATTTACTAGATGGAAAAATTATACTATAAAAACTTTTTTTCCTATAAAAATTTTTAGATCTGGAATTTTTTTTTTACATAAAATAATGAACCAACAATATAAAAATTTATCTGACTACAATTCCAATTTTCTTAAATTTTAATAAACATTTCTTCCTCAAATTAATTTTTATATATTGAGATAGTAAATCCGCAGGGGGTGAATGGTGGATTACATTTCTTTTCCGAAGAACTCTTCGCTGGGTTGGGTTCAACAGCGCCTATAAATAAACAAATACAATATTAAAAAAAATAATAAACTTAATAATCCTCTTTTCATTTCTTCCATCGGCTACCTCTTCAGATCTTGATATTTATTTTCTGTCTCTTTATTTTGTGTCTCTGCCTTTCGCTTTTAACCCTATTTATCGTTTTACTTAAACAGTCACCCCTTTTTCCTCAGATATTTATGTCTTCATATATTTTTTTTTTATTTTTAATAAATAATATTGCTTACTTTTTAAAAAAACTTTTTTATTTCTTCCAAATTCCATTGCTTTTCCCAATGCGATATAGTTTTACAGATTTTTTTTTCCTTTTTTTTAATTTTTGCCAATCTTATTTTTTTTAATCAATCTTTAATTTTTTTTTTAATAAAATTTTTACATACTATTTTTTATGTAATTTAAACTATAATCTTGATTGACCCCAACCCAATGACAAATCATTTCACCTGACAGGAAATATCATCAAACCTGTCACAAGAAATTTTATACTTTAAATGGCTTAAGCTGTTAATTTTACTTCCAACTCCTATCAATTTTCTTTTAATTAAACCAACACCTACTTACTATTATATTTTATAACAAATTAATTCTATTCTATACAGGGTATAACAAATTTCATAACAATATCTTCTTTAGCCATAAATATTACTATTCTTCAAGTTCCATTCCAAAATTTTCAACCATTTTATTATATGTTTTTTTTACAACTTCTAAACTTTATCCATACATTGCATATAACATTTTCTTCCAATATACTTTAATTGTCTGTTATTTATCAAATTTTTAAATATGTTTATTTTTATTTTTAACTTTTTTTTTTAATTTCCCGTCAAAAATCTTTTTTTCAGTCAATAATCGACAAAACAAACTAATTTACACTTACTTTGCCATTTTTTTTTAAATAAAATCGATACTCAATTCATCATGCACACACAACTTAAACTTTCTTTTTATAACATTTGTTTCATTCCTGTCATATTTACAGATGACAGTCACTTATCACCTTTCATTTTCATTCAATCATACCAAAGAAATACATATATTACCAAGAAGCGAAGGTAGGCGAAATTTCTTTGATGTTAAAAGGGCAAACATTTTTGTGAAAAGTGACAGATAACTAATATAATAGCTGAGTTCGGCTTCGTTACTCTTTTCACTCGTTTTACCCCGCTCTTGATCTGTCCGTTCGGATACTGACAAAAATTCATTTAAATTCATTTTTCTACAACCACTATGCAATACACGTTTTTCTACACAAATTTTTATACGCATAGCAGGCCTTTTCTTTGATATCCGTGGGAAAAGAGTACGCGCTATGGCACTTTTCCGCACGGAAATATCAAACACAGACAGCTATGACCTGTCAACTTTTTTTGACAGTTTAACATTATAGTGAATTTCTGGGAGTTCAAATTTGAAATTGTAACTAAAGGTAAGTAAACTATTTATTTGATTATTTATTTTAATTTATAAATTATAAACAAATTCATTTTTCTGTATTCAATAGTCATTTTTTAATTATTTCTTTTCAAAATTTAAGTAAAATATCTATATAAGTTACTATTTTTTTTTATTAATAACTGTGGTTGTAGAAAAAATATTGTGTACAACTTGTACGCAAAGCACTTTTCCCACTAGATAGATTTGCGGCACTCGCCTACGGCTCATGCCACAAACTTCTGCACTCGTGGGAAAAGTGACGCTTTGCGCACTTGTTGTACAAACTACTATTTATATATGTTTAGAAAACAAAAATAATATTTACAATAAAATAATATAAAATTAAGAAAATGAAGAATATTCAAAAATATAGCACCTTTGGACAGAATTGACATTGACGTAAAACGATTATAACTCGCGCATGCGCTTACAAATTCTGGCCCATGCAAATACCCGTAGCCTTCGCTTCTTTATCGATAGGTATTCTTTGACCATACCATACATAAATAGCACCAAAATTATGCATAAGAACAACCATTTTAATATATAAGTAAAATACATAAATAAAAAACAGGAATTAATGGAAAATAGCGTGACCTAGGATAGAAACGTTTCAACAATTGTATTTTTTAATCTATTGTAACCGACCACCCCAGGCCTATACTCCTCATAATCAGAGCACCGGCATACCCAATATAACACTCCTTTTATCCTATATGACCTAAAATGTGAGCGATTAAATCTTGAACGTCAGGTCGAAGGACGTCGCAGCGTCTGGACGTTATTTAGAACGTCGGTTAAATGTCTTGATTTGACTGGTTTTTCTGATACTTTGGAGTTTGGGATACATAATAAATAACGTTGTGAGGAATCACGGATAGAAAAAAAATGAGGATTTCAAAGATGAAACAAAAATTACAGATCCATATTTAATAAAAAATAGTTTGAGGTGGCCATTCAAAGACGAAACGTTGTTTAAGAAATTTAATTAAGCGATATTTGACCTTTATTATTGTTTCCTCGTCAGTTTTGGTGTAGTCTCCGTTCTCTTTTTTGTAAGCATCTATTTACTGCTGTAGATCTTTGTAGAGAATTCTTTGAAGTCTGGCTCATAATCTCTTCACCAAGACTCCCTTTTAGACTTGTTATATTCAGTTAGGGCATTCCTATATTTATCTCATTTACTTGAATCATGTTTGAATGTGTCGTACGTTTTGTAATATAGATAGAGATGTGGAGAATGTGGGTACCAATACTTCTTCCACTATGACCTTTTCAGATCTATTCTGATTTGTCCTCTCGATTAGAGAACCTTATCTAGATTTGTCCTAGTTATTATACTTCATAATTTAGGAGTAGCATTCCGCTTGAGGCTTTTCTTCGCCAAATAGTAGAAAGCTTAGCCTACATAGCCCTATTCAACGTAACAAAGTATATGTACTGCGGTTTGCTCCTCTTCCTGATAAAACCTACAAATAGCTTCTTCTGCCAGACTTATTGTATTCATACGTTTGTTGAGCCTACAGTACCATGTAAGAAGACCTACTATTATTCTAGTGGTTCTTCCGTTCTGACTTAATAGGTACTCTGTGAGTTTTGGCAATGGTCCTAAGATGAATTATCTGGTCTGTCTCTGCCCTAGTGAGTTGTTCCACCAATCTTGAAACATATTTAGCTTGTATCGATTTAAGGATGTCATGACTATTGTCTTTGCAATTCCACAAATTGGTTCCTATCCGATAAGAGATTGTGTTGCCCCTTTTTGTACCAGCTTATCTGCTTCTCCAGTCTAGCAATACCATGCTCTTTTAGGGGCTCCAAGCAGTCTCATATAATTTTTAATTTAACTTGCATGAAGCATAATGTTTTGAATGCTGCTTGGATGTCTGACTATATCGCTATATATTTTGATTTAACTGTTTACAATATTGTATAGCAATTAAATGTGCCTGAAATAATGTTGTGTGGTTGCCCAGGTTCAGTGAGACTTTTGTCTTTGTTTTATCATTGTAAATACTCACTTAGTTGGTTTTACAGCTATCTGTATACCAGGCCATTTCTGTTTGGATGGAATTTCCCTCTTTCCAAATGCTTCGATCGGGTATTTTCAAAGCTTCTATCTGTATATGAATATGTAAGGGTGGTAGGTTTAGGGCCGTATTCATAGTTCTTCCTTAGTTCGTCCTTAATCCTTAAGTTTACCTCATGTAGAGTTTATATTTCATAGTCAACTAAGGACACCTTTAAGTATAAGGTACCCTGGTAGGTGACTTGGGCACTCCTTACCATCATTCTTAGGTTATGATTATGGATAATTGCATCACTGACGTTGACTATGTTTGTTAAAAGTGTTGATGCAATTTTGACATACTACGGTTTATGATGATTTTATTGAATTATTATATCTGGGAGGAAAATGCAGTAGAGAGGATTCCAAAATGATACATCAAAGACGCGGAACCCCCTTTTGATTTTTTATGCTGAACATCATTTTAAAAGAAAATACAGATTTTCAAAGGAAACTGACTACTAAATGAATTAATAATGTTTTTCCCTATCGGAATAAAATTTACGTTCAGACATTTTTTAAAATTTCCAACAAGTTCACAACAACCGAAATAAACATGAACAACAACGTTCAACTTAACCACTATTTTCTTCTACTTTCTCGACTTTTATAAAACATTTAGCCAAACTTTTACTCGGTAGAGACCAAATACTAACAACAAGAAGGAAAGAAATAACAGGAATAGACGTTGCCAATTACTCTTCTTAAGGATGTCTGTGTCAAGGTAAGCTAGAATATTGATCATGGATAGGAATGTTTGGGGAGAGCTTAAATAGTCCTTACATCGTATATCCTTAAGATTATCTTCAACTATTGACTATGAATACGGCCCTTCGTAAGACTTCTAATGCTGTTGTTGGAGTTGTCCTCATCGCTAATGTGAGACACGCTTGCTTTTGTATTCCACTGAGCACTTGGATAGCTCCAGTCTGTTGTATCTTCGATCACCATATCACTAAGGGCCAGTTGTATATGTTACGTTTATAGTGTAGTTTAAACTAAGGTTTAAACTGTAATTTAAGCCTTAAGTTTAAACCAATGAAAATTAAAAATATTTCTTGTATAGGTTCCAGTTAACGAATGTGTGCCTACCTTCAGATCACATTGGTTCGGAAAATCTTTTGAATTAATACCTCGGAGGCTCTTGAAATCTCGAACCTATTGATAAATTCTTGATTGAAGAAAAATTCCGAGGTCTTGAATTTTCCACAGTATTTCTCTATCTTCTTAATTATCAAATAATATATCTTCAAATATTTCCAAAATGTCCATTTTGAAAATATGATTATTTTTGAAAAATCGTGAAATATTTTGTAAGTTATAATACTGACATGTTATACCTAGTGGTTATACGAAGAACCAATAGTAGTATATCAATTTTCAATCCGCGCATGTGTTAACCAAAGCTTGAAGTTTAACTGGCCCTCCATCCATCAGTTGACAACTCGGACTGACAGTCACAGACACCTATGCAACGAACTTTATTCAGTAATCCAAAGTTTAACTGACACTTGAAGTTTAAACTGAACCTATACAAGTGGGCCTTAGTCGTAGGATGTATAACATGGGTCCTATTACTCTATACCATCATCTATGGTTGTAGCTCTCAATTTTTGTCACTCATTTTGTACTTATTCGAGCAAACACAAACATGTAACTGTTGAGTAAAATTTATTAAATTTTGTTCCTAAGGAAAGAACAGTTATATAATACAACAGAGCTAGAAAATGTTGCAGTCACCAACATTTATATAATTAGGAATTAGGAATTAATATAAGTTTGGAATAATTATACTAAGTGTTATATTTGAAATACAACTTTATCAAACCGAAGGACCAACCTTTAATACATAGTATCAGGATTTAGTATATTAACACAAATAATCAAATGAATCATTTAAGTGAACTGTAAGAGCAAATAAAAATTATTAATCTTACATTTTTATTACAAGTTATTATTATTCTAGAGCAACTGCTCTTATTTATTCAAAACATATTTACAATTTATGTACATTTTAAAAACCTCAGAAAATATTGTTATAATTATTAGAGTGCAGTCAACCGCTTTTTATAATTCCGAGACATATTATGTCAACTAAACTATGATAGATATGATGTGCTAGTTAGATACTAAATTGTCATATTTATGATGCCAAAAGATTTATAAGTGGGGAGTTGTAACTGTTTTCTTTTTTCTAATATAAAAATCGACCTGTCCGGTGATCAGAGGTATTTCTGGGCTTGTCGTTCTTATTAGGATTATATAGCTTAGAGGGAGACGGGGATGGGTTGAATTATTTTTTACAAACTATAATTTTTGCATACGGCTCAAGCCCAAAGACGCATGCAACGAATAATTAAATCAGTTTTTAGATTACGAAGTAGTAAAATATATAGTACTGGCCAAAAGTATAAATTAAAAATGAATCTTATTAAATTTAAAGTTTGTTTTGTAAATTCTGGATAATATTCCAGTGAAATTTATCCAATGTTCTTTTGTAGGTAATATCTATATAACAAATAGGTAACAAGGATATAATAGTTCTGTAATAGTTGCAAATTGGTTTTATAAATGTTATTTAAATTTAACAATACTATTACCTAATTGCATTAATACTGTTCTGTAAATGTAATTATCTATAAATGCACCAGTGAATGAAATGTAGCAACCATTTTTTTATTTATTTGTTAAATTTTTGTACACTGCTTTTAAAAATAATTAAAATTAAATATGTATATGGCGACACTCCATATTATTAGTTTTACTCAAAATATCACGTGTTATCAGTGTATTCAAGTTTATTTTAAATTTTAATTATTTTTAATAGTTGCGATACCAAAAATTTGACAATAAAATTGTTGCTACATATCTCACTGGTGCATTTTCTAAATTTATTAAATTGCTTTTTAATTGGAAAAAAAATATATTAGATAAATGATAAATAATAATATATTAAAATATTCTAATGACAAAAATTACTTAATAAAGTAATTTTCAATTATTGTTGATTATTTGGAAAACTACTAAATTAACAAATCACTTTCAATCTTCCGTCTTGATTGAGGATTCACAGCCTTAATATTTTTCAATTCAATCTAAAATGAATTGACTTAAAAAAAATAAAAATGCATCTTGCCTAAACAATTTGAGACAAGGTGATGTACTGATAAAGTACTAAATATATACCGGACACGGTAAGTAGGTTGGTTAGGATATCGGCCTTTATAATTGGTCATTGTTCGGGTCATGGGTTCGATTCCCATGAATCTCAAGTGAAATTAAAGTCAGATAAGACTTTGGGCAAGTGCAAGAAGTTAGATCACCTGAGGCATAGTCCTGGGTTTAAGGTGATTGAGGACCGTGGTTCGGAGCCCACGATAAGCTGTAGGTCCCGTCCAGATTAGCCCTAAGAAACAATAAAGTTATTAATCCTCATCCATGACAATTTGTTTAAAGAATCTTAAATAATAAACTAAAAAATAAGTGAAACTTTTTATTTATAAAGTATAGATTCAGAGTCATACCTCATACTTTTTTTCTACGTTAAAAAAGAATATAGGACATTATTAACTCTTGCCAAACCTAATTTCCTCTCGACACTTATAAAGTCATTATAGAGATCAACCATATTGACACCTTACAATCTTAAACATTACATAAATAAAAAAGAAAATAAAACCTACAGGTGCTAGGAACACCAGAGAGTTAGGTGAGCCGTTCATTTAGGAACACGCCACGTAAAATTTCAGTCTTCCCTTAAATTACTTTCAAAGTCCGTCTCTGAAAATTGTTAATAGTCATTGCTAAAGAAAGCTTTTGGAGGTAATTGAAATATTTTTATATTTTAGAGGTATAAGCTTAGGTGTGTTGAATGTGATGCCTTTTGGGCCACACAGAATAACCTTAAGTAATAACATATCGTAGTTCATTAAACAAGTTATCATTTCAACAATATAAAGGTTGAGACGTGAGTTATACGTAACTTGATATACCAAGGTAACGCAGACAGGTTGCATGCCGGCCATTTCCCGGGTCAGGAAATGTTTGTTGTTGGATTTGAATATATAGGATGTTATTTCTTTGAAAGATTTAATGTATTTCAGAACTTAACAAAGTACTGGACTGCTCATTAGCTTGAATCACTGTTTCTACAGTATCTTATTGATTATGGCAGTCATAGTGGTATTTGGCGTTAGGTTTTCTATGTGAGGGTATATAGATCTGAACAGATGACAATTTTGTTATTAAATACTTGCCGCAATCAATTTTAAAAATGAACTTTGGAGAAATGACCTGCATGTATAATACCACGAAAATAAACCCTCATATTCTTCTTAAGAGTTTTAATTTAAACAAAATAGTCAGTGAAAAATCAAGTGAAGTAGATATAGAATTTAATAATATTTGAAATTGAAAATTATGAAAAAACACCAATGCACCAGATTTTAATTTCGGTAAGTGTACCATAAACACTATAAATATTAATACAATGCAATACAAATATATCAACAAATAACTTGTGTTCAGATTTAATTTAATTTTTATTCATACTTTTTGATCGTGGAGAAAATATAGTCTGTTACTCGGTTAGAATGAAAAAATTCGACACTTGTGGTTCCTCACGCTCGCTAACGCTCGCTTTCGGAATTTTCCACTCGTGTCGAATTTTTCATTCTAACCTTGTTACAGAATCTACTATTCTACCTTTTGTCCAATAATCCTGACCATACTATATGTATCTAGTGCCATTTTGCCATTGTTATTCATTTTAAATATTACTGTTGCCTTATTTTAAATCGAATGGCATTTGTTTCATTCCAATTTGACTTATACGAATGGAGATAAACTAGTGTCCTTTTGGTCACGATTTATTCCTGGTGTATTCTTTTTACGTCAGATTTTAAATCGAGTGACATTTTACTTGTTAAAATCAGACTATTATGACTTCTACTACTCATGATTTTTTTTAAATAATACTTTTATGTTTCGTTTCGAATCAATTGGTGTTTTTCCTGTTAAAATCAATCCAATAATAACAAAGAGAGATATTAATGTCCTTTCGACAACGTAACTGCGCATGATTTTTGTTTAATCACTTAATATATGTGGTATCTCAAATACAATAATTATTTTTTAAATAAAATCGGTTAAATAATAACGACATTAGATGTCTATGTACTTTTATTCTTGCTGTTAAGCATAATTTATTTTATAAAAAAATTACCACTAATACGTAAGTTAGAGGTTAATGCCCTTTTATCATTGCTGCTGCGCATGACTTTTGTTTAATTAATACATTTATGTTTCATTTCGCATATATTGCTGTTTTTCCTATTAAAATCAATCCAATGATAACAAAGAAAGACACTTAATGTCCTTTCGACAACGTCACTGCGCATGATTTTTGTTTAATCATTTAATATATGTGGTATCTAAAATACAATAATTATTTTTTAAATAAAATCGGTTAAATAATAACGAAATTAGATGATAATGTTCTTTTATTCTGGCTGTTGAGCATAATTTATTTTATAAAAAAATTACCACTAATACGGAAGTTAGAGGTTAATGCCCTTTTATCATTGCTGCTACGCATGACTTTTGTTTAATTAATACATTTATGTTTCATTTCGCATATATTGCTGTTTTTCCTATTAAAACCAATCCAATGATAACAAAGAGAGACACTTAAGGTCCTTTCGACAACGTCACTGCGCATGATTTTTATTTAATCATTTAATATATGTGGTATCTCAAATACAATAATTATTTTTCCAATAAAATCGGTTAAATAGTAACGAAATTAGATGATAATGTCATTTTATTCTGGCTGTTGAGCATAATTTATTTTATAAAAAAATTACCACTAATACGGAAATTAGAGGTTAATGCCCTTTTATCATTGCTGCTGCGCATTATTTTTGGTTAAATCTGTATGTCACATTTCCAATACAGTGTGAATTTTCTATTATTAGTTTGATCACTAATAATAAATTTAGTTGCTAATACCTTTTTATCCTTGTTACTGCGTATGATTTTTGTCCATTTCTTGTGATATTAACTGTCTTGGTAAGATTTGTATTAAAAAATTATAAGTAAAATCACTTAAAAAGAAAATACACTTTAGCAACTTCACTCAAAAACAATGTTCTCCTTTGAAACCTCGGAGAGGTATATTTTAACAGCATCAACTCGATAACGAACTTCAGCATATTATAAGGCTTTCAAACTTTCGATAAAGTTGTGCGAAAACTTAATAAGTCTCTCTAAGTACGCACAATTACTCATAATAGACTTCCGGTAGGGAATTTAGAACGTTTTTTATTTTTGCAATTGTATATGAATAAATTTAATAGGTTTTGACAATATATTGTATATAAAAAAATTGTGGTCGTTGGGGCAGTAAATTGGGATTGTATTTGCTCTGCGATTATATCTGTTAGTTAAGGCGGTTTGTTATCTCGCGATTTGGTTTGGAAAATCTGAGGAAAATTATCCGGAAAATCCAATAAAGGGTCTTATGTGTGTGCGTTATCAAAACCTCAGCCAATCTGTCAGGATGGGGCGAATCGATTCGCGCTTTCGCCAGGCACTAAACAAAGCAACGTTCGAAGGTAATTATTCATTATACAATGACGGTGACAGTTCTGGGGATATTGATATATTATTGTCGTTTATTAAATTAATTCGCGGGCTGAGAAAAGACGAGTATTTCTGGAATAGAAATCGGAGATATATTAATCGATAATATTTGTAATTAATAATTAAACAACGAAAAACCCTCTGAATTACATTACCTACAATTAATTCCCCCAACATTCTCCTTCCTTAACAAGACATTAGTAAAACAAAGCGTGGGAAAAATGAAGAAAAAAGTTGGAAAAAAAGTTTGAAACACAGAAAACATTAAAAAAATAGAAAATAAATAAAAAAAACTCTTCAATTCCCTCCACCTATTTCCTCCCCAATAAGAAGAACAAAGTTGAGATACAAAAAATTGCAAGAGAAGAGATAACCAGGCTTATATTATTTAATAATATGAAAAATCAATAAAAAAAAAACGTGATTTTTGAGGTTAGAAAAAAACAAACGCCATTTAGAAAATTTCGACCTCCGGATTCGGGTTAAACAACATAAAATCCATCCGAATTAACTATTTTATTTTGCCAGAACACCTACTTTTTTTGCGAAGTTTAGACAGTCACCCCCTCCCTCACTACCTCAAGTATTGGACCCAGCGTATCAAAAGGAACCTTTTTTATATATTTTTCACCGCTAAAACCGAATTTGTATTTGTTTTTATATATTTTATGATGCAAACATAGCAGAAAAGTTTTTATTTATAACTAATTCCCCCCACCATTCCCCTTCCTTAACAAGACATTAGTAAAAAAGCGTGAGGGTAAAAGTGAAGAAAAAAGTTGAAAAAAAATTTGAAACATAAAGAAAACAGTAGAAAAACAGTAAATTAGTGGGAAAAAAGACAAAAACTCTTCAATTCCCTCCAGCTATTTTCCCAGATTCTGTTTCCCCTTCTTTAATAAGAAGAACAAAGTTGAGATAAACCAAATTGCAAGAGAAGAGATAACCAGGCTTGTATTATTTAATAGCATGAAATATCAACAAAAAAACGTTAAAAAAAAAACAAAAGCTATTTAGAAAATTTCGACCTTGGATTCGGATTCAACAACACAAAATCCATAGGAATTAACTATTTTATTTTGCCAGAACATCTACTTTTTTCTGCAATGTGTAGACAGACACCCAATCCCCCACTACCGCAAGTATTGGACCCAGCGGATCAAAAGAAACCATTTTTATATATTTTTCACCGCTAAATCCGAATTTATATTTTTTTTATATAATTTATGATACAAAAAAAAGTTTTTTTCTTAATTTTATTGTTTTCTCGGTCCTATTAGATTGGTAAATATAAATTTTTTATTTGTCTGGTAACAATGGCAAAAGTTTTGAATAATTTACTTAAAAATTTGTGGAAATTAAAAATAAAATTTGTAATTGTAACCTACCACCAAAAAGGGCGATAATTATGGGTAAGGAATCCTTTAAAAAGGAGAAATTTTACATCTCGGTAAGTTCGCGATATAATTTCATGGAAAGTTCATACAATTACATGAAAAGTTGATTCAATTTTTAACTAAAAAAAATGTTTGTTTAAGCTTGATTCGTGGATTTTTTTAGTTCAGTTTTAATTAAAAGTCTGTGTAACAAGAGTAAAAGTACCGAAAAAAAGAAAAATCCGCGGCGAAGCTGTAATTAAAGCATTGTTTTCATTATTCGCGCGCGTACCAGACGATGCGGCAAATTTTCTCCACACTTTTTATTCAAGAGATTATAAGGCCAATTTATACAACTTTGGCTATTGTGTTCCAACCTCACACATTCCCATTCAACTGGCAAAGGTTTTAGTAACGATTTTTCAAAAAGCCGAGCCCTACATTTCATTTAAGTCCGTTGTATATTGCGAAGAATGAATGTGGTTTTTCCACTCTTATTTTCTGGGTCAAGAGCCGCAAGAAGAAAATTATATAGTGTCGAGCAGAAGTTTACGGCCTAAGAGAGAAATAAAAAATTACACTACCACAGCATAAAATTAACAAATAAAAAAAAAGTTGCGTAATAATATTTATATACAGTACTTATCTGAAGACGTTGGGAGATAAAAACTTACTGAAACTTAATTTACCGTTACAAAACTGGATATCTGGGAATCGTAATTACTTTTCAAGAGAAAGATATGCTTAAATACGGCTCTTACCGTTAAATACAGTCTACAACGTTTGGGTTCACCCCAAAAATATAATCGTATAATACATTTTTAATATATAATATAAATTCTCCATTTAATCATGCTCAGGGACGTTAAACATCACCAAGCTACAAATTTGGTATTACCAATTTATTCATACAAACACGCGTTATTGAAAACAACGCGTTATTGAAAACAATCCTTAACATATGTCAAAATAAAAGTTGAGGCAAATTTTTGTTTTAAAACAAACTTTTGGGACTCGATTTCAGTGGAAAAAGCTTAACATTGGATTTTCTCTATAGACAAGAGTTCCAGACTAGATCTAAGACCATACTTTGGACTAGTGTGACTCAGATTACATACCTGAGAAGCCTCCAGAAGAAGTAACGGAAGAAAATAAAACTTCTAAATCCGTTTGGTCAAAATAAGCTAAAAACCCAAATGACCACTCAAAGTTCAAAGGTAAAGCAAGTTTACTCAAAAAATATCCCTTCATTGTGCCAAATCTTCTCATGAAAGAAGACAAGGCGGTGGGTAATGCTTCAGAAAATAGCCCTTAATTACGACTTTAATATGAAACTTATACTGTCCGTTTCGATATCCTCCTGATCTCCATGTTTACCTTTTGGACAAATTTCATATCTGATAATGAAATTCAAGGCAAAGCTATCAAAGGTTTCTAAAGCCAATGTAAAGAAGCTGGTAAATAATGGCATTGACCTTTTTAAGACTAAAAAGGCCGTCATTAAGGAAAAATTCACCCAAAAAGGCACGAAAATCTCACAACCACCACAACCACAAAAACAAAGAAAAAACCTCCACCAACTTAAAGCTCAGGACAAAGACGTAAGCAAATAGCAAACCGGGATGAGAACACAGGTCAGAAAGCAGCACGTCATGTGAGTTCCTCAAGAGCAAAAAACAAGGCAGCACGAAGGTCTAAACCTTCAAATAAGCTACCGAATAGGTAAAAATTGCTCAGGCTTCCTACAACTACAGCTGGAGCTGAAGGTATTCGAAAATACAATCAAGAACAAGCCAGATCAGATTTCAATCCGAGGGCCTCAGGTTCTGTTCGCGAAATGTTTCCAAAGGTCACACCACTTACTGGTTACATGTGCGCATAGTACAAACGCACAATAGCTACCAACGCTTAAGCCATGAGAGAACACATCTATGAACGCAATATAAGAAGAAGAAGACATCCCCAAGCCTTGACTTATACAGCGTTTGTACTAGACTAGGACGGCGAGAAACTGGAAGACCAAAGGATCCTAATCCAACTTCAAAGTTCTCGCTTGAGGCAAAGTTTTGTTTTGAAACAAACTTTTGGGACTCAACTTCAGTGGAAAAAACCTGACGTTGGATTTTCTCTATGGACAAGGGTTCCAAATTGGATCTAAGACCACACTTTGGACTAGGGAGACTCAGATTTCATACCAGAGAAGACTCCAGAAAAAGTGACAGAAGAATATAAAAGTCCTAAATCTGCTTGGTCCAAATAAGCAGAAAACCCAAAATACCACTCGGTCAAAGATAAAGCAACCACATCGTAGAAGCATCCTCTCCACAAGCTCAAAAGTAACATAAGTCCACTCAAAAGATATTCCTTCATTGATCCAAATGTTCCTATGAAAAGAGGACAAGGTGGTTTGGGACGCTTCAGAAAATAGCCCGAATTTCAGGGAATGAAAGGGAAGTCAGGATCATCTTGTATCACACAAAAGCTGCATCTGCTATGCTGTGTAAGAGGGTCCATAACAATGGGCCTCCTACAGGAACCCTGTGTACTTTAAGGAAAAATGTCAGGCTTATCACCAAAGCCTATACAGCTTAAAGACTACAAGGTCCAGAACCTGTCTAGTGTACAGCAAATGGGTAAATTGTATACTATTACAGGTGCTCTACACTGATGATTTTTTTCCAGTAACCTCATTAAGGAAGAAGAAGAGAAAAGATCAATAATCTGTTTTGCCTTGAGGGAAACTTCGGAGTAACCAGCTACTGAATAAATAAAATCTTCAAAGCATGTTGGGCATGAGAATTTATGATATATGGTAAAAGGTGAAAGCCATATACTTGCCCAAAGTAGGTAGAGTATCAGAATTAACTTCAAACTCATACAGAACTATCAGTTTAAATTCCTTTGCACAAAAAAGCTGGGAAGTCATTTGATGACTTGAAGTTAATAGAGCACAAAGAGGTGGCAGATATAGAAGAGGCATTAACAATATCACAACAAGCTTTCTTATGGAGGCAATGCATAAAAGAGGAGTTCTGTCGATCCTCTGTCTAGGGATAAGAACCAGTCTAGAGACAAGGGTAATCGTATTCACTCTAGGTGTAGCTACCATAAAGACAGTGACAGGAGGAGGCTGTCGCCTTTTTTATGGGCAACTCTAGTGGATGCCTTATTACAAAAATTGTCAGAGGAAGGATTCTTTGTATTTGGATAAGCAGACGATCAGAAATCTATTAGCAGGGGTTGTCCCTGAACGAACGCAGCTTGATTCGTGCAAACTAGAGCATCTTCCACAAGGGAAGGCCTTAATCCACTAGTACAAATATTCTATTTGCCAGTGAAACAAAGTATCTAGGAGTATGGTTTAACCAAAGATT
Source organism: Neocrepidodera transversa (assembly GCA_963243735.1). Classification (NCBI taxonomy): domain Eukaryota; kingdom Metazoa; phylum Arthropoda; class Insecta; order Coleoptera; family Chrysomelidae; genus Neocrepidodera; species Neocrepidodera transversa. The sequence goes on along the minus strand of OY725353.1, from coordinate 9,315,942 downwards.
GGTACTGGGTAGGTGTAAAAGAATGTGGTGTTCTAGCATGACTCCATGACTATACACAAGGGTAATTAGACACATGGAAACCTACAGATCAGTAGTGTAGTGATCAAATTTTGTTCATATATTTTACCCACACTGTATAAAATATTCCTATTGTAAAGATACTTTATATGTTTCTATTAGAGATTGGGACCAATCTTTTTTGTATCTTGGAAACTTTGCAAAAATATAAAGTTTGAAAACAAAGCAAGACAAGATTAAGCACTCTAATCTACATAATCTCCATATACATATTATCGTGCTATTAGCAATTATGCAGTTACACGTAATGAAGACAAAGCAAGCGAGTCTCTATTTCCTTGCACCATCTTGCCACTTCTAGTTACTTTGTATGGAATAATACGTGATACTGGAAAATTAATTTCTCTTCAAAATGGTTTTAGTTTTCACGGTCTACACGAAGAAAAAAAATTATATATAGATATTGTGTATTTGTATTACTTTGCTATATTATAAACTTGCCATAAATGTAGATAAAATTCTGACATTTTTTTAATAGCATAGAATTCGTTTAGTTGTTAATTTCCAGTCAAGGTTGCGAAAAATCTAATTTTTCTCATAAAATTCCAAATCAAATAACATTTGAATATAATCTAAATCTAACTACGTATTTGCATTTAAATGAAATACAAAAATTATGCAAATTGCTTCTGTGTATAAAAGGCCTTTATAAGCATTCTGTTTTCCTTTTACCAGAATAACTGATAAACCTCGGAGGTAAAGGTGTGACTGAGAAACTGGATACACTGAGAAAAAAATATGAAAATATGTTTTGTAGCCTGTCTACCCACATCTAAGGGAAGTGAAACCTTAATTAATCATTTTCCTCCTAAATATCGCAGTCTTTGCGCGACGTTTTCGCATTGTTTACTTAATAAACGTCAATCTGAATTATAAATGAGAAGAACATTTCAGGAAAAAAAAACCGATTATAGTACAGTTAATTTTACGTTTTATTTAAAGAAAATTTGGTATGTTCAGTGGCGTGCTCTTTTAATTTAAATGTGGTTTAAAACTCTATACAATTTCAATTATTTTCTACTAAACTATATTCTATCTGAATTGGATAGGCTTCCTACGGTTCAGGAACAACAATAACTAAAGTTATGTTAAGATTGCATAAATTAATAGAAAATATGCAAACGTCTGGTATATCGTTAAATAATTGTCATACCATAAGTTATATCACTTGAAATGCGATAAATTAAATAAGGCCACAGTGAAATAAAAATCCACGTTGTGCAAATTGAGCAGTTTAGAAATAATGATATAGAAATTTTTTTTCGGGGCACATACTGCATATTCGACAAGAAATATATAATCAATAGGGTAAAGACACATAACGGCCATCATGGGCATTCATACGATCTAAGGCTCCCATCCCATACTTGAGGGTTTGCACTATTACGTCCCAAAGCAATTCCAACCGAATAAATATCAGTAGTATGGGTCCTGGGTCAATATATCGAGTTAATGAACATTTTATGGCTAGTTTATAGCTTTTTCGTTGCCCTCGATGCCACAATGTCACGTTAAAGTTATTTTGTTGTGTTCTGATGGACACTAAGATCTTATTGGCATTTCTATACCAGTCTGATGTCACTTTTGTATTCATAAGAACCTTTGCTATCTGTATATATTTAAGATTGCGTACAATTCCGCCTGGAATGCGGAAGAATTTATTCCCAGTGGAATGCTTTAGTTGGGAGTTTCTCGCCTCGCTGGATATATCGGCACCAGTTCCTTCCCTGGTCGTGGATTCTTCTGTATACCAGATATAAGTGCAAGTTTCGATACATTTTCCAGTATAGAATGTCTTCAGTACTTTTTAATAGTAAGCTGGCCAAGTATCCAAAATTTAAACGACAAATGTCCGGACCATTCCAAACAACCCAAATTTTTGCCCCTAGCGCTCCTAAGTTTGAGTATGACCGCAAAAGTTTGACATAAAAAAATATTTCACTTGAAATTCTATAAATTAAATAAAGCCACAGTGAAATAGAAATCCCCGTTGTGCAAACTGAACAGTTTAGAAATAATAATAAATTTTTCGGGACATATACTGCATATTCGACAAAAAAATGTATAATCAACAGGACTCAAGAGTAAAGACTCATACGAGCTGAGGGTTTACACTATTACATCCCAAAGCAATTCCACCCGGAGCAGTATCAGTAGAGTGCGGGTTATGGGCCCATATATCGAGTTAATGAACATTTTCTGGCTAGCTGTATTTCGTTGTCCTCGATGGATGCTACAATGTCACGTCAAAGTTATTTTGTTGTGTTTTGATAGGACACGAAGAATTTATCGGCATTAGTATACTAGTCTTGATGTCACTTTTGGGTTCATATGAGCCTTTGCTGTATGTATATATTTTGATCCTCGTATTATTTTCTCTCGCGCATTGAAAGATTGCGTACAAATTCGATTGGTATACGAAAGAATTTATTCCCAGTGGAATGTTTTAGTTGGGATTTTCTCATCTCGCTGGGTATATCAGCATTAGTTCCTTCCCTGGTCTTGTATCCTTCTGTTAGCAGATCGCACATATTCCAGAAGAAAATATTTAAGACAAATATAACAAGGTAACTGAACCCAGGTTGACCATTAATAATTACCTCTTCCCTTCTTCCTTTCTAATTACGATTTAAATGACATTAAGTTTCTCCTTAAAAGAACTTACATCTGCACTTTCTTCGTGCAAAAACTCAGCAGTTGGACCGGATAACATTTCGTTTATCTTTCTTAAACTAGATAAATTACTTTAATTACTGAATCTCATAGTGATTTTCTTTTCATAAATACTTAATTTAAAACATGAAATATAGTCAACGTTTAAATTGAATTTAGTGAAAAATAAATATCATATGCATGAAATATTCTATACATAACACAATTTGTTCCATCAAAATCTGAATATTAATAACAAAGTTAGACCCTAATACCATTTTGTTTTTAGTTGTGAGCATGATTTTTCTTCTACGTCACATTTTAAATATATGCACTAAAATTCCTTTATGTCAATTTTATCAATATTATAATTATTTGTTTTTCTAGTTTTTTTTATACACTTTGTATATACAGTGCAACTCAAAAAGTCTGCACCATATGGGAAAAATGTTTATTATTTATTTGACAGAAAATTTTATTCTTGATAAAAGTTGGTGCATTGCAAGCATCAAATTTTCAATTTTCTAAATGGTATACAGGGGCGGGCAAAGAATAGGAATTTTGACCAAGAGTAAAGTACCCTTATTTTTAGGAAAGTTGTTTAGAATTAAAAATTACACTCAGGTTTAAACTCACAGCCTCCTACGCAAAAAAAAACATTTTTTTAATGTTTTTAGCCTAGCTTAAAATAATATGATTTCGGATGCACTTTAGGGGCCTTCCTTCAATCACTATAATACATTTTGGTTAAAAAAATTTGGTTTTCTTCGTTATTCTTACAACATTATCGGCCTTTTTTTAAAATTTTTATGATTTTTGGTTTTTTCTTGGTGCAAAGTTGAAATTTCACCCTGTAGACATGTACATAAAAACGACCATTATGATTTAATTGAAGAAAATGAGTAAAAAAAATGATACCCAAAAGTTTTTAGTACCAAAATGTAAATAACATTCACTTATTTACGTCAAAAAGATATTTTTCAATTTAACGGTGTCAAACAAAATCTAGCTAAAATTAACTAAACAAAATGAATCTTTGAAAATAAAAATAAAAAAAAGAAAATAAAAATAACGAAGAAAACCAAATTTTTTTAACCAAAATGTATTATAGTGATTGAAGGAAGGCCCCTGAGTGCATCCGAAATGATATTATTTTAAGCTAGGCTAAAAACATTAAAAAAATGTTTTTTGCGTAGGAGGCTGTAATTTTAAATCTTAGTGTAATTTTTAATTCTAAACAACTTTCTTAAATATTTTTTTTTGATATTGTCAAAAATAAGGGTACTTTACTCTTGGTCAAAATTCCTATTTTTTGCCCGCATCTGTATACTATTTAGAAATTTAAAAATTCGGCACTCGCAATAGCAGTTTTATACAATGCACCAACTTTTATCAAGAATAAAATTTTCTGTCAAATGAATAATAAAAAAATTTCCCATATGGTGCAGACTTTTTGAGTCGCACTGTATATTTGTCTTTAAGTATCGGCTAAAGGAAAGCAAGTTTAAATAAAATCGATCAAAATAAAATAAGCATAAGAGTAACGACTTCTTGTATGCACGAAATTCAACGCATTGTTTACTATATGTCATAATAATAATAAAAATGATACTAATTATTTATGAATAGAAAATTACTAATTTAAATAATAGAGTTAAGCACAGTCAATGTAAAGTCATTTTTTTGGACTACCCTGTATTTTTAGAGTCATGGTGCAATGAGCAAAAATTATCCATATGACCCCAGATACATGTATACCAAATTTCAAACAAATCGACCCAGGACCCAATTGCCACAAGAAAAGTGCATGGTCATTTAAACGACAAACGTCCGGATCATTCCAAACAACCCACATTTTTGTCCCTAGCGCTCCTAGGGTTGAATATTGACCCCAAGTATCATATACTGTTGGATATATTTCTGCAACAACTATCTATAATATCTAGTTATAAGCTGATCAGAGCTATCAATGAGGAGTTAAAAAAAGAAATGGTGGGGTGATCTCTGCAAGTGCAAAAGTTTAGTTTTGGTTTTTAGATTTAGAGAGTCTCTTTAATCCAACAAGCCAGAATGCGAATAAACTTCTGAGAGAATCATTACGATAATTCCCTTAAACATTATAGGTGCTATTTTTATATTTTGTACCGCTCTGTGCTGGTATCCGGTTGCCTCTAACGCCACTTTCGATTTAAAATCCAAAGGCCACTTGATCCGAGCAGCATCAGTGAAAAATAAATAAATATACTACGACTAATTTCTGAATGGCGGTAATAAACAAGCAGTGATCAATGAGTGCAAAATTACAATAAATTCGATATTTTTAACGTGTCGACGGAAAGTACAATGTAAACAATCCATAGAGAGTGCTTGCCGTCGATTAGCTTCTCTCGGTATATTAAAATGACACTTGTTCCTAGCGGTGAAATAGAATTTTGATGAAAATATTACAAAAATATAAAAGATATTGCTTTGAATGGTGCCTCTAGTAAGGCTGGCTCGATTTAATCTCCGTTCCAATATAACTGGCGAGAGAACTCATTTTTACTAATAATCGGAGCTGAAGAAAGTCTGATGTGCGCCGTGTTAGAAAATTCCCATATTCCTACCAAAATTATATTAATTAATTTAAACGTTCTTATGGTTTGGCTGGTGTCTCTATTCGGTTGACTGCTGGTGAAGTTGAATCGATTTGAACTAATTTTAATTATTCCCTTGAATGCTGTCTCGACTAGCGGTACCCTCTCTTTCCACGATTCAAAATGCGTGTGTATTACGGTATTGCGGTTAAATGAAATTAATTTACGAATTCAAATAACAGAGTAAATAAAAGTATTATGAAATCCGAGATGAGGGAATGAATCTAGCTACGAATCCACATATTTCGATTAAATAATAGAATTATTACGGATACACAGTAAAAAACAATAATGACGAAATGGGCAATAATTAAATCCTTTCTCTTTTGTTTTTGTTTCGGCAATTAAAATTTTATCGCTAACAGAGGATGTAGATTTCCGGAACAGTTACTAGTTAATCCTTTATTTCGGTTTAGTTTTATTTGAGTTTGGTTCTTTGTTTAATTTCATTTCTGCTTCTGACTTAATTTTTTTTAACCTCGTAGGTTACATTATGTCCTGATAAATTTCCATTCGAATTCTAGGGTGCGTTAAAAAATTGTCCAATATATCTTTTGAAGTAGTGTCCATTAATTAAGTTTCTCGGAGCGTAAAAGTATTTGGAAAATTGGCAACAAGTGAGTTAAGTGAAAATCCAGTCGACCGTTTCCAATCAAGTAAAGAATCATTCTTCGACCAAGTTCTTCCACATGGTAACTTTTTATTGAAATCGTGACAGGAATCTTAATATAAGCGCGTCCTTATCTACAAAGCGTTTGGTGAAACGAAGGATGACGCTTTACAAACTTGATGGAATTTGAAATTTTGAGAAGTTGTAAATAACTTTGTTGATTTTCATCTTGTTTAAGAAAATGGTTTGAAGTGAAGATAATTAGATTAAAACATCAAAACATTTACCTATAAGTTTATGCATTCAGTAAAACGAGCGCTTGAATAATACCAGTTAAGGTTAGGGTTATTTATATTCTGGCAATAAACCAACGAATTAAACTTTATCTGCCTCCGTACACATCGGTAGTTTGATTTAATATTTAATATTGTTTAAGAGTCTTTTCGATTTTTGTCTTTAAACATTTTCGACGGTCAGTAGGCACTTGAGCGTGGGAAAATTTTTGGTCTCAATAGCATTTCTAAGCCTCGCTCCCTTTCCATGATAGCCGCTCGATGCATGGACCACCATTTTTATTCCACGTCTGTTGTCAGCCATTTTTGATACGCTTTTGATCAGGTCTCGAACAGCTCTCGAGCAGGTCTCGAACAGCTTTAAATCTTGAACAACTTTAAACAACTCTTGAACAGCTTTGAACAGCTCTTGATCAGAAGCTAACAGAACAGTAACATTATCAAGTAGTGATGATGATTAAGTGGATAGGACTAATAGGACATTGGAAGTGATTGAGAGTTGTTTAAAGCTGTTCAAGAGCTGTTTAAAGCTGTTCGAGACCTGATCAAAAGCGTATTAAAAATGGCTGACAAAGGACGTGGATTAAAAATGGTGGTGATAAAGATAGGAAATTTTCTCACGCTCAAGTGCCCCAACTCCTACTCTCTCATGAATGGATGGTATCTTGTTTCGCGGTTTTATACAAAAATTCAGTCCCATCATCAAAGGTCCACCATCTAGTGAAATCGCCGGTAAAAGTTCGAGATTGTACTTTCGCTTTGATCCGTAATCAATATATTCCCTCCAGATCCAATAGCTAGGTACCCGCAAGATTTTCAGTTGAACGGGGCAAAAAGCTGGATATCTCAAGAGTTGTGAAATAAAGATTCAATCGTGCCCGTATTGTCAAAGAGGTCAACACCGCACAGAAAGCTTTTACCGTCGTATACATCATCAGCATTCGTATATAAATATTATTTTCGATCCCCACGAAAAATCAACACAGGTCCGAGATTTCACATTCGCGCCGTTCTGAAATCAAATCATATAACAGTTAATTATGCCATGAACCAGACCACTACGACCGAATAGAAAAAAATCATCGCTTCAGCTCTGAGAACCGGTGATGAATATCACTCAACTTTTCGCGCCGCTTACACATCTCTAGTCAGCGCCGTATCCCTGTAATTACCGCTTCAGCGTCAGAACTCTTGCACACCTTCACAACGAATCCATGGCAATCCTTTCCAGTCAATTCTTCTCCTAGATAATTTGTCCCATGACAATTCTTCCCCACGACAACATTTCCCTACGACAAATCTTCGCAATGTTTAAGAAAGGAGTGTCACGGGAAAGGATTGTCGCAGGGAAATATTATCGTGGAGAAGGATTATCTTGAGAAATGATTGTCGTGGAAATGGTTTATCGTGGGAAGAATTGCCGCTTCGCTTACATGTCTAGTCATCGCCGTATCCCTCTAATTATCGCTTCAGCGTTAGAACCCCTTGCACACCTTCTCCCCGAATCCATGACAATCGTTCCCGGTCAATTCTTCCCTGGGACAATTTTTCCCATGAGAATTCTTAACTACGACAACATTTCTCTATGACAAATCTTCGGCCTATCTAAGGAAGGAGTGTCACTGGAAAGGATTGTCGCAAGGAAAGCTTATCGTGGAGAGGGATTATCTTGAAAAAAGATTGTCGTGGAAATGGGTTGTCGTGGGAAGAATTGCCACGCCGCTTACACATGTCTAGTCAGCGCCGTATCCCTGTAATTACCGCTTCAGCGTTAGAACCCCTTGCACACCTTCGCCCCGAATCCATGACAAGCCTTCCCGGTAAAGTCGGCCCCACTGGTCGTTTAAGAATTTATCAATACTGTAACGACCATTGATGTGAATCCTACACTGACGCTACGTGGAGCAAGTGCTCTTTAAAATATAACTGGAAGGTGCTGCTCAATACGACCCGTTACCTGGGCGAAGACGCCATAAGAATCCGTGAACGTTACAAAGCTTTTAGTGGCTGAGTTACCGTTTCTGATCTGAACATTTCTCCTCTATATAACAAAGTGAGCCATGTTGGTTTCTGTTCATCAGTGATAAGTTTTTAAATTAATTGCTTGTACGATTTTATCGCACACGGTTTCATTTTTTGTTATTCCTTCCATAGCATCTGGTGTCCCCGCGAACCCGGGACGAAGGTGCTAACAACTGGCTGGTTATTAAATCGGTTATTGGACAGTATTTATCCAACAAGTCCAACTACGGCTAATAGACCAGGGTTCCAAAGCACGAAGCTTAGCTCCAACGACTTTAGTGAGTTAAGGACTCAGACACTAATGTGGACAATTATAATAGAGTTTGTTTAACCATCCTCTGCCGTTACTTCATACATTTTCCAACTTGTTCTCTCAAACATGAAATGGATGAGACGGAATTATGACGTCATTAACGTATTTCTTAACTAATATCGACGTAAATGTTATTTATTACTTTTGACAGTTCAATTAATTTTTCATTGTCAAAATGCCTTCCCGGTATAATGAGAAAGAGCAAAGTTTAATTTTTAAGTTGATTATTTACTTTTCAAGAGAAAGAGATGCCGGAATACCGCTTTTACCGTTAAATGTAGTCTACATCGGTTGGGTTCACCCCAAAAATATAATCGTATAATACATGTTTTTCGCCATTTAATCACGATTCGATCAACAGTAATTATGTATAAGGTACGCAATGCATAAAGCAAAATACAATTTTTGGCATTACCAATGTATTAATACAAACACACCTTAACATGCGTCATTGAAAACAATATGTCATTGATTATATTTTAATTTTGAGGTTATGTGTAAAATAACATTCAAATAATATATGACAAACGTAAAACAGCAGAATACGTCACCAATTATGACGTAACAGCAGAGGATGGTTAAACAACCTATCAGATACCAGTAATATTCTGGTGAATCCTGCTGTGGCGATGGTCTTACAGGAAGTAGAAATTTTAGCACCACCCATTCCTCCGCATTCCCCATGTTTAATCTCCACTTCTAATTAGCTTTCGATCCGCGATCAGTTTTGATTCGCGTACGCTGATCAGAAGCGTACGAATTACCTTGAATTAACGCTTTGTTGCCAGAACGGACCTTGTAGTTATCTTGTGGGATTTAATACGGGGAATGCGGAGAAATGGGTGGCATTTACGAATCTCGAATTAATGCATTATCTACGATATCGTCAACTCAAGCCTACTTAGAGATCTTATTACCGTTTTCTCTCAAATGGCCATTTTGTTAGACTCATTGTGTTAGTCAAGTTAAGGATGCCGTTAATTAAATATTTTCAAAAACAGATAATGTCTCTTATGCAGACAAAGTTAGGGAGTTCTATGTACAAGCCAAAAAAAATGTCTTGTCTGCTCAAGCCAAATCAATATTAACAACGTCTCTAGTTTCAAATGCTGACTAAAAATACGAGAAATGGTCTTGTAACGAAGTTACTTAATTGCTGATATTGCTTTCATTACTTTTACTTAATATTTGATAATTAATATACATTAAGGGAAGTTTAATTCGAATATAATATCAAGCTCAATCAGTTAAACCTCCGTCCGGCAGATGGAAATACTCGCGCACAGGCTTCTCATACGTAAAAATGGCCTGAGTCGATCTAGTCAGTTGGAGTTTGAGCTGAGAACCTGATCCAGCTCCAGTACCTCTTCAGCTACCTTTATAGACAGATCGAGTTGAAGGGACAGAAGCCGAACTTAGTCGGCTGCAAGCCAAGTTCACTGGACAGCGAGACGATTGACTAGAGGCACCGAAAGTAGGAAAGCTCAGTTTCTGGAACCGTTCATCCGACCACCACGTCAAATTCGATTCTTGCACCGTCCGACACGTCACAAGAGTAAAAACCATGTTGCACACATTTTTCCTTCCTCCGCCGGATTTGATATAATTTTATTATAGATAATTCGAAACAAAAACCGTTGCACGTCATTTGATGATTTGCAAATATCCTTGTCGGACGTTATGCTTAGAAACGATATCCCTAAATCATGAAAGGAATTTTTGCGTGATCTATTTGGTAGTAGCACTGCCGTCTTAGTATTTCGTCACACGATGACGTGCAACGGTTTAATAGACTATAAAAGTTAATATTTTTACCTAACCAACTTTATTTATTCCAATTTTTAAGATTATAGCAGCGAATACCCAAGTACTCGAACCAATAGGGCAAGTAAAGACCGCCCTTCTGGCCGCTAATACTTAATCAATACCATAATGACCCCCTGATGCTGCCCGGAGCAAGTGACCTTCACACTACAAACGAAAAGTGGCAACCCTTTACCTGGACTAAGGCGCCAAAAGACCGCATGAATACACAAAGGGCGTTACAAACCCTTGGAGTAAAGCCTGACAGTATCCTTAAATATGGCGAAAGAGGTTTGAAAATCACAGAAAATGAAAAAAACAAAGCAGGTCTTCTGCTTAAGATTTTTGGCAAGATGAAGCCACCACTGAAATCAAAGATGATTATCCTGATACTGAGGATGATGAAATTCAGATCCGGTATAAATATATTCCTACCGGTTATCGAGGTTTCGTCTAAGCTGAGAAGTAAAATGATAGAGACCGAAAAAATGTACCTGGACTGTGTTCAGTACGGATTTGTGATATGTTTTCTTCCCCCTCTCGTGTTATGTGAATATGAAATTATATTTTTGGTACTTTATAATTTACATGATCAATAAATATTTAAATATGATTGATTATCTATAAAGAAAAATGTTTTAACGGTAAAAATTTTTAGCCAGCAAAAAAGAAAAAACACGGATAGAATGAATGAAAGCTTTGTAATTTATTTCCGTAAAAGTGGAGAACAGTCCGTCGGGAAGAGAATCGATAAATTAAAGCAGGTGTCATGATCCCGGTTAAAAAATTGGGGCATTTTACAAGTAAAATCTCATTAAAATGATTCATTGGGAAATATGATTAACAACAGGCAGCCACAAATGGACTTCCAACTCGTCGTTATTTAATTTTTGGTTTATTAAATCCTACGAAAAAAATTGTATCCAATGATAAATAATTTTGCAATTTATTTGTCTTTTTAAACCATTTTAATATTTACATTTGAATTAATGACAATAAAGTAATTTCATTTTAGAATTTTAATCCTGTGCATTGTTTAATATTTACTTTATTATTTAATAGTTTATACAGTACATTCTAAGTTTTTTTAAAAATTATTCTATTTAGAAATATTTATATAAAAGTTGTTTTACTTATTCGGAATTATGAAATGTTTCAAAAAAAAATTTTGTTTACAAGAGAATGAAAAGGATAAGAGTTATCTCAGGAGAAGTCAATAGAACAGGAAATAAAGAAAAAAATTAAGAATACGTCGCACTAGACTTGTGTAAAATCTTGTACATTTTTTTTATTTTGTTCATTTTTTCCGGGACCGTTTTTTTATCAACCGGATTCACTGCAGCCTCGTATTTTTGTATACTGCATCCAGTCAGTTAATATTGTTCCCGATACTAGTGTGTACAGGTTATTTAATAGCTGTTTACAGTAGTCTTCTGGATCCAGTTTTGGTTTTCGATAAATTCTTTGTCTTCTGTGATCTAGTGCCTCACTTTTGCACACTATGTGGAGTTTATTCTCAGTCCCTTTATTACGATTTTTGACGGTTCTTTTTTCCTGCGCAGTAGTTTTGTCCAATATAATTTGTGGTCTCATTTGATATAGTTCTTTATATAGTTCCTGAACGTACTCTTTGACACTCCCATCGCTGGTTCTAGACTAATCAGTGAGGTTGACGTAAGGCTTCTTACGAGTTCGTCATCCTTATAGTTTTCAGTAATGCTTCTGTGTCCTGGTACCTTATTGTGATTTGCCAGTTCCCTAACCTCTTCGCTACATTCCCATACCAGTTTATATACCTTTGGGGCTCTTAGAGCCTTAATGGCTGCTTGATTGTCTGAATAGTTTTTTCTCCTCTTCTTCCTCTACTTTTTGACTAATTTCTTTATTGAGAAAGAGCTTGATTGATTTGACATCTCCATACCTCGCTGCGCTCGACTTAGAGCTGATGGTGGCGTAAAGTTGGACTTATTATTTCAGCTCTAACTTCCCCCTTTTTTCTTCTACTTTTTTACTAATTTCTTTGTTTCAAACTTTTTTTCTCTACTTCCTCCTTTTTTTCCCCCTACATTTTGACAAATTTCTTTGTTTTGAAGAGCTTGATTGATTTCATTGGATGGTGGGGAAAAGATGGAATTCCTTAATTATTATCCTGAGATATTTATTGAATCAGTATTTAGTAGTCACGTGGTCTGGCGTCATGACAAGTTTGTTACGTCGCACATGTTCTAATTTTGTGTGTCCCAGTCTATGATATTCTTAGAGCCATTCTAGCCTCCTCCATTATAAGGTGTTGTAATGGCGGGGGGTCAAGCAGGGTTTCCATGGTAGCAGCGGTGTTATTTTAATGTTCTAATTTATATAATATAACATACAAAATTCAACTGACTTTTGCCGGTTCTTTCCATCTTATTTATACCCGTTATTATTTTCTCGTGATCTCCAGAATATTCGAGGAATATCCCGTTTCATCCTCATGCTTCTCGAGCTATGAGTCATCAAGACTTTGTGTACAGGGCCAGTCTTGTTCCTTGTTACAGTACCTCACCCAATTTGGACATAGCAGTACGTTGTTTTATCTTTGGCCACCAGACCAGAGATGCATATGTTACCATGATGGGTAGGACTAGTACAAAATTTAATCTGGAGGTTCCAGTTTTAAGTCTAACATTATCCCCTTCCCTTCAGAGTTACCTCTTCACCACAAAGCCATAGTGGGCTAAGGTCTGTATCGAGCTTTAAAAACATCCTTGTATAATATCTGCTTCGTGAATCAGTATTTTATGGACTGTCACCGACATCCCATACGAAGATATAGCTCGACATATAAATTTATATAATCTAAAGTATATTTTTAATTTCAACTACTTGATGACAGTAATTGCTGCAAACTTTTTGCTTTTTTTGCAGTATTTCCATCTAAAAAAAGATCTATTTCCATCTAAAAAAGATCTATTTACTTTACCGAATGCCCTTAAAGAGATATTACACACCTCCAGCCCGTAAGTCTGAATTTTCATCCGATTTTAGATAAGTATCCTATAATAAAGTTAATTTCAGAATCTATATTTTATATTTAAATTATTATCTGCAAAATTCTTAACGATGAAAGTTTTTTTTTCTTGTAATCCGATGTCGATTATGCAGTTCCTAATTTTGTTATCGATTTAATCTTTCGAATTGGTCCTGACAGATTCTAAACGATTTTAGCTAATCGAATGTAAGGCGACAAGCTAGAAGCCATTAATTTTAAGCCATTCGTGTCCGAACGGAATTATGTTAAATTTATCGTCGTATTCACAAATCAAATCAAATTCTCAAGACATTATTTTAATTAAAATAGAAGAATCATAAAAGTATTGATAGAACTAATTAGTTTTGGGCTTGCTAAAACCATCCTCAAGTTTGTAAGACATTGTAATTATATTATATTGTATATTATATATTTCGTATATAATTCATCTCGGTCTGAGATAATTGAACAAGTTAAACTTAGAGACACTTCAGCAGACACAATAACAAACTTGAGTTAAACCTTGGTCCAACAGATGGAAACACTGGCGCACCGTCTTTGCACACGCAACAAACTTTACCGTATATTACGTTTCAATTCATCCTCTTTAGTTTTAGTCTAGATCCAGATATAGTTCCAGTACCTGTTCAGCGGCCTTTAGAGCAGATGATAGAGAGGACCGATGATAATCGAGTGATAAATCCGGAAAAATTTACATTTGGTATTCTCTCGCTCTCACTCTAACAGATCATTGTCGCAGTTTTTTTCTCTTTCTCTATCATATTGGTTCCTAAAGCCGTATTAGAACCGGCTTACCTCATATACTTTGTGCATACGTGCTTTGTTAAAGTTAATAATAGCAGGAAAAAAAACATTTCGTACTAAGAAATAGAAAAATATATATTTAAAATCATAGTTCCTCTGTATAAATATTGATAATAATTTCATTAAGGACACCTAAATCTTGAACGTAGTAGTCCGGTTTCAAATTTTCAGGATAATCCCAATTATTAATATCCTCCAGTTTGGTAATGCCGCTTAGAACCAATAATTTTTGAAAACCTCCTATTGCTCCCATTTGCATATCCGCAGGAATTCTAAAAAAATATTTTTAACTTGTTAATTTTGTTTTCTTGTATGTATAGCTTTATATCCTGTATTTTTCTTTCGGTATAATGAGTGCAAACGAGTATTGTGCTATGATTATTACTGATCCGAAGAAGACGAAAGAAGAGACCAAGCAGGAATCTTGGAAAACTTTCGTAGATGAAGAAGGCTCGGACATATAGAAACAGGACTATAAAATCATCACGAATAAGTTCACCCTGGTTGAGAAAATACAAATTCATTTTACAAAAAGACTATTCCCAATCATGAAGTCAAGAATTGGGACAGGCTACCAACAGATCAACAGGAAATGTCTCCTCTCACCATAAAAGAAATGATAGAAGCCAAAGATAACCTAAAAGAGAAAAGGCTTCGAGATCAGATAACCTTCTAATTAAGGTCACCCAGAAATATGCATTGGATAATACGTGCTGGAAATAGGGGAATTCCCCAAAGACTGAAAAATAGCTAGACTCGTACTAATCGAGAAAGGTCCTGAAAAAATGTACAGGTCAGAAATAAAAATCAGTTACGTGAACCACAGATGCACTAGTACAGGTACAAAAAGTCGCAGATAAAATCGAAATCGGTAAAAACAGATGTGCCATGATAATAGAATTAGGCACGTATGTGGTATAACTTTTGATGACTATTTGCGATTTACGACGCAGTCCATAAATGGCCTTCTATGTCTCCAGATCTTACGCTGATAGATTTATTTTCCGGGTTCAAATTTTAAATAAAACCATGTTTTATATGTTGTTACTTACGAATCTCCAATAAACAGAGCTCGTTTTGGCTGAGTTATATTAAATTTCTGTTTAACATAGTTGCTACAATATTCAGATGGTTTTCCCAGTTCTATGAAGTCTTTTTTAGTAAGATCTTTTAAGGTGTCTATAGAATAATACGGTCCTAAAATAAATTTTTCAATATTTAATTTTTTGTAATGATATTTTTTTTAACTCACCTATAAGTGGTCCTTTAGCTCCGAAAGGTGCCATTTTATCTTTATGCGTTATCAAAAATAAACAACCTGGATTCCGTAAGTACCAAAAAGCCTTTTGTAACTTTATATATGTCATATTGAAATCGTTATCAAGGATAACAGCACCAACATTGGGATTTTCATCGTTGAATTCCAACGTCGTTGTTACATTTTCCTCAATAGAAAATGGCTAAAAAAATAGCACAATAATCATGGTGGTTAGAGTGTTAAAATGTATTTAATAAGGGACAAAAAATAAATGGTGCTAAAATCATTAATTTTTCTTTATTTAGTTTTCCTCAATCTGAAAAATGTTTTCATTCTTTATCTCTCTCTTTGCCACCTTCCATTTATGGTATGAAGACGACTTGCTCCGGGCAGCGTCAGTGAAGATTTGACTTGCCCTACGTTGACAAATTTCCGATAATTTCCTAAATTAAAATATTTTTATCAAAAATCTCTTTAAATTTAGTGTAGGTATAGAGAAAGAATTTTTTTTGCATTTTCTAGAGATTAACAAAAATACAAGATGAATAATTTTATTTGGTGAGTTTAAAAGTAATTTTAACATCTTGGGTCTATTTTTTTGTAATATAAAATAAATCCCCAGATTTAGGGAAAGTTGGCAATGACGCTTTAAAATTCTGATTATTACAGGACTGGATTTTTTTTTTTATTTTCAGACTCAGAAACGCCAAGAAACGATATAAAAGTGCATACCGAGATTTTTGAAAATTTGAACTTACCGGATCAGGTAGTAGCTTAAATCCATTCTTTTTTAACGCATCTTTCATCGGTTTACAAGAACTAACGAATATATCTTTATTAAAATTAATTGTTTTTAGATAAAACACAGTTATTTCTGATGGCACTACGACATCATTAAGTGTTAAATCTAGTTCTGCTTTATGTAAAGTATTGTAGATTTGTTCCGGTGAAGATACACCATTATTACTGATATAGTGGATGTGTTTTCCTAATTTTTTTAAATGTCCCATACATTTTGAAGCCCCGGGAATTATTTGCCTTGCTAACCATAGTACACCTATCACAAAATAATTTATAGCGTAAAATAATTTTTTTTATTGTACTTACCATCTAAATCAGATAATACTACATCAAAAGAGTCGATAAATTTTTTTTGTTCTTCTTTAGAAACATCGGCTAAATTTTTAACTACGCTCATTTTTAATTCAATCTAAGACGCGTAGACACAGACACAGAATAAAATTTTACAATTTTGTTTGAATTAAACTGGTATCTTATCATTAAATATTCAAAATATATTGAAGGTCGCTTCTTAAAATTCTCAAAATTAGTTATATTAATATTTACAAATATATTAAAATAATAGATGAAGATTTTCTTAGATTATATTTTCTACAACTTTGATAAAAATTTGTTTTTACGTAATAATAATTATGATAAATTTCATTTCAATTTATTCATTTTTTGTTTATAATATAAAAATTATGTAAACATAAACTTTCGAGTAATTATAAATATCTAATTAATTTTAACATAAATATTTGATATAAAAATAAATGAAAACAAAAATATTAAAAACATAACAAAGAAAAAGACGAATAAGTAAACGAAAATGAAGACAAAAAAATTTATGAATATTTGGTTAGATAAGTAATAGTATTTTCTTTTGTGGTGGTGGTATATGTCGCCTTGTTAAGGATGGAAGGGTCAATTGAGTAGTAAACATAATACGTTGTGTGTTTTACTTAACTAATTTATTACTTTTAATTAACTGCTATAAAAAACACAATGATAAGTATACATATACGACATACTCTATTTCATAATCAAGAACCGACTCCTTGTTGATAAAGAGTCAACTCTCGAATTACGCTTTAGCTCCTCTCTCGGGAACATCCGCTTATTTATATTTCTTAACATTAAACAATTATATGTCACACTTTGGCTAACGTAATATTTCGGCGTTATCAAAGATACTTCCTAAATACCAGTTAAAAACCGCTTACTCGTTTAATTTAATTAATTGAAATATTTAATTTATTTTGGAGATTTATTTGTGTCAGCCAAAAAGGCGCCACACTTTGAATAACTTCATATTTTTTTTAATTAACAGTTTCTCGTACCCCGCTTTCCATGATCAGACAGAGGAGAAAAAATGAGGTAGGGAAAACTATAGATTATTTTGGCAAACCGGTAAAGAGGGAGAGGAACAATTTTTATTTATGAATTGAAATTTTACAATTTAGATTAACAAACAATAATAAAGTGAATGTTGTACAGTTTTCAAGTCAGGCTCCTGGAGACACGTGCATGCAGCCGAAGCCATTTTTAGAGCTCCGTGAAGTAAGCCCCCAAAGTATCAATTTTTTTTCGGAAATGTCCAGTTTATTAGTGCTTCTTAGTGATTTAACTATTTCGTTAGTGCTTTTTCAGTTTTGTGCATATTAAGTTTTTTTTTAATTTCAAGGTCAGCAATGACAATCAACCAAAATGGACGAAATTTGGTACTTTGATGTACTGCTTCGTGCTTGTCTATTTTTTTAGATATTTTAGATTTTAACTTCAACCTTAACCCCAAAACATTTTCCTGTGTGGTATCAGTTTTTAGTGCTTCGTTAGTGCTTCGTAGTGCTTCAGAAAATTGCAATTACGATTCTTTCCTTTCCGAGATTTTTAACTTTTAATTTTCAAGGTCAAATCATATGGCATTGACTTAAATCTAGAGTCGTTTCTTGACGCATCGTTAGTGTTTTTAGTGCTTTAGATAGTTTTCTTAATGTTTTTTCCGTTTCCTGATAACACACCGTACCAACTGTTTTCGAGATGTTAACAGGAGAAAAGTTGTTATTTTATTGTTGTTGTTGTTGGTATTATTATTACTAAAATGGGAAGTGGCATCTTAATTTGGACACTCTGAATAGGGTGGCCCGTTTATAAGGGACACTACCTCATATCGGAAACTAAAAAGAAAAAACAAAAAGTTATTGGCCTGCTGTAGATTTTATCTTTAAGTGTATAAAGCGAGTCATGTTGTCGTGGCCACTGACCTTTTTTGAGGGATATCCCAAAAGAAACATCTCTGGTATATCGTACCTGTGTTTGAAACATATCGAGATTTGTAGGACCTTAGTGGGATATACCAGGAAGATCCTGTGTTATTAGGGAATTGCGTCAGCTGCACCGTACTCACCCGACTTGGTTCCCTGCGATTTCCTTCTCTTCCTCAACATGAAAACGTGGCTCGAGGAAAAAAATTGCGGACAAATTGCATCAGCTGCACTACAAATTGTTGCCGCACCCACCGTACTCACCCGACTTGGTTCCCTGCGATTTCCTTCTCTTCCTCAACATCAAAAAGTGGCTCGAGGAAAAAAATTGCGGACAAATTGCATCAGCTGCACTACAAATTGTTGCCGCACCCATCGTACTCACCCGACTTGGTTCCCTGCGATTTCCATCTCTTCTTCAACATGAAAACGTGGCGAGGAAAAAAATCGCGATTCAATTGCCTCAGTTGCACTACAAATTGTTGCCGCACCCACCGTACTCACCCGACTTGGTTCCCTGCGATTTCCTTCTCTTCCTCAACATGAAAACGTGGCTCGTGGAAAAAAATCAGCTCAAACGTGAAGATTATCGTCGAGATTTTGAACATTTTGACAAATCGTCGTTTTTTTAAAGGGGGAGCAGAACTCCCTCCCCCGCCCTTATTGGATAGGTTTAGGTTAATTTGGCTCAGTAACTAGTTACGTTCGACTCAGTTAGGTACTTTTTTTATAAAAGGCAGCAAAGCTTCCCCCACCTTGTTGGATGGATTAGGTTTGAATAGGTTTATGATAAATGCCACAGTTGTTGTTAAGAAAATTTCAAGTTTTCACGTATAACAACACAATTGAGGAAGTCAAACTGGGATCGGAAATATTTTTAAACTTCGAAAACAATCTTAAAGTTTGGTTCGAGTCTAGAACGTGAATTGTATAGAAAATTTTACGATAAATAAATCATCAAATCAAATCGAATTTCACTTTTTTCTCGCACTGTCTATATAAAAAAAATCTCCTGAAACAAACTCCGACTCGTTTTATCGAATGTGTTGGCGAGATTACGCTTGTTCAAACTTCCAAAGAAAGTAAAATCCACTTTGACACTAACTTCCCAATTTCGTTAAAGTCTTAATTTGATAAAAAAAAAGATTGGTCATTCAAGGTTTTTATCGGAGTGTAAGTTAGAAAGATATAAAACATACTTTCGCGAATGGGAAAAGTTTTCAATTTAATATTTAATAATTCTTATTTCTTAATAATATCCGTTTAATAAATTTTTGTCATACTCAATTATTGCATCATTAACTATTGTAGTCAAAAGTTTGTATAAAGTTAGCAAACTTTTAAATTTTAATTAAATTAATATTTCGGCTATATTGTGAAGCGGAATTAAAAATATACGAAACTTTTTTTGATAAAAAAACATTTCATAAATATTGTATAATAAAAATGCCAGGAGCATTGGATTTACATGAATATATTATGAACTTAACATGATTTTTATTTATGCAAAAACAAAACTTTCAGGATAAAACTTTGTATTAATTTTACAGGAAAATAAATTTACTTTTATTTAATATTTATTTATAATTTAGATCGCACTGTATAAAAAGCTGGTAGTGGTTTATTAAATTCACATCTCTTTTAAAAGATTACAAAAAAGACAAGGTTTTTTTTATTTCTAAAGCGATATAATCCCTCGTTGATACCACTCGAGATAAAATGGTCGTAGCCAAGACGCTGCTTTCGTATTTTAATTCAGAAAATGAAAAACAGCCGCGTTTTTTTCTAAATGTAAGCGTATCTCTCCATAAATATTAATCAAGTTTCCAAGGATGTTGGAAAAATTTTAATCGCCGGGGTGTTAATTCGGTTTTTGTTAATGTCTTGCTTAACATAAATCTCTCTTCCTAATTAATGTTGTTTCCTCAACTTTTCAACACTTAATCAAAAGTAGCAACTGTTTGCTTTGCCGCCGAATTTTTTACGGTTATATATTATAATGAGCGGTGCACGACTGATGGTAAAATCAACATTTTTGTATTCATTACGGGTTTTATAAAGTGTCTTTGCGTCTTTTTATTAACGTTTTTAATTTGCGTTTAACTTTATATAGTCCAGGAAGAATATATCTTTAATTAATACTTGAATATTATAAAAGTTTCATCATTATTTTTATTTTGGCTTTATTACCTATCAGACGTACACCATTGAAGTTGACATGTTGAAATGCTCATTTGATGTTTATTCCGTTCAATTCTGACCACTAATAACGATGATAGATGCTAGTAATCTTTTGGTATTGCTACTGCGCATGCTGACCTAATTAAGCACATATTCTCTTCTTGTTAAGAGCGATGACGTTAAAAAAAGACTATTTGTAACTAATATTTTTCTTAATTAATTTTTTTTTCTAAAAAGTGTTTTAGCTCTAACATTTAGGGGTTCGTTACTCATTTCTTTTTATTGTGGTTTAAGAAAATTAAACTCTTACGAATAATTAAACTTAATTTATTTTCTAACAAACTGGATTGATTATTTATGAAATTAACGATATCGAATAAATAAAACTTAGCTCAATAAGGTTAGAGGGAGAGTTTGCCATAGTTAATCCACCAGAGATCAGCGTATTGCCTGTAGATTCCAACTTGTTCCAAGTAAAACCGAAATGCAAAAACTTCTGGCGTGAACGGAAAAATTCTAGCTTGATCGAAGAACTTGCAGCGTGATGGGAAAAATTCTAGCGTGATCGGAAAAATTGAAGGGTGGTCGGAAAAATTCCAAAATTGGTAAGATTTTTAGGATAATAAAATAAAAAGAGGAAGAAATGAAGTCTGACAACCGTTTAATAGGCCTTATTTTCGAGAGAGGTGGAATATATTATTTAGAAGTGGTAATTGCTGTTAACAGACCAGAAATAAAAGTGAATTTGGTTTTTAAAATATACGAGGTGAGATGAAAAATGAATTATAGTGTGGCCTAACAAAAAAAGAAACGTAACATGTTGAAACTGCTAAAAATCTCCTGATTATAGTTTACAACAATAAGGTTAAAAAGAGGCATAGATTTCAACAAAATTAAAAATGGCGAAAGCGCTTGTTTTACAATGTTTTTTCATGGCTCAGATATCCAAGAAAATTAGTAGAAAAATAGTCAAAGGGAGTAAATTCCACAAAAAATGATCAGGTTATCATTAGCTGTATTAGATTCAGATTTCAAAGAAAATTAGTAGAAGGATAGTCTAAGATTCAAAAAAAAAATGATCAATTCTATACAATTTTTTTTAGGGGTGTAGATTCCAAAAAATGATCACTTGTAACTCTATTACAAATTTTCTTCTCATCACTCAGATTTCAAAGAAAATTAGTAGATTAGTACAAGGGGCGCAGATTCCAAAAAAATGATTAGTTTTTCCTGGCTCTATTAGTTTCAAAGAAACATATTTTTTATTTAATAGCAAGAGCGAAATTTTGCAAATTTTCCTATCATCACTCAGATTTTAAAGAGATTTATAGTAAAGTAGGCGCAGATTCCAAAAAAATGCTCAATTCTTCTATAGCTCTAATAGTTTCAGAGATAATTATTTTAAAAAAATGGCGGGAGCGATAGTTTTACAAATTTTCTTTTAATCACTCAGATTTCAAAGAAAATTAGTAGAAGGATAGTTTAAGGGACGTAGAATCCAATAAGACAAAAAAAGGGGGAACAAAAAAATAGAGAAAAAAGGTATAAAAAGACAAAGTGGGACAATAAAGTGAATAAAAGTGGGACAAAAGAAAAAGTGAAAAAAATAGGGGTAAAAAAAGAAAAAAGGGGACAAAAAACAAAAAAGTGAAATGGAACAAAAGAAAAAAAATGGGTATAAAACACAAAAGTGGCAAAAAAGAAAAAGTAGGGCAAGAAAAAAGTGGGGTATATAAAAGAAAAAAATTGGACAAAAAACAAAAAAAAGTGGAACAAAAGAAAAAGAAAAAAAGTGAAGACAATTGGAACAAAAGAAAAAGTGGAAAAAAACGGGAAAAAAAGGAAAGTGAGACAAAAAATAATAAAAGTTTAGAAATGGGACAAAAGAAAAACGAGGCAAAAAATGGAGAAAAGACCTGTACAAAAAAGTGGGGCGAAAACAGTAAATAATAGTTGTACAAAAGGTTTGATTTCAAATTTATTTTTCTTAAGATGAAGGAAAAACAAAAAAACAAAAAATGGGCGAAAAAAAATTGGAGAAATGAAAAAAGTGGGAGAAAAGAAAAAAGTATGACAAAAGAAAAGTGAGTCAACAACAAAGTGGAGAATCCGGGCTGAAAAAAGAAAAAAATAGGACAAGAAATAAAAGTGAGGAAAATTGGGATAAAAAAGACCAACAAAAAAAGTGGAGAGAAGAGGGTTAAAAAAAGTGGAGCAAAAACAAAAAAGTGAAGTTAAAAATGTGGAAAAATAGGGATATAAACAAAAAAGAAAAAGTAGGGCAAAAACAGAAAGTAGGACAAAAAAAGGGGGCATGAGATAATAAGGGTAAAAAAAAGTGGGACAAAAAATAAAAAAAGTGAGGAAAAGTGGGACAAAGAAGAACGAAAAAGTAAAGAAAAGAAGGTTAAAAAAATAAAAAAGTGGGGCAAAAAACAAAAAAGTAGATCAGAAGCAAAAAAAATTGGTAAAAGAGAGGTAAATAAAAATAGTGACAAAAAGTAGGACAGAATACAAGAATTGGAGAAAACTGGGACAAAAGAAAAAGTAGCTTGAAAAATCGGTTGTGTCGCCCCAAAACTATCTAGACGAGTATCCACGAATACTTTTTCTGATATTTATTGCTAGTTCCAAATTTTGACATTTTTTTATTTTTGACAGGTGGCAGTTGGAGAAATAATTTTGACTATTCTGAATAGAGTTTTTCAAGGGCTTTCAAATGACATATTACATGTACAATTCCGTGACATATTGCATCTGTCGTTTTTTGATAGTGATACTACCGTTTGACAGATGTCATTCAAAAACTGATGAGTTCTTCCGACGGGTAACCCAAACCCATATACCAAATTTCAGCTCAATCGGATTAATACTTTTTCTGATATTTAATGCTAGTTCAAAATTTTAACATTTTTTTATTTTTGACAGGTGACAGTTGGAGAAATAATTTTGTATATTCTAAATAGAGTTTTTCAAGGGCTTTCAAATGACATATTACATGTCAAATTCCATGAGATATTGCATCTGTAATTTTTTGATAGTGACACTTTCGTGTGACAGATATACAAAAACTAATGAGTTCTTCCAGGTAACCCATATACCAAATTTCAGCTCAATCGGATTAATGCATTTTTTGATATTTAATGCTGTTTCAAATTTTGACATTTTTTTATTTTTGACAGGTGACAGTTGGAGAAATAATTTTGACTGTTCTGAATAGAGTTTTCCAAGGGCTTTCAAATGACATATTACATGTACAATTCCGTGACATATTGCATCTGTCATTTTTTTATAGTGACACTCACATTTGATAGATGTCATACAAAAACTAATGGGTTCTTCCGACGGGTAACCCATATACCAAATTTCAACTCAATCGGATTAATACTTTTTCTGATATTTAATGCTAGTTCCAAATTTTGACATTTTTTTATTTTTGACAGGTGACAGTTGGAGAAATAATTTTGACTGTTCTGAATAGAGTTTTTCAAGTGCTTTCAAATGACACATTACATGTACAATTCCGTGACATATTGCATCTGTCGTTTTTTGATAGTGATACTACCGTTTGACAGATGTCGTACAAAAACAAATGAGTTCTTCCGACGGGTAACCCAAACCCCTATACCAAATTTCAGCTCAATCGGATTAAGCGTGTGATATCGTGGAAGAATACACACAGACACAGACAGACTTCCAATATATCATTTTTGGGACGTACTGTATATACGTACAAAAATTTTCTGAGTACAAAATTTTTAACATTGTACATAGGCTCACTGAAATATTTTGGATTAAAATAAATTTTAAAATTAACTAATCTTATGAAAACTGAACAACTTATTCCTTTAATAGGTGCACCATTTTTACGAACACCCTGTATAAGTTCGATCATCTGACAAATTTAAAGCAGATCTAAATATTATTTTTTCATTTTAAGATTATTTATTGATCTAAACAAGGCGATTGAGTATGTTAAACTGAATATTTCATCTCGGCTGCTTACTTCTGAAAATAAATAATAAAATACAACAAATAGACAAGTACTCCTTTATTAACGTACCAATTATTGATGTTTTACGCAAAATACATCTAAATAAATATTTAAGGCTTCTATATAAAAAAAAATATTAAATTGAATGAAAAAAATGTAACTTAGTAATGAAAACAGTTTTTCATTTAATCTTCAGTCCATTCGAACGGCTCTGGAGGTTCGGGTTCCTTTTCATCTTCGCCTTTTGGACCGAAAGCTAGAAATAAAATGATTGTAACCAAAAATTTTAAGGAAAAACAAAATCAAATCTTACCTGCTACAGGTTCGACTAATTCTTCATCGCCGGGTTTTAAATTTCGCACCATAACAATCCCTCCGATTGATACATCCTTCATTGACACATACTGGGCGTTATCGTTTATAGTGATAACTTTTAGTTGTTGTCTCATTGTCCTCGCCGGATTTTGTAGAATTTCGAAACTCGGTTCCGGTTCTTTTTTCTTCTCTTCTTTCTCATCTTTCTTATCTTTTTTATCATCTGCAGCGGAGGTAGTAGGTTTTTTATCGTCGATTTTTTTTTCTTCTAATTTTTTCTCCTCTTTTTTCTCTTCCTTTTCGGTTTTCTTATCATCTTTATCTTCATCCTAAATAAAATTAAAATGAATAAAAGTTGTTATTAATATTTTCATGTACTTACCACGTCCATTTTTTCATCGCGGTGTTTCCTTTCGTGATCTCTTCGACGTTGTCTGGCGGCTATACTTAAAACAGCCGTTGTAACCTTCTCTCTTTCCTCCCTTTTCTTTTCCTCCATGGGCGCCGGATACGCGTACAAACTGGGTTTTGCGTTAGATTTCAATTCTAATTTCGGCATCTAAAGAAAGAAAAAAAAAGTGATATACAAGATGGTGCAAATTTATTTGAACTAATCAGGAAACAATTTTTTTTGTTTGTTGTACCTTTAGTTGAGTGTTCAACGCAATCACGCAGGTGGGTGTGAAGGCTAAAGCTAGACAGTGTGATAGAGGGAACCAGTACCAATATTGAGTGAAAACTAATGTTCCCACGACGGCTAACATGTTTGTATGGCCGGTTCTGGATTGTAAAGATAAAGTGACGTTTCTGCCACCGGCATCGATAATTCCTGCAAGAAATACATCAAACTTTATAGTTTTAATAACAGAAATAGCTATTTTTAGTATAAGTGAGCAAAGTGCATCATTTAATCATGTACTTGAATGTTGAGCGCCCGAGCCGCAGGCGAGGGTCTCAGGCGAGTGATTAAATGCACTTTGCTCATATGTGCGTCTGTTTAATTGTCAATGTATGTGTACACATGCGCGGAGTGATTAAAAATATTTTAATCGCTAGTGAAGGTTTCAGTTGATACGTTGCGAATAGTATTTCGTCCACGTCACTGAAGATGGCTGCCACAGTTGCAGTCGAGACGTTTGGAAGTAATAACCAAACAATTACATCAAAATTAAATATTTGCAATTTTCGAAAAATTTTAAATTATTGAACTTAACAATCAGAATTTTTCACAGTTTTTGGAAATTTATGAAATAAATTTCCAAAACTTTGAAGGAAATGTCCAAAAAATTAAAAAAAAAACTCAAAGAATTAAAAAGATATTAAAATTTCAAAAACTTGTAGAAATTGAAAAAAAAATAAACTTTCAAAAATATTTCACAAATTTTCCAAATTAAATTAAAAATTTTGAAAATTTAAAAAACGCAAAAGAATTAAAAAAAAATCAAAAATTTAAATAATTTTAAGCAATTTTCAAAAATATCCTAAATTTAAAAAAATAGATATTTTAAAAATTTCAAATATTTCAAAAAATAAAAAAAAATCCAAATAGATGTTCTTAAATTTCAAAAATTTCTAAAACATACATTTTGAAAATTTCTAATATTTCAAAAAAATATATAAGTATTCAAAAATTACAAGAATTTTCAAAATTTGGCAAAAATCGTTAAGTTATTAAATTGCTAAACATTTCAAAAACTTTAAAAATATTTCATAAATTTTAAAAATAAATTAAATATTTTGAATATTTAAAAAAATACCAAAGAATTTAAAAAAAAAAACGAAAATTTAAATAATTTTAAACAATATTGAAAAATATTTCCTAAATTTAAAAACCTATTTGGAAAATTTCAAATTTTTCAAAAAATTCCAAATAGATATTAATAAATTTCAAAAATTTAAAAATATTATTAAAAATTTCAAAAACTTGAAGAAATTAAAAAAATAATTGTTTATTTGTATTCCAAAAATATTTCAGAAATTTTAAAAATAAATTAAATATTTTGAATATTTAAAAAATATCAAATACCAAAAAATTTAAATAATTTTAAACAATATTCTAAAATATTTCCTAAATTTAAAATAAATAAATAAATAAATATATAGGAAATTTCAAATATTTCAAAAAATTCCAAACAAGCTAAAATATTTCATAAATTTTAAAAATAAATTAAATATTTTGAATATTTAAAAAACACCAAAGAATTAAAAAAAAATCAAAAATTTAAATAAATTTAAACAACACTCAAAAATCTATATGTTAATTTATTAGATTATTAAAAATTTCAAAAACTTGAAGAAATTAAAAAATAAACCAATTTCAAAAATATTTAAAAATAAATTAAATTTTTTGAATATTTAAAAAAACACCACTAGAAATAAACAAACAAATAAATAATAAATAAATTTCAAGAATTTTCAAAATTTGGGAAAAATCGATGTTTTTAAATTATTAAAAATTTCAAAAACTTGAAGATATTAAAAAATAAACAAATTTCAAAAATATTTCATGAATTTTACAAATAAATTAAATATTTTGAATTTTCAAAAAAACACATTCCAAATGGATATTAAAAAATTTCAAGAATTTTCAAAATTTGGAAAAAAATCGATGTAATGTTATTAAATTATTAAAAATTTCAAAAACTTGAAGGAATAAAAAAAATAAATAAATTTCATAATTTTTAAAAATAAATTAAATATTTCAAAATTAAAAAAAGGCAAAGAATAAAAAAAATCACAAATTCAAATATCTCAAAAAATTCAAAAAAATTTCAAAAACTTGAAGAAATTCAAAAAAAAATAAACAAATTTCAAAAATATTTCATAATTTTTAAAAATAAATTGAATATTTTGAAAATTTAAAAAAGCCAAAGAATAAAAAAATCGATGTTAAGTTATTAAATTATTAAAAATTTCAAAAACTTGAATAAATTCCCAAAAAACATAAACAAATTTCAAAAATATTTCATAAATTTTCAAAATAAATTAAATACTTTGAAAATTTAATAAAGCCAAAAAATAAAAATAAATCAAAAATTTAAATAATTTTAAACAATATTCGAAAATATTTCATAAATTTAAAAGAATAAATGGTCTTAAAATTTCAAATACTTTAAAAATTTCAAAAAATTCCAAATAGATATTCAAAAATATTTCAAAAACTTGAAGAAATAAAAAAAATAAACAAATTTGAAAAATATTTCATAAATTTTCAAAATAAATTAAATATTTTGAAAATTTAAAAAAACCCAAAGAATAAAAAAAATCAAAAATTTAAATGATTTTAAATAATATTCCATAAATTTTAAAAAATAAATAAATATTGTGAAAATTCCAAATATTTCAAAAACTACAAAAAAAATTGTGGCAAAAAATTTTATTATTTAAAAAATATTTGTAATTTCAGTTTTATATTCTTAAAGTAAATAAAAATGGCTGCTAAAAATATTAAAAAAATTTAAATGTTAGCAACAAACTTATGCAGGTTTTTCCATATTTTTTCATGATTTCCATAATTTATTAAAAAAAAAAAAAATAACATGAACCAAAATATAACTAAATATTGTCAGGACTTTAAAAATAGTTTTTTTTATCATATTGGTGCTTTTATGATCATTTAACGTTAAAAAATAACGTGGTAACCTTGTGTAAAGCTTTCCAAAAAATTTTTGTCTTTCTATTAATGATTTTCATTTAAATACTACAAAATCTATCGTTTATTGAATAATAATAAAATTCAATAGAAAATTAATAATTTAACGCATTCCTATAAAAAGTCATCAAACATTTATTACAAATAAATAATTTAAGTATGTTTAACAATAAAAATGCAGCAATCGATCACATAAGAAACGATTTATATTATTTATGATTTATGTCATTTTAATATGAATTGTCGACTTCAAAAATAGTTTTGTGTCAATATTTATTTTTCTTTTCAATTCAATTCTCTCTTGATAGATATAAATTTAATATTTATTTTTGATATTGCGTTTCTTTTTTAAACGAATTGAATTGTTATTTATTTAAAAACATCAAAATTACAAATTTTTCTCGTTTAAAATTTGTTTATGTCAATATTTAATTTCCCTTGTTAATTTTCTCTCAGAGATAAAGTTCATTTTTATTTTTAATATTGCGCTTCTTTAACCTAAATATAAGGATACAAAGCTCCATTTTTTCGCACAAATATTAAAAAAAAAAATAGAATTCAAATATTTTTAAATTGGCAAAAGTCCTTTATCCGACGTTAAAATATATGGGTCCTTTTCCTCTTAAACCTGCGTATACAGTTTTTTTTATAATTTTCTTAAATAAATCTAAAATTGTTGTAAATAAAATGCATAAAAAGTCAATTAATTTTCTTACCCTGGGCCAAAATCGCTCCAAACTTGGCCATAACATCTTCGTGTTTATTAGCGATAACTTGAGAGTAAGTCTGTCTAAAAAAGCTCACTTTTGGACAAGTCTGTTCGGTTTGTTGAATCAAAATCATGGCACTAGCGATAAGAGCACCCTGTCTCACAAAATTGACAGGATCGAACATAACCATCGGTTCTAAGAGAGCAATGGCTTCGCGCAATCCAGTACCAGCGCAAGCTATACCTAAAGCCATAGCTGCGCCATAGCGCACATGGGGATTGTAACTTTCGGCTAAAAGGGATACGACGCTCGGACATTGTTCTGGAGTTCTGAAACAAAAATAACATTCAAATGCACTTGTAACAAATCACCCCATATTGTTATATGCCAATAAAAAGATTTCGCCGTATCAGAAGTCATAATTTGATTTCTTAATTTCTACTAATTTTGTTTAATCAATATAAAAAGCTACAAAATAACAAAAGCAATTTTACGTAACGTATATGTTTTGTTTTTTATATAATATGATACAATTCCAAACGTGACACGGGTCGTTTTCAATCCGGAGGTATTTTATTACGTCCATTCACGAACATTATTCTTTCCGTCTCTTTTTAAAAATCGCCCAACCCATCCTTTCATTCCATTGATTACTAATTCCATTCTCTTTAATAGACACGACTTTTATAATTCCTTAAATAACGACGTTGACAAACAGGCTTTTTTTTGCAAACCAATAACGAGAGTTATATCAATTTGGGATTCGAAATATTGACAGTGGAAAATCCGTTGGAGAGGGGGAAGAAAAATAAATTGCTTTTCACAAATCACATCTGATAATGGGCTGAAACTTATCAAAGAGTCTTGAATGGAAGCTCGGCGTCGAGCGAAGAGAAAAGTGGAAGAAAATCGTTATTGTTGGTTGCGAATAAATTTATTTTATAATTTTGATGCATTCAGTAATTTTGTTAAAGAAAAAGTAGTAAAAATCTATAAAAATATTAAATTAAATATTTTTTTAATCTTACCTGAATAATAGAAAACCAAGTGCTGTCACTGCAGCTCTACGAACATCGTCGTTGACATCTGAAACCTGAAAAAAAATTTACGGTATGAAGGATGCCATTTTACGGAATAATATGTTCATTTATCAAAACCTTTCAAATGAGCTATCAGATTAGTAGTTTTCGAGATATTGCCAAAAGTAGGCATGGTGCCTTTTCTATGAGATCTATGGCCAAATCATGCCCTAAACTTATACTTTTTTTGGTCAGATTTGAAATGTCAGTGATTTTCTGACGTAACTTCCAGTACGAAGGAGGCCATTTTTCAAACTTCGTTATAGAATAAAATTTTCTTCATTTATTGAAACCTTTCTAATGAGCTTCGATCAGATTAGTAGTTTGCGAGATATTGAGGGTGGGAGTAAAATTCACAAAAGTGGGCGTGACGCTTTTACTATGGAGAAATAATGACTTAAACTTTTTCTGTCAATGGAGAAGTTTCCAATTGTTTTTATGAATGAAACTGAAAATTTAAGCAAAACTGAACAAAAATGTGAAGGTAAAATTAAGATATCTCAAAAACTAATAGTTATAACATTTTAAAGTTGCGCTTGGCATTCAGTCAGATTCAGTGGCCTGACGTCATTTCTCCTAACTAGTGTACCAGACAGGATTGTAAACAAAGCGACGTATCGGTTCACGAGCCATTGCACAAAACGTGTTTTTCAAGATGGCAGCTGACACTCGCGGTTCCTATCCCGCCAACTTGAATTTACTTTCAAGTGGAACATGTTCCAAGAATAAAAGCTCTTCTGTAGATTGCAGAAAAAAGTACCTGGCTCTTGGACTATCTTTTGTTGTGTGACAGTTAATAAATTACGATGACGGAAATTAAATTAAAGTGAGACATGCATCAATCATGTCGTGGCATAGAATATGAGTTTGCTTTATTGTAACGGCGCTTTGGGTATACGGATACGTGACGTCATACACACCACAATCCGAGAGAAAAAGGCAACAATTTTAATATCATATTTCTCCGTTATATATTATCGATTTATTAGTTTTTATCTATATTCAAATATTATATTAGCACTACCATGAAACTTCTCCATTTTGTTTTGTAGTGAATTGAAAACTAAAATAATTTTCTGACGCAATTTTAGGTATGAAGGAGGCAATTTTTCAATAATCTATTTTTTTTTCTTTACTAATTATTTACCCCATAAATATCCTTTTTGTGGATACACGTTTTATCGTTTTACTATATGCCACCCTTCACTTTTGTCGTGACGTGGTGGAGGCGCCTGTCTCGATCCCCGGGTTAATTATTCATAATTAACCCTCTCTTTCTCGTATATTGTACGATCTTAATTGTAGCAGTCTTATTATGATATCATAAAGTGAAAATGGGAAATGATTATTGATGAGAATGTTTATAAAAAAGAGAACTGCTGTTTGCCACACAAAAAAGCACAAATCAATGTAAAAACCTTCGGGTTTCCAAGCTCTTATTCATCCTGCGACAATAACGACAATTGATAAGAAACTTAGGAAATAAACAAGTGACAAAATCAACGATGGTAAAGACAATTCATAAGAAACGTGTGAAATAAACAAGTGAGCGCTTGGTATTTTCGAAAATTCATAAAAATGTTGACCTTGAGGACACTGGTAATAAAAAAAAATATATCCGTACAATCCACGAGAACGAATACTCAAAAAATGTATTTGTAAGTCTTTTAATCGTAAGTAATATTATAGAGGCAGTTTACGGTTACGGGTAGTAATTGTAAAAGTACGAGTTAAAAGTACGAATACTTTTACAAAACGGGAGGGCTCAAAAAAAAGAATTGAATCAAAAAAAAATATGTGTTTATTTATCTCAGTACTAAATAATACTTATAGGGTCTTGGGCCATCGCCTAAAAAAGTTTGTGATAACCTAACCGTTAAGACTTCTTATGTCGAGTTTTACAAATGTTTTATTTGGAAAATTCTGGGTAGAGGGGCGTTTTCTTTTGCATGAAACAAGTATCCCTCCAAAAATTTGTCGAACAAGGTTACCAG
The DNA here is from genome assembly GCA_963243735.1 of Neocrepidodera transversa. Lineage (NCBI taxonomy): Eukaryota > Metazoa > Arthropoda > Insecta > Coleoptera > Chrysomelidae > Neocrepidodera > Neocrepidodera transversa. The sequence goes on along the minus strand of OY725353.1, from coordinate 9,283,470 downwards.
TTAAGTTTCAATATTTTCATTAAATGATTCTGTAAAAATCAGATGCGAGGTACTAAATTTTATGACGTCATAACTTTGCCATGTTTGGGGTATCGGACGCGCCAAAATCCCAAAATATTTCTCCGGCAATATTTTTTCGCTTTTATATAAAAAAAACTTCCGATTGAAAGAAAAACTATGTTTAGGTGATTAATTTTCCTTATACATTAAAGCAATAAGTTTGCGAGGGATCAGAACTTTTTTTCAGAACGAAAAAAAACGCCCCCCCCCTACACAGAATTTTCCAAATCTGACGTTTGTAAAGAACATACGGATGCTTGTTGTCCGAAAACTAAAAGTATGCGACTACTCCTAAAATATACTCGTGTTCTACGAGTACAATTTTACGAATGCATTTAAATTTACTCGTAAGTACGAGTATTAAGTATTTCAAATTAAAAAATACTAATGAGTAATTGTCACGAGTAGTTTTTTTATCCGCAAAGAAAATACGAGGAAAAGTATTCCAGTACTTGGACAGTACCGTTGAAAAGACGCTTGGGAAATAAGCAATTTATAACAGTAATTGGCAGCGGGTCTTCTGTCCCTGATAAAGAATCCCAACTTCTCAGAGCCCATGCAAGTATGGTTCTGTTTACAACTTTGTTAAAGTCCAGACCTGTTTTGTGGCCTTTCTACAAGAGCCACCTCAGTCCCTTCCTCTCGACTTTGATTAAGTAGGCAACCTGGGAAGTGTGAGTTTATTAAGTCCAAAGTCTCCTCCTCAATGCTGGCTTACTATCTATTTTTATTTTTCAAAGACCCATTACATCCTTTTTTTTTCCTTTGCAGTATTTTACTGATTGTGAAACACTCAGGAATACTCTCTATGTCACAGATTTTTTTCCAGGAATTAAAATTTGAATTCCTTACAACGTTGCCGTATCCCTTCTAGATGCCTTAAAGGCTTCAGAGTTGCCAGTTATTTTGGGCTGCTCTGTTCTTCAACCGGCGTCTCGGTTCTCTTTCTTTACCATTAAAGGGCTGTTTTTTTCATATGCTTTAAGGTGTGTTTTTCGTTTTCGAGGGACTTTCCTCTAGTGCCTGGTTGATATCCTTTTTAAAAATTTCGCAGTCGCAGGCCCTGAAATTTCAGTATGTCCTCTCCTCCGTGATTTTCCCACCCAGCATGTATAGTATGTGCTTGTGGTCAGAGAGCGACTCCTTCCGTGAGACTTCCGCAACCACGAGCACGCCCTTACAGTTCCTAGTGTAATGTCAATGGCCTCCCTTTTTGTCTTAGTTTCCTGCACCAAATTCTATAAGTGTCTCCACTGTGCCGTTGATGCCTGTGCTCCCCCATACCATGTGGTAAGCATTGGCGTCACACCGTACGAGGAGTTCCTTCTTTTTCTGTTGCAGTAATCAACAAGTTCTTTCACTTTATTCGTAGGAGACGGTCCTTACTGATCATAAAGAAGATAGTGTCAGTTGGTCCCCTCCTTCCAAGTCCTAGAAGTAAAGGACCACAGTGGAAACACCTTAAGGCTTTTCTTAGCCATTACCACTGCACGTGATATTTCTACTTAAGTATATAACATCATGTTTCAAAACGAATGACGTTTCTCCCATTAAAATCTCACACATAATAACGGAGATAGATGCTAGTACTCTTTTGCTATTGCTACTGTGCATGATTTTTGTGGTGCCTGTACTTTTAGAAAAATACCATCAACTCGGATGTATTATATCCCTAAAAATCCATTTTCTTCACTTTCAACTAGATATGTTTTGGTAATTCTGGATAACTTTTATGAGTATTTATTGTCCATTTTGGTCATTGTCATTTTTATTTTAAAATCAAGCACTCTAGACCTTTAAATGGCCATTTGTGCGTGCGTTTCTACAAAAATAAACACGCATCAAATAAATGAAAAAGGACAAGATATAAAACAATATCGATCGACCGGGAAATACAAAATACCAACTAACAGGATATTTTTATCATTTAATCTGAACTTTATACATTTAAATCGATACGATCTGATCCTGAACTTTAGCGAGGTTATAGTATCTCAAGGTTGGTTAATTTTAGAAACAGACATTCATTCATTAAAAGGAAACCCCTATTGTAGCGATTATTCAAAAACCCTACGTGTCTCTCGTAGATAAACGGGAGCTTTTTTCGCTGAAAAATGTTTCGTGTGCTTCTCGAATGTTTGCCATCCTTCATTGCCAAAAATTTTGTACACTTAAAGGAATGATTCATAAGGATTGTTTAGAATATATATACCGGAATTTTCAGTATTTAAGAGGGAATATTCAAATTCCGCTACCGGAATATATCACTTAGTTTTTTATATTCTAAGAAATATAAAAATAACTACATAAAGACATTTAGTTTTCTTTAATTCAGAGATCATCGTATTCATTGTTGTCAATGAGGCATTTGACTGGATTAACGTTTACCTTATTCACAGTAGCAATGGCAAAAGGGTACTAGCATCTATCTAAATTAAATAGAAAAAAATAGGGGGATTCTTACAATAAATACGTAAAGAAAAATCATGAACAGTAGTAATGTCAAAAGTGCACTAGCGTCTCTATCTCTGCTACTATTGGTCCAAAAATAAAGCGGAAAACGGCATTGTATCATAAATGTGACGTAGAATATATACGTAAATAAAAATCGTGTAATCTTGTTTTACCAAAAAAATTATTTAGTATGCTAATCAGGTATACTTTGGATTATACAGAGGATTCTGTTTTGAGAAGAAATATGCGCTGCTATTAAGGAAAATAGAGGTGTCCATGTAAAAGTTAAATGTAACCGATAAGTAATAACATATTGAATGCTCAATATAGCTCATTATAGACATAAATTCCCCTAATACAGGCTCTGCTTAACTTTTGCGGAACATAGGAAAAGATCCCTCCCTTTTTTGTGCCAATTGGCATACATTTTGATTGCAGTAATCGACCTTTCGACGAAATATGGCCACGAGCCCACTAAAAACCTATTCGACAAAAGGGTTGATAAAAAAACGTATTTCACAAGTGACACAATTGTCGATGGTCAGTACAATTCATTAAAAAAAACGTATGAAATAAAGTAAGCGCTGGGTATTTTCAAACATTCATAAACGTGTGAAAGAAACAAGTGACAAAATCGTCAATGGTTACTATTCATAAGAAACGTGTTAAATAAACAAGTGGCAAAAGTATTTCCGAAATTTCATAAATATGTTTAACTTGCGGACATTAAAAAGCAGCTTGAGTAATAAATCACGACAATTTATTAGAAACTTGGGAAATAAAGAAGTGACCAAATCAATGGTGGTCACAATTGATAAGAAACGTGTGTAATAAATAAGTGACAAAATCATCGATGGTCACAATTCATAAGAAACTTGTGAAATAAACAAGGTATTTTCGATAATTCATAAACATGTGCGGATATTGATAAGAAACTTAAGAAATAAACAAGCGACTAGAGATAATTTTTTGTTCACAATTAATTAAATATTTTCTAAATTAAAATTCTTTTTTAATATATTATAGTAAATTTAACGATTGTTTGAGAACTAAAAAATGAAACCAAACAGTAGGAAGAGGGAAAGTTCGAGAACTAGTGTTTGTGACATTTCCAGATAATATATGAACGATACGAAAATTTATGTAACTAAGCTACATAAAGACGATTAATAATACAACTAAATATTCCCTCCTGTTGTTGTCATTGTTTTGAAGAGTTAGCAAGAAGTAATTGATTGTACGTATATGTCATATAAATAAAAAAATTCGATTTCTCCACTGTCAAGGTAAAGAAATACGTTCATCAATCATTCATGTTAAGATAAAAAAAGAAGGAACAATAGAAAATGACAACTCCTAGACGTCTCATAAACAAACCAACCAAAAGATAAATAGAAGAAAAAAATATTTGTCGTAACTCTCTAGTCAAAATATCGAATTCGTCAATACACCCGAGGGAGTTGTTATGTCGTTTGGGAGTTCAACGTCTGTCCTTTTTATTAATGTCACGTTACCGTAAAAAAAAATGATAAAGTATACACCTGGGGATAAAATATTTTTTGAACAAATAGAAGAATGTGAATTCATTAAAATTTCGTCGTACAAATTAGAATTCCGATTTGATTTATTGTAACTTTTTTTATTCACGGAAAGGATCACAAGTAGTTAGAATTTTATTAGTCCGGGACCGGAAGTTTATAAGTAATAAATCACGACGATTGTTAAAAAACGTTCGAAATGAAACAAGTGAGTGCTAGATTTTTTCGAAAATCGGTAAGATATTTGAAAAATACACAACTGACCAAATCACAATGATTGATAAGAAACGTGGGAAATAAACAAGTAAGCGCTGGGTATTTTCGAAAATTCATAAATATGTTTACCTTGCGGACATTGAAAAGCATCTTGAGCAATAAATCGGGATAATTGATAAGAAACGTGTGAAATTAACAAATGACAAAATCAGCGATGGTCACGACGATTGATAAGAAACGTATGAAATAAACAAGTGAGAGCTGGATATTTTCAAAGGTAAATCAATTTATACACATTCAATTACTGGCACAAACGTGAGCTTCGATTTATAAACGTGTCTTAATAAGTTACAGACGTAATTTTCCGTTTACGTAACATAATTATGATATGAATATTTAGTATGTCCCGCAAATATTCGTTAGTGAAATTCGATATTGCTTTAATATGCCCTCACATTATTTTTATAAGGGATTTTAATTATTGTTTTAGGATTTAATTAAAGACCAAAATTAGCTTTGACAATCTTCCGAAATGTTTTGAATATACTAATAAAAACTAATATAAACACATCGTTTTTCTTTTATACGCAAAAAATCATGTAAAGTAACAATGGCAAACAGGCACTGGCAGATTCTTTATTATCGATCTAATTAAAAAAAAAACACGCCACTGAATTTAGGAGAACTCGTACATTAAACACGCAAAGAATCTTCGTTATTATCGATTTTATCATGTGTTTATTTCACACGTTTCTTATCAATCGTCGTGAACATGGCCGAATTTAATAAAAAAAACTCCATCGTATTTAGGTACTCGTACATTAAATACGCAAATAATCTTCATTATTATCGACTTTGTCACTTGTTTATTTCACACGTTTCTTATCAATCGCCGTGGCCGTCGCTGATTTTGCCCCTTGTTTATTTCACACGTTTCTTATCAATCATCGAGACCATCGCTGATTTTAATTAAACAAAAAAACACCATTGTATTTAGGTCTCGTACATTAAATACGCAAAGAATCTTCGTTATTATCAACTTTGTCATTTGTTTATTTCACACGTTTCTTATCAATCGCCGTGACCATCGCTGATTTTAATAAAAAAACGCCATCGTATTTAGGAGCACTCGTACGTTAAATACGCAAATAATCTTCGTTATTATCGACTTTGCCATTTGTTTATTTCACATGTTTCTTATCAATCGTTGTGACCGTCGCTGATTTTGTCACTTGTTTATTTCACACGTTTCTTATCAATCGTCGTGACCGTCGCTGATTTTGTCACTTGTTTATTTCACACGTTTCTGATAAATCGTCGTGACCGTCGCTAATTTTGTCACTTGTTTATTTGACACGTTTCTTATCAATCGTCGTGAATTTAATAAAAAAAAAACGCCATCGTATTCAGGACTCGTACATTAAATACGCAAAGAATCTTCGTTATTATTGACTTTGTCATGTGTTTATTTCACACGCTTCTTATCAATCGTCGTGACCGTCGCTGATTTGCCCCTTGTTTATTTCACACATTTCTTATCAATCGTCGTGACCATCGCTGATTTTAATTTAAAAAAACGCCATCGTATTTAGGAGGACTCGTACATTGAATAAGCAAAGAATCGTCGTTATTATCGATTTTGTCACTTGTTTATTTCACTTTTCTTATCAATCGTCATGACCACCGCTGGTTTTAATAAAAAAACTGCCATCTATCTTCGTTATTTCGTGTAAGATTTTAATGGAAGAAACGCCATTTGATTTAAGACAAATGTTATATATTTAAAGAAAAATCATGCGCAGTAGCTTTATCAAAAGGGCACTAGCAGCTAACTTCGTGATTAATGGTCCGATTTTAATGAAAAAAATGTCATTACATTTGAAATACAGAATAGAATACGTAAGTTATGCGCTGTTACTATTGGTCAGATTTGACTCAAATATGGGAATGAACATAATACTTTCTCACTACTATACCAACATTATACGTTCTTATCATTTCTGCTATATTAATGTATACATAATTATACAGGTAAGTAGTAAAGGGTTAAAATATTGTCAACATAATACTTTCTCTTAATTTCTGTAATTTTAAGGATATATACAACATATATAAATATTAAACATGGTAGGATCAAGAAGTACCATAATTTTTATTTTCTCGTTATTTAACCAACATCATACTTTTCCGTCATTAATTATGAAAGTTTTTATTTTAATCAAACGAATATAACTTTCACAAATTATAATCCTAAGGCCATTTTTGATGTATGAAAGTTTTAAATTAAATTCAAACTTTTCCCAACTACTGCATCGAATGCAGCGAAAGGAAATTATTTAGTTTTTTTTTTATTTCGGAGTCGAAAAATAACGTTTGTTATTTACACACACACACACACATACTTTATCATTCGAGAGTTCTGAAAATAAATTTGATCTAAAGTTTCTCGTTTAACGAAAATGTGCGGGAAGAGATTCAATAAATTAATGAGGACCCATCTCACGAGTCCCAAAATCTTTCTTAACTTTAATGAAATTCGATAGCTGCGGGATATTTTCGTGCCAGATAAAACTTTACGTGATTTAAGACCTAAATAGGCATTTCTAACGATATTTTCCTAAAATATATATATATACGAGTGCTTCAGAAAAAAAATGATTAATGTGTAAAAAATCCAACAAAACCAGGAACAATCTTACATTAAATTTAAAAAAAAAATATGTACTTACCGCAACGTGTAGTAATTTTCTAATGGCTTGGTTATGTCCTGTACCGCAGTAGGCCATTGCTAAGGTATACATTCCGGATCTTCTTAGAATTGGATCTTTATCTGATGTTAATTGTTGAATCAGGGTATCAGCTTCTTCTAGGCGACCGTACATCGTGAAACTGATGCCCACTGCTAAACCGCGAAGGATTTTTTCGTGCTGACTTTCTTGAGCATACTAGAACAAAAAAATTAATTTGTAAAAACTGTGAAAAACAGGTAACTTCTTTTGTCTTTCAATTCGTTTTTTATTAATATTTTATAAATTTTTAACATTGTAATTTACCAAAAATATCTTATTTCAACATCAACCATGTCTAAATTTATTCATTTCTCACAGTACTAAATTTTATATCAAATAAACGCCCGCCTTTTGTATTTTTTACTTTTCAGATGATTTCCACTTTAAATAAATAATTTCCATTGTTCAATTATGTTACCCCGAAATACAGAACGCAGAATATCTCCGATATCTTTCCTTTTTTCATTTTTAATTTAAGAGCGCATTGATCATATTTATGAACCATAAAAAAGAGGGTGAAAGAGAGGATTCGAGATTCAATTTTCTTCTTCCTTCAGACACACACACACAAGAGCTGGCCCCTTCGAAATTGACAAGGAACATCCTTCGTAAAAAAAATATGTTTTTACGGTATCATAACGATACATTTTTATATATATGACACAAACCGTTTTTTCAAAGGAAAATTCACTTCGTCTCAAATCTATCAAAACCAGACGATTTAAAAAAAAAAGTTTGAGGAAATTGGGAAAAAAAGACGGCGTTTGGCAACAACGCCAATGCAGAATTTAAATCATACATTAAAGATCAATAAACATGCCAAATAGTTCCTTATCAGAAATATGAAACATGTTTATAAAGCATTTAAATACAGTCATCAACTTTTCATTTTTAATTAACTGCCTGTCAATAGCCTAATTCTAAACATGGTATAGATCTCTTTCAAGTCAAATTCTGGTCTTTATAAATAAAAATTTATACGGAACAAGAAAATTTCTTTTTGCTGAATGACTTTCAATTTATTCATTAGTAATAAGTGCGTTTTATATGTGAATTTGCAAAAAATGTGAAAAAAGTGTAAGATAATAGCCAAAATACTAGCAGACTTTGATCAACAAGTATAGATATGCACTAGAATATTAAAATCAGTGATGCTGATGAGGGTATGGAGAAGGCTAACGAAGATAAAAATAAAGTAGAAAAATATTAAGTCTAAGAACAATTCAATCGAATCAATCAATACAAAAAGCACATCACGATCATTTTAAACATATTACAAATCTTTGAGTTCTAGGAAATCTTAGAATATTAGTAAAAGTACCACAAAACAAATATGTGGGAAAGAAAAGATAGAGAAAGATCATAAAAAAATTAGATCTTTATTGATCGAACTTGATTCCTCGCTCGCTCGGCTCGGAATAGATGGTGGGAGAAACTTTTCTTTTGCGCTGTTTTTTAGGGCAAAAAATTTTCCCACCATTCACTCCGTGCCGAGCGGAGCGAGGTTCAAATCAATTAAGTTCGATCAATACAAAAAGCACATCACGATCACTTTTAAAAAATACCGCGAAACAAATATGTGAGAAAAAAATTAGAGGAAAGTCATAAAAAAAATAGATCTTGATTGATTTGATTGCTCCGAACCTCGCTTCGCTCGGCTCGGAGTGGATGGTGGGTGAAACTTATCCCTCTCACTCTTTTTTAGACAAAAAAGTTTGCCCCACCATACATTCCATGCAGAGCGAAGCGAGGTTCGGAGCAATCAAATCAGTCATTAAAAAAAGCACGTCACGGTCACTTTAAAAATCTATTATAAATCATTGAGTTATAGGAAACCTTGGAATTTTAATAAGCCGATAAAAATAGCGCTAATCAAATATGTGGGGAAAAAAAGTCATAAAAAATTAGATCTTGATTGATCGAACTTGATTGATTTGATTGCTTCGAACCTCGTTTCGCTTGGCTCGGAGCCATCAAATCAATCAATACAAAAGCACATCACGATCATTTTAAACATCCATGACGAATTTTTGAGTTATAGGAAACCTTAAAATATTAATAAGCCGGTAAAAATACCGCTAAATGAATGAGTGGGGAAGAGATAGTTGAAGAGAAGTCATTAAAAAATTTGATTCATGAGTTTTTCGAACTTGGTTGATTTGATTGCTCCGAACCTGATGGGAGAAACTTTTCTCTCACACTCTTTTAAGCGAAACAAAGAAATACTGGGATAAGTCAGAGAAAAACAGGACAAGGACGCTCGAATAAGCCAATAAGTCAACAAGAAAGTCAGCTGAAAAACTATCGGCGAAGACTGGTCATCCGAAATCTCCAAAGACAAGAGAAATCAAACTTAATGATGGGCTCAGCAATTGTCATGAAAAAACTGGTAACCTAAATCAGACGGAGCTAAGAATGAAGCAAGAGAATTATCGTTTGTTCACCAAATGAATATTTTATAGAAAAGAAATACTGATAGAAGGATTTTGCAAAAGATTAAACACGCAGATAATAGTTCGTTAGAAAAACACATGGATGGGAAGATAATAGAAATTTTTTAGTATCGAAAACGTAAATTGACTTCGAATTTATAGATGACGCAATGAGTACCAATTTTACTATTTAATTTGAAGATAAGAAGCTCGAAGGAATGTTATGAGATTAATGTTTCCATGTTCCGATCAAATTGAAGCTGAACTTTACCACCAAAAACAAAGTATAGATCACAGACTATCAAAGAAATGAGTTTACAATGATGAATAAACAATAGGGAAAACCTTTAAATTTGACCTGAAAATAAAAGTAAGGAATATATAACGAGACGAAGGACAAATAATTGCATATTGATAAAAATTAAACCCAGCAATCTAACAGTATCCAAGTAGCTCAGCTACGTACAGACAGGCAGAGTTATAATTGATTTAGGTCGCTGAAAACTCGAGTAGATCAGTTATACAGCTACTGACATCGGGTGAATTCCGTTATAATGAATCAAGAATCGAGAATGAATAATGAATCAAGAATGACTCCACTCAAAGAGATAACAACCTATATATGCAAATCCAATAATCAACATTTCCTGACCTGGGCAACGGCCGGCATTCAATATGTCGGCGTTTAAATTATAACTAGTTTAATGAACTACGATATATTATTATTAAAGGTTATTCTGTGTGGCCCAAAAGGCATCACAGCTGGGCAGGTATGAAGATGGAAGGAACGCTTCTATCTCCGTTATTAAAGGTCCAATTATAACGAAAAAAATTATGTTGCATTAAAGATAGGTTATACATTTAATAAGCAAACAAAATCCATGCGCAGAAGCAACGCCAAAAAGGCACTAGCGTTTATCTCCGTTGCTTTTGGTCAAAATTGGTCTCTATATTATAAATGTGACGCTAGTACCCTTTTCTCGTTACCACTGAGTATGATTTGTTAACGTGTTTATTCTATGTTATATTTCAAATATGGCGCCACTTTCCGCTTTCAATTTGGACCTATAGTCACAGAGATAGTGCTTTTTTGTCGTTGGTTCTGCGCATGAGTTTTTACTATGTCACATTTATAATATAAAGATGTTTTTTCATTAAAACGGGATCATCTGTTTGTATTAAATGTTTGAGACAAGTAGCGCGCTACTGTCATTTCCATTTTTAGCGCCCAGCCATTTTTATCTTACACATTGAAACTTTGTCTAGCGTCTAGATCCCAATTGCAACTCGAGTGCCCACCGCTGTTACCAGGTTTAAGTGTTTTAATGACGTAAAAAAATGTTTATTTTATTAAAAGTCTTGGCTACAGGAAGTTTTATGTGTAAAGCATACACTCCAGCACTGGACCACTTCGTATCACAATAATATATAATTAAACTTTCAAGTTAACGTACAAACCGATGGCAACAGCGGTGGGCACTCGAGTTGCAATTGGGATCTAGACGCTTCTGAAACTTTACATCCTCTTTCTCTAACACATTGAATTCGCTATACATATAACAGGACTAAATAAATAATGGCGCATATTTTGTCGAAATCCAGAAACTTATCAATTAGCACATTTCCATTAAAAGACTTAAAATTAAATACAATAAAATTGCAATGTTTCAAATAATCCTCCCATTATCTAATTTAAGTTCTCTTGTAAAATTCAACAAACCAGAATGGAAATGTTGTGCATTAACCGTTATGCATCACGAAATTACTTTTGTGCAGAAATTAATGTTCGAAATAGTTTTGGACTGAAGAAAATACCTCGGTTTTGTTGATTCTTGTTTCCGTCTAACCGACGACTCAAATGTATTATCTCTATTTATGCTTGCTCTAAATTAAACAGAATTGTAAATAGAATCTAACAACAAATGTGGCGTGAGTTCTCTCATTCAGAATTTAAATACTATTATATTTAATGCACTAGATAATTACTAAAGATACAACTAGGATAAAATAAAGCCGCGCATTATGGTCGGAGTAATACGAATATCGGGATCTGAGCATCCTCATCATAGTTGTCCCTTGCTGTATAAAGAATTTTATAATATTGCGGTGTTGAGAAGTGGAACATCGTAGCGGCTGCTTTCATTGACTTGTCTACCGCTTTCGACACGGTTAATATAGAAAATTGCTATATTATGAACTCTATAATATGATAAATGACTTCTATATGGAGTCTTCCTCCAAACTTTTCAACATTAGATGGCACTTACATAGGAACAGACTTGCTCAAGGCAGCGTCCTGGTCCCAGTAATATATCAACACCAGCGACCAACCTATACAATGAACAGTAAAGCGATATAGGGATAGCAGCTTAAGGTAACATTTTTCACTAGAGGTAAAGAAAAAACCCAAGAAGACATGAATATAGTATATTCTGACAAACAGTTACAACATTGCAATATATTGAATTAAAAAAAAAATTTACTATTTTTTTTGTCTCTAAACAAAATACCATTGAATAAAAAATACAATATTTGCGCCAAACCAAAAATGGGATTTTTAGTATTATAGCTGTAATTCACAAAGTCGACATACCGGAGAAATTGTGATTAAAAAAATCTACATATATATTTTTCAAACACTGTATATTTCTCATAAAAAAAATCGGTGAAACGTAAAATTTTATATAAAGGGATATGCCAATCCTGCTTTAATACAAAACAACCAAATTGAATTGACATGACGTTATTGAATTTTTTTCAAGCAAGGTAACTCGACGCTGCAGGGTGATTCTTTTTAACTTGCGGTAAGATTATATTAAAGGGATTATCACATCAGTTTTTATTCGAAAATTTAAAAAAAAATGGAGGCAGTACTTTTGAAAAGTTCAGGGAAAAGTGACGATTGTATTCAAAAAAAAATTATTATTATTATTAAGGGAGTCTCGCTTATCGACTGTCGCGTAAAACAAAGCGCGGTTACCGTATTGCATACTCGACCCACTCAGACATGTTCTTTCTAATTTGGTCGTTTTTTACAACGTTGTTAAAATATTTGTCCATTTTGTATAGTTTTCGATTGGCTGAAATGGACCTACCTTGTGGCCTCCAAAATCACCATACTTGAACCCTTCTGATTTTTTTTGTGAGGTCAAATTAGTGTACAATGCACCAATAAATCCAATTAAAGAGTTAACGGTCAAAATAAACAATGTTTGAGTATAATTTCTCCAATAGGAAAAGCTCTAGTGCAATTTTTTTATTTGAAAAAAGCTTGACTACAATTTATACAATGGGAAAAATTCTAATGCTTTTTGTTTTATTTAAAAAAATCGGTTATGTCGTTCCAAAATGAAAAAATTTTATGCGCTTTTAATTTTGTTTAAAAAAAAGCTTGAGTACAATTTATCTAATGCGAAAAGTTCGAATGCATTTTTTTTTAAATAAGTTTCAGTATAATTTGTACAATGGGAAAAGCTCGAGTGCATTTTTTTAAGACTTGAGTACAATTTCAATAACCTTCAGTATAATTTTTTCAATGGGAAAAAACTCGAGTGCATTTTTTTCTTTGAAAAAAGGCTTGAGTACAATTTTTTCAATGGGAAAACTTCGAGAGCTTTTTATTTTGTTTAAAAAAAGGATTGAACACAATTTATCTAAGGGAAAAGTTCGAGTGCACTCTTTTGTTTAAAATAAACTTCAGTATAATTTTTTCAATGGGAAAAAACTCAAATGCATTTTTTTTTTTTGAAAAAAGGCTCGAGTACAATTTTTTCAATGGGAAAAAATCGAGAGCTTTTTATTTTGTTGAAAAAAAGCTTCAGTATAATTTATATAATGGGAAAAGTTCGAGTGCATTTTTTTGTTTAAAATAAGCTTCAGTATAATTTTTTCAATGGTAAAAGCTCGAGTGCATTTTTTTTAATTGAGTACAATTTCTGCATTCGAGTGCATTTTTTTGTTTAAAATAAACTTCAGCATAATTTTTTCAATGGTAAAAGCTCGAGTGCAATTTTTCTATTTGAAAAATAGCTTGAGTACAATTTCTCCAATGGGAAAAGTTCGAGTGAATCTTTGTTGTATAAGAAAAGGCTTGAGTACAACTTGACGCGATTTTTATTTTAGTGGTGATTCGTACTGACATGGTAACGCAAAATGTAAAATTTAGTGCCATTGTTATTTTAGTGGTAAACTAAAATTGCGACGAAAACTGTAAAATTTAGCGCGATTTTTATTAAAATGGCGACGCAAACTGTAAAATTTTGCGCGATTTTTATTTTAGGGGTGATCTGTACCAAAATGGTGGAGCAAACTATAATATTTAGGGCGATTTTTATTAAAATGGCAACGCAAACTGTAAAATTTAGCGCGATTTTTATTAAAATGGCGATGCAAACTGTAAAACTTTGCGCGATTTTTATTAAAATGGCGAAGCAGACTGTACAATTCAGCGCTATTTTTATTAAAATGGAGACGAAAACTAAAATGAAGACGCAAACTGTAAAATTTAGCGCGATTTTTATTAAAATGGCGATACAAACTGTAAAATTTTGTGCGATTTTTATTTTAGGGGTGATCTGTACCAAAATGGTGGAGCAAACTATAATATTTAGGGCGATTTTTATTAAAATGGCGACTCAAACTGTAAAATTTAGTGCGATTTTTATTAAAATAGCGACGCAAACTGTAAAATTTTGCGCGATTTTTATTAAAATGGCGAAGCAGACTGTACAATTCAGCGCAATTTTTATTAAAATGGCGACGTAAATTAAAATTGTGCGCGATTTTTATTAAAATGGCGACGCAGACTGTACAATTCAGCGCAATTTTTATTAAAATGGCGACGTAAACTAAAATTTTGCGCGATTTTTATTAAAATGGAGATGCAAACTGTAAAATTTTGCGCAATTTTTATTAAAATGGCGACGCAAACTGTAAAACTTTGCGCGATTTTTATTAAAATGGCGAAGCAGACTGTACAATTCAGCGCTATTTTTATTAAAATGGAGACGAAAACTAAAATGAAGACGCAAACTGTAAAATTTAGCGCGATTTTTATTAAAATGGCGACACAAACTGTAAAATTTTGTGCGATTTTTATTTTAGGGGTGATCTGTACCAAAATGGTGGAGCAAACTATAATATTTAGGGCGATTTTTATTAAAATGGCAACGCAAACTGTAAAATTTAGCGCGATTTTTATTAAAATAGCGACGCAAACTGTAAAATTTTGCGCGATTTTTATTAAAATGGCGAAGCAGACTGTACAATTCAGCGCAATTTTTATTAAAATGGCGACGTAAATTAAAATTGTGCGCGATTTTTATTAAAATGGCGACGCAGACTGTACAATTCAGCGCAATTTTTATTAAAATGGCGACGTAAACTAAAATTTTGCGCGATTTTTATTAAAATGGAGATGCAAACTGTAAAATTTTGCGCAATTTTTATCAAAATGAAGACTCAATCTGTAAAATTTTGCGCGATTTTTATTAAAATGGCCACGCAGACTGTACAATTCAGCGCAATTTTTATTAAAATGGCGACGTAAACTAAAACGAAGACACAAACTGTAAAATTTAGCGCGATTTTTATTAAAATGGCGACGAAAACTGTAAAATTTAGCGCAATTTTTATTAAAATGGCGACGCAAACTATACAACATGACGCGATTTTTATTTTAATGATTCGTACCAAACTAGAAACGCAAACTGTTAAATTTTTGCGCGATTGGTAAATATTGTCTATTGTGCTCATAAGTTTTTAAACGTAAATACGCGAATGTGATCGTACTCTCAGCATAGTTCTTTTTATACGATCAACCATGTATCGATTTAGTTTCCCTTTTAAAATTAAAGTATAAAAAAAAGATATTGAAATTATCCTGTATAATAAAATCTCTTTAATACATATCGGAATAACTGTCATTCACTACTACGTCAACGGCATCACTGACACGAATGTATGAAAAGAAATCTCTTTACGAGAGAAAAAAAAACATATCTGTAAACGTAAAATATATAAAGGCATCTAGAATTTAATAAAGTCGAAATGTGTGTTATAGGAGGGGAAAAACGCGATGGAAAAAATCCACGTTGGGATGGGAATTTTTAATGGAGTGGCTTTCGTTGAGGCTCAAAAAGATGAAATTACCGTCCTTTAATTTATTCGCGTTGTGTCTATGGAACGCGAACAGAAATTTTTAGTAGGCCGAATTGTCTGTCAGACAAGTTCAAGATTAAAAAAATGTCACACGAACATAAGATTTAAAATTAACTTAAAAAAAAAACGTGTTGGTAAAAAAGTGGATTGGAAAATCAAAAATCACCTTTCAGTTCGTAATTTATTAACGCGATTATGCGCTTAACTAACTGTTAATATAAGCATCAAATGACCGTAAAATATTCTATTAACGTGCAGCGACATGCGAACGCCATTAGTAGACCCGGACGCGTTCAAATCAAATTCGAACACATCATCAAACAAAATATAATTAGTTAATAATGCCAACAAAAATTAATTATCCCATCGACTGCGCCATAATTGTAAAAAATATTTACTTTTCAAATAAAAGCAATTTTCATATACAGAAAACTTTCTCGAAATACGAAACAGCTTTCAATGCGGATGGAAAACTTTTAAAAAGAACTTTTATTTCAACATCAACCTAAAGTGGTTGTTTTCTCTTTTTCTCCTGGAATATATTCTGAATAGTGAAATTTTGCGTTTATAACGACACGTCATTCGTAAAATTGCAATTCTTTTTTGAGTTGTGTTAGGGAAAAACCCTGATGAGGAAGATATCATTCTTTTGTTTTCTAAAGATGACGTCAATATTGTCAAAAACAAACATAAATTTATGAATAGTAATAAAACTAAAAATATATAGCAAAAAAGACCGCTAAGAAGCTACAAGAAATCACAAATGTTGGGAATTGTTTAAATAGGATAAATCGGAAAAAATAAGAAACAATAGGGAAAAATACGGAAAAATAGAAAAAATTGAATGGGGAAAAAATTGGGAGAAATAAAGAAAAATAAGAAAAATGGAAAAAAATAGGAAAAAAGGGAAAAATAGGCAAAATAGCAACAAAAAACAGTAAACAATATTAAAAATAGTAGAAAAATAGAAAAATATATGAAAAAATCGTAAAAACGCAAAAAAACAGTAAAAACAGAAAAAGGTAGTAAAATATGAAAAACATGAAAAAACAGTAATAAAACAGTAAAATCCAGGGAAAAACGGGAAAAACAGGAAAAAATGTGCAAAATTGAAAAAAAAAAATGAAAACTCAAAAAATGGCAAAAAATCGGAAAAAACCGCAAAAATAACCAAAAAACGAAAACAATTGTATTATTAAAATTTTTTAAAAAAATGAAACAATTCGAAAAAAAATCAGAGGAATAACAAAAAAATTCAAAAAAAATCGAAAAACAAAAAAATTAGAAAAAAAAACAGAACACTGAGAAAAGAATGAGCAAAATTAGAAAAAAAATCGAAAACAATCAGAACAAAAGAGAAAAAAACGTAAAATGAGGAAAAAAAAAACGAAAAAAAGTTGCAAAAAATCGAAAAAAAAGAAAACTGGAAAAAGTTAATTGAAAATCCCAATAAAATTGCAAAAAAATTGCAAAAGAATCGGAAAAATAATCACAAAAAATTGCAAAAGAATCGGAAAAATAATCACAAAAAACTGCAAATGCAAATACGCGCAAAAAATGGCAAAAACAACCAAAAAATCGAAAACAATTGTAACCATCAAAAAAAAATTTTTTTAATGAAAATATTCGAAAAAATTGAAATAAATCGCAAAAATTTGAAGGAATAAGAAAAAAAAACAGAAAAAAAGAGAATGAGTAAAAAATGAGGAAAGATTAGAAACTATCGAAAAAAGGTAAAAAAATTGAGAAATATAGGAGAAATACGAAAAATGCAAAAAAACATAAGAAATCGAAAATTATCGCAAATTAAAGCGAAAAAATTACAAAACCGGAAAGAATAAAAAATGATTTAGAATAAAAAATGATTTGAAATAAATCGCAAATAATGGTGACAAAATCAAGAAAAAAGGTAAAACAAGCGTAAAAAATCGCAATCTAAACAAAATTCCAAAAAAAAATTCAAAAAAAAATCGGAATAATAATCACAAAAAATTGCAAATGCAAATAATCGCAAAAAATTGGTAAAAACTCGAAAATACAACCAAAAAACCGAAAACAATGGTAACCATATAAAAACATTTTTTTTTATTAAAAAAATCGAAAAAAATGAAATAAATCGAAAAAAATTGGGAGGAATAAGAAAAAAATCAGAAATCAAGAGAAATAAATGAAAAAAAATGAGGAAAGATTAGAAACAATCGAGAAAAAAATTAAAAAAAGAGAAAATAGAGAAATATAGGCAAAATAGGAAAAATGGGAAAAAAAACATATGAAATCGAAAAATATCGCAAAAAAGGCAAAAAAATTACAAAAACCGGAAAGAATTAAAAAGATTTGAAATAAATCGAAAATAATTACAACAAAATCTCAAACAAAAAAGGTAAAACAAGCGTAAAAAAATCGCAAACAAAATTCCGAAAAAAATACAAAAAAAATCGGAAAAATAACCACAAAAAATTGCAAATGCAAAAAGTGGTAAAAAAACAACCAAAAACCCGAAGACAATTGTAACTATACAAAAAAGAAAATTTTTGTAATTAAAAAATTCCAAAAAATTGAAATAAATAGAAAAAAAAATGGGAGGAATAAGAAAACAAAAGAAATAAATAGAAAAAAAAACATAATAAGTAAAAAATGAAAGATTAGAAACAATCGAAAAAAAATTTAAAAAGAAAAAATAGAAAAATATAGGCAAAATAGGAAAAATGAGAAAAAAACATAAGAAATCGAAAAATATCGCAATATTCAAAAATAGGAAAAATTAAAAAAATAATATGAAAATAGTTAAAAAAACATGAAAAAGAATAAATATTAGAGAGAAATAGGAAAATATGGATAAAAATAGGAAAACAGGGAAAATTAAAAAAAAAACAATAAAAAAATAGCAAAAAAAAGGAAAAAACGGGAAAAAATAAAGAAAATATGAAAAAATAAATACATAAATTTTAAAATTTAATGACAACTAGTTACAATTAATAGACAACGGACTTTTTTTGATTTTAACACGAACCTAGTGTTTCTGTTTTTTTATTTTGACGTACTCTCGAGAATAAAAGAATGACTACATACTCATTAACGGGTTTTAAAGTTTTTTCCCCAACCCTTTACACATTTCACGGCCCAAACGCATTAAATAAATGCAAAATTTCACAAGAACTATTCAGAAGTTACCCGAGGAGAAAGCGAGAGAAAAAAAACCACTTTGGGTTGATGTTAAAATAAAACTTCTTTTTCAATTTTTTTCCTGCATCGCAAACTTATTTGTTGTATTGTATGGTATTTTCTCAAGGCACGATTTTTTTTTCAAGTCTAGATTTTTCTGAACTAATTTTTTTAATCCAGGTTTTTTCTTATATCTTTTAGGATTTTTATTGACCCACATTTGTTTTAGCTGATTTTTTAAGCCACGATTTTTTTAATAATTGTCCTTTCTTTTGCGTTAAGATTTTTTCTGACCTAATTTACTATTCTCTGGTGTTTCTGAGGCAAATATTTTTGTAGTCATACAATTTTTTTCAATCGTTTTAATTACAATTTTTCTGAGCTGTTTTCTTAAATGATGATTTTTATCGGCTCATTTTTTTAAGCTTAGATTTTTCTGATCCTTTTTTTTAACTGGTAAATTTCTGAAGTTCGAATATTTTATTTTGCTTTTTCCTAGCCATCTATGTTTTTGATTTTCTTTTACCCTTTTTTTGAGAATTTAGCGTTAAGTATTTTTGTCGTACCACGATTTTTCGATCCGTTTTTAGACACAATTTTTCTGAACTGTTTTTATAAGCCAGGATTTTTTTAGGGCGCAGTATTTTTGTAGTTTTAGAGCCGTTTTTAGTTACAATTTTCTTAAACCAGGATTTATCTAAGCTCTTTCTTAGTTTTGTTGGTTTTATATTCCGTTTTACGATGTATTAAAAATTGCGGTTTACTATATCGATTACATTTCTTGTACATATTGTAGACAATTGATTATAACTTTATGTAGAAATTTTCAGTTTCTCAGTTATTTTTGGTAGTAATTCATAATGTTATTGTTTTATTTAAACAATTCCCAAAATTCAATAAATTCCATCTTTATTTTAATTTCGTATCCAGTGTTACCGTTTTCAATAAACCGTATTCTACCAACATTTAGATAATAAACTACCAAAATCTACAAACTATCTAAATCTAACCTGTGTTTAAAAAAAAAGAAAATATAACACTATTTATTTTTATGTTATTAAAAGAAGTCTTGACTATCTAAATCTAACCTGTGTATTTAAAAAAAGAAAATATAACTTTCCCTTTCCCCTTAAAATTTTTCTCCACTTTGTTCCCTATTGTTTTTCACTTTTCCCTATTTTTCCCCTATTTTTTTATTCCACTCTTAAAACTATTTTTTTTTACTTTTTCTCCTATATTCTTTCCTAATTTCTTTGTGACAAACTTTTTTTTTACTTCTTTCCTTATTTTTTTTCACTTTCCCCTACTTTTTTACCTCCGTTTTCACTAATTTTTTTATAATACAATTTTTTTTCCACTTTTTCCCGACTCATATTTTTTCTCCTATTTTTTTTTATTTCAATTTTTTTGGCAATTTTCCACCATCCTTTTTTCCTCCAATTTTTTACCATTTTTTTATATTTCACATTTTTTCCCCCCATTTTTTTGTTTTAGACATTTTTGACTCATTTATCCCTACATTTTTTCATAATTTTTAGTTTCAAACTTTTTTTCCTCTTTTCCCTAACTCATTTTTTCTCCTGTTTTTTTCACTAATTTTTGTAGGTTTCCAACTTTTTTCCCATTATTCCCTCTTTCCCCTACTTTTTTAATAATTTCTTTGTGTTCCACTTTTTTCTCCTTAAAACTTTCCACTTTCCCTATTTTTTTCACTTTTCAACTACTTTTTTTCATGCTTTTTTATTCCACCCTTTCCTATACTTTTATAGACTTTTCTCACACATTTTTTACTAATTTCTTCGTTTCACTTTTTTCCCTTAAAACTTTTCCATTTCTTCCCCTATTTTTTCACTTTTCCCCTACTTTTGTATTCTATCCTTTCCTCTACTTTTTTATTCTATCCTTGCCCCTACTTTTTTATTCCTATCCTTTCCCCTGCTTTTGTATTCTATCCTCTCCCCTAGTTTTTTCCACTTTTTCTCATACATTTTTTACTTATTTTTTTTTGTTCCATTTTTTCTCCTTTAAACTTTTTTCCTCTTCTTTCCCTATTTTTTTTCATTTTTCTCCTACTTTCTTCACTTTTCCCTAATTTTTAATTGCACCCTTTCCTTTACTTTTTTCCACTTTTTCTCCAACATTTTTTTACTAATTTCCTATTTCTTTGTGTGTAAAAACTTCTTTCCACTTTTTCACTAATTTTTTATAATTTAAAATTTGAAACTTTTTCTTTGCCAATTTTCCCTTTACTTTTTTTCCACTTTGCCCCTGCTTTTTAAGTTTCAAACTTTTTCCCCAATTTTTTATATGTAACTCTTTGTTCCAACTTTTAATTTCCAATTTTCTCCCTCTCCCTTTTTATCATTACCGATGGAGCGGTAAGGGGGGGAAAGAAAAAAATAATTACTCAAAAAAGTGATTTTTTCGTAAAAAAAGTGGAAATTTGACAAAAACTGACAATAATGAGAAAAAATGGGTAGTTTTAGAAAGAAAAGGGGAAAACGGGGTAATTTCAAGAAAAAAAGTGCCAAAATTTGAAAGAAAAGAGGGGAAATTTAAGACAAAGTTAAAAAATTTGTAATAAAAGAACAAAAATGAAAACATAAGAGGTAATTTTGAAAAAAATGGGGTAATTTTGAAAAAAATGGGGTAATTTTGAAAAAAAATGGGGTAATTTTAAAAAATGGGGTAATTTTAGAAAAAACGGGGTAATTTCAGGAAAGTGACAAAATTATTTGAGAGAAAAGAGGGGAAATTTTGAAGGAAGAGGAATATATGACAAAAATGAGAAAATAAGGGGTAACTTTGAGAAAAAAGGGGTAATTTTATAAAAAAAGGGGGTATTTCCAGAAAAATAGTAATAAATCTGATGCACTACAACTTTGCACTAGAACATTTTGCCCTAAAGTGTATTGTTTGTCCTTAAAATCTGGAAGTCGGGAAAACCTACATGTACATTTTTTCGCGCCCTCTAGCGGCCAAACTATTAGGAATTCTGGAAAAAGTTTGATATAAAATTAGGGAATTTTATGATCTACAACTTTTCACTAGAACATTTTGCACTAAAGTATATTTGTCCTCACGGCTATAAAAAATCACCGATATACACAAAAAATTATGCACCTGTGAACTGTTATAAAGCTTTAAACATAAAAGCTGGGAAATGTTACGAGACGGAAAAAAATCTTTGTTTTTCTCATTCACAGAATTGGAGTAAACGTTAACCAACAAATCGGTCATTTACCGATATGAGAAGTGCTTTGTACCCTGTCAATTTCTATTATGGATTAACCTGTTTTGTTTTTGACATGTCGTTCGTTTGGAAGATTAATTGTTGTCCGATTAAAATGGGAGAAAAAAAAATTCCGAACGCACCATTTCCATAAAAATTGTACTTTTACATTAGAGTAATTGAACGCATATTGAATTACGGTGGCATTACGAAAAATATTAAAAAAAATACCTGATGGATATTGCGTGAATTTCATGACAAACATTGTTGATTATTTAACATGAGTTTTAAAATATTTAATCCTAACATTTGGACTGTTTTATTTAAAAAAATAGTACAAAAAATCCTCACAAAAGTATTAATTAATAATAACTGCAGTTTAGAACATATACAAAAAAAATAAAAAAATTGTGGTAAGAAAGTCAAAACGCAAAGAGCCTAACTGATCAAATTATTCTTGTACAAAAAGCAAAAACACTTAGTTTAAAAAACAGCTCAGAAAACTCATAGCACAAAAGTCTGAGCATAAATATATCGTCTAAATTGAGAAAAATTCTGGCATAAGAAATCCACTTAAAAAAATCTTGATACAAGTCAGAAAAATTTTAGCCCATGAAAACTAGTTATAAAATGTTCATCCAGGGGTTTAGAAAAATCGATATACAAGTAAATTGCGGCTCAAAAAATCGATGCACATAATGCCCAAATCCTGAATAGCTCAGAAAAATTGTGACTTGATAAATCATTGCAGTGCAATAATACTTGGCTCAGAAAAACCATAGCAAGTAAATTGGCTAAGTTCAGAAAAACATTGGGTAACAAAAGGATCAGAAAAATCCTGGGTTAAAAAAAATAGTTCAGAAGAATCCCTACTTAAAAAAAAATAGTTAAAAAAAATGGTGGATTAGAAAAACAGCTGGAAAAATCCTGTCTTAAAAAAATATGAGAAAAAAAGCATAGAAAAATCCTGACTTAAGAAAAAGAGCTGAGAAAAATCTTGTACTAGATTAAAAAAAACAGGTCAAAAAAATCCTTAAAAAAACATAATTTCGCCGATAGAGGACGAAAAAATGCACATGTAGGATTTTTTGACTGTTTTTAAATTTTGAGGACAAACAATGCACTTTGGAGCAAAATGTTCTAGTGAAAAATTGTAGAGCATAAAATTCCCTACAAATTTTTTATTTAATTTTTTTTTTCGAATACCCCATAATTTCGCCGGTAGAGGGCGAAAAAAATGCATATGTAGGATTTTTTGCCTCTTTAAATTTTGAGGCTAAACAATGCTGTTTAGAGCAAAATGGTCTAGTGAAAAATTGTAGACCATAAAATTCCCTAAAAATTTTGTAGTAAACTGTTTTTCGAATTCCTCATAATTTCGCCGCTAGAGGGCGAAAAAAATGCACATGTAGGATTTTTTGCCATTTTTACATTTTGAGGACAAACAATGCACTTTAGAGCAAAATGTTCTATTGAAAAATTGTAGAGCATAAAATTCCCTACAAATTTTCTATTTAACTTTTTTCGAATTCCCCATAATTTCGCCGCTAGAGGGCGAAAAAATGCACATGTAGGATTTTTTGCCTCTTTAAATTTTGAGGCTAAACAATGCTGTTTAGAGCAAAATGGTCTAGTGAAAAATTGTAGACCATAAAATTCCCTAAACATTTTGTAGTAAACTGTTTTTCGAATTCCTCATAATTTCGCCGCTAGAGGGCGAAAAAATGCACATGTAGGATTTTTTGCCATTTTTAAATTTTGAGGACAAACAATGCACTTTACAGCAAAATGTTGTATTGAAAAATTGTAGAGCATAAAATTCCCTACAAATTTTCTATTTAACTTTTTTCGAATTCCCCATAATTTCGCCGCTAGAGGGCGAAAAAATGCGCATGTAGGATTTTTTGCCTCTTTAAATTTTGAGGCTAAACAATGCTGTTTAGAGCAAAATGGTCTAGTGAAAAATTGTAGACCATAAAATTCCCTAAAAATTTTGTAGTAAACTGTTTTTCGAATTCCTCATAATTTCGCCGCTAGAGGGCGAAAAAAATGCACATGTAGGATTTTTTGCCATTTTTACATTTTGAGGACAAACAATGCACTTTAGAGCAAAATGTTCTATTGAAAAATTGTAGAGCATAAAATTCCCTACAAATTTTCTATTTAACTTTTTTCGAATTCCCCATAATTTCGCCGCTAGAGGGCGAAAAAATGCACATGTAGGATTTTTTGCCTCTTTAAATTTTGAGGCTAAACAATGCTGTTTAGAGCAAAATGGTCTAGTGAAAAATTGTAGACCATAAAATTCCCTAAAAATTTTGTAGTTAACTTTTTTTCGAATTCCCCATAATTTCGCCGCTAGATGGCGAAAAATGCACATGTAGGATTTTTTGCCTTTTTTTAATTTTTAGGACAAACAATACACTTTATAGCAAAATTCTATTGCAAAATTCCCTACAAATTTTGTATATCACTTTTTTTCCAATTCCTCATTGTTTCGCCGCTAGAGGGCGCGACTGGTAATTTATTTATCCTGGTTTAAAAAACAATTTTAATATATTAAAAATTGAAATAATAATAAAAAATATGTTATAAATAAAAGTCACTATTGGCGCCTTCTATTAACGAGTTGACAAACTAAACACTAAAAATGAGTAAAGTATTGATTTATTTTAGACTGTGCCGCCCTCTTTTGGTCAGTACATCAAATATCCATTGGGTAAATCAATAATAAAATAAAATAAAATCAATAATAGTTTAGTTATAAAAGTAGACAGTAGATGGCACTATTTTCTTCGTTCAAGACTCAAAAAAAATTATCACTGTGATATAATAAAAACAGTGAACTCTATACCTGGAACGGACCCGGCCGTTTTCTGTAAGTGTGTCAGGGGCAGCTAAAACAAGGATGGCCTTAGATAGGGTAACCTGTCTTTGTCACGCTAAAGCAAAAGAGTTTCGTTATATGTATAATTTATCTTTCAAGTGAAAATTCAGGTAGTTTCGTGAAAATATGCATTTAATGTATTCTAGTTTCTATTAGTTTCGTTTGGCCTAAATTTTGTTGGTGTGATTTGTTATTGGCGATAGTTTTAAAATTGACATTGAATAAAAATCATAAATATAGTTATAAATAGTTTTGCTCTGGTAAATATATATGTCTTGTTAAACCTAAACACCCTGTAATTCAAGAATTTATAGGTGAAGAATGTCAAATACAAATTATTCAAAAAATAATTGCAGCATATTTAAAGTAAACTCCTAAATTTAGAATTACATGGAAAAAGCTCGTAGTAATACAAAAAATGACAAAACATGTGTATTTAAAAATTGTTAAATTTATAGCAGTAACTTTTTAAATATTTAAATAAAAATTGCATTTCTGATTTTTTTATTCTATTTACCAACTCTGGGGAGAACAGTTAAAATTTTGCTTGAACGTTGTACTATTTTCATTATTACTTTTATTCCTGATTAACTATTTAGACAAAATCACTTTTTTTCCTAAATAAACATGAAAAATATTTCAAATAATGCATGAGCGCTCCATTAACTAACATAAGATAGAAAGAGATAGATATCCACAACAAATGCGGGTTGCCTATGCCTTCCTTTTGTCTCACTTATTGCCTGACTGTGATATAATAAAAACTACTACTGGTGCCCTCTATTGACGAGTTTTAAAAATAAAAATAAGTAAATTATTGATTTATTAAATTGTGCTGCCCTCTTTTGGACAGTATATCAAAAATTCACTGCATAATCAATAATAAAATAAAGTAAAATATATAAAATCAATGATAGGTTAGTTATGAAAGTAGCCCTTAGATGGCACTACTTTAACTATTTTTAATTACAAAAAAAATTATTGAAATGAATTTTGTTTCAAAAATTGATTAAATCCTCGATTCCTTTATATAAAATTTTATGTTTGTACTTACCGCTACCATATCCATGATAGTTGTGGAATTTCTGGAGCCCAACATAACCATACCCATCGCTATTCCAGCCGCTTCGCCGGTATTAGCGTCGTCTTGGTACAAATTGAATTTAAGTTGTTCGTAAACGTCCTGTCTGTGAGTTCCCATTGCCGCCAAACCTAAACCTAGGCAACCACCATGTCTGACCATCTAAAAAAAATCATTAAAAATTAATAAACATTATACAAAAATGTAAAATTGATTTAGCTATGAATATATTGTATAAAAGTCAAAATGTCATCTAAAACCTATAAAATATCATTTTAAATTAATAAAGATATGTGTTCTTTAAAACTAGTTTGTATAGATGTTCTAATTTGTCCGATATACTTTTTGTCACAAGAGGAAGTTGATTTTTCAAAGAAGAAATTCGAATTGCAAATATCAGAGGTTTTCACAGCCAAAATAAAAAAACTGGCAAATGAAGGGGTTGATTTCTATAATGTCAAAAGGGTCATAAACAAAGAAAACTTTACACAGAAACCTTACAAAAAAGTTGAAAAAAAAACTACCTCATTTTGAGCATCCTTTAATTGTCCAAGAAGGTAATCAATAATATTAGCTCCATGATTAGCATGAATAAGACCAAGAGCATATAATCCACCGCCTTCTGAATAACCAGAACTCGGTCCGACCTCTTTGGGTAAATAACTTTGCATAAGTGTCAAAGCTTCCTGTTCGTGTCCCCTGTGGATGACACCTAAAGAAGCTGTCGCTGTTAATTTTGCCCAATTCGTCGCTCTTGCCAACCATTCCAAGTTATCCCTTAAGAACTGATCACTGGTGGTGCCGCTGTGCATGAAGGCATTAGCAATAACGGTCGCTGTATGACAAATACTGACTCGTACAGTTTCTTTAGTTTGTTTTAATATTAAGAGATCAGCGTGATTCGACCTGATTAGAAATTGAAGATGAAGTTCGATAGAAACTTCTCCTGATAAAATCGTGTGAAGTTTTTCAATACGTTTTTGATGTTCCTTTTCGTGATCAGACTAAAAATAAATTTTATTAGCATTTTTATACTTAATAAAAATTGTAAACTTACCAAATTGTCGAAAGATTTCTCTTCTTTAACCTCAGGTTTTGATTCCCCACCGCCAGGTTCATTATTACCCTCCGAAGATGTACCCTCTTGTTCGGCACTCTTTGGTTTAGCTTTTTCCTCCAATAACGAAGGTATCGGAGCTGTAGCCCTAAGAGCCACTAAAACGCGTTCCAAATACTGTTGCGTTGCAGATTCGTAGAGATCGAAAGCGATTTGGTAAGCCATTAATTCTGTATCTTCTTTACCGGACACTAATTTATCCAAAATTTCGGCTACCGGAAGCGGTTCGTCAAGGAAAATAAGACACTGACACATATTGACGTAGTCTGGAGTGGTTAAACCTCGGTATAAACCGACTAAAGCTGTTAAAACTGTGTTGCGGAATGCTCGGTTTTGGATCAGGCTCATTGCAACCTAAAAAAAAAAACAAAATAAAAAGCCAAATTGGATATTAAAAATTATTTATATTTTCCTAAATTAACTAAAAATTTACCTGGAAGGCATAAGTAAGCATACTAATGACATCATCAGATTGTGTAATAGATGATTCGAAGATATCCATTCTTCTAGTTTCCAAAGCAAGACCCATGGCTTGTCTGTACTGTCCATCGTCTAAACAGCGCTGAAACATCCGGTTAACGATAGCTTCAAGTCTGGCATCGATTGGTTTTGTATCTGATACTCCTTCGGCCAAAGCGATACATTGTTGGGTATAATAATCGATACATTTTGCTAAAAAATATAAATGATAACAAAAGAAATTCGTTTTAACAATAAATAATTACCAAGTGTTGTTTCTACATACTCAGTACGAGCATTTACATCGAATAAATCGCCAGCACCTAATGCATATGTTAACGAATCTTCAAACGCTCCTAAATGATAATAAACTTTACTTGCAACCAACGCAGCTAATTGATGTTGCTGGAATACTTTATCTTCGTGCAGAATTTCACTATATTTAAAAATAGGCAATACATTAAATAGTTTTAGCATATCTACGATAATACTTACATTTTCTCAATAGCTTCTGAAATTTCGGGCCAAAATTCATCTACGATGGAATCTAATTTTCTCAAGGCGAATACTTTTAATTCTGATCTTGGTTCCTCCAGTAGGGAAATAATTCCCGCTGTAATAAAATATTAGTAATAAGCTACGTGACAAAGAGTAATAAAAGTGAGGTTATGATACTCCACAAAACCAACTAACTATATATTTTAATGATTTTAAAAATAGTAAATTAAAATATAACAAAATTGAGAAAGAAAAAACAAATTAATGAATACTTTATATATAAGGTTTTTGCTAAAAATGAAAAATTTGGTGCCAATGACTTGCAAAATAGGAAACAAAAACAGAAAACTAATTTAACTCTCAACTACATATTAATAAAAATTGTATACCTGCTGAAGTAATGTTCATTTTAAAACACTTCTAATATCTTTTTAATTATTTTAACAGAACAAACCACAAATTGAAATTTTCTTATGTTACAAATGTCAAAATCGTATAGGTTTTCTTGTCTTTCATTAAAATTGACAGATGACAAGATCAAATTGTTCATTGATAAAATTCCTAATGAATGGTCTCCACCGTCTTTGGTATTTAGCCACATGGAATTTAACCCTTTATTAAAAAAAAAGAAATACTATGGAAGCATCTTGGCCTTCCTTTCTAGGGTTTTTTACATTTCATTACAAGTATACACATAATAATAGGACAGCACAATAACGGTATATTTTTTCTCCACTATTAACTTGGCAACACCGGATCACGATTAATCATTTATAACAGTAAATACTGTGTCATTAAAATGACGTCATTTGATACGCCTTTGTAGCCGGTACCGGTAAAATAAATATTATATGTTTAATAGAAATAAAATAATTGTGATGTATAAGAAAATTATCTGTTATTATTTGGTTTATTCTTCTACATCGTCAGATTCTTCATCACTATATTTATTAAAATCGCGTATAAAATCGTCTTCGTCTTCACATCCTTCTCCTGTAAAGAAAAGTACAGCGCGCTGTACAATTCTGCCTCTAATATAGTTACCGATTTCAAAATCTACAGTTATCGCTCTTCTAATATTATCATCTATATCTTCTTTTTGATCATCAGGTATACTAGGTGGATTAAAAAAATTAAAGAAGGAGTTACGCCTAACATTTTTCTTCATGGTGACGTCTTTGTCTTCGTACCAATCGATGATGCAGCCAATACATTTCATTTCTGGAGATTCTAGGTTAAATGGATCCACTTCCTCGAAGTTACCTCTAGTTTCATATTCTTTAGTGAGAATTCTATTCTTAAAGTAATTATTTTTGGAGAAATGAAATTCAAGAGTGAAGCTCATAGGTTGTTCTTTAGGAAAAGCTTTAACGTTAGATAAATAGGCTAAAATTGGGACGTCGTAGACCTCCACCATTTCAGATAGCATGCCTACATTACTAAAAATAGTCAACCAAAAATCTGGTATTCCTTTTACTTCTTTTATGGTTCTTAAACCTTCTGGTAAGTTATCTTCTTCATCAGATTCCCACTGGCATTCTTCATCTGTTGGTTCGTAAATTCCATTTACGATTTTATCCCTTTTCTCAAATAATGGCGAGTATAAAGTATAATATTTTCGTTCTAATTTATGAAGTTCTTTGAAAAATTTCGCCTCAATTACAGTCCTCTCTAACTGCATCTTCTTTAATGCCTTTATTCTTCTTTTAACCGAACCTGGTAAACTTGCTAGCATCTGGTCATTTTGTTGTTGCTTAAAAAGCGCATAAGCGGTACCGTACGGGATTGAATGTTCTTTATTTGCATATTCTTCCATAGATTCGAATTCGCTTGTCGCTTCCTGGTCAGTAGTCATTGTAATTCGAAAATCGCTCAAGTGACGTAGAATTTTTCTGTTGGATTATCTACGTCAACGTAAGTTTTTTTTTAAATGTTTTTTAGACATCTTAGTTTTTTTTAACCTAATTTTTAGGTTATAATCAAGAGTGATTAATCCACAGAAATAAAAGAGATTGCTTATGGTATATTATAACCATAGAATATATAGTAAAAGAGCATATCACTTAATGGTCGATCGTTCGCATGTTACCTTGTATATTTTATGGTAAATGCTTTTTCCTACTTACTATATATTATAAGATTCGTAACAAATGGGATAGGCAGAAAAAACGTACCAAATTGAATGCGACATCTATGACAGGAAGGGCTTTTTGTCTTGTCAAATGTCAAAAATGCGTCACATTCATTGGTTACATCTGATAGCCGAATAGCCCGGGTAGCTGAGGACTTACAAAGAAGAAAGTCACGTAATTCAGTTCGTTGTGAGTTTGTTGCCAAATAGCCCAAGCAGCTGAGACCTTAAAAGAAGAAGAAGATTTTCTTTTCCAATGGCCCTTAGAACCATAGAATTGTAATTTATATTATATTTCAATTTCTCCGCCATTGTTGTTTATGTCATTTTCGCAGTAGCGCAGCAATTCCAGTGGCATTGCTTCCAATTGGAAATAGGGTATATTATAATATTAAAACGTTTTTTAGTAAATGGTACAGAGAGAATTGTGAATATATAAATGTTATATACCGATGTAAAAAAAGTTTACTCTTCCACCGCATCTATTAAATGATATGAGAAACGTTATATAGAAAAAAATGGAAAGAAAATTAAAATCAGCGAACACTATTTAGTTCTATGACGCTTTGTTTTGTTCAAGTATGTTTAAAAATCTCAGAAATGTTTGAAATTAAGCGCGATTGAAATCGCCCGATCTTCTTTTTTATAACGTCATAAATCATGCTTTTTTATCGACGAGACGAGAGTTGCCATTGGGTGTAATTTTGTGACCAACTTCAGCACAGTCAAAAGAAGTAATTTTGAAATTAAACAGAATTATAGTTTAGGAATGAAATTAATAATAATAATTAGTTATTTATTATAATTGTAAATAACATATAAGGAATGATAAATGTATAAAAAAATTATAAGAAGCTCCAGTACTGAGTGTAATTTTTTGTCGACCCATAAAACATATGATTGGGTTCAGCAAACAATCAAATTGCGTTTTTATCAATAATTTTCTATGATATATTATTAAAGTCACGCAGAGTAGGAGTATAACTAATATTATGGATAAAGATTGCCTTGCTAATATTGATCTGGCAAAAAATATTATTTTTAATCAAACATAATTAAAAGTACAAACTATATGTACTAAATTAATCAAGAGATATCAAGATCTGAATTCCCGTTTAATTCGGAGGGATCTAAATCTAGAGTTCTTGTTCTAAATGAAAATTGCACAAAGATCCGCTAAATTAATGTCGCTTTTTGCTCTTAGTTATATCTTGGTCTTTGTACGTTACAATAGACAGTCGAGATTTTGTGTCTTTCATGGCAAAACTAACATAGAAAAATCGCTCTAATTATTTAGATGACGAAAAACAAGAGGCAATAATGCTTTAAGAAATATTATTTAAGGCCGGGAAAAGAAAATTAAAAATTGTGTTACGGCACTGTCCAAATTTTGATAAGAGTTTTACTTTATTTTTTTTTCGTGTAACCACTTTATCAAGCCAATAAAAATTTCTGTAGCGGTTTCTCCTACATATAGAAAAGAAAAAAAATGACCATTCATCTTCTGTTTAAGAAAATGGCACATATGGCGCGAGGATCGAATATAACAGATAATTTATAGAAATCCAGATCATCGAAAAGCCATTTTTGGAAAAAATATTATTCGCACGCTACTAATGTATTTTTGGAGAATGTGTTTCTCTTTTATTATTTATTCTTTTCGATATGTTCTATACATTCTTGAACTCTATTCAGTAACTTGATATTGATAACGTCCCCATCTGGTTCCGGACAGATAAGTTTGACAAATTATTTATTATTATTAAGGTAGTAATTAGAACATATTGTGTGAAAGCCACTTGCTCTTGGCAGCGTCAGTGAAGATTTAATACAAAATAGTACATTGGACGTTTTATGGA
Source organism: Neocrepidodera transversa (assembly GCA_963243735.1). Taxonomy (NCBI): domain Eukaryota; kingdom Metazoa; phylum Arthropoda; class Insecta; order Coleoptera; family Chrysomelidae; genus Neocrepidodera; species Neocrepidodera transversa. The sequence continues at coordinate 9,251,396 of OY725353.1, read as the reverse complement.
TGTACGAGAAAGGTACGAATATCACAAATTTGGACATTCTCAAACATTTAACTAACGTTTTGATAAACGTTTTTCCAGGATTAGCAATAAACGTGTTTGTGATGCAAAATATGGGTTTTAAAAATGTTCGTTTACAGTATAAAAATCAATTTAAATACCGACCGTTTATAGTAAAATTAAAATTCGTGGATCATTTTCTATCTCTTTTATCCACTAGTACTCGAGAAGGAACAAATAAAAAACAGTCAAAAATCATCTCAAGTTATGTTTTTTGCCAAATTCATTATAAAACACCCTTTTTGATATATTTTCAAGTTCATCGCCCATGAGAAAATCCACCACTTTTACACTGGAATTCCTCCATTATTTTTTTAAATCTTGCTGTAAGCGTGAGTTTTTTCATGGCCATCACCTATAAGAAAATCCAACACTTTTACACCATAATATCTCCATTTTTTTTTAATATTTCTGTAAGGGTGAGTTTTTTCTAGATCATCACCAATGAGAAAATCCAACACCTTTACGCTTAAAATTCTCCAGTATTTTTAAATCTTGCTGTAAGTGTGAGTTTTTTCAAGGCCATACCCTATGAGAAAATCCAACACTTTTATACCATAAATTCTCCATCTTTTTTTAAAACCTTGCTATAAACGTGCGTTTTTTCAAGGCTATCACCTATGACAAAATCCAACACTTTTACACTGGAATTTCTGCAATTTCTTTTAATCTTGCTCTAGTGTGAGTTTTTTCAAGATCATCACCCATGAGAAAATCCAACACCTTTACACTGGAATTTCTACATTATTTTTTAAATCTTGCTGTAAGTGCGGATTTTTCAAGATCATCACCCATAAGAAAATGCAACACCTTTACACTGGAATTTCTCCATTATTTTTTTAATCTTACTGTAAGCGTGTGTTTTTTCCAGATCATCACCAATGAAAAAATCCAACACCTTTACTCTTAAAATTCTCCTTTATTTTTTAAATTTTGCTGTAAGTGTGAGTTTTTTCAAGATCATCACTCATGAAAAAATCGAACATCTTTACACTGAAATTTCTCCATTATTTCGTAAATCTTGCTGTAAGTGTGATTTTTTCAGGATCATTACCCATGAGAAAGTTTAACACCTTTACACTAGAATTTCTCCATTATAATTTAAATCTTGCTGTAATTGTGTTTTTTCAAGATCATCGCCCATAAGAAAATTCAACACCTTTACACTGAAATCTCATCATCTTTTTTTAAAAACTTGCTATGAACGTGATTTTTTCAAGGCCATCATCTATGAGAAAATTAAACACTTTTACACTTGAATTTCTCTGTTTTTTTTTAAACTTGCTGTAAGTGTGAGTTTTTTCAAGATTATCATCCATGAGAAAATCCAACACTTTTACACTGGAATTTCTCCATTCTTTTTTTAAATCTTGCTGTGTGATATTTTTCAATGCCATCAGCCAACATCTTTACACTGGAATTTCTTCATTATTTTTTATATCTTGCTGTGTGTGTTAGTTTTTTCAAGGCTATACCCTATGAGAAAATCCAACACTTTTAAACCATAATTTTTTTAAATCTTGCTGTAAGCGGGAGTTTTTTCGAGGACATCACCCATGAGAAAATCCAACACTTTACACAGAAATTTCTCCATTATTTCGTAAATCTTGCTGTAAACGTGAGTTTTTTCAAGATCACCCATGAGAAAATCCAATACCTTTATACTGAAAATTCTCAATTATTTTTTAAATTTTGCTGTAAATGTGATTTTTTTCAAGGCCATACCCTATGAGAAAATCCAACACTTTTGCACTAAAATTTCTCCATTATTTTTTAAATCTTGCTGTAAGCATGAGTTTTTTCAAGTTTTTTCAAACCCCATGAGAAAATCCAACCTTTAAGACGGATTCCCACTAGGCGGAAAATCTGCAGGCGGATTTTCCTCCTTGTGGGAATCCATCTTGACACTGGAATTTCTTCATTATTTTTTTTAATCCTGCTGGAAACGTGTGTTTTTTCAAGACCGAGATTGGAGTGAAACTACTGTATATAATCATTATAATGTGGTCTTAATTGAACGTCATAAGAATGCAGAAAATCTTATTTATTTATTTATTTATTTATTTATTATTTATCGATTGGTTACGTCATATTTAATTCTATATATAAAATATTATTGTAAATTTTATATATTTTATAATCACCATTAATACATTAATTACTTTCAATTCAATAAATTATAAATAATGTTTACGGATTATTGGGAAAGTAGCCACTCCCGAAATCTGTCAAATTCAAATGATTGCATCTCATCTTAGTAGGCCCTATCAACTATTCCCGATTTTCCACCAATTAAAAACTTTCTTTTCCTACAAGAGACGCTTTGGTGAATATTTTCGAGGAAATTGTGCGGAAAAAGTGTATTATCTGATTGAAAACTGGTATTTTCATCTCGAGAAATTCGTTACTTATATCTATTCAACGTTAGAATTAACCTAAGTTTATTTGTTTATTTCGTGTTTTATTAGTGATGTTTTCGTGTCTAATATAGTAAAAAATTATGTTGTCGATGAAATTGTGTATTAATTGGACTGAAAAATGGTATTTCCATCTAGAGAAATAAGTAGTTATACGCGAAATAAACGTAAGTACATTTTTAATTCATTTTAAGATATTCCATACTATATGCGCATGCGCTGTGAGTAAATATTCAATTTTACTTTGTTAAATTTCAACACAGGTCTGGCCTCACTGTTTTTATCTAATTATAAATATGTATTGACATATTATTTTTGACATTTTTTAATTTTTTAAATATAATTTGGAAATCAGTGTAATTCAAATTAGAATTTTAGGTTAAATTAAAGGCCATTTTTGATGATTTAGAATCAATTTTCTAACGGCATATAAAAATTCTCTACAGGAGAGCAATAGCGCGATAGGTTGCTAAAAATATTTATAAAAAGAGGAAAAAAATGCATTCTTGCACATGTAGCGGTTTCGAAGAGGGGTAATTTTAAGGGTTGAAAATGGTTTTTGCAATTTCCGGAGAAGTCTGACTTCCAATAAAAAAATGATCTATAGTAAACTTGTAGATAATAAATAAATCTACAATTTTGTTTTAAGCCATTTTCGACATAACCTCTTAATTTTCTAAGACAATGGCAGAAAACCGTTTTTTAGAATTTTAGAGTTTTTTATGTCCAAAAAATATTTAATATACTTGAAATTTTGATGAAATGTATACAGGGTCCGGCAAACCTCTGTCGTAGTTCTATAACTCTTCTTGTGTAAAACTTACAGATTTATGTGAAAGGTTTCTGTTAATGGTGGTTAAAAGCGAATATTTTAAAATTATTTTCATGTATACAGAGTGGTCCATTAGTAACCACGGCAAATGAATTATTTTTTTTTAAATGTAATGCCATACTTTTTTTACATTTTTAGAACCGACATAGTTAGTACTAATCACCCCTAAATTTTTTTTTTCAAACTCCCAGCCATTTCGGAGAAAACAACCTTTTTACCAAAAATATTTGAATTGCACAACCCTTTTTAAAATATCACAACTTTTCCAGATTTAAGGGTAAAGCTTTAAAATTACCAATGTACAAAGACAATAGACTGAAGATTTTTTAGACTCAGTTTAAAATTTTTATTTTGTACAGGGTGGTCTAAAATAAATTTTACATTCCAAGAACTTAAATTATAGATTTTTCAGTTTTTTCCAAATGGGACACCCTGTATAATTATTGATCAATGGATACTAAATTTTATGCCCTTCAACTTTGGAATTTAATCTCCGTACCTATTTTCCGTCGTTTAAAAGTTATTTTTAAAAAAACGTATTTTTGGTAACAATCTAAGTAGGCTCTGTTCTCGCTTAATGAAGTGTCAGAATGTGACAGTTCAGATTTTGCTGTTTTTATTATGTTTTTTAAGATTTGTGTGTTGAGTAACAATGAATTTTACTACAAATGAATTAATTGATATGATTTTTGTTTTGGGAGAATCCGACAGAAATTGTGTATTAGCAAAAATAATTTATAATCAACGATATCCTGAGCAACGCGTTCCAGATAAAAAGAATTTTGAAAAATTAAAACACACAATAAAAACAGCAAAATCTGAACTGTCACATTCTGACACTTAATTAAGCGAGAACAGCCTACTTAGATTTTTACCAAAAATGTGTTTTTTCTTAATAACTTTTAAACGACGAAAACTAGATAAGGAGAGTACATGGCAAAATTGAAGGACATAAAATGTAGTATCCATTGATTAATGTCCCATTTGAAAAAACTGAAAAAACTATAATGGAAGTTTTTGGAATGTAAAATTTATTTTAGACCACCCTGTACAAAATAAAAATTTTAAACTGAGTTTAAAAAAATCTTCAGTCTATTGTCTTTGTACGTTGGTAATTTTAAAGCTGTGCCGTTAAATCTGAAAAAGTTGTGATATTTTAAAAAGGGTTGTGCAATTCAAATATTTTTGGTAAAAAAGTTGTTTTCTCCGAGATAACTGGGAGTTTTACAATAAAAAATTAGGGGTGCCTAGTACTAACTATGTCGGTTCTAAAAATGTAAAAAAAAGTATGGCATTCCATTTGAAAAAAGTTATTTTCCTAGGTTACTAATGGCCCACCCTGTATACATGAAAAAAATTTTAAAAAATTTGCTTTTAACCACCATTTATAGATACCTTTTACATAAATCTGTAAGTTTTACACAAGAAAAGTTATAGAACTACGACAGAGGTTTGCCGGACCCTGTATATTGATGTAGTTTAATTTTTTCGATTTTTCAGGAATTTCAAAATTGAAGGTTAGCGACGCTGCAAAAATCGCCAGGGTGGCACATCAGGAGATTCTTCTTAAAGAGGATCATGAATCCCATGACTCTGCATGGTATTGACGATTCACTGTAAGTTCTTTTATACTTGATTTATTTTAATATAAATCTTTAAATTCGTTTTCCCTAAGGTGTTACTCCATTAATCCATCGAAGGGACCTGCACCTGGATAACTACCTCGAAGGCCGGAGTTGTGAGACAATTTTGGCCTGAAGTCACGGGGTAAGTACTAAGTAATTGATAGTTTATGGTTAATGTGAATTGGGAGAAATGCTATTTGTCGCTAAAAACAAACAAAATTATTCTTTGTTATTGTTAATATTGTGTGAACATTTTTCTTATGTCCAAATGGTAGTTAAAATATTGTAATGATATTATTTTACCTGATGAATCAAATTTTTATTACTTCATAAGTAATAAATTAGAATAGAAAAATTATACAGTGCGGTGGAATAAGTGTTACCCCCCCTATTAACTACTCTATTTTTATATCTTAAGAAAAAAGCTCAAACAGGTCAATTTTTATATTAAACGTAGTATGTTATGACATAAAAGTTTAGAACCTGACATAATCCCTCTTCATGGGGGTGTCACCCCTTCGATTTTACTTTCCCGGACCCATCAAAGGGAAAGTAAGGTGAACGAGCAAAAAATAAAAATCGAGATATCGATGGAAATATCCATTTTGAGGTCACCCAAGAAGATTGAAACCATTTCCAGCGCATTGTCTGTCTGTGTGTCTGTGTGTCTGTGTGTAATCTTCCACGATAACTGCCGAACCGTTTGACCAATCAAGCTGACATTTGGTATGGAGGGTCGGTGTGTGCCTAGAATGCGACCATTAGATTTTGGTCTAAATTGGTACGGTAGAAGGTCCTTAAGACCGACATTGATTAAATACACATGTAACAAATTTTTACTTTTTTTAAATTTTAAGGACAAACCATACACTTTAGTGCAAAATGTTGCAGTACAAAGTTTTATAGCATAATATTCCCTACAGGTTTAGTTTCAAACCTTTTCCAGAATTTTCAATAGTTGCGCCACTAGAGGGCGCGTAAAAAATGTGCATGTAGGTTTTCTCTAGTTTTTCTTGATTTTGAGGCCAAATAATACACTTTAGTGCAAAATGTTGTAGTACAACGTTTTAGAGCATAAAATTCCCTACAACTTTTGTCTTAAGTCTTTTCCAGAATTTCCAATAATTGCGCCACTAGAGGGCGCGTAAAAATGTGCATGTATGTTTTCTCTAGTTTTTCTTGATTTTGAAGACAAGAACTACTTTAGTGCAAAATGTTGTAATACAAAGTTTTAGAGCATAAAATTCCCTACAACTTTTGTCTTAAATCTTTTCCAGAATTTCCAATAATTGCGCCACTAGAGGGCGCGTAAAAAATGTGCATGTATGTTTTCTCTAGTTTTTCTTGATTTTGAAGACAAACAATATACTTTAGTGCAAAATGTTGTAGTACAAAGTTTTAGAGCATAAAATTCCCTACAACTTTTGTCTCAAATTTTTTCCAGAATTTCCAATATTTGCGCCACTAGAGGGCGCGTAAAAAATGTGCATGTAGGTTTTCTGTAGTTTTTCTTGATTTTGAGGGCAAACAATGCATATAGTGCAAAATTTTCTTTTGCAAAGTTGTAAAGCATCAAATTTTTTTTAACTTTTATGCTTAACTTTTTATCGAATTCCTCATAGTTTCGCCGCTAGATGGCGAGAAAAATACACATTTAAAATTCCCTACAACTATTGTATGAAACATTTTCCCGAATTCCCAATAGTTTTCGCCCAGGAGATCCTAATTGTAGCAGTGTGATATACAACGTGCGCATGCGCAGCTTATGTCATTATCAACATTGAAATATCAATTCGGTAATGCTTAGTATTTTGTAATTAAAATAGTAATAATAAATAACATATTCTTTGCGGTCGAGCCGGGAAAGTTCTGGGTGACACAGCCGATTTTTTTTTAATAAGAAAGTGCATCATGCGACACCTCATTTGAAACCTATTGAAACACTGATTTCAAAAATGTATAACACTTTGGTTCAAAAATTAACGGAGTCTGAGTTATTCAAGAGTTTTAATCTTACCTTGGAAGAATTCAATGAATTCTGTTGGCTTGACGGTAATTTTTTTCAATGGAGGGTTGGAAGTGTTTTGTCTTTAAATAAATCTTTCCTACATTGTAAATGTTGGTAACTGAATTTAATCATTTAATGTTAATAAATTACAAGTAACAACTAAGGGTGTACTGAAAACTAAATAAATTTTAAACTTTAACAGTAACTGCAACTATACATTTTTGAAATCAGTGTTTCAATAGGTTTCAAATGAGGTGTCGCATGATGCACTTTCTCATTTAAAAAAATCGAAGGGGTGACACCCCCATGAAGAGGGATTATGTCAGGTTCGAAACTTTTATGTCATAACATACTACGTTTAATATAAAAATTGACCTGTTTGAGCATTTTTCTTAAGATATAAAAATAGAGTAGTTAATAGGGGGGGGGGGGGTAACACTTATTCCACCGCACTGTATGAAAGAATTAATGAAAAATTTTGAAATGAATTTCATTAAGAAAACTAATTTACTAAAGTTGAGACTTGATAATATGTTAGATTTTTTGAAAATATTAACGATATTGCATATAAAGAAAAGATTTTCATAAGAGAAAATGTACTAAAACACTTTTCCACAAAAAACGATTTTAGAGCTAAAAAAATTTTTCCACAATGATGCAGGCGAGATACATTTTTACGATAGTTGATATCCTGCAGTGGGAAATGATAAAAAGGGTCACAAGGAACATGTAAAAAAACGGCGCTCTGGGGGTTGGTCTAATTTATTTGGGCTTGGTTGGTCCCATTCTTTTTTTATTTTAGAGCATAATTTAGTTTTATCCTTACTTTCACCAAAATTTTAAATCTTGCGTTAGCAACAAAACAAACGACCGAGCCGTCATATGAGCTTCTTCTGCCACCCGATCGTGTTTAACTTTTTCTCCTCACTTTCGTTATTTCAGTATCATGGATTTTAGTTTAAATTTCGATTTTATTACTGTTAAGTAGCGTTAACGTGTTATTCTTGATGTTTTTACCTGTCGACTTTCAGAAAAGTTTCCTCGTTAGAGGGACACTGATCCTATAATTAATACTAGTTGTCGCCTAGTGGCCGAAATTCGACCGTAATTCATCAAATTTTAAAATTTTTGTATCTATTTTTTCATGTTTTTCTTCATTTTTTCTTATTTTTCTTTAAATTTTCCCCATTTTTCTATTTTTGTCCATATTTCCCTATTTTCCTGTTTTTCTCTACTTTATCCTCTTTTTTTAGTTTTTTCATGTTTTTTTCCTGGTTTTGGCTATATTTCCCTGCTTTTGTTTTTTTCTGATTATTTTCGATTGTTTCTAATTTTTCCTCATTTTGTTCTCATTCGGTATTTTTTTCCATTTCTTTCTTTTGTTTTTTGACTTTTTCTTATTCCTCCAATTTTTTTCCATTTATTTTAATTCTTTTGATTTTTTTTACTTTTTGTTAATTTCTTAAACGGTTACAATTGTTTTCAGGTTTTTGGTTGTTTTTTGCGTTTTTTTACCATTTTTTGCATTAATTTTGGCGATTTTTTGTGATTATTTGCATTTGCATTTTTTTGTAAATTTTTTTGTCGATTTTTTGAAATGTTTTTTGCCATTTTCTGCATTTTTTTTTGGCAATTTTTTTGGAATTTTGTTTAGATTTTTTACGCTTTTACCAGTTTTTTATAATTATTTGCGATTTATTTCAAATCTCTTCATATTTATTTATTCTTCCCGGTATTTAGCGAATTTTTGCAATTTGTTGAGGTTTTTTTTGCGATATATTTCAATTTCTTACTTTTTTTACCGATTTTTTTCGATTAATGCAATTTTTAGTGTTTTTTACGGGTTTTTACCATTTTCTTTGACTTTCTCGTTTTTTCGTATTTTACAATTTTGTTTTCCGTTTTTTTCCCAATATTTCCTGATTTTCCATTTTTTTATTCGATTTTTCCGATTTTTCTCAATTTTTTCCATTTTTTCTTTTTTGTTATGATTTTTTTTCGATTTTTTTCTAAATTTTCCTCCTTTTCTTCTCATTGTTCTGGTTTTTTCTAATCATTTAATTTTTTGATTTTTTCTCATTTTTTTGTGATTTTTTTCTTTTTATTTTAATTGTTTCATTTTTTTAATTTCTTTTATAAGGTTACAATTGTTTTCGTTTGTGTGGTTGTTTTTTGCGATTTTTTTAATTTTTTTTGCCATTTCTTGCGATTTTTTTGCATGTTTTTCCGATTATTTGCATTTGCAATTTTTTTTCCATTTTTTTTTTGAATTTTTTGCGATTTCTTGAATTTTTTTTCTGAGATCTCATGCGCTTTTTTTGGGATTTTGGTTTGTTTTTTTGCGATTTTTTTCCATCTTTTACCATTTTGGTTTCCATTTTTTCCCCAATATTTTCAGATTTTTTTTTTAATTTTTCCATTTTTTTTTCGATTTTTCCGATTTCTTTCTCATTTTTTTCTCTTTTGTTCTGATTTTTTTTTGATTTTTTTGTAATTTTTGCTCCTTTTTACTTATTGCTCTGATTTTTTTTTCCAATTATTTTATTTCTTGATTTTTTTTCTCATTTTTTTGTTGGTTACAATTGTTTTCGTTTGTTTTGCATTTTTTTGCCATTTCTTGCCATTTTTATTTTGCATTTTTTCCAATTATTTGCATTTACAATTTTTTTTCGATTTTTTTTGCTATTTTTTGCGATTTCTTGCATTTTTTTGAGATTTTTTGCGCTTTGTATGGGATTTTGTTTCGTTTTTCGGTTGTTTGGTTGTTTTTTTTGCGATTTTTTTGTATTTCTTTCCGATTATTTGCATTTGCATTTTTTTCCATTTTTTTCTTTTTTTTTGCTATTTTTTGCAACTTCCTGCATTTTTTTTTGATATTTTGCGATTTTTTTGGCATTTTGTTTCGTTTTGTGCGATTTTTGCGCTTTCTTACGATTATTTTTTTCGATTTTTAGCGTTTTTTGCCATTTTTTTCCATTTTATCCTATTATTTCTATTTTTCAATATTATTTTTCTAATTTTCACTATTTTTTCCTATTTTTTTTTTATTTTTCTTGTTTTTCCCATTTTTACTATTTCTCTCTATTTTTTGTATATTTCCTTATTTCCCCCTTTTCCTATTTTTTCTAGGTTTCCATTTGTTTCTAATTTTTACCCATATTTTACTATTTTTACCTATATCTTACTATTTTTCCCCGTTTTGTATTATTTTTTCTATTTTTTTCCTATTTTTTTCCCATTTGTTCCTGGTTTTTCCCTATTTTTTCCCATTTTTCATATTTTTGCCTTTATTTCTCTATTCTAATTTGGCCCATTTATTCCTATTTTTTCAGTTTTTTATTTTTTCCTATTTTTTCCTTTTATTTCCTGTTTTTAACTGTTTTTTTTTCCTATTTTTTAAAGTTTTTCTGTTTTCAGTGTTTTTCCAATTTTTTCATATTTTTTCCCATTTTCCCTATTTTTTCTTATTTTTCTATTATTTTTTACTATTGTTTACTGTTTTTACTTTCCGAACAAAAAGTTGTATAGAAGGAAAGTATTGTGATCATGATATTTTGACCATACCCAGATTTTAACGAATCTTTACGTCTTGAGGTCACCTGAATCCATTTGTACCATTTTTAGCATGATGTCTGTCTGTGTGTCTGTGTGTGTCTGTGTGTCTGTGTGTGTCTGTGTGTGTGAACACGATAGCGTCTAAACGGCTGAACCGATTTAGATGAAATTTTATATACATATTTAGGGTAGCAAGGAGACGACCTGTATATATTTTGGTGTTAATTGGACAACTGAAAGTGACAGTTGCTGTAAGTGATGACGTCATTGCTAAACAAGATGGCAATAAAGTTTTACACATATATTTTATATACGTCATAGTTTAATTTCGGATGATTAAAATTTTCATAAACTTTTGCCATTGTTGCCATATTTATCAAAAAGTTATTGTTTTTCACTTTTTTTTTTAAATTGGCAAAATAATGCATTTTTATGAAAAATTATAGGATATAAAAGTTGTAGAATATAAAATTTTCTACATATTTTGTCATTACCGTTTTTTTGAATTCCTCATAGTTTGGCCGCTAGAGGGCGTGAAAAAAATTTATATAGACTACAGCGACTTTTTTTAGATATTTTTCCAAAATTATGGATTTTTATGAAAAATTACAGGAAATCAAAATTGTAGAACATAAAATTTTCTACAAATTTTGTCTGTACTTTTTTTTTGAATTCAGCATAATTTTGTCACTAGTGGGCGTGAAAAAAATATATATAGCATTTGCACCTTGTTTTTAGATTTTGTGTCAAAATTATGAATTTTTTTGAAAATTTGCGTGATATAAAAATTATAGAATATAAAATTTCCTACAAATTTGTCTTAACTTTTTTAGAATTTCGCATAATTTTACCGCTAGAGGGCGTGAAAGAAATATATATATGATTAAACAATTATTTTACTAGGAGTGTTTGGAAAGTTGGGTGGGATTACCCTTTATTTATTTATTTACCGTTTTTTTTACTATTTTTTTGCTTTTTTAATTTTTTTTCACTATTTTTCCCTATTTTTCTTATGTTTCTCTATTTCTCTCTACTTTTTAAGATTCCCCATTTTTCATATTTTTTCTATTTTTCCCACTTTTTTTGTATTATTTCCTAATTTTCCTATTGTTTCCCATTTTTTCAGTTTTGCCCATTTTTCTTACTTTTTCTGTTGTTAATTTTTCCTGTTTTATTTTCTCTATTTTTTCCTATTTTTTTCCCCCATTTTTTCAAATCGTCCAACGTGCTCAGAACCAAAATTACAATAAAGAAAAGGAAAAACTTCTATCCAAAAAAAATACTCTACATTAATTTTAGTTTTCTGCACTGCTCATATACATATATAAACTTTAACTTATAAAATCTCACACTTCTCCGTTTGCGCAGTAAGTTTAAAAAGCGGTCCGAAATTTTCTCTTTACGTTTCATAATACAATTTTGGATTTACTTTTTTATGCCGAATCAATATTTAAAAATTCCAATGGATACAGATAGTAAGTAGAATATAGTTAATAGTTTATTACATAAATTTGTTGCGTGGTATATAAATATTTTTTCGCAAAACGTTAGCGAAGCGACAATATTTTATGACGTTTTAAATACTCGTATATAGCCAGCAATAAAAAACCTATTTTCAAATTGAAAATTTATCATTCTCGTTTCAGATTATTCGTTTTATTGCCCGTTTAAAGGAGCAAAACGATGTTAATATAGAAAAACGATAAAAACCGTTTTATTTACAATCTCACAGTGGGTGTAAAAATTTATTGAGTTAAAACGAATTTTCTTTAGAGAAATTTAACAAATCTTAATATCTTCTAATAGGCCACGTGCGAGGGTCTCTACGGGTCCATACCAAACGTTAATGCCGAATTTATATTGAGAATGTGCCTAGCGAGTTGCGTGCGGATTTAGTTTAGCCCAAACATGGCTATTTCTTGAATTATATCTTCCATTTCTCATAAATTGGGATTTATCGATAAAGAATCCTATAAAAAGTTTATTTATAAACATTTAATCATTGTCGGATTCTAGGAAATTTCTACTTTTTAGTAAATTTGGCAACGGTGGTAAAGAATTATGTATTGTACATAAATAATGGGACGTATTATTTATTTTTGTTTTTTATCAAGTGCATTGAAGATGGTTAAATGCCGAAACTAGTTGTCGACTAAAAAAATATTTCAATGTTTCAAATTTTATTATCTTATAAATAAAATTATATTAATATTTACTTTTTTTGCTATAACAGCAAAAAGCGTCTGCTGTCAAGTGTTTATTTGTTAACCTTTTAATCTTTATCTGATATTTTTCCACCGACTGACAAAAATTAGAGCTTTTCGCGAAACGAGACAATCGTTCAAAAGATAATATAATGACTTCTGGAAGTTCGGGAAAAGTCGGCAGGAAATTTAAGCAGCAGAGATCTGAAATTTTTTTTTTTTTTGGTGAAAAGTTTGCGGCGAACAACTTTTATAATAAAAACTTTTTTTTTTCAACCAGACTCAATCGATCAAAACGAATTCCAAAAAATAAATTAAATATAAAAGATTAAATAAGAGGAAGAATAATCACTCCATGATATGGAATATTTTATGGAACCATTATCAAAATTACAATAGTGTAACGAAGTTATTAAATTACCGGTAATGTTTATTCTTATTGTTCATTATTAATTTATAAAATCTGTTTGTAAATATTTAATTAATCTATAATATAAGCGGGAATGTCCTGACTGATTGACTGACGTACTGACTGACATAGAATCAACCAAGAGACTTGAAATTTCTAGAATAAGTTCTGTTCATAACGTGGACACCCACTAAGAAAGGATTTTGTGAAATTTTTATTTTAAGGGATAGAAAAGGGGGAAAAACAAGTGGCTTATATAGAATAAGTATATCTATATGTTGACGCACTTACTCGAGAGGGTAATGGTAGTAGGGAAAAAAAGATCAGAATAAAAAAAAATAGGGTAAAATAGGGAAAATAGGAAAAAATAGGGAAAGTAGGGAAAATAGCGAAGAATAGAAAAAAATATGAAAAAACATATAAAATGTAGAAAAATGGACAAAAATTGAGAAAAATGAGAAAAAAGGAAAATTATAAAAATAGGAAATAGATCATATCTAAAAATAATGAAAAAGATGGACAAATAGGGAACAATATGGAAAAATGTCGAAAATAGCAACAAAAGGAAAAATAGGAGAAAGTGGGCAAAAATAAGAAAAAATAGGGAAAAATAAGAAAAACAAAAAATAGAGAAAAATAGAGGAATATAGGAAGAATATGGAAAGAAATAGCGATTATGAAAAATAGGGAAAAATAGGAAAAAAATAGGGCAAAATGCGGAAAAATATGAAAAAAACATGAAAAAATAGAAGAAACGATGAGAGAAAAAAAACAATGAAAACCACGATAAAAATGGAAGAAACAGGAAAAAAAAGGAAAAATAAAAAAAATATGGAAAAAAAGTAGAACGGAAAAAATGGAAAAAGCCCTAGAAAAATATTGAAAAACATGGACAAAAAAGGATCAATATAGAAAAATGGGGAAAATAGAAAAAATAAGGAAAAATAGGAGAAAGTAGGGAAAATAGGAAAAAATAGAGAAAACATAAAGAATGCTGAAAAATAAAGGAAAATAGGAAAAATATGGTAAGAAAATGGACATTGTGAAAAATAGGAAAAACTAAAAAAAATAAAGTAAAATGTAGAAAAATAGGGAAAAATATGAAAAACATAAAAAATCGATAAAAAATAAAGGAATAAGGAAAAAACAATGAAAACCACGATAAAAATGCAAGCAATAGGAAAATTGAGGAAGCATAAAAAAATATTGAAAAATAGAAAAAAAAACGGAAAATATGGGGAAAACCCTATAGAAAAATGGAGAAACATTAAGGGAAATACGAAAAAATAGGGAAATTTGAAAACCATATGGAAAAAAATATTGAATAATAATGAAAAATAAGAAAAAATAATAAAAAATGGGAAAAAACAGTGAAAAATAATTATAAACCTGAAAAATAATGAAAAATAGCGGAACATATAGAAAAAATAAGGAAAACTGTGAAAATTTTTGAAAAATAGGAAAAATTAAGAAAAAACAGGGCAAATCAGGGAAAAATGGGGAAATTTTTTAAAAATTGTAAAAAAAAAAAAAAAATCAGGAAAACAGGAAAAAATTGGATGATAATTGGAAGAATAAATAAGATAGAGAAAAATAGGAAAAAATAGAAAATAATAGGGATAAATGGGAAAAAAACAGAACAAAATAATGAAAAACAGAAAAAAATATGAAGAAATAGGAAAAATAGGGAAAAATTGGGTAAAATAGGGAAACAAATGAAATGTGGAAAATAGTTAAAAATAGGAAAAAAGTAGAGGAAAATAGCAAAAAATAGGAAAAAATGGAGAAAATAGGGGAAGAAGAGTGAAACATAAGTACAAACAGGGACAAATAGTAAAAAATGGAAAAAAATAGGGAAAAATAGGGCAAAATAGCGGAAAATAATGGAAAAAGGGAAAGCAGAAAGTTATAGGGATTATATGGGAAAATTCAGACAATAGGAAAAAAGTGGCAAAAATAGGATGAAAGCAGAAAAAGAAAATTTTGAACTTAGAGATAAATAGAGAAAAATCTGGAAAAATAGGGAAACATATGGGAAAATATAAAAACAAGATTATTCATACTCAAATGTGGTAAGATTTATTCAACGAATAATAAAACTCTAAATCATACCACAATATTTTATGTACGTTGTAAAAGGTTAACAATGAGCGGCAATATGTTTCGGCCAAACGATGGCCATCATCAGGCCTATAATACAAATATAAATAGTTAAATTACAAAAATTAATGATTAAATATGACTAACTACCTTTTTATAAGTAATCATATTTAATTATTAATTTTTGTAATTTACCTATTTATATTTGTATTATAGGATTGATGATGGCCATCGTTTGGCCGAAACATATTGCCGCTCATTGTTAACCTTTTACAACCTACATAAAATATTGTGGTTAGTTTTATTATTCGTTGGATATGGGAAATTAGTGAAAAATAGGTGAAAATAAGAAAAAATAGTAAAAATAAGCAAAAATTGATAAAAATAGGGACAAATACGGACCAATGGGGAAAAACAGGAAAAATAATGAAAAACGAGAAAAATAGGAAGAAATAGAGAAATCAGAGGAAAATAGAGGAGAATACGAAAAATTATAAAAAATGAGGCAAAATAGGGGAAAATAGGGATAAATTGGGAAAAATACTGAAAAATAAGAAGAAATAGTGAAAAATAGGAAGAATTAGTAGAAAATAAAGAAAATAGGAAAAAATAGGAAAGAATAGGGAAAAATTGAGAAAAATAGCAAAAAACAAGGAAAGTTCGGTCGTCCAGGTATTACTCTTACGCATTTCCTACTAATTTTGAAACGTGAAAAGATAGTACCGCTATCTAGATGTCATTTATAAATATCGATATATGAAGTTGATATATATTTTTTATTACTTTTATCGAGATAAATAATTCTTAAACGCTTGGACTAAATTATTTCGTCTTGTCCTTTTTACCTTGATTTTATAAAGGTACTATGCATACTAACAAGTTAATTGATTTCACCACTTCTTGCAAATTAATTAAATCGGCGACTTCACTTTTCAAATAAGATTTCTATAGTTGTATTTCCAATTAAGAAATTCATCAATATGAATCCCAATAAAACGAACACTTTCATGAGACTAGAGTCTGTGAGCAACCCTCACAAAGTACGTTTAAACGACAATAAAAAATACTATAATAGACGTAGCTGGGGCTACGTAAAAAATGTCTTCATGGTTTGTATTGAGAAAAAAACGTTTGGTGTAGCCGAATATAAATTTGTCAGTCTGCTATCGCGAAAAAATTATTTGCAGAAAAAAATTCTGTTTATATTCAAGGAACGCGGAAAAATATTATTGGCTGAGAAACGATATTTTATTTTGTTGATAATAAATAATTAATGTGATTAAGCTCAAATCTTTTTATTATGGGTTCGTTCCACGAATAGAATTTGAAATATATCAGAAGTAAAATATTAAATAAAAAAAAATTTGGACGCCAGTCTAATTGTTTTTTTTTTTTTTTTGATGTAAATAGGAACAATTGTCAAAAAAAAACTATGATATATTTCAAAATCCGTCCTTTCTTTTTTTTTGGGTTAAGGAAATTAAACGTTATATTTGTTTATTTCACAAAAAAAAGTTCCAGAGATTTTTTCCCTTTCCTTAAAAAAAAACTTAGCTTTTCTTGGGGTTCTTTTAATCTTCCTTCTCCAAAAAAACTGTAGTCCAAGAAACTTTATCCAAAGGAAAAACCTAAGAAACTGTAGTCCAAGAAACTCTGAAGTCCAGAGGAATCTGAAGTCCGAAGGACTAAATGAAGTCCATAGGAAAAAAAATAATTCCCAGAAAAAAAACCCTATAAGATGAGGGGGAGAAAAAAGTTTGTACAGGTTCTTAAATGCCTGTTTGTAGTAGTCTTCTGGATCCATTTTTAGTTTTCCATATATTCTTTGCCTCACACTTGCATAGTATGTAGAGTGCTTTCTCGGTCCCTTTATTGCATTGTCTAAATTTAAGGTCGCCGTTATATAGCCCCATTTTGTTAGATGCTCTCTGGTGGGAAGGTGTCCCGTGAGGAGCCCTGTGGTAATTTGTAGTTGATTCCTACTCATTGAAAGCAGTTCTTCAGTTACGTTCTTTGACGGTTCTTTTATATACTTTTTTCCCGTGTAGAAGTCCTGTCCCAGTATAATTCGTGTTTTCGCTTGATCCAGTCTTTTATATGGTTCCTAAACGTGTACGTTTCGGTATTCACATCGCTTTTTCTGTACCAATTAATGGGGTGGACGACCTGCTTCTTGCGAGCTCGTCAGCCTTTTCGTTTCCAGCGATACCTTTGTGACCTGGTACCCACGATAAAGTTACTTTATTGTGGGTCGCCAGTTCCCTAAGATCTTCGCCACATTTCCATACCAGTCTAGATGTCACCTTTGGGCTCCTTATGGCCTTAAGGGCTGCTTGAGCGACTGAGTAGATTCTGATTCTTTTTCCCTCGTGGGCTCTCATATTGCTATTTCTCGCACATTCGAGTATTGCATAGACCTCTGCCTGGAATACAGAGGTATATTTTCCTAGAGAGAAACTCTCTTGGTAATTATTCTGTTCGCAGTATATACCAGCTCCAGTGCCCCCTTGTACCAGGTAATTCCGTTAGGGTTTGTCCTGAAATCTGTGCTTGTATTCAACTTATTCAGATTCTTAATTATTACTCTCAGATCTTTGTTGAAGCTGTAGTTAGCAGTCATGTGGTCTGACCTCATGGCAAGTATGTTGCCTCCCACATGATCTAGCTTAGTGTGTCCCAGTCTACGATTTCCTTCATAGAATGGTAAGTCCTCTAGCCGTCGTAGTGCCATTCTAGCCTCCCCCATTATAACGTATTGTAATGGTGGGAGGTCAAGAAGAGTTTCCAAAGCAGCTGTGGGTGTTGTTTTTATGTTCCCCGCTATTCCCAAGTAGGCAAGTCTTAGTATCTTGCCCAACTTGGACACAGCGGTCCGTTGTTTTATCTTTGGCCACCAGACCAGAGATGCATATGTTACCATGAGCAGCACTACCATATTGTACAACCAATGTACCATTTTTGGATTGAGCCCCCATGTTTTCCCATACGTGCGTCTAGCTAACATTAAAGTAGCAACCGCTTTCGTATGTATTTTTTGAATCTAAAGGTTCCAGGTAAGTTTCGAGTCTAGCATTAATCCAAGATAGTTTACCCCTCCCTTCAGATTTACCTCTTCACCACGAAGCCATAGTGGGCTAAGGCCCCCAAATTCCTTCTGTTGGTGAATGCTATTATATTGGACTTAGAGGGGCTGATTTTCAAACCCTCATGCTCTGTCCAGAGTGTAACTGCGTTTAGGGCCATCTGAAGTCGTTCCCTAACCGTAGTGTTGAATTTTCCCTGGGATAATATGACAAGGTCATCTGCGGATCCCAGTGTTTTGTGTCCTTCTTGTTGAAGGATTCTAAGCAGTCCATCAATTACCAGATTCCATAGCAGAGGAGAGAGTACTCCCCCTGCGGACAACCTCTGATCACATGGGCTGCCTTTTTCATCCACATATTAGCCTATTACGTAGCATGCAGTCTATCCACCTGCAGCACGTTGCGTCAATACCCGAGTATCTTGACGCTTTGGCTATTGAGTCTAATGACATGTTGTCAAAAGCTCCTTCTATGTCCAGAAAGGCCGCTAGTAGCACCTCTCTTGTATCCATAGCAGTTTCAGCTCTGCTTACGAGCTGATGTAATGCAGTTTCTGTAGACACGCTTGTTCTATAGGCATATTAGTCTTGGTGTATGCCAGTATGCCATCCCTAATATGTCTGTCTAGCAGTTTTTCTACTGTCTGTAGTACAAAAGACATTAGGCTTATTGGTATTAGAGCTTTTGCCGTATCCTGTCCAGTTTTTCCAGGCTTGGGTATGAATGTAACTCTAATGAGTCGCCAGGTCTTGGGTATATATCCTAGAGCCAAACTTGCTCTTAGAATACTGCACAGCCTGTGTTGTAGAGCACTGCCTCCCTTTTGTAGGCGTATGCGATAAATGCCATCCGGTCCTGGAGATGTATATGGTTCGAATGAGTTTATTGCCCATTTGATTTTGTCCACGTCAATTGTGTTTTTTGTAATCTGCCAGTTCTCTCTGGAGGCCCACCTAGGTAGTTCCAGCTCTGAATTCTGCCAGTTCTCTTGTGACAGGTCTATTGATCGCGATTCTGGGAAGTGAAATCTTAACAGTTCTTCCATTGTTTCCTCACCAGTTTTGGTGTATTCTCCATTATCTTTTTTGAGAGTATTTATTGACCTCTGTGGATCTTTAGAACGGATTTTTTGGAGCCTGGCACATTCGTGAGTTCCATTTATGTCTTCACAGTGCCTTCTTCAAGAGTTTCTTTTAGATTTTCTCAGTGTTTTATTGTATTCAGTTAGGGCCTTCCTATATTCATCCCATTTACTTGAGAATAATTTCTTGCTGAATCATACTTTTTTCTAACTTGCCTTCTTAATCCTGTAAGTTCATTGTTCCACCAGGGCACATTCCTGTTGGAACTTTTCGTTACAGGGCGACAGTTATTTTCGTAGGCCGAGATAATAGCTTCCTGTAGTTGGTCTTCTGTTATCTCCAGGTATGTTGAATTTCTTATCTCTCTTTTAACCCACCTTAAAATGTTTTCTAGGTCTGCTTCATAGGCTTCCCAGTCTGTTTTCCATGGGTTATGATAAGCTCCTCAGACACATGCCAGTTCCTTACAAAATTACTGATAAAAGTAGTACCTATTGTAATATCTATAATCTCCTTTCTACCTCTTTCATTGGTGTCGCTGCTACCCCAGGTCAGATGGTGTGCGTTGGCATCGCATCCGATGACACATTGTAGGTACACCCTTCTCCCGGCAGTGCCTTACCAGTTCCTGGGTGGTGGTGGACTAGGGTCATCATAGGGAAGATAGGCCGATCCGAGAATAATCTCTTTAGTCCCACCTCCCTGTCCCATCTGTACTTTAACTGCCGTTCTGACTTTTGAGGTTCGCTTGAAGGACCCTGATTGGCATCAATACCATCAACGATTCCTCCTCCCAGGACCCTGAAAGTTACTCTTCCAAGCTTGTAAAAAGCTTTCATGAGTTTTGCTTCCAAGATCCTGAAAGACACCTTTACAGGAATCAATAACAATTCGTTGTGTAACGAAGTTACTTTATTCTTTTTATAATTTTTATTAATAAAATTGGTCAAATTATATCACGCCCGAACAACACGAGGCAGTCAATCAAGGACGGTACGCGAAACACTGTTTATATTTATTTTATTAAAATAAGTCTTGACTATCTAAATCTAGCCTATGTATTAAAAATAAATAAAATACAATTTCCATTTATAAACTTTGATTATTTATCTTTTTAGAGTGTAGACGTTACAAATGAAAGTTCCAGGGTCAAATCCTGATATATATTTCAACTGGAGGGGGTTGAAATTAAAAAAAAAATGAATTAATTATTAATTATTATAAAATATATTAGTTTGAAACTTTTTTCGATCTGACCATATCGTTGGGTGGGGAAGGATGAAAGTCACAATAGAAAACAGGAATCTCCCTCCCCCTGTCAACTCTACCGACAGGAATTATTTTTTCTTATTTTTATAAATTTTTTCTGGTTTGTTTCCATTTTTTTGATTAATAGTTTTTTTTTCTGCTTTTTTGTTTTTTTCCTCATTTTTTCTCGTTCTGTTTTTTTTTCTATTTCATTCTTTTTCTAATTTTTTTCTCACTTTTTCTAATTCCTCTGATTTTTTCTGATTATTTGCAATTTTTTTCGAATTTTGTTTTGGTTTTTGTGATTTTGCGATATTTTTCGATTTCTTGCGGTTTTTTTACTTTTTATTGATTTTTTTAATATGAAACCTCCGTTTTTTTAACTGATTTATTTTAAATTTCTAGCTAGGGGATCTTTAACGTCCATGAGCGTGATCAAATGGCCAATTATATAATATATATTAAAATACGATTATATTTTTGGGGTGAACCCAAACGTTGTAGACTAACGGTAAAAACGGTATTTCAGCATATCTTTTTCTTGAAAAGTAATTGATCAACTTTAAAATTAAACTTTTAATTCTGTCTAATCTATTTCATGATTGAGAGATTAAGTTGGACAATGTATGACGTAACGGCAGAGGATGGTTAAACAATCTCTAGTAACTTTATTGATATTATTTAACGTTGATGAATTTCTCTTATCTACTGTTAATATTAAAAAGTATATAATTCGCAATCTAGTTTAAATCAGTGTTTCTGGTTGACTTTGTTTACGTTATGTGGTATTAAAAAACACAATTATAAACAGAGCTGATAACAAACATTACCGTACTGTACGCGTATGCGTGTTCTAAAAAAAAATTAAACGGTGTTTATAATACAAAATTGCGTAATATATAGAAAAATAACTGATACTTTGAAAATAAAATTACCCTGTTTATATTTTAGGTTTGATTACAAACGTAAACAAACATAAATTTATTATTTGTTTTCTTTAAGAAGGTATCCATAATGCAGGTTAGATACATTCATTTGGTATTCTTAGCAAACATATCGTGTGCTTATATATAGTTTATTAAATAAGCAAACAATAATGGCAAACATAATTCGATATTAATTTTAGTTTTAGATAAATAGTTTGGAGCCAAGTAATTATTATTTATAAAAATAAACTAAAAATTACTAAAATACAATAATAAAATTTAAGGAACTAATAATAAATCACTAGTAAATAATATTAATATTATCCATTTCTTCCTCCACATATTTTGCTTATAGGAATTTATTCATAAGTGAAATCTATATGGACTGTATTATTATTTTTATATCAATTATGGGCGTCGGCGTCTCGACGCTGAATACTGAACTTCAATGACAGTGTTGGTAGTTGGAAAGTTTACTGGTCACTTCTGAAGCTTTTAACCATCTTTTTATTAGTTTTCAAAAAAAAACTTATAAAACGGTTTGTCTGTCCGTCCGTCTGTTAGCCTGATTCAACTCGATAACGGTTAGAGATAGAGACAAACGGACAACGGCAAACGATTCACCATCGTTAAAAAACCCCAAAAATGATATTAATCTACTTATACCATATATACTGCAGAATATGTTATATACCTATAAAGACATTTATTTTCGTAACTTCAATTTTTTGAAAACTCTAAATTACGGCAAAAATATTGCTGTTTTTCACTTGTTTATTTGTCATCTTTTTTATAAATAAATGTCTGGCTCCCAGTTAATTTATAAATACATTGTGTCCAATTAAATCGGAACCATATCGGAAACTTTTTATTCTTAGTTTTATGAAAAAAGTTATTCTTTATAAAATATAGATTTTGCGTCAAAAAAATATAGATTTTGCTCAAGAGTAAAATACCCTTATTTTAAAAAAAATATAGAAAAATGTTATTTGGAAAACTTGTTTATAAACAATATGTACGAATAAATATGAAAATCACGGCCTCCTATCTCAAAAATATATATTTTTTATTTTTTTTTTTTTTGAAATAAAGTTTAAAGTAAATTGTTACAAAAAAAGTTAGTTTCTACACTTTTTTTAAGCCCAGTTAATAATTTTGGCTTAAAATATTGTGTGGAAACTAATTTTATAAGTAACTTTGCTCAAAAAAAAATTTAAAAAAATATATTTTTTTAGATACTTAATCGTAATTATAATAATAAAAATTTGTAATAAGCCAAAAAAACGCTGAAAAAATGTTAAAAATCGCAAAAAAAACCGCAAGAAATCGAAAAATATCGAATCGCAAAAACCATAACAAAATCACAAAAAAATCGCAAATAATCACAAAAAATCAGAGGAATAAGTAAAAGTGAGAAAAAAAAAATAGAAGGCGAATGAAATAGAAAATGAGAACAATAATAACAATGACAAAAAATAAGGAAAAATGAGAAAAAATTAAAAAAAAAAAACAAATAATCAGAAAAATAGGAAAATAAGAAGAAAAAAACAAAAAACTTTGGAATAAATTGCAAGAAAAATCAAAAAAATTGTAAAAAGTCAAAAAAAAAACGCTAAAAAATGTTAAAAAACTCAAAAAAAATCGCAAGAAATCGAAAAATATCGCAACATCACAAAAACCACAACAAAATCCAAAAAAAACGCAAATAATCAGAAAAAATCAGAGGAATTAGAAAAAGTGAGAAAAAAATTAGAAAACGATTGAAATGGAAAAAAAAGAGAATGAGAAAAAATGAGGAAAAAAACGAAAAAAACGAAGAAGCAGAAAAAAAAACTAATAATCAGAAAAATGGAAACAAACCAGAAAAAAATTATAAAAATAAGAAAGAAAAGGAAAAATAAAAAAACATTGTAAAAACCGAAAAAAAAAAAAGCTAAAAAATGTTAAAAATCGCAACAAATCGAAAAATATCGCAAAAAAACCACAAGAAAATCCCAAAAAAATCGCAAAAATTCAGAGGAATAGGAAAAAATGAGAAAATGATCATAAAATGAAAGAAATAGAAAAAAAACAGAAGAATGAGAAAAAATGAGGAAAAATTAAAAACATTGAAAAAATCAGAAAAAAAAACAGAATAAACACGAAAAATCAGAAAAATGAGAAACAAACGAGAAAAAATTTGTAAAAAATAACAAAGAAAAAAACAAAAAACTTTTCGAAAAAATTGCAAGAAAAATCAGACTATATTGGGGAAAAAATGAAAAATAAAATTGTGAAATACAGAAAAAAACGAAAAAATCAAAAAAATTGTAAAGCCAAAAAAAATTAGAAAACGAATGAAATAGAAAAAAAAACAGAACAATGAAAAAAAATGAGAAAAAATTGGAAAAATCAAAAAAAAAACAAAAAATTAGAAAAATGAGAGAAAAAAAAACAGAATAACCAAAAAAACGGAAACAATTGTGGTCCAAAATGAAAAAATTCAAAAAAATTGAAATGAATCGCAAACAAATTACAAGGAAATCCTCAAAAAACAAAAATCAGAAAAATGAGAAACAAACGAGAAAAAATTGGTAGAAATAAGAAAAAAAACTGATATATACGTGTATAAAAAAGGTTTCTTATTGAGGACCAAATGCTGCGTATCCAATTTTTTTAGATTACGTTTCGCCTTTAATGGGCCACCCTCAGCTATTTTTACTGTTTATTTTATTTTGTCCATCAACCACTTTGGGATTTTTTCTAAGTACGGTCCTGTGAATGTTGCTCAGAAAAATTTCTAACGTACAGTTCATTGTCAACACCTAATAAAATATTTAAGCGTTTTACGTGGTTGGCTAGAGACGAAAATGGGGATTTTAAAAATGAAATAAATTGTACAGGTCCGTATTAAAAAAAATAGTTGATATTTGGTTTTCAATAAAAAAACTTTGAAGTCGAAAATTAATTAAATAAAATGAAAATTGTCAATTGTTTTTTACCCAAATATCAGGCCCAATATATTAATTTTGAAAAAAAAACTCATGTATTTTTTGCTATTTTAACAATTTTTGTATATATTGTAATAAATTAATTTTTTAAGAATAATTTCCTTATTTAAATCCGATAAAAAAAACAAATTATTTGTCACTTTTTTTAAAGTTTTTTCCCACAAAGTAACTGCCATTTCACTTTTTCGATCAACCTCTAAAACTTTTCGTATAATTTTCGAATCAGCCGGAAAATCCTTACGTGGCTCTAGACTAAATCTTTTTGAAAAGTTTAATTCGTCTAAACAGGGCGATAACTAGTGGTATATATACTGAAGAATAGAAGGGAGGGAAGGGCTAACAGACGTAGCGGTCCGTCTGTTAACCCACTCGACGTCGCGACGCTCCAGTTTACGCTCGACTTTTCATTCGTGGAATCGAGGTACGAATTTCGAGCCGGTTTTCGCGCTTTTTTTCGTAAGTTTTTGATAGTTTCGCGGGTGCGTTTTTGGGATTGTTAAATTGAATTGGTAAGTTTTTATTATAACTTTTTACTTGGTTTAAAAAAATATTACAATCGGTTTTAATTAAATTTAAAAAATAAGAATAAAATGAACCATTTTTTTATATTTTTAAAAATTTATTAAAATATAAAAAAGATAATCTGAAAATATTTTTTTAATAATTTGTAAAATTGTGGGAATAAAAATACATATTTTAAATGGAACAAAAATTTGAATAGAATAATCTGAAAAATATTGAAAATTATTTTTTTAATTAATTAATTAAATTCAATGAAAAGCAAATTCAAAGTGGATTTTTAAAGTGATCATTTAATATTTCCAATGACAATTAGAGGACACTTTATGACACTAATCCCTATTTATGTGATTTTTAGAAATATTTCAAATGGATTGTTATAACTCTTATCAACTGACAAAAAGGGGATTGAAATGATTTACATTTTAAAAAACCGCAATTTCGATTTTATAAAATTTTAGCTCATTAAAAGTGGAAAAGTATTACTAAAATTACTTTTAGAAAATAGATATAAGAAATTAACAATTTTTCCCGTCATTTCTTATGTAGGGGAGATGGAGGTAAGATGGGATATTTAAGTGCTTCGGAAATGTAAAAATAAGATTTTTAATTATTTAAAACAGTATATATTCATTGACATACTTGTAGAAAAATATAAACACTTTTAGAACCGAATCCATCCCTCAAATTATTGAGGGTGTAAATACCCGCAGCATCTAAATCATCTGATTCTGTAGAAGACCTGGATGGTTCCCTTTTAGTTATTTTTTTCTGGCAAGCATTTGGTTCATAGGGCCGACCTAAGGCGAAAATTGTAAGTGTGCAATACTCACATTTTATGCCAAGGGGTCTGGAGGGTAATTTTTGAAAGGACAACGTACCTGTAACCAAAAAATGGTCTCGGTTAAAGATCATGATTTTTTGATATGTTTTGTTTTTAGGTATTATGAATAAATTCTGAACGTTTTAGGGTGATTGTATGTCTACGACAGAAATACGGTGTCCCAAAAAATATACTCTACATATTTTATTTATTACGAAAAAAATTGATATAATTGATAATTTTCTTTTGATTTTTGATATTATTGTTATGTCATTAAAATTTTAAACAATATAATAGTGAGAAAATGCCAAAACATTGAAAAAAAAAAATTGGAATTGTAAAATACGGAAAAAACGAAAAAATAAAAAAAAACAAATATCGCTAAAGAAAGAAGAGCAACAAAAAAGCGGAATCAATTGTAACGGGAGGGAATAATTTAGCAGAATTTAAAATCAAACAAAGGTTATTTTATTATATCAAATTAATAACAAATCAAACATCTATTATAGCAAAATGATATTTTATCAAAACCGTAAAAAATCGAATCCTATTAAAACAAATATTAAAGAGTCAGTTAGATATTTTATCAAATTAATAAAATATCAAAATGCTAAAAGATCAGAACGTTAAAACTTCAAATAGTTAATACGTCAAAAACGTAAAATATAATAACACTAATTTATCAAACTACCAATAGATCTAACTCTTATAAACTCAGAATAGTATTAAAACAGAACGCTATATTATTGTAATCCCAATTTATCGAAGCTCCAATCGATCAAACACGTACAACGTCAAAAAATCGTTAAAAAAATCGCAACAAAATCTCCAAAAAATCGCAAATAATCGCAAATAATTGCAAAAAATCAGAAGAATAAGAAAAAATAGAAACAAAAGAAAGAAACAGTGAAAAGCAGAGAACAATGAAGAAAAATTAGCAGAATCGAAAAATCAGAAAAAATCTGAAAAAATAAAAAAAAAACAGAAAACATTGGAAAAAATTGAAAGAAAATCAAAAAACATTAAAAAAAATGAAAAATGAAATTGTGAAATACAGAAAAAAAAACATAAAAATAAAAAGAATTAAAAAAAAAACCGAAAAATCGCAAATAAATCGTAAAAAAAATCTTAAAAAATTGCAAAAATCGCGAAAGAACAGCAACCAAAAACCGAACGAAAACATTTGTAACCATAAAAAAAGTTGATATGAAAAAATCGAAATTGAAATAAATGGCAACAAAATTGCAAAAAAAAAACGCAACAAATCACAAAAAAATGCAACAAAACCTCAAAAAATGGCAACAAAATCCAAAAAAAAATGGCAAAAAATTCGCAAATAGTCACATAAAATCAGGAGAATAAGAGAAAATTAGAAAATAAAGAAAATAAAAGAAAGAAATATAAAAAAATAGAACAATGAGAAAAAATGAGGAAAAATTAGAAAAAATCGAAAAAAATCAGAAAACAAAACAAAAATAACAAATCACAAAAAAACGCAACAAAACCACAAAAAAATCGGCAACAAAATCCCAAAAAAAATGGCAAAAAATTCGCAAATAGACGAATAAGAAAAAATTAGAAAATAAAAGGAATAAATAGAAAAAAATAGAACAATGAAAAAAATAAGGAAAAATTACAAAAACCGAAAAAAAAATCAGAAAAAAAAACAAAACAAAAATAAAAAATCACAAAAATGAGAAAAAATCTCTCTCTCTCTCTCTGTCTCTCTCCATAAAATAATTATAAAAGATATAAAAAAATAAGAAAAAATTTATATTATAGAAAGAGACAGAGAGTAAGAGAAAGAGAGGGAAGATCGCCTGGAGGGAGCATAACGCTTTTTTCTAACGTAACGCTTTCTGCCAATTAACTCTTACTGCAAGCCGCGTTAAGGAACTTAATTATAAAAAGAGTATCAAAAGTGGAAAAAATAACGTAAGAAATTTAGAATGGTAATTCATATTACCATATTTATTCTCTAATTTTCCTGTTTTTTATAATTTTTTTATTTTTCTCTATTTTTCCTTATTTTTCCCAAATTTCACTATTTTGCCCTAATTTTCCCGTTTTTCATTATTTTTCCCAAATTTCCATATTTTACTCAATTTTTTACAATTTTGCCCTATTTGTTCCTATTTTTTCATTATTTTGCTTTATTTTTCTCTTTTTCCAGTATGTTCCCCTATTTTTTACTATTTTCTCTATTTTTCCTATATCTTTCTATTTTTTCCTGTTTACCTTTGGTTTTTCCTATTTTATTTATTTTTGCTTATTTTTCCCTACTTGTCCTTAGTTGTAGTTATTTTTCCCTAGTTTGTCCTATTTTCCTCATTTATTTCCCAATTTTTACCAGTGTTTCCCTATTTTCACTCTTTTCCCAATTTTTTCTATTTTTCACAATTTTGCCCCATTTGTTCCTATTTTTCCCATTTTTTCTCTATTGTTTCCTGTTTTTCTCTACTTTTTCTATATTTTTACTATTTTTTTTCTTTTGTTATTATTTGTCTTGTGCTACATTTGATAACACTGGCTAATTCTATGGAATGTCTCCTGATGCAATGCATTCCTTTCATTGGCTAGAACAGACATGGGGTGACTTGTTGCAAGTACAAGTAGAGGTTAAAAAGTTTCGTTATGTATAAATTTGAGAGAATATTTTTTGTCACGTAAAATGGGTAAAGAGCTACCCAGTGCAATTGAAAAAAATGTTGTTGGATCTTTCTAAAATACTACCGTCCTAAGTAAAACAGTCGTAAGCGCCATCCGACGTTGTCAAATTTCTTCGAATTGTTGTATTTTTTACATAAAAACTATTGCACAAATGTTTCTGAAAATTTTAATAGTGGTTACGTATACTGTGACAAATAAAACAATTTTATATATCCATAATCAGGAATGTAATTAATAAGGGCCTAAGGCGCCAGTTTATTTTTTGATTAAAAATGAATAAACCGATCCTGATATTTTAATTTAATAATATTCAAATAAATTTGCGCCACACTTTATTATACTCAATAATACAAGAGCTGTTTTATATTGAAAAAAAAACTGACGTATTTTTGTATTATTCGGTAAAAATATACGTGACGTTTTGTAACTATTAATATATTTCTTCAGGAATTTAATATCCATTTATGAATAAAAAACTTGTTTCGAAGTCTACTGAAGTTACATATTTTATGACTGCCAATGGCGTATTATTAATCTAATATGCTTCTAAGCTTGCATGAATTATCTCGTTGATTGCTTGTTGGTCCGAATTCGCTTTTATTTATTATTAACAGGGCTCGGATGAAAGTTATCAGTTACCCAAAAAAACAAGGTCCGCTGTTGGGTTCTGTATTAAATATGCATCCATAATATAAATATTTTACTTCGTAATATGTGTCGCTATATTAAAAAAGGTATTAAAGGATTAATTTTTTTTATAAAAAAAATATTCCAGGACTAGTTATAGGCGAGTCCTGCTTGCTATTTGTTAGGTCTAGTTCCTACTACTTTTACGATCCTTCTTTTTGCCTTACATATAGTATATAGTTGTGTATTCTAATAAAATGTCATTATAACGATACTATTATCATTAGTTAAAAATAATAAGATATTTTTTGAAGACTTCCAATTTATTCACATTAGACGTAGTTCTTCGTTGGGTAAACGACGAATACGCTACACTATTTATTTTAACGCATTATACCAGAGCTAATCTGGATGGTATCTACAACTTATCGAGTACTCCGACTGGCAACTGTATTCCTGTGCTACCAACCCCTATCAGTTCCACCAGATATCGGATCCAATCCGGCTAAAAATACCTTTTTGCACTTGCCCAACGTCTTATTAGACTTTTTTTTAATGCGATTTATCGTGGACTCTGACTGGCAAGTGTATTCCTATGCTACCAACCCCTATCACTTCTATCAAATATCGGATCTCATCCGACTAAAAATACCTTTCTGCACTTGCTCAACGTATAAGACTTTTTTTTAATGCGATTTATCGTGGACTCTGACTGGCAAGTGTATTCCTATGCTACCAACCCCTATCACTTCTATCATATATCGGATCTCATCCGACTAAAAATACCTTTCTGCACTTGCTCAACGTATTAGACTTTTTTTAAATGCGATTTATCGTGGACTCTGACTGGCAAGTGTATTCCTGTGCTACCGACCCCTATCACTTCTATCAAATATCGGATCTCATCCGACTAAAAATACCTTTCTGCACTTGCTCAACGTATTAGACTTTTTTTAAATGCGATTTATCGTGGACTCTGACTGGCAAGTGTATTCCTGTGCTACCAACCCCTATCACTTCTATCAAATATCGGATCTCATCCGACTAAAAATACCTTTCTGCACTTGCTCAACGTATAAGACTTTTTTTTAATGCGATTTATCGTGGACTATGATTGGCAAGTGTATTCCTGTGCTACCAACCCCTATCACTTCTATCAAATATCGGATCTCATCCGACTAAAAATACCTTTCTGCACTTGCTCAACATATAAGACTTTTTTTTAATGCGATTTATCGTGGACTCTGATTGGCAAGTGTATTCCTGTGCTACCAACCCCTATCGCTTCTATCAAATATCGGATCTCATCCGACTAAAAATACCTTTCTGCACTTGCTCAACGTATAAGATTTTTTTTTAATGCGATTTATCGTGGACTCTGATTGGCAAGTGTATTCCTGTGCTACCAACCCCTATCACTTCTATCAAATATCGGATCTCATCCGACTAAAAATACCTTTCTGCACTTGCTCAACATATAAGACTTTTTTTAATGCGATTTATCGTGGACTATGATTGGCAAGTGTATTCCTGTGCTACCAACCCCTATCACTTCTATCAAATATCGGATCTCATCCGACTAAAAATACCTTTCTGCACTTGCTCAACGTATAAGACTTTTTTTAATGCGATTTATCGTGGACTATGATTGGCAAGTGTATTCCTGTGCTACCAACCCCTATCACTTCTATCAAATATCGGATCTCATCCGACTAAAAATACCTTTCTGCACTTGCTCAACGTATAAGACTTTTTTTAATGCGATTTATCGTGGACTCTGATTGGCAAGTGTATTCCTGTGCTACCAACCCCTATCACTTCTATCAAATATCGGATCTCATCCGACTAAAAATACCTTTCTGCACTTGCTCAACGTATAAGACTTTTTTTTAATGCGATTTATCGTGGACTATGATTGGCAAGTGTATTCCTGTGCTACCTACCCCTATCACTTCTATCAAATATCGGATCTCATCCGACTAAAAATACCTTTCTGCACTTGCTCAACGTATAAGATTTTTTTTTAATGCGATTTATCGTGGACTCTGATTGGCAAGTGTATTCCTGTGCTACCAACCCCTATCACTTCTATCAAATATCGGATCTCATCCGACTAAAAATACCTTTCTGCACTTGCTCAACGTATAAGACTTTTTTTTAATGCGATTTACCGTGGACTCTGACTGGCAAGTGTATTCCTGTGCTACCAACCCCTATCACTTCTATCAAATATCGGATCTCATCCGACTAAAAATACCTTTCTGCACTTGCTCAACGTATAAGACTTTTTTTAATGCGATTTATCGTGGACTCTGATTGGCAAGTGTATTCCTGTGCTACCAACCCCTATCACTTCTATCAAATATCGGATCTCATCCGACTAAAAATACCATTCTGCACTTGCTCAACGTATAAGACTTTTTTTTAATGCGATTTATCGTGGACTCTGACTGGCAAGTGTATTCCTGTGCTACCAACCCCTATCACTTCTATCAAATATCGGATCTCATCCGACTAAAAATACCTTTCTGCACTTGCTCAACGTATAAGACTTTTTTTTAATGCGATTTATCGTGGACTCTGACTGGCAAGTGTATTCCTGTGCTACCAACCCCTATCACTTCTATCAAATATCGGATCTCATCCGACTAAAAATACCTTTCTGCACTTGCTCAACGTATAAGACTTTTTTTTAATGCGATTTATCGTGGACTCTGACTGGCAAGTGTATTCCTGTGCTACCAACCCCTATCACTTCTACCAAATATCGGATCTCATCCGACTAAAAATACCTTTCTGCACTTGCTCAACGTATAAGACTTTTTTTTAATGCGATTTATCGTGGACTCTGACTGGCAAGTGTATTCCTGTGCTACCAACCCCTATCACTTCTATCAAATATCGGATCTCATCCGACTAAAAATACCTTTCTGCACTTGCTCAACGTATAAGACTTTTTTTTAATGCGATTTATCGTGGACTCTGACTGGCAAGTGTATTCCTGTGCTACCAACCCCTATCACTTCTATCAAATATCGGATCTCATCCGACTAAAAATACCTTTCTGCACTTGCTCAACGTATAAGACTTTTTTTTAATGCGATTTATCGTGGACTCTGACTGGCAAGTGTATTCCTGTGCTACCAACCCCTATCACTTCTATCAAATATCGGATCTCATCCGACTAAAAATACCTTTCTGCACTTGCTCAACATATAAGACTTTTTTTTAATGCGATTTATCGTGGACTCTGATTGGCAAGTGTATTCCTGTGCTACCAACCCCTATCACTTCTATCAAATATCGGATCTCATCCGACTAAAAATACCTTTCTGCACTTGCTCAACGTATAAGACTTTTTTTAATGCGATTTATCGTGGACTATGATTGGCAAGTGTATTCCTGTGCTACCAACCCCTATCACTTCTATCAAATATCGGATCTCATCCGACTAAAAATACCTTTCTGCACTTGCTCAACGTATAAGACTTTTTTTAATGCGATTTATCGTGGACTCTGATTGGCAAGTGTATTCCTGTGCTACCAACCCCTATCACTTCTATCAAATATCGGATCTCATCCGACTAAAAATACCTTTCTGCACTTGCTCAACGTATAAGATTTTTTTTTAATGCGATTTATCGTGGACTCTGATTGGCAAGTGTATTCCTGTGCTACCAACCCCTATCACTTCTATCAAATATCGGATCTCATCCGACTAAAAATACCTTTCTGCACTTGCTCAACGTATAAGATTTTTTTTTAATGCGATTTATCGTGGACTCTGATTGGCAAGTGTATTCCTGTGCTACCAACCCCTATCACTTCTATCAAATATCGGATCTCATCCGACTAAAAATACCTTTCTGCACTTGCTCAACATATAAGACTTTTTTTAATGCGATTTATCGTGGACTATGATTGGCAAGTGTATTCCTGTGCTACCAACCCCTATCACTTCTATCAAATATCGGATCTCATCCGACTAAAAATACCTTTCTGCACTTGCTCAACGTATAAGACTTTTTTTAATGCGATTTATCGTGGACTATGATTGGCAAGTGTATTCCTGTGCTACCAACCCCTATCACTTCTATCAAATATCGGATCTCATCCGACTAAAAATACCTTTCTGCACTTGCTCAACGTATAAGACTTTTTTTAATGCGATTTATCGTGGACTCTGATTGGCAAGTGTATTCCTGTGCTACCAACCCCTATCACTTCTATCAAATATCGGATCTCATCCGACTAAAAATACCTTTCTGCACTTGCTCAACGTATAAGACTTTTTTTTAATGCGATTTATCGTGGACTATGATTGGCAAGTGTATTCCTGTGCTACCAACCCCTATCACTTCTATCAAATATCGGATCTCATCCGACTAAAAATACCTTTCTGCACTTGCTCAACGTATAAGATTTTTTTTTAATGCGATTTATCGTGGACTCTGATTGGCAAGTGTATTCCTGTGCTACCAACCCCTATCACTTCTATCAAATATCGGATCTCATCCGACTAAAAATACCTTTCTGCACTTGCTCAACGTATAAGACTTTTTTTTAATGCGATTTATCGTGGACTCTCACTGGCAAGTGTATTCCTGTGCTACCAACCCCTATCACTTCTATCAAATATCGGATCTCATCCGACTAAAAATACCTTTCTGCACTTGCTCAACGTATAAGACTTTTTTTAATGCGATTTATCGTGGACTCTGATTGGCAAGTGTATTCCTGTGCTACCAACCCCTATCACTTCTATCAAATATCGGATCTCATCCGACTAAAAATACCATTCTGCACTTGCTCAACGTATAAGACTTTTTTTTAATGCGATTTATCGTGGACTCTGACTGGCAAGTGTATTCCTGTGCTACCAACCCCTATCACTTCTATCAAATATCGGATCTCATCCGACTAAAAATACCTTTCTGCACTTGCTCAACGTATAAGACTTTTTTTTAATGCGATTTATCGTGGACTCTGACTGGCAAGTGTATTCCTGTGCTACCAACCCCTATCACTTCTACCAAATATCGGATCTCATCCGACTAAAAATACCTTTCTGCACTTGCTCAACGTATAAGACTTTTTTTTAATGCGATTTATCGTGGACTCTGACTGGCAAGTGTATTCCTGTGCTACCAACCCCTATCACTTCTATCAAATATCGGATCTCATCCGACTAAAAATACCTTTCTGCACTTGCTCAACGTATAAGACTTTTTTTAATGCGATTTATCGTGGACTCTGACTGGCAAGTGTATTCCTGTGCTACCAACCCCTATCACTTCTATCAAATATCGGATCTCATCCGACTAAAAATACCTTTCTGCACTTGCTCAACGTATAAGACTTTTTTTAATGCGATTTATCGTGGACTCTGACTGGCAAGTGTATTCCTGTGCTACCAACCCCTATCACTTCTATCAAATATCGGATCTCATCCGACTAAAAATACCTTTCTGCACTTGCTCAACGTATAAGACTTTTTTTTAATGCGATTTATCGTGGACTCTGACTGGCAAGTGTATTCCTGTGCTACCAACCCCTATCACTTCTACCAAATATCGGATCTCATCCGACTAAAAATACCTTTCTGCACTTGCTCAACGTATAAGACTTTTTTTTAATGCGATTTATCGTGGACTCTGACTGGCAAGTGTATTCCTGTGCTACCAACCCCTATCACTTCTATCAAATATCGGATCTCATCCGACTAAAAATACCTTTCTGCACTTGCTCAACGTATAAGACTTTTTTTTAATGCGATTTATCGTGGACTCTGACTGGCAAGTGTATTCCTGTGCTACCAACCCCTATCACTTCTATCAAATATCGGATCTCATCCGACTAAAAATACCTTTCTGCACTTGCTCAACGTATAAGACTTTTTTTTAATGCGATTTATCGTGGACTCTGACTGGCAAGTGTATTCCTGTGCTACCAACCCCTATCACTTCTATCAAATATCGGATCTCATCCGACTAAAAATACCTTTCTGCACTTGCTCAACATATAAGACTTTTTTTTAATGCGATTTATCGTGGACTCTGATTGGCAAGTGTATTCCTGTGCTACCAACCCCTATCACTTCTATCAAATATCGGATCTCATCCGACTAAAAATACCTTTCTGCACTTGCTCAACGTATAAGATTTTTTTTTAATGCGATTTATCGTGGACTCTGATTGGCAAGTGTATTCCTGTGCTACCAACCCCTATCACTTCTATCAAATATCGGATCTCATCCGACTAAAAATACCTTTCTGCACTTGCTCAACGTATAAGATTTTTTTTTAATGCGATTTATCGTGGACTCTGATTGGCAAGTGTATTCCTGTGCTACCAACCCCTATCACTTCTATCAAATATCGGATCTCATCCGACTAAAAATACCTTTCTGCACTTGCTCAACATATAAGACTTTTTTTAATGCGATTTATCGTGGACTATGATTGGCAAGTGTATTCCTGTGCTACCAACCCCTATCACTTCTATCAAATATCGGATCTCATCCGACTAAAAATACCTTTCTGCACTTGCTCAACGTATAAGACTTTTTTTAATGCGATTTATCGTGGACTATGATTGGCAAGTGTATTCCTGTGCTACCAACCCCTATCACTTCTATCAAATATCGGATCTCATCCGACTAAAAATACCTTTCTGCACTTGCTCAACGTATAAGACTTTTTTTAATGCGATTTATCGTGGACTCTGATTGGCAAGTGTATTCCTGTGCTACCAACCCCTATCACTTCTATCAAATATCGGATCTCATCCGACTAAAAATACCTTTCTGCACTTGCTCAACGTATAAGACTTTTTTTTAATGCGATTTATCGTGGACTATGATTGGCAAGTGTATTCCTGTGCTACCAACCCCTATCACTTCTATCAAATATCGGATCTCATCCGACTAAAAATACCTTTCTGCACTTGCTCAACGTATAAGATTTTTTTTTAATGCGATTTATCGTGGACTCTGATTGGCAAGTGTATTCCTGTGCTACCAACCCCTATCACTTCTATCAAATATCGGATCTCATCCGACTAAAAATACCTTTCTGCACTTGCTCAACGTATAAGACTTTTTTTTAATGCGATTTATCGTGGACTCTGACTGGCAAGTGTATTCCTGTGCTACCAACCCCTATCACTTCTATCAAATATCGGATCTCATCCGACTAAAAATACCTTTCTGCACTTGCTCAACGTATAAGACTTTTTTTAATGCGATTTATCGTGGACTCTGATTGGCAAGTGTATTCCTGTGCTACCAACCCCTATCACTTCTATCAAATATCGGATCTCATCCGACTAAAAATACCATTCTGCACTTGCTCAACGTATAAGACTTTTTTTTAATGCGATTTATCGTGGACTCTGACTGGCAAGTGTATTCCTGTGCTACCAACCCCTATCACTTCTATCAAATATCGGATCTCATCCGACTAAAAATACCTTTCTGCACTTGCTCAACGTATAAGACTTTTTTTTAATGCGATTTATCGTGGACTCTGACTGGCAAGTGTATTCCTGTGCTACCAACCCCTATCACTTCTATCAAATATCGGATCTCATCCGACTAAAAATACCTTTCTGCACTTGCTCAACGTATAAGACTTTTTTTTAATGCGATTTATCGTGGACTCTGACTGGCAAGTGTATTCCTGTGCTACCAACCCCTATCACTTCTATCAAATATCGGATCTCATCCGACTAAAAATACCTTTCTGCACTTGCTCAACGTATAAGACTTTTTTTAATGCGATTTATCGTGGACTCTGATTGGCAAGTGTATTCCTGTGCTACCAACCCCTATCACTTCTATCAAATATCGGATCTCATCCGACTAAAAATACCTTTCTGCACTTGCTCAACGTATAAGACTTTTTTTAATGCGATTTATCGTGGACTCTGACTGGCAAGTGTATTCCTGTGCTACCAACCCCTATCACTTCTATCAAATATCGGATCTCATCCGACTAAAAATACCTTTCTGCACTTGCTCAACGTATAAGACTTTTTTTTAATGCGATTTATCGTGGACTCTGACTGGCAAGTGTATTCCTATGCTACCAACCCCTATCACTTCTATCAAATATCGGATCTCATCCGACTAAAAATACCTTTCTGCACTTGCTCAACGTATAAGACTTTTTTTAATGCGATTTATCGTGGACTCTGATTGGCAAGTGTATTCCTGTGCTACCAACCCCTATCACTTCTATCAAATATCGGATCTCATCCGACTAAAAATACCTTTCTGCACTTGCTCAACGTATAAGACTTTTTTTAATGCGATTTATCGTGGACTCTGATTGGCAAGTGTATTCCTGTGGTACCAACCCCTATCACTTCTACCAGATATCGGATCTCATCCGACTACAAATATCTTTTTGCACTTGCCCAACGTCTTATTAGACTTTTTTTAAATGCGATTTGAAGACTGATGATTTAACCAATTTGGCCACTATGGCCGGTAGGCGAGTCCTGTAAAAATTTTCTTAGAACAACTATAAAATCCATCCAATACAGTCCTGGTAATTGGAATCCTCTTTTAATTTGTATCGTACAGGTAAAACTTCGAAAGAAAATTTATTGCTTTGGCCATTATTTTTTTCGTGAAATGTGAAGTAGAAACGTTTGGTGGACAGATAAATTTATGTCTTTTTTCTTTCCTACTTTTTTTTAACGATTTTCCGGAATTATTTTAATTAAAATCAAACACAAAACGAACCAAAAATAATAATGGTAAAATTAAATTTTATCAAAAATTAACTAGAGCATCGATTAAAATGTACCCAAACTATTAATAGAATGTCTCACTTAATTATCAATTAAGGGCTAGGATCCCTTTACCTACATCAAAGTATTTTGATAGTAATTTATTATAAGGCGTTATGGATCTTGGGGCTACCATCTGGTTTGAAAAAAAAAATCAGAACGGATCGATGTATTTATTAATTTTAAGAAGTGAAAATTGATTATTTTTACCATTTATATTGAATTTTTTTCAAAAATTACATGTGAAGTTTAAGGTATAGAATTGGGCTTCATTTTCAGAGTGCGTGAATGTAATTTTTTATCAAATTATATCAAACGGGAAAAATTAAGAAAAAATAGGAAAAATAAGGAAAACTTAAAAAAATAGTGAAAATATGGAAAAAATCGGTTGTGTCGCCTCAAAACTTTCCCGACAAGTCTAATTTCGTGACATTGCATCTATCATTTTTTGATAGTGACACTTCCGTTTGACAGATGTCGTACAAAAATTAATGAGTTCTTCCGACGGGTAACTTAAACCCATATACAAAATTTCAGCTCAATCCGTTTAAACCTGTGGCCTCTTCGTGTAAGAATACACACAGACAGACAGACAGACAGACTTTCATCTGGAAATGGTCTTAAACATTTGAGGGGACCTCAAAATGGATATTTCCATCTTTATCTCGATTTTTTTTTAGCTCGTTCACAATACTTTGCCTTCTCGGAGGTGGATCGGGAAAGTAAAAACTCAAAAAATCTCAAATCGCAAAAAATGTCAAAAATCTCAAAAATAAAAAAAATCTCAAAATAGGTAAAATACCTCAAAACCACAAAAAATTTCAAAAATCAAAAAATCTTCAAAATATTTTCAAAAAAATTTTTAGACGGTTCAAAAACATCTCAAAAACCTCCAAAAATTCGTTAAAAACCTAAAAAATCACAAAGAATCTCAAAAAATTTAAAACGTCAAATTTCAAAAAATTTAAAATAGTAAATGTCTCAGAAACTCAAAAATTTGATCAAAAAATCTCTAAGAAGTCAAAAAATCTCAAAAGCTCAAAAAACCTTAAAAAATTTCAACAAAAAAATCTGAAAAATCTTAAAAAACCTCAAAAAATCAAAAAATTTCAAAAAACCTAAAAACACAAACTCAACAAATCTCAAAAACTCTTTAAAAATCTCATAAAATCGCTAAAAATCTCAAAAGATTCAAAGAGTCTTAAAAAACTCGAATGAATTTCAAAAAAATTTCAAAAAATCTTAAAAAATATTAAAAAATCTGAAAAAACCAAAAAATCTTAAAACACTTCAAAACATTCTCAAAAAAATCTATAATTTTTTAAAAAATCTAAAAAGTCCCAAAGAATCTCAAACAATCTCAAAAAACCTCTAAAAATCTCAAAAATCTCAAAAAACTTGAAAAAAACCTAAAAGATTTCAAAAACTGAAATAAAAAATTTGACAAAATTGGAAGATTGTAAAAAAATTGAAAAAAATCCACGAATTCTTTTTCAGATATTTAATGTTAAAGTTTCAAACTTTGACATTTTTTTATTTTTGACAAGTGACAGTTGGAGAAATAATTTTGACTGTCCTGTATAGAGTTTTTTCTGGGCTTTCAAATGAAGTCGAATTCCGTGACATATTGCATCTGTCGTTTTTTGATAGTGACACTTCCGTTTGACACATGTTATACAAAAACTAATGATTTCTTCCAACGGGTAACCCGAAACCCTGTACCAAATTCCAGTCCAATCGGATTAATACTTTTTAAGATATTTAATGCTATAAAATTCCCTACAACTACTGTATGAAAATTTTTTCCTGAATTCCCAATAGTTTTCACAGCAGTGTGATATACAACGTGCGCATGCGCAGCTTATGTCATTATCAACATTGAAATATCAATTCGGTTGACGTAT
Source organism: Neocrepidodera transversa (assembly GCA_963243735.1). Lineage (NCBI taxonomy): Eukaryota > Metazoa > Arthropoda > Insecta > Coleoptera > Chrysomelidae > Neocrepidodera > Neocrepidodera transversa. The sequence goes on along the minus strand of OY725353.1, from coordinate 9,211,521 downwards.
TCACCATCGGCTCGCTGTTTTTAATGTGTTTCATAAATTATTGTAATGCTTAGTATTTTATAATTAAAATAATAATAATAAATAACATATTCTCTACGGTCGAGCAGGGAAAGTTCTGGGGTGACACAGCCGATTTTTTACTTTCCCGACCCAGATGGAGATAAAGATGGAAATATCCATTTTGAGGAAGTCTGTCTCTCTGTCTGTCTGTCTGTGTGTATTCTTGAACGAAATTTGGTATATGGGTTTGGGTTACCTGTCGGATGAAGCCATTAGTTTTTGTTAAACGGAAGTGTCACCATTAAAAAATAACAGATGCAATATGTAACGGAATTCGTGAATACTCGTCTGGAAAGTTTTGGGGCAACACAACCGATTTTTTCTACAACGAATGTCCAGCTCATTATATTCGACTACATATAATTATCATCATTTTGATTATATCTAATAGAGAATCAGTATTGATTCCAATATTTTTGTTATAAATTACTTTTTATAATACATCTGATATATCTAAATTGGTTTTGTTATCATTATAAAAGATATTTGAATATTGAACACGACTCTAAATTAACGCATAATAAATTGTTCTGATTATTCAAATAAACCAAATACAGGGCGCTATTCAAAAAACATCCACATACTAAAATATGTTAATCCTAGAAAATTTTGAAAAAATACCCAAGTAGTGTAGCTATGACAGTTCAAGCATAATCCTTATGGAAAATAACATGGGAAATCGCCAAGGTCCCTTCTGCTAAATTTTCATCCATGTCAAGGTCACTTGTGACGTCATCAGCCTTCGCTAGACGAGTGTCAATCCGTTTTTGATCAATTTTAATCAGCTACTGATCCACTTCTGATAAGATTTGATACGGTTACAAAAGCGAATCGAGATTCGCCGATGATGTCACCACTGACCTTGATGTTAAATTAATTGACTACAAGTGACCTTGGCGATTTCCCATGTTTTTTTCCATAAGGAATGTGCTCGAACAGAAGCGTCTAGATCCCAATTGCAACTCGAGTGCCCACCGCTGTTGCCATCGTTTTGTATGTTAACTTGAAAGTTTGATTATAGATTATTGTGATACGAAGTGGTCCAGTGCTAGAGTGTATGCTTTACACATAAAACTTCCTGGTTCGAATCCAGAGGAATTTTTTTTTATTTATTTTTTTTTAATACACAGGTAGATTTAGATAGTCAAGACTTATTTTAATAAAATAAATATTTTTCTTTTCGTCAATGAAACACTTAAACCTGGCAACAGCGGTGGGCACTCGAGTTGCAATTGGGATCTAGACGCTAGTTGCTCGAACTATCACAGCTATACTACTTACCTGTAATTAAAGAAATATAAAAGTTGATTTAGGTCATGTTGATCTTGACCGGAATTATATAGCAGGGAACCGCAGTGTTGCCACTAATAGTACAATACATAGTATTTATATGATTAGTACAATTTGATTAGTGGAATTTTAGTTCAAAATTTATTATATTGTATTTTTTTCCTACCTGTTCATTTTGAACAAATACTTCAGTGTATTAAAATTTATTGTTCGATTTCTTAATAATAATAATAATAATAATACTTGCTCTACAGGTCTTTTAATTTCGAGAAAATGTGATGTGAGATAGTGAGGTAGCCATGTAAAATATCTCAATATTGGGAAGATAAACAGTAGATACTTTCAACAACAAATTTATTCACTGGTACATGTTTACTACAATACAATAAATCGATAATTCATCTATAATGAAACAAGAGTCGAGAATGAATAACGAATCATGAACGACCCGACCCCTCTCAAAGAGATAACAATCTATACCAAAGCCAACAATAAACATTTCCTGACCTGGGCAACGACCGGCATTCAACCTTTATATTGTTTAAATTATTAGTAGTTTAATGAACTACGATATATTATCGTTATAAACTAAATTCTAGTTACATCTGATTGAAGCAATGAGCCATCTATGGAGACTCAATAATAAAAACGTAACGATTTAGGTCCATCTAACAGGTGGCAGCACTTTCCAAACAATTAAATGCATATTGAAATGTAGAATCCACGGGATACAGGGTGGATTACATTTCTCACGTGGGAACTCTTTCTCACTGGGCTGGGTTCAACAGAGCCTAAATAAACGAAAATAAAAATATAAAAAATAATAATAAATTTAATAATGTTCTTTTCTTCATATCTTGATAACTATTTTCTGTTTCCGCCTTTCCACTGCTACTTTCCCTTTACTTTTGATCCTCTTTGTCGTTCTGCCTCCTCAAATGGTCACTCCTTTGTTTCTTTGTATTTTTTTTTAATAAATAATATTGCTGACTTTTTAACAGAACTTTTTATTTCTACCTTTCAATAACCAATACATCTCTTATAAATTCCATTGCTTTTCCCAAAATTTTTATTTACAGTTTTTTTTTAAATAACTTTTTTCTACAAGCGTGCGGAAAAGTATACTTTTCCGCACGCATTTGTAGAAAAAATATTGTTCCTAACACTTGCGTAAAGTATCTTTTCCCCACTTAATTGCATGCCCGAACTCCGCTTCGCGTCGTTCGGGCAACTGCAATTGCGTGCGGAAAAGTATAACTTTCCGCACTTGTTAGGAAAATAACTATTTTCTTAATAAATTTTTGACAATCTATTTTATTTTAATCAGTCATCAACAACCTGCAATTTTTTTTTTTTAACCAAAATGTTTACCTACCATTTTTTTTTAAACTATAATTTTGGTTGACACTAACCCAATGACAAATCATTTTACCTGATAGGAAATGTCATCCAACCTGTCACAGGAATTTCATACTTCAAATGGCTTAAGCCCTATTCATAAAAAAAAATAGTTTATACTTTTAATACCAGTTACTAAAATTTCCTTTTAATTTACATTTTTCTTTTTAATGTTAAAAATAAAGGAACACTGTTAATTTTAATGCCAATTACTATCCATTTTTTTTAACCCAACTAATCCCTACTTACCATAATATTTAATAACAAATCTTATACAAAGTATAACAGATTTCATAACAATATATCTTAATTCGCTCTTAAAACTTAACTACTATTAGATTTTCTTTTTTTCTTTAACCAAATATCTTAAAATATTATAGAGAATTGTGGAAAGCCAAAAAATTATTAAAAAAAAATAAAGAGCAAGAAAAAAAAAATATAAGTTGATTTAAAAAAATGTACTTCGTAGCCATAATAACATATTTTTTCCCCATATATTAGTGAAAACTACAATAAAATTTATAACCCCGTACAAAAATTTATTAGGAATTTAGTATTTGTAGGTCGATAGTACGCTCTTAAGGTTATTCTGTGTATCCCAAAAGGCATCACAATGTACTAAAATACTTGTGCTCCGGGTTTTTGTTCTACGCTGTATATTTTTTTCAATTATCTGAAAACAAAAGTTAATAACGTGCATGATGAACTTTAACCATTTAGAAACTAATATCTATGTACATATGCAATAAAATTAGCATATATACATCTCCTTTTACATGCAGATATCTTAACTATTCTCTGCTCAAATACTGCATCTACTGCTATTACCATGTCACATTTACAACCCGCATAATTCGAAACGGTCCGCTTAGTATTTATTATAAACCGAACCATATGCGATATAGTTCAAACAAAAAAATAACGGATATAATAAAAATAAAAATCAGCACGGTAGCAAAACCATAAAACATATCGAAATTATTATTCCAGAGTAATAAAATTATGGCTAATACTAAACAAATATCGAACCTTTATAAATAACATATACCAGATCGGATATTGTTTATTTAAGATAGCGGAAAATTGGAGATACGACTTACGAAATTAAAAACCGGAAAAATGAATGATATCATTTTTTTTCTTATATTTAACACGTCAGAGTCCAGTAATTTTGATATGGAAATTAGGAAATTCCTCTAGTGCTTAACCAATAAAATAACTTTCCTTTGTTTCATATAAATCACCACTAATTGCAGTCAATATTTTTATGGGTAAATATTGGAAAAAATAGGAGGAAATAGGGAAAAATAACGTGAAATGGGGAAAATAAAGCAAAATAGGGACAAGTACGGTAAAATAGAGAAAAATTAGGGGAAATGGAAAAAAAAATTATGAAAAAAAAAATAGGGAAAAACGATGGAAAAATAAACTAAAATAGGAAAAAATAGTGAAAAATAGAAAAAATAGAAAAAAATATGGAAAATAGGGGCAAATGCGGCAGTTCCTTGTATCTGGAAAACGACTTCCTGGATCGGTAAACTTATATCGTCAATTCTGTGTATTTCTGATTGAAAAATGGATAATCTGTCAAAATGACAGATCTGCGTATTTTGGTTCTGTAGGGGTTTTGGTTCTATAGAATGGTCGGTTAAAATTTCCGACTTGTTCCCCAATTTCAGTTATCAGCGATCTTGGTACACCACAAAAACTAAATTATTCAGATAAGGTGTGGAAGCTATTAAATTGAAAATCATTCACAAGAGGTTGTATCCGAATAAGTGTTTCTCAAGAATGAGATATCAAAATCGATTATAAGAAACGTTTTGTCGTTGAAACGGACGCCTCTGATTTTTTTTAGTTGTACTTTCTTAGGCTGGCCAAAAAATCACTAAAACTTAGCGAAATCACTCGGCTGTATAAAAAAAAGCTTAAGCAGTTGTCGGCTCTTTGAAGTTAACCCTCAAAGTGCCAATTTTTTTTCGGATACTTCCCATTTGTTAGTGCTTTGTTAGTGCTTCAACTATTTTCGTTAGTGCTTTTTCCGTTTTCTGCTTATTAAGGATTTTTTAATTTCAAGGTCAGCCCTGAAATCTACCAAAAAGGACGAAATTTGGTACTTTGATTTAGTGCTTCGTTAGTGCTTCATAGTGCTTCAAACAGTTTCGAAAGTGCTTGTCTATTTTTTTAGATATTTTAGATTTTAACTTTAACGTCAACCCCAAAACATTTTCCTATTGACTCAGGGCTCTAGATTTAAGAAAATCCCATATGATTTGAGGACTGACCTTGAAAATTAAAAGTAAAATATCTCAAAAAGAAAAGAATCGTGATAGCAACTTTTTGAAGCAATAAGAAGCACTAAAATTTGATACCAAAATTGATTCAATAGGAAAATGTTTTTGGGGTTGACGATGAAGTTAAAATCTAAAATATCTAAAAAAACAGACCAGCACTTTGGAAACTATTTGAGGCGCTAAGAAGCCCTAACGAAGCACTAAATCAAAGTACCAAATTTCGCTCATTTTGGTAGATTGTCAGGACTGACCTTGAAATTAAAAAATCCTTAATATGCAGAAAACGGAAAAAGCACTAACAAAAATAGTTGAAGCACAAACGAAGCACTAACAAACGGGACATTTCCGGAAAAAAATGACCCTTTGGGGGCTAACTTCACGGAGCTAACTTAAATCGCTTCATTGTGACTTATACCATTCTGGTGTGACTCAGATGGTGCACTGGGTATAAACACACAACTTACCGTATTTACTGGAAGAACTTCGTAGAATGACAGCCTCTTGTCTATCATGCAACGCCATTAAGAAAGGAAGTCTGATCAAGCAACTAAACCTTGAACCTTGAAAGAATCAGCATGGATTTTAAAGTTTCACTACCATCTAGATCCAGCCGACGATCATTAAGGAGTTCCTACTTGCCTCTTTTGCGATAGACTGCCTCATAGGTCTATTCTCGATTTTTGGAACTCCAACCTACGTTCATAGAGACAAAGGGACTTCGTTTACATTTCGGGAATTCCAGGATCTTGACGGATAGCTACTTCGATGTCTTCACCATACAAACCTGTAGGAAATGAATCAATTGAGCGGGAGAATGGAACAATTTCTAAGATCTGTTATCTGGTACTCAAGCAGCAAAACCGAAATGTATCTGATTGGTAATCTGTACTCCTTGAATCTTTCCATTCTATAAGATCTCTGCTTTGCACAGCAATAGATGAAACACCCCATAGATCAATGTTTAAAAATCATCGCAGATCTAATAGTGGTTAGTACCATCACTCAAAGTACTAATGGAGAAGCAAGTATAAATCGTTATGGGGAGGTACTCCAGGGTTCAATTGGATGACGGACGGGAGGTGAATTTTCCCTGTAACATCTATAGTGAGGTCTTTTTGGATGAATTTAACCTCCATGAAATCCTTGACAAAAGCTGAACCAAGAAGCCTGAACACGAAAACTCTGGAACTACTACTCCTGGTCAACATCTTCAATCACCAGAATATTGTAACGACACTTGGTCCAGGTTTCGGATTGCCTCGGGGGCCACCTTCCGTTTAGAGTGTGAAGGTCACTGCACGGGCAGCGTCAGTGGAGAAAGAAATACTCCAGTGGTCGTTATGGTATCGACCAAAATCACTGGTGGCCAGAAGGGCGGTCTTTACTTGTCCTACTGGGTTTGAGTACCTGGGTATTAGCTGCTGGGATGTTAACACTCAAAACAAATAAATTTCAATAAATAAAACTTTTATTGTTACCAAAATTCCGGCGAAAAAAAAGGTGTGTAACGGACGATACAGGCACGACTGGCTTGGTGTAGTCGGACTGACAGTTTTGGACTCCGGATATAGTTGAACCTGTCTCGGCCACTGCAATTCCAATTGGGACGGTTACAGCAACTCGTATTTCGGCTGCCACTGCAGCTGCCGACAACGATTTAAACTTTGTTGTCTAAGAAGCACAGACAAGCGTGTCTCCATCTGTCGGGAGGAGGTTCAACTGGCCTTTTATTCGAAGCTTCTCTCATAATTTTAAGTTAATTATACTCCAGTGCCGTGCGCGATTTAATTTATATATTTTAATTATCTCGGAAACAAGTCACTTTGTTACAATATAGATCTTTTTCACCAACAGAAAATGATTCTCCTGCGCCAACAAATGATGAAGAGCGTATACCCTTACGACTATGAAATTAATCCTTGAAGGGTATTATATTTTTCAGTATAATTATATCCTTGAGATTTAAAACAGAAAAATATAAAAAAGAAACACTTTTCTTAATTATTTGTTTCTACATTAATTAACAGTTAATTAATAAACTCCCTTGGGATGCGTCAAAATAACAAGGTTTAATTATTCAGACCTTCTTTGTGAAAATCAGTGTTTCATTTCTTGTTTTAAAGTAATTATAAATAGACAAGGAAAATTCAAAATATTACCACTAAAAACGATTCTACTTACCCTCCCATCGGTTTTCTTGAAAAAAAATTCTTCCACCGGAAATTAATCCGAGTGTGCCTTTATAAATGCTGATATGAGAGGACTTTTCTATAAAAAAAACACCATTATCCGTTTTTAAAATTTACCGCTTGAAATGATTTATGCGTGTTGTTGAATATCACCCTCAGATACAGAAATATTATTTATTTTAAGTAAAAAAAAATCCAGCACATTTTTTCAAGATAATGTCAGAGACTTTATAAATCACCACTAATAATTTATGATGCCATCAAAAAGCATTTATTGTAGTTAACAATTGTTTTTTAATCTGTAATAAGTCTCATGGTATACATGATTACAACTACTATTAAAATTTAAATAAATAACATTCTTCCCTGGATAAAACTATTTAATAAAGTGAAAACTCTAACTCGATCGGAGCTTTTGTTTGAGATTTATAGTGTTTATATTATTACATCCAAACAGACCGATAAACGTCCGGACAAGATTTTTTTTTGCATTTGTAATAACCCCTAAGTTTTGAGATTATTGAAACTTTAATAATAACCTACAGGTTATAAAATTATTTGTTAAATACATTTTCTGACTTTATCTATAACAAACCTGTAACGGCTGCGCTACTGTCACCACTCTCCTAAGAAAGAAAAAGGTTACTGTCTTGAGCGTTAGCTAAGGCTCTGGAAAAATGGTTGTTTTCCCTTGCTGAACTCTCTGAGGACGTAACGGCCACTTTTCAGACGAAAGGGGAATTCGTGCTCTCGCGGTGTTAGAGAGTCTTCACCTTCCAGACAGGATTAGGAGATGAGGAAGGTTTTCCTTTATAACATGAATATCACTTACTTATTCAAAACCATTATTGATTCTTTTAGCTAGCTTCTTAGCCCTTACATTCCCCCTTTCTGTTCCCATTTGGGTGGAAGAAATTAAAATGCGCTAATGAAATGTTAAGCGTGATTTATTAAAAAAAAATGTTCGTAGAAAAAAATTGATTAATTTAACAAAAAATGATATTAAAGAATTTGACTATGACTGATCAAAAATACAAAAACTGATTGACATTCAAATTTTGACCCCTACTAAATTATATAAAAACAAGTATACTGACTTCGACATTTGTTCAGAAGGAACTTAACATACAATGTTGACTATTTCTTTAGTACCACGAAATTTTAATTTCACCTATAAAATATACATTCCCATAAGGGCACCCTAAGACTAAAATCTCAATATATATTTGGCTTAAACTCAGCCCTATAATTTAACCCAAAAATAATATTTCTTATTACACACGGTAAAGAAACTAGAGATTTTTCCCTTCTAGTATTTATACAAAAAAACCAAAAGTTTTGTCTAGTAAAATGTTATACAACAAATGAAGTCCCTTGGCGATGAGGTTGCACTTTTAATTTAAATAAATTCTGCTTCGGCAGAATCTAACCGAAACTTATTGTTTTTTTTTTCATAAAAAAAACTGCCACGCGCCGATACGATGGGCAGAATCTTCCTTTTTTTTTGGTTCTTGACCAACGGAGCACGACTTACCGACTGAAAATTTGTTTTCGTGTCAAAAAAAGGATGCGCCGGGTTTTTTCGTACTATTGTTAATTCAATATTTTTTTTGTGGATTTGCATTACCTAACGCAACAGTGCCAAATCACTATATTGTTATTAATTTTGACACCTTTAAGGTTGCAGAAATGTGTTTATACCATAGTTATTTTTCCTTGGCCTAGATTATAGAGTTGCATGCAAACTATTTTTTTTTGTATACTGATGGTATGAAAATAATTTGTACCGGTTGTTTGTTTGGTTTATGATAACAATATTATATTTGTATCTAATTTCTTTTTTTCTTATTGTCTATTTATGAAATTTTTAAATATGACTTTAGTCTTATTACACATTTTCGAACTATGGGGACTCAGAAACGTCGAGAAAGTAAGGGGTTAGAGATTTTTGTCGTTATTACGAAATTAATACTGAAACTCAGTAATTCAAGAGTTGCAGTTAACAAATTTGGAACGAACGAAACGATGTAAAACCAAGACAAGAAATCCAGTTTAAAATTCAATTTATAGTAGTATCAAAATTTTGGAATGGGTAAAAATAGAGTGGGAAGTAACAAAGTAAAAGTAGATTACATACCGAGACGGGAAATTTATCATTACTGTCGAGGACAAATATAGATCAACGTGATGCGTGGGGGGGAACAAAAAAGTGGGGCAAAAAACACATAATGGGAAAAATAATTACTAAGAGAAGAACATCGCTTCGTTGGTTTCCTTCAGTCCATTTCCTAAACAGACAAAATTAAAAAAAAAATTGTGCTTCGTTCGGGAAAAGTTAGGTAAGATTTTTTGGAGAAGACCCAACCTCTCCCTTCCCAAATCAACCATGGCCTTATACTTACTACAATAGATCTTTCTTCAGTATGCTGAAGACTTCAACAACTATCATGAATCTAGAAATACATTTAAAGTGATGATTTTGGAAACACTTTAGGCCCTCGTGCCATGCAATTCATTCGCACACAGCTTGAATGTTGCCTTATAACTTCAACCTAAGACTACTTCTCTATTCCAAAGACCCATTGAACAATTAAAACAGGTGTCTGAACTGTAAACTCTACCCAGATTTTTTTTGTCACATTCGACAGCAATAACCGCTCTACTGACAGGAAGAAAATTTTTGTTAAACGTCTGTGTTAGTCTCCTTGTAAACCTCGCACCTCTGAACATACAAGGGGAGAATGTGGCAAAGAGGACAATATGCAGGGAATGACTAGACGTAAACCAGGTTTTCGTATCAAAGTTGGCGGGACATGCCTCAGGACGAGATGTCAAAAAAGTATGACTATGTGAAAGAATTTAGTTCAAAACTGTGTCGTAAAAGTGAATGGGACGAGGCCGCCATTTCTGGACTCAACAGAAATGCGACTAATGGATACAGGACAGCAGAGGGCACTGGAATAGAAGTAAATGGGCCTGGTACCAGATGCTTCAAAAACTTGGGCAAATCACCATGTATCTTTCAAGCGGAAATATACGCTATTAAAAAATGTGTCCAGTTCAACGTCGGAAAGAAATTCCGCCTTAAAGAAATTGTCGGATAGCAGCTTTAAACATTGAGCTCCCACCTAATTAGCTCGAAGATGGTCAAGGAGTGCTTAGAAAAGCTATAGAAGCTAATCAAGAACAATACAGTTCTCCATAATCCTGCAATTTAAGTATAATTTGATACAACAAATTTTTAATTGTTATTTTGAGATGTTTTAAATTTTTTTAGTTTTAAACCATTTTTTTGTACTTCTTATTAGAAACTTTACCGATTTATAAATATCAAACCTCATGATAAAGTTTAATAAAATAATAAAAAAGTTGTTTGTGCGCTCTCTCTCTCTCTCTCACTCTCTCACTCTCTCACTCTCTCACTCTCTCACTCTCTCACTCTCTCACTCTCTCACTCTCTCACTTTCTCACTCTCTCACTCTCTCACTGTCTCTTTTTTTTCCTGTCCTTTTCCTGCTTTTTTCCCGATTTTTCCTATTTGTTCCTATTTTTCCCTACTTCTTCATATTATTCTCTATTTTTTCTTATTATTCCATATCTATCCCTGTTTTTCCTATATTTCCCCAATTTTCCCAGTTTTTCGTCTTTTCTCTATTTTTCATATCTTTCCCTGTATTTTCTATTTTCCCCTATTTTTTCCTATTTGTATCTATTTTTCCCCATTATATTTTCCAATTTTTCCTATTTTCCGCTGTAGTATATAAGGTATATACCTATATAGAAATTTATTTTCGTAACTTTAAATTTTCGAAAAATCTAAATTACGACTAAAATATTGCCGTTTTTCACTTGTTTTTAAATAATTTTTAAAGTGTTATTGTTGGTCGCTTTTTCGAATTAAAATACATTTTAAACAGCACTTGTTTTTTTGGCGTTGGATATTGAATTTTTTTCTTTCTGTATTTTTAGTTTTTATATTTACATAACTTGTTTCTTCTAGTTTTGTGATTAATAATGTATGCAGAATCAACCCTGTATCTTAGTTAAGTTTTCCCAAACCTGTTTCATATTAGTGACTGACTGAACATGTACAATATTGACTGGATCTACTAACAAAGTGATATTTGTTCTGGCTTTGTAATTTTCTATTCATCAATCTCCGTACCTAAAACACTTTCCCACAAGTCTAAGTATGTTTTGACTGCGAACTTTCAACAATCAGAGAAGATAGAGGAGTTAAAATGATTTATTAGTGTACAGTGTGTCTCAAAGAGTTGTTAACAGATAAAAATTATTCCTGATAAAAAATCTTGCATTACATAGAAACTAATAATCGATAATCAAAATAAAATAATTATGGTATATATAGATTCCCCATTCCATCAAAAACATTAATTTAAACCAATTATAGTTTATTTGGAAATGATTGATAAGTGGCACAATTTTTATGACCCAGTATGTAAACCCCATTATAACCTCATAAATCAGTGGCGGAGAATTTCTAACATAAAATGTTTAGCATTATTTGTAAAAAAATATATTTGGTTTTCTTCCTAAAATTTTTAAAAATACCAAAGGAAATGTCCCAACCTAATATCTAGTATACTATTTTTATAAAAATAAATGTGGGTACTTAATATTGACAGTTTAGTATTTTTTATATACCTAAAACTAATTTCGTATTTCCCGTCACTGAGGTAGTTAATCCCTTAGGGTTTGCTCATTTACATTTTATGATGTATTATATTCGAAGTTTTTCGGGGTGGTCATGCTAAGATCTAGTTAAAATTTAGATAAGGTATCAATATTTACTTTTACTTTCCCCACCTCCTAGAAGGGAAAGTATTCTGAACGAGCTAAGAAAAAATTTCGAGATAAAAACGGAAATATCCATTTTGAGGTCACCTGAGATGATTAAGACCATTTCCAGATGGAAGTCTGTCTGTCTGTCTGTGTGTGTATTCTTCCACGATAAAGGCCACACGTTTAATCCGATTGAGCTGAAATTTGGTATATGGCTTTGGATTACTCGTTGAAAGAACCCATTAGTTTTTGTACGACATCTATCAAACGGAAGTGTCACTATCAAAAATGACAGATGCATTATGTCACGACTTGCAATATGTCATTTGAAAGCCCTTGAAAAACTCTATTTGGAACAGTCAAAATTATTTCTCCAACTGTCACCTGTCAAAAATAAAAAATGTCCAAATTTGAAACTTTAACATTAAATATCTGAAAAATTATTCGTGGATTTTTTTCAATTTTTTTACAATTTTTTTACAATCTTTTCCATTTTTGTCCAATTTTTTTTTGGTTTTTCTTTGACTTTTTGAGGTTTTTTTGAAATTTTTGGATATTTTTGAGATTTTTAGATGTTTTTTGAGGATTTTTTTAATTTTTTGGGTTTTTTTTGAGATTCTTCGAGACTTTTTAGATTTCTTAAGAATTTATAGATTTTTGAGAATTTTTTGAAGTGTTTTAAGATTTTTTGAGATTTATTTGAGATTTCTTAGAGGTTTTTGTGATTTTTTAATATTTTTTAAGATATTTTGAAATTTTTATGACATTCATTTTAGTTTTTTGAGACTTTTTAATTTTTTTGAGTTCTTTTCAGAACTTAAAGAGATTTTATGGGTTTTTTAAATTCTTTTAAGATTATTTGAGTTTTTTTCAAATTTTTAAAGATTTTTTGAGGTTTTTAGAATTTTTGAGTTTTTTTGACTTTTTTGAGATTTTATGGTGTTTTTTGAGGTTTTTAAAGATTTTTTCAGATTTTATTTTTTAATTTTTTTAAGGTTTTTTGGGTTTTTAAGATTTTTTGACTTCTTTGAATTTTTAGAGATTTTTTGATCAAATTTTTGAGTTTCTGGGATATTCATTATTTTGAATTTTTTGAGATTTGACGTTTTAAATTTTTTGTTTATTTGTGAATTTTTAGGTATTTTACCTTTTTTGAGATTTTTGATTTTTAAGATTTTTTAAAATTTTTTGAGCTTTGAGATATTTTGACACTTAAGATTTTTTGAGAAGATGGAAGTCTGTCTGTCTGTATGTATTCTTCCACGATTGATTCCACACGTTTAAACCCATTGAGCTGAAATTTGGTATATGAGTTTGGGTTACCCGTCGGAAGAACTCTTTAGTTTTTGTATGACATCTGTCAAACGGAAGTGTCACTGTCGAAAAATGACAGATGCAATATGTCACGAAATTTGACTTGCAATATGTCATTTGAAAGCCCTTGAAAAACTCTATTCGAAACAGTTAAAATTATTTTTCCAACTGTCACCTGTCAAAAATAAAAAATGTCAAAATTTGAAACTGTAACATTAAATATCTGAAAAAGTATTCGTGGATACTCGTCGGAAAAGTTTTGTTGCCAAATATATACAAATTCCCTAAAACCAACTACTTTTACGCCTGTGTACATTTGCGTGTTCCATTCTCAATTGGTTCTTGTGTATTGCATGCAATGACAGCGTGTTGGAACTTTTTTACAAGAAAATGTAATTATAGATAGGTGATTATCTTTGGAAAAAATGCAACCTTCTGTAGTTTATTCTGAGTGGGTAATTTTGTTTATAAAACTTTTTGTCTGCAACACATTATAGATAGTAATCTTTTTCTGCATGCTTTCGTTGGGCATGTATTTTCTTTTGCGTTTTAAGGACTATTGGTTATTTTTCCTTTTACGCTTTATCCTGAATACTCATGGATTTGTAAAGCATTTTTCGAGCTTCTTCAAATTTTTTCTACTTCTATTTTATGTGGTACATACCACATAAAATATATTGTAAATTATTTAAAAAAGTGGGCATGGGTGACATGTTTCGGCCAAACAATGGCCATCATCAGGCCTACATTACAAATTATAAAATATGTTAAAACAACAATATGAGATCACAAAAAAATTAAGTTACTTAACAAAAATTATGTTCGTACAATCGAATAAAGCTTGTTACACACTTTTTCAATAATTGGCCATCCTCAAGCCTCTAATACAAATTGATAGTAGGTAGAATACAATAAAATACACTTTCAAATATGATTACTTACAAATGGTTATATCACAACAAATTATGAAACTGGATGAATTTTTAAATGGTATTAAGTTGAATATATATATATTTTGTTATTTTGTTGTTTTCTTAAGATGAGGTTATAATAATTAAATAAAACTTATGCTAATTTATATCTTGACGTTTCGCTCATTGATTGGGAGCTTTTTCAAAAGTTTATATTTTATGTTTAGTTATCGAATAAAATATTCACAATGTTTTAGGTATAAAATCAAGTCACTTAAAGTATTAAATTAATATTAAAATTTGCCAAAAATTATCTATGTCTTTTTTATGGTCGTTAATGCGAGTTTCTACTCTTCTTCGAGTTTCACCAATATAAATAGCGTTACTATCTTAACAAGAGAGACGATATACAGCAGGTTTGTGTAAAAATGGGACTGCATCTTTAGAATTTACTAAAATACTAGAAGAGGAACAGGAGGGCTTGAAAGCAACATGAATATCGAATTTATGGAAGGCCCTAGCTAGATTATAAGAAATTAGGCTTAGGAAAGAGATAGAGCCAATATAATTAGTTTCGGAATTTTTTTAATTAGGTCTGAGTTTTAACAGCTAATACTACTCAGGTTCTCAACCAAGTAGGGCAAGTAAAGCTTCTGGCTGCTAGCGCTTTGTCAATACCATAACGACCCCTAAAGTATTTTATTTTTACTGACGCTGCCCGGTGCAAGTGGTCTTCACACTATAAATGGAAAATGGCATCCGGCGGCGGCAACTTTTCTATTGTGCTGACAATTGAAGCATAGGTGTGGTCTCAGATAAATTACACTCAGAACTTCAAACAGCAGAAGATCCGACTTTGTCGAAAGTATAGAGAACCCACCTATTCAAATCACAATTATTCTACACGAAAGTGAGAAGAAAGTTGCTGATAGACAAAATAGCGACGGTAAGGAGAACTTTATCGCGATGCTCCTCAACTAATATAAATAAAGGGAGTCAGGAGAAAATAAACATGCAGCAAGTTAACCAAAGTGAGGCGAAAACAGATAATGCCGAAATGCAGTCACAACCGGATGGCCTACCATTTTTGATAGAACAATAAAGCCCAAACCAAGGTACATAGTTCTTTTCTCAAAAGTTTCCAGAAAAAATCGAGGGTGTAGAGAGAACACAAATTGTATATGAATTCGCAGAAGGAGAGCAAAATTCAACCATCAGACCCTCGATATAAGTAATTTCATGGGATTGACTCGAAGTTAGATAAAATCAGTTAAAAAAATTTGAGGAAAGTAAGGAGAAACTCGAAAAATAGTACAAATGGAAAACATGGAACAAAGTGAGTCTGAACTTACAAATACATCGACATTTGAAGAACAAACCGCTAAACTAAATGGTAGTAAGCCAGATATAAACCATTCTTAACATTCGATTTAAACGCAAAAGAGGGGATGAAGTTACCCCAGAAGAGCCTAGAGAAAAAATTAATGACAGCGACACCTTTTTTCCATTTATCCAACTTTCTATCTATATACGAAATCTCATTAGTGGTCAATTAAATTTACACCATTCTGTATATGATATATGTAGCAGAAAAATAAAAAGTAATAATTTTTGTAAATCCCAGAATTAATCTAATTACTTCTAAATTCGAATTAGAACACTAATTGTGACCACTATACACCGACATTGTTTTTAATTTTCCGAACCATAACATTGCGAACATTGGAATGAAGCAGAAAATACGGATAAAGCAACACATCTCTCTGGAGTACTGATTAAAGATCCCCTTTCAATATAATTAGAATCTAAGTATTAGATTAGATCGTAACTTACTCCGAGTTAATCTGCTTTACCTTTGTGAAAGACGTTTGGTTAAAAAATAAACAACTGTTTCGTGAAACTAAACAGAGAATAAAAAAAATATGGGCTAATGTTTATGTGTATATTATATGTGGAAATACGCGAGATTTACTAGAAATTTGCAGGTGATTATATTATATTATCGTTGATAGATTTGAATGAATAATTTCAAATTAATTATAAATATTATTTCAACATGCGTTCAAAATTGTGTGATGGTGGCATTGAAATATAGAAATATTGAAAAAAAAATTATTATATTGTTTATTTTCATTGACTAAAAATATCAATATCGGTTAAAGCACTTTGTTATTTTTCATTTTTTCTGAACCAAAATGTAAACATGTGCATTTTAAACTAGCTGCTACACTTAAGGCCGCAGTGGCACACTCCAATATTCATAACAATAACTAAATGTGACATATGTCATATTAATGTCAAATTTCATAAATCTATTATTCAACAGATGTAGCAATATGTCTTATTTACGATTTATTTCAGCATACATTTGACCAAATTATTTACTCGTTTTAGTAGTGACATTTTATTTCATATTATTCATCTGGTCTACTATACAATATAATTTTAATCTTATTTCATTTTATGCCAAGAGCAAGAAAATCTCTGAGCTCTGCTAGGATATGGCAATGCTGTAAAACTAACTTTGTTTGTTTGTTTATCTTCGATAAATAGGTAAAATCATCATAAATATAAATCCCAAATATATTTTATAGATATTTCATTACGGACGGACAGATTTCGTTCAAAATTGCCATTTGGGGGTTTTTGGGGTTGGAGATTTCAAATTTTTTCTCAAAATTAATAAATTCAAGACGGCAAACGAGATATGTGATTATGATCAGATTCTTTTCAAAATTGGTATTTGGGTGTTTGTGGGGACGGAGATTATGAATTTGTTTTTCAAAATAAATATATTCATGATGGCGACTCCAAAATGGTGGACGAAATTTATGATTATTAACCGATTCCATTCAAATTTGGTGCATGGGGTTTTTTTGGTGATGAAGATTTTGATTTTTTTTTCAAAATTAATAAATTCAAGATGGCGGATAAGATATGGAATTATGATTAGATTCTTTTCAAAATTGGTATTGGGCGCTTTTTGGGATAGGAGATCATGATTTTTTTTTTCAAAATAAATAAATTCAAGATGGCGACTCCAAAATGGTGGACGAAATTTATGATTATTAACCGATTCCATTCAAATTTGGTACATGGGGTTTTTTGGTGTTGGAGATTATGACTTTTTTTAAACTGCGCAGAATTTTTTATTTACATTATCAAAATCAAAAAATATTTCTCCTGCAACATATACAGTAAACCATGATTGTTCATTTTTTCAAATATAAATATGAGAGTGTCTAGAGGTCCGTCTAGTCGGACCCGGTGAAAACCCAATAGGTCCGTCAATCAGCTGTTAAGATTAGGATTAAAACATAGTTTCGTAATTTTGATATTTATTTTATTAGAAGTTTTGACTGACCAAAGCTAACCTGTAGAATTAAAAAAATATTTATTTTATTAAAAGAAGTCTTAAAAATCCAACTTGAGTTTAAAAAAAAATAAAAAAAAATTAGGGAGATGTGGGGTTCGATCCCCGGATCCATTGCACCACTAGCGGGCACTATGCCACGCAGATACTTCAGCTTTGTTTAAATATGTTCAAACTTATTATTTAAGCGAATCACGTTTCATAATAAAATAAATATAAATGAGTGTTTCGCCTTGTATTTTAATTATTAATATTACAGAACTAAAGTATACATATTCACTAGGAACGCTAAAATAAATATCAAAATTACGATACTTTAATCCTAATCTTAACAGCTGATTGACGGACCTATTGGGTTTTCACCGGGTCCGACTAGACGGACCTCTAGACACTCTCTATAAATATTTCGGTCTATCCTAAAGCAGATAACAGATTGATGCGCTAGAAAAAATAATAAAAATTCGGTTTACTCGCGAGTCCCATGATCAATATCGACATCTTATCACCAGCAGCAATACCGAACGCAGTGCGAAACTGGAAAGTTTGGCAAAACAGTTGCGCCTATTGGGAGACAAATATTCCCTAATGAGAGACAAATATTCCAAATCTGGAGACAAATATTCCATAAAAATAATTTCTTCTGTATCATTAAATTAATTGCGTGAAAATTTAATATTAATTAATTTGTTTTGTTAAGTAACAAAAGATTATGTCATAGATAAGTTTCATTTTATGCGTTCGCGGTACATAAAAATCCTGAATATATTCAGAATAGGACATGCGCAATTAACTTGTCCCTTTGTGGCCTTTGTAATCCTTAAATGTGTTCTGAACTAGTTCAGGATTAGCTCCGCGAAAATACCTAATATTCAGATTTTTCTAAAAGTTTGGCAACATGGTTTTTATATGATTGTCATCTAATTTGATTGTCGCGACATCTTTTCGAGAGGGTATGAACTAAGACATTACAGGAAATTATTGAAAATCTCCATTATGACAAATAAATTTGACATATATTTCTCAATCGTATTTCCAATTAGATTTAATAAATACTGAATAAAATAAAGAAATATTCAAGGAGCTTACTAACAAAAATACGTAGAATGAAGTCTCCTACTTTTTATCTCTGATTTTAAAAATCACTTTTTTTATTTTTTTTTAAACTCAGTTTAATTACAGGACAAATAAAAAGTAGGAGACTCCATTCTTTAAACATTATACTTTAAGCTGCCAAAGTTTAATTTTCCTTCGTTCAGTAAAATTTAAACGTAATTGGAACTGGTAAACCCGTGTTTTTATACGTCAAAATACAGTGAAACTGCGGCCTTAAGTTTAATGATTCCTCAATACGCGTTACTTTACCGTTACGCGTTACTTTATCGTTACGCGTTACTTTACCGTTACTTTTGCTAAAAAGTAACGCGATAGATAAACGTTACCGTTACTTTTTTTAAAATGAAATGATTTGTACGTTACTTTCCAAAATTAACGCGTTATTGTAACTTGGTTACTTCAAAAGTAACCCGTTATTGAAAAAGTAACGTGTTCCATGTCTTCTGGTTCTTTTATTATCCATATTACCATTCATCATGGGTATTATTGTACATACAAAAAAAAATTTAAATAAAAATAGGAAAAAAATGGTTAAAATAGGGACAAATAGGAAAAAATGGATAGAAAAATGGGGAAATATGGGCAAAATAGGAAAGTGTAAAAAATAGAAAAAACATAAAAAATAGTAAAAAATATAAAAATCAAAAAAAAAATAGGAATAAATAGAAAAATAAAGAAAAATAGAGAAAAATATAAAAAAATTGGTATAGAAATAAATTTTAATGAATCACGGTCGAATTTCGTAAACGTCAGGAAAAAATAAAAAATAGAAGAAACAGAGAAAAATAGGAATAAATAAAAAAATAGTGAAAAATAGGGAAAACAGGAAGATTACGAAAACGTAAAAAAATACTGAAAAATAGGGAAAATTGAGAAAAATAGAAAAACAAGAAAAAAATAAGGGAAAATAGGCAAAATAAGAAATATGGGGATTAGAAAAAAAAAACAATAAAAAGTAAAAAATAGGAAAAAACATGGTTAAAATAGGGAAAACAGGAAGAAGTATGACAAATGGGAAAAATAGAGAATAATAGGAAAGTATGAAGAATAATAGGAAAAAATGGATAGAAAAATAGGGAAATATGTGCAAAAGAGGAAAAATTGTAAAAAATAGAAAAAACATGAAAAAATAGTAAAAATATAAAAATAAAAAAAAAACGGAAAATTGGAAAAAATAAAGAAAAAAAAAGAAAAGATTATGAAAACAGGTATAGAAATAAATTTTAATGAATTTTGGTCGAATTTTGTAAAAATTAGGCAAAATAGGAAACAATAAGAAATAGAAGAAATAGGAAAAATATAGGAATAAATAAAAAAAATTGGGAAAAATAGGAAAAACAGGAAGATTAAGAAAACGTAAAAGAAATACTAAAAAATAGAGCAAAATGGAGAAAAATAGGAAAGAAAAAGCAAAAAATAGGGGAAAATAGGCTAAATAAGAAATATGAGGTTAATTAGAAAAAAAAATAAGAAAAATTGAAAAATCAAAAAAAAAACTGGTTAAAATAGGGAAAAATAGGAAAAACCAGATAGGGAAATATAAGCAAAATAGGAAAAACTGAAAAAACATGAAAAAATGGTAAAAAATTTAAAAAAAAATAGGGTAAAATTAGGAAAAAATGGTAGAAAATTTTTTCAATAAATTACGGTCGAATTGTGACCACTAGACGATCACTAGTTTTTGTTAAATATTCAAAAATTGTACTCATTGCGTTATCTACGAATGCGAAATCGAATAGCATTTTAGTTTTTCGAAATCGGTACCGACTAAAAATGAAATATGCCTTTATGTCAATTTTAGAATCAATTTATAATTTTCGGACTTCAATATAATAAAATAGTAAAAAATGTTGTTTTTATTAAAATATGTTAACATACTTTACCACATTTTTTTTAAATATCAAATGCCATAGGTATTCTTTAAAAAAAAAACTCTAAATTAGAACCAAAACGATTTATTTGTAAAAAAATTATTTCATATTTTTTTATCAATTTTATCACAATGAAGACGAGACAGATATTTCTCTGCTTATTATAAAATCTTGAAATTACAAAACTCCCTCAAAGCAACAACTTCAACTTTTTTTGTTCATTTTTTTTTTGCTGGTTTCAAATACATTTGAATTGCTACTTCGAAATGAAAATATTTAATGTCACCTACAAAGCATATTCTGCGTACTCACAGAAAAACCTAATTAAAAAGCTGCAGTCAACAAAAATGTTGCATTGAAATTTATTAAGTTATTTCTATGAATAAATAGACATTCACTTGCTCGGTTTAAAGAAAAGAAAATACTGTAAATATTTAAAGAAGCACAATTACTGAGAGTGGAGTAAGTTTTTTTAAACAAAAATTAATTAAAAACTGTTTTCTCCCACTGCTGGTATTAGATGATATCATTATTTATGTTATATTCGAGTCGAGAAGTTAAATTTCTCTCCTAAATTTATAATTATTGACTGGTAGTAGATAATAAAAAAATTGAAGACTACACCTGATGTCTTAGGAAATGTTTAAAATTAATTATACTTAACTGTCATTGCGTTTGTTAAAAGAGTTTTTTTTTAATTATTATAAAAAATTTGACAGCAAATAAGCACTTTCTTTTGAATTCCTATCATTTCAACTGAATTTTCGACGTAATCAAATAAAATAGAGTTAAGTAATTCTTTATCAGATATATTTTCATTTGGTAATAAATATTTTTACATTGATTAGTGCTCTTTATACAATAATACCTCTAAAAGTAACCTAAAAATTAATTTAATAGTATCAAATGAAACGAATTCTTCATGTCTTCAGCGCTACTTGAAAGTTTTAAAATTCACAGTGCAATTAACATAATAAAATGTCAATTTAATTTATTGAATATTCTCATTCAAGTGTTTTCACAAACTGCTTCTTTTCCATTAAATACTTTTCAAATATATACCCAAAAAAATCCAAAAAATATATAAACCACGGTAGAGAAGATTTTTCTCAACCTCGCAACTTATAATCCCTCGATGCTATTAGCATGCAGAATTAAAATATTATCAACAAGAATAATTATTATTAAAACTAGTATAAACCTAATTTCACACTTTATGCAAACCCAGTAGTTTCTAAATATAAAAGAAATGATAAACACATCTTTGGGGCACATACTGCAGATTCGACAAAAAAATGTATAATTAACAAGATACAAAGGCACATAGCGACCATACAGTCGTACGAGGGGAGGCTTTGCTATAATGACGCAGCTACCGAGTAACGTCATACAAGGGTAGAGGGGAGAGTTATAGTTTCTTCCTCTCTTTTGTTGAGAATCTAATTTATTCATGGCATTAATTTTTAAAATGATAATTGCAGTTTCTGTAGCGAATTTCAAAGATTTAATTTTGGACATAGTTGATTCCAACAAGACACCTTCGACAAGATAAAATTTAAGATATTTCAAATGCGCGTGATCCTTCTAGGTCTGACCAGAATTCTGATAAGTCCGTAACTTAGCTACCAAATTAGCTACATATTTAGCCAAAGTTTTAATAATGACCAGATCTCGGCAAATTCCGCAATAGTAAGTTGTCAAGTTGTTAAGATTACGCTATTTGATTCGAGAACTCGTTTTATTACAGACAGAACGTTTGATTTCTTTGTAGTACAAGTCGTTAGGGCCACCGAGAATTATTGATGCTCCAGCCACTTCACCAATTGTACTTGAATTAAATATTTTATCTCCCTTCATCTTGCTAAGAACTGAAAAGAAATAAGCACTAGTAGTTTTAGCAATATGCTTCAAGTCAACTTTCTTTACTTGTCCAACTCTTATGCCTTGGTGTTTTACAAATATTTGATCGATTATAGCTTCACAAACCAAAATATAACATATACTCCTCTTGTCCGTATTTTTTTAAGTTATGAGTAATATAACATTTACTCCTCTTGTCCGTATTTTTTTAAGTTATGAGTAAAATAGCTATGAGTGTTCTAGCGCAATTCTTATGGAAAATATGATCAGAACTCGCTAAGGTCCATTATGGTAAATTTCTACCCTCGTCAACGTCACTCATGACGTCATCAGCCTGAAACGTTATTTTAATTTGTTGATAAAAGTGGTTTAGTAAATAAATGTGATTTAAGCTCAATTCTTTATATTATGGGTTCGTTCCACGAATAGAATTTGAAGTATATCAAAAAGTAAAATATTAAATAAGAAAAAATTTGGACGACAGTCAAATTGATTTTTTGATGTGCTTAGAAACAATTGACAAAAAAACTATAATATATTTCAAAATCCGTCTCCTCTTCCTTTTTGCGGGTTTAAGGAAATTAAACTCAAATTAAACGTTATATTTGTTTTATTTTATAAGAAAAATTTAATAATCCTTTAGAGACTTTTCTTGTTCCAAATAAAAGCGTTCGGTATCAAAGGAGAAAAAAAACTTGCTCATTCCAAAAAAGACGTTCAGAGAACAAAAATGTTCTGTCCAAAAAAAATCTTATTAATTACCAAAATTTGGTGATGTTTAAAAAAATATATAAAACAATGATAATATTAATATGAAATACATGAATTTTTAGATCAAAATATGAATTATAAAATAATCAAAGTGAATTAAATTCTGTAAAAATAAATTAAAAATAGATTCTCTTTTTGTAATTGAGACGGAAAGAGCACCACAAATATTAGATAATTTATATTGTTATAAAATACAAAATATGAACTTTTAAGTGTGATAACAGGGGACATAAGTGAATATATAATATAATATAATAAAAACTTATCCGATATAACGAAGGGAAGAAAAGAAAACATCAATAAACCACACAAGCGATATAAAAGTCAATTATTCTGACTAAAGAGTCAAAAGAGAGAGAATTGCTAACATGGGAAAGACATTTTATAGTAATATCAAGAATATGAAGAGGAGAGGGAGATCTTGAGAAGGGATACGACGCGAGGAAATTAAGAAGTGATATCAAGAGTCTGAAATTATGATATACTGAGCAGAGGAATAATGAAAATACAGGGTGGAACAGAAAAAACGTAACAAGATGAGTCTCGATCCTCTTCTGATCAGGTTTAATCCGCTTTCGATCAAACCTGGTCGGAAATGGATCAAGCCTGATCAGAAGCGAATCGCAAGTAGATCAAACCTGATCAGAAGTGGATCGGAAGAGGATCAAATCTAATTAGAAGTGGATCGAGATCTACTGATGACGTCACAAGTTACCTTGACGAGGACAGAAATTTACCAGAATAGACCTTACTTATTCCCCATATTATTTTCCATAATAATTGCGCTAAAAGACCCATAGCTACTTTACTGTTACGACTAATTTTATTATAAAACGGCATCAGAGCTTTAAGTATAAATTCTACAAGGTGTATTATTAACCTTCAATGTTATAGACACGTAGAACAATTTTTATAATAGGAAAAAGTTGACTCATATTTAAATTTTAAAATGTAATGGTCTCATTCGTTTTTGAACATCATACACTCTTGTCAGTTTTAATATATTTCCCTGCATAATTTAACATAAACTATTCCAGCAGTTAATTACATATTAATATTAAATAATTGAAAATATGAAACGGAAATAGCAATCATGTTAAACACAAATAACTATATAATAATTTTTGATTAAAATTTAAAATCAGCAGATTAAAATAATAAACATTTGCTTTTAAAATAATAAATATTTCCTTTAGAATAATATGTTTAAATTAATATTTTCTCTAACAGTGTATCATTAAATATTCAACATGGCGTTTCGTTTTATTAACTTACTTCAGAGCAATTTATTGAGATCATCCTGTTAGTGTGTCTGTGTGTTAGTATATGTGTCTGTCTGTGAGAGCTTACATGGCCGTTCCACTGGACCGATTTGCTTCCTTAGGATCATACCTGTACATTAAAGTGGACCGAAAATATGGAGGTTACTCTGAAGTAAGTTTTCTAATTCGAGACATCCTGTATATAATAGATTTCTTATGTCAAAATCTTGATGAAAATCCAGCAATATAATCTCTGGATATTGCCAACATTTCAGGGCTTTAACAATATGGCAAACGAGTATTCTGAGCAACTGAAACGGAAATGGATATTGTTATGCTAAATTGCGTTTGTTTCGGGTCCGTTGTCGACAAAAGTTACTTGTGTTAGCATTTTGAATAAATACCAAATTAGATAAAATAAACGACGACACATCAGAGAATGGCGGCTCCGGTTGAGTGATAGATAAAAAGAGACATTTATTATTCAACAATCGCTTAAATTTGAGAGCTAAGATAAATAATAAAACAAAAAAACACCGAGCCTGTACTTGTAGTTAAATGCTTTTTTTATTTATTTAACACATCCGACACTTAAGGGTTATTAGCGTGTTGGTATTATGAAGGCAAAGTGGGACTCATAAAAAAAGAGTTTAATTTAACGTATTTACACTTTACTTTATGTGCAAGGCACATGTGAGTTCTGGTAAAATTACAGTGAGTTTCATATTTTAGCACATATTGCATTAACAAAAAAAAATATAACGACCTGTAGAGTTAAATCCTCACTGACGCTGCCCGGAGCAAATGGAATTGACACTATAAACGGAAGACGACGCTTTAAAACTTTCCTACGACCAAAGCAAAAGGTAACAATTCACCAGTTAGTTTTCAGCGAAATCTCATTGTTTTTTAAATACAAATAAGATATGTACTAATTAATAACTTTTTTATTTTTCTATTTTATTAATTATTAATTTTGAGAAAGTTGTGTATTTTTACAGGAATTTTTACCTGTTGAACAATTCCTTTTTTAACATTGACCTTTTAACTGTTGCGAAACATATTACATATTACACTTTCTGCTATCGTGGCTGTTTGTCTGTTTTCGTCGCTTCGGGAACTTTTGATACTCTTTTTTCTAAAGCTGATTACTCGGAATTTTTTCCTCACTTACTTGACTCCGAATGGACCATGAGAAATTTTGTTGGAATTTCTTTTTCTTATTTTTTTGTACTTTTGTGAGGACTCTTATTATTTTATTTGTTGAAGTTTTTATGATGAAGAAAGTAAACGTGAATGATCCATTTAACAATTATATTAAAAAAACCACTATGGATTGTATTAATAAGACCTATTTTTATTTATTATTCGTTTACGTGACGCTGTCGTTAATAATTTAATAAAAATTTTAAAATCTAACTTTATAATTGAAAAAAAAATATGTACAAAGACAAACAATAACTCGTCAGCCCGGAAAAATGTTCATGCGTAAAGAGACAAAAAATGAATTGTCTCATTATAAGAAGACTTTTATTTTTCATAAAAATAAACATTCTTATCCAATTACAAATTTAATCCTGCTTCCCCCGCTACTAAATATTTATTCTACGTCACATTTATAATGTAGTGTCATTTGCCTCGTTCAAATCTGACAAATGGTAATAGAAATAAATGCCAATGCCCATTTGGCAAAGCTACTACGCATGAATTTGGCTGAAGAATTACTTCACAGTACAAATATAATGGTGTTTTTATTGTAAAAATCAAGCCACTAATACCGAAGTTAGATCCTATTGTCCTTTTGTCATTGTTACTGCGCATGGTTTATATTTAATTACTTCTAAATACAATAGCCGCTATACCAAAGTCTAAGCTGGTAATAACTCGGACAGAAGGCATGAAAACTCTTGTTTTCGACTGAATAACATGCACTCATTGTGTTCTAAAGTGGTCGGACGTAAGACTGAACGCTGGTCCGCAGTGGTACCTGATGGACCGTGGGAGGAGCAACTACTAAACGACTAAGCCTCGCCCCCCCTACAGATTTCCTTACTATCCCTGTTTTTTGTGCTGTTTTTCAGGGGCACAACCTTAATCTACCTCAGCTCATAGTTTTAAACGCAAAAATCAGTAAAACCTGATCAATAAAACTCTTATGATTAGGAGTGGGCATGTCTAAAAAAAAAGAAGAATCACACATCGATTTAAAAAAGGCTGCTAAAAAGACACAACCGAGACAGAGCGATAATCTGGTAACAAATAAAACAATTGAATTTGAAGCTAAAGTACAAAGATTTCAGGTGTGTGATTACATTTCTAAGACTCTCAGCGATATCGCAAGAACTATTGTACGCCTCAATTAGGAGTAGACGTGATTATTTAAATATAAACAGCCAATTGGAGAAGACTACGAATTTCATTATCTATATTTTAGAAAGGGAGCTCGTA
Organism: Neocrepidodera transversa; assembly: GCA_963243735.1. Lineage (NCBI taxonomy): Eukaryota > Metazoa > Arthropoda > Insecta > Coleoptera > Chrysomelidae > Neocrepidodera > Neocrepidodera transversa. The sequence continues at coordinate 9,184,564 of OY725353.1, read as the reverse complement.
CACTTTCAGGACTTCGCCTTTAGCGTCGCCCTGAAAACTTCATGCTCGCCCTATAAAATACCATAAAGTATGAACTCATTTCTAATAATACCTCTTTTTTAAAATTGATTAAGAGCTACAGTACCTCGTTTATTTATTTTTTTTACATCACAATTGTAAGGAATTATTATGATAAGCCAAGGGCCGTTGGACCGGGCCACTTAATAGTATCATAAATCGTTATAGATATTGAATGTTTATATGGGACATTCTTGAAGAGGCAAGAGGGAAGCAGGTAGAGACTGGAGACATTCAGAGGGAATCTGCCTGACTTGGCACACGTGTTGAATATTATTGAAATAAAGTTTAGTTCATGAATCGAGTATTTTAGTAAGAGACCCTTACATAGCAGCGGTGGGATTTACCAAAAAAAAAAATGTATAAATGTATACATACTCGTGAAGTGATCATAATACGAGTGGCAAATAAAAACTTTGTGAATAAGTTAGTTTTAAATAGTTTTAATTTACTCGTGAAGTGATTATACTACGAGTGGCAATGAAAAAAAAACTTGGTGAATAAGTTTTAAATATTTTTTAGTGTTCTAAAAAATAGTGGAAGCCTCTAGTTATGCGTGACCTGCACGAAAAATAAATTTGAAGTGATAAGGTTGTAGCCTTAATTAGTAAGTTTCAAGTAATGATAATTTCTAAGTACTTTTATGAGCTGGTCGTCTTATTTGATAATTTTAAAGTACTTATAAGGTAGTAGTATTATTTGATAATTTTAAAATATTTATAATGTGATTGTCTTATTTGATAATTTTGAAGTACTTACAAGTTAGTCTTAATTGATAATTTAAAGTACTTATTAGGTGGTTGTCTTATTTGATAATTTTAAAGTACTTATAATGTGGTTGTCTTATTTAATAAATTTGAAGTACTTATAAGGTAGTAGTCTTATGTGACAAGTGTTTATAAGATGGTAGTCTTATTTGATAAATTTGAAGTACTTATAAGGTAGAAGTATCATGTGACAATTTTAAAGTATTTATAAGATGGTAGTCTTATTTGATAAATTTGAAGTACTTATAAGGTAGAAGTATCATGTGACAATTTTAAAGTATTTATAAGATGGTATCATGTGACAATTTTAAAGTATTTATAAGATGGTAGTCTTATTTGATAAATTTGAAGTAAAGGTAGAAGTATCATGTGACAATTTTAAAGTATTTATAAGATGGTAGTCTTATTTGATAAATTTGAAGTACTTATAAGGTAGAAGTATCATGTGACAATTTTAAAGTATTTATAAGATGGTATCATGTGACAATTTTAAAGTATTTATAAGATGGTAGTCTTATTTGATAAATTTGAAGTAAAGGTAGAAGTATCATGTGACAATTTTAAAGTATTTATAAGATGGTAGTCTTATTTGATAAATTTGAAGTACTTATATAAGGTAGTAGTATCATGTGACAATTTTAAAGTATTTATAAGATGGTAGTCTTATTTGATAAATTTGAAGTACTTATAAGGTAGAAGTATCATGTGACAATTTTAAAGTATTTATAAGATGGTAGTCTTATTTGATAAATTTGAAGTACTTATAAGGTAGAAGTATCATGTGACTATTTTAAAGTATTTATAAGATGGTAGTCTTATTTGATAAATTTGAAGTACCTACTTATAAGGTAGTTGTCTTAATTGATAATTTTAAAGTATTTATAAGATGGTAGTCTTATTTGATAATTTTAAAGTATTTATAAGATGGTAGTCTTCATTGATAATTTTAAAGCATTTATAAGATGGTAGTCTTATTTGATAATGTTGAAGTACTAAAGAGGTCGTAGCCTTGGTTGCAGCCTAAGTTTATAAATTAATATAATCTTCGTTGATAATTGAAGTACTTAAGAGGTCGTAGCCTTGGTTGTAGCCTAAGTTTATAAATATTATAATCTTCGTTGATAATGTTGAAGTACTTAAGAGGTCGTAGCCTTGGTTGTAGCCTAAGTTTATAAATTATTATAATCTTCGTTGTTAATATTGAAGTACTTAAAAGGTCGTAGCCTTGGTTGTAGCCTAAAATGTAATTTATTATACCCTTCGTTGATAATTTTGAAGTACTTGAGAGGTCGTAGCCTTGGTTGGAGCCTAAGTTTAGAATTTTAGAGTACTGAAGGTCGTAGCCTCAGTTGATAATTAAAAGTGATAATAAGGTCGTAGCCTTAATTGGTAAGTCTGAAGTAACGATAAGATTGTATTAGTCTAAGTTTATAATTTATGGTACCCTTAGATGATAATTTTAGAGTACTGAAGGTTGCAGCCTTTATAGTTGGTAAGTTCAAGTGATAATAAGGTCGTAGCCTTAATGGGTAAGTTTGAAGTAATCATAAGATTGTAGCCCAAGTTTATAATTTATTCTACCCTAAGTTTATAATTTTAATGTATTGATAAGATTATGTTTGATTTTGTAGTATTGATAAGATTGTAGCCATACTTGATAACATTTAAGTAACGATAATTTTGTAGCATTAATTAAAAGTTTGGAGTTGTTAGCCAACTCCTTGATTTTATGAGAGGGTTGTAACCCTAAAGTGATGAGTTGGGAGTTGTTACTCAACTCCTTGATTTTTAAATGAAATTGTTTGAAATTGTAAGTCGAGTCTTGTATGTAAAAATGTTATGAACCTGATTATAGTTATTAAGTGGAGTCGATTTTTAGATTCATAAAAGTAATAATATAACACCAACGTGTTATAGTAATATTAAGATTAACTAAGTGTTTTATGTAATGTGATATTGCACTATGAAAGTATATGTTTAGCGGAACAAAAATACAGGGTAGGGTGTCAATGTAAAACCAAAACTCGAATCTGTGATAAAAGAAAATTAAAAGGGTACCTATATGGATCTAATAAGTGGGCACTCGAGTTATCGAAGACCGTTGTAACCTGAGAATTTTTGAATGTTTATCTTAAGTTTGTCGAGATCGACAATACCCCAGATGGGAGTGCATTCAATAGGTATTTTAAACAAGATCCCATTTTTATCTGATTTACGGGTTTGCGTCTTGGTATTGTATAAACATCCTTTAAGAGGAAACTGGGTAACATATAGAAAAAGTACAGGTGCTGTTAATGAATATTATGTATATATTTAATTGCGGTTTGTTTTGTGTTAAAAAAAAAAGTAATAGTAAGTTAAGTTACCCAGTTAGTGGAAACCTGTGGTCATTGTTTCGTAGTTAGCGAAGTTTGCATTTTGCAATATTTACAGATCGCAGATAGCGATAGTTTACTATTACTTTTACGATTCGTTGTTAGCGAAAATATTTAAAGTTTGCAGTGTGCAATGTTTACAAGTCACAGTTTGTATATATGATTATTGTTACGACACGTAGTTAGCGAAGTTCGTAATATTTACAGATCGCAGATAGCGAAACTTTACGATTCGTAGTTAGCGATAAAATTTAAAGTTTGCAGTTGGCAATAGTTACAAATCACAGTTGGTATATACGATTATTGTTACGTTACGTAGTTTGCGAAGTTCCTAATATTTACAGGTCGCAGATAGCGAAAGTTTACGATTCGCAGTTAGTCTACGATTACCTTTATGATTTACCGCTTGCGATAAAATTTAAAATTAATTTGCGATAGTTATAAAATAACAGTCATCGATGTGGTGTTTGTCAATTGCAGTTGGCAATAATACTTTAGTCCACAGGTGGTGTATGATATTAGAGATGGTACCTAGCTGGCGACAATAATAAATAAGCTGCAAATAGTGTTACAATTTTAGTTTGTAGTTTAACAATAAATTGTTAATTTTGCGGTTTGCAATAGTTCATAGTTGATGAACATGATAAAATGAAATTTTTAAAGTTTACAGTTGACAGAGTACAGTTTGTACTAGACCGATATATTTGTAGGTCCTGAGGACAGGACTTGTTTTCAGGTTGGCCGAATGTAAGGAATTATTATGATAAGCCAAGGGCCGTTGGACCGGGCCACTTAATAGTATCATAAATCGTTATAGATATTGAATGTTTATATGGGACATTCTTGAAGAGGCAAGAGGGAAGCAGGTAGAGACTGGAGACATTCAGAGGGAATCTGCCTGACTTGGCACACGTGTTGAATATTATTGAAATAAAGTTTAGTTCATGAATCGAGTATTTTAGTAAGAGACCCTTACACAATGTAACATTAAATCTTATACCGGCACATATTATAGTCTATTTTTATGCTTTTTACTTACACTAAACTTTAAATTTTTTTAATTCATTTTATTTAATCTTAGAAAAGACAGGAAAAATACGATTCCGATTTATAAAATGTGATAAATACGGAATTATATTAAAAAAAATGAATAAGACTAAATTAAACAAAAATAAGTTACTTTTCACTATATGTTCACGTGTTCTTCTGTTTAGTTAATATATCCTGTAAATCAATATTTACTACATAGCGAGTTATAAATATTCATTAAATTACATCTTTTGTTTTACTTCCAATAAGTTATGTTATCGATAAAATAATTGATTCAGTTCGACTAACAGATAAACTGATAAAAAAATCGCTCCTGAAATACTGTAAATATTCATGCAGGATTAAAGATATCTGAAACTACGGTAATAGAAAAATTGTTATTTCTTTTTCCAAATTTTTTGTTTAATTACTATAATTTTATTCTGAGACTTTATTAAAAAAAGTCCAGTTCAGTCTCGCTTTAATAAAGTCATTATATACTTTTTTCTTTATGTATTTATTAATTGATTTATTTATTTATCTATTTTCTGGAAATAAGTTCTTAATCTACGTTATAGTCCAGACACTAGTCTGAAAAAATTGTAAGACTTTAACCGTCACGACACTTTTTAACGGTTTACGAAATTCCAATTAAATTTGTGCCACCCTGTATGTCACAACAATTTTGCAACAATTTTTTTTAATAATTATATGTAATAACTATAAAATTAAACTTGAGATTTATGAAAAAAATGGAATCAACGATACTTTAAAACGACTTTTTTTATTGGAAGTTTTCGCGCTGCCGCGTTCGAAAACTTGGCGAAAAACAATATAGTAAATTTCGCGCGAGAAGCAAACTCACGATACTAAAAAAAATATTCGGTATTAGCATGAATTAGATGTCTTTCGGAAGTTTTTTTTTAAGAACTGGCGAAAATAAAGACCGAGTAGAAAGTAAAAAGTTTTTATCACTTAAAGAAGTGAAGTACGCAGGTAACTTTTAGTTAGTCCCGTCTTTGTTTCTCTTATTAAAGGAGTCACGGTGGAAGTTTTCTAATCTTTTGTTGAAGAAACAATAGATGGTAATTTTCCAGAAAAAGCTAAATGAAATTTAGAGCTGTTTATGTAAATTCTGTCATGTAGAACTTCAACTTCAGCCATGCAAAGAAAATTCATACTTTTTTCTATTTTCTAATTACTATTTTAAATGATCTAATGTAGAATTCCAATTGTTTTTTATCCCTAAAAAGATCTCTTTTCAAAAAAATGTGGCTCTGATGTAGGATTAGTCTAGGGCATTTAGAACAAAATCGAGGGAATAGCGGAAATTTTTAGGGACAGCAGATATCGAGATGCTGTTTTCTGTATTGTGTTCAGGAAGGTCCCAGGAAAAAAGTCTATATTGTCTGGTTTAGCAATTTTTTGAAAAATGCCTTCTGGACCGGAAAATGCATTTTGAAATTGCATCATTACTTGCATAGGAACGACTGGAAACTCGGAAAAATCGTTACTCGGGGGTTTTCTGGGCTGACCCAGGAAACCGCAAAATTTCTTGTTCTTGTGAAACAGACTGTGGCACGAGGTGTGGGTGCCGCCGAAGTGGGTTGGAGTGCTCATTTGCATGCAGGCATTGCGATGGTAATTGCTCAAACCAAAAAGGCACTTCCAAGGGGGCCGAGAATAGTGACGAGGAAGACGATGAAGAAGGGGAAGAAGAAGAGTTTGAACAAGATGTTTAGTATTTAAATTAAAAATTTAGGTTTATAATGAATAATTCAACATTAATAAAAACTCCTATTTGTTATTTGAATAAAGTATTATTTTCATAATTTTATATATTTTTGTATGTTCGTGTGTGTCACTATTAGCTTAGCATCTTGAATAACCCAATATTCTGTAGATTGGGTCGTCAGTCCAACCCTGGCCATTGTAGATGTTCCCGAGGTCGTTTTGCAGGACATCCATGACTCTAGTTGGCACTATTTCTTAACTGATATTTCGTCAGTTTTCGATTGTATTCTTTTCCAACGGTTCTAAATTTTGAATGATTTTCCTTCTTTGTACCCTTTGCGTTTGAAGCGGCTGTTTTGGGCAAATTATTATCTAGCAGTGTGTTATTCACTAAGCTTTCTAGGGTAGGAATTCGGCTTTTTGTTTAATGATCTGTCACTTTTAATCCTTTCATATTCCGATGACTTAGCTACTGCATGAATCTGGATGTGACCTATTTTGGTATTCCGAAGGTGATTTTAGGTCTGACTTCACTTGTCTCGTAATCTTTCCTCTCCATTTCTTTTTTCTCTACCTGTTGGATGGAGGTATTTTTCTATTAATTACTATTTTCACTAGGGGAATCTAAACCCTCCTCGGTATTATTTTCTTGGATTGCTTCTTTTTTTATAACCCTGATATAGGATTATTATCTTTTACAGGGTTAAGGAGAAATTTTTCTTTTTATTGAAACATAAAAGATGAGTTTAGGTTATGAATTGTATTGAGCTTTCCATTGGTAGGGGGCGGGTTCATCTGATGTTTATCAGGTCTTTTTAGCTCAGATCCTGGAACTCCTCCAAAAAATCTTTGACCTGTTGTTTGGTTAAGCAAATTTCTGTATTGGTTTGCTGCTTATAACTCTTCTGTTTCTATCTACTATCCACTTGGTTTGCACTTGGACAGGTGCGTTTGTGATATCAAGGATCCTCTTGGTGTATCGTCCATATAGGTCTTTGAGTCTAGTTTCATTTATAGGTCTGGATGGGTAGCCATTCGAGGTAGTGGGATTTTCGTTCTGTAGGAGCAATGGCGTGTTGATGATGGGGAGAGAAGTTGGAGAAGGTGGAAGATATTTAAACGATTATAGGTTTAAAGCCGAATCTAAGGATTATACATCTCCCAATGCGTCCACCAAAAGCATAGACCGAAGTAGTCCAATTTTTTATGCTGAAACTATTTTTTTTTAAATAAATAATAATGTTTGCTCAGTATTAGCACTATTGTGTTTCGAAGTGAAATTTGAATTCTATGCATCTGGAATATTGCCTTAAGGGACGAAGCAGTTCTTTGGTATACGGCCTGATATACATAGAAATCAAATTTTCACAACTTAACCAAGTATTTAACACTTGTTTGGGGTTTAATACCCTTTGGAGATGGACTTTCTTTCGATTCCAGTTAGTACTGGCTCTTATTACACAAGTGGAATCGTTTCCAAGTAATAAGTCACACAGTTTCCCATTGGTAGATGGCGTTAGCCGTCTACCATTGTATTAACGTCATGTTTAAATAAAAATAGTCGAATTTTTGAGTTGGCAAATTCGACAGGTACGTATTAAGACTTCTTCTCGCTTAATTTAGAAATCGCAAATTTGCGTGTTACATTTTCATATTTCTCCTTTCTACTTAAAAAAATTGAAGTTGCGAGTGTCACCTGAAGGGGATCACTCAAGGGTCCAAACTTTTATGTCATAGCTTACTATAATAAAAATGTTTTACCTTGAAAAAAGTTTTATGGTAAAAATAACAGCTGTAATATATTAACCAATGATGAAAAATTTAAGAATAATTTGTCCCGGTTGCCAGATTTAGTAAAAAGTTACAAAGATTTCTAATTATTTTATCGTATTAGACATGAAGTGGAAAATTTGCGAAAACTCGAGAAATTATTTAAAGGGAACAAAATAATTTACTCAACAATGTTCAAAAAGTTGGGTTCACTAGATATTGTATTCTATTTTTAGCCATGATATAATTAATGTATATGCTTTATCTGAGGCAAGTTTAAAATTTCAATATAGTAAATCTTCATCAGAAAACAACTTTATTGATTTGGGAATAATTTTCATCGGTAGCTTATAGCGATTTTTTAACTTATTTTATATTTTGAGCAATTTATAATTGTAGAGGATGCTATCTAGAGCTATGTAACACTGAAGAGGGTGTAAATTTTGTAATACCAAAGTTAGCATCAATTTTTCACAATATATTTACTATTAATTAAACTTCTGACAAAAAAATTTATTACCAAAAGTTTCTATTAAGACTCTTAGGGGTAATTTTAAGTCTTAATATAGTATTTTTATTACAGATTAGGGAGGATATATCAAAGGTTAATGGGCGCTAGTGTATTCTTGTAATTGTTTTGTCCCGAAAAATATAAGATTTTAAATAAAATTTTATCTACCCTGTAGACAAGTTCAATACTATTTTTAATAGTTAGAAAGAAATTTATGATACCATTGTTTGATACAAATATTATAACATAAAATAATCAATAAATTTCTGTACAAAAACGCAAAAAATCATGTCCGGACCTCGGAATGCCTGTCTGTCTATCTGTCTAAACACTATTATTCTAGAACGAAAGCTCTGATCGAGTTTATTTTGTTACTGTAATAGTTAGTGGATGAGTGAAAGCATATTAAAAAAAAAATTGAAGATTGAACATTTTTTAACCGTACTAAATATTTTTAAGAATCCGTTGTTCGGTATATTTTGATAGCAGTAAACGCCACTCCTAACCTTTATATTGAATAAACGTACAAAAATTTATGTTTGTCCTTGAAGTAGGTACATTGAATGAAACAACCAATTAAATTATTTGTTTAGCCTGGTAATGTGGTCGCGCCTCCTTTTTATAGTTAATCAATGATTAATCAATTATTCTTTGGTAGATATGCTGACAAGGTATATTCCAGGGAAGTATTAGTAACGGTTTGAATTTCGACATTTAAAAACAAAAATCTTTTTTATACAAATGCAAAATTTATTCATTCAAGGTCACTCGTGACGTTGTCATCTTCGGATTTGGTAATGCTGGCCTAATTTTTGGTATAAATAACAATTTAACACATCTCCCGCCAGTTTCTCAACACGAAATAAACCCCATTTTTTTGGCGCTTATTATGTAACAGTAAAACCATTTGATGCTTGAATAAATTACGACCTGAAATAAACAAGTGACCAAATCCAGACAATTGATAAGAAACGTGGGAAATAAACAAGTGAACGCTGGATTTGTTCGAAAATTGATAAACATAAACCTTGCGGACATTGATAAGAAGTTTGGGGAGAAAAATAAGTGACCAAATCTCAATGACTGATAAGAAATGTTGGAAATAAAACAAGTGAACACTGGATTTGTTCCAAAATTGATAAATATAAACCTTGCGGATATTAATAAGAAGCTTGAGACATAAACAAGTTACTAAATCACGACAATTGATAAGAAACGTGGGAAATAAACAAGTGAACGGTGAATTTGTTCGACAATTGATAATCATAAATCTTGCGGACATTGATAAGAAGCGTGGTAAAAAAACAAGTGACCAAATTACGACAATTGATATGAAACGTTGGAAATAAACAAGTGAACGCTGGATCTGTTCGAAAATTGATAAACATAAACCGGCAGACACTGATAAGAAGCTTGGGAAAAAACAAATGACTAAATCACACCAATTGATAAGAAGCGTTGGAAATAAACAAGTAAACTCTGGATTTGTCCGAAAATTGATAAACATAAAGCTTGCGGAAGTTGATAAGAATCTTGGTAAAAAATAAGTAACCAAATCACGATGATTGATAAGAAACGTGGGAAATAAAATAAATGAACGCTGGATTTGTTCTAAAATTGATAAACATAAACCTTGCGGATATTGAAACAAAGCTTGAGACATAAACAAGTGACTAAATCAAGACAATTGATAAGAAACGTGGGAAATAAACAAGTGAACGCGATGAAGAAGAAATGAAAAGAGAAAACAAAGACCACATGAGAAAGCAGATAAAACAGACGAGGAGCTAGAAAGACGACAAAAACTAAAAAGAATGGAACATTGAATAGAAACCGGTTAAAGAAATGTTAACAAAAAGGTTTTAATGTCAGACACGATCATAGAACAGATCGCAAGCAAACATCCAAAAAAAAACAATGGACCGGAAGTGATAAACCGAAAGAGGAAACTGAAACTAGCAAAGAAAAATAAATCCTGGGAAAACCTGGACACCAGAGAGGATGAACGAGCTGTATACTCGTGTGAAGGCGAAATGGAGGACACTGTAATACCTACAGGTAGTATGAGCCGTACTAGTAAAAAAAAAACAAAAAACGAGAGGACAAAAATGACCTCTTTCATACCAAAAAATTATTAAAAATACAATAAAATTCACCATTAAAAATAATGAAGAATGAATAATGAAGAATGAATAATGATAGCGCTACTGAGTTTTATCAATGTGACTATAAATTAGTCAATTGTGTCGGATTTTTTAATATTATTGATTACTAGTTGAGTAATTTCTATTTTATTTTAATTAAATGTTTATAATATAATTAAATTCCATCATAAACTTTTACTTTGTAGTATTATTAAATTCTTAAAATTAAAAAAGAAACTCTAAAATTATCTTTTCTGAACCACAGAAGGAGAGAAAAGGTAAAAGCAAAATAAAGCACTTACCGTTTCACAGAAGGAAGCGTAGATTTTAGGTTACAATTTTACGGAAGGATTTGATTTTCTTATACTTTAGAATACTAATTCAGTGACTGCAGTGTTTTCCACTGGTTGTTGGAAAGAGTTTGAAAGTTTTTAATCCGCACTTAAGTCGTGAAAATGGCAAAGTTGACCGGAAAATGACAAATTTGCTCGATGCAAAATATAAACTGTGTTTTACGTAACTTGTACAAATTCTACTGACTGCGCCAATTTAAAAAACAATACCAAGAATTTACTACTTACAATGAATATTACGCTCTTTATAATGGAAATATTGATTTTATCCATTTATTTCTTCCTCGCTCATAACTTAAGATGAACCTTGTAAATCCTGACGCTTAACACACTTTATAATATAGGGAAATCTAGGACAGGCTACGTAAAAAATTTCCACCCTTACAAAATACTCTGTATACCCTGTAATCACAAACATATTACGAAAAGAAACTAAAAATATAATTATGATAAAAATATTAAAATACATATAAACCTGAAACGTGTACCGAAGTTACTTAACTCCGGCTAATTTTAAAAACTAGAAAAGTATTAATTATCCTATATCCGTTAATAATTGTCTTACAACCTCCATTCTTTTTGCAAAAATATTCTTCTAATATACCCTACACATCAGTTTAAGTTCTTCTTACGCGTCGACCCTCTTTCACCCTTAATGCAATACCGCCGAGTTCTCTCTCTCTACACCATATCTATCGCGACGGGCGATCGAGATTCAATACCGGTATTATTTCTCATAAGTATTATTTTGGATAAGTTCTATTCTCCGTACTAATTATTGAATTATTTTCAGCTCTTTTCCTGCGAGAGAGCCGTACAGTTATTTTTAATCGGGACAACCGACAGAAAGCGGCCTGGGCGGAGTATTTACTTCACAGGGCCAGCCATCTGTCGGCGTACTAATGCATAAATTATTTTTCAGCGGCGTTCCTGCTCGAGAGAGAGCCGTACATATTTATATATTTTTTAATCGGGATAATCGACGGAAAGCGGCCTGGGCTGAGTACTTAATTCACAGGGCCAGTCATCTGTCGGCGTACTAATACATAAATTATTTTTCAACTTTGTTCCTGCCAGAGAGAGAGAGCGGTACATATTTACACATTTTTTAATCATAGCTCATTCACGCATTTTTACACACTTTTCTCCTTCCCCGCCGGATTTTTTTTGTATGTGCTTTGCGCATTACCTGGTGATTTTTATTTATATTTTTGTTACTAAATGCTTGTTAGCATTAACATTCCAGCAGAACCTCAACCTCAAGTAAACCGTGCCCGTCTGGCTGCAAGTTTTTTTCGGTACCATAGCAGCGGCCCCTGGAATATTATATCTTCACTGACGCTATCCGGAGCAAGTGGCATTCACACTATAAACAGAAGGTGGCGCCCGAGGCAATCCGTTACCGAGACTAAAGCGACAAACCGATCGCATAACGACGCAAAGAGAGTTACAAACCATTGATTTTGGTTTGAAAAAAAAAAGTTAATTGAAAAAAAAATTCGATTTCCACATGTTAAATGGCTTGCCGAAAATCAAATATATTTTCCACATTATACTACGGATCGACATTGACTTTCATCTTTAACCGAGTTTCCTTTTAATTAGTCTTTTCCGGATATTACCTTTTGCAATATAAATTTGATTTTTCCGAGTGAATGTTTTTTTTTTAATCAATATTTATTTTTCTTTAAACGGAGCCGATTTTTGAGCTCAGATTATTTTGTTTTTTTTTATTAGGAAATTATTTTAAACAAAACAACCGATATATCCTATCATTCGCGATATTTTTATATACCCTGTCATTTTAATTTGTAAAATCAGTTTATAAATATTTAACGAATCTTTTGAATCGAGTAAAGAGAGGGCACCGCTAGTCGAAACGGCAATGGATCGAGAAATAAAAATTATTAAACTATCGACTCAGCCAGTTCATCGTATAAGCAGCTCTTATCGCCAATTACAATAAGAAATAATTAAATATAATATTCTGTTAACAATTTCTAAATCCGAGATTTGTGAAAATGTGTAAAATGACGCTTAGTCCGAATCAGACTATTTTATTTATTTTAGTATATAAAATACAAAACTAATATTATTTATTAGATGGATTATTTTGAAATTATTTTCTGTTATAAAATTATAAAAACAAAAGTGAAGTCAAGGAATACAAATGGGGCAGTATCAGATAAACAAAAGAAGCAGCGTGTTTTAAGCTATAAACTTTAACGGCAACGTCGAATATATAATGGAAAAATTAAAAGCTCCACCCAAAAATACTTTCAGCTTCTTGGTCATTTCATGCTGAGAATTAATGACCGACTAAATGTGGACTTTTCTTTCTATTTTTTTTTTAATAAATAAAAACCAGAAGGCTCTGGCATTATTATTTTTGCAGATGCTCTACTTTATTTCATAATCGATATGCGCCAGCTGACCTTTTTTTGCTTTTTTTCTTAGATCAAGTTTTCTAATATCGGCTAGATGTATTTTACATTAGGTATATAAAGCTAGTGAATTTTTATTCTCATTTCCATTTTCCTAGTTGCAAATGTTTATGGAAAATTTCTTTTTCATTCTGCAATGTAAATTTATCATCTAATTTAAGATTATTTATTATGCCGTTTTTTGCTTCTATATAACGGCAGCTTTATTTTTTAATATTTTGTAGTGGATTCAGACCACGAACTAATTATACACAAAGATGAAATCAAGTCTTGGAATATATTAAAATAATAAAAAAACCCAATTTTAGGTATACTAACTGCCATTAATCGATTAAACGTTTTACATGAATTTATTTACCTAATCGATATGATTATTATTTTTTCTCTTCCGGTTTAACTAATCTTGTAGAAAAATGTTTGTTTCCACTTATTTTATATTCCTCAACCAGTCCTATAAGCAAATATCAGAAATTTGCTAACGTCGTACCGATGGTCATTATAAGCATGAAACTACAAATCATGTCTGAGGACCATCTTGGAAAACTACGGTTAATAATCATACAGGTAAGTATTATGGTATTCATTTAATCTCTTAAGCGTCATTTCAATCCTCTTTACAAATCTCGAATTTAGAAAATGTTTACAGAATATTATATTCAATTATCTTTTATTGTAATTGGTGACAAGAGCTGCTTATACGATGGGCTAGCTGAGTCGATATTTTAATAAATTTAATTTCTCGATCGATTGCCGTTTCGACCAGCGGCACCCTCTCCTTACTCGATTCAAAAGAATCGTTAAATATTTATAAACTGATTTTACGAATTAAAATGACATTGTAAATAAAAATTGAAATATAAAATTACTCTTCTTAATGATAAAAAAATTGGGACGACTATTTAGCAAAAATTGATTCTCGTATCAGAAAATCAGAATTTAATAATAACAAACAATCACAGACACGCTGCGAAGTCGTTGTGATTTACAAAAATGCATGATGCTGACACAATCAATTTGTAGAATCAGTAGAGGTGCAATATAAATTTCAGAAAGCATATGCGTGTTGTTTTATTTAGTTAACTTTTGAAAGGTATACTGGGTGGTCCAAGATATACTCAATATATATCGATAATTATTGTAGCGTTACTGTCACCACTCTCCTAATAGAAAAAATCTGATGTGGCCAGCACATGACCTCTCGCCATTTTTGAATCAAAAATTTACAGGTTGACACAAAAAAGTATGAAAAAAAATTATATTTTTGTAAATCTGGCAACAATGGCAAAAGTTTCGAAAATTTTAATGAGATGAAAATAAACTATAGGGTGTACAAAATATATGTGTAAAACTTAATTGCCGTTTTGTATAATAATGGCGTCATCACCCATAGCAACTGCCACTTCCTGTTGTGCGATTGGCACCAAAATCTAATCAGATCTAAGTTAGGGTATCAGAATCCTGTATGCAAAATTTCAATTTTTTTTATTCAGTAGTTTTTGAGTTATCGTTACTACAACATCCATCCAAACACACACACACACACACACACACTAACACACTAACACACACACACACACACACACTAACACACACACACACAGACATCATCGCGAAAATATTAAAATCGTATTCTAGGGACCCTAAAACGTGTTTATTCATTGAAAACTCACTACCCATTTTTTAGCATGATTCCTATACCTCTCTTATCTGAAGGGCGAGAGGTAAAAATTATCAATTACGTCAAATAATTCAAACGTCAATTTACATCACTGACATGTGTCAATGACTGAAATCATATTATAAATATTAATACTATTAAATTTTAAAGGCCTGGATAGACGTATTGGTTGTTTGTTGAGGACTAAGCTGCCTGAACTATTCGTCTGTTTGCTCTCTGATCAGTTATTTGACAACTGACAGTTCTATGCCAATGAGAGTACCGTATTGTCAAATATCAAATTTCATTCTAAAGTGAGGTCGCAAGCACGGTAATCCAGGCTTTTCTTCTGATTTTCTTTAGTTTTGTGTCAGTTTGAAGCATGTTTGTGAGGTTTGAGCTTATTTAGAAAGAGTGCAAAAATACACAAAAAATCGCAATTATTGCGCTTTTTACTCCTTATTGGCAACACTGCTCCCATGATACCGAGTGGTAGTAGTAGGTAGAATAATTAATAGTAGGGACCCTGAAAAATTCAACTTAATTGGTTCTTGAAGTTTCTTGAAGTTTCTTCTCTGGGACCAGTAGAAACGTTGGTCCCAAAGGAGGACAAAAAACTTGCTCGTTCGAAAAACTTGTTCAATGAAAATGTTGTTCCAAAAAGCTTGTAGTCCCAAAGAAAACTTGCTCCGAAAATACATGTATCAAAAAAAAATTGTAGTCCAAAGAAAAACTTGCTCCAAAAAAAAGTTTGGCCCAAAAACCCTAAAAGTTTACATAAAGTATAAATATAAGACAAAAATCTTATAAATTACCAAATTGCGTGGTCTCTGTTTTTGAAAAAGAATGTAAAACAAGATACATGAATTTTTAGAACAAAATATGAAATATAAAAACATCAAAGTGAATTAAATATTAAGACAATCGGTAAAAACAAATTAAAAATAGATTCTCTTTTTGTAATCGAGACTGAAGGAGCACCAGAATCATCAGATAATTTATATTATTGTAAAAGATAAGATATGAACTTTTAAGAAAATATAACAAAAAAAATATATCGGCAAGAATTAAAAATAACAGTAAATAAAAATAGAAATAATTAATAATGATAGCAGATGATCTTAGTGAAAGTATAATATAATAAAACGAGGGGAAGAAAGGAAATTTTTAATTTGCAACACATACGATATATAAGTCAATTGTTTTGACTGAAGAGGCAAAGAGAGAGAATTGTTAACATGGGAAAGACATTTTATAGTAATACCTAGAAAAGAGGGAGATTTTGAGAAGGGATATCAAGCGAGCTGAAATTAAATATACCGAGCAGATGAATAATAAAAATAGAGGGTGGCACAGAAAAAAAAACGTAACATTATAATCGTTCAATAGGTATTTTACAAGTATAATAAGTTATACAAAGTGTTTTCTAATGAAGAGAGGAAATAATGTGAATGATATCGAAAGTCTACTCGGCTATTTATGTCATGACTCTTGACGGAGTAGCGTCGGTTGGAAAATCGTTGCACTGTTAATGGTCTATTATTCTAAGGTAACATTTCTAAAATTTAGTTGAAATACACCACATTCTTCTACCTTTCAATGATTAATTTCATAGTCCTTGAAACGCGTGGGCGCATCCTTCGCTTTCTCATTAAACGTCAGAAATGAAGTTCAAGTTCTTCATTTTCTGACGTACGAGAATCATTTTTTGCTGGTGGGAGAGATCCATGTATTGGTGATTGAAGATCCTGACCAGGAGTAGAAGTTTTCGTGCTCAGATTCTTGGTTAGTTTCATCCAAATGGATCTTGCCATATGAAACCAGGTGTTTCAGGAACTCTCTTTTGTTCTTCATCCAGTTTATCCCTTGCGTACTGTGGATCAGCATCTACTAGATGTAACACCCCCCACTAGCGGTTCATTCTTATTAAAGCGCTCTTGGCTTTTTATCAGTACTTTAGATGTTGGGACCAGCTAAGAGGGCAGAGAGTTGCAGCAGAGATCTTATAGAATGGAGTACAAATTCCCAATTAGATACATCTCTGTTTTGTTGCTTGAGTACAAGAGAAACAGTCCTCCAAATTGTTACATTCTCCCGCTTAATTTGTCTATTACCTGTAGGATTACATTGTATGGCAAGACATCCAAGTAGCTATCCCACGACTATGTGAATGAAGTCCCTCTGTCCGTATGAACGTAGGCTGAAGTTCCAAAAATTAAGAATAAGCCTACCAAGCAGTCTATCACAGTAAACGATAGACAAATGGGAACCTGGAAAACTAGAGTGGTTTAAGATGATCTGGATCAGATGAAATTGTTTTCTTTTCTATTCTATGGGCAAAGAATTTGATTGATGTTGAAAAGCATTTACTTTTCTTCTGGTTTATAAACTATTTTTGTACTGCATTCATAAAACGTTTGAGATTTTTGTCATGTTCTACCTTGTCCTCTCCGCAAATAGTGACATCATCCAGGTATGAGAACGTCTTCTCTAGCTTCTCTTTAGAAATAACATAATCTATAATACGACAGGGTGCATGCTTAAAGTTCAAATTGATAGAGGTGAACAAATGACTCAAATTCAGCATAAGGCCGGGCGTAACTGGTGGTAAGCATTTTAAAAATCAATAGTGCTGAACCAAGAGTTTTTGGATAGCCTAGCGACTGTTTTCTCAGTATCTGGCAGGAGATACTCATCCAGAAGTGTACAACAATTGGTCGTTTTCGAGTAATCGATCACCATACGTTTTCTTTGTGGTTATTGTTGCTAACTACACAAGCTTGAGTTGTCCAAGAGGAGGGGCTCTCCGCAATAGTCTCATCTGCGAGTAATTTTTCATGAATTCTTAGTTATCAACTGAGTACTTTCGAGATTTGTAATTGGTTCACATCTCCAATGAGGAATTCAAAGAGAGGGGGAAATTTGGTTTTTATCAGGTGCTAGATAATAGATTATCAGTACTGATTTTGACCCATCAAGAGATAACTTAATTTCAGAATGTTTTTTGAGTAAGTCATGCCCAATAATTAAATTAGTGTAAAGAGCTTGAAATTTATATAACTATACCCATGGAATTCACACTTGGCTAGACAGTAGCTGAAAATCGTTGAATTAAAAGGAGTTAATGCCATTGAAACTTATCCAGTTGTAGAAAATGTTTTGAATTTGAACGAATCCACGAATTTCTGGGAGATAAAAGTTTCTGAGCTCCTTGTGTCAATTAAGCCATGAGTGGATACATAGTTTACCATCTTTGGAGCATTGTCCCTATAATGAATTGATCAGAACTGCTGACTTGGTTGGTGTTGGTGATGTGGATCTGCAGACGGAAGCTCAATGACCGATTTTTGTTGTCATGGCACTTTTGTCGATGGCGGTGTAAGGAGCACCCATAAAACAAACATTTTTAATTCTGGCGTATGACAGCTAAACTCTGTGATGATAATTGAGAAACGGACTGTCTGTTTTATTAGTGGCTGGCTGTTTTTTTGCTGTCTCTAGTGCACGGGCTTTCTCAGCATCATCATCATCGAGTGAAAGTGAATTGAACTCTAGTAATATAAGGCGAATGTGTTCGGAACTGATACGTCGGATAAATAAAACACGGACGTAGGTTAGGTTAGGTCGATAACTCATCGATAATGAATCAAAAATCGATAATTAATAACGAATCAAGTATGACCTCTCTCAAAGAGATACCAGCCTATATATGCAAAGCCAACAAAAAACATTTCCTGGCCTGGGCAACGGCCGGCATTCAACCTATCGGCGTTACCTTGCTATATCACGTTACCTTTATATTGTTTAAATTATAACTACTTTAATGAACTACGATATATTATTATTTAAGGTTATTCTGTGTGGCCCAAAAGCCATCAGAATACCGGTCATCTGCTTTCAAGAGGTTATTTTATGGTTAGTGAATATTTCATTAGCGAATGAAGTTTTGTGTTGGATATAGTCGATTAATGAGGAGTTTTAGACAGCAGCAAAGTTTTCTAAAGTCGACAACCAATAGTTCCATTCCTGTGTGGCTATTGGCTGATTTAACCGTTAATAAATAATTTTATCGTTTTAGTTTTCAGTCCCCAAAGGATTAAAAACAATCATAAATTTAAAATTTTAAACTTTTTTCTCGTTTAAGTAGTAAGAATTTTTTTTCAACATTGAAAACAATCTAACTTTTTTAAATACATTTAAAGCTTTTAATAAAAAGTTTAATGGCTTGAATAAGACATTTTTGTGTCTTTTGGAAAGAAAAATAATTTATGACACTTACAGTTAGAAGCGTCTCACTGTGAGTTTTTCTAAGAAATGTATGATTAAAAATAATTAATACCTCAACTCTGACTTTTCCCTAGTCGATATTTGACCTTAATATTCAACAAAGCAATTTTCTTAACAAGCACAAAAAATTTTATCAAAGAAGAGTTTGTTTTACATAACTACATTGAATTATGACTAAACAACAGCATTTTATCTCATTAAAATTAATAATTTAGACCTGTAGATTTCTTCAGTAAATGATATTTAGATTGTGACAATTACTCCAAAATATCTACATATTATCGTAATGTATTTTTTCAGTGTCGCCTCCAATTATATTTTTTCCGTCAACTGAACTTTTAAGTCATTTAAAGTTTCCGACCCTTTTTGGAAAGTTCACAGAATAACTGAAAAGAGGGTGTATCGATCGTCGACCAATTTGCGTGCACTTAAATATAAAACAGACAACGAGACGTCCTTTTATTATTTTAAAAAGTTTTTCCAAAATAAACGGCAAACTTGAACGACGTTGACGTTATACATAATAAATAAGTAATATTTTATTCCTTGAATTATTTAATGTATGATACGTTAGACACGGACCCAGGCGCCGCATTAGGGGGGTGAAGGAGATTTTAGTTCATTTTTAGAATTTTTAATATATATGCGTAAAAGTGTTGACTACAAAAAGTATTTTTGTAGTTGTATTGTGTGAAGTTTTTTTAATTTTTATCTATTTGGAGGGGAATGACCGTCTTTACCGCCTCCTTAAATCCATGTTTGGTTCATCGAGTTATAACAAAGAAAATTACCTTATCTATATTACACATCTGAATAAAAAAATTGCATATCAATGACCAGTGGCATTTAAACATCCGTAATCTTCTTAAAAAATAAACATTTGATTCGACATAGAGTTGGTTTAACCATCCTCTGCCGTTAAGTGATATATTGTCCAACTTGATCTCTCAGTCATGAAATGGATGAGACGAAATTATGACGTCATTAATGTATTTCTTAACTAATATCGACGTAAATGTTACTTTATTACTTTTGACAGTTCAATTAATTTTTCATTGTCAAAATGCCTTCCCCATATAATGAGAAAGAGCAAAGTTTAATTTTGAAGTTGATTAATTACTTTTCAATAGATAGAGATGCTGGAATACCGCTTTTACCGTTACATGCAGTCTACTACGTTTGGATTTACCCCAAAAATATAATCGTATATAATTCGCCATTTAATCACGCTCAGAGGTGTTAAACATTCTCAAGCTAGAAATTTGAAACAAATCAGTTAAAAAAAACGGAGGTTTCAAGTTAAAAAAAATTACTAAATTATGTAAAAAGGTACGCAACGCATAAACCAAAATACAATTTTTGGCATTACCAAGTTATTCATACAAACACACTTTAACATGCGTCATTGAAAACAATCCTTAACATATGTCATTAGTTATATTTTAATTTTGAGGTTATATGTAAAATAATATACGACAAACGTAAAACAGCAGAAAGCGTCACCGATTATGACGTAACGGCAAAGGAGGTTAAAAAAACTTGCAGTGTCACAGTATCCCATTACTTACACTACTTATGCCAATCACGAAAATACAAAAATGTTTTTTTTTTCATTAAAATAGGACCAATAACAATTGAGATAGATGTTAGTGTTCTTTTGTCATTGCTAATGTGTAGTTACTGAATATATTCATTCTACATGGTGTCCCAATAAATGCAATATCAACAAAAATGGTCAATACTAAGGAGGATAAACGCTAGTGCCTTTTTGAAAAAAACTACTGAGCATGATTTTTTATTCTACGTTACATCATTTAAAATCAAAAACTGTTTTTTTCGTTACAAATAAACCAATAGTAACTAAAATAGACGCTAGTGCCATTTTGACAATGACAATGACTTCAGTTAAAAACTTATTTAGTTTAATTAATTCTTCAAAATAATCTCTTTCCGCGCCCATACACCTCTGTTAGCGTTTCTACTACGCCCTGAAGGCACCTTGGAACTCGTCAGCTAGAACGCTCTTGAGAAGCCTCGTCGAGATCTCTTTGATGATGTCGATGGTGTCGAAATGAGCACCTATTGAGGAGGGGAAAATCCAGACTATACGGAGGCTGCGGCAACGTTTCAGTGTGCCCAAGGGTCAAATAGAAGTTGACTACTAAGGCTTATTATAGTGATGGAGTTTAAACAAATTCCTGATTTCTGGTCGGCCTTGGGCCACTCTGTGGGTCAATCTCCTGAGCACTAACTTGTGTTTAATAATTTGCACACACCTCCAACACTGTCCTCGACAGCTTCGTCGGCGACGGCGGCCTCCCAGCTCTCCAAGAAAAAGTAAGTCAACAGATCACTCATAAAATCATGCGTGTACTTGTGTACACACTTCCACCACCTACCCCAACCGATTTGGTCGTACAATTCAATGTCTGAAAGCTTGCGACTGAATCCGAAATGCCAGATTTGATCAAACGCCTTTTGGACATCGAAAAGGGTGGCCGATCCACAGTGAGCAGATTTAGAGCTTTAAAAGATCTCAATAGTGCATCTTGGGTGGAATGTTTAGGCCTAAATTAATGTTGGAATTGGGGGATCGTTCCCCTTTTATTCAGAAAGTTCTTGAGAATAGTCTCAAAGAGGTTACCCAGAACATTCGTAAAGGCCTATAGGAATTTGTGGATGTGGGGTTTGGGGATTAAGATGGTGTTTTCCAGCAAATTGAAAAGTAGGAGGGCTGAAGACACGCGTTCATGAGGATTTTGAGTAAGGTGGTAGAAAGGTTTTTTGGGGGCCTAACATTTCATTTGGTCAGGACCTGGGGCAGAATTTTTCCCCTTTTGACAGCCCGGGGCTAAGTCATCAGATGTGAAGGGAGTAATAATAATAATAATAATAATACTCACCCTACATTTCACCCCCTTACGAGTGAACCCCAGAAGCCAATGGCTTGTGCGGGGAAGGGACGGCTATTATTATTATTTGCCGTGGCGCTCCGGGGCGACTTACTGAGGATTGATGGCGCCATTTGGCTATAGGTGCAGGAAAACCCGGAAAACCTCACCACCATCATCGGCACAGTGACACAGGGGGATTGAAAATCTAGGCTCCGCATTAGACATTAATTAAATTAATATTCAATGCGGTTTACCTATTCGAGCCAAGTATCTAACACTGAAATTTTTAAATTAAAATTTCACTGTCAGATACGAGGCACGAACCCACGTTGGCTCTAGCTCTAGTAAGGATATAGTGTTGGATTGGGGTTTTTTTGGATGTTTTGGGGGAGGACGTTGGTATTATTTTGGAATTGGGATTTATGAGTGTGTTTTGGAGGTGACCTTTGAAAACAGTGGCGTTCTGTTCGGGAAGTGTGAAGGAACAGGATGTTTTGAGGGAGGACGTTGGTATCATTTTAGAATTGGGGTTTAGGAGCGTGTTTTGGAGGTGGCCTATGAATATAGTGGCGTTCCTTTCGGGGGGTGTTGAGGAACAGGATGTGTTAGGGGATGATGTAGGTATACTTTTGCAATTTGGGTTTGTAAGCGTGTTTGGGGGGTGGCCTTTGAAAACAGTTGCGTTCTGTTCGGGGGGTGTAGAGGAACAAGATGTTTTAAGGAATGACGTTGTTATCTTTTGGAATTGGGGGTTATGAGCGTATTTTGGAGGTGGCCTTTAAAATCATTAGTGTTATGTTCGGGGGTGTGGAGGTTCTGTTCGGGGTTGTGAAGAATGTGTCCATTCACTTCTAAGTGAGAGTGGCTCACTTTAAAACATCCAATGGAAACTTACAAAATAAAATAACAAAAGATAAACAAAACTAATCGACACGAACTTTAATACGACAAAGACGTAGGTAGTTAGAATTTAACCGTTTGGATATCAGCGAGATCCTACAAAACTGCCAAAAGCTGAAATATATCCTTGTGTCATCAATAGATGTAAGATATTATTTTTTTTTCATAGTTTTGATGAATGTATGAAATTTCTATCCATAAAAATACCTTTCTGGTAACCGTTACAAAAATATATTGTACTGAGTATTTTTTCACTCTGTTACAGTAACGTAGTTTGTTAAATTCTACAAACTCATATTGTTAGTAAGATTTTATATCATAACTAATTGTTGTTATTTTTGTTTCAGTTTATTGGTTGAAAAGTTATTGCTTTATCCCATCGCAAGGAGAGCTGTGTGGCGATCAGCGGAGGTCGAAGTTGTAACTTCGTTATTGTATGGTAAGTTGCTTAAAATATATATTATACCGGTCCTAAAAAGGTTCCTACGTTGATGAACACAAAATTTTCTCAACATATTTAATGGGTTTTAGATAAAATATTAGTTTTATTATTGTTATGGGATTTGCATTAAGGACTCGACATGTCCTCACGGAATCGATAGATTCTGTACATCTATTGAGGGATTGGCAATAACTGAATATGTTTATCTAGAGAGTTTCGATGATAAAATTGATTGACAGATTTAGCACATCTTTTGCGGGATCGGAGTCGGAAACGAGAGGTACGTACCACTCGGGATTAGGTAGAGGTATCCCAACACAATTACTTAAATTGTCTCGGATAATGTTTTCATGATGATTTAACAAAATTTAAAATTATTATTTTTAATATTAATTAATACTTTCAGCAACGTCGATATACCGGGTGTAAATGGATCATGGGCCACCTCTATAATTTTTAAATGGGTTAATAGATTTATACCAACTTTTGGTCGATTATAATAAAGCTATGTTTTGATTTTTTTAAATAAAAGTTCAACATGGCCGACATCCGGTTTGACCGTAAATTACATGAAAATTGGAAATTCAAATGGAACACCCGATACATTTCTACATATTTGGATTATACGTCTTCTAATACGTACATGTCAACTGTCAAATGTCACTTGAAACGCCATTTTTGTTTTATTTTTAATTTTTTTTTTATCTTTCCAATGTGGCCATGATTTGGTTTAAATTACTTATAATTAAACTAGAATTACCTAAAATATCTCAATTTTATCAATTATTTATTGTTGTATCTTTTATTAAACATTTAATTCAGCAAATACAGTTTTTTTAACTGAAAATCTATTTTTTTAAATGAAACTTAGATGGGCCATTATATACATAATAATTCTTTTTTTTCTAAAATTAAGGTGAAATGTTATTTTTTTTTTAATTTCGATACACATTTTTCCTGAAGACATCCTTGTCAATAAGAAAACCCAAATAAAGGAAATTTACATCATATTTTAAATATAAATAATTATTAAAGAACAAAAATAAATAATTGACAAAATTAAGACCTTTTAGGTAATTTTAGCTTGATTATAATTAATTTAGACCAATCATTAGTATTAACTACGACACTTTTCTAAAAGGTTGGGGAAGCCACGCTAATATTGGTCGGGGGAAGTTATGCCCCCGACATTTTTTAAGGACCCCCGAATTCAAAGGACTCTCCAATATTTTTAAGGACCCCCAAATATTTTTAAGTGCCCCCGAATTCAAAGCACTCCCGTATATTTTTAAGGACCCCCGAATTCAAAGGACCCCTAAATTCCAGGACCCCCAATTTCAGGACTCCAAAATTCAAAGGATCCTTCAATTTAAAGGACCCCCAATTTCAGGCTCCCGAATATTTTTAAGGACCTCCGAATACTTTAAGGATCCCCGAATATTTTTAAAGTAGAAGGGAAGGAGTCAAAATATCTATTTTTTATTAGACCGGCCCATGTAAAAATATTTGGGACCCCTACCCCTTAGCCCACGTAACAATATTTTGGTAGCGCAAAAGTAAAACAACTTTGACTCCTTTCCTTCTATCTTAAAAATATTCGGGGGTCCTAAAATTTGGGGTCCTACAATTCGGGTGTCCTGAAATTGGGGGTCCTGAAATTTGGGATCCTGAATTCGAGGGTCCTGAAATTGGAGTCCTGAAATTGGGGGTCCATTGAATTTATTAGTCCTTACCAATATGAAGGGCGTGGCTTCTACCGCCTTTTAGAAAAGTGGAGGGAGTCTCCAGTGTCGGACTTTCTAATATCATGGATAGATAAAAAAAAACAAGTATATAGAAATGTACCAGGTGTTATATTCGAATTTCCAATTTTCATGTAATTTCTGGTGAAACCGGATGTCGGCCATATTGGATTTCTATTTTAATCGACCAAAATTTGGTATAAATCTATTAACTCGTTTAAAAGTTATAGTTATGGCCCATGACTCACGTACACCCAGTATCTATATTTAGACATATTTTATAATTTTTATATACTTTATAATTGATATTATTAAACTAAATTAATATAAAATTGGAACAAATTTTCTACTTTCTTTAAGCTCAAAACAACTTCCAAATTGGATTGAACAAAAATCATTAACACATTTTTTTGTCCTGCGTGTAAATCTGATTGTCAATCACTGATTGAATTTTCGAGGTGTAAAGTAACATTTCGAATCCCAAATGGGGACTTAAATCTTTGGAATGAGCGACGCTTTGATCGAAGTGTCTGCTCCCGATATTACCTCTCATAAATCCCGGACGAGATGTTGGAGCCAGTTTTGTTTACATCCCCTAAGGCATTAAATCATTTTGATTATTTCTTGCACATCGTGCCGCTCACCTTCCACTTCATCTTTAACGGATTTGCCACGGTCGAGGACTGTATACGTGTTCGGGTAATTTAACAACGGAAAATTAAGCTATTATTTTTATTTATTTAAGATTTTCTTATGAAAATATAATTTATCACTCATATACAGGGTGTTGCTCAGGATTTTCTTAATTAAACCATTTTTGTCACATTTATGTGCTAAACTAACAGGAATTATTATTATAAGAGTGTTAAAATTCTCGTGATTAAAATAAAGGTAAATGTTCTCACTGTTGTAGATGAATGACCAAATATCACTTTTGGGTTTCCATTTATTACAACAAAAACTTGTCCAGTCAATCATTAACTAAAACATAAAAATGGACATAATTCTCGTTTCACGTCAAACAAACCAATTTTAAAAATAGCCGTAGTTATAATAAAGCAATTAAAATTACTAAAAATCAACGTTGTACGTTTTCAATGATATCAAACCAGTGCTGGAATATTAAAAAAAAACGAAAGGGCGAATAAAAGGGACATGATGCGAAAACACGGACGACAGCTACGGTTATATATTTTTTTACGAGATTGCTCCTGACAGAATATTTAAATAAGTGGTCCAAATCGAAAAATTTGATTTAATCGAATACCATTTTTTGATCGAATTAATTCTGTAAATAAACCGCAAAAAAATTTCCTCCTTCATTCTAAAATATCATTATGATATTAAAAAATGAAAATGAACAAAATATAAGAGAATGAATTCAAATGTTTCGAAGAGGGAGACCATATCGTTAGACTTACATGTTGCGAATGTGTAATTATGTAGGGGTGGCAGATAATCCGCAAACTATAAGGAAAACCCATTCACGACATAAGTTTTCCATTATTATCTAGTACGGTTTGAATAATAATGAATTAATAAGGTCACACGTAATTCCTTACAACATATCAGGAGAAATATAACCCTTTGGATTCTACAAAATAATTTACCTAATTACGTAATTACCAATGCGTGTTATAATTATTGTCATCCGTCGTCGATCTGGATAACATCTACATTTTGGCAGGAAAGTCCTGCTTTCAGACATGTGGAGGCCCCTACGGTATACCATTTCCTAAATTGGCAGAAAAGTAATTTGAAAATGTTTATGGATGCCACTTCGCCTACCCTGGTAGGTATAAGCCCATGTTCAGTTCTTATCCATCTTCACTAAGTGGAATCTTTATTAACCCCCAACAATTTTTGAACCTGATGGCAAGTTCGGAAAGCACCATCTTCTATTGGCCAGGTTAACCTTAGCGAAGGCGGCCGTTTTCACTAACATTTTGTAGATTTTCTACCCTGTAGTCTCCTTTGTACAGAGCTACGAGGCACTTTGCTTTTCCGTCTGCTATGAGCTTAAGGAAATTGTTCTGCAATGGTTTTCAGTTCGGGATTTTTCTGAATCACAATTTTCTCTAGCAGAAAAGGGTAGTGTCGCACCTTATGAACGTATCAACCCCTAGGAAGAACTTCAACTCTCCCTGAAGGAATATTGCAGTGGACCACAGTTATAATCTGCCACTTCCTTGGAAAAAAACATTCTTCCTAGTAGATCCCAAGCCATTAAGAAGGACTTGGAAATTCAATCCACTATCTTTCGAGGGCGGAGCGTAGCAGAACAATCAATCGTTGTTTCTTGCTGTCATTGGCTAGTAACTTCTCTTGAGGCATTCTGATGACAGTCGACTATTCAAACAATATTCCATTGAAATAATGAGTACCATAGCGCCGCAATTCACCATCCTCTGTGAATAGTTATGAATTAAGAACATCAATTTGGAATTTGCTTTACTAGTTCGAAGGACCAGTATCTGATTAGCACATCAGACACATTATTTAACACAAAAGAATGAATTTGATTTATTTTTAATGGTTATTTTCTCACCCATATATTGAACCAAATATAAATTGCATTTACATTTTTTTTAACAACACAATGTGTATAACATAGCTCTAACTTAATTAATCTTAAATAAATATTATTAATACGTGTTACTAATTTGAAATCTCAGAATGTTATCAATATTAGGGTGCAGTCTTGACTCGCATTTTAAATTGTAAATCTCTTGCCGGAGACAACTATTCTCATCAATAATCTAGAAGCTAATAATCATGATTTGAACCTGCAGACACATTTTGCATGCTATAAGAGTTTTTTAAGCGGCGTTGTAGCGGATTTTAATTTTTAATAGACTATTTCATATTCTGATGCAACTCCGCCACGTCGCTCTCTATGAGAATGATATATAGAAAGAGATGAGTGTTAGTTTCAAGGGTTTTTTCTAAAAATAATTGTTTTTGATGAAATGTGTTGATTTGGAATCTATGTTTAGATTTTAGAATGATAAATTATACAGTAGTGGTCAAAAGTATGAAAACATAATAATTTTGAGTCATTGCGATGAAAAGTTACCTTATAGGAGGTATCTACCATCTATTAAAATAATTGTATTGGCTCCTAGTGAGATGTTTTAGGGTAGAGGAGTAAAAGCTTAGTAGAAATTAGATTTTGTTCCTTTTCGCCTTTGGATTTGGAGCCAACTAGTAGGAAAATGGTCAGTGGTTCCACAAACACACGTTTGTCTTGTACTTTTAGGACAGAGCTCAAGGTTCGCGCCTTGTCTTTCCACTTGAAGAAACCTTTCCAACCCAGTTAGCCGTGATTTGCTCGGTAACTTATAACCTCAATTTTAGAGCCCTGTTGCAATAAATCTCGGTATTTCCAACTACTGATGGATAATAATTTGTCAGTCAATCGAAATTGAGGGTGGATATCAAGATACTGGATGTGCTTCTCCACATCACTTTTGTCTCTTGCGATTTGCAATATCTCAGAAACTCTTCAGCTCCTAGCAAATATTGAGCATGAACATCATGCTGAAAATCCACCGAGAAAGCATGCCGCTGGATATCCCGCGACCATGGATTAACACTCGTTGGATTTTTAAGGACCTTATTACTGAGGACCGAAAACCTCAGTATTAGTTTCGTAATAGCGAAAAAAATTTCTTACCCCCACTTTTATCGCTTTTCTCGACGTTTCCGAGTTCCCTGAGTCATAAAATGAAAAATAATCCTGTCCGAACGTCTGGATGTCTGTCTGTCTGGATGTAAACACTGTAACTTTTGAACGAAAGCACCGATCGAGTTCCGGTTTTCACTGTATCGAGTTAGTTTTGTCCAAGGAAGAACCATATTGAATTTGAGTAGGATGGGACCGGCCCTTCCGGTACCCATCATACAAATTTAAGAGGTTTCCATAGGAACACTTTTTTCCAATTCAAATTTTTAGAACAAAATGTAAAATGAAGTGGATGGGAATATTGCAGAAATTATTGACACATTGTTTAATTTTGGCGATTTTTTAATCGGTTTTTTTTTGGCTTTTTACAATTTTTTGATTATTTTCGTTTCTTCCGTATTATTTTGCATTTTTTTCTATTATTTTTCGTTTTCTTTTTTCCTATTTTCTCATTATTCTGATGTTTTGTTTTTTCTGTTTTTTTTTTGTTCGATTTTTTTTTAATCTTTTCTCATTTTTTCTCATTGTTTTTTAAATTCTTATTCTTTTGTTTTCTTTTATAATTTTATAATATTTTTATAGAAAGAGACTTTTTATGATCTTTTCTCATTTTTCTGATTTTTTGTTTTTTTCTGTTTTTTTTTCTGATTTTTTCGATGTGTTCTAATTTTTTCCTCTTTGTTGTCATTGTTTTGTCTTTTTTCTATTTCTTTTTTGTTTTCTAATTTTTTTCTCATTTACTTATTCCTTTGATTTTATTCCGTTTTTTTCCATTTTTTGTGATTTTGTTGTTCTTTACGATTTTTTCCATCTATTTCCGGTTGTTTACGATTTTTTTGATTTTTTTTTCATATTTTATTCTTTATTTGTTTCGAATATTTTCCAATAATTTTTGTTTCTTGTTCGATTATTTCGGATTTTTTCTTATTTTTTCGATACTTCTAATATTTTCTCGTTTTTCACTAAATTTTTTGGTTCTTTTCATGTTTTATTCTGATTTATTTAATATTTTCTAATTTTTTTTATTTTTTTCCTCATTGTTCTATTTCTTTTTCTATTTTTTTCATTTTTTTTCTAATTTTTTCCCATCCTCCGTAATTTTTTTGATTTTTCTGTTTTTTCGTATTTTTTCTCATTTTTCTGACGGTTTTATGCTGGTTTTGAATATTTTCTATTTTTTTTTGATTTTTTTTCAAATTCCTTCAGTTTTTTTCTAGCTTTCTCTTATTTTTCTGATTTTTTCGATTTTTGTTGATTTCTTTCGATCTCGTTCGATTTTGTCGATTTCGTTGGATTTTTTTAAAATTTTTTATTATTATTGATTTTTTTCGATCTCTTTCGACTTTTGTTGACCTTTTCCAATTTTTGTCGTTCTTTTTTCGATTTCTTTCGATTTTTTTCCATTTCTTTCATACATTTTTCGTTTTGAGTCCTTTCCATCTCTTTCGATTTGATTTTCTTTTCATTTTTTTTATATTTTTTTAGATTTCTTTTGAAAGTTTTCAGTTTTTGTTTTTTTATCTTTCTATTTGTACTCAGGTGTAGCTCCTAATCTTTCATCATTTTTGCTATGAATGCATTTAGCTTTTTTTACGTTTGATCCTACTATAAATAACTTTAGGAATGTAACCACGCTTATATATTGATTTTACGAATGGGTCCTAAAAGACTACTTTAAGTAATCCCCAAAAATGATTAAAAAACCACCTAAACTCATTTTAACACCCTCCTTTTGGTGTTGATGTTATTTATTCAATCAGCTACAAATTACTTTTGTTTCATAAATTTCGTAACTAACCCTTTTACCTTTAAATCTCATCAATAATTAATTAATTGGTTCGATGCTAGATTAAATTTCCGTAGATATATAGAGAAAAGGTCTAAATCTCCGTTTGATTAAATTATTATAGCCATTATCGAGATTTAAGAGGCTTTTATCAGAAGAGTGACGCAAGTTGGGAGATCGATTTTTCAAATCCTCTTATAAGGTACAAACAAGGATTTGGAACTTTTGCGTTTTACTCCATATTCTTTTTCATAATTATCAAATTTTAATATTATATAATATCTGCCACTTTCAAAAACCTGTTTGTTAATTATTAATTACGTTAATAAATTTATATTAGGCATTTAGAATTCAAATTGAGTTTTATTAGACCATCAGGATCTAAAGTACCCAATAAAAATTACAAAAAACGACCATTAAATTTTAAATACCGTAACAGATATAACGTTTTATTACATCAGTTTATTTTTTTTATATTCATAATTTTATTATTTCTTTCCAATCCTTTAATCTATTTCGAATTTAATACAAATATTTGTATAATTCGTTAAAATATTTTTCTTGCTTATTCCAGAGAAGTTTTTGTCCCAAATATTTGACTTCTGATTTTTACTCATCTAGTTGAAGCTATATAAGAGTGGTTTTGGTGGGGTTAATGTTTAGTCTCATTGTTGTATTTTTCAATAGGCCGTGGTTAACTCCCTGTAGACTAAAATCTGCCCTACTTAGTACTTTCTTACATATTAAATTCTCTTTTATTTCCCGAACTGCATAAATCTCATATGACGAAAGTTTTTGAATGAAATATATTCAATGACGTAAAAGGCGCTTTACCAATATGCACTCTATTGGGATTTAAGAACTACTTTGTCAACAATACAGCCAGTTTTCAATATAATAGCATGTATACTTCGAACCGCGATAAGAACATTCTGAGGAAAACGAAAGAAAATATAAATAAAAATTTTTAAATTGAATTCGCCAATATACGACAATCAAATTACATATTTTCTAAAGTTATAGAGGGCGTTTCTTAATGTATTATAAATACTACAACATTGAATAAGGGTTGATTTGGACATTGACGACTATGCATTTATAATGGTCATTTGTGCTTCGTCACAAAGATACGAAAACGCCATTACATTTAAAATAAGATAAAGACGCAATCATGCGTAGGAGCAATGGCAAAAGAGCAAGAGCACCTAACTTCGTTGTTATTAGTTAGAATTTGGCAGGAAAATGATCATTCATTTTGAAATCAGATAGACGTAACTTAAAGAAAAAAAGATGCGCAGTAGCATTGATAAAATGGCACTGGCTTCTAGGACTCAAATCTATAATTTAAGCGGAAATGTCCTGACTGATTAACTGACTGACATAGAATCAACGTACAGTATAATCTACTGAACCCATAGAGACTTGAAATTTTAAAAATACATTCTGTTCATAGACACCCACTAGGAAACGATTTTGTGAAATTTTGATTTTAAGGGGTAGTAAAGGGTGAAAAATGGTGGCTTACATAGAATAAGTATATCTATGAAAAACATGAATTTTAGATCAAAATATGAAATACAAAAATAATTATTAAGATGAATTAAATTTTAAGACAATCTGTAAAAACAAATTAAAAAAATATAGGTTGTCTTTTTTGTATGCGACACACAGACATCAGATAATTTATAATGTTATAAATGATAAGATATTAACTTTTAAGTCCATTTTAAAAAAAATATATTGGCATTAATAGAATTGAAAATAACAGTAAATAAAATTTAAAAGCGCCGAAATAATTAATAATGATATCAAAGAATTTTAGTGACATTATAATATAATATAATAAAAACTTACCCTACAAGATAAGCGTCACAAACGGTATGAAGTCAATTATTTTGATAGAGTAGGTAAAGAGAAGAACATTATTAACATGGGAAAGAAATTTTATAGGAATGCCAAGAGAAGAGAGGGACATGATGCGAAGAAATAAGAAGGGGATATCAAGCGAGTATGAAACTAAAATATATTTACTAGAGAAGTAATGAAAATACAGGGTGGTACAAAAAAACATAACACACGACGGTATAAAGCTATAGATATATACGATATTATCATATTTTCTCTCATTTGATTTTTTAGAAAAATAATGGAAAAAAACAGGTGAACATGGGAGAAAATGGGAAAACGGGGAAATTAAGGACAAACAGGAAAAATTAAGGAAAAACAGCAAATAATAGTGATAATTTGGAAAAACAGAAAACAAAAGCGAAAAATTGGAATATATAGAAAAAATTGGGAAAAATAGGGAAAAAATATAGAAAATAGGGCAGAATTGGGAAAATAAAAATAATAAATATTGAGCAAAATAGAAAAAACAAACGCTTATCATAAATTGGTTGAAAATTTATAAACAAATCACATAATGTTACAATTATGTTAAATTTATAAGGAGTTGGCTTTAAGTGATAAGGGAGGAGTTTCATATGGGAAATAAAAGGAGAAAAAGGTTGAGTGTGGGACAAGAAATGTAAATTAAAAAATTAATATAGAAATGAAGTGGAAAATTTGAAATCTCCAATATTGGAGAACCCCTACAATGAGGTAGGATGATTCCTGAATATTCTATTCTCGCAAAAAATTCACTGAAAAATTAAAAGAATCAAAAAATGTCAAAAAACAGTAAAAAAAGTGGAATAATCAGAAAAACAGAAAGAAGAAAAATAAATAATTTATAAAAAAATGTAAAATTAAAACAAATACTTAAAATAAAAAAATCAAAAACCAATCATAAAAAAAATCAAAAAAAAAAAACAAAACGAAAAAATCAGAAAAGGTAGAAAAATCAGAAGAATCAGAAAAATCAGAAGAATTAGGAAAATCAAAAGAATCAGAAAAATTTCAAAAAATCTAAAAATTTAAGAAAAAATCACAAAAATCGAAAAAATTAAAAAGAAAAGAAATCTAAGAAACTGGAAACTAGAGAAAAAATAGAGAAAAACGATAATATCCAGAAAAATCTAAATTAATCCAGAAAAATTAGAAAGCAGAAATCAGAAGTAAAAATCAGAAGAAAAAATCTGAAAATAATCAGAAATAATCGGAAAAATTAGATAAATGTAAAATCATTAAAACCAGAAAAAAATTAAAAAAAAACGATAATATCCAGAAAAATCTAAATTATTCCAGAAAAATTAGAAAGCAGAAATCAGAAGTAAAAATCAGAAGAAAAAATCTGAAAATAATCAGAAATAATCGGAAAAAATTAGATAAATGTAAAAATCATTAAAACCAGAAAAAAATTAAAAAAAAAACGATAATATCCAGAAAAATGTAAATTAATCCAGAAAAATTAGAACGCAGAAATCAGAAGTAAAAATCAGAAGAAAAAATCTGAAAATAATCAGAAATAATCGGAAAAAATTAGATAAATGTAAAAATCATTAAAACCAGAAAAAAATTAAAAAAAAAACGATAATATCCAGAAAAATGTAAATTAATCCAGAAAAATTAGAACGCAGAAATCAGAAGTAAAAATCAGAAGAAAAAATCTGAAAATAATCAGAAATAATCGGAAAAAATTAGATAAACGTAAAAATCATTAAAACCAGAAAAAAAAATAAAAAAACGATAATATCCAGAAAAATTAGAAAGCAGAAATCAGAAGTAAAAATCAGAATAAAAAATCTGAAAATAATCAGAAATAATCGGAACAAATTAGATAAATGTAAAAATCATTAAAACCAGAAAAAAATAAAAAAATACAAAAAGAAAAACAAAAAATTAGGAAATAATCTAAAAAATACGGATAAAATGAGAAAAATAAAAAAAACGAAAAAATTGGAAAAAAATCAGGAGAAAACATGTGTGGTTCGATGTACTTTACTGGAATCTAGATCTAAAAGTTCCAGAAGAGCATAAAATTTTTAAAAATGCTTCGATTTCGACAAATGGGGACTAAAAGTAAATGGATGAAAGCATAGTTTCCAAATATTTCATGAATAAGCTAATAGGAAAAAATATTCATCATTAATAAGTATAACATTATCAATATTTATAATGTCAATTTTATGGAATTTTGTTGCTAAGTATCGTTTTTCATCCTTAGGACTGAGCGCGATTTTTTTTAAATGATAGAATGCTTCTCTGATCGTAAAAGGATCTTTGCTATCTTTCATTATTCCAAGCACCTTATGTTAACAAGATGAATTTCATATACCTTTTGCTGCGGGATATTTTGAAGTACCATATCATCCCATCAAAAGGCGGATGTTTACATTTTTATAATACATATATTTTAATTTTTAGCACCATAATACTCTTACTTTCAACAAATTTATAAAAATATTAGAAGTGATATAAATTAAAACTTCCATGACGATGTTAATTTATGACATTTATGACAGAAGAGTATATTTGCTTCTTTTTTTTTCAACCACAAACAAAATTAATTACTTTTATCGAGTTTCGAAACAAAAATAGTCAACTTTAGGGTTAAAAACAATAGTTAAGCGACAGGAAAAACAATTGGAATTTAGTGGATGTAATCCAGAGCCCGAAGAAGTAATTGGAAGTCAGGGGGGTAAGTGAGAACCAGAGGAATTAGTTATAAGCCATGGGAAGTTAATTGGGATGCAGATGAGTTATGTATAAGCCGTAGGAGTTGATTGGGAAGCAGAGGGGTTAGCTATAAGCCAGGGGAGGTAATTGGGAAGCAGAGGAGTTATTTATAAGCCAAGGGAGGTAAATGAGAACCAGAAGAGTTAGTTATAAGTCAGGGGAGGTAATTGGGAAACACAGGAGTCATCAATAAGCCAGGGGAGGTAACTGGGAATCAGAGAAAATAGTTATAAGTCAGGGGAGGTAATTGGGAAGCAGAGGAATTATTCATTTGTTTAAGGAAGCAATTGAGAGCCAGAAGAGACCGTTAAGATGCAGATAATGGAGTTAAGAAGAAGATGGAAGACATTTGAGGGCGTTGGTGCTAGGAAAAACAATTGAGAAACAGATTAGACAGTTAAAAAGCAGTTGAGGCTCATGTAAAACAGTTGCGTGCAGGCTAGAAGCTAAGATGAGATAGGAGAAGTATCTGAAAATCAGAAAAGAAGTTTAAGGTCAAGAAAAGTAATTATCGTACTTGAGGAGTTTCAGAAGTAGTTAGGAGAAAGAAAAAACTATTAAGAGTCAGAAAAAGTACTAAGGATCAGTAAAAACAGTTAAAGGTAAAACGTGATTGTTAACAGATATGGATATAAAGTTGAGAGCCAGGAATAGCAGCTAAGAGCTCAAAAAAGCACTTCTGTATCAAGAAAAACAAGTTAAATACATTAAAAAGCAAATAAGGACTAGAATAAACAGTTAAGACCTAGAAAAATCACTTAAAAGATAAGTAAAAGAAGGTTAAAAACTACAGAGCCAGGAAAGTTGTTAAGAGCTCAAAAAAGCAGTTCTGGATCAAGAAAAACAAGTTAAAGACCCCAAAAAACAAATAAGGGCTAGAAGAAACAGTTAAGACCTAGAAAAATCACTTACAGATAACCTACAATAAATAACAATTTTGGATAAAACGTTTTAAAAATATAATTAAAATATTATCAAAGACAGCTTGAAAACTTTTTTAATTATTTGTTAACCTTCTATTAAAGCTCAGTGTTCCGATATATATGATATGCTTAATTTTTTCTCCCTTTAACATAATATTTAATATCACGTTTGTTGTTAAAAGTTCGTTCTTCACTTCGACTTTACATTAATCTTACTACGTATATGCTTTTGTTTTTTTTTACTTCTCAAGGATATATCGAAGTTGCCACTCAGGTACTGATGAAGTAACTTTATTTGTATTTTACGTTAGTTTAACAAAGTTTCATGTAATGAGTTTTATAAGAAAATTACTTCGTTGTTTTGAACATGGTAATTTATTAACGAGTTGCGAAGTGATTAAATAACATAATTAAGTTAATTTTACCTATTTCATAATAATAATAATAATAATACTCAAACTTCTAATATGCACAGGCACTGCTTTCCCAAATATTAAAAATCATCAAACTTTTCACTATAAGTTGTTCAAATCTGAACACTATTTGTTGTAACGCACTTCGGTCGTCACGTGTCATTTTAGCGCTTTGGTTCAGGTATCGGGCGCCACCTTCCATTTAAAGTGTGAAAGCCACTTGCTCGGGCAGCTTCAATGAAGAATGAAATACTCCAGCGGTCGATATGGTCTCAACCAATCTGCTATAAGGTTAACGTATAGACAGAAAAATAAAAATCAATTAGTTGAAAATACCAATTTTATTCTAAATTCATCAGCCACAAAGAGGGAACAAAAATAATCAAACCAAAACTTATTGCAGGATGTAGAAAAAGGTGTGTAACTGGCGGTGATCAGTTTTCCGGTGCAAAATGATTCCCAAGACTTAAGCCAAAAATCTTAAATTAATGAACAAGTGCCGGGGTAAGAGACGGTGAAATAATGCGGGTGAAACAATGCGCGCGGGTGCCAAGTGAAGCGTATGCAATTTTATAGGTTGGAGAGTAAATTTATTTTAAAGTTATTCTTCCTTCAACCCTGGTATACGAAATGACTATTAATTATAACCCCGGTACATGAATCCTTATAATCTCCTGAATATAAATTAAATTAACTAACAATTTTAAAATAAATAATACTCTTTAAAAATTTCCTGTATTATACTATATACAATTTTTTCACCGGTAAGCCATGTTTTGTCTGTTACGGCACTGGAACGGCTGGCTAGTTTACTGCTGCCACTAGTACGGCTAGCTACGGCACTGGTATCGTTCGTTGCTATCAATCGTTTGTCCAAGCAGGACGGTTGTTGGTTGTTAAGAGTCTCTAATCTAACTGCCTAAATGAATCGCAATGAGGTTGGTTGGGTACGTGTTCCGAGGCGAAGTCCGTCCGTAACGGCTCCATATCCAGTTTTTTTTTTTTTTTTTTTTTTTTTTTTTTTTTTTTTTTTTTTTTTTTGGCGGGCACGAAGACTTAATTATGAAGACGGAATTAAAATTGTTATTATTAAGTAAAAGGAGTAAGAAGGGAGATTAGGGAATTAAAAACCTTGTATTTATGAATTTTTTTTATTCGCGTACTTTTTTATTTGATAAATGCAAGACGAGCACGTCTGCCTTCATCGAATTTTAATTCGCAACCTACTAATAAAATATAAATGGAATATATTCAATTACCGTTTTTTTTTTGTTCATTTTATATTAAAATGGTTGAATAATGCTCGAAGCGAAATTCCCCTTCGTCTGTATGGACAATCTGATTATCTTTTAGAATAGACATTCAAATTTTATTCATGAAACAGGACCATAAATGTGTACAATTTCATTCCATCTCTCTATTTAAATTCATTTGGGCCAAATTTCGATTGCCAGAGTGTAGCGTAAATATTTGCGGACTAGTTTCCTAAACCGCGGGTAAACTTTCACTATTTAGATGTTTGTAAAAGGGTTGAAATTGAAAATTAATGCTAATGTGGCCAAAACAGGCATTTTTATTGGTTTTAGGGTGATCGGAATTTGTGTTTTTTTAAACAATAGACAACGTTGGTAGTTTCCTCTTTTGTGGATATTTTGCACAATTTTTATAAAAAAAAATGAATATTAGTTATCTGTCAAGTTTAGTAAAAAAGTATACAATAATTTTAAAGTTCGAGAAATAAATATTTTTTAATTACAAAATAGTAACATTGACCATTTCTTATGAAAGATCCGGTATATGATTTTGATATGGTACAGTAAAGTTTGTAATTGTGAATATTTTTGATTTTTTTTAGAAATAACAATAAATATCAATATTTCATTATAAAACTTTTAACGCAAAATTTATGGTAGTTTTGATTAGTACATACAAAACTTTTATTCATAATAGACAGAGAGCTGGAGTAAAATTATCTGCCTTATAGATAACAAAAGTTTGCCATTAGAAGCATGATATATTGCCTGTCATGAAATATAAACCACCCGTCTGCTGCCCCAAAACGGCCGCTTCATTACTTAAAACTTTTTAAAAAAAATGGTAAAGATCTTTAAAAATTGCCTAACTTCTGATTACGTCTGTTTAACACAGTAAAATGTCAATAAATTTCGTGGTGCGTGTAGTTCTTGTGTTTAATATTAAAGTCAATTTCTCGAGCCGAAGTATTAAAAAATATCATGTATTTATAACCCGTTTAATATTTTTATTAGTACGTCGACGTATGGCCACCCTGTGAACTTACTACTCAGCTCAGGCCGCTTTATATCTCGAATATATTGTAATGATATTATATTATTATTGAGAAAGAGAGAGAGAAAGTTAATTATAATAAATAAATTTTATATATCCTGTTTATTTCCTTTTCTTTTGATTACTTGACAAAATTATTTTTTAAATTTTATATTATTCTTCCTTATTTAAAAATGCTTATTTTATTTATTTATTTAACTTTTATATTTTCTTCTTTAAATTAGTAACGAAGTTCCTTTATTTCCAGTTTAATTTTTGTTAGTTAGTTAACATATTAAATTAATTTGTTAAATCTCGATGGATCGTTAATGGCTGGATTCCAGTGGTGGCTCCTCGAAGGGGCTAAGGAGGCTCAGCCGCCTCCCAATTTATCCAGCAAATAGCACCAGAAATATTTTGTTGATCATTCTTCATTTCATTTCCTGTTTCTCTAATAACTTTTTAAATTTTACGATTAATTCCCCGTTCTCAGTAATTATTTTTGAATCTGACAACAGTGCCCTCAGGCTAGATTCATCAACTCTGTGTATATCTTTAACCCTAAACTCGTGTTACTCAACACAGTTGCCGTTTTTTTACCAGTTAAATTGCTAAATACCGTAAAAAATAGCTCAAATGACAACACCCTCGGTAGGCTAGCCTCTAGTCTGTCGTAAAAGTAAAATAATCATTTTACTGTGCTGTCCGCTGTCGCCTGCCTTTTTTCAGTTCAGTACAATGGGCCAAAATCGTTTATACAATGTTAGTTTAATATCTATTGAAAAAACAAAATGATACATTTTATAATAATATTATTGATCATTTGTCGCAAACTAAAGACCATAAAATTACGTTAATATATAAAAATAAAAGTTAATAAAACTAATAAAAAAAACAACATGAAAAATTACAAAATAAAAAAAAAAATTATTAAAAATAAAAAACAAAAAATGAACAAAAAAATTTTTTTGCCAAGAGACACTATGCCACGTTGGTTATTGCTGGGCAACAATTAATTTTGTCACCAAAGTAGCTGCTACTGCCGCTGCGCAAAGGCTGAAGCGTATATTTTTATAAAAACGTTTTCTGTCCAGCCTCCTCTCTCAAAAAGTTCACGAGCCGCCACTGCTTGATTCCCGTGAAACGTTAAATTATAGTGAATGTGATAAATAGAATAACCACCGCGACAATCCTTCGAACATATGGTAGAGCGAGATCATTTGTGCATCTGCCCGGGAGATGGAGCTGTCACGAACGGTCTTCGCCTCTCGACGCATACGCAGCCAATCTCATGGTAACTCGCGGAGCTGCACACCCAACCCAGATACCGGTGAGAAACATAAGTAAAAAGATCATATTTACATTGGTTAACAAAGTACTATTTTATATTGAACGCGATTCAATTTGTTCAAAATACTGAGGAAAAGGACTCTCGTCAAGAGAAACGAATTATATTCTGAATCCTTGGTGCACTCTTGCGCATTATTCATTTCGCATTCAACTTTGTTATTTTTTTTTAGTTTTATTTTATTAAAAGAAGTCTTGACTATCTAAATCTAGCCTGTGTATTAAAAAAAAAGAAAATGTAACTTCCATTTAATTCGTAAAAAAAAACAAAAAATATATATCAGGATTCGAACCTGGAACTTTCATATGTACCGTCTACACGCGACCACTGTACCACACTGTTCACAGTGATGAATAATCAAACTTTCAAGTTAACGTACAATAATAGCCGATGAAGGCGAAACGAATAATGCGCAAGCGTGCACCAAGGATTTACAATAGAATTAGTTTCTCTAGACGCTAGTGGGGAAACGCGATAATAATAATAATCAGTGGGTGCTGTGAGAAATCACCTCCAATTAAAATAGTACCATATGCAGGGGAACCGTATTTCAAATAATAATAATCATTGAATGCTGTGAGAAATCATTGACTTTTATACCCCCAGCCATACTTTGTTTAATGATAAATAGATTAGCTGCTGTGAGAAATCACCTCCAATTAAATTGGTACCGTATATATGGGGAACGTAATATAAGTTTTGATTCATAATAATAATAATTGGTAGCTGTGAGAAATCACCTCCTAACAGATTTATACCGTAAAAATGTAATCCAAGTTTTAATTATTAATAATAATTGGCTACTGTGAGAAATCACCTCCAAATAAATTTGTACCATATACAGGGGGACACATATCCGGGAGTGACGTTTAAAGGAATATTCAATCCGAAATAGTACTTTGTAAGACGAAGTAGAATCACAGTTTCTTCGCTTCACAACTGCACCAACTGTTACATCATTGTTCATCATAATCATCACAGCATGTAAATTCACCATGCTCCGATCATTGTTTGTTAGCAGACACTTTCCACGACTTCAGATTTTCTTTTGGTTTGGCTTAATAATATATTACACACCTTTATCCCCTTCCCCACCGGGTTCTCTCTATATGCTTTTGGTATTGAAATAAAGACTGTTATTTTTCATTTGGCGATTTTGTATTTATCTAATTGGTTGTGAGTTTATAGATTGCAGCGAATTTCCAGCACTTTAGTCCATTAGGGCCAGTAAAGCCCGCCATTCGGGCCACAAAGGCATCAGTCGAAACCATAACGACCACTAAAATGTTAATTCTTTACTGACGCTGCCCAATGCAATTTGTCTTCACACTTTAAACGGAAGGCAATCTAAAACCAGGGCTAAAGCGCCAAAATACCGCTTGACGACGCAAAGAATAGCCGAATTATAGTTTTAAAATTTTATCATTTTTCAACTCTTTTTATCACATAACACACAAGTTTATATTCATATTTTTAGATTTACTATTACCTGAAACATTTTTAGTATACAGCTCATTGTTTTCGGCTGCGCGCTTCGGTTTTATCAGCTAAATTCCCACCGCTACCTTTAGAATGTTCGAAATATAGTTTTAAAATTTTATCATTTTTCAACGCTTCTTATTACTTACCACAAAAGTTTATACTAATTATTTTTAGATTTTTTACTACCAGGAAAGCTTTTAGTACGCAACTGATGGTTTTCCGCTGTGCGTTTCGATTTTATCTGCTAAACGCCCAACGCTGGTTTTAGAATGTCAAAATTTAGTTTTAAAATATTATGGATTTGTATGTACTAGTAGGTAGAAAAATATCTTTTCAAGATGATTTAACGGTTTTGTATCCTAATTTTTACAATAAGAACTAAATTTATTTTTTCCCATTTCTTATAAGTATTTTCAGTATATTCATTCCACCAAATGGAAAATACGAATACAAATGGACGTTAGCAAAACAATGTATAACATTCAGATTTTTTTTTAATTTTGAATCAAAAAAAAAACTAACCACATTCGTTATAGTATAAACAATAATTGGTTGATTTTTTTTATTAAAAAATAAATAAAAACTATGAGTATACAATAAAAATATTTTAGTTTCATTTTAGTAGTTTTATCGTTTCGTTTATCGTCTAAGTACTTAAGTACTCGGACTCGAATTAGTATTCGATTCATAAATATATTGGACTATCAAGGATTCGATTCTTAAAAGTATTCGATTCTGTCCATCACTAGATTTTAAATCGTAACCTATGCAGACCTTTTTTTTATTATTAAAAAAATTTATTTATACTGCTAGCTAGTTTATTTTTCTGGCGTTTTTCTATCTCTTTAGTCTTTAACAAAAATGGCACAAAGCATAAGCGTGTAACAATTTTCACAATATATTTTTCGTCTCACAAATGTGAAAATATAAATTTTTCCACGGTTTAATCTACATTCTGTGTAAATCCACATGCTTGCTGAGTTTTATTGTACGGAATTGTAAAGAATTTGTTTCATTCGTAGCAATATGTAAGACTTAGAATTGGGTTGCTTGATGCTATTTTACTTTCCCGCTATATTTACCTAATATACTATCTAATATATTTAAACGAACAAATCTTACATATGTATTTATTTATTTAATTTATTTATATTTATATAAAAACCTAATTTTAAAAGTATGTATATATGTATAAACTTCCATGTAACGCACCACTTTGAAACAATTTTAACTTATTACTAAATAATATGTACACGAATGCACCACAGGGCCTTTTACAAAGTAAAGATTTTGCATATTCATGAAGCGTTAAATTATATTTCGACCAGAGACGATGACATAGGCAAATGTGAAAGTTCTAGAACAGTTTCATTGTTTATTTACGGTATTAACGTAAACTCCATCATATAACAGGTTAGTGTCAATATTGAATCAAAAACATGGATGAAGTTAATTTTGATCCTTTTAATACAAAAAAAAACATTAAACTTTGACCCTTTATCAGCTAATTAACGATCAAATTTAGTGGAATGTCCTCGATTGTTCATTTTAATGAAAATACTCTTGAGAATATCGACGAACAAATTTTCCCTTTAATCGCCCTTTAGCTGGTATCCTTTAGGGCCCTTTTCGGTGAAAAGTAGACAAACAAGAGAAAATT
The DNA here is from genome assembly GCA_963243735.1 of Neocrepidodera transversa. Lineage (NCBI taxonomy): Eukaryota > Metazoa > Arthropoda > Insecta > Coleoptera > Chrysomelidae > Neocrepidodera > Neocrepidodera transversa. The sequence continues at coordinate 9,141,258 of OY725353.1, read as the reverse complement.
TAAGCCTATATCAGATTTTCATAATTCCTTTTACGACCGCCTTTTGTTAGTTCAGTTGTTGCCTCTACAATTTATCGTCATTTTAACCTCAAACAGTAAATGTCTTATTTATTTCTATTGTCGAATTGAATCGTCACCGAAAGCGAAGGATTACATGCTATTAAGAAGTTCGAGAGTAAAATTTATCATTTTAATGGTAGTTTTATAACAAGAAAATCGTTTTTTACGCTAAAAAAGTGTTTTGAATAAAATATAAGGTCCATTATCCATTTTACGACACACTTTTTTTACAAGCACATTTTTTAGTGAAATATGACTACCTACAGATTATGTTTGCTAGATTTATAAAATAATTATATTATTTGTAAGCGATAATTATTCACCAGGACAATCCTTTCAGTAGATAAACTAAGTGAAAACGGAATTATTTACAGAAATGATTTTTGTTTATATGTGTATTCTTCGTCTCATTTCAAAAATACCGCCTTTTTCCGCGTTCAATTTGGACCAATAATAACGAAGTGTGACCTTAAGACTCTTTAGTCTTTGCTTCTGCGCATGATTTTTGTTTACGTATTTATTCTACATCACATTTATAATACAATGCCGTTTGTCCAATTTAAATTTGACTACTAATAACGAAGTTGGACGCTAATGATTGATTAAAAATGGCGGTGCGTTGCATACTAAAATTTTGTTCGCAGCGCCACCACTAGCGCTGTCTAGCGGTCATTTCTGTAAATTATTCCGTTTGCACTTAGCTTATCTACTCCTTTTTCACTTGACATATATTTCTCATATACGCTTACTGGAGCAATGCAATGCAAACCAGTCACAATTTAAAAAAAAAAGGACAAGGCTGGGTAATGGGATTTTCGTGGGGAAAGATTGTCCCTGCATCTTTATCCGTTATCACTGAGCCGATTTCGATAGGTGAAACTCTATTGTGTTTCTGAAACATTCTACAATAATAATCTAAGAAAAATCCCGCGCAGTAATAATCACAAAAGGGAGTAAAGGAGTTAGGCCGATTCCACCGCATTTCCCATGTTAAATCGTATAAGAAATCGCTAAGGTCCATTCTGGCAAAAATTGGCAAATGCAAGGTCATTCGTCATCTTCAGACCATTCTGCCCTGTCAGCATCCATTGATGGTATTGATGTGCGAGAAGACAAAGATTTGAGTAGACGTATCTGATAGAACAGAAGACTAGAACTGACGTATCTGACAGACCTGAAGACCCGATCCAACGTACTTCAGACCATTCTGGCCTGTCAGCATCATCTGATGGTATTGATGTACGAGAAGACTAAGACAAGAGTAGACGTATCTGATAGAGCAGAAGACTAGAACTGACGTAGCTGACAGACCTGAAGACCTGATCCAACGTACTTCAGACCATTCTGCCCTGTCAGCATCCTCTGATGGTATTGATGTGCGAGAAGACAAAGACTAGAGAAGACGTATCTGATAGAGCTCAAGGACGTTGGATCGGGTCAACTCCATGTTATCTAAACCATCTTTAAACGATGACGAATGACCTTGATTTCGACAATTTTTGCCAAAATGTACCTTATCGATTTCTTATGGGATTTAACATGGGAAAGGAATCAGCTTAGCTCCTTTACTAAATAACATTAGTATCTAACTTTATATGAAACGTACATTAAATATTAAAGAAAAATTGGGCGCAGTAGCTTTATCAAACAGATACTAGAGTTACTATTGGCTCACTTAATAATATAAGAAAAAACAGCTTTGAAAGAATTTTTAAGATGTCCTCTGTAGAATACAAGAATTTGGTGAGAAAGTTAAAAAAACTAAATCAATATTTAATACTTTTCGAAAATAAAAGTGTAATAATCAGCTACCACATGTTTAACACCCTGTAAGACAAATTTTAAATTCACATTCTTGTCTAGTGAAGTTAAAAAATTTGGTTTCATTGAAAAGCATGAATGTAATAGTTCAGAGTGGTAAATTATGCCTCAACAAAGTTGATAATGGAATGTTGCTTGTATTTTCGATTCATGTGTCCAACAATCAAACAAGTTACGAGCTTAGGTTAATATTTTATGACCGAACATGCGATGTCGAGACACATCTCACACATAACTGAAATCGATTTAAGAAAAATTAGTGGCGGCGGTGAACTTTCATCATCATAGAGTAATAATAAATAACACATTAAAAATTAATTTTACCAAATATTTTCATATGCGATATTAAAAATTGTAATAAAAAATATAAGAAAATGATTAAATAATTTAACAAATATACAGGGTGTTTAGTAGCATAACTAAACCAACGAATAGTGCGCGTTTACTTTTAGTCATTGGTTTTCCTACTAGTCAGACGTGCTCTAGAATGTTCGAAAAATAATTCATTAAATTTCATCATGTTTCTCCTTTCCTTATTGCTCGTCACTTTGTATTAATTAAATTTATCGATTCTGTTTATGCATTTTATTATCTTTAGAGTTTGTTTAACCATCCTCTGCCGGTACGTCATAATTGGTGACTTATTTTGCTGTTTTGCGTTTGTTATATATTTGAATGTTATTTTACACATAACCTCAATGACATGTTAAGGATTATTTTCAATGATGCATGTGTGTTTGTACGAATAAATCGTTAATGCCAAAAATTGTATTTTGCTTTATGCGTTGCGTACCTTTTTACATAATTTAGTAATTTTTTTTAACTTGAAACCTCCGTTCTTTAACTGATTTGTTTTAAATTTCTAGCTTTGGGATGTTTAACGTCCCTAAGCATGATTAACCAAATTAAAAAAGTTACGGATGATCGAATCGTGATTAACTGGCGAATTATACGATTATATATTTGGGGTGAACTCAAACGTTGTAGACTGCATTTAACGATAAAATCGGTATTTCAGCATTTTTTTCTCTTGAAAAGTAATTAATCAACTTCAAAACTAATCTTTGCTTTTTCTCAATATACCAGGAAGTCATTTTGAGAATGAAAAATTAATTGAACTGTCAAAAGTAATATATAACATTTACGTGGACATTAGTTAAGAAATACGTAAGTTGTATCATATAAAGTTTCTATTTTTTGACATTCTTCGTTTCTGTATCGGAAATGTTATTGTCTAAATATGTTCTATCTTCTTTTATCTGGTTCATTCTGTAGTGAAATTTTTTCAAAAAAGCTTTTAATAAAAAAACGTAACCACTTTTAATTTTTGGTACTTTTTCCGATTGCTCATAAAAAGTTTATTCGTCCATGTATCGTACTCTAGTTTTCAGCATAGTGTTGGGAAAAAATAGGCGAATAACATTTTCGTATTATAAATCGATCGGAAAAGCCTCTATTAAAGATTTTCCAAAAATGACGTCACAAGGGTATGATGGAAATTCCCGAAGTCGGTACGGGTGGGTAACCGATTGTCGGAAATAATAGATTGTAGTTACTAGTATTTCGAATGTTTCAGTTGTGTGGAAGGATACATAGTTAATCGAATGAATGTATGCCAATATTGGTTTATTAGGGATGCTTGTCATTGATTCGACATTTTATGTTTAAATTTTTGGCGGTAAATTGTTTTTGTGGTATTGTTTACTGTGAATTTTGATTCTTATTGGGTTTTTATATTTTTATGTTGTAGATATTTAATTGAAATTTAATTATTTTTATGTTTTATTATAAAGTGGTTGTTGTAAATTTTTTTGTTTGATTTTGGAAAATATTTTTTAAAAATTTCATTTTTTTTCTTAAATAATACAACGTAATATTTTTTATTTCGTCAATTTATTATATATACAGTCTTAAATTAGAGCCATATTTTTTTTTATTTTGTCAATTAAAACTATTTATTTACACACAATCTTACAATATATTAAATTGTAAATTTAATTATTTTTGTTTCTTTTATTATAAAGTGATTTTGGACTTCAATTTTTTTCTCAAATATACATCGTTATAATTACTAGTTAAGATAAATAAAAAAATGAAAATACAAAAATTTTGAAAAATGTAAAATTTGATATTCGAAAATTCCATTTTTTTTCGGTCGACTGTTCAAACTTTTATGGATAACTCATACTTGCTCAGATTACACAGAAAATCTAATGAAATTTTCAGAATCTACAGTATTTTTTTTTCTTATTAGTTTCCAAGTTTGAAAACTGTTTCTTAATTGGTTATTTTTTTTATACAACTTTGAAAATGATTTTTGTTAGATTTTAGTGGCATTTTCGACTTTGAAAATTTTCTAAAATATTTTTTTTACCATTTTCATTTTTTCAAAGATAAATAAAAAAAATGAAAATACAAAAATTTTGAAAAATGTAAAGAAATAATCACCCAGCCTGCACGATCATCGTACTTAACACCGTTAGATTTTTTCTGGGATATCTAAAAACCTTATTATAAAATGTATACTATAATGGTTAGAAATGCCTTATTGAAATTTACTATTTAAAAAAATTATTCTAATAATTATTAAAAGTTAAGAAATTTTTAACGAAAAAATCGTCTGTCTGTAAGCCGGCGGTTATTTTTATACGAAAAGTATAAAATTCGTTGGAAACTTTCATTAAGATTGTCAGAATTTAAGTAACGAGCAAGTTCGCTGATACTCCTTTTAATAAAGGGCCTTGATATTAAAACGAGGCCCTTTTTTTAGCCTAATTTGCAGTACGGTATAAGTTTCGACATTCTTATTAACTTCTTCTTCGGTTAAAATAATTTGTATTTTAAAATATAAAAGCCCTGAATTAATGGCAAAAACTGATGGACGGAATTTGAATCGTTTAATTGTGTTGAAATTTTGTCGTAAATAAACTTAAGATATTTTCCATTTCGGAAACAACAATTATTAAAATTATCAAAACAAGCACAAAGAGTGACTGTTTTTTACACATCTTACTATTTTTTCTTAATTTTTGTGATATTCCATTTCTATTCTTTATCCATCACTTTCTTTCCATAGCGTTTCAAGTATACTTTGTTCAGGTGGCTCTGTCACTTAATGTATTTTATATACCATTTAATACTTAACATTTTTTAATTAGCTCTACTCTAAGAATTATTATTTAGTAAATTTTTAAATATATGCAGATATCGTGTTAAAATTTTGTTTCACGTTATGCGTCATTTGTTTGTTTTTCCTTAATCGACAATTTCTAACAATTTATAATCCGTATAAATCTTCTAAGAAAATCTTTTTTTCTGAAAATCAAAATTCCTAATTACCTATCAATACAATGTTTTTTTAATCAAAACTGACTGTATTTATCATTTCCATTAGATTAATTTACACATTTAATTTCCAGACCCGGTTTTATTGAGGGTGGCCCTTCATCAAAAACGAAACGTTGTTTTAATATTATGAATACGCTACATTAAACGGTATTTGATCTTGAATAATAAAAGTTTTTTTTTATCTTTAAAAAATAAGATTTTAGTTAATTAGATAAAACGAAAATCGTCAATTTCGATTTTTTCCAAATATCTCGGAAACCGCACCTGATATTTTAATTTCCCAAATGACCTAACCATTTTTTTGTGGAGAAATCCTTTATGGACACTCGGGCTATGCGCTAACCCGGATAGTGTGCGACTACCTTTTGCTCTACTCACTAAAACTCCACTACGTTACTAAAACTCCACTGCGTCTCTCCCAGGGTGCTGGGATCATTCGTCCGAACATACGTCAGCACCCGGAATTTGCTTGCTTGCTATTTATTTTCTGCTATCAGGGCTAATCTGGACGGGACCTATAGCTTATCGTGGGCTCCGAACCACGGTCCTCAATAATCCTAAACCCAGAACTATGCCTTTCATGCAAGTCATCCACCGACTAGCAAGTGTGTAATTGTGCCACCAACCCCTATCAGTTCCACCAGATATCCGATCTTATCCGGCCTGGTTACCGGCGTGAATGAAACTGCGCATGGCACAAATACCTTTTTGTGCTTGCCCAAAGTCTTATCATGAGATTCATGGGAACCGAATCCACGACCTGAATAATGACCAAGTATAAAGGCCGATGAGCTAACCAACCTGGTCACCATGTCCGGTCAACCGGAATTTACTTTTTATTCCTCCTCTTTGTCCTTTTTGGTCTTATCATTCTTCCTTTCTCCTCAACATTTGGTCCACGATGTTGTCAGCAATGACCTACCCGGATTTCGACTTCCATTCTTTTCCCGACACCTACGGGGCATTGAAGTACTGTGTGCTCTGAGGTATCGTGTCAATCCTAGCAGGATATACATGTTCGTGTTAGAGTTTTGTCTATTCTTTCCGTGTAGGTAATAAGCATCCATGTGTCAAGTAGAAATGCTCACATTCCACCAATTTCTTGAGGTCTTTTATTAGGCTTTTTGTCCAGGTGATCTTTTCCCTATCTTTCCTCCCTTCTACACTCTTCGTCTCATTCATCCATAGTCTTCTTTTTCTTTTGCTTTTTGGTTTCCGTTATCCGCTCGTTCACATAGCCTGCTTCTTTCTTTGGTCAATAAGTAGATAGAAGACACTCCTGCTATCATCTGGGCTGCCACTAGTGACACAAATCTATACCCGCAGATCACCCTTCGCAAGGTTTTCCTTTATGCGCAGTTCGCCATGTTCCTGTACTTGGCCATTCCCAGGGATTTATGCCATATCGGGGCTCCGTAGTAGTATGAATTGAACTACTCCCTACAGTATAATGCTTCTCCTGCTTCCCGGTCCTTATATATTTGATACTATTCTGGCTAGCCCCTTTTCGGTATTCTCCGTTGGGTACCCAATGTATTTTCCAAAGAGCACTATCACACTTAAGTATTTTATTTAGCTGCTGTGTTTGATTTCGGCTTTCGAAATGAAATTACTTCTTTTTTTTCCTCCACTTATGCCTTTTAGTATAATGGCTTCTATCTTCCTTTCGGCCACCTCCAACTTCTTTCCGGCTATCTAATCCGGAATAGTTTCCACTGCATCATTTCCTTTCTTTACCATTTCCTCCTTGCCTTCCGCTTCGGCGAATGCGATTAAAGTTATACCTTTTTCTACAACTGTCTGTAAGATGTCGTCTTATTGTAGGTTTCAGAGTGTAGGCCCCACGACACAGCCCTGTGGAATTTCCCAAGTTGTTTCCTTTCTACTCTTTAATAATACAACGCATGTATAGGATAGATAGAAATCAATAAGTTTCCTCATAGGCTTTGACACTTCTTTAGCTTCGAGGGCTTCGATAACCGCCTTCCAGGAGGCAGTTGTAACGGCGATTTGTGTCGTCAAGCGGTGTTTTGGCGCCTTCGTTTAGGTTTCGGATTTCCTTGGGCGCCACCTTCCTCTTTAAGTGTGAAGGCTATTTGCACGGGCAGCGTCAGTTGAGAAAGAATATTCCAGGGGTCGTTTATGGTATCGACCAATGTATTTTCGGCCAGTAGAGCGGGTTTTACTTGCTCAACTGGGTTGAGGACCTGGGTATTCGCTGCGTTGTAGGTGATGGTCCTAATTAAGAAAAATAAGAAACAATAAGTAAATAAAAATCCAAACAGTACGGTAAACAGCTTTATTAATATCCAAAATATTATAGGAGACGGGAATAGGGAACAGGGAGGGCGTGCAACAAGTTTTAATACCAAAGCAATATCTACAGGGACAGTAATACGGATTAGCTAATCAAAACTAAGCGGGGTGCGGGGCGGACTCTACAAAAACGGACTACGTCGGTAAGCATAAAAACCGGAAAAACTATTCCTACTTTCGACGGATAGTACAATGTAACCGAAGCCACCAGAATGTACTTCACGTCGAACTATTCCGTCAACGAAATGTACAATGTGATCGAAGCCACCAGAGAGTACCTTTCGTTGAATAGGAAAAACGAATAATACAATGTGACCGAAGACACCAGGGAGTACTCTTCGTCTGTCAAATCACGGCGACGGAGAGCACAATGTAGCCGAAGCCACCAGAGTGAACTTTCCGTCGTTTCCTTAAGACGGTAATACCAAGAGAAACACACCAATACTTCAGACGTGGGCCCTTATTCTTGACGGCGATAGAATAGAACATTCCCCAGGGATCGTTCCATGATTCGATTCTACTACTATTCTATCGGAAGTATAAATCTGTATTCTTGAGCGTTGGGGAGGGAATGAAAGTGCAAGGAATAAAAAGATAGCGTTGCCAGAATTGTCTACCAATCACAAACGTACCTTTGGACACGTGATTAACGTTTGACGTTTCTATTGCGGCGCTATTTAATTGATGAAAAGTGGATACAAGCATGGACAAACGACCAAAATCAAATCGGATCATATCTCGTGAAAAAGAAATGTTAGTTAAATTTATTTCAAACAGGAAAGATATGAATACAGGAAAATTAATGGCAAGCTATACCAAGGAAAAAATGAAAAGAAATTGAATGAAATTAACTAATTTATTGAACAGTGTTCCTGCAGGTCCTGTCAAACAATGGCAAAGAATTCTATAGCATCATAAATTTTACCTAAGATATTGTCGCATAATAAGAGTTGGGGAAGATCTATCTTAAAACACAAGACAAATAATAATTAAAAACTCGGTAATATTTTTATTTTTTTTAAGGTTATAAAGGCAATAATAATAATGGCGACTTTCCCATATCGTTCCCTTCATAACCATCAATAGAATAGAATAAATCGGGGACTATGTTCTTTCGCCGCTCTATCAATTCTCAGTAGAAGAGACTGAAGAGAGTTCAAGAATACCGCCTGGTTAACGTCAGTAGAGACACGCCCACTTTCTCTGGTCTTGTCTATTCTACCGTCGTCAAGAATAGGGGCACAGGAGTATCTGCTATCTGCGCTGATCGGAGATCGGAGCGGACTGGCGAGAGCGAGAATTTTTTAATTCGCGGTGTCTAAACGGCACAAGCGCAAGTGTCCCCATCATTCGGACGGAGTGTGAACTTTCTACACTGCGGATCGCGTTTGACCCTTTATTCGGAGGAAGGTCACGGCGTCAATCCTATTTTTCGTGTTTACGGTGCATTTTGATTTTACCTATTTAAGATCAATTACCGATCGCAATATTTTTAATGAAAAGAATTTTTAATAACGGATTTTAGAGGAAAGCTAATTATAATAATTATTTTAAAATGTAAAAATAAAACAGAACTATTATTATTACGAAAAAGTAATAAAAACGGGAATTACATAGTTTTGAACGCGTTTTTTACATCGATGGATATAGCTGTTATCCATTTGCTGCCGCTGTCTTTGACCAATTGTGAGAGCCTCTTTATTACGTCTACTGTGGATCTGCCTTGTCTGAATTCATAATGTTCGGGTGATATTTTCTCTTCAATCTCTCGTTCTATCGAGTCGTTCATATAGTTTACCAATCGTGCTAAGTAAGCGGATTGGTCTGTATCCCATTATCTCGTTTTCTCCGCTGCATCCTTTGGGCATCAGTATCAAGCTGGCTTCCTTTCAGATCCGTGAAAAGCTGTGATCTTTTAACAGGTCGCACTAATTTGTGTTCACCACTATTTTGATTGTCGTCCGGCTCTGATACCTTGTTTAGCTTCATTTTATTTGTGACTTCTAAAAGTTACTCCAGATTAAACGGTTCCGGTTCGTTCTCTGTTTTTTTTCACCTTGGTATTTTTGGTCCTCTTGATGGAAACAACTTCTCATACCATTCGATCTTCTTCTTCATATCTATGCTGATATTCTCATTAAGATCTTCACAGAGCTGCTTTCAATGGTCGTTCTTTACCCTTCAGATTGTCCTTTGTAGTTCTTTATTTTTGGGCTTAAATTTCTCTGTACTTTCTATCATTCTTGTGTCCCCTAATCCTACGCGTTTTGTGGCTCTCTTCATATCTCTTCTACTTTTTATGCAGTCTGCCCTCCTACTCTCAATTTCCTCGTTCAAGCAGTAACCAACTTCGTGATATATTATTAAAAAAATATTTGTCCAATATAAATAATTACAACCGAGATAATTAAAAACTTCATGAAGCGACGTTTCATCCTAAATCGCAATTATTCATAATCGCGATAATTATGTTAAGAAAATTCAGCAAGCTCAGGTTATTTTTACCAATTACGTCAAGTTTGAGTATAATAAATTTTGATGAAAGTAGAATTTAGTGTTAAGGACAAATTACCTTGAAAGTTTATGGGGCTCAGAACCAAATTAAACCTAATGGGACTGTTAGTTTAAGTGAATAATTGCAAGACGCATCCTAACGAAGTTACGTTTGACTTAAAACTAGTTTTACGGTCTCTGTCCAGTAATGAATAAGCGGGATACTTACAAGTAAATTTAAATATCAGAATTGAATTAAAATTAAATTGGTATATAATTAAATTAGGCTGTCTTCACAAATACGTTAATGTTTCAAATCTACTAAAAATGCAATTTCATTAATGCAGAGTAACCAAAATAAATTAGTATTTAGCCGGAGTCGCATTCACAACAAAATTTTAGCCGAATTAATTTAAAGAGGTGGGTAAACTTCATCGATAACATCATATGTTAAAAGCCTTGAGAAATCTTAACAAATTTATATCAAAGTAAACTTGTTTAAGCATGAATCTGCGAATCAGAAAATTATTTTATATTAGGAGCAAAAATAAAACAAATTTAATAAGATTAACATTAATTTTGTATGTAATAAAGGTGTATGTCATGTGTACTAATGGTACTTTCTTTCTATATAAATACCAATATTATTACGACAAAATATTTCTTATTAGGAAGAGCGAACTTAGACGCGCGTGAATTATAATAAAATGATAATTATTCACATAATTAATTACACCAAATTTTAGAAAAAAAGAAACAAAAGAGTGCAATTTTTTCAAGAGGAAAGAGGGTACATTTTTGAATGAAAATAGACAAAATTTTGATAAAGAATTACCAACTGCAAAAAAAAAACGGAAAAGTACAATTTTTTCAAGAGAAAAGAGGGGAAATTTTTGAGTCAAAAGAGGGGAAATTATTATCGTCCAAAAATTGCAAATTTGTAAAAAAAAAGGCAAAAGTGTCATTTTTTGAAGAAAAAAAGGGGGAAATTATCAGGACAAAAGGGGAAAAAGTACCCAAAAATTGCAAAAATTGAAAGAAGAGAAATTTCTAAAACAGTGCCATTTTTTAAAAAAGAAAAAATTTTCAAGATAAAAAGAGACAAAAAAGTTCAATTGTTTCAAGAGAAAAGAGGGGAAATTATTGTGTTAAAAGAGGGGAAATTTTTGAATAAAAAGAGGGGAAATTATTAAAGTCCAAAAAGTGCAAATTTGTAAAAAAAAAAAGCCAAAAAGTGTCATTTTGTGAAGAAAAAAAGTGGGAAATTTTCAAGACAAATGGGAAAAAAGTATCCAAAAAGTGCAAAATTTGAAAAAAGAAATATCTACAACAGTAAAAGAGTGGAAATTTTCAAAAGAACAGATGGGAAGAAATGACAAAAAAGTGCAAAGAATTTGAAAATAGAATGACCTAAAATAGTGTCATTTTTTTCAAGAAAAAGGAACGGAAACTTTTTAGTAAAAAGAGGGGAAAAAAGTACCCAAAAAATGCAAAAATTTGAAAATAGATTTATTGAAAAAAAACACATTTTTTGAAGAAAAAAAAAGGGGAAATGTAGGTCTACAAATGCAAATTTTGGAAAAAAAAAAGCAAAAGGTGCAATTTTTTCAAGAGAAATGAGTGGGAGTTTTTGAGTCAAAAGAGGAGAAATTATTAAGGTCCAAAAAGTGGAAATTTGTAAAAAAAAAAAACAAAATGGCAAATAGGAGAGGAAATTTTCGAGATAATAAGGGAAAAAAGTACAAAAAAAGGGCAAAAATTGAAGAAAACAATATCTAAAATAGTGCCATTTTTTTAAGAAAAATGAGGGGAAATTTTCAAGATAAAAGAGGGGAATAGTACGAGAAAAGTGCAAAAAATTTGAAAATAGAATTACCCAAAAACGTATCATTTTTTCGAAGAAAAAAGAAGGGAAATTTTCTAATAAAAAGAGTTGAAAAAGTACCCAAAAAATGAAAAATTTTAAAAGAGAAAAAAATTCACATTTTTTTAAGAAAAAAGAGGGGAAATTTAGGTGTAAAAATGCAAAGTTTAGAAAAAAACAACAAAAAAGTGCAATTTTTTCAATAGAAAAGAGGATAAATTTTTGAATGAAAAGAGGCGAAATTTTGATACAAAAATGCGAATTGCAGGAAATAAAACAAAAAGTGCAATTGTTTCAACAGAAGAGAGGGGAAATTTTTGAGTCAAAAGAGGGGAAATTATTAAGGTCCAAAAAGTACAAAATTTGTAAAAAAAATACAAAATGGCAAAAAAGAGGGGAAATTTTCAAGAGGCAAGCGAAAAAAGTACCTAAAAAGTGTAAAAATTGAAAAAAGAGAAATATCTAAAACAGTGCCATTTTTTTAAGAAAAAAGGGGAAATTTGCAAGATAAAAGAGGGAAAAAAGTACCAAAAAAGTGCAAAAAAGTTGAAAATAGAATTACCTAACACTTCATTTTTTTGAAAAAAAAAAGAAGGGAAACTATCTAGTAAAAAGAGGAGAAAAAGTACCCAAAAATGAAAAAAATTTAAAAGAGAATTATTGAAAAAATTCACATTTTTTGAAGAAAAAAGAGGGCAAATTTATATCTAAAAATGCAAATTTTAGACAAAAAGCAAAAAAGTGCAATTTTTTAAGCCAAAAGAGGGTCAATTTTTCAGTGAAAAGAGAGGAAATATTGGTATAAAAATGCAAATTGCAGAAAAAAAAAGAACAAAAAAGTGCAATTGTTTCAAGAGAAAAGAGGGGAAATTTTTGAGTCAAAAGAGGGGAAATTGTTAAGGTCCAAAAAGTGCAAATTTGTTAAAAAAACAAAAAGGCAAAAAAAGAGAAAATTTTCAAGTAAAAAGAGGTGAAAAAAAGTACCCAAATAGTGTAAAAATTGAAAAAACAGAAATATCTAAAATAGTGCCATTTTTGAAGAAAAAAGAGGGGAAAAAGTACCAAATAAGTGCAAAGAATTTGATAATAGAATTACCTAAAAAACTGTCATTTTTTTAAGAAAAAAGAAGGGAAATTTTCTGGTAATATGGGGGAAAAAAGTTCCCAAAAAATGCAAAAATTTGAAAAGAGAATTATTGAAAAAATTCACATTTTTTTAAGAAAAAAGAGGGGAAATTTAGGTCTAAAAATGCAAATTTTAGAAAAAAAAGCAAAAAATGCAATTTTTAAGAGAAAAGAGGGGAAATTTTGGTCTACAAATGCAAATTTTAGAAAAAAAAATAAAAAAGTGCAGTTTTTTTTTTATTGATTGATAATGTTTATTATGATACACTCCATTAACAGTATCAATTGAATAATAAAATACTGTTTAAGGACTAGAAATATTATTTGCCCTTTTTTACTTATATTTTACTCATAAATAATTTACCAAACTTTCGACCATTCGAATTATTCGAGTATTTGTTCTGGTATAAAAGTAAGAAATCCTTTAATCATTAGAATTCAGACCAAGAGAAAACACTTTCTAAAAATTGTCATTCAAGGATAAGTGTAAATCAATGCTACAAAAATCGTGAGAAACATATTTAAAGCTTTACCCCTATTTTATCAAAATCTGTTAAACATAAAGGAAAAAATACTACCATTTACAGGAGCTCGATAATTCCATGGCCAATGATATTTTTATTATGATACAGCTTAATTAATTTCGTGAAAGAAAAAAAAGAAGAAAATGAAAGTAATATCCATAATCATCAATATTATAATCATATTTTTTATTTATAAATTATAAATATTTTTGTAATTATTGTTAAATGTTAAACTCAAACAAAATAATTTAAATAAACATCTTAGTATAATTAGGTCTCGTTGTGGTAAAACGAACGCATAACAAAAAAAATTTGACCTCAAAAATATATTAAAATCTTAATAATGTTTTTAGGTCATTATGTTATTAATATAACACGTCCAAAGATTCTATTGAAATATAATTCCAATGTGTCATCCTAATGTAGTAGGTTAAGATTACATCATAGCACTCTCATTGTCTATTTACTCCGGTTTGTTATGTGTATATTGTGCTTTTAGAGGAAAATATGTTATGAATATTTTTTATTTATCTCTTTGACGCACACACGCAAGAATTTTGGAATATATATTCTGTGTCAGTTCTTTTCATAAAAGCGAGGAAGTGGTTTTTCATGATATCAAAGATAAAATACTTTCTGGAAAACGAAAGATTTATATTTTATTAAAAAAAAGTATTAAAATGTTTGCTTTAAATTTATTAAATAATCTATTGAAAAAAATCCAATAAACTTAGATCTAAAATCGAAGACTGATCTTCGTAGGATAGAAAAAAATACTATTAAGCCGATTTGGCTGCTTTCACTCACTTTCGTGTTTATCTCTGGGGTCTTTCAAAGAGATTTCCTTTCATATCCGCCGGATATAAGTGTTTACATTTAATGAATTTCGGCTTTTCGATGAAAAAGAACGTTTTAAATCACAGTTAGACACATAAAAAAAATACTTGATTCACTTAGATACACGCACGGTGGCGCAAATTGAATAGGAACCTCAATAAATTAAAATATACTTCGAAATTCTACAAAAAATTATAGATCATATTTGACACTTATGATAACTGGTTGTAAAAAAGATATTACATATTCTAATATGTAGATATTAAAGAAGAACCCATTACGTCATACTTCACACATCGACAACGCTTCCATTTTTCACAATACCTTTTCAGACAAATTGATGAAACTTTACTATTACTGCGAGTTTCTCCATAAACCATTAACATTAAGTAAGCAATTGCTATTAAAATGTTACCATACTGCAAAAAATGAATGACTCTTTTCGTCTTGTTTTACATTTTAATTTCAATTTTTTTTTCATGGGCAGTTAATAATATTTTTTTGTAAACCAAAAATTGGAACCATTTTTTTTTAATACAAACGTTTCACTTTCTCTTTGACTAATTCGTACAAACTCCATTAAAATCTGCTGATTTATGGCTTTGTGTTTTTTTAATAAAAAAAAAACGAAATTGGAAAATCTATTGATTTGACAAAGCAATGTTTTATTTAGATTGTGTACGTGATACTTCGTTAGGATTTCAAGCTTTATTTCATTATCTCGCATTTTTTTAAGGTTTTAGACGGAACGAACCTTCGAGCGATTTCCTGCAATAATTTAAACCGATGCTGTTTTTCTCCTTTCGCAATTTTCATTATTCGCTCATCAAAGCAAAGCGACATTACAAACTGTATTTTAAACCTTGCTTAATGTAGTAGAATAATAGCAGAAAGTAGTTCTAATTATATATCACTTAAAGATACTCTCCAAGTAATTTTTATAGCGAACTGTATTTTTTATAGGTATCGTGCCCTTTTGACATCTACAAAATAATTTGAATATTTTAATTAAATAAATAAATTAATCTGGTTATAATTATTAATGTCGGGAGAGGCTAGGCCAGATATATGTAAACTAAAACACATTATTAAACAATTAATGGTATTGAGTCATCACTTATCGGTAACAGTAAAAGTAAATACTATGTTTATCAACTAACACATTTATATAAATAATATGGTGATGATTTTTTATTATTATGTATATAAAAATGCTAAATATCTCTGAAGAGAGGTTCTTTTTATATTGTATTTGACGCGGTTCTTGACACCTTGAGTCAAATGGCACTTCCGATGTCCGGTTGCATCCTAAGCACGCCATAGGATTTTTAACAAATTGCGATTATCATTTTATAAAGAAAATATTGATTAGAAAATTTAAAGCAGATAAAAGGGTACACACAACCTTATACGGTGAGATTTGGATTGCTACTTTATAATAATAATACTCGCCGTACATATACACAACAACGATGTGATTATCGCAGACGATGAAATTATACATACATCTGAACTATTAATATAATAGACTACTATTTTTAAATGTGTTGATATATTTTGAATGAAATTTTCATCCTTTTATTATAAATAACTATATTATATTTTAAAAGTAAAAATATTTGTTTTTATAATAAAACAAGATATTTTTTTAACATTTTGTGACGAACCAACCACCGGTATATTGTTTTTATTTTTAAGCAATTTCTAATGGTATTTTGTCTCGTCTTATTAAGTTTGTTTCCAGGAATTTTGAAGAGATAATCAAAACATATTATATTTAATGTGTTCTGTTTATCTAGTTATCAAAGTCAAGTGATTTTCCCAAAAAAACATTTATCTGTCAGTACCTGTTTCTACAAAACGATAATGCACACTTGAACCATTTGAAAAAAAATTTAAATTACAAAAATTAGATTGTTGAAATATTAGAAAATAATTATTTTCACGTCTAAATACTGAGGGTTAGATAACGTTCATGAGAACGAAAAGGAAATATGGACCACACAAGATTATGTCGTAAAATGTTTACTTCATAATTCGGCATAAAAAGGGGGTTTGCAGTTTGCAGCTCAGAGAAGAATCAGTCAAAAATCAAATTTCAAACTACCAACACCGTCACCGAAGTTTCTGTTTTCAGCGCCGAGACGACGGTGCCGATAATTAGAACAAACAGTTGGGTTTTACTTCTTCAAAACCTAGTCCATTCTCACAAATTAAACTACGAGCGTCATTAGCCCAAGTTACAATATTCGACTTCCATTCAGCGTCACTACGCTATTCGTCCCGACGCTAAATATTGCGGCGTCTACCCATTTTTACATCTCTCATCGTAAACGACAATTTCTTCTCTACGTTCAGATTTATTTTGTCTTCGTAAAAATAAATCAGAACAAATATTTGAATATTTTAATTCGCCAACCTCTTATAGTCCCTGAGCTAAAGGTTAAATACGTTTTGACTGAACCAGCTTATAATATTTCCATCTTTCGTGGATTCGCGGGGGATGGTGTCATTTATCAGTTAATTGTACCATCCTAAATAACAACTTTTATCATATATTTTTCTAAAATATATTGTCAGTGTTACGCAGAGGCGCACTGTGTCAATCGCATTATTATTTCTAAATTATGGTCCACCGAGTATTCAGTCTGAACATAAGGGTTGCATCGCTGGTATTGATTCGGTCGTAACTCAGTAGGATTGTCCATACAAAAGATGATATCTCAGATATCCATTAAAAGAGCAGTTACCAATAATGCAGAGAGAGACAGTGCACATAATCTGATGACATTTACGGTATTTAAAGTTATTAAGAACTTTTTGTACATATTCGTTAACCCGGCATTACCCAGGTGGGGTCTACCGCACCACCCGTAAACTTAATTATGTTGTAACTTTTGTTTTATATCAGGCATGTTATTCTGGTTGCCTATAGCTTCCTAAAATATGTATATGAAGACGAACCCAAGCCGATTTTAGTGTTGAGTTCGCCAGCAATCGAGGAACAACGCGATAAAGTGCATCGAGGTTTGAGAGACCCCACCTGGGTTGTAACGTATATAGTTTTTACATTTTGAAATAAATCGTTTGCGTTGAAAAACTGCAAGTTTACATAGTCAGGTGAGTGGTTACGTTAATATAAAATAGAAATATACCATTTACAACAATGTAATATAATTTACAGTATGTCCCATTACGAAAAAGAAGAAGCAAAACTTATGGCGCTTTGGGAGGAATGCAAGGATGACGATGAGGAATTTCCAGACTCTGATGACGATGAAATAGATCATTTAAGTGTTAACAGTTATCATTCTGATAGTGAAATGATAGACAATGATACCGAAGAAGTATCTGAGCAAGAAATAACTGATCACAAAGGCAAATATTTTATGGGTAAAGACGCTATTACAAAATGGCTCAAGCATTGTAGCAATAAGAGAGTACGAACTGGGGCAGAAAATATAATTACAAAATTACCAGGTTCTAAACCCTGTGCTAAGGGTGCGAAAACTCCATTGGATTGCTGGCTATTGTTTTTTGACTCAATAATTCTTGATAGCATTACACATTGCACAAATATTACGGTCGCCAAAAAAGCTGTAGGCTATAAAGATAAACAATATTGTGGAAATACCAATGTAACTGAAATAAAGGCTTTATTTGTTATCTTGTACCTTGCTGGTGTATACAGAAATAGCCATCGAAATCTAAAGGACCTGTGGAGGACAAATGTAACAGGCGTCGATATATTTCGTACAGTAATGGCTTTCAATAGAGTTATGTTTTTGCTTCATTGTTTACGCTTTGACAACGTCGACAATCGTCAAGAACGCTTGGAAATAGATAAACTTGCAGCTGTTTGATAAGTTTGTTTCAAACTGCCAACAAACATATACTCCGGGTCAATATTTAACAATCGATGAAAAATTCGACGTCGCTGCTCTTTCCGCCAGTATATTCCTAATAAGCCAGCTAAATATGAAATAAAAATCCAGGCAATAGTGGATTCTCGTACATTTTATGTGCTTAACATGGAAATTTATGCAGGAACTCAGCCAGATGGGGTTTATCGATTAAGTAACAAACCTGTTGATATTGTCCAAGGATTGGTAGCGCCGATTTCTGGTAGTAATCGAAACATCACCTTCGACAACTGGTACACTTCCTATGAACTTGTAAGTACTTTACGTGAAAATCATAATTTAACGTCGGTAGGAACCCTTAGGAAAAACAAGCGAGAGATACCGATAATGCTGTTAGAAGTACCTAAAGCAGAGATAATCTAAAAGTTCAATGTTTGGATTCCAGAAACATATTACAATGGTATCCTATGTGCCAAAAAAGGGTAAAAATATGATTTTAGTTTCTTCTCTTCATCATGATTACAAGATCGATGAATCGACAGGGGATAAAAACCTACCAGAAATTGTGAGCTTTTACAATTTTACCAAGGGAGGCGTAGATGTCGTCGATGAATTGTCAGGAAGTTACAGTGTCGCTCGGAAATGCAGAAGATGGCCATTGAGAATATTTTTTTCTCTAATGGATACAGCAGGAATTAATAGTCAAGTCATTTACAGGGCTAACACTAACGACAATTTAAAAAAACGTCGAATTTTTTTAGAGGAGTTAGGTCTGGCTTTGGTAGAACCAACGATGCAACTTAGAAAAAATAATCCCCGACTGACCAGAGAACTTCGATCGAAAATAGGTTAGGTGAAATACAACCTCCTCCACCTAAAATACAAAGAACAGGACATGGTAGATGTCAGGAGTGCCCCAGAAACAAAGATAGAAAAACAAAATATTACTGTGAACAGTGCGAAACATTTTTGTGTTTAGAACACATGCATTTTTTATGTCAAAATTGCAGCCAATTGTCTGACGGCTAGTTTTAATATTTTTCTTCGGTCTTCCACACGAATTAAATTTGTTTTAGAGTGAATATTTTTGTTGCTAGTTTTACAGTTTTTTTTTTATTTTTAAGAATAATTTTTTTAGTTCCTAAATTTTTTGTACATGTGTGGTTTTTACGGAGCCCAATTTTTATATATTTTATTTTTTGAAAATATTATAATAAATTTATAATTCTTATGAATTTCGGGTATTTTTCTTTTAAGTCATAAGTATAAAAATAACGCTTATGCACAAAAATATCAATAAAAAATAAAGTCCCATCAGACCCCACCTGGTTGATGATGCAAAAAATTTTCACCTGGGTGATACCGGGTTAATAAATGTCCCGGGGTGGGTATTTGTTGGATGTAGTTTTTATATTTTGTGATAAATTTGAGTACGGAAGTTTCTTACCGAAATGGCCATCGGTTTGTTACTTTGTACTCGCCTTTTTCATGAGATAAACAGGCCAGGGGGTGGGAGGTCACAATTTATTTGATTAATATCTTTAAAAACTTTTATTGTTTCTTAATCAAAGGAAAAAATATTTTTACGATATTCATTTACTTGATGCAAAACTCGGTAAATTTGTGGAAACTGGAAACGTTTCTTTTTAATTTACTTCTTTTTGGTGCTCCTTAATTATAAAGTTCTTTAGCTTTATAAAAAAAGCAGATCGTAAATTTGAGTATTATTGCCCCCGCATCATTTGTATCAAACTTCAAACAAACTCGTGGTCAAAGGTCAAAGCTAAGATATCCCGGAAAAATTGAACCGTTAAAGTATATATACTGTCTATTTTGTTCAAAATATATAGGGGGGTCTTGGATAAATCATACATAATCACAATTATTTCTGTTCTTTAACTCATTCATACTGATACAAAACAATAAACTAATAGTCGTATTTTTTTGTTTCAGGAAAATATCGAGAAAAAATGGACAATTAACTGAGAAGGTTTTTCCATTTTCTCCAAGCGACGAAAAATAAAGGTGATGTCGGAAAATCCATTGCTGAACGTTGATACGAATGTCAGTGTTGTCGACAACACCTCTACGATTTATCCGGAATTGTCCGGACCAGACAATTTCACCGGATACGTCGATTTTTCCGATGCTCATGACTATTACATATTCGATAAAATATATATCAGAATTATATTCATATCGCTGTATACTTTGGTGTTCTGCTTGTGTTTTTTTGGTAAGTATTTACATTTTTTATTTGTTTAGAATTTTTCCATTAATTTAGAACATAAAACGGAACTTTTTGACTTATATAAAGGGGTACAAAAGCATAAGATTAATGGATCCAACGAAAACATTTCTTGATATTAACTGAAAGCTTTTTTCGATATAATTGTTTTTGAACTTTTTTTCCGGAGCTCATCCAATCCCATACCTTCTCTTCGTTAGTTTTTTTTCCAATTAAATCTTTTTTATTTGCTTTTCCCTTTGAAACGATTGGGTTGGGTCGGATTGTTACGTTTCATGAAATTTAATTTAGAGATGTAGTTTTTTTAATATAAATTTTAAAAAAATAGACCTCGCGCTTTCTTTTATGCAAAATGGTCGTTGGTTAAATTTTCTATGTTTGCCAGATAATAAAAAAGAGTAGTTTTTTAAAGTTAATAACTTCAAGTATATTTTCATATCCTAAAAATGAATTTGCTGCAGTTGCTATATTTCAGGTCCCCATTATAGGACCTAAGAGAATTTAAGTATCCATATTTGATAACCATAGCGAAGCTAGATATCTATTAAATATAAATGTTAAATTTTTGAAATACAACCTCAACAAAATACTATTCTTAGTATTCTGATTTAAAAAGTATAAAAATTTTGTTTATGTGGAAACTATGCGTATTCATGTCTTTGGGTCCAGCGACACTTTTGATAAGGTCAAGTTCTAAACTATCCGAAAGATTTAATTAAGGGTCAATTTACATAAGGGAAATTGGGTTTCTGAGAACATGAGATGATACCTAAGCCGAAATTCATTTAGTTTAATTTACATAATCATTCTGATAAAAATCTAATTCAGTATGAAACCATTTTTATATTCATAATTGTAAAAATTTTCTAATTAACAAGTTTATCGTTAGGACAAAGTAATAAACAATAATCCCATAAAATATGTTTCGGTCTCCTGTGATTATTCCATATCATAATCCCACATTCACGCACACTAAAGCGAACGAAATAATAGCAAAGAGTGGCAAATGGGTCCCCGATGACCAACTACTTCGATTTCAAGGTATAGAACATATTACGTGATGCTGTACACAAATTTATCCCAATAAGCCATTCGTTTTCCTTTCAATAAGCAATAACGAACTAGACGTATTCTCTTTCAAAAGTTTCCCTAAATCTGATCGTGGAAAATGCCAAACAAAAAAATGTAATCTTTATGCTTTTGATAGACGCTACGTGATGCGGCAAGAGAATCTATCAAAATAAGGAGGATTTGAAAAAAAAGGTGTAAATACGAGGGCCCAACCAAAAAGTATTTTGGCGGAATAGAGTTTTTGATTTTATAGAGATCATATAGTCAAGATTTGTATAAATATTTTTCTTTTTACCATAGGCATCATCATATAGACCTTACACTAGTCTTTATGTCTTTTTTGGTTTAGTTATTTTGTTTTTATTGTCGAATTTTTGTTTTTAGTGGACTGCATTTTAGATCATCATCCCGCCATTTATTTTAATTCCTGACTATGATTTGTACCACTGGGCTCTTTACAGTTTTGTAATTCATATCTCTTACTATCAATTGCTTTTTTTTACTCCTTTTGTCTATCGTTTTACACATACACCCGAAATCAGATATTCATGGTTCTTCTTCTCAAAACCATATGACTAGGAACATTACAATCTCAGTCCAAATGTATCAATATAGGGAATTCAAAGTGCTAGAGAGAAAGAGACTGCTAACATAATATGTAAAAAAGATATGGAGCGGCACTAGGATCAATCGGTCAACAAACGTCTTTTTCTCTCTATTTGCTTCTGTCATTTTCAAATTGGAAATAATGACTGTGAAGGTTATCACCTATTCTATTATTTTAGAACAAAGAATATATTATATTACATCGTTTTTAAAAATTATTAATCTTATCCTATTTATGAAGCATCTGTTACTGATCTTCTGTACTATGATAGTCACTAATTCTTATAATATTATATAATATGTGAGCAGTATCAATGATATTAGAGTATTACATTACCGTTTGTCCCATTGCGCATGATTTTTTCATCACTTATTTATGGTACAAAGGTCCTGCATACTGTTTGTCCAAGCAAAATTGGGTCTTGGATCAATAATAACGAAATTAGATAATAATAATAATAGTAATAAACTTTATTCAACTACAAGTACATTAAAACCTTAAAATATACACAATTTATAAAAAAAAATATGGAATAAAGTAGAACTTACGAGGTGTTTGACCACCTGTATGTGAGTAAAAATCTAATGTACAAAAAAATACATAAAATAAAACTTAAAATAGTAATAATACTAATAAAAGTATACTTAACACTTTAACTGCGGCTAACGTATATAAATGATTCCTAAAAACTATTTCGATATAAATTTTTATAAATTAAAAAATTTTTTACATATTTTATAATTTTTTTAAATTCCTGGCATTTTTGAATTGTTTAAAATTTTTCAAATTTTTATAATTTTTGAAATTGTCCTATAATTTTTTAATGTTTTTTTAAATTTTTGATAAATTTTTGAAATTTTCGATATATTTTTGTAGTTTTTGCACTGTGTAGCATTTTTATTTTTTTAAATGATTATTGCATTTTTGAAGCTAAACTTTTTTAAAATTGTTGAAGTTGAAATTTTAAAATTCTGGGAATTTTTGTAATTTTTATAATTTTCGAAACATTTGATAAATTTTCGATATATTTATGAAATTATCGATATATTTTTGGAGTTTTTGCATTTTTTTATATTTTATTTTTTGAAATCTTCAAAATTTTTGATATTATTTAAATGCTTATTATATTTTTGAAGCGCTTAAGCTTTTTTAAAATTGTTGAGTTGAAATTTTAAAATTCTGGGAATTTTTGTAATTTTCATTATTTTCGAAATATTTCATAAATTTTCAATACATTTTTGAAATTATCGATATATTTTTGGAATTTTTGCATTTTTTGATATTTTTATTTTTTGAAATTTTCAAAATTTTTGATGTTTTTAAATGCCTATTATATTTTTGAAGTGCCCAATTTTTTTTTAAATTGTTGAAGTTGAAATTTTAATATTCACGGAATATTTGTAATTTTCATAATTTTCGAAATATTTGATAAATTTTCGATATATTTATGAAATTATCGATATATTTTTGGAGTTTTTGCATTTTTTGATATTTTCATTTTTTGAAATTTTCAAAATTGTCGATGTTTTTTAAATGCTAAATATATTTTTGAAGCGCTTAAAATTGTTGAAGTTGAAATTTTAAAATTCTGGGAATTTTTGTAAATTTTTTGGATGCCCAATAATGGCCAAAACTGACGACAACCTGAATCGTGTGCGCGAAGGTGTTGATAATAATAATAATAATACTCGCCGTACATTTCACCCCCTTACAAGTGAACCCCAGAGCCAAAGGCTTGTGCGGGGAAGAGACGGCTATTATTATTATTTGCCATGGCGCTCCGGAGCGACTTACTGAGGATTGATGGCGCCGTTTGGCTATAAGTATAGGAAACACGGAAAACCTCACCACCATCTTCGGCACAGCGGCACAGTGACACAGGAGGTTTGAAAATCTAGGCTCCGCATTAAACATTAATTAAATTAATATTCAATGCGATTTACCTATTCCAGCCAAGTATCCAACACTGAAATTTTTAAATTAAAATTTCACTGCAAGATACGAGGCACGAACCCACGTTGGCTCTAGCATCTAAACAGCCATAAATGAATATGACCGATAGCCAACGATCTGTGCCACCGAGACCGATGGACGAACAGAAAGGACTTCCGAGTTTTGCTCTGTAAAGAATTGTTGCAAGTGAGTAAAAATGATTCGGTCTTTTTTCGGTCAAAGGTCCGAGTGACACAATGCAAAAAAACCGCGCATGAGCAAGTCTCGCATCAAAACAAAGCTCATTGTCTTCTTTGATGTCCAAGGAATCGACCGTTTCGAGTTTTTACTGCAACACTGCCTTTTACCTAGAAGTACTCAAGAAATTAAAACGCAGTATTGATAAAACTCCACCACGACAATGCTCCACCCACATGGCCGTTATCGTCGTTGACAACTTGGCCTGAAGCAGAACCACAGTATTCCCGCAGCCCCCTTACAGTCACGACCTAGCTTCCAGTGACTTTTTTTTGATTCCACGCATAAAAAAAGAGCTCAAAGGAAACCAATGGGAGTCCATGGAACTCATTCAAGCTCATGCTACAAGGTTTTTAAAAGTCATTCCGGTTGAGGACTTTAAGAGTGCCTTCCAGTCATGGCAGACGAGACTATGTGCAAAACTTTTATAATAAACCCTTTAGAGATAAAAACTGACCTGGAGCTGTCTATAAACCCTACTGTAATACTTAGCTGGGGATAATAGGCAACAAGGAAGCAGACCGAATTCGCTAGCCCTGAATGGGTGTGCAGTATTCTAAATTTCTCAGTACGATTATGGCTGACTGGATGGGCTGCTAAAGAATGTCAGTCATGCTAAAATCTCAATATCTCATATCTTGCTGGCTCAAAAAAAACTCAAGGTCAAAATATGTCCAAACTCACTTTCTAATCCAGATAGCACAAATACGTACTGAAAGCGTCCCACGGAAGTTTGCTCAAGACATTTGTATGTCCTGGGAACGTCCGATTTTGGTCCCATATTGTGCGTAGGATGTACCAGGGACGTCGGATGTTACTAATTCATACGTCTCCAGAATGCCTCAAAACAGATATTCTAAAGTCATCCTGACAATCTTTATAGAACCTGCTCCCATTTAATTAATTCAACCATGTTATAATATATGTATGATTATAAATACCCAAAAAATACAACAACAAGTAAATAGTAGTTTGTGCAACAAGTGGGCACGTGGACGAAGTTTGATCACGATGCCGTAGATGGAGTGCTCAATGGCGATATGGACAATCCACATGAGTTGAACAGTATATTTTTTCTACAATAAACTAAAGGAAAAACTAACAACTGTAAAAAAATAAAAAAATATATGACAGTCACAGTTACAGTTGAAACTTCTTGAATAGCGATATCGTCCACAGATGGGAGCACTGGCGGTATTCAATTTCATTTTTTGTATTCAAAATATAATAATATAACAATTTTTTTTAAATTTTGGATTCTGAATCCGCAACTACGTAAACGGGCCCTTGTTAGCGATTTTCATTATTAATATCTTGTCATCTTCCATACTCAAATTTACTGTGATTTAAGTATGTAAAATGTCAGGCCATTAGTTTATGAAACTGCCACCGGTCGCGCTTCTAAAATTTCTTATCCATAACTATTCTGTGTTTGACTTTTTGATTGATTTTCACAAATGTTCCGTCATTCTAGACTTTTAAAACGATTTCTTAAATATAATAAACAATACGCACAGAAACGATCAAATACAGTTAGAAAATTAATAAAAATCACCCAATTACAAATAACTGGCGTGCCAATTTTTTGCACGCAAAACCCCAATGATCATTTAGAAGATTTGGAAGTCATAACGCGAGCTCTGGAAGATGGACAAGAATCGGTTTTAAATTTAATGGTTCAGTTAAAAGAATTGTTACTAATAGCGAGTCAAGAATATCGTAGATGTATTATAAAACAAATAGAAATTATGAGAACGGTAACTTTACAAGGCCGGCCCTATCCAGATTCAAACGATAAGTTACCGCAATACAGAACTTTAGCTAGCGAATTAAAAAAACAAATAACGGATTATCACACTTTATTTAATACGGTAATTTGTATTGTTGGTAAGGAAAGCGCGTTTCATGCCAGGATTCGGGATGAAGATAGACAACAAATGAACGAACTGCAGAAATTGGTGGAAAAAGAGTTACAGGAAAATTTAAAATATGAAAAAAAGCTTGTGCAAGCTGCTACCGATAATATTTTGCACGATGTATTATTTAATACGGCTGATTGATGTAAATAAATGACGATAAATAAATATAATTGAAAATCTAATCATTTTATAACAATTATTACCCCGTGCTAGAGGGATGTTTGTTTTTCTTTTAAATTATCACAAATATTTATTGTTATTTAAATGTTTTGAGACGCCGCTGTTTGAATGTGTGAACGAACGATTCGGGGATGTTACAATTCGGATAATCTGTTGTTTTACGATTCGTAATTTGAAAGAGGGGTTTTATTATCGATAAATCTCATTTTCAGTTGTACTGTCGATTGATATTTCCAATAAAGTTACACCAGCCGGTCTTATTAAATGTTATAGCCGGTTAAAAAAACATGGTGATGGTGAAGGATCGAAATTAATGTATATTTGAAAACTACTAAAACAGATAGTAAATCGTTGTTTTCGTCAATTCAAAGACAATTAAATTAGATATTTTCGTATAAAACTTCCAACTTAAAACAAAGCTGTGGAGAAGGATCAAAATCGATGTTTATAGTTGTTCCATGTCGAATTGGATAAAACGGTGTTAAAATTATTTGATCTCTGTTGTTACACATAGGCAGAGGCATCTATTTTATAAATCTTGATAGGGAATTTCTGTTCGTCATAAAGTATTTATTCAGACTACGTTAGGATCACATTTTCTACTACATGATTAGTTGGTTCTCTTTTGAATAACGAGGTGCAAGTATGATCCGCCTTTTTCTCGAAGAACAACAGGTTCCGGATTTTATACCTTACAGTACCATTATCGTTCCCATTTGAGGTTATGTCAGTGGCATGATATGTTTATAGGAGTCCCATCCTCATCTTCACATTTTCTACGCATTGTATCATCAGATTTAAGACCGCAGCATCTTGAGTTCTTTTTTTTAGCAAATGTTTTTCGTATTTACCTGTTTCACCTGGCACAAGATACCACATGTAGGTTAAGATCCAGTTAGAGTTATCTCTAAGTTATTAGGTCTGCTTTCTTGTTTCCAAATCCTCCTTGCCCATGTATCTATTCAAGGGTAAAAGTATTATGTTCTGTCAGAGCACGGAGAGAGTGTTTTGCAGTCCCATATTAGTTTGGACTCAGCACAGGCATCTATTGCCAGTATCTCAAATGGTAAATACCCGAGCTGCAATAATATTTTGCATCATTGAATCATCTATATTTCTTTTTCCTGAATCGGGCGTGGGAAGTCCAACCTGCACTGGGACTCTAGGCCTATTGCGCCCCGCCAGTTTTCACATCAGTCCAGGACTCTTTACAAAGTCAAGAATTAATAGTCCTGATGTTAGCTTTCGCTATCTCTTCGGGTTCAGGACAGTGTTCCCAAGTGCCATTCCCTTTGTCTGTCCAGGTCCCAGAAATAACATAATACATGAAGAGGAGTTTCGTCCTCTTCCTCACTTTTTATACATAGGGAATCTTCCGATACACCTATGAGGTTCAGGTGTCTTCTGAGCACGCAGTGTCCTGTCAGGACACCTAGTGCGGTTTTGAGTTCCCGTCTTTTTAGGCATAGTAGCGGATTCTACAAGTGTTTTGGACTGTCTTGGTCCCGGAAGTTCTAACCAGTATTCCCTGTGTTTGTCCATTAATTGTTTTTCCAGCATAGTTTTGACTGTATTTCCACCCTTTGTATTGCTTTAAGGGATACTTGACTATCTGTGAGTATACGGATTCTCTGATTCTCTGATTTCGAAGATCCTCGCGCAACATCACGTTTAAACAAGCCTTAACGCAGTCATTTCCGCTTAAAAGACCGTTGCTATAGATCCCAGGTTTAGAATGCAAGTTCTCCCTGAGTTCATATGATAGAATCCAGCACCTGTGCTGTCGTCTGTTTTAGATCCGTCCGTACCAGACTGAATGATTTTTTCTGACCTCACTCTTTCTGTCCCTCTCATGTATGGTTACTATGAAAGGTTTCTCAAAGTTGTGACTGATAGGCATTCTGTCCGATGGCATAGTTAGCACCGGATTTTCTCTTAGTTTTTTTGCGATCATGGAATGATAACCTTTCCTTGAAAGTTCCCATCCCATGCCGTTTATATCCAGCCTGTACGTTGCTGCCAGTGAATCTTTTTCCACTACTAGATGTAGCGGAGGAAGCCCCAGCAGAACTAACATAGCCGCAGTTGGCGTTGTTCTAAACGCCTCTGTAATCAGAATGCATGCTACTCTCTGTAGCTTGCCCAGCTGCCTATCTACTTTAGCGCTGTTCTCTTTGTGCC
Organism: Neocrepidodera transversa; assembly: GCA_963243735.1. Classification (NCBI taxonomy): domain Eukaryota; kingdom Metazoa; phylum Arthropoda; class Insecta; order Coleoptera; family Chrysomelidae; genus Neocrepidodera; species Neocrepidodera transversa. The sequence continues at coordinate 9,112,611 of OY725353.1, read as the reverse complement.
ATCATATTACGAAGGCGTAGGTCACGGCAGGTCTCACAACCCTGGTATAGAGCCAATGCGCCATTCCGTGGTTGAGTCCCCACTTAGACTCCATTTTTCTGGTATGTGATACTAAAAGGTTCCATAAAGTCATGGATAATTGATATTCGATCTGATGACATTATCAACTCTGGATTTTGTTTAAATTTTTCCAATATGGTGTCCTATTCCAGAAAGTTCCCATCCCAATCCATATCGCAACCATAGTCTCTTTTTTCATTACTGCATGTAATACAGTAGCTGCATTGCTACAGTGGTCGTACATATAAACAATGCTATTATTATTGAGCAGGCCAATCATTGCACTTTGTCCAATTTTCAACTAGCAGTTTCGTATTTTGGCTAGATAGAAAGTCACGTTGTGGAACCTGATAACGAAAGTATAAAGCCAGTGCATCATACTTGCTTTGAGCTTCCATGCTTTTCTACCATCGTTCTTCAGGCCCACAGCGATTTTATAACATTTTCTGTTGTTTTTTCTATACGGTTGCAGAAGTTTGTCATCAAGAGTGATTCTTTTATGTGTTGGCTCAACACTTAAATCTTCATTCCTTTGAAAAGTTCCTCTTTTTGTGCCGAAAAGGATAATTAATAATGGTTCTATGACTTAGCAAGGTTAGTTCTACGTCTAGGAATGCTTTTAGTGGTATTTTCCGTGCAGACTTCCAGCTTTTTCTTCCTGGCTGTTCTGTAAAACTGCCGGGATTGTCCATGAGGTCCGGCAATTTAGTATGGTTAGATTAGGTTCAGGCCCTACTTTTAGGAAACTATGAGTAGTTCTAAAGTATCCTTCTCCTTGTTCGTTTTTTAGAGATCAGTGTTTTCAGCTGAAAGCGATCACCTACATTATTTCCAAAAAAAATGGTATTATTTTTTAACAATTTTCTACCTCCCTTTCAGTTTGAAGCAATTTTAAATTTATTACATAATAAAAGTTGTAGTTGTCTGTTAATAAGTTAATTGACTTGAAGATCGGTAATCGAGAATGCGCATATTATATAGCACTCTGCTACAATTAGGATTTTCCAAAATCATGGGTGAAAACTTGGGAATTCGGGAAAAAGTTTAATACAAAAGTTGTAGGGAATTTTATGCTCTACACGTTTCCACTAGAATATTTTGCTCTGAAGCCCATTTTTTGCCTTCAAATTAAAAAAAAATGGAAAATCAGAAAAACGTTAAATATAAAAGTTAACGAAAATTTGTTGCTCTACAACTTTGCATTGTAAAATTTTCCACTAAAGTGCATTGTTTGTCCTCAAAAATTGAAAAACTGCGGAATACCTACATGCCTATTTTTTGCGCGCCCTCTAGTGGCGCAATTATTGGAAATTCTGGAAAAAGTTTGATATAAAAATTGTAGGAAATTTTATGCTCTAAAACTTTTCACTAGAACATTTTGCACTAAAGTGTATTGTTTGTCCTTAAAATTAAAAAAAAAAGACAAAAAATCTTTCATGTGTCTTCAATCAATGTCTGTCTAGAGGACGTTCTACTATACCAATTTAAAGCAAAAACTAATGGTTGAATTCCAGGCACACGCCGACCTTCGATACCAAATTTCAGCTTGTTTGGTCAAACGGTTCGGCAGTTATCGTGAAAGATTACACACAGACACACAGACAGACCATACGCTGGAAATGGTTTTTATCTTCTTGGAGGCCCTCAAAATGGATGTTTTCATCGATATCTCGATATTTTTTTGCTCGATCACTATACTTTCCCTTTGATGGGAACGGGAAGGTAAAATAACAAAAACTTACCCTATAAAAAGAGGAGAAAAAAATGAATCTTCAGTAAGCGACAAAAACGATATAAAAGTCAATTATTTTGACTGAAGGAGGCACAGAAGGAGAATTATTAACATGGGAAGGACATTTTATAATGATACCGAGGGATATGACGCGCGAGGAAATAAGAAGGGGATCTCAAACGAGTCTGAAATGAAAATATATTGAGTAGAAGAATAATGAAAATACAGGGTCGCACAAAAAAAACGTAACACTGTGCTTTAGTACACGGTCCAAGTTTCTATATCATGGTATAATTATTTTTGATTAGCTCACCTAGAGTCTATAACTTTTGAGTTTAGCATCCCTTATTTTTAAAAACAACAGTGCAGTTCTTAACAGGTATCCTTGCTCTGATGTTAGATTACTGTTGAGGTTGTCTACTGGTACAATAACCACCTCAATGGTTTGTACTTTTTGAAGATAAGAACACGATGCCACTGCTTTGGTCTGATTTGCTTCCACACGTAAAGTGGTACCGTATGCAGGCTTTAAACCCTTTTATTGCGTGCTGGTGTCGGATCAGTTTATTTTTATGCCAACAAGCTCATCCTTGCTTGCGAGACAAGGCTTTGACTAAGGTGCTGGGACACGCCTTCGGTTAGGTAACATTCACTAGTCTGGCAAAATTAGGTCCTATCGTCATCCCCACATCTGGTGATGCGGAATATGTGGCGCCATCCTAGTTTTTTTATTTAGAGGTCCCACTGGTCTCTGTATTTTCTATTTACACCCATTTTTTCTACTTCTTATCTGAATACAGTTCCCACGAATAGGAAGGAAAGAAATTTTCATTCCTGACTGAGTCGGAGCCTGTTAGCGTACACCATGGATTGAGGGAGCCGATCTACTGTGATTGTGTTAGCAAAAGCTTTGAGAGTATTTTAGTTTTCTCAGTCTACTATCATTAGGCAAGACATTTCAGCCATTCTTCTATTCGCCACCTGGAGACGCACCCAGTTAAGGCTCAACGCATATATATTATAATCACTTTTTCATTGATTTATTTTAATGTAACGATTTTATTTACTTAAACTTAGCTTTTGATTAAAACCATTGTATAAATATCTACTCTGTGTTTTTACGTTTCAAAGAGTATCTTGTTTTGGACCAACCCGGAAAATTTTTCCACATTTTTTTATTTTCTGATTTTTACAGCATTTCTTTTCCTCGTGCGTTTATTCAAGTAAATCTTTATTTTTAAATTCCCAACCGTCTTTCACTGTTTGTTTAGTTACCCTTAAACGATTTACAAAAAGCCATTATAAAAGAGTACAACTCAAAAACCTCCTATTGTGCGTGTGTTATATCCATTAAAAAAGATTTAGCCCCACGCCTGCTTAGCTGCTATATTTCTGACATGCCCGTAACGAGATCCAGAAAGTTTGGATTTTTTATGGATAAAAATAGCAGTCAGAGGAAAATCAATGGAAGAGAAACTGATGAAACTAATAGATTACTTAAATATTCTATGATTACTAAAGACTACAATCCAGTGTCCCTTAAACAACATTATATTAATACTGTCTAAATCGAGAAATAATATCATATATAAATTTCATATATAATAGTGTGGTAAAAAAGAGAATATAAAGTCAATATCACCACCCTGTAGATAAAAGGGTCAAATGGGATTTGATATTTCAACGCCTCACCGATACCTTTTTTCCACTACTCATCCCGGCTACAAATCAACGAAAAAAAAAGAACCAGCAAACATTTGTCGGATGTCGTGCGTCAATTTTTTTTATTGCCATCACAATGATGAATATTCCCACTCTTTTGGAGATTAATCGATGTCCTTAGCTTGTTTTAACAAATTAATACATAAAGATCCTAACAAAATACCACAAATCTGAACATAAGTAAAATTAAATTCAACTATCGTTAGTATAGGATTAACCATGGTTGCTTTACTGAGAATCTTGCTAGGATTATATTTCCCTAAATATCGCAACATTAAGGAGCTTTGTGTTAAATGTATAAATGATTCATCATCCATATTTTCCAAAATGTCATTTTAGAATTACTGAGTCAAGAGCAAGAAAAAAAATTAGAAGTTTTATAGGATTCAAGTTAAAATTCGCGTATTAAAAAAAGAACAATACTTTCCTCTTTGTACAACTTTATTTGGAATTGTAATCTCCGGTTGTTAAAACCCTTTCATGTACATTTTTTATTCAAATTAAAAAGCAAGAATTTTAACTTTGTTTTATATATACAATTTAAAACGTTTTAACCCTTTAACTGCGGACAAAAATTCGCAATGGGGATGAAAATTTTTTGAAAAATATATGTTGCGTTAATTTAAATAATATACCATTAAACATAATTCTTTTAAGTATTAAAAATTAACAAAAATAATTAAATTTTAAGAAATTTAAGATTTAGAAAATTTCAAAAATATGTCTAAAAATTCGAACATTTAAATAATAAAAATGAAAATGTCTGGAAATCCAAAAATTTCGATAATCAATAGTAAATTTTAAGAATGTTAAAAAAATTAAAAAAATTTTTTTAAGAAATTCAAGAAAAATGTTAAAAATAAATAAAAATATCAAAAATATATCAATAATTTCAAAAACATCGAAAATTTAAAAAACATTTCAAAAAACATTTAAAATTATTGTTAGAAATTTTTAAAAATTGATTTTAATAAAACGCGAATTTTAAAAAACAATCAAGAATTTAAAATTTTTAAAAAATTGTAAAATACGTAAAAATATGTAATGCTTTGAAAAACTGCAAAATAAAAATTATAAAACGTCATAAATTTTAAGAATGTTAAAAAATTTTAAAATTTTTTTAAGAACTTCAAAAAAAATGTTAAAAATATCAAAGATATATCAAAAATTTCAATAACATATCGAAAATTTCAAAAACATCAAAAATTTAAAAAAAAATTAAAAATTTGTGTTAGAAATTTTCAAAAATTAATTTTAATAAAACTCGAAATTTAAAAAAATCAAGAATTTTAAATTTTTAAAAAATTATAAAATACCTAAAAATATGTAATGCTTTGAAAAATTGCAAAATAAAAATTACAAAACTTCATAAATTTTAAGAAATTCAAAAAAAATGATAAAAAAATCAAAGATATAACCAAAATTTCAAAAACATATCGAAAATTTCAAAAACATCAAAAATTTCAAAAAAACATTAAAATTATTGTTATAAATTTTCAAAAATTGATTTTAATAAATCTCGAAATTTAAAAATATTCAAGAATTTTCAATTTTTAAAAAATTGTAAAATATGTAATGCTTTGAAAATTGCAAATTAAAAATTACAAAACTTCATATAAAAATTTCCAAAACATTTCAAAATTTTCAAAAAACATTAAAAATTATTGTTAGAAATTTTCAAAAATTGATTTTAATAAAAGGCGAATTTTTAAAAAAAAATTAAGAATCTTAAATTTTTAAAAAATTATAAAATACTTAAAAATATGTAATGCTTTGAAAAATTGCAAAATAAAAATTACAAAACTTCATAAATTTTAAGATTGTTAAAAAAATAAAAAAAAAATTTTTAACAAATTCAAAAAACATGTTAAAAATAAATTATGCCTTTTATTACTGATTTATTATGTCCCCTTCTTTTTCGCTATTTATCGTTCTATTTACTATTTGTCCTCCTTTTTTTCTCAATTATGTCCTCTATTTCAGTCAATTTTCCCCCATTTTTTCGAATAATGTTTTTTTTTAAATAATGTAATTATTTTCATAATTATGCCTTTTATTACTGATTTATTATGTCCCCCTTCTGTTTCGATATTTATCGTTCTATTTGTCCTTTTTTTCTGAATTATTTTCTCTATTTCAGTCATTGTCCCCTCATTTTTTCTAATAAAGTCGTTTTTTAAATAATGTCCTTTTTTAATAATTTCCTCTTTTTAGTAATATTTCTTCTTCTTTTGTCTATTTTTTTAGCAATTGACCCCACTTTTTTCTCCATTATGTCCTTTTTCAGAATTTTTTTCATGTCCCCCATTTTTCGCTTATTATGTTCATGTTTTTAGCAATTGTTCTTTTTTTTTCTCAATTGTGTCTTTTTTTAGGGAGTTTTTGAGGCCACCCTTTTCCTAATAATTTCCTGTTTTTTTTATTATTTTCATTCTTTTTTGTCATCTTTCGTATTCCCCCATTTTTATACTTGTCTTTTTTTTTAATAATTAGAACCCCCTTTTTTTAAGCTGTTTTTTTATATTTTTTTCCTAATTTTGTCCTTTTGTTAGTCATCTTTCGTATTTCCTTTTCTTCTAGTTATGCTCTTTTTTAGTAATTTTTTTTAATTATGTCCATTTTTTAGTACTTTTTCGTGTCCCCCCATTTTTTATCATAATTATACTGTTTTGCTTTTCAATATTTTCCTTCTTTTATTCTACATATCTATTTTTTTTTAGTAATTTTCTTTTTCCCTTTTTTTCTTAATTATGCTGTTTTTTTTTTTATTCTCGCCCCTTTTTTCCCTATTCTATGATAACTTTTTCAATATGTATTTCCCCTCTCTTTTCCCGTTTAAGTTTTTTTTCATGTCTCTGTCTCCTCTCCGCCTCTCTTTCCCTTTTCCTTTTTTCTTCTTTTTTTTATACTTTTCACCCTTTTCTTTTTCGCATATTTTTTACTATACCCTCACCTGCTACTTCACTTCCACCTGCTACTCTACCTTAATGTGATAATCTACCCCCACCTGCTACTCTACCCCCACCTGCTACACTACCCCTACCTGTTACTCTACGTCTACTACTCTACCCTCACCTCTAGCAAAGTTACTCTACCTCGAGTTTAATTCTTAAAGGATTACTCCCAAAATACCTTTTTTCAGTTTTTTCCCCAAATATACATAACTTTATATCCGTGACTTAAACATATTAATATTTGCTAGTTGAAGGCTTCCAAATTATTTATATGTAAAAATAATACGGAAATCTGAAATCTCATGATCGGTATTTACGCCATACAATTAACAGCCTTTATCGCTTCTTCCATTTAGTCTTAAAAGTCCTACATAAGTTCCCATCTGAATGTGAAAGATTATTTTCTTATTCATTAAAACTGAGGTTAAAGCTGACGTTGATAATCCTCTCGTGTTGGATTTAACAGATTTATTTAATAATTTTTTTATTTATTTATGTTAGTTAAGACTTTCATCTGTTTTAGATTTGTTTAGGCCTATATATAAATCAAACTTTATACTTTTATGGGATTATCAATCAATATTTAATCGATTTAAAATGTTATCCAAGTAATTTTGAACTTTTTCATATTTCTATTTTTTTCAATGACATTTATATAATGTGATTTAAATATTTCATGTATTATTGTTATCCTTCTTCTGAGAAAAGTTTTGAACTGATTCGATTTACGGAAAATTAATGTATGTTTACCGCAGCGTGGTTTACAAAATATACGTCATGTCTTTCTCTTCGCCTCGATGTATATTTCATCATAAGAATATTTGTTTAGGGGTGTCGGTTTTCGTAATCTCGTTTTGGGAACTCACACACCGCACACCAGACGAAAGTTATTTTTCATTTAAATTAAATCCCACGTTTGAGATATGAGATATGAAATGGACAAATATCACGAGTAGAATAGCAAAATTTTTATTTTATCGTTCAGTATTTTATTATTAATTCATTAACATCTGACGCACATATTGATCATTCTTTTCTATAAGTGAGGCGTAACTTCATTTGTCAGTTCGTTGATTGACAGATACAAATATTTATGTATGCATATGATGAGATCAAAACGAGTATGTAATTATCTCTGTCTGAAATTAAGCAAACATACTGCACATTGAAGAACTAATTAAAACGGCTATATTTGACGTCAGTATTTTTGAAGTGAATGTGGGATTTTCAAATTTACCATTAATTATTGTTTGTCAATTTTATTCTGAATAAAGAGATATTTACAAGGACTTACTTTTTTTCTTAATTAAATGGTGTCATATTTTTTTAATACATAACAAAATGAGCTCCTGGTCTCTAACTTCCTACAATCATAAAATTAATAATACACAGGCCGACAAAAAAAATGTTTTTAAACGAATTGGGTGATTTTTTGCTTTTTTCCTCTTTGTTTTATTTTTTCTTCCCCCTTCATTCCCTCCACATTTTTCCCTCTCCTTATTTTCCCCAAATTGACCGCGTGACTACGAAACAGCGTTGTGAGTTAAACATGTATTATGTTTTTATATGTCTGTGTCCTGTCGGTATTTGGGTTGTTTTCCATGCAATGGAAGGTAGGTAAGAATCTTTTAAAGACACTTCACGCTAGGTCTATGCATGAGATAGTACAGGACTCTCCCCTGATCTCTTAGCAAGCATAGTGAGGTTCATACCTGCTAAACCCTCATCGGTTATTTGTCCTGGTGTTGTTCTGTTCCTTGTATCCTATTGTAGGAGAAGTTTATTCCTTTTCAGGGATACTTGGTAGAACGTAGAGCTGGAGAGGAAAAAATATTAGGAATAACCAAGATATTTGTCTATGCCCAATTGGCACTATCACTATTGTAAAAAAGTTATGAATTTACAAAGGTTTTTAATTCCCTAATCTCCGTTCTTACACCTTTTACTTAATAATAATAATTAATATAATTAGTTTCTCCATAATACTTGTTACAATTAGTGTACTATTAAATCTTCGCGCCCGGCAATAGACCGTAAATAGCTAAAATCAAAATGCACTGTGAAAGCGAAAATGTAAATAAACACCGCGACCTTCCGTCGAACATATGGACCCGGGAGATGAAGCCGTTACGAACGGACTTCGTCCCACGACACGTACCCAACCAATCCCATGGTATAGCACGGCTTGCGATTCATTAGGCAGTTCGATTAGAGACTAGAACAACTAACAACTATCCTGCTTGGATAGACAATTGATAGCACCGATCGACGACAGTGCCGTGCCCTACCAAACAAGGATTTTTCGCAGCAGATACTCCGGAACGCAGTCCAGGAGGGCAAATAAAGTCTGCCTCACCGGTGGACGCGGGATAGGTCGAGACCATAACGATCACTGAAGCTACCCGAGCAAGTGGCCTTGACACTATAAACGGAAGGTGGCGAACGAGGCAATCCGAGACCTGAACCAAAGCGCCAAAAGTGACACGTAACGATCGAAGTACGTTACACTATCACTACCTAACCTGGAGCAGATATGATGATGTTTGTTTTTTCCAAGTGCCAAGTGCGCCTGTAAAGACTATCCCTCTGAGGATAACACCCCAACAAGCGTCTAGCACCTGAAATTCAACTTTGATTTTGATTTTAAGTTGACCATATTGATTTCATTAAAAGAAGTCTTGACTGTCTAAATGTAACCTGTGTATTTAAAAAAAATATTAAAAACAAATATTTATTTTATTAAAAGAAGTCTTGACTATCTAAATCTAGCCTGTGTATTAAAAAAAAATTGAATCTAACCTGTGTATTAAAAAAAACAAATATTTATTTTATTAAAAGAATTCTTGACTATCTAAATCTAGCCTGTGTATTTAAAAAAAAAAATTGAAAAATATTTCGTCGGGATTCAATCCAGGAACTTTTACGTGCAAAGCATACACCTTACCACTGTACCACACCCCGTATACCGATAGTTAATCAAACTTTCAAGTTAACGTAAAATAACAAGGTTTTCATGACGCAAACGTTAGAATCAAAATCAAAGTGAAATTTCAGGAGCTAGACGTTTCTAACACCCCAAAAAAGTCGTCGCGAAATAGACAAAAATAAGCGGTAAATCGGTTAACTTTAAAGATAAAGTGAAAAACATTTAAAAGAGTCAGATATAAAAACACATAGAAATATTTACCACAAACATTAGGATCAATAAGAAAAATTAACAATAAAGTCAAGAGAAGCAAGACCGTTTAAAAATACTGCAAACCCAGTTAATCAAAGAAAATTGAGAGAAAAGAAAAATACTGCAAACCCAGTTATTCAAAGAAAATTGAGAGAAATGTGTTAGATCTGACAAACACATGAAACAACAAAGTTAAGAGATGAATCTTAGAAAGCATCTTAAGTTTGGAGAAGACAAATACCAAACACCAGAGGAAACAAAAGGATGGGAAATATATAATATAAGCGACAAAGTCCTGACTGATTGACTGACTGACTGGCTGAGACAGGATCATCGCACAGCAAATTCTACTTAAGCCAGAGACTTGAAATTTTGAGAGTATGCTCTGTTCATAATACAGACAATCACTAAGAAAGGATTTTGTGAAATTTTGATTTTAAGGAGTAGAAAAGGGCGAAAAATGGTGGCTTACATAGAATAACTATCTATATATACACGAGGGTATAAAAGAATAGAGACTGCTATGTCTTCGGTATTATTATATTGTCTCATTTGATTTTTTAGGAAAAATAGAAAAAAAGTGAATAATAGAGAAAAATATGGGAAAATAGTGAAAAACATGGAAATTAGGAAAAAATAAGGAAAACAGTGAAAATCAGACAAAAAATAGGATAAAGTAGGATAAAATAGGAAAAAATAGGGATAAACAGTGAAAATACGGAAATTAAAGAAAAATGGGGAAACATATGGGAAAATGGTGGAAATAGGGACAAATAAGGAAAAATAGGGAAAAAAGGAAATAGAAAACAAAAAGGAAAATAGGAAAAAATAGAGAATAATGGGGACACATACGGACAAATAGCGGAAAACAGCAAAAATAGGAGACAACTGGAAATAGATGAGAAATTGAGGATACCCAAACAAAAAAAAATCGTACAAATGGTAGTAAAAGTGTAGGGGAACACATCAGGGGCACATTTCTACCGACCGTATTTGACGAAAGTGAGGAGAAAGAAAGTCAGAATCGGGAAATTAATCCAGAGGAATTTTATACGCCCCAATATATAAACATGGAATATGAAAGTAGGGTGAAAAGTAAGACCCATATAAATTAGACTGAAATTAACGAAATGGGGGAGAAAGAAGACGAAACATAAAATCAGAAGCGATAAAACATTCAAAACAACAACCCAGCTCCAAAAATTATGATTCAACAAATTCCAACAAATTTCACGAAAGTGGGGAGAAAGATTTTGAAATCAAGCTAACTGCCAGTAGATAGAACGTTCATTAACTTTAACGGTTCTGTAACTAATGACACTGACGTTTAAGTTGTGACAAAATTGTAAGAAGTCAACTTGTAAACTTTTATTCTAAACGTCATTGCCTTTACTTACTGAATCTTTAAAGTTAATGGACGTTCTATCTACTGACAGTAAGTCTGGTATAAGAAATGGAATAAGGAAGAAAAAAGAGACAGCCCAATAAAGAGAGGCGGCCATAGAAGCCAAGCATAAACGATTAATTAAAGATTACGACAAAATCACGGTTCTGGAAAATAAGGAGAAACCCCAAGAAATATAAAAAACAAACGAACCAATAAATGTACGTACTGAAAAAAATCATTATAATATAAATCAAACTGAGGTTATTTATTTGGAGAAAAAAATTAAAAAAAAATTGTTTACCATACAAATCAGGTATAGATTTAGATAAAAATATTGAAAAAAAAAATATTAAAAGATACCTAACATTGACAGGTGAGTTGATATATTGGATTATAGGTCAGTAGTTTTTCGCAAAGCGAGTTTGATGGTGTCATAAAAATCTTCTCTTTAGCCACTAAAAACCCAAATTACTGGAGGATAATAAACATTTAAATTTTTAGTTTGTCTTATGAAAATCTGTCTTAATACTTTAATTTAAGAAATCATAAATTATTTTTATATACCAATAAATATGCGTAAGAAGACAGGAAATGATCAAACCTGAAACTACTAAGAAGGATTGCACTGAAGCTACGTCCCGTGATGAGGAAAAAACGAAGAAAAGAAAGCGATAACAAAAAACCCAAATAATACACCAAAAAACCAGGGGAATACCCCCAAGAGCAATTTACACTTAATAAAAGAAGGAGAAGGGATACGAAAACACCCCTAAACAATATGGAGATCATTGATGTAAATACGACAGAATATAATACAGAAAGAAAATAACAACAGACAGGGTTTAATACCTAAAAAAAAAACAAATAAATTTTACAAACTTATTCAAAGGAAAACGATGGCAAAAATAAATATAAGCCATTAACAGACGAATCCGGTGACATTACAGTCCACTGAAATATATATTATCTACTTTTGCTATAGTCCAAGACTTTGACGATCTTAAATTGTCATATTTTACAAATATCTTGAAAACTATTATTATTTCATTAGACCTCTGCGCGTACTTATTTCCATGTTTAAAATAATAAATTATTAAACTGCAACGTAAAAGCGACAGCTTATGGAAAACTGTACAGTTTCTGTTGCAATTAACGGCAATCCTCGTGCAACTTCGCCCGTTAAGCGATCTGGTTTCCTACGGCTTAAGCTTTAATGCGTCATTACTTCAAATTGCATTTACCCCAAATGTAAACTGGGAAATTACTCGAGCTTTGGAAAATTACAGGAGTGAAAAATATTAAAAAGAGTTAATCCTACAATATACAATTATATTACACCACTGAAGTAGAGATAGTTTGTTTAACCATCCTCTGCCGTTACGTCATACATTGTCCAACTTGATCTCTCAATCATGAAATGGATGAGATGGAATTGTGACGTCATTAACGTATTTCTTAACTAATGTCAATGTTATTTATTACTTTTGACAGTTCAGTTATTTTTTCATTGTCTAAATGCATTCCCGGTATAATGAGAAAGAGCAAAGTTTAATTTGAAGTTGATTAATTACTTCTCAAGAGAAAGAGATGCTGGAATACAGATTTTACCGGTAAGTGCAGTCTACAACGTTTGGGTTCACATCAAAACTATTATCGTGTTATACATTTTTAATATATATTATATAATTCGCCATTTAATCAAGTTCAGGGACGTTAAACATCCCCTAGCTAGAAATTTTAAACAAATTGTTAAAAAATATGGAACGCATAAAGCAAAATACAATTTTTGAAAACAATCCTTAACATATGTCATTAGATATATTTTAATTTTGAGGTTAAGTGTAAAATAGCAATCAAATAATATATGACAAACAGCAGAATACGTCACCGATTATGACGTAACGGAAAGGGTGGTTAAACAAACTTTAGTCAAAGTCTCTTTGACAAGTGTGTTTCGTCGAATTGTTGTCAAAGAGTTTTCATAATTTTTATACGTTTAAAATTGATGTGATGAATATGGTTTTGGTGTATGGGATTGTTGGAGAAAATTATCATCTATATACAGGGTGGTAAAAGTACCTTCATTGATAAATGACCCACCCTGTATAATTTGATTCTTATGTTGTGTTTTTTTTTGTTTCAGGAAATCTTCTAGTGATTCTAGTGGTAACATTAAGCAGAAGATTTCGATCAATAACAAACTTCTTCCTTGCTAATTTAGCAGTGGCGGACTTTTTCGTTGCGATATTCTGCGTTTATCAAAATCTAGTAATTTATATCATCGAAAGGTAAGTCAATTAAAAAGTATTTTGTTAGGTAAAAAAGAATGCTATAAAAAACCAGTTATATAATCTGAGGAATTTTTTGATTAATAGCAGTTATATTTTATCGCGGCGATAACAAGTTTGTACAAGTTGAATCGACTTCTGACTCTTTTTTATTTCGTTTTGATAGATTATAGTGATAATGGAGAGAATGGCGCGGTTATAATAATATTTAGTGCCCTCTAAGTCTGAACAAGAACCATCTCGAAATGTTTTATCTTTAATAATTTTATAACTCCTGTCGCGACCACATTCACACTTATGTTTTTATTCTTTTTTTTATTTACGTTTTAACATCTTTTTTTGTCATAAGATACAATTCAATAAATCTGTTATTGAGAACCAAAATATTGATATTGATAGGTGAAATGTCAGACAAAAAATCTTATAATAAAATCGATTAAAAGAAAATAATTAATATTTGTTATCATTAAATAATGTGGATATGTCATTAATAAAGGTTGAAAGGCGCCAAAATATTCTTGTAATTATTTAAATTCTGAAAAATAAATAAAGGACTGTCTACTACAGTAAGTGTCATTTAAGAAGAAATAAAACCGCGTAATATTGGGTAGAGTATGACTAATTTCGGGATCTGCGCAATCTTTTAGTAGTTGGCAGTAGATAGATATGTATTGGGAATTCCAAGTGTTAGAGAGAGAGGTATAGGAAATTCAAGCGTGTTAGAAAGAAAGAGCGCTACGTTTTTCAACGCTCAGTACTTTGAACCGGTAAAAAACGTTCGAAACGCCACATTTTCTAACTTTTACAACGCTTTTTCTCGAATCAAAAAACAGATAGTGAAAAAACGTTCGAAACGTCACATTTTACAACGTTTCAGCGTTTTTAACGTTTTGAATTTTTTTTTCGAAAAATACGTCAAACGATGCCATATTTCATCGATTTTGACGTGTTATTTTTACATGTTTCATTACGGGAAATACCAGTATTTGATGCCAAAATGTGAATTTTCTCACAACAAAAGTAAACGTTAAAAAACGTTGAGAATGTCTTAAAATGTGACGTTTCGAATGTTTTTTAACGTTCTGTATTTTAAAGCGTTAAAAAACGTTCGAAACGTCATATTTTACAACGTTCTCAACACTTTTTTAGAATCATAAAACAGAACGTGAAAAAAGGTTCGAAACGTTACATTTTACGACGTTTTCAAGTGGTGGGTGTGAAGTCATAGCGCTCTCTCTTTCTGACACGCTGAATTTCCTATAAGTCTCTCTCTAACACATTGGTCGGAACCTTGTAAACTGTCTACTGTACGCGTTTGCTGTACCTCACTAAGGCCTACATTTCCTGTTAACTTAGCTCTATACTGAGAACGCCTAATTTATGTGCAACAGAAACTGTTTTCTGTTCAATTACATCTGCATAAATTTCAAGGTTCCTTTCTTCTAAGCAGAACTCAGTACAGTTTTGAAATTTGACGATCTCAAGGCATATCCGAAATCTTTAGGTCGTAACTGATCTCGACCAGGTACAAAACTGTATTACCAGTTCTTGACTGTGGATGTGTAATCAAATCTTCCAGTTTGTACTTAAATATCTTAAGCACTATGCCCGAAATGGACAAGAGAACAGGGGTAAGCGGAAAAATAAAAATCTTCTACAATTCAGTTGCTGGTACATGATAGACAGTCAGCATTTGGATAATTGGTTTGCTAATGACGATAATAGTGCTCTAAATTGGAGGCTTATAGAGGCAGCAGATGAATCTAGTGATTTGTTGAGATGTTGTTTTAAACCACATCACATCAAAGCCTATGGGTTCTAATGTTTCCTCTCAATGGCAAGAGAGATTACTGCGGGCAAAGAGACAAATGCTAAAGTTTTGAAGTCTGCCCATTAGGTCTCGTGTTGTCCTTAGCTCAATAATGTTTTCGTTTTTTGCTCGAATTTTGGTCTTTATAACTGGTAATGTTCCTCACTTTTCTCCTTCGCAGTGGTCTTGTAGGTTCATCTAAGCATTTCTTCGTTAACTCATCTTTTCCTACAACGAACACGTTCAGAATATCATATTTGACTGTCACTTTCTTACCATCAGCTAAACAGTACAAATTTGTGTCTTTCAGCAAATATTGAACAAAAGTATCCATAGCAAAATTAAATGTCTGGAATATGTTCTCTAAATCCTTATGGAATAAACTCACTTTTGCTTTAGGTGCTTTATAGCTAAAACTTTTCCATACAGGTATCTACCTTTTATGCTTTTCGATCTAGTAGCTGGTTAACGACTGGTTACTCCTTGGCTTTGATGGAAAGGAAGTTATTCCAGTTTGTCTACTGGTTGTCTGGCGAAGCTGTTGGATAAAAGGCCTCTTTGTAGTTGTTTCTTCAGACCGGGATGGGTTATTTCTATGTTCAACAGTCTGCGGTAATACAAGCAAGCAAAAAAATGTCAACGTTTTTCGCAAACTTTTTAGGTTTTTCCTTATTTTGGTCTATTTTTCCCTAATTTCTCCATTTTTCCTACTTCATTCTATTTTTCCTGTTTTTCATTATTTTTCCTGTTTTTCCCTATTTGTCCGTATTTGTACCTCTTTTTATCTAATTGCCTATTTTTACTATCCTTCCTTATTTTCCCTTATTTTTCACTATTCTCCCAAATGTTTCCCTATGTTTCCAAATTTTTCTCTAATTATCTCTAATTTACTTATTTTCTCTATATTTTTCTGATTTTTTTCATATTTTCGCCGTTTATTCCTTATTTTGCCCTATTTTTTTCCTATTTTTCCCAATTTGTTACAATTATTTATATTTTTTCCCCATTTATTTCTGTTATTTTCTAGTTTTTCCTATTTTCCATTTTTCTATTATGTTCGGCTATTTTTAACTATTTGCCACTATTTTCTCGATTTTCTCTTTTTTTTTTCCCTTTTCCCCCGTTTTTCAATGTTTTTTTTTTCTATATTTTATTCCCAATTTTCCCTATTTTTTACTATTTTTACCAAATTTTCCTATTTTCCTGTTTTGCACTATTTTTTCATAACTTCTCGTGTTTTTCACAAATTTTTGCTATATTCATCATTTTTCCTATTGTCCCCTATTTTTGACTATTTTCCCAGTTTCCTATTTTCTAGTATTTTCTAAGTTATTCTGTAGTTTTTCCATATTTTCCCCCATTTTTCAATATTCTTTTTCTAATTTTTATCCCAATTTTCCCCATTTTTCACTATTTTTACGAAATTTTCCTATTTTCCTGTTTTGCACTATTTTTTCCTAACTTCTCCTATTTTTCCCAAATTTTCCCTATATTCCTCATTTTTTTCCCTATTTTCCCCAATTTTTGACTATTTTTCGAAGTTTCCTATTTTCTATTTATATTTATTTTATTATGAAACGTGATTCGCTTAAATAATAAGTTTGAAAATATTTAAACAAGAGCTGTGGTAGCTGCGTGGCATGGTGCCCGCTAGTGGTGCAGTGGGTCCGGGGATCGAATCCCACATCTCCTTCTAATAGTTTTTTATTTTTTTTAAACAGGTTGGATTTTTAAGAGTAATTTTAATAAAATTAATATTTTTTTAATTACACAGGCTAGCTTTGGACAGTCAAAACTTCTAATAAAATAAATATAAATTATTGTTTAATATTTTTTTCACTCAGTCGTGAAGTCGTGTGCCGTCCTGGATTGACCGGCTCGTGAATTTACGAATTTTGAACATTTTTCCCAATGTATTAAGCGGCAGAAACTTCAACTGTCACTAAAATTTTGATCATCTCTACATCAGGAACCTTCGCTCTGTATTAGTTTGTCTTCTGTGACATTAGGGTTAGCAGGAAAGTCCAAACTAAAACTCAGTTTCTTTCTCACTGGTTCTAGTTCTGTATTTGGTACTTTAAGACTACTCTTTTTTGGGATTTCTTTGTAGGTGATACTGATATTTTTGGTGCTTAAATGAATTGGTGCAATTGGTAGTTTCACGACTGTAGATCTTGTTTGAACAGTAACAGCTTGTATCTGATATGATATAAATTTACTATCACTAGAATACTGCCCCACATCTGCTCCTAAACATAAGGTCTGTTCCAGCACGGTGTTTTGAATGGATGAGTATGCGCAGTGGGAACGCAGCGTTTTAGCGACAATTATTTTCAATACACGTAAATATTCTGTGTTTCAAACTTAAACCAAACATGTTCACCTGTTTCCCAATGACAGGATATTTAAAAATATATTAAAATTAATCGAGATTAAAATGCGACGTTCATACTGCGCAAACTCATCCAGTTCAAAACAGCCTGCTGGTACAGACCTATACCTCGCGATTGCTCGGTTCTATCCAAAAGAAAAATCTGATTCATTTTTACAGATACTTTCATGATAGGTATTCGGGCGATATTTGTGTCAATATACACATAATTTTTCGTTTTATTACTACCATAATTTAGAGTTTATTTTTTTTAAATTTATCACTTTCAATTACTCAGATATAAATAAAGTTTTGTATCCAAATACGTTAACTTTTCGATCAAATAACACTCGCTGAATATCAAAGTCCGAATCTAATAAAAAGAAACATATATGGAGAAACTTTTCAACACTTCGAATATAAATTTCTTATATTAAAAGTTTACTGATGTGACGGCATGAATGGTAAATTTCAATACCGAAACTATTTCAAAGTCAATACGAATAAAAGAAAGTATTTGTTTCGGTTCTGTATGAAATATTTAAACACGTTTTGGCAATTTTCAACAAATATTCTCTTTTGTCAGAGCAGCCTTAGCTCAAAGAACACTCTGAACTTAATAAAGGAACTAACAGGATTTGGCTTTGTGACATCCGTGTACGAGAAACATTTGATCAAAAGAACTAATTAATTGGTATTCCTTTGTCTCTTTTTATCTCGTTTATTAGAGCTCTTGTGAACGATTTATAACCGCGTCTGTCTATGAGATTTATAGTTAAAAAATTCCCGGTGTAATCCATCTAGTTTGTTTTACCAAACAAAATATAATTACTTAAGAGTGATTTATGGCATATTTTTATGAACTTTGTAAATGTTTTATTCATCAGATTTTATGTTTGCTAATTTTTAGTAATTTTGAATATATTAGATATTAATACACGCATCTATAATTAAACAATCGAGTTTTTTTGAGTTTTGCAACTTTTGCATTTTTATTAATAAAAATTTTATTAACCAACATTCAAGTTAATTTACAAATTCCTGTCTGGTAGTTTAACTGGACCGATTGACTACAAACTTGGGTCAAGGTGGAGGTAGTGGAGCTAAATCAACTTATGCCCGTCTAACTTTTAAGTAGTTCTTCAGTTTTGTGTTTCGAAGGCTCTTTAATGAATATTTTCCCGTAGAGCATGAGAGTGGCTTTATTCCATCTCTCTCTCTTTGTTTTCGTTTGACTCAGTCCTGTTTACATTCCCGTATGACAAATTTTGTGATTCCGAGTGCGGGTTCTGGGTCCACATGAAGTTGAGGAACCGTTTCTGGTTAGTTAATCAACTTTTTCGTTGCTCTTAATGCAACAGTGTCCTGGAACCCACGTCAAAGTTATTTTGTTGTATTCTGAAAGAACACTAAGTTCTTCTAGATATTCCCATACCAATATTGATGTCACTTTTGGGTTTATAAGAACCTTTAGTGACGCTTGGCTGTCCGTGCTTATTTTGATCCGTGCGTTGCCCATTTACCTCTTATTAGTTTCTCTCGTTCAAGTATTGATTTCATTTCAAGAATGTTACCACCCACTATTTCCTTTAGCTTGTCATTATTCTATCTATTGCTTGTGTTTTGCAGCTTTAAAAATCCCATTCTTGCCTCCCCATGATTGTTATGCCAATCTGGGGAAGGTTCAGCAGAGCTTCCAGGGCTGCTGTTGGTGTTGTTTTCATAGCCACCGTTATGCTGAAGCAGACAAGTCTTTGTACCTTGCTAAACTCAGCCGCGGATATTTTTTGGATTATCTTTGTCCACCACAGTGTTGTTTTTCCATGTGCTCATCTGGCTGCTATTGGTGTCACCTCCGCTTTCTTATTTACTTTTGCCAGTTGTTGGTTCCAGGTAAATTTTTAGTGTAAAATAACTCCGAGATGTTTGACCTCTTTTTTTCCGGAATCTGGCGTGAGACGTCCCACTTGCACTAAGGCTCTTGGCCTATTGTGCCCCGAAAGTTTTTACATCAGTCCAGTACCCTTGACAAAGTCAAGAATAGTCCTGATGTTAGCTTTCGCTATCTCTTCTGGTTCAGTATGCTGTACCCCAAAGTGCAATTCCCTTTCCCTGTTTAGGTCCCAGCAATAGCATAATACATGAAGAGGAGTTTCGTCCTCTTCCTGACATTTCCTACATAGGGAATCTTCCGATACACCTATGAGGTTCAGGTGTCTTCTGAGCCCGCAGTTTCCCGTCAGGACACCTAGTGCGGTTTTGAGTTCCCGTCTTTTTAGGCATAGTAGCGGATTGTCTCTGCTCTTGGGTGGTCCTTCTATAAGTGTTTTGGACTGTCTTAGTCCCGGAAGTTCCAACCAGTATTCCCTGTGTTTGCCCCTTAATTATTTTTCCAGCATACCCTTTACTTGTTGGTAAGAAATACCACATGTGGGTTGCGGTCCAATTAAAGATTTTTCGGCTCCTTTACCAGCCAGGCGGTCTGCCTCTTCTTTTCTTCTATGCCCTCATGCCCGGGCACCCATTCAAAAGTTATCTTGTTGTGTTCTGCCAGGGTATTTAGGTTTTTATTTCAGTCCAATACTAGTTTTTACTGTATTTCCACCCTTTGTATTGCTTTAAGGGATGCTTGACTATCTGTGAGTATACGGATTCTCTTATTTCTAAAATCCTCGCGCAACATCACGTTTAAACAAGCATTTATCGCAAGAATGCAAGTTCTTCCTGAGTTCATATGATAGAATCCAGCCTATGCTGTTTTCTGCTTTGGAGCCGTCCGTATACCAGATGAAAGGTTTCACAAAGTTGTGACTGACAGGCATTCTGTCCGATGTCATAGTTAACACTGGATTTTCTCTTAGTTTTTCGCCATTCCACTTGGACCCCACCATCCTCTTGCAGACCCTATCTATATGGCTAGAGAACGTTAATTTGTTATCCAGGATAACTCCCAAATATTTAACTTATTTTGACAGATTTAGTTGTTTTCCCCGCATGGATAGTCTCTTTATATTCAGGTTTCTTCTCCTTGTAGAGGCAACAACTGCTGTTTTCGCCGGATTCGTGGATAATCCCTCTTTCCGACATCATCTTTCTACAATGTTGAGTGACCGTTGCATCCTATCAGATGCAACGGCATGAAATTTTCCATTTATAATGATACATACGTCTTCAAAAATGCTTGTCGTAGATATTTTTTCTCTCTCTCTAGCTCTCTAAGAAGGTCACCAACCACCAGGCACCACATCAGTGGGGAGAGTACTCCCCATTGAGGGCACCCCTTGGTGGAACGATTTCCCTTCTTACGTTGTAGAGAAACATTCCTGTGCTGAAGCATGAAGTCTACCCTTCGCGTAATGCTCTGAGCGGCTCCTTGCCTCCGCATTGCTCCCACTATGGATTTATATGAAGCCGAGTCAAAGACCCCTTCTATGTCTAGAAATGCCGCTAGGGCGATTTCTTGACAGTCCAATGCTTGTTCCGCCTTGAGCGCCAGAACCACTAACTTCCTTCTTCAGGTAAAAGGTGCTATGGTTAATTTGCTAAATTGTTGGTGAGAACAAATACATGAGTTAAAGAAAGAAGAACTGCAAGCAAGCGACAGAATAAAAAATAAGAAGAGCCGAGTCAGATAGGGTACCACCAGATATAGTAAAAACGTTAGTTAAGAACCACACTTATATAGGACTGGTGAGTTTTCCAAAGAGTAGAAAGCAGCGCGACTGATGCTTTTAGAAAAAGGAAAAGCGTGAGAAAAAAACCACCCCATCTGCGTCTTGAACTATTACTATATAGGTAGATTAAATAGAAAAATTGTAAGAACAGGAGATCTAACATGGTTTCGAAAAGATAGGGCAACTATAAGTGCCATAAAAATACGTAGTGTAAAATCCTTTTAACTTTGCTACCTGAGACAAGCTGAGCAGAAGAGTAACCTGAGAATCAATTACCTAAAGAATAAGTCGGTAATGCCAGGGAAACAAAGCAAAAATTTAGGTAAAATGTATTCCTCAGGGACCAGTAATTGGACCAACCATCTAAAAAATATAGTTAGACGAGTTCCTGAGTCTACCAAGTGCCAATGAGATCCAAATGGTGGGGTATACCGATGATCCAAGAAAAGATGTCAGAATACTGAATAGCAGGAAGAAAATTAAAATCATAAAAGTGGAATTAAGATAAACAGGAATAACAAACTAGGAGGAATTAAAATATCTATGCATCAGTTTCGACAGAAACATGACAATGAGGTACCATGTAAATGAAGCGGTGGAAAAGGGGACAAAACATCACTAGGTTAATGCCCAAATAATCCTCTATGGGGAAAGTATATGGAAATCCGTAAAAATCACATAGACGAGCTAACCTGAGCTGAGAATAGTGCCTACAGATTAACGTTGACGAAAACACTAATGGATTTAGCTCTAACACCTTCTTGACTAAGAGATGTCTCAGAAAGAACTACTCAAGTGGTAGGAAATGTATGGGAGTGTGATAAAGGAACCGTGGATGGATTGTAATGGAACTTAATAAAACTTATCATGAGAAGAATACATTTACCAGGCCAATTATTTTACTTAAGCCAATATTTGGAATTTCGTGACAACCTTTCTTAATTTACTAATGTCTAATATCATCAACGTAATATTTGGTAAATTTCTAATTATAATTTGTAGATTAATATTTTTATTAATTTGTACCACTTGGTCCAAGTTGTACCCAGAAAAGTAGTTATGAATGTTGCTGACACACCCTTCTAAGTGGGAAATTAAATCCAATAGTGGGTTCTCACTGCACAGGATGGCCCAATAAGTACCCTGGTGCAATTGTTAGTTTCCTAAGACTGATCGTTGGCTAACGTGGCACCAGTAAGAAACAGAACGAGTCTCCATCATCGCAGGTCTCTCTAGACAAAAACAGCCTATCTCAGATGAAAGGGGGCAGTTCGGTCTCTGTGGTGTTGAGAGGTCTCTTATGATAAGGAAAGAGAGGATTTCGAGGTTTACACCTTACGTTAAATTTTTTTTTTTAAGCAAAAGGAGCTTCGTTTCAACCGGGTATCCCACGGCACCTCTAGTCTTCGTTTTTCTATTTTATGTAATTTTTATATGATTTTGGTATGATCGGCCTCGTATAGCAATTATTTTATATTTCGTAACATCTGAGCCTTTTCTAGCGTCTATCAATCACGACTCGGATTCAAATTCCCCACACAAGCAATTTTCCGTTTTATAAATTTAAAACAGTACATATTTCTATAAACTCTATATATTAGCTAATATTTCAATGTAATAGCTAGGCGATATTTTCTACAGAGAAATATTTATACCTGCTGTTGCGGTGTTGCATTGAAATCCGTTCTGGAGTTATCTTTAAATCCAGACGTTACTTCTGGCATGTAAATGAACGTAGGAAAGGCGTTTTATTTGCAACTTCACCTCGAACCTAACCCACTATAAATTCTAAGTGAACGAACAGACAGAAAAAGTACAGCTTGCCGGATTGTTTCCGGTTTATTAGACGGGACGTACGTGTGCATTGCAGCGAATATTTTCAACCGCACACAGAGATGGAAAATTGTAATGTTTTTCTATTTTGTCCTCGCTCTCGCTAAAAATTACTGTATACGTGTCGAGAATATTTATTTTTTATTAATTTAATTAAATCAAAACTAAACAAAATATTCCATCTAGTTTATATTGACGGTTTATCCCGACCATTATTCATGTTTTTTCACAAATCCTTATTTGAGAAACATTTTCCTGAAATGTGAAAAATCGCCTACATCATCGCAATACATAAATCTGAGCAATCCAAAGAGCCAACACTGGTGGCTGGTGATGATGCCTCAAAAAATGATGTATTCACTTGGAATATGATTGATAGTAAGGTGAAATCACAACTCATTTTTCCAATAAGTCCCTTTTGAACGAAAGCAAATGTCAGTTCCTGTAAATGTTGGTTTAAACTAGAAAGTATTAACACATTAAAAGGATTTGTAGAAAAGGGACAGACAGCGCAACATTTCACTTATTTATATGGTAAATATTAAAAATGGAGACTACTACAATAAGATTCAAAATTTTGAACATTTATTATTTTTTGAAAAAAACTACTTTTGATATACTATTATCACGTCGTGATGGGTCAGTTTAGTTTTTCGGGGGTTTTGTAGCTCAGATTTTTATCTGACTACACCACGACGAGCTCTAGCTCGCCTCGTTGTATTTCGAGTAGCTCGGACTCCTTCAGGATCGGAATAAAGTCCGCTCGACCCAAAATACAACCTGGAGAGGCTTATATTTAATCACTGTACGCTAATTACTGCTTGTTTGAACACGAAATAAAATTACTATATAAAAAATATACATTTATTTACACTTACATAGGACAAACTTTTATATTGTACGCAAATTAATTAACAAAAGAAAACCTAACGAAGTTGAATAGTGAAATACCCAAAATTATTAAAGAGAAAAAAAGGTTTATTCTTACCACATTATTCACCAGAATCGCTAGGGCACGTTCAAAAATTCTTTTTAAATTTTTAATATTTACTTTAATATTTATTTGGTACTATGTATATTTCAATAAAAATTATTTTTTAAAACGTATTTGTCTGGAGCTCTTAGCTCGCCTCTTCGCTGTTGCCCTGGACTTTTCTGAATGAATCTTTTTTATCAGAATCGTCAACTTTACAACTTCATTGCTATGGTCTGCAAAATTTCTGAGTTAATTCAACTGCGATTTTCTACCTTCAATAAATTGCAAAATCAGCTGAACTAAAATTAGTTAATATAACTTACAAGAAGTATGGATATACAATTATGAAATATTAAATAAAAATTGTTTATAGTTACTTTTAATGTAAATTACTTTATTGCTAAATTTGATATTAAAATTAAACATGATATTAGAATTAAATATGGAACTTGGAAATATTTTATCATTTAGAATATTTTATTATTTCGAATTTGTGGTACTATACATATCAGTTTAACCCTTTTTAATGTCTGAAGCAGCTTTCGCCCTTAAGCAACACCGCTAATGCAGCTATCAATCCCCCACTCTACACCGTTTTTAAAATAGCTAGGACGCGACGGTCGATCAAGAATCAATATGGCCAGCTAACGTTTTGAAGCTAATTGCGTCGACCATACCAAGCAAGCCAGATCGTAGTCCAAGAGAGCTTCCGTCATCGCCTACCAAATCAGATTATATATTGATTGATGAATATAAATTTTGCAGAATTGTGTTGTTTGCGATTTTGGTTATGCGCAAAATCGTGTAATTATTATATTAATACATGAAGATTTGCACTAAGTCATACATGAAGATTTGCACTAAGTCTGACATCTCGATAAGGCGCGTGCTCGAATCTTTCCAGCTCCGATTGTAAATAAAATTTGGTTTGGAAGAGAAAGTCGGATCTCTCAGGAGTCATAGTTTAATGTACCATGTACAGAAACCTTGTGACAATATTAATTTTCTTCCGCTTTACAATCTCTAAGTCGTGTTGAACGCAGTTCTGCAGGATTTAAGCAGAGCAGCCAATGTTCCTTTAAAGGTACTTGTTCGATGATTTTCGCTGCAGCTGCAGACGACAGAGACGTGTGCCAAGCAACCGAAACCAGAGCAGGAGACACTCAGAGGACTTGTTCGTAACATGTGATAGATTAGTGCTTTTTTACATTGCTCAAGGGCAATAACAGACCTATATAAATCGACAGCTGCCACAACAGTTGTCCTGACGCACTTGTGCTACCAAGTAGCAGCATGTCTCTGCAGCAACCATCTAACAAGTACCTTAAGAGTGCATGGACGTTATTTTTTTCCTTACAGCTCAACCCTCGTGTTGTCGGTGTTGCGCAGGTCCAATAATCGGACTTTCATCCTTTGAGATACTTGACCACAATAGAGAAAAAATGTATTTTTTCGTGGTTGTTCGCGTCGGCGCTGATAAAAGTGATTTAATAATAAATGTGATTTAAGCTCAATTGTTTTTATTATGGGTTCGTTTCACGAATATAATTTGAAATATATCGAAAAGTACAATATTAAGTAAAAAAAAAATTTGGACGCCAGTCTAATTGATTTTTTTGATGTATTTAGAAACAATTGACAAAAAAATTATGATATATTTCAAAATCCGTTCTTTCTTTCTTTTTGTCGGTTTAAGGAAATTAAACTCAAGTTAAATGTTATATTTATTTTATTATAGAAAAAAATTTAGTTAATAAACCTTCAGAGACTTTTTCTTTTATTTGTAGGGAAAATTTAGCTTAGCTTGGTTTTGTCTTTGTCTTCAAGTTTCTTGCAAAAATTTCCTGGATCCGGCAGTAAGCAGGTTCTGATCCAGTAAGAAAAGAAAATTCATTCGAATAGACTCGTTCCAAGGAAAAACTTGTTTCAAAAGGACTCGTTCAAAAAAAAACGAACAGTCCAAAAACAACCTTAAAAGATCAAATTATGAAATATAAAATAATCAAAGTGAATTAAATTTTAAGACAATTTTTAAAAATAAACTAAAAATAGATTTTCTTTTTCTAATTGAGACTGAAAGATTACCACATAAATAATTTTTCTTATTAGAAAAGATATGAACTTTTAAATAAAAGTTAATACGTCGAAATAAATAATATTGATAACAGAGGACATAAGTGAAAATATAATATAATAAAAACTTACCCTATATATCAAGTGTAAGAAAAGAAATTTCCAATAGACACAGACAAAATAAAAGTCAATTGGTCTGGCTGAAGAGGCAAGGAGAGAGAATTGTTAACATGGGAAAGACATTTTATAGTCATACCAAGAGAAGAGAGAGATTTGAGAAGGGACACAATGCGAGTAAATTAAAAAGTGATATCAATCGAGTCTGAAATTAAGATATACTGAGCAGAGGAATAATGAAAATACAGTGTGGCACAGGAAAAACACGTAACATGCTTGCAAATATTGATCGACGACTACCATTACGTGCAGCATGATGGCCTCAGTTTTTGTTTTTCTGCAATTTAAGAATTGAAAACTTTGGTGGTGCATTACGAGGATCCTTTGCAAACTTAATTGTCCAGTGGCGTTAAATGCAATAATGTAAAATCAGATACTTGTTTTGTTTTCAATACTACCTTAACGTTTTTCGCATGTTTTAGTGTTATCAAATGCTTTTCAAATCTCCCGCTCCTATAAATATTAGATTCAAAACAACAACTTATCCTTTAAAACACCTGGAATAGAATTCCATTTATCAAATAAAATATTTCAAATTATCCAAATTTCGTTAACAGACCGGCGCGGAAGTAAAATATCGGACTTGTGCTATGTTTTTTGTAGGGCATAAAAATATAATTACTATGTGTTTTTTTTTGTTTTGTTTCAGTTGGATGTTGGATGACTTCCTTTGCAAGATGTACATGTTCATCCAATCATTGAGTAACACAGCCAGTATTTTCATTCTAGTCGTTATTTGTACAGAAAGATACTTTGCCATTATCTACCCTATAACTTGCAAGCAGATACTAACACCTTGTCGATTGAAGGTAAGTTAATTTATATATAATTTTTTGAAGTGTTAAATCTATGTACTAACATAAAAATCTTTTTAAACAACACGAAAACTTTCTCGGCCACAAAGAGAAATAGGGAAAATGTGTGTGTGTATAATTGGATTGACATCTAAGTGGCTTTTCTTGTAAAGCTCTTTGCCGGAGTTTCTCACGCTACCAGGAATATTAATACTACATTCATCATGAGAAGTGAACATGTCTAGAAGAAATTGAATTAATTACAAAACTAAAATTTTGTTACGAACATCTCGGAATAGAGAGATAAAATTGTTGCTTTAAATCTGCAGGTATCTAGTATATGCTAGAACATTTTAATTGAAATAGCAAACTTTCGCGTTTATATAACACAAAATTGAACTAAGTAATAATATAATAATAATGTTTATTTTATAGCTCTATGTAATATATTATAAAATTTAGTAAGTTTGATTTAATTATATAAACATGTTGAAACAAGAGGGTTATTTAAGAGATAAAGTAAATAAAACACCAATGCTGGGGTTATTTCCTCTTAAAAGAGTTCTCAAAATGATATAAATTTATCATAACTCGCGACCATAAATTAAACTTCATAATCGTTTATTGGAATGAATCTCCGTCGTTTCGCGACAATGATTTTTGCGTGGACAAAAGACTGGGTAACTCGAATTGCACAATGAATTATCTACCAGATCGAATTGATAAAATTCTTCTCAAGGAAGGTGTATCGCACAGTATTTTCCTTCTCCAAGGCCTTATTGCACCATTGTACCAATAAGCTTAGAATAGTTAAGTTTACTTAAAATTAAAACCAGCCTTTACTTTTATTCGGGTTGCACCATTTCAGGCTTCTAGATTCTAGAATTTTTCGGTTTTTTGGATTGGACATCCTGAAATTTTGTCAAAAATTAACATAACCCTAGTTTGCCCTAGTCCTAGACTCTAGTTTGTTTTCAGGTTTTTCGGTATTTAGTTTTTCGTTGTAATAAAAAGGTTAAATCTGTTAATTATACGGCCCGTGAAAAGGAGACATTGATTGCTATTGTAGCAAAAGTTAAAAATGTTTTAGAAAATAAATGCACTGATGGGCCATCGGTAGAGGAAAAAATTAAAAGTTGGAAAAACATAAAACTTGAATTCAATTCCAACTGCTCAGATCATCCCTACAGAAATTGGGAATTTTTCAGCTCTTTCTCCAAGGTTTCCACACGGCTTAACACTGTTGGCTTTGTAAGGCGAAACCTCTCGAAAAAAATTTTATTATCCTGTTCCTGATAATTTTTTCTTATATTATGCCGCCTAGAAATCCCTTATTCCAAAAAACCTAGA
Organism: Neocrepidodera transversa; assembly: GCA_963243735.1. Lineage (NCBI taxonomy): Eukaryota > Metazoa > Arthropoda > Insecta > Coleoptera > Chrysomelidae > Neocrepidodera > Neocrepidodera transversa. Next base: position 9,084,232 of record OY725353.1, on the reverse strand, counting down.
ATTTTCAGATGGTCTTCCATCTCAGGAAACTCCAAGAAGTAATTTCCGTGTAAAACATAAATTATATAAAAAAATCAAAGTTATGTTCAGTTAAAAAAATCAACAAAACCGAGATATCTCTGGGCTTAGGTAAAGCCAAGTTTAGATCTGCAGTTGATTTAAGCTCAGTTTTACCTTAAGTAAACTTAATATTTGATTGGTGACATCGACCCCAAAAGATTTGTTCCAGAAATTCTATGGACTGTTTACAAATGTAGTTCAGGTCATTGTTGGTAACTTTCAACCAGGCACATAAGCAATGTGACTCTCCCTCGTTTTTTAGCAGTTGTCAGTTGTCATTCATTCAATATAACCAAAAAAATGTAGCACATGTATTGAAATCATTTCGTTTAATAAATATCATTAGAAAAAGTAACCAAGTATATTTCCAAATTCAAGAAATAAAGTCACAACAACAAGATTCTGACTTTTGTTTTTTGGTTTATCGAAAGTGAGAAAGAAGTTTTATGAGTCTAAAGAAAACTTGCAAAATTGTGAACTATTTCAATGTCCTAAGTGGTTGAATCTTCTGAAGACACTTCACACTAAGCTCTATGCGTGAGGTAGTGCCGCACTCACCCCTGATCGCTCTGCAAGCAGAGTCAGGGGCATACCTGCTAAACCCTTCTCGGTAATTTGTCCTTTTTTGGTTGTATTTCCTTGTACCCTGCTGTAGGAGAAAAATTGTCCTTTTCAGGGATATAGTGAGAGCTGTTGAACTGAAATAGAAATTATTAATTTAAGATATTCATGGTATTAGTGATATTGATATTGATAGTTACGAGCCTCCCAGGTTGGGAGGCTCTTAGCGGTGGTAGACCTTCGGCGTCGGTGGTGGTCGGTCGGGTTATTTAATGCTTAGAGGAGCGTCCTAGGAGCTCGTCCGGGAGATCTATGCTTCACTAAGGATACTGAGGTTGGATTTGGTGAATTTCTGCTTTGGTTTCCGGTTCGTCTGTTCCTGTCAACTGTCCATTTGGTCCTTAGAGTTTCTTGGGCGTGAGTATTAGTGCTCTCCAGTCTTCTTCCGACGTATCCTCTTTAGAACTTTTAGAATGTGGAAATAATTGGAAATAATAGAAGGGATATAAGTATGTTCATATATTTGATTGGATGGGAAGCGCCAGGGAAGGTAGGCCATCTTTCTAAGGATCCTCCTCTCAGTTGTCGTGACGGCATGCAGGAGTCAAGGCCCAATGTATGATTTTGTAAGTGTATAGCAATGTCCTTGGATTACACCTACCAAATCGTCCACCGAGGGCACCGTGGAGGGAGGTCCGTCTCCTAACTCTATCTAGAGTTATTTGGACTTCAGTTCCAAAATTGAGTGTACGCGTGAAGCATACTCCCAAGTAGGTTACTTCATGTAGAATAAAATGAGTTGGGTCTTTTGGGGATTCAGGGTAACCATCCATTTGCTAAACCATCGGGCGAATCGATTAATAAATTGTTGGGTTTTGGTATTAAGAGCTCTGGTAGAAGGAGCGGAAGCTGAGATTTGAGTATCGCCAACGTAGAGTTGGATGTCTAGAATATTCAGAAATTTATAATAAAAACAACTAAGAATAATAAGTTGCATCCCAAAAAGTAAAATTTTACCTGAACGAAAAAAGGCAACCGTCGACTTGCATCCGTAATCCAAAAAGGTCTGTTCATTAATAATCGCCTATCATGGTCAAAGGCTGGTCAAATTTTATAGCAATGTTGCCCATATATTATTTGAATTGTAAAAATTTTTATAAAAATTTAAACATACATCTGTATGAGATTTGAAAAATGTCATCATATTGTCTTACGCTATATTTTAATAAAAAAAAAACAAGGTATTCTCTTAAATAAAATAAATTCTCAATAAAGTTTTGAAATTGAAATTAAAAAAAAAAACAAATATTAAAGAGTGAAATAAACATTGGGACAACAATAATAATAATTGATTGTTGTTTCAATTATAAATAATTTTTTGGTAATTTTATAATAGTAGTTTTAATACTAAAATTATGGGCATTTCTTGTTATTAATAAATTAAATATGTTAAGGAAAATAATGAAATAATAATATTAATGAATAAAAAAAATTAAATGGACAAACAATAATTACATAATTGAATAATGTTTAAATTAAATTAATATATTATTCACTATATTATTATAAAACTGTATTAGTCGCAGTTTCGGAAATAAAATTTAGTATCAATTACGATATCATAATAAACATGACAACAATGCCCGCTTTTATTTAATTATCCACCAGTTTTAGACACAATATTAAATTTGTTGACGGGATGCAACTCAGCGGTTGCACGGATGCAAGTCAGCGGTCAAAAGTTTGGTCTGCTCAAGTGGGATGCAACTCACTGGTCCCCGTAACCAATTAGCTATTAATAATCATTAAAGCAATTGAAAAATAAACATAATTTAAAATAATTTAAAAGGTATTAAAAGAGATTTAAAAGTGGCGGATTGTTAAGATCCTCATTCAATTCAAAGTTATAAACTCTTGAAATATCGGAAAATATAATGGGACACTCGGTATTGCAAAGAAAGATTTCGGTAAGAACATGCCTTGATCTTCCGGTTCAGAATTACCAATAGGTAAGAGGAAGAGCTGAAAAAAATAATATGACAACTTGACAATTCTGGTGTGATACCAGAAAATTCCGGCTTGTCAGATTCTCGACCAAAAATATTGAGTCGAGATCTAGAATTGTTGGCTTCTAATTAGGAAACTGGAAAACTCGATCCATTTCCCGGAATTTTTGGCAGTTTTCGAGCTATCGACAGCTTTTTGACAGTTGTTATGTTATTGTATATGAACAATTGGAATGGGGATTGCATTTTTTCGTTACTGATCTACCTAAAAATTAGTTTTTTTGTCTTAAGTTTTTCTCTTACTGTTTCTCCAATTTTTTGGATTAAATTGATTTAAAATATTCTAGAATTTTCAATGACTTTTTGCCAAAACTAAAGCAGGTAATAAAAACAGACCGCGCCGGATCCCTTAACTGGTTTTTATTTATTTATAAACCTCGTTTTATAGTTGAAAATATGGAAAAACGAGAATATGCTAAAGCTTATCCACTTTAGGAAAATGAAAATTTATGGTCGAACGTTTACTTTTATGAGAAATGTGGTGTAATCTATAACTATATGATTCGCATATTGTGCGATCAATGCGTCCTAATACGAAAAACCTTCCATGCATGAAACATGATAATATATCGATTTTTCATTCGCTTGCTTTTCGTCTACTATTGGAATAGGTATTTTGAACAAAAAAATGAATATTAAAAATTAGAATATTTTAAATCAAAAAAATTGGAGAAACAGAAGAAAGAATAAGAGAAAAACTAAAGACAAAAAAATTGTTCATACACAATATCATGTCTACTGCAGCAAAACTGTCAAAATTCCAGGAAATGGATCAAGTTTTCCAGTTTCCGGACCAAAAGCCAGAAATTAGATCTCGAATCAATATTTTTAGTCAACAATCTGTCAAGTGCTGCATAAGTGTTTAAGTACCTAAAATGAACAGAGTTTTCCAGATTTAAGGTTTAGCAGTCATTCGGAATTTTCTGGTATGAGAGCAAAATTGTCATGTTGTCATCCCGTTATTTTTTTTCAGTGCTTAAAGTAACTTATTGTCGCGATACAGAGAAAGATGGTTTTGTTTCAAATGTGTGGTAGAATAATCCCGAGCAGAAAATTATGTTTATCACATTTTGAACATTTTGAAATGAAAGGTTGTCTGATGAGATCAAAATTGCATTTTTTTATATTCTCATCTAGAGAATTCGGGACATTATAGTCGAACGATTTCATCAAGACAATAAAAAAATATGGAGAGACCCTACCAGATTACTGCTGGTCATTGAAAATGGAGGATATGACTGCAACACACAAAAGAAAGAGCAAGTGTAGATCATTTGAGGACAAATGGACAAGACTTTCAACAAAAAAAAGAAAGTAGAACCGTCTGAATTCCTAGTGGAGTACAATCCCAAGTTTTAGAGTTATTGACTCATTTTTAAAGGTTATAATGCTGGAAAATCTCAAGTCAAGCTAAATCTTAAATCAAGAAAACTCTGTCCATTTCAGGTACTTTTAACACTTTTGTAGCGCTTGAGAGATTATTGACATTGACAGCTCTCATGACCAACAATCTTGAGTCGAGTTCAAAAACTGGATATCTCGAATTACATCTCGAAATTTTGGCAGCTGTTATCAATGTTCTGACAGTTGTGATAATTTAATGTTTGGGGTATTGGGGATTTCATATTTAGTATAAAAAACCATTCGTCCTGGTGTAGAAGCACATCTACACGCAGTAGCGTCAAAAAAATTATTTTGGCAGATTCGGTTTCCGACAAAAATTGGCCAAAATAGGAAAACAAAAAAATGGGGAAAACAGTTAAAAATAGAAAAAAAGTAGGGGAAAATGGGAAAAAATAGAGAAGAAATAGAGAAAAATAGTACAAATACAAAAATTGGAAAAAATAGGAAAATTAGAGTAAAATACTGAAACATGGGAAAATAGTAGAAAATAGGAAAAAATGGCGAAAAATTTTCTAAAAACCGAAAACAGAAAAAATAGAAAATAATAAATGATTTTGACAGATTCGGTTTCCGACTATCAACATACGTAAATAATCATGGTTTAAATTGCCAACTCATAACTGGAAAGAAAATAGGGAAAAATAAGAAAATAGAGAAAAATAGGGAAAATATAAAAAATAGTAAAAAACAGGGATAAATGAGGAAAATAGAAAAAAATAATGAAGAACAAAAAATACGAAGAAATATGAAAAATATTGAAAAATTGGAAAAAAATGGGAAAAATTAGGCAAAATAGGAAAACAAAAAATGGGGAAAATAGTTAAAAATAGAAAAAAAGTAGGGGAAATTGGGAAAAAATAGAGAAAAATAGTACAAATAGCGACAAACAAAAAAAAATAGGAAAAAATGGGAAAAAATATAAAAAACAGAGAAAATAGGAAAATAGGAATAAATAGGAAAAAACAGGTAAAATAAGTAATGAAAAATAGAAAATCATATGTGAAAATAGTGAAAAAAAAACAGAAAATAAGAAAAAATGGTAAAAACGGGCAAAAATAACTATAAAATAGGAATAAATACGGCCAAATAGAGGACAACAGGAAAAAATTAAAACTGGAAAATTAGAGGAAATAGAAAAAATAGGAAAATTAGAGAAAAATAGAGAAAAATACGGAAAAATATAAAAAATAGAGATAAATTGGGAAAAAAACTGAACAATAAGGAGAAATCGTGAAAAATTTTAAAATAAATAAAATAGGGAAAAAACGACAAATATATGAAAAAAATCATAAAAGTATCGAGTAAATATAGAAATTAAGGGTAAATAGAGACAATTAGGGAAAAACAAGAAAAAATAATAAAAAACGGGAAAAATAGGAAATAGAGAAATTAGAGAAAAATACGGAAAAATGTAAAAAAATATGGAAATAGTGGTCAAAATTTCGTGTCTTGTCATAAATAAACACGTCGAAATTAAGTATAAAAATTGTTCATAGTAGTTGTGTTGATAATTGCAAAAATACAGAGAGAAATAGCAAGTGCAAATTTTACACATTTTCAAGAACTAGTTGGAAATTAGAGAAAAGAAAGAACTGGGTAAATGCAGTTAGGAGAAAAAGTAAGTAATGCACAACCTACTTCTGTAGCATGCTTACTTAGACGAATGTGTGTTTTATTCTACAATTATTGAATGTGATTAATTAACTTTTGCCACTATGTCTCAATTCTTTTACATCTCTAACATAACCAGCCGCGACAAGTTACTTCCCTTTGTCAATCGTTTGGGGTTGAAATGATATTTGATGAGTAATTGACTTAAATCCGGTTTGATTGAATAATTACATTCATCATCGCCTAAAAATTATTTAAAAAAAAAGTTGATATATTATTGTGACTGAAAATCTAGCAGATATTCATAAATTTTTATTATTCTAGCTGTTATGTATTATTTGTGTGGATATCACTGATTAACCTAATCTAAGAATTATAGTTTTTGATATTTATTTATTTTGTTTATCACAACACGTTTTATTGAATTTTTTCTTTCAAAAATATAATCACATTTTTTATTTATCTGCTTATAAATTGTAATGAGATTTTTTATAAAGAATTTTTATTTTTTATACAAAACTTACATACCTCTCACAATTGTCGAGCATGATTTTATTCAACCGTTAGATGGCGTTTTCATCGCGCTCCCTGCCAATAGACTCCGCAGCAAAGTACGGGTATTCAGCTAGTATTATTATATTATTATTAAAATATTAAAAATTAGAATATATAAAATACCATATAATCCAGACGAAAGTTAGGAGAAAACAAATAAAGATGGGGTGAAAAATCGTATAGTCAAGTTTATATCATCATTAAATCCTCCAATAGACGTTTTCGTATTTTATAACGACACAATAAACCCAACATTTGATTTCACTAAAGTCACTAGCCGAAGTTATGAGACAGTGGGTGTCAAAAAAAAACTCGTCGCGAAAATCACGAATTCATTGCAACGGGGTAATAAATGAAATTAACTGAAGAAATGTTAATTTAATCATCTCCTTATTTACCATCCTACAGTCTTCAAATCTTTAATCAAGCTTGCTTGTCTCTGCTCTAGTAATTTCGAGTTTTATTTAATCCGACTGTCAACTCGAGAGGTATAAGACAGTGATAAAATTCGTTTATGAATTTTCTTACACAATTAAAAAGTCAACCTACAAATGAATTTTTAAGTGGCGATTTTTTTTTTATAAGGCTAGGTAAGGTACTAGGGTTGCCATACGTAATGGTTTCCCGGGGTTCCCCCCGCTTTTTGACCGTTATTATTATTAAATTCGACAAAATCCCAAATTACTTTAGTGTACTAAAATTTATTCTTAATAGTTTATTTTTTTAATTTACTAAACTATGTGTATTTTGATTTTTTCTACAAGACAAACAATGCACTTAAGGGAAAAATGTTCAAGAGCAAAGTTGTAGAGCATAAAATTTCCTATAATTTTTTTATCAAACTTTTTTTCAAAATTCCTTATAGTTTCTCCATGTAGGTTTTCCCGATTTTTTCCAGATTTCGAGGACAAACAATGCACTTTGGTGCAAACTGTTATAATACAAAATTTTTTGTATTAAATTTTTTTCAAATTTCCCATAGTTTCGCCGCTAGAAATTTTTGGGGACAAACAATGCATATTAGTGCAAAATGTTCTATTACAAAGTTATAGAGCACCAACTTCTCTACAACTTTTGTGTTTTAATTTTAATTTCTTTCACGCCCTCTAGCGGCGAAACTTCAAGGAATTCTGGAAATAGTTTAACACAAAAGTTGTATAGAATTTCTATTCCACAACTTTGCACTATCCATACCATCCATTAGTAAACAGGGCAAAAAAACTTTAGAGGAAAACTTTCTGATGCAAAATCTTCATATTTCCAATAAACTTTCTCCTCATCCCCTCCTACTATTATGACACATTCTTTTTTGCTTTTATTACTATTCTTTTCGTTTACTTTCCTAATCTCATCTTCTTATAGATTGTTCTCATTATCCTTACACAATCTTGATTCGTTCTTCCATCCCTTGAGCTTCTTTTTGCATAGTAAATAAAGCAATTTTTATATTCTCTTCTTCTTTCCTGAAATTTTGTTCTATATAGTCTATCTTTATTGAAATTCAATTCAACTTGTCTAATATTCTGTGTTTCTTGGTAACTGATACAATTTCTTGTTTATACTCTTCTTTACTCTTCAATATTTCATCTCTGAATCCTTCATTTCTCTTCTTGAATTAATTTCTTAAAATGTTTATATTTTCTTCTTACCTACGTTCTATATACTATTTTGTAATGTTACTTTTGATTTCCATGTTTCAAATACCGGCACATAACTCTTTTCGCGTTCTACACTTAACTGCAACCTACATTTTTTACTTTCTTAGTCCCATCAAACGGAAAGTATAGTAAACGAGCAAAAAAAATCGAGATATCGATGCAAATATCCATTTTGAGGTGCCCCAAACAATTTTTAGAGTATGGCTGTCTGTGTGTCTGTGTGTAATCTTCCACAATACAGTTGAAATTTGATATGATGGGTCCTCAAGATCGACATAGATTGAAAAAGCATGTAACATTTTTTTGCCTGTTTTTAAATTTTAAAGACATACAATGCACTTTAGTGGGGAATGTTGTAATACAAAGTTTTAGAGAATAAAATTTCTTACAATTTTTGTATCAAACTTTTTTCTGAATTTCCAATAGCTGCGCTAGTAGAGGGCGCGTAAAAAATGTGCATGTACTTTTTCCGTCGTTTTTCCAAATTTTTAAGACAAAGAATGCATTTTAGTGCAAAATTTTCTAATGCAAAGTTGTAGAGCACCAAATTTCTTGTGTTTAACTTTTTCTTAAATTCTTCATAGTTTCGCCGCTAGAGGTCAAAAATATACATATTTAGGCTTTTCGTCTCTTTTTTATTTTGAAGATAAACAAAGCGCTTTAGTGTAAAATGTTCTGATGCAAAGTTGTAGAGCATAAAATTCCCTACAACTTTTGAATCAATCTTTTTCCCCAACGCCCAATAGTTTTCGCCCATGATTTTAGGATATCTTAATTTTAGCTGTATAATGTGTTCCTTCTTGTAACATTTTTATTTTTTTTTGCCTTTTTTTTTACTTTTTTACCGTTTTTTTTTCGTTTCTTTTTGCCTTTTTGTCCCTTTTTTGACCTTTTTCTAGCTTTTTTTAAAAAATTTTTTTTAATTTTCGGTCTTTTTTTGGACCTTTTCGAGCTTATTGGCTTTTTTGCCTTTATTTATCTCTATTTTGTATTTTTTTGATTTTCTTTCCTTGTTTTTGGCATTTTTACCACTTTTTTGAATTTTTTTTAATAGTTTTTAATTTTTTTGTACTCTTTTATCCTTTTCTCACTTTTATTGCATTTTTTTGCCCTTTTTCTTGCTTTTTTAATTTTTTGGTCCTTTTGAACTTTTTCGAGCTTATTGCCAATTTTACATTTATTTGTCTCTATTTTGCCTTTCTTGCTTTTCTTTCCTTTTTTTGGCATTTTCACCTTTCTTTTTTTTGCTTTTTTAAACTTTTTTTAATGGTTTTTAATTTTTTTTACCCTTTTCATACTTTTTTTGGAGTTTTTTTGCCATTTTCCCTTTACTTTTTCTTAATTGGCTTTTTTTGGACTTTTTGTTGATTTTCGTTTTACCCTTTTTTCCTTTTTTTTGCCTTTATTAGGCCTCTTTTTCTTTTTTGCTTTATTTTACATTTTTTTGTAAGGTACCTTTTTTGTTCTTTGACTTTTTTTTGCATCTTTGTTTTTTTTCCAATTTTTACAAATTGCATTAAGATTTTTATCGTATTTTTGAATTTTGCCTATTTTTACTCTTTTTAGTTTTAGAAAAAAAAAACTCTTATAAGATGGTTTTGTCCGTCTGTCTGTTAGCCTGATTCAACTCGAGAACAGTGAAAGATAGAGACAAACGGACAACGGCGATCAATTCAGCAGTATAATATGTCGTTTTTTTTTTAATTCTTTCCGTCTGGTGCGGAAGAATATGAATGAAATAACTAGAAATAGAGATAGTTAATTTTGCAAAAGGCGGTTAAATTATTGTTGAAAATTGTCGGAATTTTTACGTTAAATTTATCCATTTCTATTTCTTCTTCTGCCATCTTCTTTTCCATTTTAACCGTAATTATTATTGATTTTAATTGCTTATTTATATACATTAAAATTATTTTAAACAATTTCTTCTTGTGCCATTTCCTTTTTTTATCCTGCCCAATTAAGAGTTATTTTAGCATAATTCGAAAATATAAATTTCCCTTTTTTTCAGACCTTAGTAAGCTAAATATACATTAAAAAAATAATCACTTTTTTATTAAATATTTATAAATTTTTTCAGCTTTTAATTTAATTAGACAGCAAATGGAAAAGCCTAAAGCCATCAGGAAATGCTTACTTATTAGCATTGTTAAAATTATATTGTAATTTAAGCTTTTAAATATTTTATCCATAGGATTTTTGAATTCTTATTTCTTAGATAAACACCTGATGATAGCTTTCCGAGAAAAAATAACAACGAAAGAAAAATATTACTTTAATCATTTAATTAAATGTACATCCATAAGTCTGAAAAATAAATTAATATTTAAATTCGAAATATCTTATTAACTCAGCTGAAAATATTTTATTATACATTCCAGGAATCGTTACTTCAATACGGGTTAATTGGTTGGGGACGAACTTACCAAACAATTCTAATGAATATTCAAAAAATAATTATATATTTTAGATGAACTTTACGTTAAATTAAAAATGTTTTTCACTTTTTTCACACTATTCACTGAAATTCACTTATTTAATTAACAACCGTAGTCAATTTATTAAATAGTAGTTTAATTAGGTACAATTGAAGTGAAAATTAAAAATTCCCAGCAATATCTTTGTTACCTGTATATACAATACTTAAAAATGCCGAGAAAAAAATTGCTACCTGCATATAAAATACAAAATATGAATAATGTGTTGTACCAAAGAGGTTATGGATTCTACTCTCAAGAGTGTATTTATTTTTCCACAAAACGTATTTCTTAAGGTTTGTTTCAGGGTCTGTATATAGCAAAGAGATTGTTTTCTTAATTAGTAATGTTTCTTTTGTTTCTAGTTGAACAATAAAACTATTTTAAGGAAAGAAAAATATTTTACAGTTTTTGTTCATGCTCCTACAAATACTTTGTCTCTCCAATGCTTGTTAAAAAAAGTGAATACAAAAAAAGTTACAGACATCCAGACAGATTTTACGAATTTATATGATAAACTTTTGTTTATCGATTAATCATTTTAGTAAAATTTTACTCTTAATGTACATAATAAGTTTAAACCCGCAGACAGAAATCATTTTATATACTTCAGTGAGTTTTCTCTTTATTTACATTCACATACATATAACTATTTAAACATAACATTATCACATTATTATTTTAATGATTGGTTAAATAAATACAATGTTTGTTAATCACCGTACAAAGAATGCATTAGACCACAGGTTAATTAATGCATAAAGCTGTAAATAAACACGTGCAATTTGTTGGATCATTACAGATGAACAATTGCGGCAAGTTTGACGTCAATAATTATGGCCGACTTCACGTCACATTTGGCTAATGGCTATTTAAATTTGGGATTCAACCCCTCTGGTAATAATACTGGCATAGTAGGAACCTTTGGGGAAATAAAGGGAGCCTAGCCAATTAAACAATTTATATTTAACGAATGACACTTTTTTTTTTGTTTCAGTCAATAATTTTGGGAGTTTGGATCACTTGCATCTTATACAGTTCTCCGAAATTCTACTGGGGAAATACGGTGACAGTTATGACTGGGAATACAACTGAAACGCTTTGCGTACTCGATAGGCAAAAGTTCAATTCGGAGTTATTCGATATGGTTCATTTCGTCCTGTTTTATGTAATTCCGTTGGCTATAATGTCGGTAAGTGCATATTTATTTTCTACTTTTATTTTGTGTGTTTCTATAAATGTTAACTATAATTTTATGAACATATTATGTACGGTCACCATAAGGGCGCTTTGGTCAGCGCTGTCTTGCGAAATAATGATAGGCGCCTTTATATGTATTGAGCCAAAATTACCACTCAATCTCATACAGTTAAAATTTTGCGCATTTTACGTGAAAATTATTGAGCAACACAAAAAAATTTTAAATAGCTTCAAATGTCAGGAGCGTAAAAAATAGGAGGAGAAAGGTGACATATTCTTTCAAATGCACACCGCTGGATCAATAATTGAACCATGTTTTTTCATTAAAACAATAAAACAAACCTGCAAAATTTCAAATCAATATATTCTTCAATTCAATTCAATTTTTTATAACTTTAACACCCTGTATTTCAAAAGGTAAATGTGTTGGACCCGTCATTCCTGATATCATTTTGTGTAATTATATTTTACAGACATACGTTGTAGGCATAATTTGGAATCACCCTGTATAAAGCTGAATTCTCTTAATCACTTTTTTAATTATTTTTCACACTCACTGTATTAATAAATATTATAGTCTATACGAAGTCAATTCCAACGCCAGAAAAACTAAATATCTACCGACCGTCAGCGGCTTCTTTGTAAAGCATGGGCGGCGTGATATAATTTATTATCAAATTAAATGTCATATACCTACACGGATTTTTTTTTTACTAGTAATTTAGAGTAATGCCAATGAGAATTTGATAAAAAGTTAATATTAATTATCTGAATTTTCAGAGCTTGAATCTGAATTTGGCATTATAATAACGGGGTTAAAAGGTAAAAATATAAAAGGTAAATGAATTGCCGCTTTTGGAGAATTTTAGTCCCTTTTTGGACAATTTTAGGCCCTTTTTGGACAATTTTAGGCCTTTTTAGATTATTTTGAACAATTTAGGTAACTTTGGACTGTTTTACTAAAATTTACGCCGTGTTTAGACAATTTGAGGTTATTTGGACAAGTTTAGACCATTTTAGATCAATTTAAACTGTTTTATTATTATTTTTAGATTATTCTAGACCATTTTAGACAATTTTAGATTTTTTTTGAAAAATTCTCTGATCAATTTAGGTAACATTAGATTGGTTTTTGGGGAATTTTAGACCATTTTGATTAATTTAGACCATTTTAGACCATTATGTTGGACAATTTTAAACCATTTAGGTCAATTTTAGATTATTTTCCACAATTTCAGAATATTTTACATAATTTTCAATAATTCTTTGATCAATTTAAGTAATTTTAGACCGTTTTATTATATTAGTCTGTTTTTGGACAATTTTAGACCATTTTAGATAATTTTGAAAGATTTTTTGATCAATTTAGGTTACTTTAGACCGTTTTATTATTCTTTTAGGCAATTTTGAGAAGATTTTGGATAATTTTAGACCATTGAAGGTTATTATGAACAATTCTCTGATTAATTTAAGTAACTTCCGGACTTTTGGACAATGTTAGGTCATTTTAGATTATTTTGAACAATTCTTCGATCAATTTAGACCGTTTTATTATCATTTTGGACAATTTTAAACCATTATTTTGGGAAATTTTAGACCATTTGGGACAATTTTAGATAATTTTCAATAATTCTTTGATGAATTTAAGTAATTTTTATTATTATTTTAGTCTGTTTTTGGACAAGTTTAGACCTTTTTAGATAATTTTGTACTACTATTCTTTGATCAATTTTGAGAATATTTTGAATAATTTTAGACCATTGAAGGTTATTACGAACAATTCCCTGATTAATTTAAATAACTTCTGACCGTTTTATTATTAACTTAGACAATTTTGAGATTTTGGGCAATTTTAGACTATTTTATATTATTTTCCACAATTTTAGACTATTTTAGATAATTTTCAATAATTCTTTGATCAATTTAAGTAATTTTTATTATTATTATTTTAGTCTGTTTTTGAACAAGTTTAGACCATTTTAGATAATTTTGAACTATTCTTTGATCAATTTTGAGAGTATTTTGGACAATTTTAGGTCATTGAAGGTTATTATGAACAATTATTTGATCAATTTAAGTAACTTCCGACCGTTTTATTATTAATTTAGACAATTTTAAGGTAATTTTAGACTATTTTAGATTATTTATAACAATTGTCAGAGCAATTTAGGTAACTTTTTATTACTATTTTAGACAATTTTTAGACGATTTTGGACCATTTCAGACCATTATAGATTATTCTGAATAATTTTCTAATCAATTTAAGTAACTTCAGACTGTTTTAAAAAATGTTTAAAAGATTTTGGACAATTTTAGATTATTTTGAACAATTCTCTGATTCATTTTAGTTAACTTTAGACCGTTTTATTATTATTTTAATCCATTTTTAGACAATTGTCTACCATTTTGGATAATTTTAGATTATTTAAAAAAATTTTCTGATCAATTTAGGTAACTTTAGATTGTTTTTTGTGGAATTTTAGACCATTTTGGACAATTTTAGAGCATTTTAGATTATTTTGGATAATTTTAGGTCATTTTAGATTATTTGGAACAATTCTTTGATCAATTTAGACCGTTTTATTATCATTTTAGATCATTATGTTGGACAATTTTAGACCATTATGTTGGACAATTTTAGACCATTATGTTGGACAATTTTAGACCATTTAAGACAATTTTAGATTATTTTCCACAATTTTAGATTATTTTCCACAATTTTAAACTATTTTAGATAATTTTCAATAATTCTTTGATCAATTTAAGTAATTTTATACCGTTTTATTATCATTTTTGTCTAATTTTGGACAACTTTAGACCATTTTAGATAATTTTGAACTATTCTTTGATCAATTTTGAGAAGATTTTGGACAATTTTAGACCATTGAAGGTTATTAATGAACTTAATGAACAATTCTTTAATAATTCTGGACCATTTTGGACAATTTTAGATTATTTTGAACAATTATCATATCAATTTACGTTACCGTTTTTTATCATTTTAGACAATTTTTATAAGATGTTGGACAATTTTAAAGCATTTTAGATTATTTTGAAAAATGCTTTAACCAATTTAAGTAGTTTTAGAACGTTTTATCATTAATTTGGAAAATTTTAGACCATTTCATACTATTTTAAACAATGCAACTAATCAATTTTAGTTTGAGTAAGTTCACATTGTTTTAGACAATTTGTAGAAGATTCTGGACAATTTTAGATTATTTTAAACAATTCTCTGATCCATTTTGGATAGTTTTAGACTTTAATTTTAATTTAGACATTTTTTAGATTTGGACAGATTTAGACCATTTTAGGTTATTTTGAACAATTATCAGAGCAATTTACGTAACTTTAGACCGTTTTATATTATTTTAGACAATTTTTATAAGATTTTGGACAATTTTAGAGCATTTTAGATTGTTTTGAAAAATTCTTTAATCACTTTAAGTAACTTTAGAACGTTTTATTATGTATTTAGAAAATTTTAGACCATTACAGATTATTTTGAACTACAATTGATCAATTTGAGTTTGAGTAAGTTCCCACTGTTTTAGATAATTTGTAGAAGATTTTGGACAATTTTAGATTATTTTGAACTCCTTGATCCATTTTAGATTATTTTGAACAATTTAAGTAATTTTAGACCATTTTATTAATAATTTAGACAATTTCATCTCCTGGACGGAGTGTTAACTTTGCACAACGGATCACGTTTGCCCCTATGTTAAACAGAAGAAGATCGCGGTGTTTATTTACATTTTTCGTTTTCACAGTGCATTTTGATTTTAGCTATTTACGGTCTATTGCCGGGCTTAATTATGAAAACGGAATTAAAATTGTTATTATTAAGTAAAAATAATTAGAACGGCGATTAGGGGATTAAAAACATGGGTAAATTCGTAACTTCCTTACAAATATTATTTTCTGTATGTCCTTCTGACAATACTTATTTCGATATAATTCTTTTTGCAGCACATTTATTTGGTTCGTTATTTTTGTCTTCTTTCTTTCTCTTTTGTCGCTTTCAAATTATTTTGTACTTTTCGCTTGTTGTCATTTTTTGTCTACGCCATTTTACTCGCTTTGAACTGTGTTGATTTGTTGTTCTGCTACTGTCGAAAATTAGTAATCCAAAACAAAATTTGTCTCTTACGTCTGATTCTTTGTCAAAATTAGTTTGAGAAAAACTTCTGGCGTTGGTCAACTACTTATATACACAATATAATATATGTATGTATTTATTTGATTTAACAGTTCTTTCAATACTCTAAAACTACAGATATGTAATGTTATAAAATACATAATATCAATGACTTATTAACTAAATTTGTGTGTTGGATTGAGTCGTAGTATACGGTAAGGTTTGTTTCGTTATCAAAGCCCGTTCGCGAGTATTTCCATCTATCGGGCGGAGGTTTAATTGATGTTTGACCATATATTTTAATTATCAAACATGATTTGTATAGAGTAGTAACCTATAATATATAAATATGTTTTGTTAGTAATAATATATAAATAATAATAATATATAAATATGTTTTGTTAGTTTATTTACCATTGGTTCTAGAATATCCTAGATAAAACATCAATTATATTTGTAAGAGGTGTCGTGTCAGTAGGATCGATTGATGTAGGTTAAAGGAATTTAGAAACTTAAACAATCCTGTATTTAACGCGTTAGTGATAAATTGTTCAAAAGTTAAAGCCTTGTCATCCATTACCTATTTTAAATGATGATTAGTGGATTTGACGCCGGATTCACAAATCCCACCAAAGAATTTTCACATTTCTGTTAGATTTTATCAATAATTGATCTCATTATAATTTCATTTATTTACCCCTACAAAAACGGACTACATTTGCTTCATCTAAGATAAAATAAGTTATTCTCGGTCTGTAATAATACATAGTTATTGGATAATTTAGTATAATTCCTTCCTTCTTTTTAATATTTCTCCCATTTTAGGGTTTCATTTTTTACTTATTTTCTTTTTGCAATACAATTTTTTTAAAGCTACTTTCAACTACCTTAAAAGCATCAATTTCGTTCGTTTTAATAAAACCCTCTTTAAATATAATACAGGCTTTCCTTAAAATATCTACATCCATTCTACAGTAAGATATCAGACCTTTTTGCAAATGAAATTGCTCTATTTCACATTCATTCTTTATTCCATTATAGGAAAGCTTTTTTTCTCTGTTTGACTTACGTTTATTAGTAGAAGAAATAAATAAGCGAACTTTAAATCTCTGGTAATTTTTATAACATTTTTGATTCAAATTTCTGCAATAAATTTAATATATATCTCATCTTTATTTGCTACCTTGTTTTTCGAAATCTGAGTAATTTATATTACTTTTGTACAAATTTTTATTCAATAGAATTCCAGAGCACTACCTATTTCTTTGTGGAAAATAGTTCGAATTTTCCAGTTACTCATTTATTTAATATTCTCCCTGTATTATGCATCTTCTAGTGTACTTCGGATATTATAAACGTGTAGAGTTTCGTTTCTTAATTTTACATAGTTTACGTGTTATTAGCAATTTAAAAAAATGGCGAGAGGGCGATCACGCATTTTTAAAAAATCGATAACTCACGTAATAAATTTTTTTGAGAAAAACTACCTTGTTTTTTGAAACCAGCACACTTTATACCACCATTAAACAAATTTTCATTGAAATCGGAGAGATCGTATTTTTCAAAAATTTCAAAGGGGTTAACCTTCCGTTTTTTCGAGCCAATTTTTTTTTTCTCTCTGATTTTGATGAAATTATAGGAATGTATAGAGAATGACAATTGGAATGTGGAAATGTTACCTGTTTCTTTTTATCTTTTTTTTTTTGGAAAATACTTTGAATTTTCCAGTTACTCATTTGGTTAATCTTCTCCCTGTATTATGCATCTTCTAGTGTACTTCGGATATTATAAACGTGTAGAGTTTCGTTTCTTAATTTTACATAGTTTACGTGTTATTAGCAATTTAAAAAAATGGCGAGAGGGCGATCACGCATTTTTAAAAAATCGATAACTCACGTAATAAATTTTTTTTGAGAAAAACTACCTTGTTTTTTGAAACCAGCACACTTTATACCACCATTAAACAAATTTTCATTGAAATCGGAGAGATGGTATTTTTCAAAAATTTCAAAGGGGTTAACCTTCCGTTTTTTCGAGCCAATTTTTTTTTTCTCTCTGATTTTGATGAAATTATAGGAATGTATAGAGAATGACAATTGGAATGTGGTAATGTTACCTGTTTCTTTTTATCATTTTTTTTTGGAAAATACTTTGAATTTTCCAGTTACTCATTTGGTTAATCTTCTCCCTGTATTATGCATCTTCTAGTGTACTTCGGATATTATAAACGTGTAGAGTTTCGTTTCTTAATTTTACATAGTTTACGTGTTATTAGCAATTTAAAAAAATGGCGAGAGGGCGAGCACGCATTTTTAAAAAATCGATAACTCACGTAATAAATTTTTTTGAGAAAAACTACCTTGTTTTTTGAAACCAGCACACTTTATACCACCATTAAACAAATTTTCATTGAAATCGGAGAGATGGTATTTTTCAAAAATTTCAAAGGGGTTAACCTTCCGTTTTTTCGAGCCAATTTTTTTTTTCTCTCTGATTTTGATGAAATTATAGGAATGTATAGAGAATGACAATTGGAATGTGGAAATGTTACCTGTTTCTTTTTATCTTTTTTTTTTTGGAAAATACTTTGAATTTTCCAGTTACTCATTTGGTTAATCTTCTCCCTGTATTATGCATCTTCTAGTGTACTTCGGATATTATAAACGTGTAGAGTTTCGTTTCTTAATTTTACATAGTTTACGTGTTATTAGCAATTTAAAAAAATGGCGAGAGGGCGATCACGCATTTTTAAAAAATCGATAACTCACGTAATAAATTTTTTTTGAGAAAAACTACCTTGTTTTTTGAAACCAGCACACTTTATACCACCATTAAACAAATTTTCATTGAAATCGGAGAGATGGTATTTTTCAAAAATTTCAAAGGGGTTAACCTTCCGTTTTTTCGAGCCAATTTTTTTTTTCTCTCTGATTTTGATGAAATTATAGGAATGTATAGAGAATGACAATTGGAATGTGGTAATGTTACCTGTTTCTTTTTATCTTTTTTTTTTGGAAAATAGTTTGAATTTTCCAGTTACTCATTTGGTTAATCTTCTCCCTGTATTATGTATCTTCCAGTGTACTTCGGATATTATAAACGTGTAGAGTTTCGTTTCTTAATTTTACATAGTTTACGTGTTATTAGCAATTTAAAAAAATGGCGAGAGGGCGATCACGCATTTTTAAAAAATCGATAACTCACGTAATAAATTTTTTTGAGAAAAACTACCTTGTTTTTTGAAACCAGCACACTTTATACCACCATTAAACAAATTTTCATTGAAATCGGTGAGATCGTATTTTTCAAAAATTTCAAAGGGGTTAACCTTCCGTTTTTTCGAGCCAATTTTTTTTTTCTCTCTGATTTTGATGAAATTATAGGAATGTATAGAGAATGACAATTGGAATGTGGTAATGTTACCTGTTTCTTTTTATCATTTTTTTTTGGAAAATACTTTGAATTTTCCAGTTACTCATTTGGTTAATCTTCTCCCTGTATTATGCATCTTCTAGTGTACTTCGGATATTATAAACGTGTAGAGTTTCGTTTCTTAATTTTACATAGTTTACGTGTTATTAGCAATTTAAAAAAATGGCGAGAGGGCGATCACGCATTTTTAAAAAATCGATAACTCACGTAATAAATTTTTTTGAGAAAAACTACCTTGTTTTTTGAAACCAGCACACTTTATACCACCATTAAACAAATTTTCATTGAAATCGGAGAGATGGTATTTTTCAAAAATTTCAAAGGGGTTAACCTTCCGTTTTTTCGAGCCAATTTTTTTTTTCTCTCTGATTTTGATGAAATTATAGGAATGTATAGAGAATGACAATTGGAATGTGGAAATGTTACCTGTTTCTTTTTATCTTTTTTTTTTTGGAAAATACTTTGAATTTTCCAGTTACTCATTTGGTTAATCTTCTCCCTGTATTATGCATCTTCTAGTGTACTTCGGATATTATAAACGTGTAGAGTTTCGTTTCTTAATTTTACATAGTTTACGTGTTATTAGCAATTTAAAAAAATGGCGAGAGGGCGATCACGCATTTTTAAAAAATCGATAACTCACGTAATAAATTTTTTTTGAGAAAAACTACCTTGTTTTTTGAAACCAGCACACTTTATACCACCATTAAACAAATTTTCATTGAAATCGGAGAGATGGTATTTTTCAAAAATTTCAAAGGGGTTAACCTTCCGTTTTTTCGAGCCAATTTTTTTTTTCTCTCTGATTTTGATGAAATTATAGGAATGTATAGAGAATGACAATTGGAATGTGGAAATGTTACCTGTTTCTTTTTATCTTTTTTTTTTGGAAAATACTTTGAATTTTCCAGTTACTCATTTGGTTAATCTTCTCCCTGTATTATGCATCTTCTAGTGTACTTCGGATATTATAAACGTGTAGAGTTTCGTTTCTTAATTTTACATAGTTTACGTGTTATTAGCAATTTAAAAAAATGGCGAGAGGGCGATCACGCATTTTTAAAAAATCGATAACTCACGTAATAAATTTTTTTTGAGAAAAACTACCTTGTTTTTTGAAACCAGCACACTTTATACCACCATTAAACAAATTTTCATTGAAATCGGAGAGATGGTATTTTTCAAAAATTTCAAAGGGGTTAACCTTCCGTTTTTTCGAGCCAATTTTTTTTTTCTCTCTGATTTTGATGAAATTATAGGAATGTATAGAGAATGACAATTGGAATGTGGTAATGTTACCTGTTTCTTTTTATCATTTTTTTTTGGAAAATACTTTGAATTTTCCAGTTACTCATTTGGTTAATCTTCTCCCTGTATTATGCATCTTCTAGTGTACTTCGGATATTATAAACGTGTAGAGTTTCGTTTCTTAATTTTACATAGTTTACGTGTTATTAGCAATTTAAAAAAATGGCGAGAGGGCGAGCACGCATTTTTAAAAAATCGATAACTCACGTAATAAATTTTTTTGAGAAAAACTACCTTGTTTTTTGAAACCAGCACACTTTATACCACCATTAAACAAATTTTCATTGAAATCGGAGAGATGGTATTTTTCAAAAATTTCAAAGGGGTTAACCTTCCGTTTTTTCGAGCCAATTTTTTTTTTCTCTCTGATTTTGATGAAATTATAGGAATGTATAGAGAATGACAATTGGAATGTGGAAATGTTACCTGTTTCTTTTTATCTTTTTTTTTTTGGAAAATACTTTGAATTTTCCAGTTACTCATTTGGTTAATCTTCTCCCTGTATTATGCATCTTCTAGTGTACTTCGGATATTATAAACGTGTAGAGTTTCGTTTCTTAATTTTACATAGTTTACGTGTTATTAGCAATTTAAAAAAATGGCGAGAGGGCGAGCACGCATTTTTAAAAAATCGATAACTCACGTAATAAATTTTTTTGAGAAAAACTACCTTGTTTTTTGAAACCAGCACACTTTATACCACCATTAAACAAATTTTCATTGAAATCGGAGAGATGGTATTTTTCAAAAATTTCAAAGGGGTTAACCTTCCGTTTTTTCGAGCCAATTTTTTTTTTCTCTCTGATTTTGATGAAATTATAGGAATGTATAGAGAATGACAATTGGAATGTGGTAATGTTACCTGTTTCTTTTTATCTTTTTTTTTTGGAAAATAGTTTGAATTTTCCAGTTACTCATTTGGTTAATCTTCTCCCTGTATTATGTATCTTCCAGTGTACTTCGGATATTATAAACGTGTAGAGTTTCGTTTCTTAATTTTACATAGTTTACGTGTTATTAGCAATTTAAAAAAATGGCGAGAGGGCGATCACGCATTTTTAAAAAATCGATAACTCACGTAATAAATTTTTTTGAGAAAAACTACCTTGTTTTTTGAAACCAGCACACTTTATACCACCATTAAACAAATTTTCATTGAAATCGGTGAGATCGTATTTTTCAAAAATTTCAAAGGGGTTAACCTTCCGTTTTTTCGAGCCAATTTTTTTTTTCTCTCTGATTTTGATGAAATTATAGGAATGTATAGAGAATGACAATTGGAATGTGGTAATGTTACCTGTTTCTTTTTATCATTTTTTTTTGGAAAATACTTTGAATTTTCCAGTTACTCATTTGGTTAATCTTCTCCCTGTATTATGCATCTTCTAGTGTACTTCGGATATTATAAACGTGTAGAGTTTCGTTTCTTAATTTTACATAGTTTACGTGTTATTAGCAATTTAAAAAAATGGCGAGAGGGCGATCACGCATTTTTAAAAAATCGATAACTCACGTAATAAATTTTTTTGAGAAAAACTACCTTGTTTTTTGAAACCAGCACACTTTATACCACCATTAAACAAATTTTCATTGAAATCGGAGAGATGGTATTTTTCAAAAATTTCAAAGGGGTTAACCTTCCGTTTTTTCGAGCCAATTTTTTTTTTCTCTCTGATTTTGATGAAATTATAGGAATGTATAGAGAATGACAATTGGAATGTGGAAATGTTACCTGTTTCTTTTTATCTTTTTTTTTTTGGAAAATACTTTGAATTTTCCAGTTACTCATTTGGTTAATCTTCTCCCTGTATTATGCATCTTCTAGTGTACTTCGGATATTATAAACGTGTAGAGTTTCGTTTCTTAATTTTACATAGTTTACGTGTTATTAGCAATTTAAAAAAATGGCGAGAGGGCGATCACGCATTTTTAAAAAATCGATAACTCACGTAATAAATTTTTTTTGAGAAAAACTACCTTGTTTTTTGAAACCAGCACACTTTATACCACCATTAAACAAATTTTCATTGAAATCGGAGAGATCGTATTTTTGAAAAATTTCAAAGGGGTTAACCTTCCGTTTTTTCGAGCCAATTTTTTTTTTCTCTCTGATTTTGATGAAATTATAGGAATGTATAGAGAATGACAATTGGAATGTGGTAATGTTACCTGTTTCTTTTTATCATTTTTTTTTGGAAAATACTTTGAATTTTCCAGTTACTCATTTGGTTAATCTTCTTCCTGTATTATGCATCTTCTAGTGTACTTCGGATATTATAAACGTGTAGAGTTTCGTTTCTTAATTCTGCATAGTTTACGTGTTATTAGCAATTTAAAAAAATGGCGAGAGGGCGATCGCGCATTTTTAAAAAATCGATAACTCACGTAATAAATTTTTTTGAGAAAAACTACCTTGTTTTTTGAAACCAGCACACTTTATACCACCATTAAACAAATTTTCATTGAAATCGGAGAGATCGTATTTTTCAAAAATTTCAAAGGGGTTAACCTTCCGTTTTTTCGAGCCAATTTTTTTTTTCTCTCTGATTTTGATGAAATTATAGGAATGTATAGAGAATGACAATTGGAATGTGGTAATGTTACCTGTTTCTTTTTATCATTTTTTTTTGGAAAATACTTTGAATTTTCCAGTTACTCATTTGGTTAATCTTCTTCCTGTATTATGCATCTTCTAGTGTACTTCGGATATTATAAACGTGTAGAGTTTCGTTTCTTAATTCTGCATAGTTTACGTGTTATTAGCAATTTAAAAAAATGGCGAGAGGGCGATCACGCATTTTTAAAAAATCGATAACTCACGTAATAAATTTTTTTGAGAAAAACTACCTTGTTTTTTGAAACCAGCACACTTTATACCACCATTAAACAAATTTTCATTGAAATCGGAGAGATCGTATTTTTCAAAAATTTCAAAGGGGTTAACCTTCCGTTTTTTCGAGCCAATTTTTTTTTTCTCTCTGATTTTGATGAAATTATAGGAATGTATAGAGAATGACAATTGGAATGTGGTAATGTTACCTGTTTCTTTTTATCTTTTTTTTTTGGAAAATACTTTGAATTTTCCAGTTACTCATTTGGTTAATCTTCTCCCTGTATTATGCATCTTCTAGTGTACTTCGGATATTATAAACGTGTAGAGTTTCGTTTCTTAATTTTACATAGTTTACGTGTTATTAGCAATTTAAAAAAATGGCGAGAGGGCGATCACGCATTTTTAAAAAATCGATAACTCACGTAATAAATTTTTTTGAGAAAAACTACCTTGTTTTTTGAAACCAGCACACTTTATACCACCATTAAACAAATTTTCATTGAAATCGGAGAGATGGTATTTTTCAAAAATTTCAAAGGGGTTAACCTTCCGTTTTTTCGAGCCAATTTTTTTTTTCTCTCTGATTTTGATGAAATTATAGGAATGTATAGAGAATGACAATTGGAATGTGGTAATGTTACCTGTTTCTTTTTATCTTTTTTTTTTGGAAAATACTTTGAATTTTCCAGTTACTCATTTGGTTAATCTTCTCCCTGTATTATGCATCTTCTAGTGTACTTCGGATATTATAAACGTGTAGAGTTTCGTTTCTTAATTTTACATAGTTTACGTGTTATTAGCAATTTAAAAAAATGGCGAGAGGGCGATCACGCATTTTTAAAAAATCGATAACTCACGTAATAAATTTTTTTGAGAAAAACTACCTTGTTTTTTGAAACCAGCACACTTTATACCACCATTAAACAAATTTTCATTGAAATCGGAGAGATGGTATTTTTCAAAAATTTCAAAGGGGTTAACCTTCCGTTTTTTCGAGCCAATTTTTTTTTTCTCTCTGATTTTGATGAAATTATAGGAATGTATAGAGAATGACAATTGGAATGTGGTAATGTTACCTGTTTCTTTTTATCATTTTTTTTTGGAAAATACTTTGAATTTTCCAGTTACTCATTTGGTTAATCTTCTCCCTGTATTATGCATCTTCTAGTGTACTTCGGATATTATAAACGTGTAGAGTTTCGTTTCTTAATTTTACATAGTTTACGTGTTATTAGCAATTTAAAAAAATGGCGAGAGGGCGATCACGCATTTTTAAAAAATCGATAACTCACGTAATAAATTTTTTTGAAAAAAACTACCTTGTTTTTTGAAACCAGCACACTTTATACCAGCATTAAACAAATTTTCATTGAAATCGGAGAGATCGTATTTTTCAAAAATTTCAAAGGGGTTAACCTTCCGTTTTTTCGAGCCAATTTTTTTTTTCTCTCTGATTTTGATGAAATTATAGGAATGTATAGAGAATGACAATTGGAATGTGGTAATGTTACCTGTTTCTTTTTATCTTTTTTTTTTTGGAAAATACTTTGAATTTTCCAGTTACTCATTTGGTTAATCTTCTCCCTGTATTATGCATCTTCTAGTGTACTTCGGATATTATAAACGTGTAGAGTTTCGTTTCTTAATTTTACATAGTTTACGTGTTATTAGCAATTTAAAAAAATGGCGAGAGGGCGATCACGCATTTTTAAAAAATCGATAACTCACGTAATAAATTTTTTTGAGAAAAACTACCTTGTTTTTTGAAACCAGCACACTTTATACCAGCATTAAACAAATTTTCATTGAAATCGGAGAGATCGTATTTTTCAAAAATTTCAAAGGGGTTAACCTTCCGTTTTTTCGAGCCAATTTTTTTTTTCTCTCTGATTTTGATGAAATTATAGGAAAGTATAGAGAATGACAATTGGAATGTGGAAATGTTACCTGTTTCTTTTTATCTTTTTTTTTTGGAAAATAGTTTGAATTTTCCAGTTACTCATTTGGTTAATCTTCTCCCTGTATTATGCATCTTCTAGTGTACTTCGGATATTATAAACGTGTAGAGTTTCGTTTCTTAATTTTACATAGTTTACGTGTTATTAGCAATTTAAAAAAATGGCGAGAGGGCGATCACGCATTTTTAAAAAATCGATAACTCACGTAATAAATTTTTTTGAGAAAAACTACCTTGTTTTTTGAAACCAGCACACTTTATACCACCATTAAACAAATTTTCATTGAAATCGGAGAGATCGCATTTTTCAAAAATTTCAAAGGGGTTAACCTTCCGTTTTTTCGAGCCAATTTTTTTTTTCTCTCTGATTTTGATGAAATTATAGGAATGTATAGAGAATGACAATTGGAATGTGGTAATGTTACCTGTTTCTTTTTATCTTTTTTTTTTTGGAAAATACTTTGAATTTTCCAGTTACTCATTTGGTTAATCTTCTCCCTGTATTATGCATCTTCTAGTGTACTTCGGATATTATAAACGTGTAGAGTTTCGTTTCTTAATTTTACATAGTTTACGTGTTATTAGCAATTTAAAAAAATGGCGAGAGGGCGATCACGCATTTTTAAAAAATCGATAACTCACGTAATAAATTTTTTTGAGAAAAACTACCTTGTTTTTTGAAACCAGCACACTTTATACCACCATTAAACAAATTTTCATTGAAATCGGAGAGATCGCATTTTTCAAAAATTTCAAAGGGGTTAACCTTCCGTTTTTTCGAGCCAATTTTTTTTTTCTCTCTGATTTTGATGAAATTATAGGAATGTATAGAGAATGACAATTGGAATGTGGTAATGTTACCTGTTTCTTTTTATCATTTTTTTTTGGAAAATACTTTGAATTTTCCAGTTACTCATTTGGTTAATCTTCTCCCTGTATTATGCATCTTCTAGTGTACTTCGGATATTATAAACGTGTAGAGTTTCGTTTCTTAATTTTACATAGTTTACGTGTTATTAGCAATTTAAAAAAATGGCGAGAGGGCGATCACGCATTTTTAAAAAATCGATAACTCACGTAATAAATTTTTTTGAGAAAAACTACCTTGTTTTTTGAAACCAGCACACTTTATACCAGCATTAAACAAATTTTCATTGAAATCGGAGAGATCGTATTTTTCAAAAATTTCAAAGGGGTTAACCTTCCGTTTTTTCGAGCCAATTTTTTTTTTCTCTCTGATTTTGATGAAATTATAGGAATGTATAGAGAATGACAATTGGAATGTGGTAATGTTACCTGTTTCTTTTTATCATTTTTTTTTGGAAAATACTTTGAATTTTCCGGTTACTCATTTGGTTAATCTTCTCCCTGTATTATGCATCTTCTAGTGTACTTCGGATATTATAAACGTGTAGAGTTTCGTTTCTTAATTTTACATAGTTTACGTGTTATTAGCAATTTAAAAAAATGGCGAGAGGGCGATCACGCATTTTTAAAAAATCGATAACTCACGTAATAAATTTTTTTGAGAAAAACTACCTTGTTTTTTGAAACCAGCACACTTTATACCACCATTAAACAAATTTTCATTGAAATCGGTGAGATCGTATTTTTCTAAAATTTCAACCTAACCTAACCTTCCGTTTTTTCGAGCCAATTTTTTTTTTCTCTCTGATTTTGATGAAATTATAGGAATGTATAGAGAATGACAATTGGAATGTGGAAATGTTACCTGTTTCTTTTTATCATTTTTTTTTTGGAAAATACTTTGAATTTTCCAGTTACTCATTTGGTTAATCTTCTCCCTGTATTATGCATCTTCTAGTGTACTTCGGATATTATAAACGTGTAGAGTTTCGTTTCTTAATTTTACATAGTTTACGTGTTATTAGCAATTTAAAAAAATGGCGAGAGGGCGATCACGCATTTTTAAAAAATCGAAATTATAGGAATGTATAGAGAATGATAATTTCTTTTTATCTTTTTTTTTTGGAAAATACTACTAATTGTCTCCCTGTATCAGGCATCTTCTAGTGTAGTTCGTATATTATACACGTGTAGAATTTCATTTGTTAATTCCTAATAGTTTAGGAGTTATTTAACAATTTAGAAAAATGGCGAGAGGGTGATCATGCATCAATTAAAAATCCATAACTCCCAAAATCTGTCAAAAAAATAAATACACTAGAAAGTTGTTAACTTTAAATTTTATTTTCACATTAAATATAACTTTGGTGTCATTAAAAACATACATTGATTTTCAAAATAAAAACTTTATGCCTTTCTGTAACCAAAATGTACATACATTTGTATAAATGTTTTAAAGTAATATATATACAAAACAAATAACAGGCTTTTAATAATTTGGATTTGTTTTAAGAATATTAAGATCGAGTTTAAAACCACTAACAATTTTAAAGTGACAACAATTTTGTTGAGAGGTATTTACGTCTATACAATTAATATGCGTAGTTCTTAACAATCCTGATTCGCCAGTTTTGCCGACTACAATAACAGCTACCTATTTACCCAACGAATCTTCACTATTTGCTTTAGCACGCTTCAATAATCGATCTTGATTTGCCTTCATATTTTCATCTTTTTCAGCCCGTGCTTTCAGTACTAAAGCTTGGAGGGCTCTACCATAGCTGAATGTCAGAGCCTACGGTCTCTTTTCAGAGAATCTACAATTAAACAATTGATTATAATCATATTTTCTGGTTTAAGTAAAAAATTGTGACTTACTGATTCATAGCGTTTAAGTTAATGGTGGCTTCTTCTTCAGATTGACCGCCCGATAAAATGTGACTCCAGGTATACCGCAAGGTACTCTACGTTGGAAAACTCCACAGTTAGCGCATGTGACTTCTGCTGGGGGAGCTTTGATTGGAGATTGTGCACCAGCTGTAACCATGTTTAGTTTCAAGAGTGTTCCTTCTATTGTGATTGTATATAGCCTACAATTTAATTATA
Organism: Neocrepidodera transversa; assembly: GCA_963243735.1. NCBI lineage: Eukaryota > Metazoa > Arthropoda > Insecta > Coleoptera > Chrysomelidae > Neocrepidodera > Neocrepidodera transversa. The sequence goes on along the minus strand of OY725353.1, from coordinate 9,055,996 downwards.
TTAGCGCTTTAATACATAAAAATATATATAATTACCTTATATACGTAAGCCAGTTTCAGAAACTTAATGACCAGTCAGAAGTTTGTGATCACCATCAGGTAAAATTTCAGGTTCAACGATGGGTACAATTCTGTTAGCCGGGCAGATAGATGCATAAAGAACCAAAACATTCGCATTCTCTATTAATGATTGAATGGAGGGTGTGTGTTTGCAGATTTTCAATATACATTTAGCGAAATGACAACCATCTTTCTTGTACTGAGCGCAGCGTTTTCCCATATCATCCACACCTAAAATATATCTTATATGATATCCCAAACGCTATTTGTCACAATTATATTATACCTTGAGTGGTGCATTCGTCGTTGCTTCGGAATAAAGGAACGACACCAGTGTCTACTTTCATTCCAGGAATAATTCCTCTTTGTTCGGGGAATGGAGTTCCATCTTCGGCTTTTTGGTAGTTTCGTGAAAGACGACTACACCGGAAATGTGGTCTCCAAGCGTGGGACAGGTACCTAAAAATTAAAAAAATATTAGAAAAAGATAGTAATATGGGCTGGGTAAATGCCCAGAGAGGACATTTATAAATGATCATTTGTTCAAAGCAACTTTAAGCGCCCAAAATCTGCATTTTAAGACACGGGTTTTCACTTTTTTATAGTTGCTTCATGCTAATTTTATCTATCCAACTTATGATTTATATGCAGAATATAGAGATTTTATTTTGGAACAATTTTTTATTATTTCTTAAAATACTAACAATCGATGGAATCTATAGCCAGAAAACAATAAATAAAAAAAATAACATGAATTGACTTAAATCGATTGTCTAAAACAAAAGCAATTAAAAAGAAGCGACATTCACTAGCTGAAAGCTAACAATCTAACTTCAACTTTATATAACTTTAAAAATAATCCAGGGCAAAGGAAGCACCTCAGAGTAATCCATGGTATATATACTCTAAACAAACAAAATAAAATATTGGCACAGTACAAATCCCTCTGTGATGCAATTTTATTTGTTCTACAACATTTAATATATTTTGTCATTTCTATAAAAGTTTCATGTATAGATCGAGAAAATAGCGGAAAATCCGGTTGCACGTACATAAGTAACTTTAAGCTTTCGATTTAAATTTTTATTTGGGATCCAGTATGCTAAAATATACATGTTTACGATAAATTTGTAACTGATAAGGAAAGTGTGAAATAATAAAATAGATTTAACGTTTTATGAAGTAAAATTAAATTAATTAGTCTAAGTTTAAGTTCTGCATGGGATAAAAGTATTTGAAAATCGTCAATTGCCACAGACTCAAAATCCTCTAAGCAGAATTATTGAACATTAATTTAACAGCAGTATTAAATAAAATACTGTGTACTGACATTCCTAATGTTGTTCAACATATGATAGCATGTTTTAACGGGAAATATGAGTATAAACGTTCAGAGTGGCAGATGTTGTTCTTAAACAAAGCTAAAGATGGAAATTTACCAGTGTTTTATGGGACGCTTTCAGACAAATGGTCTTATTGAATATTAATTTAATGGCAGTGTTAAATGCTGTGTACTAACGTTCCTAATGGTGTTGCAACATATGCTAGCATGTTTTAACGAGGGATATGAATATAAACGTTCAGAGTGGCATATGTTGTTAAACAAAGCTAATGATGGAAATTTGCCAGTGTTTTATTGGGATGCTTTTAATGAACCCTGCGTAACCCCTCCAACGCGGAGCAACATGTCGTGCAGATCGGAAAACATTGGACAGCTCATTTCCGGTGTGAGAAATACTTTGTTCTAACGACTTATGTATTAATAATGGTCGGATTTTAAGCATATTGCATCTAATATGATTTATTCAACTCTCTGATTTAATAATTGGAATAAAAATCACGATTTTATTTTTCGTTATTATTAATAGTTTTTGATATTCCAGCAGAAACTTTTATATTATTGGTTAAATCTTTATTAATGATGGACCAAACTGTTTTAGATTCATTGTTATCAAACGGATACAATCGATCACTGTCTATTTTTTTTTTGGCTTACTCTACACACACGTTTCTATAAATCTTTTTTATATCTAAAAATGTTCATGTTCCGATGGCACTTTAAATATAGTAATTAAGATTTAATGGAAGAAGTAATCCAGTTACATTTGAATTTCATTTTATGCCCAATATTAAATAAAGGGAAACAGATTTCAATATAACAAAGAAAATGATTTAAAAGCATTATTGTTTGACGATTCCAAGTTTTTGACGCAATGACGTAAAAGCAAATTATAATTATTAGAATTAAATTTTCATTTCACTGACTTCCTAACGAGTTCAATATTGTATTTATCCGAAAAATAGCTAATTGAGCGGAATGATCCTATATACATTTTGCTCCTTATCTTTAAACATTAATACTTATTAATATTGAGATAATACGACTATTTATTCTTGTATATGACTCACTAGATTGCAAAATTAAAAGAAATTAACTTGTATTCCGCTTTTGAGGTTAGCTTTCTCAGCCGTGAAAAAATCGGCGACCTGACAATTAGGGCCCGCTTAAGCTGAAAGTGAGTCAAATGATACATTGTGTTGATACATCAAACAGTGTTAGTGTTGTTGTATCAACACCAGAAAATTGTCTGTGTTACCATGACTACCTCCGGGCAGCGTCAGTAAAGAAAAGAAATACTCCAGGAACCGTTAAGTGGGTGGGTGGGTGGGTGGGTGGTTGGATATTTCTTATACGTCCCTACTGAAATTTAAAATAAAAATTTATACATAAATTTCCTTTATGTATTATTAGAATTTAACCTTATTTCGGTTATTTATTAAATTGTTAATGTGCGTTTTATTTACCGGCATTTAATTTAGTAAAAAATAAAATTTATTTTTCATATAAAATGGAATGTTGAACAACAATAAACAATATTTATAGCAAAACATTAAAATAATCCTCACTTTGCGTATTTAAGCGATGTAGAACGTAGTGTGAAACGCACTCGAACTACTCTATTTTCATTAAACGAAATATATTTCGATTAGGCAAGCAGAATTGCCGTTTCAAAAATAAAACATGGCCAACCAAATGAAAAGGGTCTAGTTAAAGTGCTTAGTAGGACAATTTACAGTATACGTAGCCAATTTATGAAAACATCGGAAAGTTCATTCGCGTTTTGATATCCTAGAGGGGGCGAAACCTACTGATTTAGGTCTGTCTTTTATTCCTGTCTTTCTCTCCCTAAAATACCATACCATTGCATTAACGCTTTTCGCAGTTAATTGTCTGAAAAGATTAATTTACTACCTTTCCAGTAATGATTTATTTAGGACAGACGTTGCTGAATTTCATTTCTATGATACCATCAATGGAGCAACATTTTTTACGTTAACTGCCTGATAATTATTAAAACTTCAAGTATCAAGCGATTTCGAAATAATTTCTATTATTGTTGTTTATGTAAGATAATATTTTTATTCATACCAAGGGATTGCGATTGCACTTGAGCAATAATGGATAAAGTTTTCATGTTAAATTTTATCTTCCTACCGAGGGAAAATCCAAGAAAAATCACAAGGGATTTGTCTGGATTTTATGACACAGTGACCGACAGCTGGAGCACAGATTTCATCCTTGATATTTTCGACGTAAATAATTTTTATTTTTAGAACTACACAAGTTTTCACCCCAAGGCAAAGTTTTTATACACAGAGTGTGAAATTTATACAGAATTTAATTTACTGGAGGCAAATATAAGAATAATTAAATCTGGAAAGTCATATCATCTCAATAACAGTCTTTTAAAAATAAAGTATCTACATCTACCTTCTCCCGATCACTTAGTAGATAAGCTAGGATGATGCTATTGCATTATAGATAAATACAAAAACCATGCGCAGTGGAAATGGCAAAAAAGCATCAGCGTCCAACTTCGTTACGATTGGTCAGTTTTAAACGGGGAAAACTAATATTTTAATAGCAATTATTATTTTGTAGTTTAAACATTTCATTACACATCTTTGCATCAACTAGAAGTAGCAGCGCGCGAATCGATAGACGATTAAAAGTCCGTTTATTAATTAGCCTGTCTCCCATTTTATCATAAATTAAGTAGATTACTAATAATCTTTGCAAATATAATTTGTGATATTAAAGGTTAAATTTATTTATTTATCTTGTGATTTAAATTAATTTTATTTTTCTTTTGTGCAATAAATCCTTTAAATATTCTATGACCTTTTCGAACAACAGATCTTATTTTTGTACGCTCCAGATAATTCTTCGGTCCAATTTCCTTTATGGCGAACGCCAGACACGTAAACCCTGAAGACCTGAGCTCGCGTTTTACTCATCGATATCTTTTCTGCTTATATTGTCCGAATTGTTTTAAAATTTTTCTCACTTGCGCTCTGACCGACCAGAAATTTCACTCGTCTTGCATTTAATTCTCACATTAGATCGTTCCGGTTGCTCTAATTGCTAAGACCTTTTTTGAAGGGTAATTTATTTTTTTCTTGCAATGTCGCAAAAAATAAATCAAGGATAATTACTGTTAATTATAGGAAATTAATTATAACTATAAATAAATATCAATTTAGTTTATTTGTATAGTTCAACCCTGTTTTCTGTATTATCTGCACACGAAATTCTCATTTAGTTATTACTTCTCTATCGTTCGAAATAGTTCTCGCTATTACCATCAGCCGTCTGAGAGATTGCATGTATTCTATCACTTACTATTGAAAAACTAATTCTGTTAGACATAAAGATTTATCTTAGTCTATCCAATTACATAGAGAACAATCCACCAGAATTGTACTGGATCGTGGTAGGAGTTTAATAATTTAAAAATTCTCAGATGAGTATAAAGATAAATTAATTTATACATTTCCGTCAACAAAATCTATTTCTTTCACTAACAAAATGACAATGGCATAGATTAGTCATCCGTCCAACTTATATTATAAGGGCCGTTTCAGAAAGGACCGATGATCAGTGCTGATGATAGGTCGTCGCAGATCATCGGTCAACCTTTTTGTTTTCACATTAACACGTGGACATGTGAACGAAACATAAAACAATGAATAGGACGGATCGTCAGCACTGATCATCGGTCTAGCCCGTGGCGTTCGCAAATCATCGGTCGGAGTCGGGGCCATTTGGTAAATGGAGATTGACAACTGATGATACGTGTTAATGTAAAAACATAAAGGTTGACCGATGACGCTGAATTTTGGAGCTAAAGCCGGATATGTGCTCGAAAAGTTTATGGCCAACTGAAATTCCGGGTTTGGGTCCAGGAAAATGGCCCATTGGGGCCGGAAAATCTTATTTCGGACGTACCAGTCGCAACAGTGGGATTTTTATGTACTAATTCCTGTAGCTTGGACTGTGCTTGACAGGTTTATGGCCACGTGAAATTCCCTGTTCGGGTCCTTCAAGTCCAGAATTGAAAATTACGAAAATACCACTGTTGCAACTGGTATGTCTTAAATATGATTTTCCGGCCCCAATAGGCCATTTTCCCGGACCCAAACTGGGAATTTTAGCTGACCAAACACTTTTCACACCCAGGCTCAGCTCTAGAATTGGAAAGTCCATGAAAATACCACAGTCGCGACCGGGACGTCCAAAAAAGGATTTTCCCGCCCAAGGGGTCATTTTCCCGGACCCAAACCCGGAATTTCAATTGGCCATAAACTTTTCGAGCACAAATCCGGCTTCAGCTCCAAAATTCAGCGTCGCCTTCGCCTTATCCTGGGAACCGCATTTCAGGCCATTTTCGGCCTCTGAGGCCAATTCCAGACGTGTAGACCCAATTCTCAGCTCGGAATCGGATTCAGCGTCGAAAAATACATTTGAATACATATGTCACTCTCTTGTGTATGAACTTTTTTTTTGTGGGACTGTGTTTTCGGTCCTCACTGAAACAGCCCTAAAAATATCTACTTATTATTAAAATGTTGATTCAAGGACCTATAGAGATATAGTGGAAGGAGAAGCCAAGCTCAGTCGACCGCAAGCCGCTTGATCAATTGTATCGGAACCGTCAATCCTATCACCAAACGAGCTTGGAGGTCATGTTTGCACTGTCCGATTTTTCAGAGTATGTGTAATTTACGGCCCTCTGGAACAACTTATTTTTGCTTTACAGTCGTCTTCAGATACAAAATAAAGTAAAAAGGAAGCATCCTGTTGGCTACTGAGTAAAAAACTTCGGATCAAGTGGTAAACTTGTCCTTGAACCTTAAAAGTACTTTTAAACCCACTTTCAATTACCTCACAATGAGGTTATTTGGAAATATTTATTATATTATCGAATGCGACCCATAAAGTGGGCATGTTCAAGGTGTAAGGTCATCATCTGGCTGTAAAAGCAGATGTTGGAAAGATTCCAATTGAATAGTACCATTTGCACTTATATTGCATTCTTACTGTTTGATTGATAAGGCAGTCAAGATCGTGACAAGAATTTGTCCTTCCAAAGTATTTTAACGCTTTCTTAAGCTGGGTTTTCCTAGATTACCAAAGGAAGCTACCCTGCAAATTTCATATTTAGATAAGGGTGCCGATAGTAGATAAATTAAGACATAAATGGTGCACTTATTGATCTCAACAAGGTATTTGACTGTGTTGGCTCTCTATATCTGTTATTATTGATCCTATAACTGTGACGTGGAATAAATATTTAAATAAAAATCAGGCGCAGTAGTAATGACAAGACGGCACTAGCATCCAACTTCGTTATTAATAGTCGGAGTTTCGTGGGTCAAACGGCATTCTATTATAACTGTGACATAAAGAAAAATCATGCACAGTTATAATGGCACAATGGCATTAGCAATCTGGTTGGTTTCTTGTTTTGAGACAAACTACACAATATTCCATAACATAACTTCACTGCAAAGCTAATAACTAATAAATCAGGTTATTGAGAGCTATATTTTCAAATCTCACGTGGCCTACATATTTCAATTATACCTACCCGATTAATTTCATTATTGCATTGCCATAATTGTCTATCGAGTAATAAATTAACGCTGGAAATATTAAATCCGCCAGTTTATAATGTGATACGCAATAACGGTGGCCCTTTTGGAAGTAATCGCCCGTTAATGTATAGGTGGGAAAATTAGATCGAAGCCAAACGAACCAGTAAATTACCAGAATCGTACTAATTATAAATTTATTTAAACTTACCAAAAAGGGGATCGATTTTTTTTGAAACAAGTTAATTATTACTCAGTACTGCTAGATTCCCTGTATAAATGATGGGATTAATTACCCAAATCGGATTAATTAAACTGAAAAGTATCGAAGTTGTAGAAGTTCAATATAATTAACAACTTTAATGGCAACAAAAGGCTTTTAATTTGTCTTCAGAGCACAAACTTTTACCGAACTCTTTTTTAGTCGACAAGTCATTTATAATTTTTAATTCTCATATTTTAAAACACTAGAATCTGTTTGTATAAATATTTAAATAGAGGGAGGGAGTACATAAAATTTTAGATGCTAACATCTGGTAGAGCTAAAATAAAGTTATTACTAATAAAAGCAAATAATTCTGGAACAGATGGTGAACTACAATGTATTTCCAACGTTAAATCAATGTTAATCCCTGATTGTTACACCCAATTCTAAAACGATTTATCTCGCAATAAAATTCAATCGTATATTTAAAAAACTCAGTCAAACTGCACTGATAATAATTTTATATTCACAGCATAAGAAAATCGGCATCGGCACTATCGGTGCATGTAACAAAAAGCAAATCGATGACACTGAAGTGCCGAGGTAATGAAAAGTCAAGGCAAAAAATCTGTTTCTCTACAGTGATAAAGATATACATTTTATCCGATCGTGATATACATTCCTCAGAGAAAGCCAAACTGCTATGGCAACAGTACGTAACAGTACCGACGATGATACTGACAGTCACCATGGCCAGTGCAGGTAACCTTACGATGACAAGTATTCGAAGTGGAACGTTAGCTGGAATCCAGACAGAGCGCAACCACAACCTCATCCATCTACGAGCACCGTAAATGCCGCCATTAAAATTAAAGGACTGACACTTCCCCTTTGATAGGACCAGCGGCCCCTTCACGTTTCTAGAAAGACTAAAGGAGATTCGTGAATCTCAAGGGATCACCGCCGATCTATTATTGAAAGCCATGCCCGAATTATTACAAATAATTCCTGCGTTATAGTTTAGAAACAACCGACGATGTTGGACCAAATGGGGAGAGTTCTGTTCCGTCAATTACCGCATCGATCTGGAGATTTTCGACATTAGCGACTTACATTCATCCGCCGACATGAAGGCATTACATCAGATCAGGAATTAAACTGGCTCTACCCGAATCAGCATCTGGTATTTCGACGCAAGATTCATACAACCGACTTCACGCCACAATGAATTTGCTAAGGCTGTTCGCGAATCTGAGCTGGTACCCATGAAAATCGAACTCACACAGACACCCGCCCAACCCACTCTGCTACCCCAGTTCAGAAACATTCTGCCTACTCTGTTTATCCCGTGTCGAAACAATTCACCTTCGACTTCTTCTTATTGGAACGTCCCACATATATAATTTGCCTCTGTGTTAAAGCCATTTACTCCGGACAGCGTCAGTGAAGATTAAATACTCCAGGGGTCGTTATGATCTCGACATGTCTATAGGCCCGAAAGCTAAATATTTTTTTTGACATGCTGCGAACTGAGTACGCAAAAACACTCTTAGTACTGATCGTGTTTACAATATAGACGAGACTGGACTCACTATTGTCCAGAGTAAGATACCACTAATAGTTGAACTTAAAGGTAAACGTCACAAGTGGGGACAATTACATCGGCAAATCGAGGTCCCTGGTAACTGTCATATGCGCTGGTGAAATTTTTATCCCAGCAATGACGATCTTCCCTAGAAATAATTGGACTAATAATAATCTAATGAAAGGAGCACTGGAGCAATCGCAAAATGTCATCTAAGTGTTTGACACTTCCTTACTAAAACGCATCCCACAAAGGAGTTACCTATTTTGCCTACTCCTAGACGGGCAGAACAGTCACGCAAAAAACGTTTATGTTATTGACCGTGCAAAAATGAACCATGTAACAATTATGAGTATCCTACCTCATACCTCCCATAAAACACGGCTACTTGATAAGACGTTTATGGGTACATATTACAGAGGCTGGAGCGCTAACAACCAGTTCTTGGAACCATATAATATAGTTTATTGGAAAGGCTTCTTACAATGCCCAACTGATTCTATGGCTGCGAATAAAATTTTCTGAAACTGTAATTTTCCCATGTGACCGGACTGTTTTTAGAGATGCTGATTTTATTGCTGCTACACTTGCCAAACTGAAGAAAACTCAGGTCATCTCATGAAGATGAGGACATAATTCGGAGGGCGAGTGGATAAAATTCGAGAATCACATCTTGCTCAACTAAACATGCTAAGAAAATTCTAAAAGAAACAAGGCGCAAGTTTCATGGATACCTGTCGCAGTAAGCGGACTCAATGAAAATGATCTGCGAGTAGCTGGTTGTTCTAAATCATTAGCGAGTACTTTCTAGCATTTGCGTGTCTCCACAAGATATCATGAAAAGGAAGTCAATCAATAGAGGTCATGAGCTAAGCTTATCATTTTATTTAGGAGTAAAGAGAAGCTACCTTCAGCCAAAACAAAAACCAGAATAAATCCTAAAACTGTTCCTTTAAAAATAGGCAAAAAACGTCTTAAATTCAATAAAGAGATGGATGAAGAATCTAGTTCAGAAAATCCTTAAGTTTACCCAAACTTTAGGATTTAGTATAATGAACTTGAAGGCACTGAACAATAGTCAATGCCTATGTTAAAAAGGGATAAAATCCCCACTCTATCTAAAATAAAAAAAATTGAAATGTTGTTTGAAAAAAATAAGTAAATTTTTTTTACTTTCCCGACCCACCTCCTAAACGAGCTAAAAAAATTCGAGATAAAAACGGAAATATCCATTTTCGGGTCCCCTGAGACGATTAAGACCATTTCCAGATGGAAGTCTGTCTGTCTGTCTGTCTGTTTGTCTGTCTGTGTATGCCTTTATATTCTTCCATGATAGAGGCCACACGTTTAATCCGATTGAGCTGAAATTTGGTATAGGGGTTTAGGTTACCCGTCGGAAGACGAGCCGATCAATTCAGGACGGCACACGACTTCACAGCACGACTTCACGCCTGTAGCGCTCCGAGTGACAAAAATATTAAACAATAATTTATATGTATTTTATTAGAAGTTTGACTGTCCAAAGCTAGCCATTTATTTTAATAGAAGTTTTGACTGTCCAAAGCTAGCCTGTGTACTTAAAAAATAATTTTATTTTATTAAAAGAACTAAAAATCCAACCTGTATTTAAAAAAAAATAAAAAAAATGTGGGACTTGAACCCCGGACTCACTGCACCACTATGCCACGCAGCTATCAGAGCTTTGTTTAAATATGTTTTCTAACTTATTATTTAAGCGAATCACGTTTCATCATAAAATAAATATAAATTAGTTGTTCGCCTCGTATTTTAATTATTAATATTACAGAGCTAAACTATACACATTCACTAAATCTCATAAAGAAAATGATTTAAGTCACATCTGTCATAATTATATAATATTTTGTCACTTGGGAGCGCTAGTCGTGAAGTCGTGTGCCGTCCTAGATTGACCGCTTCATATCGGAAGAGCCCATTAGTTTTTGTACGACATCTGTCAAACGCAAGTGGCACTATCAAAAAAACGACCGATGCAATATGTCACGGAATTCGATTTGCAATATGTCATTTGAAAGCCCTTTAAAACCTCTATACAGAACAGTCAAAACTATTTCTCCAGCTGTCACCTGTCAAAAATAAAAAAATATCAAAATTTGAAACTTTAACATTAAATATCTGAAAAAGTATTCGTGGATACTCGTCGGGAAAGTTTTGGGGCGACATAACCGATTTTTTAGTTGAGTAAAGCCAAATAAAGAATTCTAATAATAGTTTTGGTATTTTAATAAACTAAAGCGTCAAAAAACAAGAATTGTAAAATCTCAAAATAAGAAGAAAAAAATCTAATTATTTTAAAGATACTAAAAAAAACATTAAAAAATTGCTACTCTCAAAGAAACATAATTAATACATCTGAAAGAACAATTGACCTTATTTTCTTAATAAATGAAGACGATTGCAGACAAAGAAAAGTTCACTAAAGCTTTTACGGCTTGGGAAATGAGTAAACAATACCGTCAATATTTGAATAAAAGCACAGAGTCTGATAAATTCAATTGAATATTCATCAGTTCTTTTTGTACTTCTACATTTTAGGTCTGCTCTTTGGAAACAAAAGACCTCGTAAAATTTTAAATGATTCTTTAAGTCACTTCAAAAGTATTGCATGATGATATATTATAAATTTTAACATTATGTTTTTTCTACTACGACAAAACCCTCTTTAGGTTTCGTTTAAAAAATTCCGTCACGTAAACTCTGATAAAAAAAGGAGTTAAAGTGCTTTTGGTTTGTATTAAATCAGCAGAATTTAATTTATATAAAAAAAATTTTGTATCGTCTTTTCTTTTTGGATACCCAACAAAGCAATTTTGACATTATTATATTATATTATAATTTTTTTTTTAGTTGCTCTATACGAGAATAGCAGTTTGTCTTTGGAACAGTTCAGAGCAGCTCAAAAAACAATTGGACGCTACTAGTAATACAAATCAATATCAAGGATTGTGCAGAAAGCCATCAAGTCGTTACAAAAAAGTAAGTCTATATTTATTTATCTATATATTAAAATATATTTTTTATTTCCGTTGGCAATGATTTTAATAATTATACTGTATCAAAATGCTAATCTTGTAATGTCAGCACGACTTAGATCTGGAAATTTTATTATAAACTTCGTTCTTGAAACGACAGGATTATCGCACTTAATACGTCAGGATTATCGCACTTCATACCTCCGAACATGTATACAGTGCGTTTAAAAAATTTCATCATTATGATTTATATTTTTTAACTTTTGTTTAACAAAATAATCACAATTTCGTTCAGATAATTTTTCCTTTTTAAATGAATTTTATTTAAGAATTAGCACAACTCGTTCTCACTTTTCTTAATTAACTCACCCTAAAATTTTGTTTTTTTTTTAATCGTATCAAAAAATAGTACTTAGTTTTTGACAGTAGTAATGGCAAAAGTTCTGGCACACTCCTAAAATCCAAAATAGATAAAGTTTACCTTTCAAGGTCAGCTTAGACATAACACCGATTTGCAGTGGTGATAACGTTGGCTCGCAGTTTTGTTAAATATATCCATAATTATGTCCATAGTAGACAACGCATGCGCAATATGAATGTCAAAAAGTCACTAGCCCCCAGAAGTAGAGGCCATAAAATTAAATAATTTTGTCCGAAATCATATAAATTGGTTACCAAAATCTTTTACCCAGTCTAAAACATTTTTTGTAATTTTTAACTTCATTATGTATCTATTTTAATTATGCTATATTGATTTAATGAATTTACTCTATGTATAATTCATTGTGGGTATATAACGTACCAACGCATATTTTACCATTTGCCAAGTATGTAGAATTATTAATTGACCTCGCAGTTTATAAATTACATTTTTAGGGTTCAAATTAATATGCTGTATAAATTTCAACATCCCTTAAATAACTTAAATTCAACCCTTCATTATGCAACTTTAACACGCCTTGACGGTTTTTTAAAAACGAATATGGCAATTTTTTTTATTTAATTAATAATGCATTAGATACCGCAATGCCTTAGCGAAAACAAATGAAAACAAATGAAAACAAATGGAAACAAATGAAAACAAATGAAAACAAATGAAAACAAATGAAAACAAATGAAAACAAATGAAAACAAATGAAAACAAATGAAAACAAATGAAAACAAATGAAAACAAAAGAAAACAAATAAAAACAAAGTCTTCGATTTTTTATTCTAGTAATATACTTAGAAGTTGTCCGTGCATTATATGTTCGATTATCAACGACCAGTTCACATAGACTTATATTATGTCTGGAAAGGTGCTGATAAAATTTAGCTCTTTAGGGTCATCTATATATCTATCTAGTTAAATCAGGCGTGGGAAATCCTTGAACTGAGGCTCTAAGCCTATTGTGCCCAACCAGTTTTCACATCAGACTAGTACTCTTGACAAATTCCAGAATAATTCTGATGTTATATTCCGCTATCTGGTCGGTTTCAGGAAACTGTGCCATTCTCATTCCCTATTGGCATAATATATGAATAGTAGTTTCGTCCTTTTCCTCACATTTCCTGGATAGGGAATCTTCTGATACCCCTATGAAATTCAGGTGTCTTCTGAACCCGCAGAATCCTGTCAGGACCCCTAGTGTTCCATCAAGTATTTCCCGTTTCTCCAGCACACCCTTTACATGTTGGTAATAGTTCTTTAAGCACGCTTTTACCTGACACGTTTTTTTGGTAGTTAATCTAACATTTTAGAGTGCGCAAGTGGAAGAGCAGGTTCTGATCATAGTAGACTCAAATTCTCTCTTATAACTTAAATTTCCATCGTGTCCTCTTAGGTTTGCAAGTTCTACCATGTTGTGATTACATATCAGCTCTGATGTTTTGGTAGTACTCATAAATTGCCCTGGGCGTCATCTTATAATTTGTTTAAAATGTATATAAGACCATAGCTGTTAATGTACCTAGTGAAATAATTTTCTGGATAGGCAGATTTTCAGAGAAAATGCATGATTTTATTCATTTATCTATTTTTTGAAGTTATATCTAGATTATTTCGAGCTCATACAGTCACTAATATAATTCAGAATAATGTAACGCTCTTTGTGTCGTCACGCGGTCTTTTGGTGCATTAGTCCAGGTCTTAGATTGCCTCAGGCGCCAACTTCCGGTTATAGTGTGAAGACCAGAATAATCCGGTAAAGAAGGAAAAAGGTTCTTACTCCGTGACGTGTCGGACAGTACGGGCAAGACTATCAAGGCTGGGCTGGCGTGGTGATTGGATTATTGGTTCGGGCACAACTGAGCTGACCTAGCTTTCGGGCAAGCGTCTTTCTGTCTCGTGCACTAGCTTGCGGTCGACTGAGCTTGGCTTCGCTGCCCTTAACTCGGCCTTTCTCTAAAGGTCGCTGAATACGTATTGGAGCTCGATCTGAATCTCGGTTCAAATTCTGTAAAATGACTTGGATCGCAGTATAAGGTCACACTCGTTGTATGTGCAAAGACCGTACGCGACTGTCTCCATCTTTCGGGCGGAGGTTTAACTTGTGCAACGTATCGCGCTTAATCTTATATTGGAAGAAGAGTCGCATTCACCATAATCTTAAGTAATTTCCAATACATTGCCGAGTCGGATATAAATCTAATGATTTTTTTTTAATTAAAATTGAACCACTAATAACAATTAAACAGTTAACACAGTCACCTGATTGAGGCCTTCGCCTGCGGCTCAGACGCTCAACATTCAGGTTGGTGATTAAATGATGCACTTTGTTCCCTTACACTAAAATTAACTGTTATGCTCCGATTGAATAAAATAACGGCTCACGGTTTTTATTTATGGTATTAAATTTAAATTACGATTTATTTGTGCTATATAGAATTGCATTTATTTTATATATTACCTTGATTGCTTTACATTATTTATATTCATTTTTTACTCTATTTGATAAAAATCGATTCTCCATAAATTTTATACCTTCTAAAAAAGTATTTATGAAAACTACATTGCATATAAGCGCATTCCTCTAATGATCTTAAATATGTTTCTTGTATAAAATAATTATTTAAATTTTGAATTTTATATTTATTTTCAGTCGCAACTGAACGGCGGCGAGGCGAAACTCCTCCAAAACACATCGTCGAACCCGATGCCGAATCCCAATTCGAGCCAGAACGTCCTGAAGGCCCGCAGAGGGGTCATCAAAATGCTCATAACAGTAGTTTGCGCTTTCGCCGTTTGCAATTTACCCTATCACGCGCGAAAAATGTGGCAATACTGGTCTTCCAATTACCATGGAAATTCTAATTTCAGCGCCCTTCTTACGCCGCTCACCTTCCTATCAACCTACTTCAATTCGGGCGTTAACCCGTTGCTCTACGCCTTTTTGTCGAAGAATTTTAGAAGGTAAGGAAAGTTTAACACGTTAACTAACTACCCCAAGTTTCATACATATTTGTTATATAAAACGCCACTTATAAAACAATGTACTAAAGTTTTGAGCGGAGTTTAAATCAATTTATTTACTGATTAAATAAGTGTATGGAGCTGACGGTTCCTAAATGAAAGGGCGATGTATACAAAAAACGAATTTAAAAATTGTAGATAATGAAATAGTGATTATTAAAATATGTATACGTCAGCGTGTAATGAAATATCGACTCAAAGAAAAACATTTATAATAAAATGTCTATGATTTTTTTTATAGTGATTACTTGTGTTACTGACCACTCTTAATCCTATTAGTCACGGCACACACTCCTTAGACCCATCCTGTTTATCTATCAAAAAATTGATTGATAAAATCACAAATAAGCCTAAGGACCAGGGAAATTTTAGTATGTTACACCTAAGGTGTATTAGATTAATAATTTCATGCTAAGCAACCACGATAGCAATTGCATTTATTGATATACAGGGTGAAATAGACTCTTCCTATTTCTTCAAATGTAATAAGTATTTTCATTTTTTTTCTGTTCACCACTTATAGAGTCCATGGAAGCTATTAAATACATCAATTGTAACATTTTTATCTCTACCAGTTCTACTGGAAATGATATCAACCGGGAATATCTTCATAGTTTTTTAATACATGTATAATAAAGCGCCGGAACATTTGAATTTTTAATAATTCTTAATATTAAGTATCATTAAGTAACATATTTTCGTTTCATGTTTTTCATCGAATAAATATTATAAATCTTGAAGAAAATATCAAAAAAAAATGAAACATGACACTTTATTATACGTAGATTAAAAAACTATGAAAAAAAAACTATTCCCGCGTGATATCATTTCCATTAGAACTAAAAGAGAACAAAATGTTACAATTGATGTATTTAATAGCTTTCATGGACTCTATAAGCCCTGAACAGAAAAAAAATTAAAATACTTATTACATTTGAATAAATAGGAAGAGTCTATTTCACCCTGTATATCAATGAATGCAATTGCTATCGTGGACGCTTAGCATTAAATTATTAATCTGATATACCTTAGGTGTAACATACTAAAATTTCAGCAATTTCTATCGATACCTAAAATCCCCCCTATATCTGTGCCTGGTCCTTTGATGCTAAAGAAAATCGTATGTTTATGGGTCGACAAGAAATCACACTCGGTATCAGCTTAACACCATTAACCATTAAATCAGGTCGATATGTAAAAACCATAAACAATTCATGGAAATTGACAAAAATCGAAATAAATCGAACAAATCAAGAAATTTGACAAAAAAATCAGAAAAATCAGAACAATCGACAAAAATCGAAAAACGTCAAAAACATCAACAAAAAGCGAAGAAAATCTAAAAAACCTAAAAAATCGAATTAAACCGATAATATCAAATAAAACCAAAAAACCGCAAAACGAAAAATTTAAAATCGGAAAATATCGAGAGAAATCGACAAAAATCGAAGTGTATCAAAAAAAACATCGAATAAAACCGAAATTTGAAAAAAAAATCATAAAAATCAGAACAATAGACAAAAATCGAAAAAGAACAAGAAAAAAATCGAATTAAACCGATAATATCGAATAAAACCGAAAAACCCCGAATAAAATCGGAAAAATCCTGCAAAAATAAAACAAACAAAAAAAATTAAAACAACCTAAAAAATTGAATAAAAACAAAAAAATGGAATTAAATCGAACAAAATAAAAAAAAAACGGAGAAAAATGAAACAATCAACAAAAACCAACAGAAATCGAAAAATTATAAAAAACGAAAAAACTGAAAAAATCAACGAAAACAAAAATAAATCGACAAAAATAAATCGAAAGAAATCGAATAAAATCTACAAAATACAGAGAATTTAAAAAAACAACAAAAACCAACAGGCCTCGAAGGAAACAAAAAAAATCGACAAAAATGAAAAAACGAACACTACCAAAAAGACGTCGAAAAAATAAAAAAAAAATCACCAAAAACTGAAAAAATAAAATTGGCAAAAGTCGAATATATATGCACTTTCGCTTCCGCTCGACCGACGTTGGCACGTTAGAATTGCTACATTGCTTTAATGGACCTGTAAAAACCCCGTAAGCAAAAGAAGATGCAGCAACCGGATAAATAACGGGAGCATATAATAGAATCTGGCATCAAAAGGCCTATACACAAGTGGCAGGGAAGTGGGAAAAAATCTCTTTTGATT
This sequence comes from Neocrepidodera transversa, assembly GCA_963243735.1. NCBI lineage: Eukaryota > Metazoa > Arthropoda > Insecta > Coleoptera > Chrysomelidae > Neocrepidodera > Neocrepidodera transversa. The sequence continues at coordinate 9,038,563 of OY725353.1, read as the reverse complement.
TTTTTTCTGCCCTTCCATGGAAAGAAGCAATGCAGCAAACTCCTGGGGGGCGTGAGGATGTCTTAAATATCCTATATACGCAGTTACTGTATCGTAGTGGCCGGAAGTGGTCAAACCTACCAGGGAAGAAGATGCAACAAGTAATAGAAATAAATCACACAGGATTACAAAACTATTTTTTTCAAGTGTGTCACCTGCGACGCAGCAAGTGCCATTTTTGGTGATCTTGGGTACCCAGATAACCTTCTATTACTTGCTGCATCTTCTTACCTAACGAGTCCGGCCACTTCCGGTTGCGCGCCATCTACGATGCAGTAACTGCTTATATAGGGTCTTTAAGACACCCTTATCCTTCCCTTGTAGCTGACTCCATTGCTTCTTTTCATTGAAAGGCTGAAAAAATTCAAATGAGATGTCTCCCCACTTTCGTGCCACTTGAGTGATGCAAGATTCTATTGAATGTTCCCCTCTATCGTTTTATCTGATTTGTTGCATCTTCTTTTGCGTACGGGTTATTTTGCAGTTGTCTCTCGGTATATAATTTAAGAATGGCCGAAGATCTATAATTATATAAATGTTTGCAACTCGCTGCTGGTTTGGTACTCAGGTACCCATATTCGCATTAAACTTTTATTAATGAAATTGATAAAACTTTGTCAGTAACAGATATTTTGCCTGTCTGCTGGCATAAATTAATTTAATTAACTTCTTGATCGACAAATTTTTAAAAATATATCCCAATATATTTAACGAAAATGTTTTTATACTTAAATTTGATATTTCCTAAGAGAAATGGATACAAATCTGCGGTAACAGAGAAATTGGTTCAAAGCAACCGACTAAATTTAATATACAAGGAAAGCCTTCTAGCAAAATAATTATATTGTTTCGTTCTGAAATTTTAACTAATTCATAATTTCATATTTACGTTGTCCCTCATCCTTTGTTTGGATTTTATTTTGACGGTGGTAGGGTATAGACAATTACTTTTCGTCCCGACCGAAGGCTACGCGAAATTCCAAAGTTGGGTTAATAGAATTTTCGCATAATAATTAGTTAAACTGACGAAATCTACATAGTTTCAAAATGATTACATGTCTGCGAATCTAGACTAACTAGCTATCTGGTCCAACCTCTAATTAATCTCATCCTGATATCGGAATGTTCGGTCAAGAGAATATTTATCGATTAATGCTAAAGAACAAACATCATTTAATTAACCTTACAATATATTTTTATATCGATAAAAATTAGACTAGTTGTATTTAGCTTAATTAAGCAAATAGTCCTGCTCCATATCACCCGTTGCACCCCACTACTCGCCAGAGTTTTAAATGTACACACTTGATGTTATTTTTTTTTTATTATTTACTTATTGATTTCGAATGCTAATATCCTAGCAGCGAATAATTAAACCAACAGGGCAAGTAAGTGTGTCCTCCTGGCCATTAAGAAATTTACCAATACTATAGCGACCTCTGGTGAATTTAGTTCTTCACTGACGTTGCCTGGAACAATTGAACTTCAAACTTTAAATTGAAGGTGGCGCCCGAGCCGAAGAAAACCGTGACGACGAAAGAGCGATACAAAGGCAAGAGGGAGGGTGTGCGCAAAAACTGGTTACGGCGAGATATATTGGCGGAAACCGGTAAGCGACGGATTAGTTTTTTTCCTACTGGGTAGTTTTCTCTATTCGGTCGTTGATGGTCTGAGTAGAATATCAATGACATTTCTGGGCCACTCCTTATGGAAAATAAGATGGAAATATCCCTTCTGTTAATTTTGTCCACGATCAAGGTTCCTATCCCCACTAGAAGAGCCTCGATCCGCTTCTAAGGTTCCAATCCGCGCTAGACGAATCTCTCGGATCAAAGCTGATCGACACCTAACCAAAGCGTAGATCCGCGGATCGAAACCTGATCAGAAAGGGATCGAGTCTCGTCCACCGCGGATCGGAACCTTAGAAGCGGATCGAGACTCTTCTAGTGGGGATAGGAACCTTGATCGTGGACAAAAATTACCAGAAGGGACATTTCCATCTTATTTTCCATAAGGAGTGGCCCAGAAATGTCATAGCGGGGATCGGGACTTTGATCGAGGACAAAAATTAACAGAATGGACCAATTTGCCATGTTATTTTCTATAAGGAGTGGCCCAGAACTGTCATAGATATTCTACTGGTATGGATCACGGTACGGAGACAATTGACTGTTTTATCGCAGCTGGCTAGCAAGAGATCTGACTCTCTTTTTAGCACTCTAACTAAAATCTGGCACGCTAATCACTATTGGATCTGGGAATGCTTGAATTTGGGACGTGCGCGGAACCAAAATTGCGTAATTCTTCGAAAAATAGGAAAAATATACCTTACTCGATTTCTGGTACATGGCACTGTGTTTAGGTCGGTCTTATTGAGCTCTTGGACGACTGAATCTGTATTTCGCGACTCTTTAACCGACTCTACTTAAAATCAATCGGATTTGGAGAGAATGCTTTGATTACAGACCGGTACGGAAGTAAAATTTCGGATTTGTGGTAATTTTTCTCCACGGTCCGAGGAGGTCCCAGGCCATTTTCAAGACGTCATCAGGACAACTGATTTTGGACTTCCCTGGGATATCTTTATTTGTACGTCTCCAGGTCCGATTTAGCATTCCAGCGATTTTAAACTTTTATATTTGTCATCATTAATAATTAAAAGTAACTGGGTAAAATGATGCAGTTGATAGATATATTGGAAAAAAATATTTTAAGTGAAATGTATTATTTAACTAGAGGCACAAACTAAATTCAATAAAGTCCTGGTTGAAACTGAGTACCTACAGAACGAGAAAAAACAATAACTGTTTTTTTAATAAACTCGTTTATAATACTTTATTAAAATTTATTTGACCATAATGGTCCCAGAAAGATCCCATACATGTCTAAAGAGGCTTTTCAGTGGTCCCAGAAAGGATTTGTACTGGTCCGAAAAGGATCCTAAATCGGTTCTAGAAAAGTCTTATATCTGTCCTACGAAGGAAATTGGACGTACCCGGGACGTACGAATATCCGAAAACGGATGTCTCGAGGATGTCCGGGGGAGGAATTTATGCTGTTTGGGACAGGACTAAAATTCACGTTCGCTGGCATAGGGCGATGGATCGCGATGACAGCGCGAAATGGGGATGCCAATACAAACACATGTGGCTCTAATTCCGGACCAAGTACAGTATCAATGAACCTGTACCAAGTGGCCAAAATAAAAAAATACCCTTTTTGGTCAAATCAACGCAGGATACCATCTAAATCGAAATATAAGACAGAGAGAGAGAGAGAGAAAGAGAGGGGCGAGTTTTTCCCTGGAGAAAACTAACTAGTAAAGTGAAAAACAGACGTCGTTCGAGATTTATTATAGTGTTTATATCCAGACAGGTTTTTTTTTTTATTTTCAGACCCTGGGAGCTCAAAAACGTCGAGAAAAGTGCTAAAAAGATTATTTATTTATTACAAATAATTTATTTATTTATTACAAATTTGAACCTTTATTTCAGAAAATTTTTATTTCTTTTGAAAATATTATATAAGTCGGATATATAAAAGGAGAATATTCTCTAAAACTTAAATATTCTCTCTAAGAAAATATATTCCGTTTCTTACTTCCGCTTGTTTTAACACAATTGGAGTTTTCCCTAACTTAGTCTGATTCAGTCCATTTCTGAGGTGACTCATGAATATTGATGAAAATAATGAAAACTAAACCGAAAAGTAAAATCAGAGAACAGAATTTATAGACTAGCAGGTGACTGATAAATACGAACTGTACCATGTACAAAAATAAAGTCAGACACATTTAAACTGTCAAAAAGTGCTTAGGGCTTAGTACGCGTGAATTTAAAGTACTTTTTTATGGTGTTTAGTGCTTGCGAGCTCAACATAAAAAGTTCTTAGTGTTATTAATTTTTAGGCACTTTTTTTTAAATGCTAGCTTTTTGTCACTGCTCTGTAAAGAATAATTTTGGGTAAATTGTCTTAGAAAGAGAGATTGCTTGAGGAAGGATTGTCTGAGGAAGAAATTTTTGGAAATTAATATCACGTTTATTATTAGCAGATATAGGAGTAATATGTACGAAACTGTAAAACCAAACTCAAAAACATAAAATTATAGAGTAGAATAAGAAATCTGTGGACTTGAAATTGAAAACAAAAATTATACAATGGTTAATTAAATAATTTGACTAACTTAACTATCTCCTAGATTATTTTTGGTCAATCTGGTCCTGTTTAATGGCGTTTTCTTATTCCAATTATAAATTTTGCATTAGCTGTCTATGTACAAATTCGAATAAAATTTTTCTCGAACCTCCAACTTTTTATATGTATAAAAAAATACATCTGAATTTTTGTTGATTGCCGCAGTCGAGTAATATTCATATCGGAAAATAAAAAAGAAAAATTAGGACGAAACGAACAGGGTAATAAAAAGGCGCATAATTTCTCTTTTCACATTTTCTGGGACCATTGCCCAAACGGGGTAGAAATTTACCTTCATTATCCCTCATAAAAGATCCCCATTGGGATTCAAACCATTAGGAAAAATCAAATATTTACAAAAATAGATATATTATATTTATAATTCAAAGGAAAGGCCGATTAATTTTTGATTTAAAGGAACAGAAAAATATAGGACAAAAAATTCAGTTGGATACGAAATAAAGACAGCAATAAGAACTTTCTTTAAACCAGTTTTTAACCAACTTTTTGACACTCTTAAGTTATTTTTTACTTTCCTTTCATTTTTTCCCTCTATTAATATAATGATTGTTATTTTTTTATGTTTGTTTCAGAGGAATGCGCGAAATCTTGCTGTGCTCGTATCCAAGACGAAAACAACAAGACCACAGAAATCACCTAAGTCTCCATCTAAACCGACACGCTTCGACCAGATCGACGATGAAGGGAAACGCGACGACTGTAACGATTTTGCAAAACGAACACAGTTCTGAATGTTCGCACGAAGTATGAGGATGTGTTCCGTGCGATTATTGCTCAAGATATAGCTGAAACGAACTTAAACGAAAATCGGGGAAAAAGGCCAAAATAAAGGAACAAGCTGTATAGTAGCGATGTTTAAAAATGGAAAATATGTCTGTATTTGCTTGTAAGAGAAAGATTTTGTAAAAATAAAAAATATAATAAGTCAAAAATAATCTGAATAAAATATTTTTATTTATGTAACATTTATGAATTAATTAAATTAAAGATAAAATATTACTCGAGGACTCCGAATTCAGTTAAGTTTGGGTACTCGGGTACTCAGTACACTAAGATTATAAACACAACGTGGCAACAACGATAATAGTCCAAAAATAGGTATTTTCTGTGCCAAACGAAACAAAATTGTTCAAGACTCATATGAAGTTATTTCCTAACTGTAATTTTACTGTTTTTTCTGATGTTTCCAATATTACATTCTTTCTCTTCCTTTTAAGCTGCTATACTACTTCAAGAACAATATGGCGTCACCAGAGGGCTCTAAACCAAAAATGAGACCTGAGTTATCTCTTTCTTTCTCGTAAGCTACTAAATTACTTCAAGAACAATCCGGATTGTTACGCGACACCGATGCTTTAACCGGTGGCTCTACATTAGAAACCGGTGAAGTTATTATCTCTATCTCTATCGTAAGCTGCTATATTACTTCAAGAACAATCCGGATTGTTACGCGATGCTGACACATTAATTGGCGGCTCTACATCAGAAACCGGAGGAATTATCTATTTCTCTTTCGTAAGTTGCTAAATTACTTTGAGAACAATCCGAATTGTTACGCGATGCTGACGCATTAACTAGCTCTACATCAAAAACCGAACGAGTTCTCTATTTCTCTCTCGTAAGCTGCTAAATAACTTCTAGAACAATCCGGAGGTGTTATCCTATTTCTCTCTCGTGAGCTGCTAAATTACTTCAAGAACAATCCGGATTGTTACGCGACGCCGACGCATTAACCGGCGGCTCTAAGTCAGAAACCGAACGAGTTCTCGATTTCTCTGTCGTGAGCTGCTAAATTACTTCAATAACAGTCCGGATTATTACGCGATACTGGCGCTGTACTCGGCGGCTCTAAATCAGTGACCTGACGTATTAGATATCGAGATCACGAACAATATAAATTTCCTTTTTGAAATTTACACCCAATATGAGGCTGTGACACGCGCTCTGTTTCCAGCCTAATGGAAACAAAACTAACAAACTGGCGGTCGTTCAAACGAATTAGGAACAATGCCACGAATAAAGAGTATCCAGGAAATTGAAATATTCGATTTCGCAATCAGAAGAACGATCGAAAATAACTCAAAAATTAAAACGAGGAGAAACAACGCGGTATTTAGGCGGAAATAAGCGACGATCTCAAAGAACGCCACATTCCAAAAAGTACCGGGGAAACGAAGACCCACCTCAATTTCTTCATTTTTAATATAGAAACTCAAAAATGTTTAGACAAAGATAATCCCGACAGTTATTATACTTGTACTACAAGGCGTGGATACGACAGTAAATCGCTAAACGTACCCGGCCTGGACGAGGACCTCCACCAAAGAGCAAAACTGTTCCACCCTTCTTGCATTCACCTTCCCATTCACTCTAAAGCGTCTCTACCCTCTATAATTTCTCTCACTTTCACTCTATGCTGGTAACGGCACCTATGCCAGGTATGCTCTGTCGTCTCCGCTTCCTCTATCTTCATCCTGCTTGAGGAGTCCGAAACTTTGAAGATATCCCGTAAAATCTCCGTGCTCTGTGTGTTCCTTTTTTTGATAGAGGAATCGGGTTAAGCATCACCTTCTCCCACAAAACCCATACGCCCACCTCCCACCGCACTCTCATTCCAGACTTCTTGCCATATCCTTCTCTTTTTTCCAGCTTCATTTCTCACTTATTGAAATCAAGCCCCCAGTCAACCGTTTCTGTCATCATTTTCTTTGCTCGCTTTGCCAGCCTGTGCACTACTCTTAATTCTATATTACCATATTGACAGGAGCTCTGCCACGTTGTTCCTAGGCAGCCCGACATGCTTAGTTGAATCCCAGCTTGCGTCCACGCATACTTCCATATCCGCATACTCTATCTCATTCGTAACCGACTCACACTCCCATCCACAACTCGCCATCCTACCTTTACACAGTCTCACTTCCTTTGATAACTAGCCATGGTTTATCTGCTCCTTGTTTATTTGGTCTTGATCCACAGTGGGATGAGGCCCGCCAAGACCCCCACTGCTAGTGTAGAAGTAGTTGCCGCTGATAAATGCCTTCTGGCCTTTTTCCGTGAGATCTGGCTCCCCAGATCTCAGCACCATAAAGTATCGCCGGTTGTATAATTTAAAAGGCTACAACTCTTACTAAGACCCTTATCCTGCTCAGTACGCCTTTAAAGCTACCCATCGACTCGGCCGCTCTCATAACTAGCCATAGATACTTCCCCGTGTTGTTGAGCAAGACCCTGTGACTTCCCCATCAGTACCACTCTTGCGGCTCACGAATAAATGAACAGTCACTCGACTTAGAGAACAAGTCTAAGTGGAACTGAGCCAACATCGACAGAAAAACCGGGATAGAGGGATTAATTCCTAGGAGGCGGCTAGTAAGAGTAAAATATTGTCCATTGATGGATTACGAAAAACATATTACTTAAACAGTATAACTGCAAATGTATAAAACATCACAGACAAACAGCACGGTAAAAGCCATTGACATATACTCATTAACATGCTGGTGAAAATTGTGCTATTTAGATAGAAAGAGATGAAACGTTGGTTCGGTCAATCTCTATTTCTATCAAAAAATATTATCGTATAATGTTAGAGATAGCGCTAGACCGAACCAATACGCCATCTTTCTCACTCTTTACAGCAAAAAAATATTACAATGATATAACGGTTGGGCACGTCCATGAGTATATAATAATAAAAGCTATGTTATGCAAGACATGAGTGTTTTTTGGACTCCGAATGAGTTTATATTACTTTAGCATAACAAACGTGACTCGGACAAATGAATTACGTACAGGTGTATTAGAGAGAGACGGATATTAAAAATGAAGAAAAATAGAACAAAAATGAATATATAGAAATTTTATGCTCCTATCTTCCAATTTTGACATATATTTTAATAATAATTTTATTAACGAAAGTATACAGTGGAAAAATGCAGTTAGTGAGAGTGACTTGATTAGTTTTAAAGAATTTGTAAGGATTTTAATTTTGTAAATTGATGGTGAGCGAAAATTAGTTATATAAATTGCTACTTTTATATTTTAGCACTTGCCAACAATCTTGTATATTTGTAAATAGAAATATTTTTAATGATTTATAAATATTGCACTTTATATTTACAATAAACAGTCAGAACATTTCAAAATTATTTTATACTAGTTTGTTGCTGATGCTATCGTTTTTTTTTGTATATTTTATGAATAATATTTAAAAATTGTATATTGTATTAAAAATCTATAAATAAACAAAATTATGTAATATTAAGACGTTCCTATTTTTTTTTATGTTTTATAAATAACAACTAAATTTAAAGTTACTTTTGTATGTTGTATTAAAAATTTTAATAATAAATTATATTATTGCAACAAAATTATTATTTTTTGTTAAGTTTCCGGTACCGGCTAAATAGGCGCTATAAAGAAAATCCCGTACTTCAAAATTCAGCGTTTCTCACTCAATAACATAGAATGCTCCAAAAGAAGGTGTATAACATACAACGCTTCAAAAAGACGGTGTTTAACTTCTCAGCGTATTTCAAGTCTCGCTCTTATTTTGTGGCCTCTACCAACATAGGACTTACGGTTAGACAAAAGACAAAATATGGCCATTAACTAAGTAGTCATAGTCACCGCTTTATTGTTCTTTATCCGAATATATTTGTAAAAGCCACAAAATACGAGAGTCGATCAATCTGTGTTAGGATTGAAGACACACGTTTTTCACATTTTATTAATTTTTCAACGTTTTCCTACAATTCTGCATTTCGTTATCCTCTCCAAAACTACGATTTATCAAACTCTTCCAAATATCTTGGTTTGAGATGATTTTTTTCCTCAGAGCAACGTTTTCTTGTTGAGGAACAGAACAAAATCGCAAGGAGCCAGGTCGGGCGAATATGGTAAGTAAATGGGGCTGTGTTTCCTTCAATTTTTTATCCAATTGGTCAAATAATTCATTGTAGTACCTTGTGATTGTTCTTTCATTCTGCAAAAGTCCAAAAAGTTCTAAAAAATCGTAACAATGACTTTCCTGGTCAATAGAATGGTCTTTGCCTTCTGGAGCAGATCCAGATCCAGCTACAGTAACGGTTCACCATTACAAATTTGTCACGCGATCTTTTAACTTCGCAGCGTATTTCAAGTCTCGCTCTTATTTTGTGGCCTCTACCAACATAGGACTTACGGTTAGACAAAAGACAAAATATGGCCATTAACTAAGTAGTCATAGTCACCGCTTTATTGTTCTTTATCCGAATATATTTGTAAAAGCCACAAAATACGAGAGTCGATCAATCTGTGTTAGGATTGAAGACACAAGTTTTTCACATTTTATTAATTTTTCAACGTTTTCCTACAATTCTGCATTTCGTTATCCTCTCCAAAACTACGATTTATCAAACTCTTCCAAATATCTTGGTTTGAGATGATTTTTTTCCTCAGACCAACGTTTTCTTGTTGAGGAACAGAACAAAATCGCAAGGAGCCAGGTCGGGCGAATATGGTAAGTAAATGGGGCTGTGTTTCCTTCAATTTTTTATCCAATTGGTCAAATAATTCATTGTAGTACCTTGTGATTGTTCTTTCATTCTGCAAAAGTCCAAAAAGTTCTAAAAAATCGTAACAATGACTTTCCTGGTCAATAGAATGGTCTTTGCCTTCTGGAGCAGATCCAGATCCAGCTACAGTAACGGTTCACCATTACAAATTTGTCACGCGATCTTTTAGCGTCCTAGTTCAGGTAACGGCTTGCCTATGGCTCCACCTCCCATTTATAGTATGCAGACCACTTTCACCGGGCAGCGTCAGTGAAGAAAAATATTCCAGGGGTCATTACGATATCCACAAAATGCTTAGCGGCATGAAGGGCGGTCATTACTTGCCCTCCACTGGAATGAATACCTGGGTATTTGTTACTAGAAGTTAAAATTCACAATCAATTATCACCAAATCCAGCGAAGAAGGAAAATTGTAAGTAAGTTCCTACTTGGTAACGTTGCATTCTGGTCTAGTCGGACGGTACAGGCACAATTATCAAACTCTTCAAAATATTTTGGTTTCAAATGATTTTTTTGCCTCAGAGCAACGTTTTCATGTTGAGAAACAGAAAAAAGTCGCAAGGAGCTAGGTAGGGAGAATATGGTAAGTAAATTGGCCGTGTTTCCTTCATTTTTTTATCGAATTGGTCCAATAATTCATTGTAGTACCTTGTGATTGTTCTTTCATTCTGCAAAAGTCCAAAAACTTACAAAAAAACGTAATAATGACTTTCCTAGTCAATGGAATGGTCTTTGCCTTCTTCGGAGCAGATCCAGATCCAGCTACAGTATCGGTTCAGCATTACAAATTTGTCACGCGATGTTTTGGCGTCTTAGTTCAGGTAACGCGGGTTGCCTATGGCGCCACCTTCCATTTATAGTATAAAGTCCACTTGCACTGGACAGCGTCAGTGATAAAAAATATTCCAGGGGTCGTTATGATATCAACAAAATGCTTAGCGGCAAGAAGGTCGGTCATTACTTGCCTTCTACTGGGTTGAGTACCTGGGTATTTGCTGCTAGAAGTTAAAATTCACAAATAATTAATTACTACCCAATACTACCAAATCCAGCGAAGAAAAATGGTAAGTAACAAGGTTTCTACTTGGTGAAGTTGCACTCTGGTCTGGTCGGACAGTACAGGAACGAATATCAGGCTGGCGTGGTGGATGGATTGGTGGTTCCGATAAACGTCTCGGTGATGTTTGGTGTCGTTGGGCGGATTGTGGTCGTAATGGTCATATCCGCGGTAGTGAGGAGGCTTAACATCTGTGAGGTAGGAACTTGATTAAGCGTTTTCGCTTATCGGTGGTCTCTAGATGGAACCTCACTAGTTTCATATCCAGCTCGTTTTTTTGGAGCAGGTATATCTAACCCTACTCGGGTGTCGATAGGGTCGTTCCCCGGACCTGAGCTTCATGGATTCTGGAGTCCTGCACACCCTGCGGCAATGGTTACTATTACTTAAGGGTACTTCCGGATTGTCCGACATTTTTTTCTTGATGCTTGAATGGTTTTTACGTCCTACTCCGTTCAAGTTCATAAAATTCGCGATTTGCGCATCTCGTTAGGTTGAATTTTCTCCAACAGCACAAAAATATGTCTGACGGCGGTAATTAGGTAGGGATTTATGCATCTATGCCCTCGGAAGTCTGTCTAAGTCGGTATCACTCTGAGTTTCCCCCTTGTATTAGTCGGAGTTTCCCCTTGTATCACTTGGAGTTCCCCCTAGTATCTCGAGAACGGCTTGTCGGATCGATATCCTTCCACAGTCTATCCAAAATGACACATCGATGGTTTTCGCCGGATTTCGGTGTCTCTGGACGTGTTTCTGAGCAAATCGGACTCTCTTTGAGCAAAAATAGACAACTTTATATATAGAAGTTATGAAATCCCAATAGTGTTCTATTAAATTTGCGCTACCCTGTATATTGTTTATAACTTATCTAATTGCCGGGAAATAATTATGGAGACTTAATTATATATGAAACGCCCATCCAAGTGCACTAACTACCACTGACAGTAAAGAGGGGAAAATTTCCAATAAAAATAATTTTTCATTCAATAAAATGTATCACCCGGTGTTTAACGTGTTAAAACCATAAACACCGTTTGACCGATGATTCGAATGGCTTCGCGGAAAATCCGCGGAATACCGGAACAAAAATTTCGAGATTCGCGACGATCTAAGGCGGCTGTTGGCTTATCACAGTGTCGGTTATATCGCGTTGCGATTGTTTCAGTTTTGATTCAGTAACCGGTGAAAGGTGAGTGTGTCTCGAACGTCTAGTTGGCTGAGCAGATAGAGTTTAAAGTGTCAAAGAGTTTTTTTTCAGGAAGGAAATTGTAAGTAAAAGATTTATTTCCGGAAAAATTATTTTTTTGTGATTGTTCGATATTTATTAATTTATTATTATTAATGATGTATTTTAAGAATGTTGTTATGTTTAATTTAGATCTGAAGAAGTAATAGTTTTTTTAAAACGAAACTTTTATTAAAAAAAAAATATTATAAATTAATTAAAAAAATAAAAGAGGGAAAAACATTTACAATTTCTTCAAGAATGTACGTTAATTTTTATTGAAAACAAAAATAGTCACCAAAGAATACAATTTGCAGTTTTCAAAAAAAAATATAACTATTACTTATCAAACTACCCTCGTAAAAATTACATCATCTTAATCGAATAATAAAATGCAATAAATCAAAATATCGATGTTGTATTCCCACATTAACTATGATAACCATATTTCAATCCGTCAATTACTTATACCACCCAATTTAACCATCCATCATCAGTCTAATTGACATAATAACTGATATACAGTATGTACCGTACTACAATGACCTGGATCGCAATCCAAACAGGTGGACAGTCGCGAGATATACAAGGAGAGCATAATATAACATTGTTTTCTTAAAAATTATAATAAATAGAGTGTTAATTAAATGTTAAATATTATAAGGAACCAATACAAAAAAAAATATAATTAGGATGATTTTTACAAGGATAAAATCAATAATATATATTTTGTGGTTGCACCTTTTTTTAAATTTTAGAGGAAATGTATATAAAAGAACAACATGGGGTTAAACCCCGTCCGCACACCCACTCACCCGTTTTGTTTTGTGTAAAATATTCTCTTAATAGTTTTCTTACTTTTTTGAAACCCCCCTAATAGGTAATTCTGGCTGCGTACCATGTTGTTCACAACATGGTACTTTCCCGATATTTATTTAATTAAAATAAATATGGCGTTTTAAGTGACGTTTGACAGTCGATCTAGAAATGTATTAAGTGTTTCGTTTGAATTTTCAATTTTCATATTATTTCCGATGAAACCGGAAGTCGGCCATATTTAATTTTTATTTTAATAAACCAAAAATGACCATATTATAATCGACCAAAATTGGGAATAAATTTATTAATCCGTTTAGAAATTATAGGTGTAATCCTTGATCCAATTACATCCTGTATATTGCTTAGTCAGTAAGTTGGAACCATATGGGAAACTTTTTTATTATTAATTTTAGAAAAAAAATTATTGTTCATAAAAAGTTCTGCATGTCTTAAAATCTAAAATATAATCATCAGATATCAATTTTTTTCCAATAGTATACGAGGTTTGTCAAAAAATATGAATTTTACTCAAGAGTAAAGTACCTTTAAATTTGACAACATCGAAAAATGTTATTAAAAAAGTTGATGAGAACTAAAAATTAATTTCAAATATGCAATTACAGTTATCTCTTGTGATTCTAAATGTCATGATAACTTTCTCGTTTCTTAATGTTTTCTAACAATTTTGCAATTTAAACAAGTAGGCTACACTAAAATTTGCATTGTTATTGTACCTAAAAATACATTTAAAAAATGAATACATTTTTTCAATGTAAATGGATGTAATTGTATTTTTGAACTTAGTTTTTAATTCTGATCAACTTTTTTAAATAACATTTTTCGATGTTGTTAAGTTTAAAATCTTAAGCAAAATTCATATTTTTTGACAAACCTCGTATAATATTGGAAAAAATTGATATCTGATGATTGTATTTTAGATTTTAGAACATGCAGAACTTTTTGTGAAGAATAAGTTTTTTTTCTAAAATTAATAATAAAAAAGTTTCCCACATGGTTCCAACTTACTGGGAAATACTGTATAGCGGGAAAATAAAAATATAGTGCTAATAAAATGGTAATTTGGATAAAAAAAAATGTCTACAAATTTGTAACTTTTTCGTCTTAAATACCTCATTTTATCTCAAAAATTTCCCCTCTTATCTCTCAATAAATCTCCACTTTTTTCTCAAAAATTTCACCTGTTTTTACTTATAATTGTAACTTTTTTTAGTATAATTGTCCCCTTCTCCCTCTTATCCTATATCTTTTTTTTTCTCAATAAATTATCCTTTTTTCCAGAATTTTGGTCTTTTCTTAAAAATTACCTCTTTTTTAACAAATTAACTTTTTTTTGTCAATAAATTACTCCTTTTTTAGTCTAACTAGGTTAGGTTTTCTTATTTTAAAAATCTACTAATTTAAGTCTTATATATAAACCTGTAAAATTAAGGATTATTTTATCGTGGTGATCTTGGGCAGGACATGTTTTTATTTTTTTAAATTGTTTTTGTATTTTTTCCAATTTATTCTGATTTTTTTCTGATTTTTTCTGGTTTTTTTTTTTAGAGCTTTTTCTGATTTTTTGATAAAAAGTTTTTATACAAATATATTTTATCTTAAAAATTTCCCCTCTTTTCTCTATGAATACCCCACTTTTCTCTCAAAAATTTACCCTGTTTTTACTATAATTGTAACATTTTCTAGTGTAATTGTCGCCCTCTCCCTCTTATCCTATATCTTCCTTTTTGTCATTAAATTATCCTTTTTTCCTGAATTTTGTCTTTTTTAACAAATTACCTCTTTTTTTTCAATAAATTACTCCTTTTTTAGTTTAACTAGGTTGGGTTTTTTTAGATTAAAAATTTACTAATTTACGTCTTATGTATAACCTGTAAAATTAAGGATTATTTTATCCTGGTGATCTTGGACAGCACATTTTTTTTTATTTTTTTCTATATTTTTTTTCCCCAATTTATTCTGATTTTTTTTCTGAATTTTTCTGTTTTTTTGTTGAGCTTTTCTATTTTTTTTTGGTTTTCCCCGTTTTACTTGAATTAAATTAAATAAAATTACAACTAGTCAAATTACCGGATATTTTGAAAAAAGAGGAACTACTCCCAAAATTTCCCCTCTTTTCTCTCAAATTTTGTCACTTTTTCTCTTCAATTACCCCCTTTTTTAGTTAATTAACCCTTTTTTAGTTAATTACCTCTTTTTTTGTTCAATTTCCACAATTATTCCATTTTTTTCCAAATTTGTCACTTTTTGGTCTCAATTTTCCCCTATTTTTCTCAAAAATGTTCCTTTTCTCTTAAAATTGTCATTTTTTAGTTTAATTTCTCCCTCTCAAGAATATTTCTCCTCTATTTTTTTCATTAAATTAATCCTTTTTTTCTAAATTTTGCTCTCCTGGAGTAGTCTATAACGTCTCGTAGGGTACTCTAAAACCACTCCTAGATTAATCTTACTTCTCTTATAGTACTCCAAGGGCGTAGATATAGGAGGGGTAAAGGGGGTAATTACCCCTCCTAGGATACCAAAAAATAGTACGAAATGAAGAAAATAAGCATAGGAAATGTAAAAACGGACAAACATATTTGATTACCCCCAGGAAAAAAGTACCCCCCTCCCCCCAGGAAAAAAGTTATCTACGCCCTTGCAGTACTCTAATCAGAGCTGTCACGAGCACTGAGAAAAATTACGAGCACTAAACAATTGAATGTTGAACCGCTTAATAATTTTCTATGAATTTTTAAAATCTTTGACAGCAATAAACTTTCCCGATGCCCACCAAAAACAATGTCTGAAATCGTACCTGTCAAAGTAGTGACGTCACCTCTGTATTTTATATTATTTTAATATTTACAGGGTGATGAAAAATATTAAATTAATGAATAAATTCGATTTATTTAATAAGATATTAAAATTATTTTTTTTATTTTCTTCTTTTGTCTACATTTTCTTCTTTTCTGGTATAATTTTTTTCATTTTTTATTATCAAAAGTTGATATAATAATCACATTTGTTTATTGACAATAGCTTGTGATAAGTATATAATGCAAATCATTTATTTATTTTATGTTAATATTTTATTGAATGTTAAAGTAATAAAGATAACTTTTTGCAGCTATGAATGCACAACATTTATTACGTACCTCGTATAGATTCAAGGTAAAACGTGTGGTCGTAAAAATATTTATTAAAGCTATAACATTTTTTTTTGCTTATTATTATTTTATTTTCAATTTGGCAACGTTGGAGATTTTATATAAAAAATTTTATTTTTATAATGCTAATAGTTTTACAAAGTGATTAACGTTTTTACAAGCAGCTTGAGAGTTGTTTATTTTCGTTAAAAAAATATCTATTTAATATATCATCCCAATGCTTAAAATAAAAAAATCTAATAAAGTTCATGATCGATACCTGTTTATCTTTTATTTGAGGTGCAGATATGCCAAGGATGTTGGGCATTTTGCCAATGAGAAGTCCAAGAACTGTTTTTTTTTTCGATTTTTTTTTATATCAAATTTCGAATTGTATAATGTCAAACTCGGCCTGATGGTCTCGTAGGACAATTTCGCGTCGCGTGTAATAAACAATTAATTTTTGCACTTTTTGCATATTAATGTAAAATAATTTTTAGTCCTTAAATTCCATACAATTGTTATTATTATTATCATTATTTTTATACTAATGGTCAACTAAATGATTCATCATCTCACAGTACAACATCGAGGAATAAACAACAAATGCCTATGCAAATTTTTTAAAAAGAATCAAAAATAATTTTTATCGAATTTTTAGAAGTTACGTTTAAAATCCAAGACACTTTACAAACTTGGCAACACTGCATAAGTGAAATAAATGCTAATGTCTACGTTCTGCGATATACATTTCCAACAAAATGCATTAGTCAAAAACTAAAGGCGTCAGATGTGAACATTCTAAGGTATGCAAAAACTGTGGATGAGTGTACAATTTTTTTTCTATTTTCTCCATTATTTTTCCCATTTTTCCTTATGTATTTCTGTTTTTTACCATTTTTTGAGGTTTTTGCCTATTTTTTCTTATTTTTCCATATTTTTATTATATTTTTCTATTGTCTCTTATTGTTTTTCTATTTTAACTTTTTTTACTTTCCCGGACCCATCAAAGGGAAAGTAAGGTGAACGAACAAAAAAAAAATCGAGATATCGATGGAAATATCCATTTTGAGGTCCCCAAGAAGATTGAGACCATTTCCAGCGTATGGTCTGTCTGTGTTTAATCTTCCACGATAACTGCCGAACCGTTTGACCAATCAAGCTGAAATTTGGTATGGACGGTCGGTGTGTTTGTAGAATGCGACCATTAGTTTTTGGTTTAAATTGGTACAGTGGAGGGTCCTCAAGACCGACATTGGTTAAATATACATGTAACAATTTTTTGCTTTATTTAAATTTTAAGCACAAACAATACATTTTAGTGCAAAATGTTGTAGTACAAAGTTTTAGAGAATAAAATTCTCTATAACTTTTGTCTCAAACTTTTTCTAAAATCTCCAATAGTTGCGCCACTAGAGGGCGCGTAAAAAATGTGCATGTATGTTTTCTCTAGTTTTTGTTGATTTTGAGGACAAACAATGTATTTAGTGCATAATTTTCTTGTGCAAAGTTGTAAAGCATCAAATTTTCTATAACTTTTATGTTTAACATTTATCGAATTCCTCATAGTTTCGCCGCTAGATGGCGAGAAAAATACACATTTAAAATTCCCTACAACTATTGTATGAAAATTTTTCCCGAATTCCCAATAGTTTTCACACATGATTTTAGAAGATCCTAATTGTAGCAGTATGATATATAACGTGCGCATGCGCAGCTTATGTCATTACCAACATTGAAATATTAATTCACCATCAGCTCGCTATTTTTAATGTGTTCCATAAATCAATGTAATGCTTAGTATTTCATAATTAAAATAATAATAATAAATAACATATTCTCTACGGTCGAGCCGGGAAAGTTCTGGGGTGACACAGCCGATTGTTTTATTTTTTCCTAGCTGTTTCTGTTTTTTCCTATTTTTCCTATTTTTTCTATTCTCTCTTATTTTTTTCATCATTTTGTACTGTTTTTTCCTATTTTCCGTATTTTTTCTATTCTCTCGTATTTTTTCTCCCATTTTTTACTATTTTTTTCTATTTTTCCTTATGTTTTTCTAGTTTTTCCACTTTTTTACTATTTTTGCCTATTTTTCCATATTTTTATTATATTTTTCTATTTTCTCCTATTGTTTTTCTATTTTTCCCTGTTTTTTTTTTGTTTATTTTCTCACAGCTTTTTCTGTTTTATCCTATTTCTCCTTATATTTCCATTTTTCCTATTTTTTCTATTTTCTCCTTTTTTCTCATTTTTTACTGTTTTTTTCCTTATGTTTTTCTGTTTTTTCCAGTTTTTTACTGTTTTTTCCTATTTTTTTATTTTTCCATATTTTTAATTTATTTTTCTATTGTGTCCTATTGTTTTACTATTTTTCCCTATTGTTTTTTTTTTCATTTTTTCTAGATTTTTCTGTTTTTTTCTATTTCTCCTTATTTTTCCATTTTTCCAATTTTTTTCTATTCACTCTTATTTTTTCCCATTTTTACTGTTTTTTTTCGATTTTTCCTCATGTTTTTCTGGTTTTCCGTTTTTTACTGTTTTCACATTTTTTAATTTTTTAAAATTTTTTTCTATTGGTTTTCTATTTTTTCCATTTTTCCCTTTTTTTCATTTCTTCCTAGCTTTTCTGTTTTTTTCCTATTTTTCTTTATTTTTTCATTTTTAATATTTTTGCTAGTATCTCCTATTTTTTTTCCCCATTTTGTACTGTTTTTTCCCATTTTTTCTTATTTTCCATTTTTCTTATTTTTTCTTTTCTCTACTATTTTTTCCCATTTTTTACTGTTTTTTCCTATTTTTCTTATTCGTCCATTTTTCCTATTTTTTCGTGCACGCCCCGCTCTTGAAGCGGCTAAAAGGATTTCCTATTGTGCGTGTGCTATATCCATAAAAAAATATGACGTGTTTTTACCTCCATCTTTCCATACTCTCTCTCTCTTTTTTACCGCATTTTTTTTGTACTCTCTCTTATACCCTTGTTTGTTTTTGCGAATCGTCCGGTTTATATTTATCGTACTGTTAAATTTAGTATTCGTTACTTAGTTTAAAATTTTATCGCACGTATTATCCTATCAATTATCTTATCTTATAGTTACTCAATCTTAACCTTAAAATTAATATTGGAATGTATTAATTATTTTATCTTATCGTTATAGATATGCATATTATAATTTTTACCTGCTATTAATTTAGTGTAAATTTCTTTAATTTTGTTTTATTATTTTTTTTTAATTTTCACATTAAATAAACCTACTTGAATAAAAATAGGCAATAGTTATTTTCCTAACAAGTGCGGAAAGTTATACTTTTCCGCACGCAATTGCAGTTGCGCGAACGACGCGAAGCGGAGTTCGGGCATGCAATTAAGTGTTAGGAACAATATTTTTTCTACAAGCGCCTAGAATTAAAAAAAAAAAATTTAACAAAAATAATCGTTAATGTTGGAGGCCCTTATTTCTTAAATATTATTAGTTAACTTTTTGTTTTTTTGTAAATTGTTTCATAATTTTTACAATAAATTAAATATTTCATAAACAATATTTTTATTTAGTTACCAAATATTTTTTTAATCATTTTAGCATTTATAAAATCAGTGCGGAAAAGTACAACTTTCCGCACTCAAATGCGTGCGGTAAAGTATACTTTTCCGCACGCTTGTAGATAAAATGAATTACCTGTTATTCACAGTTTTTGCAAATTCACATTATAAAAGTTCAATTATTCATAAACTATTGATTGTAGAAAAAAACTTCAAGACAAAAGTTGTTTGGTTTCGTGAAGGGCATGCCAAAAAAATATTTTCAAATATACAGGGTGTTCCAGAAAGAAAATGCGATTATCATATAAAAATCTCAGATTTACAAAGTATTAATAATAAAACATAAAAATGTTTATTTTACACAAATTTGTTATAAAAGACGCAGCCAGGGCGGAGGTTTAGGTGTTAACCCCCCCCCCCCCCACACCCACGCATATGTTTTGTTTTCTGTAATACTTATCCTTTTTTTTTGAAAATCCCCCTAACAGGTTGTAAAAAAACCTCAAATAGTCATAATTCTGGCTGCGGTACTGCATAAATGGAAAGTTAAAATTCCCTTAACGTACGACAATGAGTTGGATATTTTTTAAATTAACCTACTAAATATTTTTGCTTGAATATGTAATCTCTTTTTTATGATTTATTTCAATTTTAAACCCCCTAAAATACACTTTCTACAAGTAAAAAATTTGCAATATAGGGTGGTGCAAATATAATTGGAGACTATTGGAATTTCGTACAAGAAATTGTAAAAAAACAAATTCTCTATTTATTATAGTTATGTTGATAGGTTCAAATATGTAAATAAATTTTTGCAGTCATGTTATATTATAAAATGAGAGTCAGCAATATTAAAAACAAACATTTTTTTGGCATGTAACTATCCTTTATTAATATATTAGTGAAAAAATTTAATGAGGTAATTTATATCCAAAATTCGACATTTTAACAATAAAAATCGGAACGCATTCACGCTCGGAATATTAAATTACTCTTTTCAACTGTTTTTCACGCGCGATTACACGGTTTCTATTTTTAAAACGAAACTAATAAAAATTATACACGTAGCTACATTTTATATTTGCACTAACGGCCATATTCATTTATAAATATTATCGTTTCAAGTTTAAATGGTTTTATTATTGACCTTATTATATAAACTGTGACCCTATAAAATTTTAATTCTTATGGCCTATTAAAGCATTTAAGGAATCATTTGAATATCGATTTTAATAGGGAATAAAATGCTAACTGTGATATAAACTAGTATCATAGGCTCCAATACGGTACCTTGTGGAATTTTTGATAAAATAAACCATTATGATTTTTTGCTCTAAATTAAATTCTTTAAGAACGTGCACTGGACGTGCTTTAGAGAACGTTTATTTAGCAGTAGTATTCTTTCTTCTAATTTCATATACAGGATGTTATTAAAATACACGTACATATTTTCTTTTGTTTTTGATAGAAATCGTTTACTAGTTCTATTTTGGACATTCTTTATGTCCTTTAAAAACGTGCTTGGTCCTTGGAGGTTCCACTTTTTCACATTTTTCTGTTTTCTGTTTTTTGTCCAACCTTTTCCGTTTTTTTTTTCACTTTTTCCCCATCTTTTTTGAGTTTCTCCAAGTTGTTTTCAAGTTGTTTTCGATTTCGTTCGATTTTTAATTTTTTTTTCCATTTTTTCCGGATTTTTCAATTTTTTGGATTTTGTCTATGCTGTTTAGTTTTGTTTTTTCGATTTTTCCAATTTTTTCCATATTTTTTTTTGATAATAAAAATGTTTACTAGTTCTATTTTGGACGTTCTTTATGTCCTTTAAAAACGTGCTTGGTCCTTGGAGGTTCCACTTTTTCACATTTTTCTGTTTTCTGTTTTTTTTCCAACCTTTTCCGTTTTTTTTTTCACTTTTTCCCCATCTTTTTTGAGTTTCTCCAAGTTGTTTTCAAGTTGTTTTCGATTTCGTTCGATTTTTAATTTTTTTTTCCATTTTTTCCGGATTTTTCAATTTTTTGGATTTTGTCGATGCTGTTTAGTTTTGTTTTTTCGATTTTTCCAATTTTTTCCATATTTTTTTTTGATAATAAAAATGTTTACTAGTTCTATTTTGGACATTCTTTATGTCCTTTAAAAACGTGCTTGGTCCTTGGAGGTTCCACTTTTTCACATTTTTCTGTTTTCTGTTTTTTTTCCAACCTTTTCCGTTTTTTTTTTCACTTTTTCCCCATCTTTTTTGAGTTTCTCCAAGTTGTTTTCAAGTTGTTTTCGATTTCGTTCGATTTTTAATTTTTTTTTCCATTTTTTCCGGATTTTTCAATTTTTTGGATTTTGTCGATGCTGTTTAGTTTTGTTTTTTCGATTTTTCCAATTTTTTCCATATTTTTTTTTGATAATAAAAATGTTTACTAGTTCTATTTTGGACGTTCTTTATGTCCTTTAAAAACGTGCTTGGTCCTTGGAGGTTCCACTTTTTCACATTTTTCTGTTTTCTGTTTTTTTTCCAACCTTTTCCGTTTTTTTTTTCACTTTTTCCCCATCTTTTTTGAGTTTCTCCAAGTTGTTTTCAAGTTGTTTTCGATTTCGTTCGATTTTTAATTTTTTTTTCCATTTTTTCCGGATTTTTCAATTTTTTGGATTTTGTCGATGCTGTTTAGTTTTGTTTTTTCGATTTTTCCAATTTTTTCCATATTTTTTTTTGATAATAAAAATGTTTACTAGTTCTATTTTGGACGTTCTTTATGTCCTTTAAAAACGTGCTTGGTCCTTGGAGGTTCCGCTTTTTCACATTTTTCTGTTTTCTGTTTTTTTTCCAACCTTTTCCGTTTTTTTTTTCACTTTTTTCCCATCTTTTTTCAGTTTCTCCAAGTTGTTTTCAAGTTGTTTTCGATTTTTAATATGTTTTTTTTCCAACCTTTTCCGTTTTTTTTTTCACTTTTTTCTCATCTTTTTCAGTTTCTTCAAGTTGTTTTCAAGTTGTTTTCGATTTTGTTCGATTTTTAATTTTTTTTCCATTTTTTCCGGATTTTTCAATTTTTTGGATTTTGTCGATGCTGTTTAGTTTTGTTTTTTCGATTTTTCCAATTTTTTCCATATTTTTTTTTGATAATAAAAATGTTTACTAGTTCTATTTTGGACGTTCTTTATGTCCTTTAAAAACGTGCTTGGTCCTTGGAGGTTCCGCTTTTTCACATTTTTCTGTTTTCTGTTTTTTTTCCAACCTTTTCCGTTTTTTTTTTCACTTTTTTCCCATCTTTTTTCAGTTTCTCCAAGTTGTTTTCAAGTTGTTTTCGATTTTTAATATGTTTTTTTTCCAACCTTTTCCGTTTTTTTTTTCACTTTTTTCTCATCTTTTTCAGTTTCTTCAAGTTGTTTTCAAGTTGTTTTCGATTTTGTTCGATTTTTAATTTTTTTTCCATTTTTTCCGGATTTTTCAATTTTTTGGATTTTGTCGATGCTGTTTAGTTTTGTTTTTTCGATTTTTCCAATTTTTTCCATATTTTTTTTTGATAATAAAAATGTTTACTAGTTCTATTTTGGGACGTTCTTTATGTCCTTTAAAAACGTGCTTGGTCCTTGGAGGTTCCGCTTTTTCACATTTTTCTGTTTTCTGTTTTTTTTCCAACCTTTTCCGTTTTTTTTTTCACTTTTTTCCCATCTTTTTTCAGTTTCTCCAAGTTGTTTTCAAGTTGTTTTCGATTTTTAATTTTTTTTTTCCATTTTTTCCGGATTTTTCAATTTTTCGGATTTTGCCTATGCTACATATTTTTTCGATTTTTCCAATTTTATCCATATTTTTTTTGATAATAAAAACGTTTACTAGTTCTATTTTTACGTTTTTTATGTCCTTTAAAAACATGCTTGCCCAAACACATTATTTTGGTCCTTGAGCTTCCGCTTTTTCACATTTTTCTGTTTTCTACTTTTTTTTTCGTTTTTTTTCCGAACTTATTCTGATTATTCCAGATATTCGATTTTTTTCAGATTTTTCAATTTTTTGGATTTTGTCTATGCTGTTTGTAGTTTTGTTTTTTCGATTTTTCCAATTTTCTTGATACCAGATTTTTCTATTTTTTTTTAGTTTTGCCGATTTTTTCAAATAAATAGGATTTTAAAAACGTTTGGTATACTTCAGCGTAAAAAACTTTATTTTTTTTGTAACTGTTCGAACTTTATGTCAACATATTTTGGACGTTTTTTTATATCTTTTAAAAATGTTTTTGCACAAACATTTATAAAACGTTTTATTTTAATCCTTGGACGTTTGGAAACTAACCATAAAAAAGGTCTAACGGGCCTTTTCGTAGGTATTTTTTTTTCGATTTCACTCGATTTTTTATTAATTTTTTTAGTTATTTCGGTTTTTTCTGATTTTCTGGTTTTTTCTTTTATCTATTTTTACCGTCTTTTTTTCGATAATTTCGTTTTTTCTGACTTTTTCTTTGATTTTTAGTTTTTTTTTTTCGGTTTTTAGAAACTTTTAGTTAATCGATTTATTCCATTTTATTTTATTTATCTATTTTCGGTTTCTTTTTTTTTTGACTCTTTCCGAATTTTTTTGGATTTTCCTTTTTTATTAGTTTTTCTTTTCAATTTTTGTTTTTTAAATTTTTTACCAGTTTTGCAGTTTTTTAGTTTTTTCCTGTATTTTCAGTTCCCTTTTTCAATTTTTGCGATTTTTTTCAATGTTTTTCGGTTTTTTTAATTATTTTTGATCATATCCGATTATTCCGATATTTTGAGTTTCATTTTTCGATTTTTTTTAAATTGTTCCAGTTTTTTGGTTTTATCCCTATTTTTGTATTTATTCCAATTTTTTATAGTTTTTTCTATTTTTTATCGATTTTTGCGTTTTTTTTTTAGTTTTTTTCCTATATTTTCAGTTTCCTTTTTCAATTTTTGCAATTTCTTTCAATGATTTTCGGTTTTTTTCATTTTTTTTTTTGATCATATCCGATTTTTCCGATATTTTGCGTTTCCTTTTTCGATTTTTGTTAAATTGTTTCAATTTTTTTGGGTTTTCCCTTTTTTTGTGTTTTTTCCAATTTTTTATGGTTTTTTCTATTTTATATCGATTTTTGCGTTTTTTTTAGTTTTTTTCCTATATTTTCTGTTTCCTTTTTCAATTTTTGCAATTTTTTTCAATGTTTTTCATTTTTTTTGATCATATCCGATTTTTCCTATATTTTGCGTTTCTTTTTTCCGATTTTTTGGGTTTTCCCGAGTTTTTTTTTATTTTCAATTTTTCTGTTTTTTCCAATTTTTTAATAGTTTCCGGTTTCCTATTTCAATTTTTGCGATTTTCTCCAATGTTTTTCTGTTGTTTTCGATCTTATCCGATTTTTTTAATATTTCCGTTTCTGCTTTTGATTTTACCGAATTGTTCTAACTTTGTTTTGTTCTCCCTTTTTATTAGTTATTTTTTCGATTTGTTCCGAGTTTTCGGTTTTTTTTTCGTTTATTCTATTTTTACCGTTTCTTTTTTGGATTTTTTTCCTTTCGTTTTTGGATGTTTGTTTTCGGTTTTTTTTCCATCTTTTCCTAGATTATCGGTTTTATTTTTCGATTTTTCCAATTTTCTTTAATTTTTTTCTTTGATTTTTTTTTTCGATCTCTTCAATTTATTTATTTTTTTTTTCATTCTTATCATGCAAAACAACTACAGGCTCATCGTTGAATCTTGTTTTTTTTTTTCATTTTTTACGATTTTTCCCAATTTTTTCGATTTTTCTCGATTTTTACTAGTAATTATTCGAGTTTTTATTAATTTTTTAATTCATCCGATTTCTTTTATTTTTTCCGTTTTTTCCAATTCTTTTTTTTTTTTTATTGATTTTCCTTTATTTTTCGGTTTATTTTTCGATTCATTCCTATTTTTTTTTCGTTTTTTACTAAATCTTCTTTCGAAAATAACAAAGAGTCCAAATATTTTGTCATTCAAAAATTTTAAATATTTGACTAATTTGCGCGTGTTTAGAATTAATTTCTATTAATGGCAGCTGTTAATTGCCCAATTTTTAATTTCTACCGTTCAACGGGCCATTAGATTGCCTTATATAGGTTAACGGTAAACATCGGAAATAATTGAGTGTGTCAGAATGCAACTAGAGAAAAATTGAAAAGAAAACCGCAGACACGTGTTCATATTTTACTGCCCACCTCATTTAACCGTGTCTAAATATCACCTACAGCCAATTGAGATTTAATACTGTATCGAATATGCCGCGAACAATATTGTAAAATAGAAAGAACATAATTATTTTTTTTTTTGTTCATTTTTATGATTTAAAAATTAGAATAATAAACATTAAAAATTATCTTGGCGCAAGAATACTGATTCTATTTAAAGATTTGCATAGGATTTTTGAAAATAGAATTTCTTGTGTTTCGAAATCCTGATTATTGTGACATAAAGTTCCAGGTTCGGTTTTTAATGAGGCGATCGTAAAATTATTGACCCATCTGTTTTATAGCAGATATTTGAATTTTTATTGACAAACTTTATGGTCCGCAGTTCCACAATATACATATTTTAACTGCGGGTAAATAAATGCGCTAATACAGGGCCGTGTCTAGAGCATTTGACACCAACAAAATTATTTATATACGAAATAAGAAATAAATAATTATAATTTACTGTTCAAACTTTTCTAAGGGGAATACAAACTTTATTTATTCTAATTATTATACATTTTCACCTTTTGGTGTTAATATGAGGTAAATCAAAAATATAACAGTCGCTAACATCATCAAAACTTCAAAATTATCAAGATTGATATCCAGTTATCTAATCTTTTGTTCGATTATTTACATTTATTTGCAATTTTTTCGTTTATTTAGTTTTTTTGATTTTACCTTTTTTTTCCAATTTTTACAATTCTTTTTTTTTCGATTTATACCGATTTTTTCCGTTTTTTTTTTCGTTTTCGCTAAACTTTTTTCTATTTCTTCGATTTTTTCAATTTTATCAATTTTTTTCAATTCTTTTAAATTTTTTCACACTTTTTTTTACCATTTTATCCGATTATTTTTTGTTTCAATTTTATCCAATTTTTTTCTTTTTTTAATCTTTCCCTTTTTTTCGTCATTTCCGATATTTGTTGTTCTATTATTTTCATTTCTTTAAAAAGTTATTCATTTGTTTAATTTTTTTTCGATTTTTTCTTTTTTTTTGATCATATCCGATTTTTCCTATATTTTGCGTTTCGTTTTTCGATTTTTCCGATTTTTTGGGTTTTCCCGAGTTTTTTTTTATTTTCAATTTTTCTGTTTTTTCCAATTTTTTAATAGTTTTCGGTTTCCTATTTCAATTTTTGCGATTTTCTCCAATGTTTTTCTGTTGTTTTCGATCTTATCAGATTTTTTTAATATTTCCGTTTCTGCTTTTGATTTTACCGATTTTTTTAATTGTTCTACCTTTGTTTTGTTCTCCCTTTTTATTGGTTATTTTTTCGATTTGTTCCGAGTTTTCGGTTTTTTTTTCATTTATTCTATTTTTACCGTTTCTTTTTTGGATTTTTTTCGTTTCATTTTTGGATGTTTGTCCCTTGTTTTCGGTTTTTTTTTTCATTTTTTCCTAGATTGTCGGTTTTATTTTTCAATTTTTCCAATTTTCTTTAATTTTTTTCTTTGATTTTTTTTTTTCGATCTCTTCAATTTACTTGTTTTTTTTTTCATTCTTATCATGCAAAACAACTACAGGCTCATCGTTGAATCTTGTTTTTTTTTAATTATTTACGATTTTTCCCAATTTTTTCGATTTTTCTCGATTTTTACTAGTAATTATTCGAGTTTTTATTAATTTTTTAATTCATCCGATTTCTTTTATTTTTTCCGTTTTTTCCAATTCTTTTATTTTTTTTTATTGATTTTCCTTTATTTCTCGGTTTATTTTTCGATTCATTCCTATTTTTTTTCGTTTTTTACTAAATCTTCTTTCGAAAATAACAAAGAGTCCAAATATTTTGTCATTCAAAAATTTTAAATATTTGACTAATTTGCGCGTGTTTAGAATTAATTTCTATTAATGGCAGCTGTTAATTGCCCAATTTTTAATTTCTACCGTTCAACGGGCCATTAGATTGCCTTATATAGGTTAACGGTAAACATCGGAAATAATTGAGTGTGTCAGAATGCAACTAGAGAAAAATTGAAAAGAAAACCGCAGACACGTGTTCATATTTTACTGCCCACCTCATTTAACCGTGTCTAAATATCACCTACAGCCAATTGAGATTTAATACTGTATCGAATATGCCGCGAACAATATTGTAAAATAGAAAGAACATAATTATTATTTTTTTTTTGTTCATTTTTATGATTTAAAAATTAGAATAATAAACATTAAAAATTATCTTGGCGCAAGAATACTGATTCTATTTAAAGATTTGCATAGGATTTTTGAAAATAGAATTTCTTGTGTTTCGAAATCCTGATTATTGTGACATAAAGTTCCAGGTTCGGTTTTTAATGAGGCGATCGTAAAATTATTGACCCATCTGTTTTATAGCAGATATTTGAATTTTTATTGACAAACTTTATGGTCCGCAGTTCCACAATATACATATTTTAACTGCGGGTAAATAAATGCGCTAATACAGGGCCGTGTCTAGAGCATTTGACACCAACAAAATTATTTATATACGAAATAAGAAATAAATAATTATAATTTACTGTTCAAACTTTTCTAAGGGGAATACAAACTTTATTTATTCTAATTATTATACATTTTCACCTTTTGGTGTTAATATGAGGTAAATCAAAAATATAACAGTCGCTAACATCATCAAAACTTCAAAATTATCAAGATTGATATCCAGTTATCTAATCTTTTGTTCGATTATTTACATTTATTTGCAATTTTTTCGTTTATTTAGTTTTTTTGATTTTACCTTTTTTTTCCAATTTTTACAATTCTTTTTTTTTCGATTTATACCGATTTTTTCCGTTTTTTTTTTCGTTTTCGCTAAACTTTTTTCTATTTCTTCGATTTTTTCAATTTTATCAATTTTTTTCAATTCTTTTAAATTTTTTCACACTTTTTTTTACCATTTTATCCGATTATTTTTTGTTTCAATTTTATCCAATTTTTTTCTTTTTTTAATCTTTCCCTTTTTTTCGTCATTTCCGATATTTGTTGTTCTATTATTTTCATTTCTTTAAAAAGTTATTCATTTGTTTAATTTTTTTTCGATTTTTTCTTTTTTTCGATTTGTACTGATTTTTCTGTTTTTATTTTCGTTTTCGCAAATCTTTTTTCTATTTCTTCGATTTTTTCAATTTTATGAATTTTTTTCAACTTATTACAATTTTTTCAAATGTTTTTTTTCAATTCTTTTCAATTTTTTCAGTTTTGTTTTTTAATTTTACTTTAATTTTCCCATTTTATGCAATTTTTCCAATTTTTTTAATTAATTTCAAGTTTTTCCAATTCTTTGAAATTATTTTCCCTTTTTTTCTCATTTCATCCGATTATTTTTTTTCAATATTTTCCAATTTTTTTCCTTTTTTTTTGTTTTTTTTTTCAATCTTACCCCATGTTTTTCGTTATTTCTGATATTTTTTGTTCAATTAGTTTCATTTCTTTCCAATTTTTTTCGTTTCTTTAGTTTTTTTCGGTTTTTCATTTTTTTTACTATTTCTTCGATTTTTTCAATTTTTCACAATTTTTTCCAATTTTTTTCAATTTTTTCACATTTTTTTTTATTTTTCTTAATTTGTTTACCATTTTATCCGATTTTTTGTTTCGATTTTTTCCAACTTTTTCCTTTTTTTTTGGTTTTTTTAATCTTTCCCTTTTTTTAGTAATTTCCGATATTTTTTGTTCTATTATTTTTATTTCTTTAAAAATGTTTTTCGTTTATTTAGTTTTTTTCGATTTTTCACTTTTTCCAATTTTTTACAATTCTTTTTTCGATTTTTTTTTGTTTTCGCTAATATTTTTTTTATTTTTTCGATTTTATCAATTTTTTTTTTAATTTTTCCGTTTTTTTATAATTTATTTCAATTTTTTCCAATTCTTTTCAAATTCTTCACCATTTTATGGATTTTTTTCACTATTTTTTCAGTTTTACTTTATTTTTTTCTCCCACTTTATGCGATTTTCCAATTTTTTTAATTAATTTCAAATTTTTCCAATTCTTTTCAATTTTTTTCCCATTTTATCCGATTTTTCAATTTGTTTTTCGATTCTTTCTTTTTTTTTGGTTTTTTTTCAATCTTCCCCTTTTTTTTGTTTTTTCCGATATTTTTATATTTTTCCGATATTTTTTCTTTTCCGACTTTATCTAATTTTTTGTTCGATTATTTTCATTTCTTTTAAATTTTTTCCGTTTAGTTTTTTTTTCTATTTTTCGTTTTTTCTTTTTTTTTTCTGACTATCTGGATCTGAATTAATTGTCTAATCAAAAATTAAGTGCTCTTTAGAGTGACAGTAGAAAGTTCTATGATCATCATAAACGAAACTAGAAGCGATTATACAGAGTGACATTAATAAAAAAATATATTTTTAAAAAGAAATCCTGAGGAAAAACTTTATAATCAGTTTTTCCTCAGGATTTTTTTTCAATTATTTTTGTCTTTGTCATCAAAATTTAATTGCTATATTTTTTTTACTTTTACAGTATTTTTCGTTTTTTCCGATTTTTTCTATGTTTTTGGTTTCTTTTTTTCGATTTTTTTGATCTTATCCGATTTTTCTATTTTTTCGATTTTCTTCGAAAACGGAAAAATCCATTTTCGGGTGCCCTGATACGATTAAGACCATTTCCAGATGGAAGTCTGTCTGTCGGTCTGTGTGTGTGTATGTGTGTGTGTATTCTTCCACGATAGAGGCCACACGTTTAATCCAATTGAGCTGAAATTTGGTATAGGGGTTTTCGTTACCCCTCAGAAGAACTCATTACTTTTTGTACGACATCTGTCAAACGGAAGTATAGCTATCAAAAAATGACAGATGCAATATGTCACGGAATTCGACTTGCAATATGTCATTTGAAAGCCCTTGAAAAACTCTATTCAGAACAGTTAAAATTATTTTTCTAACTGTCACCTGTCAAAAATAAAAAAATGTCAAAATTTGAAACTTTAACATTAAATATCTGAAAAATTATTCGTGGATACTCGTCGGGAAAGTTTTGGGGCGACACGACCGATTTTTTTTTGCTTTTTTCTCTATTTTTGCTATTTTTCTGTTATCCGTTTTTCGATTTTTTCAATTTTTTTCCAGTTTTTTTCAATTAGTTATTTTGCTGTTTTTTCTTCAAATTTTCAGGTCTTTTTCTTGTTTCTTTTTAATTTATTTGAATTGTACCGATTTTCTGGTTTTCCGTTTTTTACCGATTTTTTCCGTTTAGGTTGCTTTCGTGTTTTTTTTTCAATTTTTTTCCAGTTTTTTTCAATTAGGTATTTTGTTGTTTTTTCATCAATTTTTCGCTTTTCTTGTTTTTCTTTCGAAGTTTTTTTTCAATTTTTATGAATTTTTACTTATTTTTTCCGTTTTTCTGTATATTTTTAGAAATTTTTTCCATTTTACATAATTTCTGTTTTTTTCGAAATTTTTCCAATTTTTTCATTTTACTATATATTTTCTTTTCGATTTGTACCCATATTTTCCGTTTTTATCTTTTCGTTTTCGCTAATCTTTTACTATTTCATCGACTTTTTCAATTTTATTATTTGTTTTTTCAATTTTTTTTTAATTCACTTCAATTTTTAAAATTCTTTCCGATTTATTTCCAATTTTTTCCAAATCTTTCTAGTTTATTTTCAATTTTTTTAAAATTTTTTCCAATTTTTTCAGTTGATCTTTTTTTTTCTATTTTATTCGATTCTTTCAAAGTTTTTGCCAATTTTATCCGTTTTTCCTTATTTTTTTTTTCAATTTTTTTCCTATTTTATCCATTTTTTTCTTCGATTTTTTCCTTTTCTTTTGTTTTTTCTTTATCCTTCCCATTTTTTCCTTTTTTCCGATTTTTTTCCGATTCCCCACCAAACCGCCACCTACCGAGAGGTAAGCATCACACTAACACTACGCTTCGCCTACTGAGTGCATTTTTTACTTCAAATACACAAAATTTATTTACTGCCATAGTGGTTAAAAGAAGAAGGTGTTACTTAATAAATAATCATAATAGATCCTTTAAGATTTAACATTTGTATTTTATTACAAATTAAATTATTTTTTACAGTTTTTTTTTTTACTTTTTCCCATTATTTCTATTTTTATTTTATTTTCTGTTTCCCTTTCCGATTTTTTTCTATTTTCTACGATTTGTTAACATTTTATTACATATCATATTTAATCGTTCACACGCTGCTCACAATCCAACGACCTTATTTTTAAAATCAACATAAATATATCATTCATTGATATCGTTTTACAAGTTTTTTTTTCTCGGTTTAACATCTCAATAAAACGAGCGAAAAAAAAATGTTAGCAAATTATTTCTAGACGCAATTGGCAGTGCGTTAACGAAAACCATTCATCAAGTGTCTGGTTAAGTGCGTGAAATGTGTTACGACGCTTTTCATGCTTCAATTTTTCGTATTATTTCCAGTTTCTAGTTTATAATGCGGCGTGTTATTTATGTATAGTGAAGGCAAGAAATTTTATCATTCAACATTTATTAAATGACAATTTTTACTGGTTAAACTAAGTCAAATTTTATCTAGTCAGTTAACTGCAGTAAAATTTTCATTATTATGGAATCACTCAAAGTAGTTTAATTTCGTGAATAAAGTCAGAAAAGAATCATGCCTAGAAGCAACGACAAAAGGGCACTAACGTCTATCTTTGTTAATAATAGTAAAATTTTAATGTATTATAAATATGTTGTAGAACAATTAGATAAAAAAATCATGAGCAGCAACGAGGATAAAAAGTCACTAGTGTCTATCTCCGTTATTATTGGTGCAATTTTAATGGGAAAAATTGATTTGTACTGTAAATGTGATGAAGAATGAATAAGTAATACTAATGCGCATAAGTAACGTTAAAAAAATATCCAATTAATAGTAAACAGGGGGATAGACAAAGATAATAAATCACCTTCAATCTTGGTTATAAAACTACCTTGGGACTTACCCCTAACCTATGCACATTTTTCAATGAAACACCCTGTATATTAAATTTCTTTGTATTCTCAAATTAGATAGTATTAACTGAATTTTTTTTTAAGAAATGTTTTTATGATGTTTTACTGTATATAATACCACACACGATTTTTCAGACAGAATGACGAAATTCAATAAACAAAATCGATCTAGTCAATTAGCTAGACAGCCACACACTAGACATTCGGTATTTATACTCTATTAATTAAATGTTCAGATCAATCATTTGATTGCCTCTAAATGAAAATGATATCGCACCAATTATATTTTTACGCAAAGTTCGATGAACTTTACAAGAATTTTAATAATGATCAAAAACAAATTTCTGATTCATATAAAAATTATGGAGTAATAAATTTGTGTAAATATTGGCGTTTGCCAGTAAAATGATGTCATTATTTCACAAGAATATTTTAACCTATTTATAAATATCGTATTTATTTAGGGTATAACACAATATATTAATATTTATAATAATACAGTTGTTGAATTAATGTAAGCTATCGATTCTTGAGTCGCCATCAGAAAAGCTGGCTGTTCTAGGACATTTTTCTGCGATATGGTTTAAAGCAGGGACGCGCTAAATACTCTTCGGCGCTGTGGTGCGAAACACTGATAGGAGCCTTTACCCTATATGTACTGAGCCAAAATTACCACCCAGTATTCTTTCAAATGCACACCACTGGATCAAGAATGGAAACATGTTTATTCATTAAAATATGCCCTTTTACATTTAAAATAAATATGCCAAATTTGTTATAACTTTTAAAAAGTAAATATGTTGGACCACTCATTCCTTATATGATTTTGTCCAATTTTACAAGATATATCTACAGACAAACGTTCTGAGCGTCATTTGGAAACACCCTATATAAAGCTGAATTCTCTTAATCACTTACCATATTTTTTAATTATTTTTGACAATCACTATATTAGAAAATCAGGACTTACGAATGCATCTATTCAATTAGCTCATACGACTCACGACATGAAAGAAAAATTAAAAATACTTAAATCCGAATCCAAGTAAAAATTAAACTTCAAAGAATAATAGAAAAACTCGTAGTCGTACCACAATCATATAATTTAGGATCTTAAACGAGAGGCCTATATTACAAAAAGTTACACTAAAGAAACGCATAGGCCGTATACTTCATCCTCGGCCATTCAATTTATGCCTATAACCATCGCGGGATTACGTAAAACAATCTCTTAAAATTTCATTACAATCGGATGAACAGCACGGCAGCGCATTAAATACAAACAAATATTGATTTTTACTTTCACACTACATGTAGATATATACAATAGTATTTATAAAGTATGTATAAAGTGAAAGTATTGTTTTCGGGTAAAAAATCGATCTCGAGATTTTTACTTTTCTTCGTGTCAGTTTTGAATTGGACATATTTGACATTTACGGATTTAAAAAAAATATCGCGATATTGTAAGAACCAGTTTATATTGAAAAAGATACTGAAAATACTATTTTGCCCTTGAATGCAGTTTGTGAGTTAAATAGAAAAATACATATCAGTGTATCAAGTGTCTTTCAACTATACTGTTCAATGAAAAAAACCCTTTGAAACGGGTCAAAAGACCAACCACAGGCCGAACATGCTCCAACACGAACGTTGGACGCTTGACGCTGGACACTCGTAGTTCGAGCATCGGCCATACGTTGCGTCCAACCATCAAGCGTCCAACTTTGGTATCATCATCTGGCGCCGGCTCTAGTAGACGAGCTGTTTTCTCTCTCCGCTTTCTCGTTGTCCTCCACCCCTTCGTATCCAGGTACCCGAGTAAGGTTTACTCAATTACTGGTAGCAGTGCGAGCCAAGGATTTGATGCAGTTCCATACCAGCTTGGATTTCAGTTGCACACATTTCTATCACTAAGACCTCCGCCTAAAATGGTATCATACTTGCCGAGGCTTACTGTGATGTCAACTTTTAGTTTTCTGCTGTACTCTGCGGCTACCGCGCCACTTGGGGTTTTTGAACTATCTGCATACAGTACATAAGCCGTCCCTGGAAAGAGAATCTCCTCCTTTTCACATTCGTCTCTTCTCGGAAGAATAAAGAACTTCTATATATGAGTTCTGGAGGAGAGCACACCTAAAACCATTCCGAGAGTGTGGTGAGTACCCATCTCTCGCAGCAGTCCAGAGTGGTCCCATAGCCTCTCCCCTCGATTTGACAGCCACCGACATGGCGCTGTAGGAGGTCATTCTGGCCTCATGCTCCAATAGTATATGGAGAGGAGTAAAACCCAGAGTTCTTTTCATTACCTTGCCAGGGCATATGTGACTATTGGTTTTATCACTGTTTGATAAACCTAGTAAATCTGCTTAGGGTTCATTGCCCACTATTTTCCGCACGCCCTTCTAATATTCCAGAGGGATGCACTGACATTATTGATTGTTCTTTCCAGATGGAAGTTCCAGGTAAGTTTTCAATCTAGGGTAATCCCCAAATACTGCTGCTATTCTGCTATTTCTTGATCGTCAGTTTTAAGGAAATGTTGGTAGAGGTCTTTGCTGTTTTGTGACCATCCAGGTATATATTCTTTACGAAATCCTCTAGGTCTGCACTTTTTAACAGTAATTGCTCCAACAAATATGTTATAGTTTTTGCTAATTGGTGGTATACAGTCTAAATACTTATCTAAATCTTTAGAAAATTTTTCCCAGTTTAGCCTTCTCGAAATTTCATCTAGAGCGTGGTATAGAGGTCTCTAGTGGGATTTGGCTTCCCGTTTATATTATATGTGGACGGTGCTGGCTGTAAGAGAATATTCCAGCAATCGTGACGTCACACTTCCAGATGTTTCAAGTTCAGTCGTTATAAGTGTATACTTGGAAGAGCCGGACAAAGGAACAGAAGTCGATAACGCGCTAATATAAATTAATATCGTTAGTTCTAGTTGTGTTTAATATAAATATTAGAGTTGTGTTTTACTGTAAATAAATTAGTTATACTGTTTAAGTTCACCGATTCCGAATACAAAAATATTACAGTATTCTATATATAATACAATTGGGGGAAAATTAAAATTTTATCTATTTGTATATAATTTTGCTGATAAAATTTCACGAGATATTTGTCATTATATGAATATTACAAAATGTTTTTTTAGGAAATTTTATGTCACGAATGGTATTCGTCATGACAATAAAACCAACAATTAGGTAAAATGTTTTTTAAATGAAATGTTATATTTACATTCAGTTTAAAATTAAATTACTGAACGATCCTAATTATAAATCACTCTGTAGATACCAAAGAGAAATCTGTACTCCTTAGTCCAAAAGTGGATAAACTTGTACTTGAATGTTTTTTTACATACCGAAATAAATTGGCTGACTTAATTCTCAGCAACTTTAAATTGGTAATAATTTACAATAAGTAATGAATTATGTGGCCTTACATTCAATTGAAATTTCGCCATTAATCATTGTTATTGGGTAAAAGAATCAATAAAAAATTATTTTGATGACTGATATGTTTTTTTTTTTTTATTATTGAAGTTTAATTTCAACGCTCGGCGTTCAACGTGTTAATTAATAAAGGTCAAGATTTTTGCTTTCTCTCTCTTGACATATAGCGTAGGAGTCTCATTGATTTATCGATCTTATCTGTTTACTCACCAGTAGCGATCATTGAGTATGACAAAGTTTTGTATGAAGTCATAAAATTCTTGGAGACTGAGATAAATTTGCACATAATAATAAATTGAGTGTAATCATTTTAATGTTTAACCTAGTTCCTATAAATGGGCAAATCTTTTGAATGTTGATTTTAAGTACAATTTTAAGTACGTATATGGTATAGATAAAAAGCATCGTTAGTTAAAGGGTGTGTCTATTAAGAGAAATTTAGTTTATTTAAATATACATGGTGGTGCAAATTTAATTGCCATTGCCAGGATAATGAAGCTTTTTAAACCTATATGTACAATATAATTCAAAAAAATTAAAGTCTGTGACGTCTTAATATAGATCAGTTAAAGAAATATGCGAAAGATAGCGCCAATCATCAAGTTTTTAACGTTTGAGTTGTCCTAAATTTATTACGTTTGTTGTACAGAAGAGGGCTCTACGAGAAATGTCTAACGCTTAA
This sequence comes from Neocrepidodera transversa, assembly GCA_963243735.1. Classification (NCBI taxonomy): domain Eukaryota; kingdom Metazoa; phylum Arthropoda; class Insecta; order Coleoptera; family Chrysomelidae; genus Neocrepidodera; species Neocrepidodera transversa. The sequence goes on along the minus strand of OY725353.1, from coordinate 9,001,738 downwards.
GGCGCGTTCACACCAAAGTTAACAAAAGATTGTTTGTAGAAAACTTAAAGTTGTCAACTCAAAGTTGCTCTTCTTAAAGTTATAGCAACAAGTGGAAAACTTGTTGTCAAATTATTAGGGGGAAATGTTTAGGCACTAGTGTCAAGGATGTCAGACGAAGAAGACGCAATTATTACCACGGCTGCCCTGGAGGGGGAACAGTTCTCAACTAGTTTAATACGAGTTGCTACAAATCTTCCACTTTTAGTTGTCAACTTTCTTGGATCTTTACCGAAACCAAAATTTAGTGGAAGATTTGTCTCTCCACAAGTGAAAGACATAAAAAGTTGCTATATTTCGTAGAAAAAGCAACAAATTGCCGGAACTTGTGTGTAAACGCGCCTTTAGTTATACAGAATACCGTTTACATAACTTTTAGATCTGAAAATCTTTCGCTAATGCTCACTAGATGGTGTGCTCAAAAAAAATTCTCGCCATGCGATATTGCCAAGTTTAAATTTCAAATCATTGGAAATTGTTTTTGTCTGCCTTACTGCCTAATAGTGTTACTTTTGTTGTAGATTCTTGTTTGGGACGAAAAAGTGTCTCAAATAAGTGTTGTCAGTTATGATATCGAACGAAAAGTTACAGATAAAATGGCCGCCAAAGTTAAAAATGTTAAAAAAAATCGTATCTTTTAAATATTGAAATCTGACCACAACTAATAGACAACTTTGTCCAATCACGAGAAATACCCGAAATATAACAAAAATGAATATTACCTCACTGAGACAAAAAGTGATATAGTTCGTGCAAATAAAGTGTTAATTGGTATCATCCAAAATTTCGACTTCAATATTTTGATTATTTTTACGTTTTGAAGGTACAGGTTAAAATTTTTCATGAAAAAAAAGGGACAAACAAAAAAACTGCGAAAAATTGGAAGAAATAAGGCAAAATAGGGAAAATAGGCAAATGTAGGAAAAAATAGGGAAAAATATAAAAAAAATAGGGCAAAATGGAGAAAAATTGGAAAAATGCGGCAAAATGAGGAAAATAGTAAAAAGTAGAACGAAATAGGGAAAAATAGTGAAAAGTAAGTTAATTTGGGAAAAAAGGCAAAAATAGGGCCAAACGGGCAAAAAGGGGAAAAACAGAGTAAATAAGGGTAAAATATAAACAAATATGAAAAAATGGGAAAAAAAAGAAAAAGAGGAAAAATGGAGAAATAGAAAAAATAGGAAAAATTAGGAAAAAAATGGGAAAAATAGATAAACATGGTGGGAAATGGGGAAAAATTGGGAAAAGTTGTAAAATTAGGTTAAAATATGGAAAAATAGGACAAGATGGAGAAAAATAAGGAAAAGTGGGACGAAATAGAGACAAATATTGAAAAATTAGGAAAAGCCTGAAAAATAGCGCACAGAGACAGACAGAGATCAAGGCTACACCAGACGTAGTTGAAGTATCTGATAAGAGCGGTAACGCGTGACCTTAATGTGGACAAATTTTGCTAGTTTTGAGCTTGGATTTTCTTATGAAGATTTATATGTAGATCTTGCTGATAATGCGCTTGAATGGGCACAGCACAATTACTTACTCCCATCTCTAGTTTTAGTACTGGACCAATTAATGAGGTTGACGATCCACTCCTTGCGAGCTCATCAGCCTTTTTGTTTCCAGCGATGTCTTTGTGTATATAAGCTCTTTTCCGTATTCCCGTGTCACTTTTGGGCTCCTTAGAGCTTGACTAAGTCGATTATGATGCTTTTTCACTCGTAGGCCCTCATAATACTATTTCTCACACACTCGAGTAATGCATAGACATCTGCCTAGAATATAGAAGCTCTCTTGGTACTTATTCTGGTCGTAGTATATACCAGCTCCAGGTCCCCCTTCGGTTTTTGACCATTAAGGTTTATCCATAGATTTGTGCTTGTATGCAACTCATTTCTGATTTTTAATTATTATCCTCAGATCTTTATTGAAGCTGCATTTAGTATTGTAGACAAATATATTTTTCTTCCAATGACAACACTATTATCACTGACGTCATCCTACTCCAATAAGAGAATACCTGCTATAGACATTTTCTTTTCACTGACCTTCACTGCTCCAACACAGTAGTTGGTGCTTTAGCTTCAAAGTGTCCAAATATACAATAACAATCTAAAATAAACAACATCTCTAACCAAAATTGCAAAGTACCTCAAGGTAATTAACCTAGAACTTGACAACCACAATTTCCTACCCAACCCCATTTTATTTTCAAATTAAATATCCACTCATAGCTCAAATAATACCCCAAATAATACTCTAGCTATTCAATAAGCCATAACGATACATACTCAATATCAATTTACAGTTAAGATTATTTTTTCAACTGTCACCTGTCAAAAATAAAAAATGTCAAAATTTGAAACTTTAACATTAAATATCTGAAAAAGTACTTAATGGATTTGAACCAATTTCGGTAAAATGTGTTAGGGTTAATCGTCTGAAAAAACCGTTAAGTGTCCGATATCTCTCAAATGGAAGTGCCACTGTTAAAAAATGACAGGTCACAGAATTTGACTTGCCAATATGTCATTTGAAAGCCCTTAAAAAACTCTATGTAAAACAGGAAAGATCATTTCTCCACCTGTCAACTGTCAAAAATAAAAACATATCAGTTCCTGCCGTGATCGAACTTCGTGGTATAGTATTTGGAACTAATATTTGAGATTGACTTATTCATATTTTATGAGGGTTCATTAGGGTTTATGAGGGTTTTTACTGTTTTATGGACAACTGTTATAAATCTTTTAAAATTTAATTTAGTAAAAAAAGCAACAATTTGTAAACTAAATAAATACTTATTATTTTAAAAACAAAATTTGTAATACCGGCCTGAGAGGTATCTAATTTTGAAACGAGGTTGAATTTATTGCTGTACTCATAAACCATTGTTAGATGTGGTTAAGGGTAGGTAGTTTATTACATTAGACCTTTATAATGAGTCTCAAATATTTCTTCTCTACACTATAATGCCCTGCTTATCTATATACAGGATGCTATTGATACAGGGTGGATTGAAATTTGAGGCGCACCATTCCAGATCTCGTAAACGATAAATAAATAAAAACAAAGTTGATTGAATTAGAGAAATTATACCATTCGTCTCTGGATAGTCGTCGGCAAAAATTTTTTTAATAAACGAACAGAGGCAGAGTTTTTTTTATAACATAATGTCAAAAAATGAAGTTATTACGCCACTGCTTGTAATAAATCGATAATTTAGCAAAAAAAAATAAAATACAAGAATTCTAAGAATTTCTCTAAAATAATTCCATCTTTCATCGTTTCCTGGGTAGAACTCTTCTTCTTTTTTTTTCGAGTTCAGCGTATCTTGATCTAAGTATACATTTAGCGGCTACAAAGCTGGAGTATAAATCTTACTTAAAGATAAACACCCAGTGATTACAGCCTTCGGTTCATTTTCTCTATTAATTTTAATTCGTATAAAGAACTTTTAATATTGACTTTTTAATAAATAAAAAATAATTGTGTGTCAATATATACAATGTAAATTTATCATTTCAGATTGTTTAATTTTTTCATTCATAAACTGTGGGAGAAAATTATATAGTAAATAAATAGTACTTTCACCGTATTTTTTAACGTAGGTGTTATTTTTACATACTTACATGTCTATTTGTTTAAATAATTTTAAACAAGATGAGAGATAGTTATGGAAATTATCATTAAAAAATATTCAATAATCTCTAAAAACTCGAAAAATCCCAAAAAAAATTCTCAAATCTCGTAAACTATAAAAAAAATATGAAGATTTTAAAAATGTCACGAAATCTTTATTTTTGGATTAAAACGGTACGTCTTGTAATTTCAAACTGTGTTTCGAGTTTACTTGACAATGATAAGTGGGTAGGATTGTTTTGATGTACATAACAATAACTGTGTTTTGTCTTGTGCCTAATTACGATTACTTGAAACTCGTTTTGAAAGAAGAATAACGTTAGTAGAGGAGGTACACTAATATATCTTTTTTATATAGTAGAAAACATTTTATTATCCTCGTATTCGTTATTTAATGTGTCTAATAATTTTTTTTAACATTTAACACCCAAAACATAAAATAAATTAGAAAACATATATCAATTAGAAAATGTGTTTAATATACTTTGGCAAAATGTCAAAACTTTTAAGATGATAAATAAATAGAGAGTAATAAAGATTTTAAAAAAATCAGTTTGTTGAATAACTTTAGTTATCATAAACAGGTGATTTCATCTACAGAATTAAGTGCTTGTATTATTTATTGTTTAGATTTTTCATATTTACAAAATTTTAAGTACTTTAACTCAGATAATAAAAATAAACTGAAAATATCTTTTTCAGCAAAATTTTCAAAATTTATAGAAAAATCCATGTTCAAGGTGATCACCCTGAATACGAAACGTCGGATTAAAATTTTAATAATAATTAATTATTCCGAGAATAATTTAATAAAATATATTTTTTTAATTTCAAATATTAACACGTTTACACAAAAAACTATGAAAAAACTTTTAACTTTTTGGTAAGTCTGACAACAATGGCAAAAGTTTTGAAAAAATAAACTATAGTGTATACAAAATACAAACTTCATTGTCATGACGACGTCATCACTCGTGACAGCTGTCACTTCCTGTTGTTTGGTTAATATCAAAATCTATAGAAGTTGTTTCCTAGTAACCCTAAATATGTGTGCGAAATTTCATATAAATCGGTTAACCTTCTATCGTGTTCTTCACATACAGACATCATGATAAAAATGGTTAAAATTGATTAAGGGGAACTCAAAACGTAGAGATCTGTTAAAATCTGGGTCTATTTAAAAAAAAGGGGGGATTAGGACAAAACGACATGTGAGAAAAAAGTGTGGCAAAAAATAATAGTTGCAAAAAACAATAATGGTAAAAAAATGGGGTCCAAAAATTGGACATAAACAATAGTTGTAAAAAAATCGGTTGTGTCGCCCCAAAACATTCCCGACGAATATCCACGAATACTTTTTCAGATATTTAATGTTAAAATTTCAAACTTTGACATTTTTTATTTTTGACAGCTGACAGTTGGAGAAATAATTTTTACTGTTCTGAATAGAGTTTTTCAAGGGCTTTCAAGTGACATATTGCAAGTCAAATTCTTTGACATATTGCATCTGTCATTTTTTGATAGTGACACTTCCGTTTGACAGATATCGGACACCCAAACCCATATACCAAATTTCAGCTAAATCGGATTAAACGTGTGGCCTCTATCGTGGAAGAATACACACAGACAGGCAGACAGAAATCTGGAAATGGTCTTAATCACCTCTGGTGACCTCAAAAGGGATATTTCCATCTTTATCTCGAAAATTTTTTTAGCTCGTTCACAACACTTTCCCTTATCGGTGGTGAGTCGAAAAAGTGAAAAGGGGGAGGTGGAAATTAGGGCAAAAATCATATGAGAAAAACATGAGGTTGTAAAAAAATGAAGAAAAAAAAACAAAAATTGGACATAAAATAATGGTTGTAAAACGAGGTGGAGAAAATTAGGACAAAAAATAGGGGACAAAAAATAATAGTTGTAAAAGAATGGAGGAAAAAGTGAAGCAAAAAAACAATAGTTGTAAAAAATAAGATTAAAAAAACGGGGAGAAACAAAAATTGAACATAAAACATCGGGGAAAACTAGTACAAAAACACAAGTGAGAGAAAAAGGAAAAATAATGGGACAAAAAACAATAGTTGTAAAAAAAAGGAAGAAAAATGGGGCAAAGAAACAAAAGTGGGAAAAATTCTACTACCACTCTCTAAAAAAAATTATCATTAGTACAGCAAGCGCCAACTACGAAGAGATTGCGCAGATCCTGAAATTCATCGTTCTGCGCGGATTTACCTCTTCTTAGTTGGCGCTTACTTTAACTAGGAATATAACACATAGACATAAGAATATAGGGACGGAAGGTAATCGAGAGGGGTGACAGTCCTTGAGGGGAGGTATTGGAACCCACTTTCTATTGGCTGTCAATTTTACGCAAGCGCAGTATGCGTTCCGTTCAGGCTTAGATTTGTCAAAATTTATTTTTACATGTGAAATAATATCTAATTGAATTTTTTTGAATTCATTCGTGTTACGGGAATTTTATTCTATGCTTGAAAGAAAATCGCCTATCAAAAACGTGCGAAAAACCAAGGGCGTAGATAACTTTTTGCCTGGGACAAATATTAGCGTTTGATTGTTTTAAAAATAACCTTTCTTGTACAACACAATTGTATACTAACTTCACATAAGATTGAAGTTGTGATTTTGTTTATATGTCAAATGCGTTTATTAAAATTGACTTATTCAGGGATTTTTTTGCGATCGATCCTGTAGCTGTAATTAATTCTTATAATTTAAATATCGCGGCTAGTGTGGTTTGTGACGGTTCCAACAGGATATATTTTTGCTATGTTGCCATATCATTAAAACTGCTAACTCTTGTTGTTATGTGTTATTTTTAAGAGGAGATATAACTATAAATCGTAAGTTATATTGGCAATGCTGTAGACAATAAAACGTCAAAATATATTAAATATTTTAAGCAACTTAAGCTATATAATAATATAAAAGCAGGAAATCCGTTCATACTGGATAAGTTTATTCCGATAGGTTCACTGAGCATACATTTAAAGCCAACCAAACAAAAGTGGGCCCCAATAACCCTGGGAAAGTAAGCGTCCTACGCCTAAAGTTTAGGCTTACTTTCCGCCCCTATATTCCAATATAAATAGTAGAACATCGCTGCTCTCGGAAAAAAGTGGGGCAAAAAACACAAGGGGAGAAAATAGAAAGAACAAGTATGAGAAAAATAAAGGGTGGAGGAAATAGGGTAAAAAACAAGAGTAGGAAAAATAAAAAGGGGGAAAACAAAAACAAACCTAACTTAATATAACTCCACATTGGCACATTCCATCCAGACTACCTCAAAAACAGAAATGGTTACTAAAAATTCATAAATAGTAACTAGTAATAGACAGTGCATGGAACTTCCTAAAAAAATTGATAAAGAACCTCGCTTCGCTCGAAAAAAGACTGACTGCATGAAACTTAAGGACGAGTACAGTGCATGAAACTTCCTAAAAAAAATTGATAAAGAAGTTCACTCAACTACATTTAATTGCAAATCTACAAGATGGCCACGATAATAGTATTTTTCGCTTTTTCCATTTTTTGAAACTGAAAATTTAAGCAAAACTGAACAAACATTTGAAAGTAAAATTAAGATGTCTCAAAAACTAACAAAGTTATCACAGTTTAAAGTTGCGCTTGGCATTCCGTCAAATTAAGTGGCCTGACGTCATTTCTCCTAGTGTATGAGACGGGATTGTAAACAAAGCGACGTATCGCGCTTCTTTATACTTAGTAATTCCTCGCATATTTTAGTCCAAAGTCCAAGAGCCAGATCAGAAAAAGTAGGTTCTACTATTTTTCTCGTACGATACACAGTTCGCGAGATATTTCACAAAACGTGTTTTCCAAGATGGCAGCTGACGCTCGCGGTTCCCGTTCCGCCAACTTGAATTTACTTTTCTGGCTCTTGTACTATATTTTTTTGTGTGACAGTTAATAAATTACGATGACGGAAATTAAATTAAGTTAAAGTCAGACATGCGTTAATCATGTCGTGGCATAGAATAAGAGTTTAGTGTGTAGTAACGGCGCTTTGGCTATACGGATACGTGACGTCATACGCAACACAATCCGCGAGAAAAAGCGACAACTTATATATTATATTTCTCCGTTATTTATTGACCGACTTTAATTTTTTTTTTAACGATTTATTAGTTTTTGTCTATATTTTAGTTAAATGAAACATCTCCATTGAAAAATGAAACGGCAACATCGCTTTATTTATAATAAAACTCGTGGTAATAGCAAAAATAAAGCTATTTTGAGGATAGTCAATCCATCTATACAGTTGAAAACTAACGAAAAATGGTTTTGAGTGAATGTATAAGAAACTGGGTTTTTTTAGAAAAAAAAACAATTTTAACAATATATCTTTCCTGGGCTATAGCGCATTCGCTTATCATGAAATTGACTTTAATAAAACACTTATTCGTAACCCCACGATGTGTTTATCATGAAATTATCATAAATGAATAAAGCAATCTCAGAATAAAATGAAAAAAAAAATCACATTCGCATACTATCTATAAGATATTTCTACCTTTATTAAAAAAAATTATTAGATATATGACCTTTATATTATTTTATATAATTTTTGCTCAGGCAGCTTTTTTTAATTTTATGTTCAATTTTTGTACGCCTATTTACCACCATCTTAAAGTTGGTACTATTTTTTTTACATTTTTACTACAATTATCATTTATTATGCATGCAACAAAATAATTTCATCTCGGTTACATGATTCTTAATATACTTTTTGTTTACAGATAATAGTGTATTTCACGTAACCTAAGGATGATATATCTTCTGCAAACGATACCAGCTGTTATGGGCTCTCATTTCTGCACAACAATTTCCTGCTGAGATACAAGAATTATGGCCGTAAACATGAATGTGAATGTTGCGTTATTTTTTGCACTTATATCTAGTAAGAAAATGCTTATTTACAAATTCTATTATCCAAGTGAAATATATATACAGGGGTTATATTTTTAAATTTTTTTACTACGGGACTGATTAATATTGTGGGAGTGAATGTAGCGCCATACCAGATATATTATGTCTAGGTTTGTACTATATTTTACGACCGTTTAAAAATAACTTTTCTATCATTCTTTATATTGAAATTGTGGTCATAAACAAATTATGTTTCGGAAACATTAAAAATAGACCATGAATAAGTGTCTATAGAATATAGATATAATGGGTGTTCAATATTTTTTTTTAATAAAGCAATAAAATGTAATTTAGTTCTTTAGATTATCAATAGATTTTATCACAACCAGAGATATACCAGAATAAACATATGTCTCCTTCAGCTTTTTTTATTAATATTGGTTAATTTCGAAATAAAAAAACCCCCAGTATGCGGAAATTTCCATTCTCTATTATTAATACCTTTTCTCACTTGGGCTGAACATAAAAAATTTCAAAATTACAATTTATTTAAAATTTTGGGAAAATTGGAGTTTGAGCAAAGCAAGAGCAAGAATATACAAGAAAAAGTGTGCACCCTTTCTTCTATCTTTTTCTTTTTTCTTCTTTAATAACAAACCTAATCTAATCCAACCCAACGTCCGTTCTATTCCTCCAATGCTACACAAAAACCGCCCTAGACTGCCTTCAACTCAATCTCTTGTTGGGCCAACAAAAGGTAAAGAGACAAAGAGTGAAAGAGAGAAAGTGAGTGATCGAAAGAGAGAGAGAGAGAGAGAGAGAAAGTGAGTGATCGAAAAACAGTGAACGAGAGAGAATGATAAAGAAATAGTGAAAGAGAGAATGGGTCGCGGTGCTGCACGCACTAAACTTTATTGACGGCAAATTATATTTTTCTCGTTATCCCTGAAGTATTTTCGCTCGAGAATGTCGATATACGTCACGCTCAAATCATCAGATTATACACACTTTCAGAGTATAATTAACCAACCATATCTTAATCTTGACGCACTCGAGTATTTCCAACTATCAATTTATATCCAATTCGTCCTGTTCGCCATCATTCTCTTCGTCACTATTAATTTCTTTAGTTTTGAGGGGATTATACTTGCCGTCATACTATAAAAATGTACGGTCGTCTTGTCTTTTCCCTTATATGCCTTGTAAACATATATTTTGCGAGATACTTTCGGGAACAACCAGACGACAAAAATGATGCTTTGGCGACTCTCCAGATTAATTCAATATAAATGTGTTGGTGTCAGTGTCCGGGTCCTTAAAATGCACCGATTATAGTCGAGTCCGGCTTAAGGTACACGATACGAGTTGACCGGAACCAGTGAACTGGAATGTGTGCGCGCGCAGCACTCGCACCGTGTCATCACATGAAAAGACCGTCAGTTGACTGGAACGAGTGGACTCTGATGGTCTCCTACTTTTTGCCGTGCGACTAAGAAAACTTTCAATTCTTCAAATTGAGATACAAATGATTTCTGTATGTACCTACATCTTTAAAACTGCAACTTCCTTCAACAAAGTCCCCGAGGCACTTGGACAGTTTTTCTTTTTGCTATCCACTTTCGACGTTTTCTTGTCATTCTAATCAAGAGATCCGCTACGATGTAGATTTGAATTTTTTATAGGACTAGGACAACAAAATTGCAAGAGTGACGACAGTCAACTGTCTTTAAATATATTACTGGCATGATAGTTGTTGACTCATATTAGAGCTGCCATTCGAAGTCATCTCACATTGTGTCAACGTTTTTTTTTTGAATCAATTGTTTAATTACTTCAAAAAGCTTCCCTTTCATATCCTCGGAATACTCAGGTAGCTTTTGATCATCAACTTTCCGCATATGATATTTGAGCTTATTGAACAAACTCTTATCGATTTCAACTTCTCCTCCCAATTGGTCGGAATTAGCGAACTACTTCTCGATTGAACTTTACCCAGTCTCAGATCAATTCCTGTTTCTTCGGCAGAGTCGATCCCTTGACCCGGCAATGCGTGAACACCAAAATTTGATAAATCAATAAATGGCTTCCCTGGAAAATTGTCCCTTTCCGAAACTCGGTAGTTTTTCCACTTGTTTTTGTGCTAATTTATGAAATTGTCCATCGAAATCGGTTTGATTGATATTTACCCACTTGCATAAAACTCAAAATGTCAAACGTCAATAACCTAACATCTTATCGGTTATATTTACCAAAACAAATATTCTTTTTTTTAATACTTCAATATGTTTTGATAACTAAATTAATAATTTAGAATCATGTTTTTCTTTCTATTCATCATGTGCTAATTGATAATTTTTTTTAGTTGCTGTTTGTCAAGAGTACTCGATAAATTTCTCCAACAATAGCCCAATAAAAAGAAGCTACGTTTGTCCTCCAAATTTTATAAGACAAGGTCATAGGTGCTATTTTTTTAGCAAACAACCACTATATTGGCAAGAAGCCATGTTTCAATGCCGAGATATGCATAGCAATCTAGCAATCGTACAAAACAAGAATCAAGATAAACTCATTAGAAGTTTTTTGAGTAAAAAGACTTTAGGTAAGATTATTTTTTTAATATTCTAGTATCTATTGAAAAAATTTTGCAGATCCTTTGGAAAGATGGTTAGGAGGTGTTTACGATTGGGGAAAAATGTCTTGGAAATGGGCTGCTTCCGGAAAACCTCTTACATTTAATGGGTTTCAAAAAGAAGTGGCTGAATCTGATCCAACAAGTTTAAGATGGCAGTGTATTATTATGGATCCCGCCATACATTACATGTAAGTATTTAAAGCTGGAACAACAAATTGGGACAAATGTTGGTTCCAACATTAAAAGTTTTCCGTCTTGTATCTATTTTTTGAACTTAACTGTTCTCCCAATGTGTGGATGCTTTTAAAAAATAATAGCGCAAACATGAACCGACGTTGGCACCAACACTGGCCCCTATGTGCAATTCCGTGTTAAGGATCAACTAACAAATATTACGTTATTTTTTGTTTTAGGTGGAGTCATAGATCATGTGTAGAAAAAAAACAATACATATGTCAAACTCGGTTAAAAACTGTTAATAACCACGACAAAAAGAAACTCCAACGTCATTATAAAGCTAATAAAGATAATCGATTGAACGAAATCCCCGTGCCTCTTCTTCCTGACTCTGTGGACAATGTTACATCTTTAAAAACCAATATACCTATTACCTACCATTTCGAAATCAACGATAAGTTAACAGACCAAGCCATGTTCGCTTATAAATCACCAGAATTGCACAAAAAAACCAGAAGAACTAATAATAATAATAAACATAGAAAAAGGAATCCAAAAAGGTGAGTAACAGTTAAGTTAATATTTCTTACCAGGGACGTGCGGTGCAAATGGGCCTAAACAATTAAAGACAAACAGAAAAAAAACGTACCAAATCGAATGTGACAACTATGAAAGGTGAGATTTTTTGAGACTGCGCATTTAAAGTTTGGTCTTGTCAAATGTCAAAAATGCGTCAGAGGCATTGGTCACATCCGAATAGCCCTGGTAGCTTAGGAATTAAAAAAAGAACGTCGCGTCTTTCAGTTCATTGTCACGCTGTATTTTATCGCTTTATATCGACTCTGGCCATCACCATACAGCCTAGTTTCATCCTCATAGAAATGATCAGTGGCACTCATTAATCTAGAATAGATGGTGCTACTATCATTCTACATTTATTTAAATCATGATATAAGGAAACTAAATGGTATTGGTTTATTTCATCAATAACAATTTAGATAAATAACTTCAATACTTTTCCTTATTGACTGAACCTATAAGACCATTAATTCAAAATTATATCAATCGGTAGCCTTGATAAACTCTTCGTCATCATGTCGAGGAATTGTTGAATACTCAGTTTCCTTCTAATATGTTCTCAGAATTATCCACCTGTAGTATTGGAACATGCTTCTTCGATGGTCTTGACCAAATATTCTACAGATATAATATAGTCTTCCAAGCGAGTTGGTTTGATGTTTCTTGAAATCATTTTCCTCCTCTAAGGAACATTCATCTCCATTCTGTATTTTGTCATCTTTATCTTCATCTTTACTATTTTGTAGTAGAAACTTGCTTCAAATTTCTGCTTTAATGCTTCCCAAGCTTCATATGCTGTTTCTTTATCCAGGATCTTCTGATAAACTGAATCAAGAACTAAAGATGTCATTGACTTGGTGTAACTATTTGCTTTGCGGTACAAGTCGGATTTTTAGTATGTGCTTTCCATTTATAAATTTTAAAGCTCGTTCGTGCTAATTCATATCTGATACCTGATTTTTCTATTACACGTGGGCTAGTCTATTCTGATTCACCGGTCAGAAGTTTGACAACAATTTGACGACGACGAAATTAATTATTATTTACAACTCAACCAAAAGTAAGCTTGGGCCCATAACCTATTATAAATATTCAACAAAAACTGACAATCTATAAGGTCAACAATTTAGATAAATATATTTCAACAAATCTAAATCAGAATCAATCAAAACACAGCCAAATAAACCGCAACATAAAGCACTTTATGTCCATTATTGGAATATTGAAATTGGCTGTCAAATGCCACAGCATGTCCCTGTTTCTTATTATAATTAAAAAAGTTAGGTACAGTTTGTTATTTATTTAGGTTAAGACCAATTCGTCTGGCGAATGGAACTTTTATAGAAGCGCCGAATCGACGGAGATCTAGAAACAGACAAAACAAACGAGTTAAGGAAAATGGACGACCTACTTTGATGAAAAATATCAGATGGAAAACGTACCGGAATCATGATAAACTCCCGAATCCTTTATACCCGCAACCCATAATCGAAGAATATAATTATATCAGAGATAACTGATTTAAAAATAAAACTTTGGTGACATGTGGACCAAATGCGAATTTTCGAATGGAAAAGTGTTTTTTTTCTGTGTAAAATAAGTTTTTGTAAATATAATAATAACGCTTATTTATATAGTTTTATACAAAAAGTAATATTCAATTAAAAGTATCCACACGACTAGATTGTAGTTGTAACTGATACTTATTGTACTACTCAGGTAGGAAATCTTATAAATGTTAACATTGTGTCCCTTCTAAACCCACAGGATAGGCAACCAAAAATACTAATTGGCTTCTCGGTTTAAGATCACAGCGACACTCAATAAAATTTGAAAGCTAGACCAAGGGCCATTATTTAATTTTTATGTTAGTAGATTGCGGGTCACCGACGAGAATGTTCGCCATGTTAATGAATTTAATAATGTCACTCTCATTTGTCTCTTTGTTTATCCTAAAAATCAGCAACTACTCCATTCTCTCCCTCAACCACAATGCTCCCCATCCTACTTCCTAACAGAATCCGAATAACCACCTGCCCTCTCTACCTCTATTAAATTCTTCCTACCGCCTTTCCAGTACCCTTCCTGTTCGGTCCTAACCTCCTTATCATAAAAATGCCCCTAATCTAGCTCCTCTTCTAGGGTGGTCTATCCTGACTATACTGAGATCGTCCCTGAGTTTGATCACGATCGATACTCTTTTCCCCTCTATTTGAAGTCTTTCTAGCTCCTTCCGAAGGCCATGAGCGACAACTTTCCTTCCAGGAGGCGCAATCTTGCGAAGCATGTATTCACTGTCCGTCACCAGCCGTATTTTCTTTCCGGATATATTCCTCACCATCCCTCGCGCAGCTATAACCTCAGGGCCGTTGTTACTCGTTACTTTTTTATGTCTACATGTTTGCTCGGTAGCCTGTTACTCTCCCAGCTGACGTCCACCGATATCTCTTCATTTAACTTCCTCATATCCACTAGCATGCTCTGGTTAATCCATTCTGGACTAGCCACCTTAAATTCGTTCAACCTCCATGCATTTAATCTAAGGACATACTCTACCCTGTCCCTAAACATCTCGTTCTCAATCACAAAGAGACTATTTCCCACGACCACACGCAACTCCGACCTTTGTGATCGTACACGGTAATCTCCTATACATGTTAAAAGGGCAATATCTCTCTGCAGCCACCAAGTGCCGTTTTACACGAGAGTAATTTTCCGCGATTCCCTGTACATTGATCTTGATTAACTACTTGTCCTTCCAGAAAATTCTTCCAAGAACCCTCCTGAATCTGGCCATCGACTCGGTCGTCCCCATCGTCGCTAGTAGAACCGTACAGACACGTCTGGCGTGGTGGTACACCTTTTGTCTGGTGTGGGAATTATTTTTATTCTTGCATGAGACGGACATGTCGACTTTTCAAAATTTAAATAATATCTGGCTCGGATTACGTGGTGGTTTGAAGCAGTTGCTTGGACTGACGTTGATCTTTGATTTCTCCTTCGTTTTCTTCTGCAATTTCACGGGTGCGTGCACTCGAAACCGCGGACTTTATATATTTAGTATATCACCTTAGTCGGAGTCGTTCGACTATCTGGTTGTGAAACTGGCTTCGACGTGAGCTACTTATGTGGATGTCTGACTGGATCGTTATCGTAGCGGTGACCCTTTATTTCCGCAAATCAAAAGAGTAAGAATTGCGCGATTTAGGTGCGTATTACAAATTACAATAGTTTCAAAATACAACAAATTAATCAAAACCCATAACCTATGTAAAATAATGAGGTAAACAATACTAATGGCCCTTAGCCGTAGTAGGCCGACAGAGGACGTATCGCTTATGACGGGTTCCCTAGTAATAAATTATTCAACATCATAATTTTGTTTAAATATATTTTATTTTAATTGAAGATTTATACACATACTTATTGTAATTTATTTATAATTATAAGAATGATTGTCTATATATACATATTTATTGTATGAACACACAGTTGCCAAATTCAAAAAAATTGCTTAAGTCTTGTAAGATATTGATTATCCAGTAAATATCGGATCATAAATCACAAAACATGAGCATTAATACTTATCCCTTCAGTTCTTAAAATATATAGTAAGCACTAAAGAGCATTTACCATCAAATATACGTTGCGAACAGTCGGTCATTATTAAGAACCACGTATGACTAATAGTTATAACGTTAAATATATCTATATCGATTTGTTTACATTTGTATTATGCGAGCCCTATAGGGGCATCCGCCATTTGCAAGACCCGTTGCGTTCCACTGAGCGAAAATGATACGTTCCTTACTACTTCCTATATATTCCATAATTCTAAGGTTCAGTTTTACGTGTGCTAAACACTAACCTTATTTGTTGTTACCAACTTACACATTTTAAGATCATCAAATAACCAACATATCTTACAAGTCTTAAGTAAAATACTAAAACGAGCCACATATATGACAAAAAATCTTGTGTACAAATTTATGTTATTGTAAATATCTTTTCAGAGGATAACAAGTAACATGTTGTCATTTTATAATTGTATTTGTTGTAAATATTATTTATTTTTAGAAAATATACGATCAAATCACAATGTAAGTCTCCCTTAGATAATGTTGATCATATATTTACGAGATGCTACCTCTTCAAAACTGTAAAATCGCTTTTTTAACAAACGTTCTTGTTCCTTAAAATTTATATGTTATTTTAAATAAAGCAGCAAAAAAGCATATCAGTATTTTTATTCCTAAAAAATGTCCAATTAGCAGACAACTACTAGAATTGGAGAAAGAACGGAGTAGTTATAACCATGTTCGTTTGATAACGGAAGTGAGCTAAAGTTTTCAAAATGGCGGGAAATTTAAACAGGGCTTCGTAGCGGGGTTCTCCGCATTCAAGAGACTTCGCAGCCCATTTAAAGCGCCCTCGTATAAGTGACTTTAAAATCACTCCAGTACGTTTATTTCACACGTTCCTTGTCAGTCATTGTGGCCTTGGTTACTTTATCGTAAACATGTTTTTCAAGTACACGTTCCTAATCAATCGTATGTCTACCTCAATTACTTGTTTATTTCACATGCTGCTTATCGATTATAGTGATCTCCCAAGACCATTATCAGTCGACGAGGCCTAAACAAATTAATTTAGAAAATAGCCAGTTTTATACTGTTTTTTATTTTTAAGTTTTAAAAGCTTTGTCGGTGCAAAATTGGAAATATTTATTATATTAAAGAATTACAACACTTATAATAAAATTGTTTGTTTAAGTCTTAACACTGTAATTTTTGAATTGTTGCTTCAATAAAGTTTAATCCTTAAACCAACATTGGGTTGAATTATTAATAGAAAACCGTTATTCAAATCGACATTTTTATTAGTAAAATAGCAAAATATACAAAGGTAAAGTTGAAATTACCTCGGAAAATTACATTCCGAAAAACTACTTGTCACAAGTTTGTCACGGTAGCAGATCCGACAACAATGTCAAGAAATACCGCCGGAACGGTTAATTCCCGAACTAATTAATTTACGCACTTTACACAAAAACTAATAAACAAAACCTTATTTGAACATTGTTACAGCATGATTACTTTTTGATTAAACGAGGAAAGCTTGTAACGGTAAAGAAAAGAGAAATAATACCTTCTGTAACCTCTGTGCCTTCAAGAAGCATTAGAATAAAAAGAGAGGGGAAATCTTACTTGTTCTATGATTATTAGCTTTGAGGGTAGCACTCATCACTAGAGCACTAACAAAAAACAACAATTTAACTTAATAAGAAGTTATTGAATTAACCATTTCTTATTATTGAATTAAACATTTCTTTTGTAACATTAAAACTATTCACTATTTAATCTTTGCGAGGTTAATAAAAGTGAATTTACTATTCAACCAATTTCTAACTTCCGTTTTGATTAAATTTAAAAATATCCTTTCATGCGGCATTTCAATGGGGAATTACTAATAAATCTAATACAAAAAACTAGGTACCTTTAATTGTCGCACTTTATATCTTTATAATGCAAAATAATAACTGCTATAGGATTTCTCTTGCAGAATGAGAAATTCCCCGAGACTCTAGTACTGATATTTACATAGATGACACTAGATCCGATTTTTATTATGATTCTGATACAGTATCTTTGTTGGTAACCAAAAGAGGTCAGTACTAATTAATTAATAATGTATCTGGGCCCATCCATCCACGGTACCAGCCCGAGCCAAGGGGATATTGTACCTAATCGGTACTTGATCCCCATGTCCCCTGCCTCGTCACCCCAAGGTTCTCCCCCCGAAATACCCGCTATTGTGAGCATATCGGAAGTTAACTTTGAAGGACCGCAGTCCTCTGGTAATCATATGCCGTATTCCGCCCCAGTGGGCATTGGCGGATCCTAGATAATTTCATAGTAATATTTAAGGACAACCGAAGCCTCAATCCCAAAGTATGAAATATTACACTGGTTACATGCTCGATTTCTAAAATTAAAAAAAAAATTTTGGTGGGTGTTTTTTTTAGTCGGATTTTTTGTTTTTTTTTTGTGGACAACTGTCCTTTTGTGTTTTTTTTCTTATTTTTTTGTTGGGCAACGGTTGGAAAGTTGGTTGCATAGAATTAGAACCGTAAATCATGAACACCAAAATGTCAACATGTGTATTCAAAATTATGTTACAATTGACAATTACGTTTAGTATAATTTTTAGAAAAAATGTTACAATTCGATAATTATATTACAAGTGGCAACACTGGTTGAAGAAGACATTAGCTTTCAATGAACTCTAAGTTAGTTACAAGTCATTTTAGGAGCGGAAAGAAGAATTTGTTAACAGATGTGACTTTTAACTATTTATATTTATGTTATTAAAAGAAGTCTTATCAATCTAAAGCTAGCCTGTGTATTTAAAGAAATATTTTTATTTTTACAAGAAGTCTTAACAAGTTCGCTGCCATCTCTGATTTAGTGCTAGGGCCTAGGGGCCAACTACTTACATTTTTGTTAATAGTTCAAATCTTGTTAAAAAAATATTCTTTTTATATTTTAGTGATGATTTAAGATAAAACCTGTTAAAAACAAAGAAAAGTGACTCTGTTCGGAGGCAGATTTGAAGAATATTTTTAGAGAATGCCACCGTTGGGAGTCACCAAAAAATTAGTGTTTGAACAAATATGATTAAGAATCCATAAATGTTTGGAAAATTTACAATGGAAGTCGACGTGTTAACATCAATTAATTATCGAAGGTCAAAAAGCACGTACTGAAGTTGTTAACACCCATTTATTAAATTATATAAGTACATTATTTTTACTCAGTATTAAATTTATAACTAATTGAAATCTCAGAAAATTTTTGTAATGAACCGGTTCCAAAAAATCCGTGTCGAGGGAACATGAACAAACATGATACAGCAAGAAAATATTTGCTGAGCCTGCTTTATTAACGTTATGACTGCTCTCTATAGGAGTTAATAAAACAGTGATAATTTGGCGGGTTAGCATTTTTATCCCACCCTAAAATATACATATTCGCTAAATCTCATAAAGAAAATGATTTAAGTCACATCTGTCAAAATTATTGTTTAATGTCTTTGTCACTTGGAGCGCTAGTCGCGTGCCGTCCTGGATTGACCGCCTCGTTTACAGCACATGAAAGTTTGTTGGGTTAAGAATTTTTGGAGTTTCTATGAAATTTTTGAAGTTTCTTTCAAATTATTGATATTTTACATTCCCGACTCACCATCCAACGAGAAAAAAACGCGCAAAAAAAAATTCGAGTCCGTGTATGTATTCTTCCACGATAGAAGCCGTTCATTTAATCCGATTGAGCTGAAATTTTATACATGAGTTTCGCTTATCCGTCGGAATAACCCATTAGTTTTTGTACATCTGTCAAACTAAAGTGTCACTGTCAAAAAATGACAGAAGCTACATATACTTGCAATATATCATTTGAAAGCCCTTGAAAATTTCTATTCAGAAAAGTCAAAATTATTTCACCAAAATCTAATATTTATGAATTTTTTGAAATTCTAAGTAACTCTTCGCGCATTATTTTTCTATATATAATAAATATAAAAAACAACAATCATCACTTTGTATAATAATCTTTATTGTTTTAATCACTAGACAAACTAATTTACAATTAATCAATTAATTAATTGAATTAAATTAAATTTAATTGATTTTATTTTAAAATTCAAATACAAATACCTCAAAACAGTGGCGTCCTTTTACTTACGCTACGTTAGGTAATTAGGATCGATAAAGATTCCTGCAGTGGCTCGAATTTTCGACACGTCAAAATTTCGATAGAGAGATAGATGTAGATGCTCTAGAATAATTTTTTTTTCTTCGCTTAATTGCGACGCTTTTCTGCAATAATTTATGGTCGCTGAAAGTAGACAAAATAAACCTCAATCATTTTATTTCAGGAATCACACTGTATTTTAGAATATTTAATTAAGTAATTATTAAATAAAATTAATTAATTACTAGATATAAAATTTGTTTTTTTTTTAATAAATATACAGTGTGTTTTTAAAAACCTTCACCATATAGAATTTTGTTATTAATAAAATTTGTAAAGAATATTAATCATGTAAAAAATATTTATAAAAAATATCGAAATTCATATCTATTTAAAAACTAGTGTTTTAAGTGAACTGATTGCAAAATAATTGTGCTCAGACCAAATACGGATCCTCCTGAGCCAACCATCAGGAGCAATCCTAAAAAAAAGACTGAGGAAAAATACAACACCAACCTGAAAGCAAACCTTGCACGTATTCCGACCAGAAGAACCAAGCACCATCGTGAACTAGACAATGACCTAAAGTTTTCTAAGTTGGCGCCATTTTGAATCATTGCTCGAACTGCAAAAAATAGAAGACCATCCGAGTTCAGCTGCTCCACTCACTCAGATAACTGACTGTCTTCTTGTACTGACACGTTGCGAGTGCTGCGCGCGCACTTAAGCCAGTCAACTCGCATCGTGTCAACGTACCTTAAGGGAAGTAAATAAGGCAATAATCAATACGTTCAGAAGGAAACGCACCTTAGAATTCAAAACAAAATTATCTGGGATAAGCACGAAAAAGAAGTAACGACTAAGGCCACAACAGCTCTAATGGTGTTCAGGAACTTTGCGGGATACAACCCAAAAAAACCTGCAGTGGAGTAGAAAAACTATTGAAAACTTCCTAAAGGACCAATATCTAGCCTGTGTATGCAAATCCTCACATCTCTGCATATACAAGTGAAGAATGTTACAAAAAGAACGGACGGACCCCGAGGGAATTATCAGGCGCAAAACCGAGATTCCGTACTAAAAACAGTATCTGGAACATGTCAAAAACAGGACGACTTTACTAGAGTTCGACATACAGCTGGATGTGACAAAGACACCATATCTGGGCTAAATAGAAATGCAAGTAAAGGTGGGTCCAGAATAGCAACGGAATCTGGAACCAGCAGGCAGATTCTCAATCGCTATTGATTATCAATCAACTCTATTGCGATTGGACACCGTTTTCAAACGTAAATTTCAATCGGTAGGTACAAGGATCCCGAGTGGAGTTCAAAGTTACTGTTTTTGAACATCTATGTTCAAATGATTACGCACTGCATTAATAGGAAATTGGCTTTCGGTGAATTTGTTCAGAGTTTTCCACTCAGAAACGGCAATCGAGTCAGCATCATTAAAAACCCCTAAACTAATATTAATTTCTGACCTACAACCTCAAATTCTCGAAAAATTTAGCAACAATATTGCCGTTTTTCACTTGTTTTATATACAGATTGTAAATTTTTGTACTATGCATAGTAATGTCTCGAGTAAGTAATATGACAGGACTTTGCTTTGCGAACACGCAAGGTTGCCATATTTTTGTCTCCCTTGCTTAGAATAAACGCCGTTACTGTTCTCGATAAACATGACAGTATCGTACAGAAAATCAATATTCAGCTGTCATAATTTTCAGAATGACTTACGGTGTTTGTTCTTAGCACAACAAATTCCCCATATACAGCTTCTAGCTGTATTGTAGATCAAATGTCTCCATTGCACTAACGTTCTAAATTCAACAGTTTAGATTATACAGCGTGCTGACACCAATGTTGTACGGGGCAAGATCAGGGTGATTTAAAAGAAATTGAGCGATGGTATTTTATTCATTTACAGATATTTTGCAGGATGCCAATATCATTTCCGATCTATTGAATCAGATGTTCTATATTAATATCTATTGTAGTTTATTTTCAGTCAATGATGTCAAATTACACGATTCAACAGCACGTCCAAATGATAAATCTTTATTATCAATCGTTAGTGGCCCGACTCTCCAACGTTTGTTGGCCAAATTCGAAACGACTGGTTCGGGAAACACCTGTACTTCAAAGGCCCGACAGATCGGTAGAGAACATTGCTGCGGTTCGTGAAAATGTTCAGGACAACCCGAAGTAGTTAATGCATAAGTACTCGGCCTTCCGCCCCGATTTCAAACTGGCGCATTTTGCGCCGGAACTTGAACCTACAAGATCCAACTAAGCAGCCAGGAGATCAAAGTTAATGGTCATAATCAACGCAGCTTTTGCTGGCTGGACCAAAATTTTGCCCTAAATATCATCTTAAGGCTTCCCGTCCATTGGAACCGTAGATGACCATTTGCCGGTCGACCAGCAACACGGCCAAATTTTCGTCCAGCCGGTTTTCGTTAGTGTACTCCAGTTTATGTTTGTGATCTCCAGTAAAAATGGATTTATTTGATGAAGTTATATTGTTGCAAAATTCATTAGTGATGAAAAGAGGGCGATTCTTCGATCAAACTAATTAATTTTTCACAATCCAACTAAACCGACCGCTACGTTAAAAATTAGAGAAGTGGGGACGCTGAAGGTGTCCTAGGTGTTGGACATTCTATACAAAGAATTGGTACAAAATGGTATTTTGTGGACAATATAGTTCGGCCGAATGAGCTGGAAAGTCTCATTCTGTTCGGATCTGAAGAGGGTTCGACCATGCCCGAACTCACCTAAGGCAATGGACGCAGTTAGTTTTAATTTCTCAGTACGGGATCGTTCGGCCATGTGCAGGCCAGTTCAGCCATGTGCGGGCCAGTTCAGACATGCACGGACGAACTCGGTTCAACTGGACGGTCAATCTTAGTGACGAGGCGCACTTTTGAATGAATGGTTATGTTAACAAGCACAATTGCCGTATATAGTACGAAGTACGATGCCAACCCACACGAGGTTCACCAGGTGGTAATGCATCCACAATAAATTACTGTTTGGTGCGCATTTTTTGCCGGCGGCGTCATTGGTTGATTTTTTCTCGTGACGTTTCCTGAAGTCACAGATCTATGGCAATAACCAGTAATCAAGTTATTTGTTCTTTCAGAAAACAACGAATCATTGACGAGAGAAAACCAATTGCTCTTTCCACTGTATTCCGAGTCCTGTGAAGAATCTAGAATGGGATTGAGAAATAGTGTCATAAGACAATATTCCAAAGGATAGCCTGAGTCACCAATAAACCAAGAATCTTAAAGATTATTTGGGAAAATTATACCCCTTGCGATTAACAAAATTATTAAAGCTTTAAAATAGTTTTATGGGTTCTCCTATCACTCTCCGAAAATTAAACTTATTCAATAAATTTCTATATTTTCGGGGAATATATAATGGGGCATTGTCGACTGAGAAGATAGTTTAAGAAGCTTGAAGAATTCAGATTTTGTAAGATACAGGGTGAAACCTAAATCCACATTATCTCAGAACCTAATAGAGCAATACTTGGTAGCACATCATATATCTATCTAATTCTGAAGAGAAAATTTGTAAATATAAGCTTGAAATTAGTTGAAAGAATCAAAAATTTTTCTTACATATGAAATCAAAAAATATAAAATCCAAGTTTTAGAAGATAAATCAGTTATAGAAAAAATATATTATTTTCGCTTAATGTTTATAAAAAATACAAATTTATTAATAATTCTGTAAAAAAATTACCAATTTGATATGAAATTAAAATGATTCTAAACCAAAAAGAATAAAATAATTTTAATACAAACTCAAAAAAATTAGGTAATCACAACTGCATTGTAACGTTTTCTTGGTTTCTGCGCCAATAAATTCTTGCACTTCTCATCATTTAATCGCCTTTAAATAACAAAACATTCGAAGTCCCCATTTTCCACAATGTGTCAAAATATTTAAATAAAAAATGTACAACCCCAAAAATCGATACTCTATAGTTTAAAACCGGTTTGAAAGTTATAATAGGAACAACAAATAAACGATTTATATTTACAATATAAGCGTAAAACTGTTTTGTTTTTATTTTGTAATCACTAACCTGTATGTTTTGTCTGAAAAAAAGCGAGATAAGATCAGAAAGTAGACAGCAACCTACCTGCAGTGGGAAATCTTACTGGTCAAATAATTTAATGCCTATGGTGGCCGTGGTGATGGTGGCGGCCTAAAAAAATATCAATCAGCCACGTCAATAATTAAATATTCAATATATTACTTGAGTCTCGATGTCTCCTACTTCGTTCTTTTTCTTTTTCTTTATCTTTATCTTTCTCTCTGTGTAATTCTCTTTCTCTATGAGGTTCCCTATCCCTCCTGTCACTACTTTTTGATTTTTTTTCTCTATTTTTTCTGTCCTTTTCCCTCTCTTTGTTCTTATCCCTAATAAAACAAATATTTTTATTTAATTTGTTATTAAATAGAAATATTTATTAATACCTGTGTTCAGATCTATTCTTCTCTAAGTCTCTCTCTTTCCTTAACTCCTTTTCCCTTTCTCTTTCTCTATCTCTGTCTCTTTTATCATCATTACCTAATCCTCCTCCTCTACTTCCATATTGTTTATCTTTTGCTGTTTTTACTAGTTCTGTTACTTCATCTACTGCCGCTTTCAAACGAGCAAATCTATAATAATAAATTTAGAAACAAAAAAAAAATAAAATATATTATTTGTACCCCATATGTTGTTTGCCCATTAGATGGTCATCTATGCGTTGTTGGGCATCTCCTACTATAAGAAATGCCCCACATACTTCGCAAACTTCCATTTGTTTTTCTTGGGCTGCTGCTAATTCTGCAGTGGCACTAAAGTGGCTAAAATACAGAAATTGGGAAATTTTTCATTAATAAAAGTAAGTTAATACAGTCAATGTAGGCATTTTGTTTTATCAAAACAATGAAATTATTTCAAACTTTATTTTTATTAATTTTATATTATTTACCAATTAGATTAAAAATCTAATAAGGCATTTCGTAAAACCGTATTGACCGATCACTAGTTTTTTTAAAAAAGTTTTGGTAAAACACAAATTTCGGAAACAGAAAAAATGTTATTTTATTTTTAAACAAGGATAGATCATAAATTTAACAATAAATTCTGGACCCCCAAAGAAGTTCAAGGTTTTTAAAATGTTTTAACCTTTTTTAATCTTTAAGAGATTTTTATACAAACGAACTAATTTACTCGACTTGGAAATTTTTTGTTCAATAAAACTTAATTACTAATGATTGATTTATATTAATAACTCAATTTTGAAACTTTTATATCTTAACCATTGTTGTAAAATTGTTTATTTAGAAATCACAATCACTTTTTTTAGTATGGAATTAAAAAACGTATAAAACAAACTAGATTTAATATTAGATATTGAATTTTCACAAAAAAAAACAAATACCAATAACTAATAACCAGTGTAGATTAAAAATAATTAATATAAAAATTATCATAAAATTTTTTTCAAGAATTTATCATAAAATGTTTCTATTAAAATCTGAGATAATTTTAAAAATATTTTAGAATTAAGTATAACAAACAAATCCTTCTTTGGAGTGTATTTTGGTAAATAAAAAAATTAAGTTAATTACCTCAAATTGATTTATTTTAAAATCCCAAAAACTATTGTTTAATTTATAACCAATATTTTTGTTATATTACGAAAATTAAAAAAAAGAAAAAAGTTCATTTTAAAATTCAAAATATCGATAGATAAACTAATTTTAACCAAAAAAGTTTTTTTAATAACAAAATACTTTTGGACTTATTCGTTATTAAAAACTTCAAAAAAAAACCATTTTTGTTTAAGTTTTTCGCAAATAACCCATCAAGTTTTACGAAAAAATCATTCTTATCAAAAATGAAGCTTATGAAAAACAAAGAGTCCCCTTTTTTTGTGATTTTAGACGCAATAGAAAGCGAGTTATGGCCGTTATTTTTTGTTTATATAATTCATTCATACAAGGTGTCCCTAAACTCGACTGCCAACGCTCTTGGGCAAATTCCTTGTGCCAAAATATACTCATTGAGGTAGGAAACTTGTAATGAAACTGTAGAAGGATTATCTGGTTGGTAAACTACTTGTTTTAACGTGAATAGATAATTTTCAGATTTTTCCAGAGGCATGCAGTAGGAGTTAAGGACCCTTTTCCACCCCTAATTTTCCCGTCACTAGTTAAAATAATGGAATTTTTTAATTTTTGAATTCTATCAACTTTCCAAAGTAATAACAATTTACCATGCTAAAATTAACCGTTTTCAAGAAAAACGTCATTTTCTTTATGAATGTTCATTAAACTTTAACACCCTGTATTTTTAAACGGATGCATTTGCGAACATAGTTTCCTATCTTAATGGGCATAATTAATGGTTTAGAAAGCACAGATTTTGAAAAAAACCGATTTAAATAAAAAAAATTCAAAATAAGTTTAAAAGTAACGAAAGTACGTCAAACGTTTCTTAATAATTTTTTTTTCAAATTTTGCATGAAAATAATGAATAGGGCAATGAAAATGTTAAGTCTGGCTCACTATCTTTAGACGCTTGTAGAATGGTTTATATTGCATATGTTCGGTCCATATACCATCAAAACCAGGTGCCTTATTATTTTTTAATGTTTCTATTGTTTGAACTATTTCATTTGTGTTTTCAGGCTTAAGAAATATGGAAGAACAGAGTGCATTTGAGACTATAGGTGTATGAGGTAGCGGTTCTATTTTTTGAACTAGGTTTTTAATAATGGCTATTAAAAATATTTGCAATTTCTGTTGTAACAAAGTTACTTTTTTCCGTATTATTTAAAATAGATAAATTAAATCGCGCACGGCACTGGAGTAAAATTAAATTAAAATTGTGAATAAAAGACAAGTCGTACCAGTGGAACCGTCGCCAGGCAGATGGAGACACTCTCGTCTCTGCTTCTTAGACGCTTAAGTTCGTATCGAGTAGGGCAATTCAAACCGTTGTCGGGAGCTGCAGGGGCAGCGAGAAGCCAGACTTGCTGTGGCCGTCCCAATTGGAACAGCAGTGCAGTCCGTCGACCTTTAGAGATAGGTCAAGCTGAAGCCAAGTTCAAGTTGTACCGGAGTCTAGAACCGTCAGTCCGACTACACCACGCCGCCAAGCCAATCGTCCGTTACACACCTTTTCTCCGCCGGATTTTATGGGTAATAAATAAAAGTTTTATTTATTACTATTTGTTTGTGTTTTAACATCCTAGCAGCTAATACCCAGGTTACTCAACCAAGTAGGGCAAGTAAAGACCGCCCTTCTGGCCGCCAGTGATTTTGGTCGATACCATAACGACCCCTGGAGTATTTCTTTCTCCACTGACGCTGCCCGTGCAGTGGCCTTCACACTCTAAACGGAAGGTGGCGCCCGAGGCAATCCGAAACCTGGACTAAGGCGCCAAAGTGACCCGCAACGACCGAAGTGTCGTCGCACTGTTTTGTTATTTATCTATTATTGTTAAAAATTGTGTTTATACTTTGTTGTTTGTTTTAAATATTTCACTGATGGTATTCTACAATATTTTTGTATCTGTATTATTATTTATTTTACTTTTGTATATTTAGAGTATTTCTATATGTTAGATATTCATGTTTAAAATTTTCATTTGAGGGGCTAACTTTATATTTTTTATACAATTTATCTCTCGTTGCAATTGACTTTATTAATCCATCTATAATCCAGAGAGTCCTCATCATTTTTTGTGATTTATTTCAACTTTATTTTTATTTTTATCAACTATTCCATTGAATGTATCTGTGAAATATTTAAATCATTCTTCAACATGTTCAATATTATAAAACTCTGTCCAATCAAAATTTTTTAAATTATTCTTATTGGCCATTTTTTTTTATTAAAATTGACACTGATCAAAGTCATATAATGATCAGTTAGATTTGCTGATAAATTCGAAATTTCTTGTTTTTTCTTGATCCAAACAAGTACCACTCTCCTGTCTTGTGATAGTATTTATAAAGGAACCAAAAACGTTTTCATATATATCAATCATATAATTAACATTCTGAGATGTAATTAGACTTAGACCAGAAAGTAATATTTGTTATCTTCAATGGGATGCTTGCATGATTTTAGATAAATGTACCATTAGAAACCTGACCAATCAATATTTAACCCGTATCTTCTAATTTTTTTATAAAACCTGTATTCGCCCTATAATTCAAAAAAATTTAAAATCTGTGACGACTTAAGGTAGATCAGTCAAAAAAATATGCGAAAGATGGCGCCACTCGGATTTATCTGAATTTAGGTTAGATCCGACAGATTTCTCTGATGTGTCCGTAATAAACCATTAGCTCCATTTCAATACTATAAATCATCGCAAAGGGGAGTTAGCGTCGAAGTTACGTATTTATTCTAGTTTTTCAATGACTATTAAAAATACTATTCTTAAGCATTGTGATACAATAATTATAAGGAATTTTGTGCTAAAAAGTAATAATAAAGTTGAATAAATAACGTCGATTGTAGGGCCATCTTCACCGAAATAGAGAATTCATGGATATAAAAGTAATTACAGGATACTGTTTTCTCTACTTCCTCAAGACGTGGCACATATATTTAATATTCAAAATTAAGGGCACTGATCGAAAAAAATTCTAAATTCTGGTCTATGCTCATCAACAGAGGAAATAAACATACTAAAGTTAAAAAAAAACCAGAAAAAAAATTTATGCAAGCACCCCATTGACACCATAATTTTTATAACTTTACATAGGCCAACATTAATTATCTGATAGTTATAATACAAATAATTTTTCTATAAAAACAGCAACTCCGACACTACAATTCACATTTCCTTCCTTATATACATACAGGTTGTTTCATTGGAAAACGGAAATACTTAAAACGCGAATAGAGGTCACAGAGGCGGTTCTAGATATACCACATTTATGGGCTCTGGCGGCCTTTGTAACCGAGATACAGGGTGTTTTATCGATTTTGCTAATTTCTTCGTGGGGCCATAACTGTCGAACCACCCCGTATATTTCTTTGATATTTGGTACACATGTTTCTTATTCAGAAACCAAATGAGACAGTTACTAATCACAAGAAAAATTCAGGTCCGGATTAACAAAAAAATAGAAAGCAATTGTGATCTTGAAACAACACCCTGAATCTATTTGAACATTTGAAAAGAGCGCATAAAACTAAATTAAAAAGTGCGCTCTAAATTTTTGCGTAGACAATTTAACTGTTAAGACCTTAAGAGACTAAAAAGTGGTTATTATTAACTTTTAATAATAAATTATTAAAACTATTGAATCCATACTCATTTTAAAATTACTAAATAATTATTAACTATGTTGGTTTCCCTTTTTATAGCTGTAGATCAATCCATTTTGTATTTTCCAGGTCCCTACTTGTCATTTTTGAACAGTTTTTTAAACGCCCTGTATGCATGTATTAAAAATTGGTATTGTGTTATGAAATGTTCGGGGTGGTTCGACAGTTCCGGCCCCAGGAAAAAATTAACAAAATCGATAAAACACCCTGTATTTCGGTTACAAAGGCCGCCAGAGCCAATAAATGTGGTATATCTAGAACTGCCTCAGTGTCCTCTATTCGCGTTTTAAGCATTTCCGTTTCCCAATGAAACACCCTGTTGTTGTGATTTATAAACTTACCAAAAGAGTGCTTTCCGTAAATCGCCTATATCAACTGGTGTCATCCGTTTTTTTTCAGCGTTGGTTAGTGTGGTTAATTTTATTACGGATCACCCATGGTAACATGTCAAAGTCAAATGTAAGAGGAGACTGGCATATTTCTCAAAAATTGATTTGTTGTAGGCCAAATAGAAAACAAGTGTTCAATATTTTTAGTTTGTTCATTTTTTGAATTATAAGTTGCTCATAAATTTCTCTGGTGTTGGTATTTTTATTTATATTTCACTTTTGATAGCATTGACGTCTATATTGTCAATAAAAACCAGAACGACCAACAAAAATCAACGGTTGTTCTGGTTTTGTCAAATGTCATAAATTTTCAGTAACCGTGTTTCGTAAATATTCATTTTTCATAATTCGTGTGTATACGGAACGCATTTAAAGTAACCAGGTTAACCAAGACGAGTTAGGGAAAGCACTCCAAGTTGGCAACAACACTTGTAAAATGTCAAATGTCAATGTCAACGAGCGGAAAAGCACTCTTGAAATAAAACCTAATAACATAACACCTGTATAATACTGTAACCAGGAATATTAAAATCGTCAATATTTGTAATTCGTCTAGTTTCTGTTAAAATAATATAATCAATGTCATAATTAAACTGAGATAGATATATTTTTAACTTTTCCAGGTTTTTACTAATACTTCTTATATTTTGTTTTAGTAAAGTAAATTTGCAATTTTCAGTTGTGTTTTGAAACGTATTAAAATTATAAGTCAAATTCTAAAGTTTTGTATGGGGTATAATTGTAATCTCTAATATATGGATTCATATTTTAAGGTTTTGTTGTTTTAAAAGTAAAATGTGCACAATCAACTAATGTACGAATTTGAAATAAATTTTAAATTAAATGGCAACTAATTGCACTTAGCTACTATTTAATCCTACATAGAATTATTGTCTTGAAAGTAAACTAATCATATTAATTATATTTTTTTCATGTATAAACAAAACTAAAAATATTTTAAAAAGAAAAGGGATAATATAATTAAACTACGTATAGTATACTTAATTTATAGTTTTGTCAAGTCATTAACACAAAGTATGCAGTACTTGTGCAAGACCATGCAGTACTTGTGCAGGACAGTGCAGAACATCATGCAGTAACTGTAGAACTGCTTTTTTACATTTCTGCAATAGGTGTACAAAAATGACTCAAGGTTGCACATATCTTGATTTTAGTGTATAAAAATTGTGATAATAGTTTTTTAGTTTTATATCATTACTTTTATATTTTAAATGATGTGTTGTAAACGTTTTAATGTAAATGTATATTTTTAAATTTTAATGTGTATATAATTTGCTATGCTAAATAAATAAATAAATAAACAAATTTTCATTATTTGATTATTAAAAAAAAAGTATTTGATCAAATTAATTTTTGATCCCACGCATAATTTGCACATAAAACGACGAAAATTATTATACTTTAAAAAAATCGCATAATAATTAACAAAAGTTGTGTAAACTGGCACAATTTTTAATATAACAAAAAGTAGAAATGCACAAAAATATGAAACAGTTCCGAATAGATTGTGCAAACTTTATATAACTCAAATTCTAATGAATATCTTGAGTTAAGCGATAAATTTTAAAACTTACCCATTTTCGACTTGTTTCCTAAGATTGTCTCTTTCTTCTTTAAGCTGATCGCACAACTTCATCAAACCCTGAGCTTGCTCCACATTACCATCAGTACCGGCTTGTTCAGCCTCAGCTTCTAAATCGTTAATCCTCTCGTTCAATATATTAATTTGTTCCTGATTTTTCTGCGATTGAATGGGAGATATACTCGGTATATCGCTCTTACCGAACGCACTGAGAGCCAATCGTTGTTTACCCTTAACAATTTTCTTTTCTACGTCGTTCATCATCGATGTACAAAATCTAAGGAAGTCTTCTTGATATTGGAGCTTTCTGTGATGGGTTGGTTTTGCTTTTTGAAATAATTTCCTAACCTCTTCGTCGTGGACTTTACAGCACGCACCTAGATCTACTCTGGTATTTACGAATAAATCATGAGGACAAAACTTTGACAAAAAGTATTTACAGTACTAAAAAAAATACGTGTTATAGATGTTTATTAAGATCAGTAGTGTGGTCTTACTTCTGAATCTTCCCAGTTTAATTCTTTTACTTTTTCGTTTGGAGCCACATTTCTATTCCTTCCCATTAACTCGTCTAAGAGCTGGGCAGCCGCTAAGACAGCCATTTCACGAAAAATATACACACTTTTGTTACTTATAACTGTTTTATTTTTCGTTGACTCCTTGAAAGAACGAAAACAATGACAGATGACAAGTGACACTATTGACAAGACAAGCATGGTAACCGATGTTGCCAGATAAAATCTTAGGAATTAGCATATCATTTCACTCGGTGGAACGCGATGGCTCTTGCAAAAAGCGAATGCCCGCACAATAAAAATGTAAACAAAACGATATAGATATATTTAACGTTCTAACTATTAGGCAATGGCCGACTTTTCGGATATTACCACGGATATATGATGGAATCTGCTGATGATTAATTTTTAACGTTGCACAAATGTTTAAAACGATACGTCCTCTAGTGTTGATATTAGAAATCAACGTAACGGTGCAATTATTTTTTTAATATCCATGGCAACCATATTAAAACCGATTGCACAGTTAAGACGGATTTCCACTAGACGGAAAATCTGCACTCTGATAATGGACGATTTTACTAAGTAAGATTTTTATGTTTTTTAAAACACCGACACTTAATCTTAATCATATTTATTCGGTTACAAAACAAAATCCACCCCAAGTAAACTTCCTTTTTAAAAAATGATGATTTTTTAAAATAGGTGACGTATTTACTGATCTGGGAAGTTTATTCGGTGATTCAACTTATGTTGGTACATATGACATTTCGGTCACTAGAAGAATCGATTAAAATCGAATAGAATGTCCGTATTTGTTATGATTTCAGATTTTTTCAAGTGAATATCGCTCCATATCTGATTTTGGTCCTTTAAACTATTATAAATTTTCTGATTTCTGAACTTTATTAGGTATTATTAATAATTATTGCAAATAACCTATTCATTATTTAACAATTCGATTATCAATGACACATGATTTCAAGAATGATTGAGTAGAAACTCCTTATCGTACCAATACAGTATAAATAGTACATTTGTACCTTCTGTATTCAAATATCAATTAAACACAAGTTGAAAATTAAATTATCCTGTTAGGGAAGATATTTGACGTCGTTGTCAGATTTTCAAATATTTTTGAGTAACAGGCATATAGGGTTCCAGTCAAATATATTCGAATATATATTACAGAGGCACCTGTCTGCATGTTCCCACTCCGCCGTTGCCATATCGTTTCCGGTGTTGCCAAAAATACTTATTTTATTACGATCTAAATCTAGCCTGTGTATTAAAAAAAATTATTTATTTATTAAAAGAAGTCTACTATCTAAATATAGCCTGTGTTTAAAAAAATTAAAATGCCATGTGGGATTCGATCCCTGCACCATTAGCGGGCACTACGTCACGCTGCTACTAGAGCTCATGCTTAAATATGTTCAAACTTATTATTTAAGCGAATCACGATTCACGTGTGGGAAAATTCTAAAATTATCCACAGGTTAACGTGTGTATAGTCACAGTGAATAAGAAAACTTTCAGGTTTCAAACTTTGTCCATAAATTCAAATTAATTAAAACAAAAAATGTAAGGTTAACGGTTATAATTAAACATCACATTAAATTGGCAACACCGGAATTCGTCCCTGCAAACAGCGGCTTCTGTGCTTTTGGATATTATAAAATTATACACAATTCCAGTTGCGCCATCTAATATTTAATAGTTTAGTTGGAAACAAGTGAACTATTCTAACTTATCATAGATATTACTTCCAGTGTTGCCAAATGCCGGTAAATTTAGAGAATCACAGGAAATTATTGGTCATCTGGGATTATGTCTGTATTTGGTAAAATCGGGAAATTTGTTAGAAATAATGAAGTTTAATAAATTGTCGGGAAATTTCGTACAATTCCGGGAAATTTTTGTATGACATATTGGAAAATTAGGGTTTCTTGCGTCGACAATACTGATTTTTTTCTATCAGTGCAGTAAGTAAGGGAAACCTGGAACACTGGACTTCCGCGGGTGATGAGAGGACGGGGAAAAGTATTAAGCCTTGATATCGCCGTTATTAGTAATAAGTTTTAAACGGGTTGTATTATATAATTGTGAAGTAGAATAAATACATAAACATCAGGCGCAGTGACAATGTCAAAACGGCATTAGCGTCCAACTTCGTTATGATTGATCCAAATTAAACACGAAATACGGCATTGTATTATAACTGAGACTTTGAATATACGTAAACAAAAATCATGCGCAGAACCAACGACAAAATGGCATTAGAGTGTAAATCGTTATAAGTGGTCAGATTTTAATAGAACAAATGGCGCTATATTTTAGATTTTATACAGTTTTGAAGAAATTAAAACAGAATATAGTTACTAGATCGGAGGGTAGCCAAATATATTAAAAACAACATAATATATCTTAAAACAAATAATTTATTCAGTCATACATATAAATACTTTTAAAAAAAATCACTTTTTCGTCCAACATTTTTCGACTTTAACTCTTTTAGCGAAACAAGTAATATGTCTGTAATCAGCATCATAAACATCTGGTATTTCCATTTGCACAACCTCATTGAACACCATTTGAACGGTATTACAACCGAAAAGTTGTTTTTCGTACTCAATTAATTGTTTGAAGAAGCCACAATTGGGTTTGATTCTCGATCGTCGTAGTTTGAGGTAGCTATAAGAATCTAGTAGGCTTAAACGATGGTATTTCATCAAATAGGCTATGCAGATACTGGCGGAGCGGCTTACTCCTGCTACGCAGTAGATCAAAGTCCTCCCTCCTAAGTTGGAAACCTTAAAAAAAATAGATTTTTTTTATTTTTTTCACATTCCAAACGTAGGAAGTGTAAGTTATAAAAAAACTAAAATATTTTGGTTTTGATCAATTTTGTCAACAACTATGTAAATGCCAAAATCTATTTCGGATTCAGACCCACCTTTGAGAGTTCAAAAGGATATATAAAAATATACAAACAACAAAATTTTTATCTGAATCAGCTCGTGACGAATCAGTGGCGTAACTATTTTTCTCAGTGTAACTAATTTTGATTAATCCATCTTGTTCGGGCAATTCTTAACATTTTTCTCAAAATAAAATCCGTATAAAAATAAATGACCGGAATGAGGTCGGGTGACATATTTAAGATGTTTTCGAGTTTATTTGTTTGTTTTTTTTGGGTGTAAGTTCCATGGAGATATTGAACTACATTTTTGTTGTCTACAAAAAAACTAAAAATAAACAGGAATTTGTAAAAAAAATAGAAAATATTTGAATTTTTATATAGCAGATTATCCATAAAACTTTGCAGAAATATTGTTTAGTAAAAAATAGAAAAATTAAATAATCAAAAAGAAATTACCAATTTATAATATTAAAAAATACTGACAACGTTGCAAAAATTATAAAAATATTGTATGTGGATTTTTTTTATAAATGGCAACATTGCAGAATTACAGTTTTAGTATTTAGATTAAAATCAGAAAAAAACTGGTAATATTGCAAAAGTTACAATATATTTCCCAATATATGAACTTATTTTTTTTAATTGACAACACTGTAGACATTAGTAAAATTCAAATATTGAGAGCATAGTAAAAAAACTGGCAACTATGCAAAAATATTAAATTTCATATAGATTAATTTTTAATAGACAGAAATGTAAAAATCACAAAAAGTGAAACCAAATATGAATTAATTGGCAACCTTTGCAAACTTTTCAAAAAATATTAAATAAGCAACATTGTAGAAGTTATAGAATAAAATCGAAAAACCGACAACAGTGTAAAGTTTAGTATTTGCAAAACATTTTGAAAAATATCAAAAAAACGAAATTTCCGAACGGTCCAAGGAAATACTAGTAAAACTGGCAACAACAAAAATAACGAAATTTCCAACAATCTGGGAAAAAAATAAAAAAATTGTCAACAATGCAATAATAACGAAATTACCTACGATCCAGAAAGAAGTTGTAAAAATGA
Organism: Neocrepidodera transversa; assembly: GCA_963243735.1. Taxonomy (NCBI): domain Eukaryota; kingdom Metazoa; phylum Arthropoda; class Insecta; order Coleoptera; family Chrysomelidae; genus Neocrepidodera; species Neocrepidodera transversa. Next base: position 8,966,148 of record OY725353.1, on the reverse strand, counting down.
CAACATTGCAATAAAAACGAAATTCCGAAAGTTTTAGGGAAAAAATTGTAAAACCGACAACGTTGCAAAATATTGAAATTTCCAACGATTTAGGGAAAAAATTATCAAATTGTCAACATTTGCAAAAATAACGAAGGTTCCAACGTTCTAGGAAACAAATTTTAAAAATGTCAACGTTGCAAAAAGAAGGGTATTTTCAACGATCTAAGAAAAAGATGTAAAAATGGCAACATTGCAAAAATAACGAAATATCCAAAGATGTATTGAAAAAATTGAAAATCTGGCAACATTACAAAAAAGGGACATTTTCAATGATCTAAGAAAAAGTTGTAAAAGTGGTAACATTGTTGGAAAAAATGTAAAGGTGGTAACATTGAAAAAATACGTAAATTTCAGACGATCTATTCAAAAAAATTGTAAAATTGTCAACTTTGCAAAAAGAAGGATATTTTCAACGATTTAGGAAAAAGTTGTAAAAGTGACAACATAGCAAAAATAACGAAATATCCAAAGATCTAGGGAAAAAATGTAATTTTGTCAACATAGCAAAAAAAAACGAAATTTCCAACGATCTAGAAAAAAAATTGTGAAAATGTCAACTTTGCTGATATAACAATCTAGGAAGAGGTTGAAAAACCGACAACATTGCAAAAATAACGACACATCCGAAGATCTAGGAAAAAAATTTAAAACTGGCAACAATGCAAAAGGAGGGATATTTTCAACGATCTAGGAAAAAATTGTAAAATTGTCAACGTTGTAAAAAGAAAGACATTATGAACGATTTAGGAAAAAGTTGTAAAAGTGACAACATTGCAAAAATAATGAAATATCCAAAGAACTAGGGATAAAATGTAAATTTGTCAATATTGCAAAAAGAACGAAATTTCCAATGATCTAGAGCAAAATTCTGAAAATGTCAAGGGAAAAATTAAAAAACTGGCAACATTGCAAAAGAAGGACATTTTCAACGATCTAGAAAAAAAGTTGGAATAATATTGATAATTTCCAACGATCTAGGGAACAACTAATAAATTTGTCAATATTGCAAAAAGAACAAAATTTCCAACGAAATAGGAAAAAAAAAATTTATGTCAATGTTACTGAAATAACACTTTAGGAAAAGTTGTAAAAGTGACAGCATTGCAAAAAAGTTAACCAAACGTTTTCATTGACAGTTTTTGATGATCTATTTAACGTCAAAACGTCAGAGGACTAAAATAATTGTGCAGTAACATTTTTAAAAGGGACATAAAAAAAATATGTTGAGAAAACGTGCGAACTCATAAATAACAAAAAAAATACATTTTTCGCGCTACAGTCGTTGGACGTTTTTAAAACGTTTTATTTAGTCGTTTTTAAACCGCCGATAAATTTGTGTCTTGAGGTCCTCAAAAGTATATTTTAGAAAAAATCAGTTAGTGACATTTTGAAACATTTTTATTAGTCGTTTTTAGAACCACTGCAAAAAACGTTCAAATTACATTTTGTTTCAGTCAAAAATATGTTTTCATCAAAAATCATAGAAGGGACGTTTTTTAATCGCCTTCGCCGTTATTATATTCACTGTCAAAAAACGTTTTGTTTCAGTTCAGCAAAAGTATGTTTTGAGAAAGGACGTTTTTTAAACGTTTAATAAACCATCGTTCAAAGGATGTTTTCAGAGTAAGTCAAAGAGTGACGTTTTTTGTAAGTCGTGTTTAGAACCACTCTTTGTGAGTCGCTTTTATATCCACTATAAAAAAACCATTTAAAAAACGTTTTGTTTTAGTTCCGCAAAAGTATGTTTTGATAACGAACGTTTTTTAAACGTTTAATTCGAATCGTTTTTAAAACCATCGATCAAAAGTATGTTTCCAGAGTAAGCCAGAAAGCGACGTTTTTTTAAACGTTTTGTTTAGGTCAACAATATATTGTCGTAAAAGGGACGTCTTTGTGAGTCGTTTTTATATCAACTGTAAAAAACATTTTATTTTTAGTTCCGCAAAAGTATGTTTTTAAAAAGCGCCATAAAAATGACGTTTAAGTAATTTGCATCGTTTTTAAGTATAAGTCAGAAAATGACGTTGTTTGAACCTTTTTGTAAGTCGTTTTTAGAACCAGTGTAAAAACGTTCAAAAGACATTTTGTCCAGGTCCTAAGATAGATGGCGTTGTCAAGTCATTTATTTAGGTAGTTTTGTTTTTAGACGATTTAAAACGTCCGTTTTCAACGTCAATAAAAAAAAGCCTTTTTATAAACGTTCTCGGGACGTTCCATGGACGTCAAAGACATCCAAAAACGTCTTGTTCGAACCATTTATTTAATGTTTTTATGACGTTAGAAGTTGTGACATATGCTTTATAGAAAACTGACTTTTTATAAACGTTCTTTAAACGTTCTCTAGACGTTCAGTAGACGTTAAAAACGTTCAAAAAACGTCTTGTGTCCAATAATTTATTTAATGTTTTTATGACGTCAGAAGTTGTCTGCATTTGCCTATAGAAAAACGTCTTTTTATAAACGATCTCTGGACTTTCAGTGGACGTTAAAGACGTCCAAAAAATTTCTTATGTGGAATCGTTTATTTAGTGTTTTTATGACGTCAAAAGTTGTCTATATCTGCTTATAGAAAAGCGTCTTTTTATAAAAGTTCTCGGGACGTTCAGTGGACGTTAATCCAAAAAACGTTTTGTGTCTAACCATTTATTTAGTGTTTTTATTACGTCAGAAGTTGTCTACATTTGCCTATAGAAAAACGTCTATTTTTAAACGATCTCGGAACGTTCAGTGGACGTTAAAGACGTCCAAAAAACGTCTTGTTTCGAACCTTTTATTTAGTGTTATGACGTCAGAAATTGTCCAAATTTTGCCTACAGAAAAGCGTCTTTTTATAAACGTTCACGGGAAGTTTAGTGGACGTTAATATAAAAAAACGTTTTGGATCAACTCATTTATTTAGTGTTTTTATGCCGCTTGAACTTGTGACGAAAAACGTTCTGGGGTACTTTAACGGACGTTTTTAAAATGTCACAATGGTCGGTCGTGTTGCCAATGTTGCCAGTTTTACAATTTTTTCCCTGGATCATTGGATAATTCGTTATTTTTGCAATATTGCCAATTTTACAATTTCTTCCTCGATCGTTAGTAATTTCGGTATTATTACAATGTTGATAATTTTTTAATTTTTTTTTAAAATCGCTTGAAATCTTGTTATTTTTGTTGTTGCCAGTTTTACTATTATTTCCTTAGATCGCTGGAAATTTCGTTTTTGATATATTTCATCTTATAAACGTTCTCGGGTACTTTAACTGACGTTTGTAAAGCATCCCGTATACGTTTTTAAGACGTTATTTAAAAGTCACAGTATCTTGGAAAATCAAAATATATACACATAAACAGAGTTAGATAAAATCTCAGGAAAAATAGGACAACGGAAAAGTAGATTTGCAGGAAATATCAGGAAAATAAAGCCTCCGAAAAATAAGAGTATGGAAAAATAATGTGGAAATATAAAGTGGATAAATCGGGAAACTTGAACCTTAAGAAAAAAATTGCTTCAATATTTACCTTCCCAACCCTGGTATATAATTTTCAAAATATGCAAATGATGAGATGTTGATAATAATTCTCTCAGTCATAGACATTTATGCCTCTAATTTATGATGATGAATATACGAATGCTTATTTCAAAAATCGATCTATCAAGATGGTGCAAAAAAAAACAACAAATCAGACATCGCGTGCCTTACATACAGTGGCGTAGTAAGAAATATTTTCAGGGATTATCGAATGATATTAGGTATAATGTTCGAGTTGAATTTGTTTCTTACAAAAAAGGACAACCACCCCCTGTTCACGTATCCGGTGACTACGAATCAGACTTGTTGTTTTGGCATCAAATCTTCATTGTTAGAGAACATCTGTTCTCTCTTTAACTTTTCTTAATTGCCATTTGGTTTTAGAACAATTAATCACATCGAATTAGCGCCCGAAAAATTTTAAACGAACTGGAAATACACGTCGGTATTTATGATGTCAGAATCGGATGTGCCGTCGAAAACACAACTCTTGGGGCTATTTTTGTTTAATTGCTACCAGTAGCGTACCGACACATTTTTGCAATTCCTTTCATAAAAAAATTATTGAGTATTTAAAATAAAAAAAGTGGCGGGAAATTTAATATTTTAATAACTTACTTGTTGTATAAGATCAGCAGCTTTATCAAAATGCAGTAATATCCTAGAACACCCAGTATCCAGGACGTCTATCTTGTAATATATGACGTTATCTCGATGAGGTGGATCCGGTAGTTCAGGAGCGCACGATATTATACAGGAAATACTAAAAGTTTCGAGATTTTGACTATTAACGTTACTAGCAGATGTCAAAATAAGGTTCTCTGTCACTTCTGATATATTTGTCGATACACACGGACTCAGTCTTAATAGTAATTCCGAAGATTCCGAACTAAAAAAAAATTTAATTTAAAAAAATAATATTATAAATAAAAAATTGTTTTTGTTTTTTTAATTAAATATTTTTATGCGTGGGAATTATTTAAATAAAAATAAAAACTCACCTTCTATTTTCAACATCTTGGGAATTTAAAATATTTTTTACATAGTTGTCACTAAATTTACCCGGATTTTCAATAATCTCCATTGTTTAATTAATAAAAAAATCTATTAAAAAATAAAATTTATTTAAACTCCAATAAACATTTTATCATTCAGTGAAAGTTTAAAAACAAAATCGGAACGCTGAAACAAATGCCAAGCGCGTATCAGTAGCTGAATCATGGAATGCCGCGAATTACCTGTAGTTTTAAACCGCGAATGAACCTGCGCAGCTGCCACTTATACTCCGCATTCCACCGCCCGAATATTTTGTGTAAATACTTGAATTCCGATCGTGACTTTCAGGCCTGAAACTTTTCCAAAGGAACAGATGGCGCGCCGTTGCCGAACTTCAAAATAAATCGCAAAATCTTTTGAATTTATCTATTTTTAACATTCTATAATAAAAAAATTCAGAATTGGTTTCCCGCACATCTAGACACCATAAATATTCATGTTTTCAAATTTCCTCAATACAAATCGTAATAATCCTGACAAACAAATAAAAAAACAAAATAGAATAGATCCGTAATCATAAATCTCATCCGCCATCTTGGAGTCGCCATCTTGAATTTATTAATTTTGACGAAAAATTCATAATCTTTGACCACAAAAACCCCCACAAACAAATTTTGAATAAAATCTGTCAATCCGCCATCTCGAAGTCGCCATCTTGAATTTATTAATTTTGAAAAAAAATTTATAATGTCCGACCCCAAAAACCACCACATACCAATTTTTAATGGAATCGGTACAGAATCATAAATCTGTTCCGCCATCTTGAAGCCGCCATCTTGTATTTAAAATTCAAAATTGATTTCCTGCACATCTAGACACCATAACGAACAAAATTTTCAAGTTTTCAATTTTTTGGCGCCAAATAATTTGCGATCAATTTTACAGCCAAATAATTTACCGCCAATTTTGACGCTAAATAATTTACCGCCTATTTTGACGCTCAATAGGTTACCGGAAATTTTTACGCAAAATAATTTGCAGTCAATCCAGCGTTTCCGGCAATAAAGGCGTCAATTTTTGCGCCAAATAATTTACCGCCTATTTTTGCGCTATATAATTTGTAATCTATTTTGGTGCTAAATAATTTACCGGATATTGTAGCGCTCAATTGCAGGGTTAAATATTTCTTGTTCAATTTTGGTGCCAAATTATTTACCACCTATTTTGACGCTAAACAATTTACCAGCAAATTTTTGGCGCTAAATAATTAACAGCCATTTTTTGAGCTAAATAAATTACCAGCTATTCAACTATTTGGGCGCTAAAAAACTTTCCATCAATTTTAGTACCAAAAAATTTATCGTCGACTTTTTACCGGGTATTTTGGCACTAAATAATTAATCGCCAATTTTGACATCACCGTCAATTTTTGCTCTCAATAATTTACCGTTTATTATGAAGCCAAATAATTTTCTACCTGCTCTAGTGCTAAATAATTTACCGCTTTTTTTTGCCTCCAATAATTCACCGCTAATTTTTACCGCCGCCAACAAACTTACCAACTATTTTGGAGCCAAATAATTTACCATTCATTTTTGAGTCAAATAATTTATCGCCTATTTTTGCACCAAATAATTTACCACCTATTTTGGCGCTAAATAGTTTACCGTCATTTTTTGGCGCCAAATATTTAACTGCTAATTTTTTTGATAAATAATTTTCCACCTACATTGCTAAATACTTTAAAGCTAATTTTTGCGCTAAATAGTTAAGCGCCAATTTTTGCGCTACATAATTAACTATCAATTTTTGGCGCTAAATAATGAATCGCAAATTTTTGCGCTGAATAATTTATCGACATTTTTTGTGTTTTTTTACCAGCTATTTTCGCGCTAAATAGTTTACCGATAATTTTAGCTCCCAATAATTTGCCGCCAAATATTTATCGGTTATTTTTGGGACCAAATAAATCTCCGATTTTGGTGACAAACAATTTACCACCAATTTTAGTGCCAAATAATTTTGAACCAAATAATGTATCCCCTATTTTGCGCCGAATAATTTGCCGCCTATTTTGGGCTATATAATTCGCACTCTATTTTGGTGCTAAATATTTTACCCTTAATTTTTGGTGCAAGTTTACTGCCAATTTTTGTGGTAAATAATTTTCCATCAATTTAAGGCGCTAAAAATTTGTCGCCAAATTTGGTGCAAATAATTTACTGACAAGTTTTGCATAAAATTTTTTACCGTCCATTTTTGCGCTAAATAATTTGCCCTCAATTTTGGCGCCGAATACTCTTTTCAGCCAATTTTGCTGTAAATAAAAATCGACCTATTTTCGCGTCAACTAATTTCAAAATTTTTCAAATCTACAAATTCCACAAATATTTTGTCTATATATTAAAGCTGTGAAAAACTGGCAACGTTGTATGTGTATTTTTCTTTTGATGTAAAACGAAAGTTTTGTTATTTTCAGCTTTTCAGCATTCTTCAGTTTAAGTGTTTTTCGATTCTGATTCATAAGAAAGGTAGGTAACTGTTATTTGGCCTTGATTTTTTTTTGGAATTTCTCTTGAAATAAATTTTGGTAATAATTTTGATGTTTATTAGCATCGTAAACTTAAATATTTGGCAAAATAATATCGAACCAAGGATTATGATGATTCATGTTATGAATTAATAGTTTCTTAATATAAAATGGTCTTTTAATTCTCTAAAATTTAGTAAAATTTACTAAATTTTAATAAACTTAACTATTTACTAAATTTTACTAAATTTTACTAAATTTTACTAAATTTTACTAAATTTTACTAAATTTTACTAAATTTTACTAAATTTTACTAAATTTTACTAAATTTTACTAAATTTTACTAAATTTTACTAAATTTTACTAAATTTTACTAAATTTTACTAAATTTTACTAAATTTTACTAAATTTTACTAAATTTTACTAAATTTTACTAAATTTTACTGAATTTTACTAAATTTTATCAAATACCAAATTTTACTAAAATTTACTTAAATTTAGTAAAGTTTACTAAAATTTACAAAAATTTACAAAAATTTACTAAAATTAACCAAAGTCTACTAAAATTTACTAAAAATTACTAAAATATACTAAAATTTACCAAAATCTACTAAAATTTTCTAAAATTTACTATTATTAATTAAAATTTATTATAATAAAGGGTTATATAAAGTGCACATTATGCCTGCACGGGCGTAAACTACACTATTATGTAATTGGTAACTAAGCAATAAAAACACAATAAAAGTAATATGGTGGGGTAAAGGGGGTAGTTACCCCCCAGGATAGCGAAAAATAGCACGAAAAGATTACCTCCACCCCCCGAAAAAACGAAAGAAAATTGTCTACGACCTTGGTTTAACGAGCGTATAATGATGGTTATTATTCACGATGGTGGCGTTTACGTCACAAGTGAAAGCGAAAAAAGATAATAAAATCGTTGAAATTCTATAGTAGAATGGAATAAGTTCATATATTTGATGGATAAAAAATGGAGTACCTTACTGATGATTGCGCCATCTATGAGTTAAGTTCTATTACACACACCACAGCCCAAAAATCTAGAATCATTTCATTTGAAAGTTACGTATTGAGCACAAGATGGCGGCGAGACTACATTATAACGTTTTCAACTTTTAGGGACATACCACAGTGGGATCGAAATTTTTTTTGTTTTAAACATTTTTATTTTTTTTAGAATTTTTGACTATTTTTTAATCAATCCCGGAAAGTTTTTTGTTAGTTTTTGTGAGTTTTTTAGGCCCATTTCCCCCACCCTTTTTTTAGTTTTTGCCCCACATTTCCCTTTTTTTGTATTCGTCATACTTTTTAGTTTCCCGATCCACCATCCAACGAGGAGGGAAAGAATATCCATTTCGAGGTTCGCTGAAATGATTAAGTGTGTATTATTTCACGATAGAGGCCACACGTTTAATCCGAATGAGTTGAACTTTTTGTATGACATCTGTCAAACGGAAGTGTCCCTGTCAAAAAATGACAAAAGCTATATGTCAAGAAATTTGAAAGAAATTTGAAAGACTCTATTCCGAAAAAAATAAATTATTTCTCCAATTGTGTTAAAAATTACTTACTTTACCCAAGTTTTCAGAAATTTGGTATTAAATAATAGTGTGTGTGAAGTTAACCCCCCATTTTTCGAATTTTAATATTTTGAAAGCTGTTCCAAATTGTTCTAGGTTTGTACCAAATTGTTCCAGAAAATTATTCCTTAAACAAATACAAAGGCCGGAAAACCTAAAAAATTAAGTCCATCAATAAAAACCATTTGGGTCCAGCCCCCCATTATTTTTTTCTAATTTTTTATTGTTGTACTAGATTGTTCTAGTTATTCTTAGCATTGTTCCAAATGTTCATGTCTTAAAAAAATTAAAACCATTTATAGCTAGCCCCCCATTATTTTTTATTCGATTTTTTTTTGTTGTACCAGATTGTTCTAGTTGTTCTTAACATTGTTCCAAATTTTCATGTCTTAAAAAAATTTATTTCAAGCTCAAAATCAGTTAAAACTATTTATAGCTAGCCACCCATTATTTTTTTTTTTCGAAATTTATTTTATTGTACTAGATTGTTCTAGTTGTTCTTAGAATTGTTCCAACTTTTCATGTTTAAAAAAAAAATTATTTTAAGCAAAATCAATTAAAACCATTTAGAGCTAGCCTCCCATTATTTTTTTTTCCGAATTTTTTTTGTTGTACCAGATTGATCTAGTTGTTCTTGATTTTGCGTTTGAAATAATTTTTTTAAAACATGAAAATATGGAACAATTCAAGAACAACTAGAACAATTTGGTACAGCAAAAAAATTTCGAAAAAGAAATTATGGGGGCTGGTTCTAAATGGTTTCAATTGATTTTGGGCTTGAAAATTTTTTTTAAGACATGAAAATTTGGAACAATGTTAAGAACAACTGGAACAATATAGTACAATAAAAAAACTTCGAAAAAAAAATATTGGGCGGCTGGACCCAAATGGTTTTTATTGATTTTGGGCTTGAAATACTTTTTTTAAGACATGAAAATTTGAAAAAATGTTCAGAACAACTAGAACAATCTAGCACAAATAAAAATAGAAAAAATAATAATAGGGGGCTAGTTCTAAAAGGTTTTAATTGATTTTGAGCTTGAAATAATTTTTTAAGACACGAAAATTTGGAACAATGCCAAAAAATAATGGGGGGCCAGATATAAAAGGTTTTAATTGATTTTAAGCTTCAAATAAATTTTATTAACATGAAAATTTGGAACAATGTTAAGAACAACTATAACAATCTGGTACAATAAAAAAAAATCGAAAAAAAATAATGGGGGGCTAGCTATAAATGGTTTTAATTGGTTTTGAGCTTGAAATAATTTTTTTAAGACATGAAAATTTGGTACAATGTGCAAAACAACTAGAACAATCCAGTGCAACAGAAAAAAATTGAAAAAAAATTAATGGGGGGCTAGCTCTAAAAATGGAATTTTGGATTTTCCGGCCTTTGTATTTAGGTTTAAGGAATAATTTTCTGTAACATTTTGGTACAAACCTAGAACAATTTGGAACAACAAAAAACGTAAATATCTCGGTAGCTATACAAAAAATAACTGAAATATAACTTTTAGTGAATTATTTATATAATTTTATCACTCTCCATACTATTTTTCTATTTTTCTAAAAGTAGGCAAGGATATCTTAGGACCTAGAAGAGTTAACATCGGTATTCCACAGGGCAGCATATTAAGCCCCTTATTGTACCTAATATATACAAACGATTTAGAAAATCTGTCCAAAAAATATCCTAAGATTAAGTTATTACAATTTGCTGATGATATCTGCATATATATAGATAATATTGAAATAAGCCAGGGATTCGAAATACTACATAATTTTCTAAAAGCTTTTACAGATTGGTGTTTTAACAAGGGTCCAAATATGTCCTTAAATAAAACTAAACTATGTGTCTTCTCAAGAAAAAGAAATGTTCCGGAAGAAGCCATCCTTAATCAACACAATTATATAATTTATAACAATGTTACATACCTTGGAATGATTTTGGACAGAAAATTATTGTGGAGAGAACATATTCAACATGTATTGAAAAAAACCGAAAAAGGAATAAATATTCTAAAAGCAGTTAGCAATTGTAATTGGGGAGCTGAACCAAGTATTTCATTATTGTTGTATAAATCGTATATAAGATCAATTATGGATTATGGATCAATTTTCTACTCACAAGCCTCCAATACTCATCTCCAGAAATTGGACTGTATTGTTACTAAATCCTTAAGAATAGCAATAGGAGCTTTAAGAAGTACACCGAATTCAAATTTATATGTTGAGTTCTCAGAGATGCCTTTGGTATATAGAAGGAATTTATTATGTTGTAAATTTTTATGTAAAACTCTTTCCAAGGATAATACATTATCATTGAAAATTAGTGAAATGTTTACTTTAGATCTTACTAATGCCTTTTGGGTTAAAAAGAAATCCTTGGAAATAGTAAAAGCTTATGAAACATACTTGGATTATAAGGAATATATACATCATTCAACCAATTAATAAAAATCCAGGTATTATTTTTAAGGGATTATTCAGTCTTTCCTAAATTAGTAAGAAACTTAATGTTTAATGCAGATTTGAATGAAAAGTTTCCAAATTTCTATCAAATATACACAGACGCGTCGAAAAAAGAAAAAGAAGTAGGATGTGCCCTCTGGGACCCCTATAAGGGGGACAAACGACTAATTAAATTAAATTCTAACTTTTCTATCTATTCAGCTGAACAAATAGCAATTCTGGAAGCATTACATTACATAGAGAATATTCAATCACAAGATAATTTTATTATAATATCAGATAGCCTTAGCTCATTAAAAAAGATATCTCAAATAAATCCACTTAGCTCGAAAGGAAAATCAATAAAATTAGTTTGGGTAAAAGCACATTGTGGTATAACAAATAATGAAACAGTTGACAACTTTGCAAAAAAATCTTTAGACATAAAAAATATTTCTCCTTACAGGTGTGTCCCTGAGGATATAATTGTCAGTATAAAACATCAAATAATAAATATTTGGGAAATTAATTATAAAAATTGTAATAAAGGAAAATTTTATAGATGCATACAACCTAAAATTAATAAGCAACCGTGGTTTAATGATAAAAATTTGGGAAAAGAAATAACTCGTATAATATGCAGAATGAAATTTAATCACGCCTTAGTTCCATCACATTTATATACAATTAATTTAATAGATTCGCCCTTATGCGAATGTGGGGAAGAAGGAACGATAGAACATGTAATTTTAGAATGTAATAGAAATCAGGAACATAATAAAAAAGTTATGGATAAGTTATACAGAGTTAAAGAATTAAAAAAACCTTTTAATTTAACACAAATAATATCGAGTGAAAATAGTAATATATATATAGAATCCTTCATCAATACATTCGAATGATATCGCAAAATTTGTAATTGCTAAAATTATACATAAAAAATGAGGGGGTTATCCCACCCAACTTTCCGAACACTCCTAGTAAAGTAATTGTTTAATCGATTATTTTAGTTTTTCTGCATCAAAATACATTAATAAAATTAGTTTACAAAAATTAAAAAAAATTGATTTTTTCTAAAATTTTTTTTTAACTTTTTATAATTTTGTATAATTTCTGTAAGTATTATTTTAAAATTATGAAATATTTCACACATAATTTACTTTTTGATCCCTTCCGTATATACTATTTAGTTTTTTCATTTGTTTTACTATTCTCGATAAAACAAAAGAAAAAAATTATTTTTTTTTATTTTGTTTAAAAGAATTACTCGAAGAGACTGAAATATTTTCTAAATTTAGAGTTTTATGTTACCTATCGAATGGTATAAATCCCATTTTAATAACTTTAATATTTTTAAAGTTGTTCAATTTTTTTTTAAATTATATTATATTTCAAAAAAAAAATTATGAATTCTGCAATTTTTTGAATAAAATTCTGAAAAAAATCATAATTATAGAGTTTTTTACTACAAATTTAATGGTATTTTTTTTTAATTTTTAATATTATTATTAACCTTAAAAAAAATAAAACCTATTTTTGAATAATTTTAAAGTCAATAAATAATTAATATCTCATTCAATTATTTTCAAAATGGGAAACAGACCTTTTTTTAAGGGTTTCTGATTCAAAATTCATTAATAAAGTTAGTTTAGAAAACTAAAAAAAAATCAAATTTTTTGTCAAAAATTCATGGGTAAATCCATTGAATTGTTTTAACTTTTTTCATTTTTTGCTGTAACTTTTACAAATACTATGTTAAAATTATGAAATAATTTACACACTGTAGTACTTTTGGATTATTTTCGGATATGCTATTTACTTTTTTCATTTATTTTATACTTATTGATAAAACAAAATTACAAAAAATTTAAAAAAAATTCTTAATTTTTTCCATAATAATTACAATTCTAAATTTTAAGAAACTAAAATACATTTTAAATTTAGAGTTTTATATTATCTTTCGAATGGTGAAAATCACATTTTAATAACTTTAATATTTTAGAAGTTATTCAATTTAATTTAAAATTGTATTAAAATTTTAAATGTTCCTTAGCCATTTTTTAAAAATTCCACTTTTTGTGTAATAAAATTTTGAAAAAAATTATAATCATAAAATTAATTATTACAAATTTAAAGATATTTTTTTTTAAATTTTTAATATTAAAATTTAACTAAAAAATAATAATTTAATAAAGATAAAAATTAAAATAAAAACTACCGGCGAAACTATGCGTAACTCGAAAAAAAAGTTAAGACAAAATTTGTAGAAAATTTTATGCTCTATAATTTTGATATCATGTAATTTTTCATAAAAATCCATAATTTTGTCTCAAAATCTAAAAAAAGTCGCAAATGTCTATATACATTTTATTTCACGCCCCCTAGCGACGAAACTATGAGGAATTCAAAAAAACGGTAATAACAAAATATGTAGAAAATTTTATGTTCTGTAACTTTCATATCCTGTAATTTTTCATAAAAATGCATTATTTTGGTTATTTAAGAAAAATATGAAAAAAAATTACTTTTTGATAAATCTGGCAACAATGGCAAAAGTTTTTGAAAATTTTAATCATTCGAAATTAAACTACAACGTATAAACAATATATGTGTAAAACTTTATTGCCATCTTGTTTAGTAATGACGTCATCACTTATATCAACTGTCACTTCCGGTTGTCCGATTAACACTAAAATCTATACAGGTCGTCTCCTTGCTACCCTAAATATGTATATAAAATTTCATCTAAATCGGTTCAGCCGTTTAGACGCTATCGTGTTCACACACACACACACACAGACACACAGACACACAGACACACACACACACACACACACACACACACACACACACAGACAGACATCATGCTAAAAATGGTATAAATGGATTCAGGTGACCTCAAAACGTAAAGATTCGTTAAAATCTGGGTATGGTCAAAATATCATGATCGCAATACTTTCCTTCTATACAACTATGTTGTTCGGAAAGTAAAAAGGAAAAGAAAAACTAAAAACAAAACAAAAGAAAAGAAAAAAAACCAATTAAAAAAAAGAAAAAAAAAATACAAAAAAAAGAAAGAAAAAAAAAGAAAGGAAAAAAAAAGAAAAAAAAACATTCAAAAATAAAAAATAAAACAAAATATGTATAAAAAACACTAACAAAATATATATGTAAATCAATAATAATTTGTATGAACTAACATTTAATTTAAAACCCATAATAGATAGCAGATATAACAGAAAAACACGGTTAGGCTAATGGTTTTCATTGAAGTCCGCAGTCAATACGTTGAAACCCCCCCCAAGACCACACAAATTTAAATTAATAAAAAAATTATGTGTATTATTAGTGTTCGCAAACCCCAAGGTCCCCATAAAGAGACCAGTCAAGTATATGTTCGCAAACCCCGCGGTTCGCAAGTATAGAAATACGTGAGGTTCAATCTAAAATTTCATGAGATACATAGAAACACAAACAGACAGACAGACTTACCAGAATTCAATAACAAACTTTTAAATTTAGTCAAAAATTGAGTTACTGACATGTCCGACCCTGTTTTAGGTCATACCTCTGATGAGTGTAGCGATAACGACGATGAATATTGCTGTGTATGTGGAGGTTTTTATTTTGATACAAAAGGCCCTAAAGTTGATTGGATTCATTGCGTTCGGTGCAAAAAATGGCTACATGAAATATGTACAACTAAAGAAGATTGTTGTGACGATTGTACATAAGAATATCATTGGCCATATTACCCCACCGCATTTTGGGCATCTTACCCGGGGTGTCGGGTAAGATGGCATTTTGTCACAGGGAACAAAATAGTTATTTTCCTAACTAGTGCGGAAAGTTATACTTTTCCGCACACAATTGCAGTTGCCCGAATGACGCGAAGCGGAGTTGGGGCATGCAATTAAGTGGGGAAAAGATACTTTACGCAAGTGTTAGGAACAATATTTTTTCTACAAGCACCTAGAATTTAAAAAAAATTTTAGCAAAAATATTTTTTTGTCATTAAACAAAAATTTTCTTAGTGCTTCTTAATAAATAAAACATTAGGCTGAAAGTAATCATAGTAACCAAGCAAGAATTAATTTTTAATGATTTTAGCATTTATAAAATCAGTGCGGAAAAGTACAACTTTCCGCACGCTTGTAGAAAAATATTATTTTCATTACATTTTTTAATTTGGGTTTTGCGTATTATTGTTTAATGTTATGACAATATAAAGTTAATTTTGTAGATTTTTATTCCTGTTAGTTCTTTTTTTACATTGAGCCAAAAAAATGTGTGGCGTCTGCTCCCCAATTATGTTATGCTTATATTTTTGCTATTTTTTACCGTTACCTATACTCGTCTACTTAAGACTCACAAAAAAAAGTTTGTGCGGTCGGGAGAAATAAATTCCTTATTTGATTTAATATCTCTTTCCCTCTTTCTCTCTTTCTCTCTCTCTCTCTTTCCCTATTTTTCCATTATATTTTTCCCAATTTTTCGTTATTTTTATCCATATCTTCCATTATTATTTTCCATATTGTTCATTATTTTTATCCATATTTTTCATAATTTTTTCCATATTTTTGATTTTTTTTCATATTTTTCATTATTTTTTCCATATTTTTAATTATTTTTTTTCATATTTTTTTCATTTTTTTCCATATTTTTTATTATTTTTTCCATATTTTTCACTATTTTTTTCCATACTTTTCATTATTTTTATCCATATTTTTCATTATTTTTTACCATATCTTCCATTATTTTTTTTCATATTTTTCATTATTTTTTCCATATTCTTCATTATTTTTTCCATATTTTTCATTATTTTTGTCCACATTTTTCGTTATTGCTTTTTTTAATATCTTTCATTATTTTTGTTCATATTTTTCATATTTTTCGTTATTTTTTTGCATATTTTTTATTATTTTTTCCATATTCTTCATTATTTTTTTCCATATTTTTCATTATTTTTTTCCATATTTTTAATTATTTTTTTCCACATTTTCCGTAATTTTTTTCCATATTTTTCATAATTTTTTTTTTCATATTTTTCATATTTTTCGTTATTTTTTCCATGTTTTTCATTATTTTTTTTTAATATTTTCCAGTATTTTTTTCCTATTTTTCATTTTTTTTCTATTTTCTAATACTTTTTTCCTAATTTTTAATTCTTTTTTCATTTCATATAATCGGTTCAAGTACAGCAAAAAACTACTCTTGACATTTGTCGATATTCCCCCTCGTTTCAGAGATTTCGGGCATTTTATTTTCAAAAATGTCTTCTTTTTTTTCAATTTTTTTTCAACAAATTTCGGAAAAATACTTCAAATATAAGTCCTACATTTTCATATTTTTCTGTTTTGATTATCTTTCACGGTTTCAGAGATATCGTTATTTTAAAATGCGATGACATTTTCAGAAAAATGATCCGGGAAAACCCAGATGAAATTTTCCGATTATTCCGATTTTCAATAGGTTTCGTAACAGTACTTCAAGGTATCTTTTTGCTTCCAATTCCATCTGACTCGTTTACACGCAAGGGCGTAGATATTGGGGTAAAGGGGGTAATTACCTACCCCAGGATACCAAAAAATAGCACGAAAAGAAGAAATAAATTATATGAAATGTAGAAACGGAGAAACATATTTGTCTAGATGTTTGAATACCTCCCCCAGGAAAAAAGTACCCCCACCACGAAAAAAAAGTACCTTCCCTCAGGAAAAAAAGTTATCTACGCCCTTGATAGGGAAAAAATGGAGATTTCACAAATGAAATAAAGCGTACAGGTCCGTATTTAAAAAAAAACCAGTTGGATACGCTATGCTAAGTTGCGTATTTAATAAAAAAACTTTATAAATTTTTTTTCTATCTTTCAAAATTAAGGTGGTAATTAAATAAAACGAAAATCATTTTCTAATTTAACCAACTATAAATCGATAACAGTTTACAAAATCTCAATAGTGTTTAATTAAATTTGCGCCACCTTGTATAAGTATTACCCAAGGGCGTGGATATATTTTTTTGGAGAAGTAAATAAATAATACAAAAAATAAACACACTGTATTTTTTCTACGATTTTAGGCAACAAACTATAAAATAATAGAAATATAGGTTTAGTACGATGTAGAAAATACCTTTTTTTTAGTAAACATTTCCTGAAATTCAATCAAACCAAAACACATCCAGAAAATTAATAAACCTCCTGGCCTCGACAAAAAAGCATTCCAGCAATAATAAACCCAAAACCATTGTATATGGCGACCATACCCTTTTCAGCAGACTCTATCATTCCATATAAAACTTGTTAACATACTCGGATCCTATAGGCCACCACGTTTGAACGCTTAATTCCCATAGGCGGGAAATCAAAGAATGCCGCCACAGGCGGAGCCCAAAATCCATCAAGAAGGGGCCACGAGTAGGCGTGGTCCAACACAAACGGGGTAGAAGAATTTTTCTACCAGTCAAGAATTCAGTCGCATACTGTCCGCTTCATCCTACGACGTGTTAAAGTCGGATTTTTCGTAAAAATAAACAATGTAGTGAGTGATTTATTTTTTTTTAATTGTAAAAGTGATATGGTGTTGATGTTGATGATTTTTATCAAGTGGACTTAAATCGGTTGCGATGTGCGTCTGTATATAATGAGTTGTTCAGAAGTTATGTACCAAGCGTATTATCCGTACTTGTATCAGAGAGCTGGGGCTGCTCCCCCCGTGTCCGCCCATCCTGTGCCCAGAACTGGACCTTTTTCATCCCCTTTCGGGGCCGCACATCAATATGACAGGGTAAGAAAAATTTTATCAGAAAATGTAAACAAACATAAAAAAAACTTTCAACTATAGCCGTTATTAGGTACGAAATTTTTAAAACAGTAATCATGGAAACTAAGAAATAATTAACTTATGTTAAAGCCATATCAAATAATAGAAAAATAGGATTATTAATAATTTTTTTTTAATAAATATGGTTTGTCATTTTGACAGTTAATTGCATAAATACTTTTGTTATATATCCATTATTTTCACTAGACTTGGTTCCTATTGATTTTTATTATCTGTATAGGCAATAAGTGAATCGTACTTACTCTTTGTTAAGAATCTCGTATTGTGAACTCCGACTTACTGAAAATAAAAAAAAATATATATTAAAAATTTTCATATAACAATTAATGGAAAAAATCAGTGGCGTACTATGTTTTATTTAATTTATTACCAATCTATACTTTGGTTTTTCACTTAATACGTCACTGAATATAAGTAAAAATTGGGTTTACTTGAGAAATCTTTATAATTAGATCGATTTTTTTGAAAATTTGGGATTAAGCTCATTTTAAAAGTTATATACACGAAACTTGCGATTTTTGTTTTTAAGGGTTAAAAACTACCACTTGAATTAAAAATTTGAAAAACAATAGATTTGAGCATGTTTAATTTTGTCAATTTATGGTATTTTACAATGTTACTACCCTTAAAAAATACCCCTATAAAGAAATTAACAAAAAACCATAATAACTTTGAAACCATTTTATTGTGGTATTTTATAAAATAAATAAATATCTTCTCATATGATATACGAAACTTTTTTATATAGAACGTTTTCTTTACTTTATACAAATTGAAAAAAAAATCCAATGATTTATTGTTTCATAAAAAATATTTGCTTATATGAAATCCCAGTATCCTATATCAAAACAATATTTTTTCTAATTCACCATAATTTGCATTTTTCCACGATCCAATTTTTATTGCAATCTTCCAAGATCCTAGTTTTATTATAATTTTCTAAGATCCTATCTTTATTTAAATCTTCCAGCTCCTATTTTTATTGCAATATTCCAAAATCCTGTTTTTTATTGCAATTTTCAAAAATCCTGCTTTTATTGCAATCTTCCAAAATCCTATTTTATTGCAATCTTCCAAGATTATATTTTTATTGCAATCTACCTACATTCTATTTTTATTGTAATTTTCCAAGATCATATTTCTATGATCCTATTTTATTGCAATATTCCAAAAGCATATTTTTATTGCATTCTTCCAAAATCCTATTTTTTATTGCTATTTTCGAAAATCTTGTTTTTATTGCAATCTTCCAAGATTATATTTTTATTGCAACCTTCCTACATTCCATTTTTATTGGAAGTTTCCAAGATCATATTTCTATGATCCTATTTTATTGCAATCTTACAAAATCATATTTTTTATTGCAATCTTCCAAAATCCTATTTTTATTGCAATTTTTGATACAGTGTGTCGCAAAAAGTGGAATTAAAACATTTTTTTGTTTTTATATGAAATTAGGCAATAAAAACTAGATAATTAATTCTCAAGCTCTCGGATTGAATTCTTTCTCCTTCGCGTCACTTCTCTCTGGCCCAATATTTTTTACTGCTAAACTAAAGTTTTTTTATTAGGAAAATAATTAATTAGACAATTATTTTCTTAGAATTCGTTTTTCTTGTCATTTGAATATTATTTTACCGATTTTTTCTTATCTTCCTTTATTTTTTTATTACAGTTTTCTCATTTTGTCTCTTTTACCATTTATTTTGTTTTTTTTATTTTTACTGATTTTTCCATTTATTTTCTGATTTTGAAATTTTATAAATTTTGTTGAGCAATTTTTATCGGATTTTTTCAAATTATTTCTGTTTTATCTGATGTAATTTATTATGGTTTTCTCTTTTTAAACGTTTTGTTTTTTTTTGCTGATTTTCTCATGGCTTTTAGAGTTCTCGAAGAAAAAAAACTCTTATAAAACGATTTTGCCCGTCCGTCAGTCTGTTAGTCTGATTCAACTCGAGAACGGAGAGAGATAGAGATTAACGGACAACGGCAATCCATTCAGCATCGTTAAAAACCCCAAAAATGATATTATTCTTTCACCTATTTTTACTTTCCCGCTACTTATACCATATATACTGTAATATATAGAAATTTATTTTCATAACTTTAAATTTTCGAAAACTCGAAATTACAGCAAAAATATTGCTGTTTTTCAATTTATTTTTTTCCAACCGATATTATTTTTAAATGTAGTGTGTGATCTGCTTTAGTTAAAACCTATAGCAGTCCTTGAACTATTCGCTAAACCGAATGTTATTAAAGCAATTTTACTAAATTGTCTTTACTTTTACACATAGTAATACTCTCCTCTTCAAGTTTATTTTGTTTTTGAGTTCATTGTATATTATACAGAAATCCAAATCTCATCCGATTGGGAAAATATCTCCCTGACATCATTGAGGGCTATAAGGGATGTAAAAATTAATTATGAAGAAGGTCCAAGAGCTCTACACGACTCTGTGGGACTTGCGAACGTGTGGTTTGCGAGCAAAACCATTTTCGTGGGCTTTGCGACCACGCATCTGGAATATTTCCAAGTGCTGACCATCGGCGGGATTTGCGAACACGCTTAAGATTAGAGCTATAAAACTATTAATATATGATACTATCAAAAGATAAATATTATCAATAATCAACAATTGAATGGATAAAACGGCAATTTTTTGAGCTGCGAACTATTTTTTTATGCCGATTTTTTAAGTAAACATTTTACGTCATAATCTTGTGTGGTCCATATCTTCTTTTTTGGTCCTCTTGAATGTTATCTAGCCCTTAATAATGAGGCATGAAAATAATTATTTTCTAATATTTCAATATTATAACTTTTGGAGTTTAAATTGGGACATTAATAGTCTTTCAAATGGTTCAAGTGTATCTTATCGTTTTGTGTCTATCTCTCTAGAATTCCTTGAAAAAAACTTAATAAGATGGAACCAAATACTATTTAAAATTGCTAAAATAAAATAAAAATAATATACCTAGGGTTGGTTCGTTACAGTATGCAGGAGTTTTCTGTTTGAAAAAATAACTGAAATATAACATTTACTGAATTATTTTTATAATTTTCGCAAAGCCCACGCCACCCTTGCGACGGTGCCACGTTCACACAAAATGTCTAGTATTTACGGAACTTGAAACCACCCCTGAATTTTGCCGGCTGGCTATTTAGCCTAAATGGCAGAGCCGGCCCTGATTCATGAATAGGTAAAATGTAAATTTAATATTTTTAAAACTTAACTCGTGCTGTTTTAAACCTTTTATTTTTCTAATTGACAAAAAAAGTGATTTGTCGTGCCAGGTACAGTTATAATTATATCGTAATTACGAAGATCGGACATTATTGAATCAATTTGTTGTTCAATTAACATAGTTAAAAAATTGATAAAAGCATGTTGTTGCCTGTATTTTGAACGATATCGGAGTGTCATTAAGAGTCGTTTGATTGTTATAACTTTTTAATAGTTTATTACTTAATTGTTCATTGTTCTCGATCGAACACGTCATGCGACAATAATGAACCGCGATTAATTTAATTTTGATTAATATTTTTCTTTTTAATAAATTATCTTTAATTTGTTTTGGAAGTTCGCTAAAGAAATTTTTTTCTTTGACCTTGAAACTGAACAGCCATTACACAATCGGAAAAAAAATAGTTAAAAAATCGCTAATATGTATGAGGTCAATAAAAAAATCACCTAAACCCTTTCGATCAGGTTCGATAGAAGTTTCTCACGCGGCGAGAGCTCCTTCTATGTAAATTTTGGGCTGATACTGACAGTCGCGTTATTTATTGTTGATCAATGGCAGTGGATTAAAAGTAAAAGCCGATTTGTGTTAGACATCGGGCCGGAACGCCGAAATATTTTTTCTGATCGTTGGGGAATTGGGAAAAGCCGCAAATGGTTCCATTCTTTATAAATCGCCGTCGATCGTTGATGATTTCGAAATTTTTTTTAAACGTGGCATGGCGTGAGAATTTCAAACTGTAGATAATTTGGTACCATAGAATGTTTATTAGTGTATATCCATACGATTATTTCAGAAAATATCAGTACAAAAATTATAATTATAAAATATCTAGAACAAGGAGGAGGACAATTTGAGCTATTTTTATAGGATTACAATAACTCACAATGACTATTTAGTTAAAAACATTGAAATTTTTAGTTATAGCAAACGCTAACTATGAAGTGATTGCGTAGATTCTGAAATTCGTCGTACTCCTACCCATAATGCGCGGATGGGGTAATCCTACGGCAAGACCCGAGAGTCCCCTTTCTGGTCTCGTTCATATTTCTTCACAATTTTTTCCTGAATTTCCGAGAAAAATTAACTAACAAGTAGTTTAATTTTTTTATAATAAAAAAAAAGGTCTGCATAGGTTACGATACACGAAGTGGTACTAAAGACGTAGTTTGCAGTTTACGTAAAAAGGTATTTAAATATCATGGAAATACTATCTTAGAAATAAGTTCCAGCAATAACGAGATTTGACGAGACGAGACAAACGGTTACGAGACCGAGACTGAAACGAGATTTATTTTTTACTCAACTAACGAGACCGAGACGAGATTTTGATATTCTCGCCTTATCTCGTCTCGTGTAAAGCCTTAATGCAGAAATTCGTCGTACTCTTCTATCTCTTCTTAGTTGGCGCTTATATACTGTATCTGTTATTATTCAATAAAATTTTAGTCCTCTAGCTAGACAGGGTGTGCCAACTTTATTATTTTAAATCGAAATCTGCATTTTTTAGTTTAGTAAACTTGAGTTATATGAACTTTAATAGCAAATTAATCATGTACCACAAATAATATATTAAAATTTAAACACGGAATGGTGGCAACTAGTTTCGGCTGGTACCCATCTTCAGGCCTATAAAAAATTGCAATTAGAAGTAATATACAATCTATAAAATTGAAAAGTACAACTTACCATATACTAATAACTGGATTAAAAAAAATTCTTAAATGATTAAGTAAAGGACGCTATGGTACATACCTATTGGGAGTAGGGATAGGGGGTACAAAATTTATATTTGAACGTAAAGGAGATTGGTGATAAATAGTTTGTGAAAAAGTTAACTTTAGTAGACCCACCGAGGCAGGTTTAGGTTGATGAAAATTTATGTTTAGTGGACATCAAGAGTCCGATTATAGATATGCACTTAAAGTAAGTGGTTTTATATGAACTTATTTACAAAGCGTAAAAAATCGTTAAAAAACCCTAAAACAATTGCAAAAAATTCGAAGAAAATGGCAAAAATATTAAAAAAACGAAAAGTCGCAAAAAGTGCAAGAAATCGAAAAATATCACAAGCAAAAAAACAAAAAACTACTAAAAAACCGGAAACAATTGTAACCATAAAAAGAATTAAATTAAAATTAAAAAATTCGAAAGAATTGAAATAAATCGCAAAATAAATGCAAAAAAGCGCAAAAAAATCGCTGCAAAAAGACAAAAAAAATGCAAATAACCGCAAAAAATCTAAGAAAATGGCAAAAAATTTCATAAAACGAAAAGTCGCAAAAACGCAAGAAATCAAAAAATATCACAAAAAGCCACAACCAAAAAGTCGCAAACAATTGTAACCATAAAAAAAATTAAATAAAAATTAAAAAATGTGAAAGAATTGAAATAAATCGCAAAAGAAATGCAAAAATCGCTGAAAAGAGACAAAAAATTGCAAATAACCGCAAAAATCGAAGAAAATGGCAAACAATTCATAAAACGAAAAGTCAGAAAAAAACGCAATAAATCGAAAAATATCACAAAAAAACAACCAAAAAGCCGTAAACAATTGTGACCATAAATAAAATAAAAAATAAACAAATTCGAATGAATTGAAATAAAGCAAAAAATCGCAAAACAGCGCAAAGAATTAAAGAAAATGACAAAAAATTCAAAAAATCGCCAATTAATCGGAAAGAAATTGTAAAAAAATAGCAAAGACACGGAAAAAAATCGCAAAAAAAAAAAACAAAAAAAACTACCATACAAGAACCGGAATCAATTGTAACGCATCAAAAAAAAATTAAATAAAAAAGAAAACATTCAAAATAATTGAAATGAATTGAAAAAAAGGAGGGAAAAAAACAGAAAACAAAACAAAACGTAACAATGAGAAAAAATGAGGAAAAACTAGAGAAAATCAGGAAAAAATCAAAAAGTCAGAACAACGAGAAAAAAACGAGAAAAAATTAGAAAAACCTGAAAAAATAAAAAGAAATCGAAAAAATGAGAAAAAATTGAAAAAACCGAAAAATCGAAAAATTTCGAATACAAATAGCAAATTCGACTAATTGATTTGATAATAAAAAAAACTTTTCTTACCTGTAAACTCGTTTTTCTTTTGAAAAATAAAATCTGAAATCGACTTAAATTTATTACAAACTGGACATTTGAACTGCTTATTAATAGTAGCTGTCCGAATATGTCGATTTTTCTGATAAATAATAAACATTTTTTTTACTAGGCGACGGACGGCGGTCACCACAAAGGGATCGAAACGTGTTATAGTTTAATTTAAGATATAAAATTTCCTATAATTTTACACGAAATAGATATTTTCTTTATCGTCGGACTCCGCCTTTATGGCTAAGAATTTTTACTTAAAACTTTATACCGCAGTTTTCCTTATCTAGAGTAGTGTGACCAACCAATATACAGGGTGTTTCATAGGTAAACCGACATACGTTAACTGCAAATAATGGGCACTTAGGTGATTCCAAAAAACTAATATATGATGGGTTTAACCCGCCTCATAAGTGAGGTACAGGGTGTTTTGTCAAAATTGCTTATTTCTTCTAACCCTCGTTTCTTCGGAACCACGCTGTATATTTATTTCATATTGAGCAAGCTTGTTTGAGTCTATTAGTACATTAAACTGACATAGTAAGCAAAATAAAAATCCAGGTCCGGCTTTAAAAAAAAATACTAAAATTATTTTCACGATGAACAACACTCTGTATATCAGAATTTTAAAAATTGGATAGTATATTCGAAAAGAGCGGAAACAATTAAGTAGGAATTCATGTTTTTTGAGACTACTAAAACTTTTAACTCAAACTTAAAAATTGTTCATTTTCGTCGAATTCGTGCGATTATGCTTAATAAGGGAAATATACAGAGTGTTGTTCATAGTGAAAATAATTTTGGTACTTTTTTTTGAAGCCGGATCTGGATTTTTATTTTGCTTACTATATGTCAGTATCATGTACTAATAGACTCAAACAAGCTTGCTAAATATGAAATAAATATACAGGGTGGTTCCGAAGAAACGAGGGTTAGAAGAAATAAGCAATTTTGACAACTTATGAGGCGGGTTAGACCCATCATATATTAGTTTTTTGAAATCACCCAAGTGCCCTTTATTTGCAGTTAACGTATGTCGGTTTACCTATGAAACACCCTGTATATATCATATTATTATTTTTTCTAGATTTTTAATGGTATTTTGTTTCGTTTTATTGAATTATTATTTTAAGAAATTTTAGAGAGATATATATTTAATGTATTTTGTTTCCTCTTAGACTATTTGATTTTTTTAAGACATTCAATCTTTCTGTCTGTGTTTATATTGTCAAAACTCTTTATTTTTAATTATTTTGTCGTCATCAGGATACTTTAGATCTCTTTAGTCTGTGTTTAGAGAAAAACAAATGGTACAGGGTACCACAGAACACTATGACAAAGAATGATTAGTCAAACTTGGCATAAAAACATGGTCGAAAGCAGGAGAACAGTCAAAAATCAAATTTCAAACTACCAGCATCGTCACCGAAATTGTTGTACTAGCGTCGAGACGCCGACGCCAATAGTTTCGACAAACAGAGGCGTACTGTGTCAATCGCGTTATATATATTTCTACATTATGGTTCAACGAGTATTCAACCTGAAATATGGGTTACATCGCTAGTACTGATCTGGCAGTAATTCAATAGGGTTGTCGATACAAGCAATATAATAATGAAAAAGAGGTATTTCTGATACCCTAAAACAGCCATAATTGCCAATAATGCAGAGAGAGACAGTGCACAGCTTATGACATTTACGGTATTTAAGGTTATTAAGAATTTTTTGTACATAAATGGCACAGTAGTAGGTATCGGTTGAATGGAGCTTTTATAAGCTTCAAAAGACTATTTACAATTGACTGCTAATTTATTTATTGTTAACATAATTGGTTAATTCATAATTAATACAATCATAATGGTGGTCAGGTTTTCCGGTTTTCCCTATATACCTTTTATGCCAAATGGCGCCATAATTCTTCAGTAATTTTTATCAAAGAAACAAAGAAATTAGTACGAAAGTAGGGGAACAAAATGGAAAAACAAAGTGAAAAATTGTTTGAAAAAAAAGGGTGGGGAAAATAAGTTTAAAAATGGAAAAAAGGAAAAGAAAACTTCGAAACAAAAAAAATAGTAAAAAGTAGAGATAAAAGGCGAGAGGAGAAAACAGTTGGAAACATAAAGAAGACAGTAAAAAAGTAGGAGAAAAAAGTGTGGGGGAAAAGTGGGAAACGTAAATAAATTATTAAAAAAAGTAGGGGAAAGAAGGGGGGAGTAGTCGATTTTAATAAACAAAAAGAAAGCAAGAAGAAAGTAGAGAAAAAGTGTGGAAAAGAAATTGGAAAAAAGTTTGACCAAAGGGGGGAGGGGAAAATAAGTTGGAAACGTAAAAAAACTGTAAAATAGTAGGGAAAAAAGAGTTGGGGAAAAAGTGAAAAAAAAATGGGGATAAGTTTGAAGCATAAAGAAATTAGTAAAAAAACTAGTGGGAAAAAAGATTGAAACAAAGAAATTAGTAAGAAAGTAAGGAAACAAAATGGGAAAAATTGTTTGAAAAAAAGGGTTATGGGCAAATTAAGTTTAAAAATGGGAAAAAGGAGAAGAAAACTTTGAAGCATAAAAAAGTAGAGGTAAAAGGGGAGAGGGAAAAACAGTTGAGAAAGAAAACAGTAAAAAAATAGGAGAAACAAGCGTGGGGGAAAAAGTGATAAAAAACAGTTTGAATCGTAAAAAAATTAGTAAAAAAAGAAGGGGGGAAGGGAAGAAAAAGTCGGTTTTAATAAACGTAAAGAAAACAGTAAGAAAGTAGAGAAAAGGTGTGAGAAAAAAGTGGAAAATAAATTTAAAAAACGTTTGAAACAGTAATAAAGTAGGAGTGGTATTAAAAAGGGGAAGTGGGGAAAAACGTGAGAAGAAAAGTTAGAAACATACAAAAACAGTAAAATAGTAGGGGAAGAAGTGTGGAAAAAAGACTATGGAAAAAAATCCATTGAGAATAACACACTAATTCGACCTAACATTAAAATTAAGATTTAAACTAAAATCGAATATACTGAAATAACGAAAGTGAGGAGAAAAAGTTAAAACGCTAATCGGATCGAAAGGAAAACCTCATATAGCGGTTCGATTTAAATTTCTTCAAAAAAAATAAAATTGTTTGTTCAAAAAATTTTGAAACAAGAAGAAAACAAAAAAAGTAGTGGAAAAAAGATTGGGGAAAAAATGGAAAGACAAAGGGAAAAAAAGTGGAGAAAAAAGTTTGAACAAAAGGGAAATGGGAAAATAAGTTTGAAACTTAAAGAGTAGGGAAAAATAGTGAGGGGAAAGTGTGAAAAAAAAAATGTGGAAAAAGTTTGAAGTATTAAGAAATTAGTAAAAAACTAGTAGGAAAACAAAATTAAAACAAAGAAATTAGTAAGAAAGTAAGGAAATGGAAAAACAAAGGAAAAAATTGTTTGAAAAAAAGAGAAAAATCATTGAAGCATAAAAAATAAGTAAAAAAGTAGCGGTAAAAGGGGAGAGCGGAAAACAGTTGGAAACATAAAGAAACCAGTAAAAAGTAGGACAAAACAATTGGAGGAAAAGTGGGAAAAAACAGTTTGAAACATAACAAAAATATTAAAAAAAGTATTAGAAGAAAAAAAAAACAGTAAGAAAGTAGAGAAAAAGTGTGGAAAAGAAATTAGAAAGAAGTTTCACCAATAATAAAGAAGAAGTAGGATTAAAAAGAGTAAGTGGGGATAAATGTGAAAATAAAAGTTAGAAACATAAAAAAACAGTAAAAAAGTAGGGGAAAAAAGTGGGGAAAAAAGAGTAGGGAAAAAGACTTAACATTAAAATTAAGATTCAAACTAAAATCGAAGATACCTACTGAAATAACGAAAGTGAGGAGAAAAAGTTAAAACGCCAGGAAAAGCTCATACGGCGATTCGATCGTTCTTCTGCTTGGCGAAAGTAAGGAGAAAATAGTAATTTTTTTAAATGTTATTTAAAGATTTAGAAAAAATTATCAAGAATAAGACGTAACATTATATTCAAGATTTAAATTAAAATCAGTAATACTAAAATACCGAAAGTGTGGAGAAAACATTAAAAGAGCTCGATTTTTTTACAAAAACAAAAAATAATCACCCATTAATGCGACTTAACATTAAAATCAAGATTTAAACTAAAATTGGCGATCGTAACGAAAGTTAAAAAAAATAAACGAACCCAAGCAGGTGACCAGAAGAAGCTCAAACGACGTCTCGGTTGATTGTTTTCTTGCTATAGCAAAATTTAAAATTCTTGACGAAAGTAAGGAGAAAACTTAATTATGCCCTAAAATCAAAAATAAATAAATAATGAATTAATTAAACATCTGTGTTGAAACTATTTCATTGTGAAAGATTTGTAATTATAATTACTTGGTTCTGTTCGTATGATTAGACGGTTTTAAATTTAATGCGATAATCACTTAACAGGTGCATCAATATTTTGGCATTTTCACTTGATTCAACTTATGATTTCGGTATTTTTATCGTACCAGGTACGATTATTCATAAACTTAGAAAGAAAAAAAAATGATAACAAAATAGATATTTCCAGAAAGAATGAAAAATCTACACTTTGCTCAGTCTCAAATTGGGTTTGTGTACACAACATCATCATGTATGTACGTATATCAATATTTTTTTTAATACTGATTATTTAATACAAATTATGTAAAATTTGTGATCGAAGAATACAAATATATACAGTGTTATCACAAAAAATCTTGGGCATTAATTTTTTATTTTTCATGATTTCTAATATATTGACAATTTTTTTTTTGATGTTGCAACCAATTTGTTAGATAAATTAAATACTGACTTGGTTATCATCACTCAAATAATTAATTATTATAATATTAAATAAATTGGTTCGAAATTTTAGTATCTAATAAGTATAGAAGAGTCACGTACAAAATCAAACTGATAAATTAATTAGTATTGTACGCTACTGACTAACGTTACGTAGTTGATTGTTCAAAAAAGATACAATTTGACATTTCTCACCCCTTTATTTGCCAATAATTAGACGCGAGTTTAAATTAAGGCCGTGACTACACACACGTTAACCTGTGGATAATTTCAGAAATTACCCACACGTTAAAAAATTAAACTTGGTTATCTGATCAAAAAAATATATTAATTTTATTAAAAGAAGTCATTACTATCAAAATCTAGACTGTGTATTTAAAAAAAATATTTATTTTATTAAAATAAGTCTTGACTATTTAAATCTAGCCTGTGTTTAAATAAAAATAAAATAAAAGTCTATGTGGGATTCGATCCCCGGGCCCACTGCACCACTAACGGGCACTATGTCACGCTGCTACCAGAGCTCATGCTTAAATATGTTCAAACTTATTATTTAAGTGAATCACGTTTCATGTGTGGGTAATTTCTAAACAGGTTAACGTGTGGATAGTCACAGTGTTAAATTAAAATTGTGTCAAAATTCTGACAATATTAAAAAGTGGGGAAAAATCGGGAAAGTAATAAAAAAGTAATAAAAAATAGAAAAAACATATGGAAAAATGGGGAAATTAGAGAATAAATATGGAAACATGGGAAAATAGTAAAAAAATAGGACCCTATTGGGGAAAATAAGAAAAAAATGGAATAATCAAATACTATAAAATAATACGGATAAATATGTTTTATTATTTTTACTTCATGACTTTTAATTAATCTTCATTGTAATTAATTATTTTAATTTTATTAATTCAAATTTTTTATTTTTTATATTTTTTCTCTCTATTCTGACTTATCCCATACATTCTTGTAATGTCAAAAAGGATCAATAAAAATTAATATTATTATTATCATTATTATTATTATTATTATTAGTTATTATTATTATTATGGAAATACAGGAAACAATAATGAAAAACAGGAGAATATGTAGAAATAGAAAAAATAGGAAATAGCGAAAATTTGGAAAAAATACCGAAAACTATATAGAGAAAATATGGGAGAAATAGTAAAATTTGCGAAAAATAGAAAAAGATACTAAAGAACATGAAAAAATAGGGACAAATAGGGAAAAATTAGTAAAAGATAGATAAAATAGGGAAATTAGAGAGAAATACAGAAAAATCGAGAAAAATAGGAGAAATAAGGAAAAATAAGGAAAACCAAAAAAAATAATAAAAACAGGAAAAATTGGTGAAATGGGAAAAATAGGGAAATTAGAGAAAAATATGGGAAAATATAAAACAATAGTGAAAAACAGGATAAAATATGGAAAAACATGAAAAAGAAGGTAAAAAAATTGGCGAAATAGGAAAAATAAGAAGAAATGGTGACAAATATGGAAAAATAATGAAAATAAGGAAAAATAGGAAAAAAGAGAAAAAACAGACAAAAACATTAAATAATAGAAAATAACAGGAATAAATGGGGAGAAAAGGTCCAAATAGGGACATATAGCAAAAATTAGGAAAAATAAGGAAAAAGGGATAAAATAATAGAGAAAAAAAGGAACAAATACAAAAGAAATAAAAAAATGGAACAATCGAAAATAGGGGAAAAGTGAAAATATGGAGAAAACTAGTAAAAGGAATAATCTCTGCGCGATTTTTCAAGACTACGGCCCGTTTACGTCAGCGGAAGGAAGTCCGATTCGAAAAAATCGGAATTTTTCCATTTTTTTTGTTCATCTACTGATAGAGCCTTTCTTTTTTGAATAAAAACCGATAGCCGAAAGAATTTTCCGGATCGGCCGTACCATTCTCGATTTATCGTGCGCACAGACATCCACACATCCGCACAGACAGACTTTTTTTTTCGCTGAAAATCATTTTTTTTCACGTTTTATGACATTTTAAGTTATTTTGAGCAAACAAAATTATTTTTGCACGATATCAATACTACGGTTTGCCACACTTCATCTAAGGTGAAGTATTGGCGAGCCGTAGTAATAGTGAAAAATTGTAAAAAATAGGAAAAAATAGGGTAAAACATGGAAAAATAGGGAAATATTTGGAAAATAGAACAAAATAGAAAAAGCAATGAACAACGGGAAAAATAGGCATAAATAGGAATAATAAGCAAAGCTCGGTCGTCCAGGTACTCTTAAAGAGACTCCGTATCAAAGCACGGATATTCAGCTAGTTTAATAATAAATTTACACGAAATATCCAAAAAGCTCCTGAATGAGCAGATATTTTTATAAATTAGGTCCTATATTAAAAATTTCCATTAGCCCTCGTATTCAGATAAAAACCTAAAACGGGCTAGTTCTTTCCCAAAGGCATATCTGCGATTGGCCGCAAAAGAAACAGCGGATCGAAGATGGCTCGCGGAATGGTTTATGCGCGGCTAATCGCAATCTTCGATTGTTTTTCAATCCGGGCCCCCTTTGATCGATAGACTGGGAACAAAAACGAGTCACTTGCTGAAATTAGAAGTCCTGGAAGGGGTTTGTCGAATGCCGCGGAATGCTTTGAACAAGAGCCGCTCAACGTCGAACACGGGGAAACCAAGAATGAGTGGACCGTGTAAGTTGTTACATCCGCGACCATATTTCTCTTCAGGTTGATTCTTGATTGACCGTTGAACGCTGATGTTCGATCATAAGAAACGAGGTTCGAAACGATGAATGAAATAAAAGTTCAAGTTGGAATTATTGTTATATAAAATTTACAAATGTTTAAAACAATCTGATAAATTTAATTTACAACAGTTAAAATTTGACTACATTTAGTAGACGTACGTCGCATCAGTGTACGTTACTTTAATGTAATTAACTCTCGCCCTTCAGATAAGACAGGTATAGTAATCATGCTAAAAATTGGGTAGTGAGTTTTCAATGGATAAGCACGTTTTAAGGTCCCTAGAATACGATTTTGATATTTTCGAGATGATGTCCGTGTGTGTGTTAGTGTGTGTGTGTGTGTGTGTTAGTATGTACAACAACTAAATTAAAAAAATTGAAATTTTGCATACAAGATTCTGATATGTTATGAGTGATGACGTCATTACTAAACAAAATGGCAATAGTTTATTTTTGTATCATTAAAATTTTCAAAACTGTTGCCATTGTTGCTAGATTTACAAAAAAGTCAATTTTTTCATACTTTTTTGTGATAACGTGTAGTACATTTTTGATTAAAAAATGACGGGAAGTCATATCAGATTTTTTTAATTCTCTATTTGTCCTATATTTCCCCATTTTCCCTATTTTTGAATTTTGCCTACATTTTTCCCTGTTTTACTTTATTTTTTTCATATTCCCCCCATTTTTTCCTATTTGTTTCTATTTTTATTTATTTTTTCTATTATTCCTTATTTTCCGACTTTTTTTCCTATTTTTCCGTATTTCCCTATTTGTCCCACTTTGTATGTATTTTTCCCTATTTCTCCAAATTTTCTGTATTTTTTTCCACTTTTTTCAGATTTTTTCCTGTTTTTCATTATTTTTGTTTTTCCTTATTTTTTCCATTTTTCTCTATTTTTCAGAATTTTTTCCTATTTTCTAATATATTTTCCAGTTTCCCTCAATTTCCTTATATTTTTCATTATTTTTCCTTTTTAACCTTATATTCCCCTCTTTTTAACCGTTTTTCCAATTTTTCCCTATACAGCTCTACGTTCTATTGTTTTTCCTTTTTTCCCAATATTTTGTTTACGTTTTACTATTTTCACTGCTTTTCATTATTTTTTCCTATTTTTTTTCCCATTTCCTTTATCTTTCTCCATTTTTTTTATTTTTCTTTATTTTTCGCTATTTGTCCTTATTTCACTTTATTTTTTTTCTATTTTACTTTATTTTCCCTATTTTACTCTCCAAATTTTTTTCTATTCCTAATTTTTCTCTATTTTTCCCAATGTTCTCTATTTTATAATATTTTCCCCATTTTTTCTTATTTTTTCGTAACGAAATCGCAATAATTTGTACGCGTCGGCGTTGTTTTCAATATCCATCCAGTCCTACAGTTGTTTCCGATTTTTTGGTTGTTATCTATTTTTTAGCAATCTTTTGCAATTTTCTACGATTTTTTGGAATTTATTTATGATATTTTTAAGATTTCTTTTCATTTTTTTTCAGATTTTTTGCAATTATTTGCACTGAAATTTGTTTACCATTTTTTGCGATTTTTTCCGTTTTATTGTGATTTTTGGCAATTTTCTGTAATATTTTACGTTTGTTTTTTGCGATTATCTGCGTTTTTTTTTGCTTTTTTTTATAATTTTATGTAGATTTCTTGTGATTTTTTTGCAATTTTTTGTGTTTTTGTGGTTTTTTTCATTATTTTGTAATTTTATTTATTTCCTAGTTTTTTCTGTATTTTACATTTTTATTCTTTATTCTTTTCCAATATTTTCTGATTTTTTTCGATTTTTCCAGTTTTTCGATTTTCTTCCGTTCATTTTTGATTTTTTTTAAAGTTGTTTTAGGTTTTTTAACTGTTTCTCGTTTTTTTTTTAAGTTTTTATAGATTTTTACTATTTTTTATTTATCTTTTGATTTTGATTTCTGTCGATTTCTTTCGGAGTGGAAAAATAACTTTAAGAACTTCGTCCCATTCGGGGGTCCCCGACCTCACAATTTTTTTTTCATACTGTTATGTGTTAAAAATAGCGAGAGGTCATGTCTTGGCCACATCACATTTTTTCTGTCAGTTATAATGTTGTTGATATTGATAGATAAAAGATAAAATAATGATTTTTTTTTCCAGTACTCTTGACAAAGTCAAGAATAGTCCTGATGTTAGGTTTGTTTTGGTTTCGTATTTACAACTGTTCGAAAATTATTTGAGAACTGCGCAGAACAAGTTGCGTAGTGGTATATATTTATTAAACCGATTCCGAACTGATTCTAGGAACCGAAAACTAAAACACTAATTAAAATCTTCTTTTTTATTATTATCTGGCCTCTGTTAAGCTAGTTTATTTTATATTACAAAAATAGAAGAATATTTTATATTTATAGGTTATCCAGCATTAATAGACCTATCCAAAATGCTGTCAGATGAAATTCAAAATGGCCGCTGGTAGACACACAAATCCATGTCTTTCAAGTAGTTAACATGAATAAAGCAGTTTAATTTAAAATATGAAACGATTGGAGCTTAAAACGGACATTTTAATTTAGAATAGTTGTGTGACTGACTACTCGGGATGCATTATCGATATTTAACAAAGTGACAGTGTACATAAAAATAGTGTTTATAGAAACTGTAAAACATGCATACTACTTGTTCTGAAGTCAATTGTAGGAGTTGAAGAGGTCGGAAATTGTTAGATTTTATAGAATACCTAGTGAACTACATTTTTCACACAAACCAGAACGGAATTATCTCAAAAACCAGGAAAAATATTTATATGCTGACAAACACTTGTAGACCTTGGCTTATTCTTTAATGTAAAAACTTTGTGTGTGAACCAAATATTGGAAAATGTGGAAAGCAGTCACTGATGGAAAGTCATCTTCTCGAGTATTGTATTTGTGTTTTTTAATTTGCTTACCATCCCTGATATGTAATTAGTTATAACTGTCATTTAAGCTGTTATTTTTTTTATTTTCTGTATGTATTTTATTCTGTTATACCTGAATTTACTTATTAGTTCTGTTCTGTAGTTGGGTGTAAACCTGTTTGAATAGTAATAAATAATAATAATAACATTCATGAGTGTGAAAGGATTATTTGTTTTCTTATTTTCTGTATGTATTTTATTCTGTTTACTTTTACTGTCTAAGATCAATAAATGATCACTCTTATCGAAAAAAGCAATTATTTTTATTTCAAATACCTTCTAAAAGCACAAAATTCTTAAAATAAACTTAAAACACATGCAAAATGCAGTAAAAATACAATTTGTGTGTCTACCAGCGGCCATTTTTTATGAAGTTTGGTCACGTGTTCTGGATTGCCTTATATCATAAAATTCTCTATTATTTTAGCATATAAAAAAATACTAATTTAATATGGAAACCGCTAAGTTATTCAGAATGTTAATATTTTGGAAAAATACAATTGGTTTAAAAAGCAATGGTTTAATTCCCAAGTATTTGCTTTTTATTTTTGTTTGATAATTTATAAATATATATTTTAATAATTTATAATTATATATTTAAATAGTTTTTAAATATCAGTTTTTGCGCGGGAGTATATTTCATAATCACAATCACAATACGCATGTGTGCACTGAAAATCCTAAAAATATTCTCATCGTCGACCAAGTACTGGTTGTATGGTTCGATAACCGTTCTGGAATAAATTTACACACGAACCAAAACACAAAATTATTTGTAATGACTGGTTCCGAATCGATTTTCATAAAACCCAAACACTCCGAACTTAATGCGCATGGTCGAACTGTTCTTAAATTAGAACCAAAACAAACCTCTTAGCTTTCGCTATATTTTCGGGTTCAGGATACTGTACCCCAAAGTGCCATTCCCTTTCCCTGTTCAGGTCCCGGCAATATCATAATACATGAAGAGGAGTTTCGTCCTCTTCCTCACATTTCCTTCATAGGGAATCTTCTGATTATTGTTGTTGATTCATATATTCTGTTCTCGAGCTTTTTATTAATATGCGGTCAAATTTTAATCATACCTGAAAAATAATTCCTCGTATATTACTATATAATGTATAAAATAAATTCGCGAGAGCAGGTGCAACAGTTAAAACTGTCTTTTATTGGTTGCTCCACAACTACTTACCCGAGTACTTACCAGTTCGTTCTTTCGATCACAAACTCGTTTTTGAAACGTTCTGTTATCGAGAGTGACTGAGAAGTAACTAGACGTAGAAGTAGATATAGAGATGATTACATCAAAAATACGTACGTTGTTTTAGTTTTGCGGAAAAATGTGCATATACAAGGTGAAGTAAAAAAACATTTCATTTATTGAGACAATTTTTGAAAAATACAATAAATTTCACTGAAATATTATCCAGAATTTACCAAACAAAATAAATAAATAAAAATATTCATTACTCGGTTTATAATTTTGATCAATACTGTATATTGTACCATGTCATAATCTAAAAATAGATTTAAACTTAAATTTATATCATTCCTGTCATTCTGAGAGACTTGTGCATTGATAGGTAGAGTTTGTTTAACCTTCGTTTTTTTTAACTGATTTGTTTCAAATTTCTAGCTTGGGGATGTTTAACGCCCCCCAACGTGATTAAATGGCGAATTATATAATATATATTAAAAATGTATTATACGATTATATTTTTGGGGTGAACCCAAACGTTGTAGACTGCATTTAACGGTAAAAACGGTATTCCAACATCTCTTTCTCTTGAAAAGTAATTAATCATCTTCAAAATTAAACTTTGCTCTTTCTCATTATACTATATAATAAATAACATTAGTTAAGAAATACGTTATTGATGTCATAATTCCGTCTCATACATTTCATGATTGAGTGATCAAGTTGGACAATATATGACGTAACGACAGAGGATGGTTAAACAAACTTTACTCGTCTTTCTCTAAGCGCTATAGTAATAATAAGAGCGACAAGTGCAAATGTAACTCTGATCATAGGACGAGTCGATTGTAAGGCGAGAAAATAAAAAACCGTTAAAAATCACCACTTGCAATAAGCTCTAGTCGCGCCAATTTAGATACTTGTGGATTATTAGCTTCTAGATCGTTGATGAGCATGATGGTCTGTCAACGAGAGCTTCTCAATGAAAAAATTTGGGTAACCACACCCTGAAGTTAAAAGTAGATTTTTCCAAGATTTTAAATGTAATAAAACACAATCTGAAATTCGAAGAAACTAAAACACAAATTTAAAGTTTTATGATACCTTTCGAGTGGTAAAAATCCCATTTTAATATCTTCAATATTTTTAAGGTTATTCAATTTTTTTTAAAATCGTAATCAAATTTCTTTAAACTATTTTTTTAAAAATTTCACTATTTTTGTAATAAAATTTTGAAAAAAATCACAATTATACAGTTTTTTATAAATTTCTTTTAAATTTTTAATATTGAATTTTAACTACAAAAAAATAATTTAATAAAATAAAAATTATTTCCAAATTGAAATAAAGGCTGGTGTCAAAACTATGAGGAATTCAAAAAAAAGTAAAAACAGAATTTGTAGCAAGTTTTATGGTTTACAATTTTGATTTCTTGCAATTTTTCAGAAAAATCCATAATTTTGGCTATAAATCTAAAAATAAGCAGCAAAAGTCTATATAAATATATTTCTTTCACGTCCTCTACCGGCGAAACTATGCGGAATTGTATGTTCTACATCTTTGAAAATTCATAATTCTTCATAAAAATGCATAATTTTGCCAATTTAAAAAAATATGAAAAAAATGAACTTTTTGATAAATCTGTCACATTAGGTTTAGTTTTTTATATAATACAATTTAGAAAGCGACCTCTTTAACTCACAATAAGCAACTGAAGTGGATAAATATATTTTTAATATAATATGCAATATATAGACATAACTACTAACTGTCAGTTACTGGATTCTTTAATCTTTAAATATCTCATTTGTCACCTACATTTCATAAAATACTATGTAAAAGAATTTCTACAAAAGACTTTATTTTCGGCGATTTGTCCATTCGGCGATTTGCCAATTTGGCAATTTGTCCATTCGGCGATTTGCCAATTTGGCAATTTGGCAATTTGTCCATTCGGCGATTTGTCAATTTGGCAATTTGTCCATTCGGCGATTTGTTCATTCGGCAATTTCGTCGAGTTGATTAAGTTTAATATTTTGATCAGAGTATCTTAATCAAAATTGTGACTTCGGCTTCGACGCCACAAACCCGATCTATGCAGCGTCGTTTTACAGGATTCGGCAATTTGTCCACGTTCGGCGATTTGTCCAAAGACTTATTTTCGGTATTTTGACCACTTTCGGTGATTTGTCCAAAGACTACTTTCGGCGTTTTGACCAGCCTTTCGGCGATTTGTCCATTCGGCGTTTTGTCCATTCGGCGATTTGTCCAGGTCCCCTACTGAGTTACGACCGGATCAATATCAGCGATGCAACCTTTATGTTCAGACTGAATACTCGTTGGACCATAATTTAGAAAAAGATAATGCGATTGACACAGTACGAGTCTGCGTAACACTGACAATATATTTTAGAAAAATATATGATAAAAGTTGTTATTTATTATGGTGCAAGTAAAGCAGCTATATAACTTCCTCACCATTCGGTATGTTAAATCACATAAGAAATCTCTAAGGTTAGACCTGACGCATCTGAGAGACCTGAAGTAACGAATGACCTTGATTTAGCCAATTTTTGATATTTTTAACACTAGCCATTTCTTATGTGATTTAACATGGGGAATGGCGAGGAAGTCCTATAGCTTCTTTACTGGTGCAATTAACTGATAAATGACACCCAATTGAAATATGGAACTTGAAACTACTGATTCTGATTTATTCTTGAGAAGAGCAAATAAATCCAAACGTAGTGAAAAAATTGTCGTTTATGATGAGAGATGTAAAAATGGGTAGAAGCCGAAATATTTAGCGTCGGGACGAATAGCGTAGCGACGCTGAATGGACATCGAATATTGTAACTTCTGCTAATAGCGTTTGTACTTTAATTTGTAAGAATTGACTGGGTTTTGAAGAAGTAAAATCTAACTGTTTGTCGAAATTATCGGCGTCGTAGTATCGGCGCTGACTACAGGAACTTCGGTGACGTGTTGGTAGTTTGATATTTTATTTTTTACTGGTCTTCTCTCTTGCTTTCAATCACTTTTTTATGCCGATTTTGACTAAATATAATTAAAAATAATATGTTTTGACAATATAAATCAAGACAGATCAAGTGGGGCTTAAAAAAGATCGAGTGCCTTTGAAAAATCAACAAAGTCTAAGAGGAAATAAAACACATTAAATATAATGCGTTTTGGCTATCTCTCTAAAATTCCTTAAAGTAATATAATAAAACGAAACAAAATACCATTAAATTGCTAGAAAAATAATAATATAATATACCGGGGGTTGGTTGGTCACAGAACAAACCATCAATTTCTTGCTCTCTTTTTCACAATATTTCATAAAAATTAGTTTAGGTTTAGTTTAATTATTCAATCGGGCCGGTTGACGTATATATAAAGTAGAGGAATGTTTAAAGCATCTGTTTTAAGTTGAAGTGTCACACCCATGCACTATGCGAGAATCCAAAACGAGGCAGAAATTTCAAGAACTGACGGGATCCGCTTGAAAAAAACAATACCGAAAACGGCGAAAGAAAATCAACAATTGTCACTAGATTTAATTCTCGGTAATACTGGACGGTGGATCAATACCTGATCACAATAATAAAACGGAAACGAAACGAAAAAAAGAAGGATGACGACACAGTGATTCGAAGTTGTTGCTTATTCCATTAAGAGACTCTTCTTCTCAACCGATAGAGAATTAATTATGAAGGTATTGAATGCCAACAGTCATCCGATCACTGGATAAATTATTTCAGGGATTCAATTCTTTAAAATTTTTTTCGTATGTTAAGAAATTTCTACAGAAATGTTTAACATCGTTTAAAAAATATAATATTTTTTTCACCAACTAATTGTTTGCAATAAAACATAATAATAATAATAAATTTTATTTCCAATGAGGTACAATCAATAAATTTTAAGTAAAATTTACAACAAAACTTTTGCAATAGTTGTGATAAGATCGTAACTTGTTATCTCACTTCTCGCTATCACTCCAGTTGGAATCTTCCTAAGTATTCTTGGATTCGAATATGGAATTTGTATATTTGTTAATTTTTATAAATTGATATCTATAGATTATTTTTTTTTAATTTCCAGTTCAATGTTCAACGACTGCAAGACGCGCATTCGCTTTCCCAAGCTGCTGCGGCGGCGAGTTCGAGTAACGGCACTTCTTCCTCCTCTCTCGGAGCAGGGCTCGCCTCAGTGGCGGCGGGAAGCCTCGACAGTCACGTGTCCGGTAGTTCGGGTGGTGGAGGAGGAGGAGGACATCCGCATCCCTTATACTTACAAGGATCGACGCACAGTTCGGGAGGATCGGTCAGTTCGGCTGGAGGAGGTTCACCCACTAGTCCCCTTAGGCCTGGCAAGGAGGAGGATTGTAGTTTACATGGAAGGAGTAGCACCGAAGGTATAAAAGTTTTTTTTTAAATATATAAGTATTTTTATAAAATTAAAAGAAATAAATTCCTATGATTAAATGTAAGAAATAACATTACATGTCGTGTAGTTTTTGATTTATTAAAATAGTAATAACATTAAATGTTGAATAATTTTCCGCTTTGAAGAATTTTAAAAATCCATATACCGTGCAATTAGCTCTGTTAGCAGTTCTGTTACAGGAAAAACTCCTAATAAAAAACATATACATTCTGTAAGTGAATAAACAAAGGAATTCTCACTTGATTTTTTGCCGCGTTCGTTCCATGCACGGCTAACACTGGTTTTTCACTGAATTCAACATTATAAATTCACGAAATTGCACACCCGTCAAACTATCATTTTAACAAAAATAAATAAAATTCAATCAAGATTTTTTAACTTAAGTTGCGCTTTAATTTTTTAAAAAAATATTTGTCAGGAAATCTAAGATCTGGCAACTTCGCTTATTCATAAGAAAATTTCAAGTTCTGAATCTTGAGATTTGTATTAATTTAGTAAGAAGCATCCCAACTAAGTAATAGCTGAAGATGACACATGAGATGAGGTTAACGGGTTTATGTTAGAACCAACTATTGACAATACAGAGTAAACCCGGAAACTTGACAATACATATATAAATTGTTTGTAATGTTACGAGTAAAAATGATTTGAGTTGAAATAAAAATATAGAAAAAATCAATTAGTGGTTCGAAAGAAATGATTAATTTGTTTTATTAATTATCAAAGTGAAATTTAAAATAATTTGATAACAAATATCAAGAATTTTTATCACAAATTTAAAAAATTTTGATCTCAAATTTCAAGTTTTTTGATCACTTTCAAAAATGTTGATCACACATTTCAAGAATTGTGATCCATCGCACATTTCAAGAACTTTGATCACAAATTTCAAGATTTTTTATCAAAAATTTCAAGAATTTTTCGTAAATTTCAAGAATTTTGATCGATGGCAAATTATAAAAGAATTTTGATCACAAATTTCAAGCATTTCAATCACAAATTTCAAGAATTTTAATGACAAATTTCAAGAATTTTGATCGATCGCAAAGTTCAAGAATTTTGATAAAAAAATTTAACAATTTTTATCAGAAATTTCAAAAATGTTGGTCACAAATTTCAAGAATTTGGATCCATCGCAAATTTCAAGAACTTTGATCACAAATTTCACGAACTTTGATCACAAATTTCAAGATTTTTTATCAAAAATTTCAAGAATTTTTCGTAAATTTCAAGAATTTTGATCACAAATTTCAAGAATTTTAATAACAAATTTCAAGAATTTTGATCGATCGCAAAGTTGTTCGAAAGAAATGATTAATTTGATTTATTAATTATCAAAGGGAAATTTAAAAATAATTTGATAACAAATATCAAGAATTTTTATCACAAATTTCAAAAATTTTGATCGCAAATTTCAAGCATTTTTATCACTTTCAAAAATGTTGATCACAAATTTCAAGAATTTTGCTCCATCGCAAATTTCAAGAACTTTGATCACAAATTTCAAGAATTTTTATCACAAATTTCAAGAATTCTTATAACAAATTTCAAGAATTTTTCGTAAATTTCAAGAATTTTGATCGATGGCAAATTATAAAAGAATTTTAATTACAAAGTTCAAGAATTTTGCTAAGAAATTTTAACAATTTTAATCAGAAATTTCAAAAATGTTAATCACAAATTTCAAGAATTTGGATCCATCGCAAATTTCAAGAAATTTGATCACAAATTTCACGAACTTTGATCACAAATTTCAAGAATTTTTATCAAAAATTTCAAGAATATTTCGTAAATTTCAAGAATTTTGATCGATGGCAAATTATAAAAGAATTTTAATTACAAAGTTCAAGAATTTTGCTAAGAAATTTTAACAATTTTAATCAGAAATTTCAAAAATGTTAATCACAAATTTCAAGAATTTGGATCCATCGCAAATTTCAAGAAATTTGATCACAAATTTCACGAACTTTGATCACAAATTTCAAGAATTTTTATCAAAAATTTCAAGAATTTTTCGTAAATTTCAAGAATTTTGATCGATGGCCAATTATAAAAGAATTTTGATCGAGGGCAAATTATAAAAAAAATTTGATCACAAATTTAAAGCATTTCAATCACAAATTTCAAGAATTTGAATCACAAATTTCAAGAATTTTGATAGATCGCAAAGTTCAAGAATTTTGATAAAATATTTTAACAATGGTTATCAGAAATTTCTAGAATTTTGATCACAAATTTCAAGAATTTTGATCGATCGCAAAGTTCAAGAATTTTGATAAAAAAATTTAACAATTTTTATCAAAAATTTCGAAAATGTTGGTCACAAATTTCAAGAATTTGGATCCATCGCAAATTTCAATAACCTTGATCATAAATTTTACGAACTTTGACCACAAATTTCAAGAATTTTTATCACAAATTTCAAGAATTTTTATCACAAATTTCAAGAATTTTTCATAAATTTCAAGAATTTTGATCGATGGCAAATTATAAAAGAATTTTGATCACAAATTTCAAGAATTTTAATAACAAATTTCAAGAATTTTGATCGATCGCAAAGTTGTTCGAAAGAAATGATTAATTTGATTTATTAATTATCAAAGGGAAATTTAAAATAAATTGATAACAAATATCAAGAATTTTTATAACAAATTTCAAAAATTTTGATCGCAAATTTCAAGCATTTTTATCACTTTCAAAAATGTTGATCACAAATTTCAAGAATTTTCCTCCATCGCAAATTTCAAGAACTTTGATCACAAATTTCAAGAATTTTTATCAAAAATTTCAAGAATTTTTATCAAAAATTTCGAGAATATTTCGTAAATTTCAAGAATTTTGATCGATCCCAAATTTCAAGAATTTTGATCACAGAATTTTAATCACAAATTTCAAGAAATTTGATCGATCGAAAATTTCAAGAATTCAAAATTCTTGAAAAGTGCGATGGATCAAAATTATTGAAATTTGCGATCGATCAAAATTGCTGAAATTTGTGATCAAAATTCTTGAAATTTGTGATCAAAATTGTACGAAATTTACTATTTATCAAAATTCGTATAATTTGTGAAAGGACCACGCACCGAATCAATGGGAAATTGGCTTTCGATGATTTTTTTATATATTATAGAACTCTAAATAAATTCAACAGTTTAGATTATACAGGGTGCTGAAGCTAACTTCAAATGGCCATTGTGAAGATACTTTTTTATAAAAACAAAATCAACTATGCATCGATTATTCATATAGCCGATAAAAATACACAATAAAGTACAGTAATTTCTGTACACACCGCCGGTATACAGGATGAGTCCAAAAATAGCAGTTTTTCAGTGATTTCCAAAAATTGAGAGGTGGAAATTCATTCATTTACATATATTTTGCAGGATACCAATATCAATTCCGATTTATGATATTGGCATCTTCGGAATTATACTAAAATGATTTGTGTTAAATAGAACGTTTACGACATCAATAAAATGATCTCAAACATAACCACTTTAAATCATCAACAAAAGCCACTATTTTTTGATAGACCCTGAATACTTTATATATATGTAAAGTAAACTGTAATCATGAACGATCGAGTGTGTCAGTGAATTATCCGGAATTTTATGTATTTTGATATATCAATCAGCAGGACGGATGCGGCTTCATGAGAAATAGAACATCTTGTATATAATCAGTCTGAGTTAGAAGATGCCAACATTACCAATCAGAATTAATATTGATATCCCGCAAAATATCTGTAAATGAATGAAATTCCATTGATCAATTTTTTGGAAATCACTGAAAAATTTGATATCTTTGGAGTCACCTTGTATACTATTGGTATTTGTATAGTCTATATGAATAATCGATGCATAGTTGTTTTTGTTTGTATATTCAAAAAAGTATCTTCACAAGGGCTATTTGAAATTTTGTAAAAGACAACTTCAGCACCCTGTATAATCTTAACCGTTGAATTTAGAGCGTTAGCACACAGAATTTTA
This sequence comes from Neocrepidodera transversa, assembly GCA_963243735.1. Classification (NCBI taxonomy): domain Eukaryota; kingdom Metazoa; phylum Arthropoda; class Insecta; order Coleoptera; family Chrysomelidae; genus Neocrepidodera; species Neocrepidodera transversa. Next base: position 8,921,722 of record OY725353.1, on the reverse strand, counting down.
CAATATATAAAAAATTAGAGCAAATTCACCGAAAACCAATTTCCCATTGAAGCGGTGCCTAGTCCTTTATGAAATTTGTAATCAGAATTGTTGAAATTTTCGATCGATCAAAATGCTTGAAATTTGTGAATAAGATTCTTGAAATTTGTGATCAAAATTCTTATATAATTTAGGATCGATCAAAATTCTTGAAATTTGCGAAAAATTCTTGAAATTTGTGATCAAAATTCTTGAAAGTGATAAAAGGTGTTGAAATTTATGAAATTTACGTTCGATCAAAATTTTTGAAATTTGTGGTTTAAAAAATTCTTGAAATTTGTGATCAAAATTCTTGAAATTTGTGATCGAAATTCTTGAAATTTGTGATAAAAATTCTTGAAATTTATGCTCATAATCCTTGAAATTTGTGATTAAAATTCTTGAAATTTATGATCAAATTTCTGAAAATATGTGATCAAAATTCTGGAAATTTGTGATCAAAATTCTTGAAATTTGCGATGATCAGAATTTATGAAATTTGTGATTAAAACTATTGAAATTTGTGATCAAAATTATTGAAACTTATGATCAAAATTCTTGAAATTAATGATCAAAATTCTTGAAATTTGCTATCGAACCAAAAGTCTTGAAATTTGTTATTAAAATTCTTGAAATTTGCGATAGATCGAAATTATTGAAATTAAAATTCTTGGAATTTGTGATTAAAATTTGCCAACTTGTGATCAAAATTCTTGAAATTTTTGATCAAAATTCTTGAAATTTGTGATCAAAATTCTTGAAATTTGTGAACAAAATTCTTGAAATTTGTGATCAAAATTCTTGAAATTTGTAAACAAAATTCTTGAAATTTATAAAAAAAAATCTTGTGATTAAAATTCTTGAAATTTGCGATCGATCAAAGGTATTGAAATTTGTGATTAAAATTCTTGAAATTCGTGATTAAAATTCATAAAATTTACGCTCAAAATTCTGGAAATATGCGACCGATCAAAATTCTTGTAATTTCTGATCAAAATTCTTGAAATTTCTGATCAAAATTCTTGAAATTTGTGATCAAAATTCTTGAAATTTGTCATCAAAATTCTTGAAATTTGTGATCTAAATTTTTGAAATTTGTGTAGTATTAAAATTTGTTATAAAAATTCTCGAAATTTACGATCAATCAAAATTTTCGAAATTCGTGATCAAAATTCTTGAAATTTGTAAACAAAATTTCTGAAATTTGTAAACAAAATTCATGAAATTTATAAAAAAAAATCTTGTGATTAAAATTCTTGAAATTTGCGATCGATCAAAAGTATTGAAATTTGTGATTAAAATTCTTGAAATTAGAGATTAAAATTCATAAAATTTATGCTCAAAATTCTTGAAATTTGCGACCGATCAAATTCTTGAAATTTGTGATTACAATTCTTAAAATTTGGGATCGATAAAAATTCTTAAAATTTGTGATCAAATTCTTAAAATTCGTAAATAAAATTCTTGAAATTTGTGATCAAAATTCTTGATATTTGCGATCGATTAAAATTCTTGAAATTTGTAACCAAAATTCTTGAAATTTGTGATAAAAATTCTTGAAATTTGTGATAAAAATTCTTGAAATTTGTGATAAAAATTCTTGAAATTTGTAATTTCACACCAAACATTTTCGACCAATTAAAAGCCTGTATCACCCGCGTGCACCAACTATGAGATTTTTTGACCTTGACGTTTCTGGTGTATCGAATAAAGCCTAACCATAAACTTCAAACAGTTTAATCGATAACTTCGATTACCCCTCCTCCACCCCTCAATAACTCGAGAACCGTATTTCTGCCTTCATTATAAGATAGGAAAAAAATGCTCCAAATCGATGAATCAAACCCTGAATACAGAGTAGAAATTCGTCTAGATTATTTGATTTTATGAAAGTGTGTAGAAATATAGTTCTCGTGCATATTATATATAATATGCATATGATTCGAAATATGCGTGATTCTCTGGCCGAGCGAAAACGGAATAAGTCACAGTTTTCGCATATCTGAGCGCGGCCATAATAATATTTAATTATGTTGAGGAATTTCGATTTTAGTCACCGTTAATCACTTTTATGGCCTTATTATGTTGGAACAGGTACAAATCTACAAATACAAAAGTGAGTAATTTCTAGTAAATATTTGCTACTTGTCGAGAATTATGTTGTTAATTTTAATTCGAAAACACCAGCTAAGTCATGATAGGGAAATGTTTGTCGAGATATTTATTAAACGAAATAAAAAATAACAATATATTGACGACATCGATTTAAACATATAATTTTTTTATCTACATTATTTTTTAAATAACTACAGTGTGGACATTATTTAACACACTGTCTTAAAAACTTTGTCAAAACTTGTATAACTTTCTTCTTTACCTCCAGGGATCCGGACCGGTCCCTTTAGAACCGAAAACCGGATCTAAACCGAAATTTTATTTTGGACCCGAACTGTAACCGAATCCATATTTTCGTTCAAAATTATTTTTGGTACCGAATCTGAACCCTTTAAAATATACCGGTTCTTTCTAAGTTAGGAATGAAAATGTATAATACTAATTAGTAAACTAAGTGAATGAAGATTACCTGAAATTTTTCGGTTTGTTGAAAAAATCTTTGTAACGAAAAAAACTGAACCAGACCGAAATAATTTTTAGAAAACCTGAACCGGACCGGAACCGAATTTTTTCAATTTATATAGAACCCGAACTGGACCCGAACCCTTATTTCATTTGGGTCCGGGTCCTTGTTGACCTCTGCCACTTTTCTACTTGAAAGGCATCCCCGTACTTTATACTTTTACCTTCGGATCTAAACGTCCCTTTTTTAACTCTTTTAAGTCAAAACTCAAAACCTTTCCTAATACCTTCTCTTTATGTCTCCTACTACCCCTCTCCTTTACGGCTTAACCAAAATCAATAACTCATTTACCCCTATCACACCAGTAGTTAGATTTCTGGATGTTCGATTTAAATCGATTATTCACAAGATCGATCTTTTTTTTCCTGCGTTTCTCGATCTTCTAAATCGATCTTTTCACAAGCGATTAATCAGTGTACCGATTTTGTTATTACAAAATCGCTTAACAAAGATCGGATGTTCCCAAATTTATATTCTTACTGCGACGTCGCGACGTGTAGTATATTTAAATTTAGAGAAAAATAGAAAATTGCCATTTGAAGCTATTTGTTTCATTTCATAAATATATTAAATTGTAAATAAATAAATGATACCCTTAAAGGACAGACAGAAGGAATAAAAAAATAATGTAAGTTTTACTTCCTTATCGGACAATAATTTTGTTCCTAGGTGAACGATTTACGAATATTAGTATTCATAAATGTTGAAAGAACACTAGACTTATATTTTCTTAATGACATCGAAGGACCAAACTCTTTAGGTAGGAGTTAAACCAAAGTAAAAACAGTATTTGAAATAGGAATGTAATTTTTATTCCATTTGTTCCAAGTACTAACATGAATAGAAAAATAATAAACGGCACATTAATTTAAATTATGAAACCGAAATCAAATATAAATCATCACTTCACTCACTGTAAAAAACTATTTACATTTTTTCTTATTACGAAAACTCAGAAACTGGGTGTGGTTAATTAAGCACCATTTTAATTATTTGAAGAAACTTTTTACTCTATTGAATGCGACTGCATCCGTTTACAGTCGGTAAGCGAGAGGGAGATTATGCTCTGAATTTTAGCGGAGAGTAGGGTTGCAGGTTTTTTATTGGTAGGAGACATGATACGTGGTATCCAAATAGCCTTGAATTCAGAATCTTAGCGGGAAGAAATATATTTATATTTTTTGTCTCTTATAATGATGGGATAATATGAGAGAACGATAAGATTGCTTGCATAGCAACGGTCGCTTATGTATTTTGTTTTTGTTAACGGTATTTTGAAAGTAGACAGAAAAAACGTCTGAGAGAAAGACGGAATAACTCTTGTGTTGAGTTTAAATCTATTTTTAGATTTTAAAATATACAATAATAGACATTAGTATATGAACTGAAAGATTAATATTATTAATTTTGAAAGAAATATGAATTATTTGGTATTTTCTGGATAATATTCCAGTGAAATTTATCCACTAGGCCTGATGATGACCCATTGAGGCCGAAATATACCGCCCATTTACTTTTGACTTTTACTATTATATTTTTGTGGTACCACTTTGTGTCTTATTCTGCTGGTGCTGATTAAGATTTATTATTATACGCTTCACTTTCAATTATTTTGCCACTTTTATTCTATTTTGTATTTGTAACGCACTTCGGTCGTTATGGGTCACTTTGGCGCCTTGGTCCAGGTTTCGGATTGTCTCGGGCGCCACCTTCCGTTTATAATGTGAAGGCTACTGCACGGGCAGCTTTAGTGGAGAAAGAAATACTCCAGGGGTCGTATGGTATTGACAAGACCCTTAGCGGCCAGAAGGGCTGTCTTTCCTTGCCCTACTGGGTTGAGTTACCTGGGTATTAGCTGCTGGAATAAAACAATAAGATTCAATAAAACTTCAACTCCGGTGTGCAACGGTTCGTTTCTCGGACGGTAGAGGCACATATTCCGGGCTGGCGTGGCGGTCGATGACGGTTCTGGACTCCGGTTATAATTGAACTTGGCTTCAGCTTGACGTGTCTCTAAATGTCGCACTGCCACTGCTATTCTAATTGGGACGACTACAGCAACTCGTACTTCAGGCTGCCACTGCAGCTAACTTGATACTTGATAGACTCTGTCTGCCGTATACCATAAGGTTGGCTGGGTATGCGAAACAAATACGCGAGTGATTCCATCTTTCGGCAGGGGTTTACAACCGGTACGACTGGCCTTATACTCGAAGCATCTCACATTTCCATAATTTTAAGTTAATTCTACTCCAGTGCCGTGCGCGATTTTATTTATATATTTTAATTTTTACGGAAAAACTATCTTTGTTACATAGTATTGTTCAGGCTTCATCGGTAACTTATGTCATTTTACTGTCACTTCCAATTTATATACAACGCTGCTGGTACTTTATCTGAATTGGTTTTTGTATTGTCTCCCTTAAGGAACGATACAACGCGTTTTAGAGTGTCTTTGGCCCATTGCGAGCTATACATTTAAATTTGTATTGTAAAGAATACTTTTGTCCTTTTTGCTTAAATAATATTAATCAAACTAACCATATAAAAATTTGGGATAGGTCAAGCCTCTAGCGTACAATATGACAAGTTATCCCACAGTCCAGATACCAATCACAATCTAGTGCATGCTAAATTGTCATCAAAACAATCGACTCATCATCTTCATCGCATTCTTAATCAACTTTACGTCTGACGGATACAAGAGTCTAGAGAGCCAGCGTCAACGTTTTCTACCAAGCTTCCGCATGCGGCGCATGTGCAAAAATTGTCTAAAAAAATAAACTGAAATAAATTAATTAACCTGTGTATTTTAATTTATTTTATTAAAAGAAGTCTTGACTATCTAAATCTAACCTATGTATTTAAAAAAAAAAAAATAATTTTTTCGTAAAAAAAAATAAAAACAAAAAGATATCCTCAGGAATCAAACCAGGAACATCTATGTGTAACGCATACACTCTACCACTAGACCACATCGTATCATAGTGATCGGGAGACGAAGTTGACGCTGGCTGTGATGCCTTTTGGGCCACACAAAATAAACTTAAATAATAATATATCGCAGTTCATTAAAATAGTTATAATTTAAACAAAATTAGGGCGTGAGGTATACGTAACATGATATAGGAAGGTAACACCGACAGGTTGAACGCAGGTCATTGCCCGTAGGTCAGGAACTGTTTATTGCTAAGTTTGCATATATATATATATATATACATATATATATAGTTTGTTATCTCTTTGAGAGGGTCTAGTCATTCTAGATTCTTGAAATTTGTTGTTGAAAGTAGAATATCTACTATTTATCATCCCATATCACATGGAGATCCTAGACTATTACATTACACTACATTACAGAATGCTTCTGACTTCCTCCGTATGAGGCAGTTCGATCGAATTTATCAAGTTAGTTGATTCGTCTTTGATTTACCTTCTGCCAGCAACAATTTCCTTTCGACATCGATATTCATCAATGAGTTTCTGCTTAATCAACGATATTGTCAGTTCTCTTTTCTAGAGTCTAATGATACCACCAAGGTGCTTTACAGAACCTTAAAAAGTTCGTCGAACTTTATGTTCTTATCATCGATCTGAGTGAATAGGTCATCGAATTCGCTCAGATATTTTACCATGTCGGCGTCTTCGGACATGGGTCAGTTTTTATACGATTTTTTTGCTTGTGGTGATGATCTTTAAGCAATTTACACGCGTCTAAGGCGGATTAATGCTTGTTATGATATGTCGCGATTGTACTCAATGCTTTCTTGTCACCCCGGCTCCAAGCCTGTCTTAGCCGTTCCGCCATCAACGTACTGCCATAAATTATCACGACAAAAAAGCAGTCGCATATCCAATTTTCACGATACACAACTTATTTTTTATTCTCTTATAGTATTTTTGTTCTAATTTACGAACAATTTTATTAATATCTTTAGACACCTTTTTTTTAAATTTTCTAAGTATTAGACTTCCAAACCCTAAAGTGTAGAGAATTCTTATAATACGGCTCTGTCTGTCTTTCTAATTATAATTATTTTCTAATATTTCTTGGTTATTTTTTAGAATTTATCAGTAAAAAAAATGGTATTCTAAGAAATTTTCTCCTCCAACTGAAAACCGGATTTTTTATGTATCTTAATTTTCTAGTTGTGGCCAGTTTTGTAGCAAATTGTTTAAAATTTTCATTACCGATGTTCACTAAATATTCATTTTTCAGTTGAAATTTTTTTTGTGGTATGAAATTTACCACTCATTTGATTGGTGAAACCCGTTCTTGTGTGTATATTTTTATTTTCTAGTTGTGGTCTTTTAGACTTCTAAACCCTAAAGGAGAAGTCTTTTAATATGGCTCTGTCTGTCTGTTCGCCTGCATGTCTGTCCGCATTTATAACTCAAAAACGAAAAGAGATAGATAGAAACGGTGAATGGTAATAAACTCAGCATACCTTGAATAGGCTCCAAATAGATTTTCAGATTGTTATGACTGGTTTTACAAACCAGAACCTCAAGGGATAGTATACCGGTTTCAAAAATACCATTCCGACATGAAATTTAACGCTGAATCGATATTTGAAAACTGACTTGTTTCTCTTTTATTACAAAAAAAATTACTTAACATTTTTTTTTTATTTCTAGATCCTCAACCGGGGGTGGAAGACGAGGACTCGCAAGAGGCGGGTAACTCCCGAGCCCAGTACGTCTCTGCAAATTGTGTCGTTTTTACCCATTACCAAGGCGACGCAGCCTCCGTAGTTGACGAACATTTTTCTAGGGCTTTAGATAAGACTTCATCACATACCAAGGGTAAGAATCATATTAAAAATGAGCTAGCAAAATATTATTACAGTAAGCGCCAAGTAGGATGAGATAAAGCCGCGCATTATGGGCAGAGTAGGACGAATTTTAGGTTCTGCGCAATCTTATCGTAGTTGGCGCTTGCTATATTAATTAAGATTTCAAAAATTTGGAACAGAAAATTTTTGAAATCATATAAAATATAATTATATATAAAGGATTCACATTAACATTCACACGCTAACTGCCTTTTGACAAACAACTACCAAATCGTAAATCAAATTAAAAAAAATAAAACATAATACAGCACCCGTTCCGTGCATATCATTTTCAAATTTAGTATTACGTCTAAATATTTATGTTCTGTCACTGTTTGAGACATTTTAAAACGGTCATTAATTTAAAAAAGTTGAAGGTACCCAAAAACCAGCTATCCAGGGGCGTATCTTTGATGTGAAAAATGAGTACAAATATAAATTAAAAATTATTTATTAAATCATGTTAAATATTTTATTGTATTTTACTAGTTTATTTAGATTTTTATTTTTACTTGCCAATGATACACTTCGATATGAAAATAGTCAAAAAACTACAATAATCAAAAGAAATTATTAATATAATTACTATTAAGATAAAAACATGTTAATGATTGATCTTGTTATGTCTTGACCCGTTAAAGGTCAATAATAGTAGTAGGCTGATGAATGTGTTATTTAGCTAAATATTTTTCTTCTCTCTTTAAAAGTAACAAAGAAAACAGTATAACTGGAAGAAGATGCAGCTAATATTAGAAATATCTGGCTCGGTATGGACATTCGGATACAAAATATTTTCCCGACAAGTCCATCTATGAGAAAGTCTATCAGAGAAAGAATTTTAGTTTGTCCGTAGTAATGTGGCTTTTACTAAGGGTATAAATTGTGTAACAAAAGTTAATGCTTCTTTTTACATATTATATACAATTTACCCGATTGATTTCACTTTAAGCCGAGCAAGGCACATGTGAGTTTCGGTAAAATCATAATTATTGGCATAATTAAGTATACAAATCTGCGTCATACACAGTGAAGTTCTATATGGTCGTAAAATATATCTAAAAAAATTATCTCCCTTTGATCCTGATCTTAACCCTAGTGCCAGTAATTAATTGGGATACAAACACCTTGTTACTGATTGCTAATTACTGAGATCAATTATTATTATTATTATTGAAGAAAACTCTGGGCTGTTTTTGGCAGAATCAGCAGCGGATCAAAGCTGATCAGAAGCGGTTTGAAAGCGGATCAAGACTCGTCTAGTGGAGGCTGATGACGTCGGTCTCGATCCACTTTTGATCAGAGCTGTGCCGTATTGCGTGACCTTGAACTAACGGAATTTTGCCTTGAATGTTATGGAGATTTAAATGTACAAATGAAGGTTTAAGAATCATTGTTTGTCAAATACTGTTCAAACGTCTAGAGCTCTGCTCCTAACCATACCTGGAGGTTGTTCGATTTCATCCAGAAGAGATTAATTTGCCTTATTGGAAACCCATAACTGATTAGTATAGATAGATAGAAAATAAGGGACTGTGTGTAACAATATCTCTTCTATCGCGACCTTTTCAAATCTATTGTGGTTGTCCTCTAGATTAGAGAACCTTATTTAGATGTATCCTAGTTATTAGAGTTCATAATCTAGTACTGACACTGCCAGGAAACACCCAGATACTCAATCTAAAAGGGCAAATAAAGCCTGCTCTTCTGACTGCTAAGGAAAGCCTCGATACCGACCTCTGAAGAGTATATATTTTTTCAATGACGCTGCCCGAAGCAAGTAGCCTTCACACTATAAAGCGTTAGATCGACAACGGCGCAAAAAGAATCCGTGATTACAAGAAAGACGAGAGGTGAGGCGGTTGATGCGTTTAAAATTCATGTTTTAGCAAAAATGTCTTTCCGTTTGGCACTAAATTAATTAATTTTTGTACTCTTATCATTATAAGGTATCTTTCAATGTCTCGAATACCAAGTACGGGAGGAAGTAACAGGATTGATTATTCATTAAAATAATTATGTAAACAAATTTCGCATGACGTCACTGTGTAATTTATGTGAAAATTGACTTTTTTCTTGGTCCGCCGCTGTCTTTGTCTTCTGTCCTTCTTCCAATATAAATCACCTCTTATTTATGTCATTTCAGTACGGTAATTACTTTCATAAATCCATCAGAATGTAAAAATATTTCATTTTCTGTCTCCCTCCGCGCAGTTTAAGATGGCTATCAAGGCTATAACGATGTTCGCTACTTCTTTTCCAGGCCTCTTTTTTAAAAGGATCTTCAATCACTTTAACCGCTTGTTATTCTATATTCTCTCCATCGTTTGTGTAAAGTTGACACTAGTTACTATTAGTTTAATAGAATTAAAGAGTGACCGGTGTAGAGAGCCATAAAAGTGATAGTAACAGTAACTATCAGAGTAATGGGATTAACTCAATTGCACCTAGGATTTTAGACTTAAACTTGAAAATGGGAATTATAAAAAAAATTGTCAATATACCAATAGAAAAACAAACTTTTTAACACAAAAAAATTATACCCGAATTTTCTGAATTCTGTTTTTTGATTTAGATTCATTATAAAAAGTTTGTGCCTGTTAAAACAAAAAAAAAATATAGGGATCTGATTTTTTTAAATTTGTGATATTTATACAGGGTGTTTCATTGGTAAACGGACATACCTCAAGGGTGGATAGAGGACATGGTTCTAAATAACATATATATAATGGGGAGATACAGGGCGTTTTATCAATCTTGACTAATTATTCAATGGGCCATTCCTTGTACCCACAAAACAACACCCTGTATATCAAAATTTTTTTAATTTGTTTAAAGATGTAAGAAGATCATAAAAAAATGAGTGAATCTGTACACTTTTTGTACTCGTAAATTTTTGATATTTTCTAGTATCCAAAAACTTACAAATTTAATTAAAATTTTTCTAAGAACTAGAAAAAGTATACAGGTTGGCTCAATTTTTTATTGCCTTTTTAAATCTTCAAACAAATTTTAAGAATTTTGATATATATTATATAGGGTAATGTCTTGTTGGTACACGAAATTGTTATTTTTTCGTGAAGCCGGACCTGGATTTGTTCAACTAATAATATATTGATTGATTTGTCAAATGACTCTTAAAATGTGCGCCGATTATAAAAAAATACCGGGTGGTTCGTAACTTATGGCCCATTGAATAATTAGGCAAAAATTACAAGACCCATTACTTATCTGTTATTTAGAACCACCTTGATGACCTCTATCCACCCTTAACCTATGTCCGTTTATTAATGAAACATCCTATATATTAAAAGTTCATCTTATATTATACTAGTTCGCTCATTTTCCGCTATTTATGCCGGTCTCTTGTTTGTTCTTCCATCTTGTAACTCCTGCCTTGCTAAGTCCTCTTCTACCTCTGCCAACCATTTAGATCTGGGTCTTCTACGTCTTCTTTTTCCTCCTGGCTGCCATTTCAGCCTAGCTTTTGCTACCATTTCTGGTCCTTGTCTCCATATATGTCCTAGCCACTTGATTCCTTGAACTTCAATTTTCTTTATTATATCTTCTCCATTCAGTTCTTCTAATATTTCTGATTCGTTCTCTTTCTATATTCCTGTTCACCGACACCAAAATTGTTCTTATTATCTTTCGTTCGATTATCTTTAACTTATCTTCTTCCATTTTCGTCATATTGATCGTTTCTGATGCATACATTGTTATGTGTCTTATTATTATTCTGTATTCATCTTTGCTTGTTTAGCCAATATTTTGCTTTTTAACAGATTTTTATTTGCTTCGTTCCTACGCTCGGTTTGTTGCAATTATTTTTTCTTCGATCTCCGTTATTCTTTTCCCTTTATTGGTTATCATTATGTCCAGGTATTTAAATTCTTGTACTTCTTCGAATTTTTTATTTCCTATTCTTATTTCTCCATTTTGTCCAAAGCTCATTAATTTAGTTTTCCTCACATTAATTTTTAGTCCCTTCTTCTTCAATCTCTTTTAGTATTTTTTCCATGATTTTCCTTTTTTTTTGTAACTTCCTGTTGTTATTGGATTTCCCTTTTGTATATTTCTTAAAACGAACTCTAGGGCCAGATTGAACAATGTGGCTCACAGTGAGTCTCCTTATCTAACACCTTTGTTTATTTCGAATTCTTTCGTTTCTCCTTTTTGTGTCAGGATACTACCTTTTTGATTGTGTCATTGTCTCTCTGTCCTATTGTCCTTGTCTCTCTGAGTATCTAAGACTGAAATTTTTGCTTTCTATTTCCCCTTTTCCCTTCCATCTAGTCTCTTGTATGGCAGCTTTGTTTATTCCGTATTTTCTCAATTCCGCTCCTATCTCTTGCATTTTTCCTGCAGTTAGCATTGTTCTAATATTCCATGTACTTATTTTAATTTGATATTTCGAGTTTTCTTCTGGTTTTATATTAATTAATACTTTTTCATGTCCTTGTTCGAGCCTAGACGTCGTTCATTTTTTCTTTCTTCTGTTTCATTTTCGTTTGCTAGTTTTTTGGGTTGGATTTTTTTATTTCACTCTCCTTGTAGTTCCTCCATTCCTCACCATTTATGATCATCTTGTTATATCCAATTTTAACTACGCTTCCTTTTTGTCTTTCGTCCTTTGCTATGTCTCTCATTCGGTTCTGTTTCAACCTTTCATTTTTCGTCAAATCGTTGTTTGATCTTTGTTGTCCTTTAGTTTATTCTCATTCCGCATTACTTGTTCTTTGTCTTTCTCCTCATTAAATTGTATTAAGCATGTTCTAGGCCCTAGTTTCGTAGCTGATTTCACCTGCACATTCACGTTTAACTTCTGCCTAGCAAAATTCTCTACAGTAGCTTTTAATATTGCAGGATCTTCCTCATCTATTTTTAGTCTAGTAGTATAACTATACCGGTTCTGGATCGCTTCCATCCAGTTCCATCCACCTAGCCGAAGAAGTAACCATCACTATCCGAAGAAAAGAGTGCCCTTAGCTGAGAAGTGACTAGCGGAGGCTCGTTTACCCAAAAACAACCCATAATTGGTCGTAATGAGTGCCCTTTTGTCAGACGAGACCGACAACAATGACCAGAAGCGGTAGTAGAAGAGGAGGACTTTTTGTGCCCCCTGTATATTGCAAAACTCATCGCATATCGCTTGATAGCTTCTTCTTTTCCCAACAAGAGCTGTTTAAAGCTGTTCGAAAGCTGTTCGAGACCTTTTTGAGACCTGTTTGAGATCCCTTCAAAAGCTGTTCCAGATCTGTTTAAGACCCGTTCGAGACCTGTTTGAAAGCTGCTTGAGACCTGTTTGAGACCTGTTGGAGACCTGTTTAAAGCTATTCAAGAGCTGTTTAAAGTTGTTCCAGATCTGTTTGAGACCCGTTTAAAAGCTGTTTCAGACCTATTTGAGAGCTGTTCAATGCTGTTCGAGACTTGTTGATGTTGTTGTTGTTTGTGAGATCGATGACGCAAACAGGGGTTACAAAAGATTCTCCTCTTCTACTACCGCTTCTGGTTATTGTTGTCGGCCTCGTCTGACAAAATGGCACGCTTTACGATCAATTGAGGTAGTTTCATGACAATTTGGGGTTGTTTTGAGGCAAAAGGACCTCAACTAGTATCTTCTCAACTAAGGGTACTCTTCTCTTCGGATAGGGGTGGCTACTTCTTCGGCTGGGTGGATGAAAATGGATGGAAGTGGTTCAGAACCGGTATACTTATACTACTTAGTCTACTCATTAACACGTTGATTTTTTTCTCTATCCATTCTAGTGTTTTTTTGTTCTTCCTTAATTTTCTTATTTTCTTGCTTTATTACCTCATTTTTTATTGTTTCATTTTCTCTTATTATTTTGGTTATCTAATCTCCAAACATTTGTTGATCTTCTCTTATTTGCTGTATTTCTCAAAAACAGATCATATTTGACTCCATCTATTTTTATTTCTTATAATTCTTCCTTAAAGTCTTCCTTAAATTCCTGTAATATTGTTCTTAATTCATCCATTTCTTGGTGTTTCTCTGTTTTATGTGATGAACTGTTAATTTACTTTTTCTAAGTATTTTTTTTCCTCTAGTGACTCGTTGTGTTCCGGTTTATTTCTTTTTTGGCTCATTCAGCGTATTTGGTGTTTCGTATTTAGTTTGAGTCAAAGAATTTTAAAAAATCGGCTGTGTCGCCCCAAAACTTTCCCGAGACGAATGGTGTAATTTTTAACCTCAATATTGAAAGAAAAGTCAATTACAACCGATACATATCGGTTTTAACCATTTTTTTCCGGAATCTATAAATCTCTCCACAATGATGCCAGATGTACTAAAAATTCACTAAATCTAATGAAAACATGTTTTTTTACCCATTTTTTCCAGAATCTTTAAATCTCTCCACAATATTGCCAAATGTACTAAAAATTTCACTAAATCTAATGATAATAGGTTTTTACCCACTTTTTCAGAATCTATAAATATCTACAATGTTGTCAGATGTACTAAAATTTCACTAATTCTAATGAAAATATACTTTTTACCCATTTTTTTCCAGGATCTATAAATCTCGCCCCAATGTTGCCAGATGTACCAAGATTACACTAAATCTAATGAAAACAGGCTTTTTACCCATTTTTTAAAATCTCTCCACAATGTTGCCAGATATACTAAAATTTCACCAAATTCAATGTAAATAGGTTTTTTAACCATTTTTTCCAGAATCTTTAAATCATTCCACAATATTGCCAGATGTACTCAATTTTACTAAATCTAGTGAAAATAGGTTTATTATCCATTTTTTAAATCTCTCCACAATGTTGCCAAATGTACTAAAATTATATTACATCTAATGAGAACCGGTTTATTACCCATTTCTTAAATTTCTCCACAATGTTGCCAGATGTACTTAAATTTCACTAAATCTAATGGAAATAGGTTTTTCATCCATTTATCGAGGGTGTTACCCATTTTTGTCATTTTTTGGATATTTACTCCCTAGAATCTATCTAAGAAAAAATATCTTTTCTTAATAAAAAAACATTTTTAATATAATTTGCTCAACGAAAATAATTCTTGAATCAACGTCAAAAAATTCAAATTTGTATCTGTTGTATTTAAAATTTTCATTTTCATATTTTTTCGTCAACTAATCGTATCATTTTGTTATTAAATAAAAAAAAAATCAACTAATATTTAATTAATTTTAACAATGACTGTTGACTAAACAACGACTATGATGGAAGTTTTGAAAAGAAAACAATTAACAAAAATAAATTATTTGTTTACAAAAAAATAAAAACAAATTTGATATACCGAAATTAGTCAATACTTTTTCAGATATTTAATGTTTTCAGGGCTTTCAAATGACATATTGTAAGTCAAATTCTGTGACGTATAGCTTCTGTCATTTTATGACAGTGACACTTCCGTTTGAAAGATTTTGGACAAACACTAACGGTTTTTTCCGGTGATTAACCAAAACCCATTTTACCGAAATTGGTTCAAATCCATAAATCACTTTTTCAGATACTTAATGTTAAAAGTTAATCTTGATTGTTCTGAATAGAGTTTTTCTAGCACTTTCAAGTGACATATCGAGAGTCAAATTTTGATCAAAAATTTGATTAATAAAAAAGTGCATCATCCTGTATACTACTAACATAATTACCCTATATAGAACCAAAATATAACGAAAGACTTTGTATTATTAAAATATATTTTCAGCGATTGGCGATCTTTTGTTTTTTACATCGAGTAGAAATAAATGGCAGGCTCGAGTAGAACATTTATCACCAAAAAGCCGAGTTGGTAGAGTGTGGGAACCGGGAGCCTGTTTGGTCGGCGAATTCAAAGACTAATCGACAATTTAAAACTGAAGTTAACATTCAGAAATAAAAAATAATCAGATAGCATTTCATATAAATCACCAAGTCTTCGAGTAAAGGCACGTTCCTGAAGAATAGAGATGATCGCGACCGAATAAATTTTAGTGACCGGTTATATTTTTTGTAACTGTTATTTTTTAAGAAAATTATGTAGATTTTACTCAACTGATAGATAAATTCCTATCAAAAACACACATGTAGAATTTAATTTTCCTTTCAATCGTATAGAAATTTGTTTACAGAATTAAAGTTCTTGTTATGATTAACTAATGACAACAAAAACATTATTTACATAACACGAAAAAAAAACAACAACAATATAAAAATTTGACGCAAGGTTGTTTTCGAATTCCTCGAATATTATCGTTATCAAAGCGCAACACGCGTCCAGATCAAGAATGCAAAAAAAATATTTGAATCACAGCCAAAACAACTTAATTATTAGTCTTAATTTAGCAATATTTAACGAAGCGTCATGTTATATAAATAATATTTTACATTACAGAAACCTCCCCGATGTCGACCCGAAATTTCCCTCCCTCGTTCTGGAGCCAGCACTATAACGGCGCGACGAGCAGTAGCCACCACGCTGATCTCTATACCGACCATTATCATCCAGGTGATGCATGGTACCAGTACAGCCAGCATCATAGAGCAGTACACGATTACCATCATCATAATATGGCGGCGCAGTATGGCGGTTTGCTATTGCCCGGTTCAAGACTGCACATGGGATCCCATGCACCTTGTAAGGCCATGGACTGGCAGCATCCCTCCATTGAATCTCCATATTCTTCGTATCCTACCATGTCAGGTTAGTAAAAAAATACTTATTAGTATTAATATTTTTTCCTTTTGTACGCCAATATGAAATAAAAAAGCGACGGAATACTGTAATACATCTTGAGAAACAACAATTTCATTTTATCCTGTTTTATTGTACAAATTTTGGTATACATACATACAGGGTGGCGAAAATTTATTTTGAACACTATTGGGAAATATTATTTATCTTGTTTCTATAACGGCTTACCAAATCCTAATAATATTCAATTAAATTAGAGCTATCCTATATACATTATTTTTGTGTCCTATTATAGAAAATTTCTAACGTCTCTAATTATTACTGTTAATTACTCACTACTGACTACTGCTGACTGCTTTCCACTGTTTATTGACCAGATTTATTTTAGTCTCTCCTAGATTATTTTTTTCCAAATAATTTTCTTGGCTATTTTTGTATTACATTTTTTTTAACTCTTCCATTCAATTTTTATACGATAATTCAAGATCAGCAACAACTTTTATTTGGTCAATTGTGATTTGCAATATTTAGTAAACTTGATAATAAATATTTTATTATAAATAAATGAGCATATAAAAGCTCTTCAGAATTAAAATCAGTTGTATCTTCATTTTGATACAAGTTTCAAAGTTAACTAAAAATTGTGGTCCTTCAAGTCTTTTGATGTCGGCTTTGAGATTAACTAACTTGTTTCTATTACATTTTCTTTAACTCTCCCATTCCATTTTTATAAATGCTATATCAAAATTTTCTTTTGCGACAATTCAAGATCAGCAACAACTTTTATTTGGTCAAGTAATTGTGATTTGTAATATTTAGTAAACTTGATGATAATAAATGTTTTATTATAAATAAATGAGCATGTAAAAGCTCTTTAGAATTAAAATCAGTTGTATCTTCATTTTGATACAAGTTTCGTAGTTACCTAAAAATTGTGTGGTCCTTCAAGTTATTTGATGTCGACTTTGAGATTAACTAACTCGTTTCTATTAAATTTTCTTTAACTCTGTTATTCTATTTTTATAAAATTTTTATATCAAAATGTTCCTTTATGACAATTCAAGGTCAACAACAACAACTTTTATTTGGTCAAGTAATTCTGATATGTACTATTTAGTAAACTTGATAATAAATGTTTTATTATAAATAAATAAGCATGTAAAAGCTCTTCAGAATTAAAATCAGTTGTATCTTCATTTTGATACAAGTTTCGTAGTTACCTAAAAATTGTGTGGTCCTTCAAGTCTTTTGATGTCCACTTTGAGATTAACTAACTCCTTTATATGGCTATTTAACACGAAGAAAACTAATAACAGTAGAAAGTGTTTGTAAAAAGTTAGTAATTCTTACCAATCAAAAATTTATAGGGATCAAAAATTTCAAAATTTCCTAAGTATTTTCTTATTTGTATAAAAGTTTAAGTTTTAATTTTTGCTTTGGATTCAGTGTAAAACAAATAAACAAAACTGTTGGTGTCTATTAAGACAAAAAAGTTATAAAAATCTGAAGTTTTAAAAGCGAATTAAAAGTTCGTCTTGATAATGCCGAATTATGCCGAATGTGACGATCCTGCTTCGAATGAGATTGAAACAGTCGCGTACGGACTGTGCACACGCAACAAATAGTACCTTATACTACGATTTATTTCAATCTCATCAGTTCGAGCTAAGATTCAAATCCAGCTCTCGTACCTCCTGTCAGAAAGAGTTGGAGCTGAAGGAGCGAAACCAAGCTTAGTCGACCGCAAGACAGTGTACCAGACACAGAGACGCTTGACTAGAGTAAGGACCTTATTGCACACCTTTTTCTTTCCTCGCTGGATTTGGTATCATCTATTATTATGATTTTTACTTAACAAATTTTGGGATTTCTAGCAGCTGATATCCAGGTAATTCAACCGAGTGGGGCAAATAAAGCCCGCTCTTCTGTCCGCTAAGGGATTTGTTGATACTATAATGACCCGTGGAGTATTTTTCTTTACTGACACTGCCCGGCGCAAGTGGCCTGTACGTTATAAACGAGACAACCCGTTACTTGAACTAAGGTGCCGAAAGACCACGTGATGACGCAATGAGCGTTTAATAGAATATAAATATAAATACTATATAATATATTATTAGACTGAACTAAAATAGATCAGTGATGGTAGCAAAAATATTTAGTAAGGGAAAGAAGGCCAAACCTAGGAAAATGTGGTTACAACAAATTGCAAAAAAAAGAGGAAAGTCAACCAAAGAGATGGATGAAATACTAACAGACAGAAAAGGTGGACAGAGAAGACGTCAAAGGAGTTTTATTGAAAAAAAAAACGAAGTAACCTTTATTAACTTCTTAAGAGGAAGTTGTACTATACTATAAAACAGTGGATGCAAAGGTTTCGTAGTCCCTAACTATTAAAGTTTAATTTTTATTATTAGTGGATTAAAAAATTTGTACATGTTAGTAAAGATCTGATCTATGTTCCTTACCCCTCACCATTTTGAAATTTGATTTGGTTTTTTCAAAAAAAAATCGCAAAATTCCATGTTTTTTGACTATTTTCACAATTTTTTTAGAAAAGAACCAAATCAAATTTCGAAAAATTGAGGGGTAAGGAACATAGATCAAATCTTTACCAACACGTACAAATTTTTTCATCCGTCAATTATAAAAAATAAACTTTAAAAGTTAGGGACTACGAAACCCTTACATTACAACATTTTATATCTGGATAGTGGCGCCGCTATCAGAATTCAAAGGAATTAATCATTTATGAATAGAGATGAACTTCATTTACTTTTTACAATGTTTACGAGGGTAAAGAATTATAATTTTCGTGAAAAATTAAATTATTATTATTTCATATCGTACATAGGAAACAAAAAAAAATCAGGAAACCTCAAAATAATACAAAAAAATCTGTTGTGGCCAGCACATGACCTCTCGCCATTTTTGAATCAAAAATTTACAGGTTGACACAAAAAAGTATGAAAAAAAATTATATTTTTGTAAATCTGGCAACAATGGCAGAAGTTTCGAAAATTTTAATGAGATGAAAATAAACTATAGGGTATACAAAATATATGTGTAAAACTTTATTGCCGTTTTGTATAATAATGGCGTCATCACCCATAGCAACTGCCACTTCCGGTTGTGCGATTGGCACCAAAATCTAATCAGATCTAATCTAGGGTATCAGAATCCTGTATGCAAAATTTCAAATTTTTTTATTCAGTAGTTTTTGAGTTATTGTTACTACAACATCCATCCAAACACACACACTAACACACACACACACTAACACACACACACACAGACAGACATCATCGCGAAAATATTAAAATCGTATTCTAGGGACCCCAAAACGTGTTTATCAATTGAAAACTCACTACCCAATTTTTAGCATGATTCCTATACCTCTCTTATCTGAAGGGCGAGAGGTAAAAAAAGTAATACATGACCAAACATTTACGTTTGAATTTAGCTAGAAACCGGATAAAACAATTTTTATATTTGTTTTGGTCAATTTTTTGCTGCACACACAATTCTACTTTTACTTGTCATAAATAAATGAAAAAAAAAATTATTGCAATGTGGTCACAATGAAGAATATAATTATGAAAAGAACGTATATTCAGCACAGAGGCGACACTGCAATTTAATAAAACTTGCCAATGCCCCTATTATGAGGTGCCAATACAAAATATTATCTTGCCTGAAATAGTTTTTGGACGGGCGCTCCATTAATATTAAAGCTAGGAAGCTGCTGTTTTCACCTATCGATTCTGTATTTAATTGTTGAGAGCGCGTTTATGGTATTTTTTTAGAATTATTTTTAGTAAAAGTGATACGACTATCCACTTTTTCTCTAGATAAATTTGAAAAAAGTAGAACAGATGCGCTCTTCTGATAAATATTTTCGTTCGGTAATTCTCTAAATGACAACAAAGCAAGTCACGTGGCCTCTTCCACTTTCCGTGTGTCGAAAAATAATACAGTTTTATACTAAATTCTAGCTGAATACCTGTACGACCATGCTTTAATTGATTTTTTCAAATTTTTCCAGTTTTTCCTGTTCTTTTCTATTTTTTTTATTTTACATTATTTTTTTTCAAAGTTTTAATCTTGACTGTTTTTTCCAATTTGTCTCCATTTTCCCCTATTTTTCCTATTTTACCCTGTTTTACTCTATCGTTTCCATATTTTTCATCATTTTGACACATTTTTTACCATTTGTTCCTATTTTTTGCTAATTTTTCCCCATTTGTCTCTATTTCGCCCTACTCTTTCCTATTTTTCTCCATTTTGCCTATTTTTCCATATTTTAACCTTTTCCCAATTTTTCCTTATTTCTCTCCAGGTTTATCCGTTTTTACATATCTTTCTGATTTTTTTATATTTTTTCCTTTTTTCCTTTTTTCCTTTTTTCCCATTTTTTCAATTGTGTCCAATTCTCATTTTTTTCTATTTTTTCCCATTTTTTCTATTTTTATATTTCTCCTCTTTTTTTTCTTATTTTCTTCACATTTTTTTCGTATTTTATCCCATTTTGCTCTATTTTTTCACCATTTTTCTCTGTTTTCCCCGTTTTGTATTATTTTGAGTATTTTTCACCAAATTAATTTACTTTTTACTATTTTTCCGTTTTGTCTTTATTTTTATTATTTTCCTCATTTTGCCTCATTTTCCTATTTCTATTTTTTCATATTTTCCCTATTTTGCCCTATTTTTTCCTACATTTGTCTATTTTCCCTATTTTGCCGTATTTCTTCATATTTGTCGCAACTTTTTTTTTTCATGTTTTTCCCTTTTTTTTCTCTAATTTGCCTGTTTTTCCGTATTTTGCCATAATTTTCCTACTTTTCACTAATTTTCCATATTTTATCCTACTTTTGAATAAAAGGCAGAAAGATAAAAAGTGACAAATGAGTTTAATTTAAAAATCTCATCATACCTAAAGTAAAAGAAAAGTTAACTTAAAAAATTTGCAAAATAGCTTTTCTCATGAGCAATCCATTTTTGTACATAAATATTATGGTAGTAGAAAAAATATTGTATGCAACTAGTGTATAAAGTGCTTTTTTCGCTCATGTGATTGTCAAACAAAATTCACATTCGTGAAAAAAGTATCACTATTACGCACTTGTTGCATAAATAACTATTTTATACTCTTATATAATGATACGCTAATTAAAACATTAAATTCTGTTTCATGAATTTTATTATGATAGTGATTTTCACAATGCTAAATTAACTCCTATATAAAATTTGTCCTTTTGACAGCGAGAAAACCGCCTGTTCCTTATAATCAGACTACATGTAGTAGTATTTTTAGGTAAGTTGACAGTTATTTTGACAACTGTCAAAATATTTTGAATTGTTTAAAAGTTAATAACAAAAAAGATTAATTAATTAATATGTTGTAAAAAAAGTTCCTTTTCATTTAAGATAATTAATATATAATGGGAGTAGAAAAAATAGAATAGCGTATGGCCATTATTACAGTCGCATATTATATACGAAACTCGCCAACGGTTCGCTTACTATCCTACAACATGCTCTTATTTTTTGTTATTTTACAGTTCCACCAACGGTACCGCCATACCGAATTTAGACTCCCCCTCGTAAGTGTTCGACATAGATCAACACCTGGACAAAAGTAATAAACTTCGGTCTAGGAACGGATTGACGACCAAGTAATAATGTATTCGTAGTATTAAGACCACGCCTATCAGTAGCGAATAATATACCTCCGCTTCACCCGACGCCCCGCAGGTCTTTCTGTTTGTCATGTATCACTTCCTCTTAAAGCAAAATTTTTGATTGTCATAACTAGAGTCACCCCTATGCAAAGATATGGAGGGTTACAAAGCGTTTTATCATTTGCATAGGAAAAACTCATTTGGCGGTACCTGACAATGTGTGCTATACTTATCAAAGCTAACTTAACTAAATTCGATTGTTTTATTTTTTCAATTGTCTCGCGGATAATATGTTTGAGCACATGCGCAGACGACGGATTTTCCATTTAGTTATCGCCTCCTGTGTTATACCGGCTGCTTTGGGATTGTGAAGTAATTAGATGTTGAGAGCTCTCAGAAAGAATTGTTCCAGTATACCAAGAAAAATTGGCCTGGCCAAGTAAACTAGTAAACTAGTTTAATTAAGAAATCCTCGCTAACCCCAATCAAATTTGTAGAATTATTCCAAATATATTTTGTTTTCTGAAGCTATCTTTCTAAAATATATCTACCGTAAGCTAGCAGTTTAATTCGAGCAATTAATTATAATTATTAATTATAATAAGTATAACAGATATCTGATATAAGCAAAGTAAATTAACTAAAATTAATAGGTTATTAGTTAATACTAACGGCAATTTTGCACTTCGTACAAGATCGGCTGTAATCGTCACAATTCATAATTCGCGATAATTGGTTATGTGTATAGTGACTGGTAACTAGATTTTTTATTAGTTTTGTGTTACTAGACCGCTTTAGATGTAAGTTTTACAAATTAATCATATTACAATATTCTCTAACTAATTTTGTGTTGGATAAATAGAATTTTTATTTTAAATACGTAAATTTAAATAGAATCCATCCTTATTTTGCGTTTTGTGTTTTGTTCAGACAAATTGGATCATATTTAAATTACCTATATTCTATCCAAGAATAAAATAATTAGAGAATATCATATGATTAATTTGTAAAACTTACGTCTAAATCGGTTCCGGAAATTCCCAATGCCCCATTCTATGAGAAGTACTTCAATTTCCATTTTTTAGCCACGCTTTTGTAACATAAAACTAATAAAATTTATCACCAGTCACTATACAACTTGATTAATTACTAATAATAATTTGTTTAATTGCGTTAAGTAAAATATTTAATACTCCCAATAATTTGGATTTCTAAGGTGATTAATTTTTGGTTACTGTTTTCTATTTGTTATTAAAGTGTTTAATTACCTAACCCTAATGATTACAATTAAAGTACTTTTTATTGTCATAACTAAACATTTGTTGAATTAAAGTTTTTATCCACTATAATTAAATTCTTAATAGTACTGGTTTTCATATAAAAGGCTACAAACAAAATACCAGCAGTAATTATATATATATTAAAATAATCTTATTGAAATGATTATAAGTAAATTATCAGCTGTCAAAAATATAAAACCATACGATAAGAATATAATATATAACACCATTAGTTTATTACCTATTTGATAATCTCATTAACATCATTTCCATTATGACATATTAATAACGAGACGCAACCGACCAACGGAGAATTTCACTATTCAAAATGTAGAATTAATGAATTCCAAACAAGAACCGACGTCCATTTCACACGAAACGGACATTCATCATCAGTATCGTTATATGGATATCGTAGTTTCTTTTTTGTTTCGTAATTATGAAAGGGTAGGAAGGGTCACGAAACCGTAATTACACCCCATTGCCATTTCCTAGAAACCGCCCCTATCGGGTTATTACATCTTTATAACTAATGGATGTTTGTCAAGATATATACAGCGTTTTGAGTTTGTTTTTTTATTTTATTTAATATTTAATTTTAGGAGTCACCGTGATATTTTAATCAGTTCAATATTCATGAATTTAGGTCTGCCAGCTTTGAATTTACCCTGATCTATAGCTCGAAGTATACTGGTACATATTCAAATCTAAATTTTAATATTATTGAATTATGTCAACAACGCATACCAAACGTCATTAAAAAAAAATAAATGATTTTTTAATGAAATTAAAGTCATGGATAACTAAAACGAATATTTCTAAATAATTCTAAAATACAAATATAAATGTGTAGGTACAAGAAATAATCAGTAACTGCATATTGTTTGACAGAAATAACCCCCCACCAAGTTGTATACAGTAATCGAAAACTACGAAGAGATTGCGCAAATCCTGAAATTTGTCCTACTCCATCCATAATGTGCGGATTCCCCTCATCCTAGCTACGATGACAAGGTTGCACAGATCCTGAATTTCGTCATTCTCCTCCCAATAATGCGCGGCTTTATCTCTTCCTACTGCGCTTACTACATCATACTATTAAAAGGAACGTGTCGTGTCATAAAAATATCTCAGGCTAAAAGAACGGAAGTCATATTGCTTCAATCTATATCTCCATTCCATCACAGAAATTTCCTCATGGAACTTTTCTCCGTGCTCTTCATTGCAGCTCCACAATTAGGTAGGAAAAATTCAAGGGCGTAGATAACTTTTTTTCCTGGGGGGGGGGGGGTACTTTTTTCCGGTGGGAGATAATCAAACTTGTAGACAAATATGTTTGTCCGTTTCTACATTTCATATATTAATTTTTTTCGGGCTATTTTTTGGTATCCTGGAGTGGTAATTACCCCTTTACCCCCCCCCATATCTACGACCTTGCTTGTAAACAAACCAGATCGAATTGGTTGGGGATGATTCTCCAAAATGATTTCTTTTCTCTTTTTGTCCAAAATGTAGTTGTTTTCCAATTTCCTGTATGGAAAAATGCACTCTTGCTTTGAATTTCACATTCTTGTGTAGGAAAATACATTGTTGCTTTGTTTCTTTAATTTCCTGTGTGGAAAATTGCATTCTTGTATTGTGGCTTTGTTTTTCAATTTTCTTTGTGGAAAAATTCACTTATACTTTCAATTTCAATTTTTTTCGTGAAAAAATGGTTTTTGTTTTGTTTTCAGTTTCCTGTGGGAAAAGATGCATTGTTGCTTAGTTTTACAAATTTCTGTGAGAAAAAATGCATTGTTGCTTCCGTTTTTTTTCAAATTTGTGTGTGAAAAATGCATTTTTGCTGTTTTTTCCAATTTTTTGTAGGGAAAAATGCTCTTCTTTTTTACCTCTCGCCCTTCAGGTAAGAGAGGTATAGGAATCATGCTAAAAATTGGGTAGTGAGTTTTCAATGAATAAACACGTTTTAGGGTCCCTAGAATACGATTTTAATATTTTCGCGATGATGTCTGTGTGTGTGTTAGTGTGTGTGTGTGTGTTAGTGTGTGTGTGTGTGTTTGGATGGATGTTGTAGTAACGATAACTCAAAAACTACTCAATAAAAAAATTTGAAATTTTGCATACAGGATTCTGATACCCTAGATTAGATCTGATTAGATTTTGGTGCCAATCGCACAACCGGAAGTGGCAGTTGCTATGGGTGATGACGCCATTATTATACAAAACGGCAATAAAGTTTTACACATATATTTTGTGTACCCTATAGTTTATTTTCATCTCATTAAAATTTTCGAAACTTTTGCCATTGTTGCCAGATTTACAAAAAAATAATTTTTTTTCATACTTTTTTGTGTCAACCTGTAAATTTTTGATTCAAAAATGGCGAGAGGTCATGTGCTGGCCACATCAGATTTTTTCAATTTATATTTGAAAAGTGCATTTTTGCTGTTTTTTGTGAAATGGACTATAGCAACTCAACAATTTACCGAAAAATTAGTAATTCTCAATTTTAATCTCTGAAATTTAACTGTGAAAAATGTATTCTTGCTTCTTTTATCAAATTTAGCTATGGAAAAATGTATTCTTGCTTCTTTTTACCTCTCGCACTTCAGATAAGAGAGGTATAGGAATCATGCTAAAAATTGGGTAGTGAGTTTTCAATGGATAAACACGTTTTGGGGTTCCTAGAATACGATTTTGATATTTTCCCGATGATGTCTGTGTGTGTGTGTGTTAGTGTGTGTGTGTGTGTGTGTGTGTGTTTGGATGGATGTTGTAGTAACGATAACTCAAAAACTACTGAATTAAAAAATTTGAAATTTTGCATACAGGATGCTGATACCCTAGATTAGATCTGATTAGATTTTGGTGCCAATCGGACAATCGGAAATGGCAGTTACTATGAGTGATGGCGTCATTACTATACAAAACGGCAATAAAGTTTTACACATTTATTTTGTATACACTATAGTTTATTTTCTTATCATTAAAATTTTCAAAACTTTTGCCATTATTGCCAGATTTACAAAAAAGTAATTTTTTTTCATACTTTTTTGTGCTAACCTGTAAATTTTTGATTCAAAAATGGCGAGAGGTCATGTGCTGGCCACATCAGATTTTTTTCTAATGAACATTGGAAAAATGCATTTCTGTTTCTTTTTTTCAAATTCGAGTGTGGAAAAATGCATTCTTGCTCTTTTTTTTAAAATTTAACTATTGAAAATGAATTCCTGCTTCTTTTTTTCAAATTCTAGTGTGAAAAATGCATTCTTGCTCATTTTTTTCAAAATTAACTGTAGAAAAATGTATTCTTGCTTCTTTTATGGATATTGAACTGTGTAAAAATGTATTCATGCTTTTTTGAGTTTTCTCCTAACTTTCGTGAAAAAATTTAGTTATTTTTGTAAAAACTTGCATTTTATTTATGTTTTTCCATACTTTCGTTTTCATTGGAAGAATTTACTATCTCATTTTTCTTTGAGTTTCTGCGGAAAAATACTTTTCTTTGATTTTCTGGACTTATCCGTGGATTTTCCTTCACTTTTTTCCGGATCTATTCCAATAGTGATTCTATAATTGTATCTAAATTTTCATTTGCGAGAATGATTATCTGACTGATTATTTTCTTTTAACCCTCTTGTGAAACCCTCTTGTGAAACAGGCTGTATACAAGGGCGTAGATAAATTTTTTTCCTGGGGCCGGTGGTAATTTTTAATGGAGGTGGGGGGTGAGGTAATCAAACTTTTAAACAAATATATCTTTGTCCGTTTCTACATTCCATATATTTTATTCCTTCTTTTCGTGCTTTTTAGTATAATGGGTGGGGTGGGGGGATTACCCCTTTTACCCTCACTCTACGCCCTTGGAAAAATTCAGATGAGAGTGGAGAAAATGACACATGTTGAATTCGAGTTGATGGTATTTTACTGTCACCAACTGAGTGTATATCATCTCTTTTATTCCCTAAAAATCCATGCATAACTACTATAAGGGTTTCCTTTTCGTTCCCTTTCCAAAACTAGGTCCAACGCAGGATCCTTTACGAGCTGACGTATTTGTGGCCTTCCTGGACTTATAAATAATTAAGATTCATGACAGAATTCTTCATTAAACCCAATCTAATGGAAGAACATCTTTTTGATCCACGAGAGGTTCCGCAACATTTCTCTCACTAGAGTTAAAATTTCTTGCAGGCCAATCTGATTGAATATAATGTGATTTCCTATCCCTATACTGTCCCATAAAAAGCAACAGTATGTTTTATACTCTAATTGCAATTCTAAGAGTACAGCAATAACTTTCCACTTTCCAGGAATAGCAGTACAAGCTTGGAGGAGTCTATAAATAGCCTCCATTCAGTTTTATCATGTTCCGAATAAGATGTATGTCGGTTTTCCTTTTTTGTACTGCAGTTTTATGACCCTGTATATTATTGATGTTAATCAAGTAGTAACAAATTTAACATTGTCATTAAAGGATTTCTTTGTCAAAAAATACTATTTTTCTTAGTTATTTATATTGGAGATTTTCCACAGATCATGCTTCAAATTCAAAATTTTCATCAAAACATTAATGTCACAGCGAAAAAACAAGATTATTTTTATTCTCAAAAAAAGGAATCAGATCTCGTTGACGTTTTCTGTACGTGGAGACCCTGACATTATGTTGAAGCAGATTCCATTGCTGTAACTTTGATCCTAAAAGTTCCGCCTTGTCATGTTGCGTTCTTCTTCTTCCGCATTCCAACTTATACTTTTGGAGTGGACTTGGATCTTTTGAACTATCTGAATGTGGAATAGGTCGTATAGCAGATGGAAGATTTGGGTATTAAACTGTTCCTTTTTTTGATAGGAATTAGTGTATAAATTTTATCTTAACTTGCGCATTCTTCCAACACTATATTTCCCTGGATACACCTGAATTATACGCCTCAATAACAATTAAATTCTAGGAAATTTCTCATTCACCAAAGTATCTGATTGTATTGGTTACGTCTTTTCATGCCATTTACCAGTCTCTGTAACAGTATTCACGTTTATAACCTACTCATAGCTATATTACTGTTGTATTATGACAATTGACAGGTATGACAGTTGACAGGTGTGACAGTTGGCTGTTGTGACATTTTACATGTGTGCCAACATCCAAAAACAAAATTTCCCCAAACTGAATACTATAGAGAATATAAAATGACACTGTATCAAAACAAGAGTCAATCGGTATTTTTATGGTCATTTTTTCCATTGGGCAGTGATAACAAATTGTCAAAATCTGAGATTGAAGAACAATAATTTTTTTTATAAATATTTAAATTGTGTAGTTTATCTAAAAATGATACATAGTCACGCCATCTATCGTAGTATCACTGATGATTCCTATAAGGATTGAACAAGTATGGTAATCGTCGGAGTGTATAATTTCAAAAACTTACTCTGTTTTTGATAATAGCACTCATTTAGGGGGATAGTTCTTGCCAAAGATCCTTGTCGGCGGCACTGAAAAAATCCTTTAAAAATAATAATTTTTAATTTTTTAACTTGTTGATTAATATCTATATTACAACTAAAGAATCTATTAGAATAGCTACCTTATACCCTTATTTACACAATATTCACAATAAAATCCAGTGGCGGCGTATACGCCTGCCATATTGTTTGTAAAATAATCCAGACCGGGCGGAATGCGTACGGGGGTAGCTAAGTCTGAGGGGAGGAAGGCTTGTTGAAATCGCGGAGGCCTGGCCTCTGACGGAGTGGGTCGGGCCGCCGTGGCGGTCGCCATTGGTCAGTCCAAGGACAAAAACGAGTTATTGATTACACGTTAATGCAACCGGCAGTGAATTTGCTGTATTGGCCGGTGAACAAAGCAGGTCGAGGCATGGATAATTGCTGGTTATGTTTTTTATTCTTCTTTCTTGTTAGTTGGGAGTTAAGAGGAGGAGGATTCTGAGAAATTGAAAGTATAGAGGAATTAGAAGTATGGTGGTTTGATTGATGTGCAAATTGTACATTTTATTGATTTTTTTTTTTTGGTAGTTTTTTAGATTAGAGAAAATAAATTTATTTTTATTCAATTTTTTATTATCTTTAATGTGTTAAATTTTCTGTTAATTTTAGTTTTTTTAATAAAACAATTTTCTCTTTGTTTCAGGTTTGGAAGCACAAGTGCAAGACTCCTCAAAGGATCTCTACTGGTTCTGAACCATAAAACGCTCTGTATAGTTTATGTTAATAATTTTTTTTTGAAAAGTGAGATCGTGATCTTAAGTGTAATATAAAAGTACAAACTGTATTATTTTAATATTAAGCTCTTGAAGAAGAAAGACTTGAAAAAAAATATATTTCTTTTCGCTTAACTTTTTTTTTAAAGTGTGTTATTTTTAAGTGATTTTCAAAAAATATGTATAAAATTATAAATCATTCAATAATGAATTTGTTGAAGCGGAAAGAAATATGATAAGATTTATTTTAAAAATAAATATTTCTCTTTTTCAGCTGTGCTGTACCTAAATATGTAAATATATGGCCCAATGTTACGTATAATAAAAAATGCCAAATATGTATTAAGAGTTTTCATCTTTACCAAATTTCCTAAATCGATTCATATTATAAATGGGTAAATTATCAGAAATTAACAGGAGTACGCCTATGTACATTTCTTTTGGCAATTATATATTTAATAAAGAATAATGAAACTCAAAGTTATACCACAAATATTTAATATAAAGACATATAAATGTCAAGGCAACATGTTTCGGTCTACAAAAAGACCATCATCAGGCATATAAACAAAACAATGTTGTTAAAAAAAACATCATGCTTTTTTTTTCAGAATTGTTAAATATTTATGGTATGAATTTGAGTTTCATTATTGTTTATTGAATTTTGTGTCACATTTGGGTATGGATAATATATTTTTTTATTATATATTTAAATTAAAAAATGTAGAAAATAAAAATAGCCAAATATTAAATTATTTATATATTTCGTTTCATTAAAAAAATCACATAAATTATTTTTTAATTATTATTTATGGGTATAAAAATAGTTATTTTTTTGGGATTCACCCCTTCAAACATTATATCTTCTTCAATCTTATCGTTTATGACATTAATATTTCATTTTTGAAACAGTATATGCTGTGTCGACGGATAAATCACGCATCCTAATAAGAGAAATACTTAGACGTAGTCGGAAGGTTTTTATAAACTTCATTTATGCATCAAAATATAAAAAAAAGTTATCTACATTGCAAAATCATTTAGCAAAAAGCATTTATTTAATTAAAAAGCACAAGTAAATATTTATAATAAGCAATACGACAACTGCGCTTTGTTTACTCGGCAGTCGATGAGCGAAAATCCCCTCAAACAATTACATTTAGATAGCAGCGAACATGCAAGGATGCCGTGAAATTGAGTCCGACAACACGTCGAGTGCCGTAAACACATTTTGCATATAATTTTTTTTTTACGTTCATGTTAAAACCGAAAAAATATTTATTTATGTGGAATTAAGTGGACTAAATATGGCGTAGATTTTATTGTTTATAATAATAATAATAATAATAATAATAATAATACTCGCCCTACATTTCACCCCCTTACGATGAACCCCAGAAGCCAATGGCTTGTGCGGGGAAGGCTATTATTATTATTTGCCGTGGCGCTCCGGGGCGACTTACTGAGGATTGATGGTGCCATTTATGTTTGTCATGATCACAATACGCTGTAGTCGAATGACAGATGAGTGAAATAAATTTTTTATTGCACTAGTATAATAAAGTAGAAGTTTTTTCACTAAATATAGTTCTATAAAGTTTTTTTTTGCATGAACGTAGAAAAATAGTGTGGGACAAAAAACATTGAGATAAAAAAAGAGGAGAGAGGGGAATGGCACAAAAAATAAGAGTGAGAAGAAAAGACAAGTGAGAAAAAAGGAGGGAAATAAATGGTACAAAAAACAAGTGAGTGAAAAAAGTGAGTGAAAAAAGTGAGGCAAAAATACAAGTGGTCAAAAAGTGGAGCAAAAACAAGACGGGGGAAACAAATAATTACCAAAAAGAAAGGGGGGAAATGAGAAAAAAAAAGAATAAAACAAAAGAAAAGTGAGTCAAAAATAAATAAAAACAAAAGTGGGACAAAAATAAAACAGGAAAAAGTGGGACAAAAAACTAAAAAAGTTTTAAAAAAATTTAAGTTGAAGGTGGCCCTCCGAATACAAAACATCGTATTAAAATTTTATTAAAACTAGGTGATACCGCGAATAATTTAGAGAAAAAAAAATCCTGTTCCATTTTTCATGATTTCAAAAATAATCACAAAAAAAAAGTACAAAAAAATTGTTAAATCTTACAACAATGGCAAATACGAAAATAAACTATATAGTGTATAAAAAATATATATGTAAAATTGTGTTTAGTGATGACGTCATCGATAATAGCAACTTTTACTTCCGGTTTTCCGATTTACACAGAAATTTACGCAGATCGTCTTCTAGTGACCTTGAACATGATCGAATTGGGTCAGGATACCACAAAACGTTAAAATCTGGGTAAGTATAGCAAAACTGATCATGATAGGTTTTTTTTTGACTGTAGAAATTTTTGTAATTCAGCCTTTTTCTAATCCTCATTTTTGTTGGCCTCATGTGATAAATAAACTATTTGTCATCAATTCCTGATGATGTTAACTCAGTTAACGAAACGTACCTCAGTGTTTTTTAAAAAAATGTAATGGAGTTATTTTCCCTAGAGTTTGGATTTTTTTTAAAACGTCATAGTTTTTTGAAATTTTCGGATATTTTCAAAAAAATCTCTAGTTAAAATTTTTGCTTCCTTTTCATCCTACTTTTTTTTGTTTCTTGTTCCACTTTTTTTGGCCGCCATCTTTTTTAGTTTTTTTACCACACTTTTCCTTCCTTTTTTTGTTATTGTCCCATTTTTTTTCGATTTTATTTGTTTTTTTTTGCTCCACTTGTTTCTTTGTTTTTACTCATTTACACCATTTTTTCTCTTAGTAATTTTTTGTCCTCCCTTTTGCTTCCTTTTCATCCTACTTTTTTTTGATTCTTGTCCCACTTTTTTTTGGCTCATTTAACCCTCGCCCTCTTATTTTTTGCTCCAATTTTTTACTACACTTATGTTTTTTGATCCACTTTTTTGCCTTATTTTTTCTCATTATTGTTTTTTTGTCAAATTTATTTCCCCCTTTTTTTGTCACACTTGCTTTTTGTCACATTTCTTTTTGACCATTTTTATTTTTTGCTTTTTTTTGACCTACTTTTTTTTGTTTTAGGTCAACTTCACCCGCCCTCTTTTTTAGTTTTTTACCACACTTTTCCTCCCTTTTTTTTTGTCCCACTCTTTTTTGCCATTTTTTTTGCTCATTTTCTCTTGGTAATTATTTGTTTCCTTCTCTTGTTTTCTGCTCCACTTCTTTACCACTTGTGTTTATTGCCCTACTTTTTTTCTTCTTTTTCTCAGAGTTGTTTTTTGTCCCATTTATTTTCCCCCTTTTTCCATACACTTGTTTTTGGGCTTATTTATTTATTTATCTTCTTTTCTTCCCAGTCTTGTTTTTGCTCCATTTTCCTTCCTCTTCTATTTTGTCTCCCTGTTTTGTTGATTGCCACATTTATCCCGCCATTTTTTTTAGTTTTTTGCTCTACTTTTCCTCCTTTTTTATTTTTGTTCCTTTATTTTCGTTTTTTGTTTCACACATTTTCTCACACTTGTTTTTTGCCCCATTTATTTCCCCCTTTTTTCATACATTTGTTTTTTGGTCAATTTATTTATCTCCTTTTGTTCCCACTCCTGTTTTTTGCTCGATTTTCCTTCCTTTTCTTTTTTGCTCTACTTTGACTCATTTTTTTATTTTTGTCCCATTTTTTTGTTATTTGTCTCACACGTTTTCATTTTTTTTGCTTATTTCTCCCTTTTTTCTCTTAATCATTATTTGTTTCCCTCTCTTGTTTTTTGCTCCACTTTTTTACTACTTGCGTTTATTGTCCCACATTTCCCCCCTTTTTTTTCTCACACTTGTTTTTTTCCCACTTAATTCTTTTTTCGAACTCTTGTTATTACTCAATTTTCCATCCCCTTTTTTGTCTCGATTTTTTTGTTCTTTATCCCATTTATTTTTGTTTTTGCCTCACTTTTTTTGGCCCACTTTTTCCCGTTTTTCATTATTTTACTTCATTTTTACTTTCCCGATCAACCATGCAACGTAGAGGGAAAGTATTGTGAAATATCAATTTCGAGGTCCCCTGAGACGATTAAGACCATTTCCAGATGAAAAACTGTCTGTCTGTGTGTATATGCCTGTCTGTCTGTCGATGTGTGTATTTTTCGACGATAGAGGCAACACGTTTCATCCGATTAAGCTGAAATTTTATATGTGGATTTCGATTGTCCATTAAAAGAACCTAGCAGTTTTTGTATGACATCTGACAAACTTAAATGTCACTGTCAAAAAATGACAAAAGCAATATGTCATGAAATTTGACTTGTAATATATCATTTGAAAGTCCTTTAAAAAGTCTATTCAGAACAGTCAAGAATATTTCTCCAACTGTCACTTGTCAAAAATATAAAAAAATTCAAAATTTGAATCTTTAGCATTAAATATCTTAAAAAGTAATTTATGGATTTGAACCAATTTCGGCAAAAAGCAAGGCGAGATGTAGGTATTGATTGAAATTGACTTTTCCTTCAATTGTGAGGTTAAAAACGGTAACTTTGCCATTTTTTAAAAATTGACCACAATCAAAATTATACAATTCGTCTCTTACTTAATACTCGTCGGGAAAGTTTCGGGGCGACACAACCGATTTTATTTCTTTTTTTGCCCCACTTTTTTCTTTGTTTTTGCTCACCCCATTTTTTTCTCTTAGTAATTTTTTGTCCTCTCTCTTTTTTCAGTTTCTTTTTATATACTTTTCCTTCATTTTTTTTTTGTTTTTGTCCCACTTTTTTTGATCTTGTGCATTTTTTTAAATTTAGAATTCAATAATGAACCTCAATAAAAATCTACTTAGTATCTTAC
The DNA here is from genome assembly GCA_963243735.1 of Neocrepidodera transversa. Taxonomy (NCBI): domain Eukaryota; kingdom Metazoa; phylum Arthropoda; class Insecta; order Coleoptera; family Chrysomelidae; genus Neocrepidodera; species Neocrepidodera transversa. The sequence goes on along the minus strand of OY725353.1, from coordinate 8,887,557 downwards.
AACTATTTTTGATACGACAAATTGTTCTGCACTTTTTTTGCTGATTTACTTATTTACTCCCTTTACCATAAAATTAATTATAGATTAAGCGCAGTAACTAAAAATTGGCGGACCTGTATGCGAATATTACTTGGGCAAAAAAAATGAGGGCTAAAAAAACCGATCCTTAGGACACCTCTGTGCCTGTTTTGATTGTAAAAATAAACAAAATAGATCTATTCCTAATTGTCTCAAAATAATTTATAAAACAATCATTAATTATACTAAAATTGTTAGGAAGAATTGCACCCTTCTTCATTTATTTTTTTTGTAAAAATTCCTTTTTAGTACGCCCTTGACCATGTAACTGATCGTGAATTGTAGAAATCCAAAAATAGCTCACCCCACAACTAACAAATATTTTTCGTGTCGTCTATAGACGTCTAGAAATAACAACTGTTACCGCATTTACAAGACAATTTTCATGACAATTGTTCGGTTTTGTTTTTCGAGGGTAAGACTTGTCTATTACCCCATTCAGTCGTAAATTTTCTTTAATTTTCTAAACTGGCAATAAATTCGGTTTTATTCGGGTTTAAAATTAGAATTTTGTTTGTTTTCTGGGTGTAAATTATTGTTTAGTATCAATAAATGTTTTTACTTTTTTAACTGTTTTAATTTCTTTAAAAAAAATAGTATTAATTATAAATCAGAGTCTAACTTAATCGAAAAAATAACTCAACGTGTATAAAACCTTTTAACTGACACACATACAAATCGTTTTCCATAGAACGGTATCAGTCGTACATTTTTTTTAAACCTTCACCTGTCAAATCGACCTGGGACAGGTCAATTAAGGATTACTTATTGTTCATCACTCTGTATAGTCTTATCGGTTCCAAAAAACAATGAGGTGATTAATTTACAACAAGAGGTAACTTGATGGAGACCATCTATTAACATTGTTTGTAATACACGGTTTTATCTTGAAAAATGAGATGTAAAGTAGGATTTTACAACTCTATTTTTAATTTACCACTATCTATTTACCTAATATTTTATACATAGTACTTACTCGGATAATTTTATCATTTTTTAAAAATAAGGACTGTTTTGCATTTTTCGTTGTCTAGTCCATTTTTTAAATACATAAAAACAGATTTGAAATAAACTGTAATCAACTTATCAAATCGACCACTCACGGATGATGAAACGAGGAGGAAACTTCAGCATAAGTCTTTGGACAATACCTACAGAATAGATCAATACCCATATAGATGTCGGAATTGGAAAACTACCTCAAGGAAGAGGTACAGAGTGAATCTGCAAGAATTCTAAAAAAAACCAAATAATATTTCAAGAGGGGAAAAGGCAGCCATAAGGAGTCTCAATGAGGATGAAACTATTATAATTCTTCCAGCAGACAAAAAACAACGCGGACTAAAAGAGCAAACTTAATGATCTGGTCAATCAAGACACTTACAGAAAATTTACAAAAGATCCAACAGAACAGATATAAAGAAAAACTACCAATCTGAAAAAACAATAGTCATTACTACAGAAGACAAAGAACAATATATGTAGTACGGAAGCTCAACCACCTAGACTATATGGACTACCAAAAAATGTACCTTTAAGACCAATATCAACCTGGACAAGCATCTGGGGGAAATTGTGGGCAAAATAATATCAAACGTCTAAGATTCTACGCCCTTCATCGAATACTTAAAGAGCATCACCTTAGGTCCCAACGACATCCTAGTCAGCTTCGACATCATCTCATTATTTACAAATTTGATACTCCAAGAAGTAGTCAGCTACATAGGGAAGATTTTTCCAGAGCACATTAACCTTTTCCAACACTCGCTTACAACAACATATTTTTAGAGGAACCAAACAATTGACGAAGTCCTACTCAGTCCAGTTGTGGCCAATTATTACATAGAAAAAGTTGAAGAGCAAATCATCCACACTGCTGAAAAATAAACAAACATTGGCTGAGGTGTGTAGATGACATACTTGTAGTCTAGAGACGTGGAAAAAAAGACCTGCACAACTTTTTAAACCATCTGAACAGTTTTCTTCCTACAATCCAGTTTACAATGGAAACAGAAGAAAGCGGACAAAATCCTTTCCTAGTTTTATTAGTCAATTGAAAGGATAATTCTAGAGACGCTCAAATGGTTGTTCACCGTTTCGGGACTTCGGCCCATCGAGCGAACACTTTTTAAGCTATGAAGCATTGGCGCTACTTGTGCGACCCTGGCCAAACTTCTCAAATACATGTACAACACTATTATACATCTGAAGTATTTTTTTTTAATTTATCCCTTGAGAACTTGATTTTTATGGATCGTTGTGGGGCGGGTACCGGAATAGCTTGTGCGATACTGGCCAAACTTTTCACATACATGTAGGGGAATATTATACATAATGTGAAGTGGAAAAAGTTAGTCAGATAAACAGACAGATAGCCAGACAGATAGACAGACAGACAGACAGGTAGACGGACATCCGGATGTCCGGACAGGATTTTTTTGCATTTTCGGACTCAAGGAAGTCGGAAACATCGAGAAAAGTGATAAAAAGTGGGGGTAAAAAATTTTTTTGCCATCACGAAACTAATATAGAGGCTTTTGGGCCTCAATAATTCGTTACAAATAGGAATAAAATATAATTAGTTATTAAAAATAAAAAAATTAATAAAATAATGGGGAACAACGAAAACTATTAAAAAAATAATTATAAACCGCCTAAAGAATAACTTAAAAATACCGTAAATCTATTAAAAATTGTGGTTTTAATTTAATTTAATTTTAAAATAAGAAAACAAAAATCTGAAAACTTTCAAAAGAAATCGAAAAAAATATAAAAGAAATGGAAAAAATCAAAAAAAAATCGGAATAAAATGAATAAATCAACAAAAATCTAAAAAATGAAAAGAAATCGAAAAAGATGTAAAGGAATCAAAATAAATCGAAAAAAATAACGAAAAACTCGACAAAAATCGAAAGAAATCAAAAAAAAACCAGCAAAAATCAAAAGTAATTTAAAGAGATGGAAAAGAGTCAAAAGAGATGGAAAGGAATCAAAGAATTCGAAAAAATCGACAAAAACCGAAAGAAATCGAAAAAAACGACAAAAATCGAAAAAGATCAACAGAAGTCGAAAGAGATCGAAAAAATTAATAAAAATAAAAAATATTAAAAAAAAATCGAACGAAATCGACAAAATCAAAAAAAATCAACAAAATTGAAGGAGATCGAAAGAAATCGAAAAAATCGAAAGGAATCGACAAAAATCAGAAAAATAAGAAAAAAAAACTGAAGGAATTTGAAAAAAATCAAAAAATAATAGAAAAATATTAAAAACAACAGAAAAACATCAGAAAAATGAGAAAAAAAAAGAAAAAACCAAAAAATCAAAAAAACATCGGAAGATAGGAAAAAAATAGAAAAGAAAAGAAAGAAATAGAAAAAATAGAACAATGAGAAAAAAAATCAAAAATATTAGAAAATATTGAAAAATTCAGAATAAAACATGAAAATATTCCTGTCGGTAGGATCGACAGGGGGAGATAGATTTCGGTTGTCTAAATTAAGGCTTCACACGAGAACGATACTTATCTCGTCTCGTCTCGTTTTGTCTTGTAAAACCGAGACGAGACCTTTTTGAAAATTATTTAGGCGACACCGACACCACATACGGCGAGACCCGAGAGTCTCGTTCATATTTCTTCAGAATTTCCGAAAAAAATAAACTAGCAAGCAGTATAAACATTTAATTTTTTTAATAATAAAAGACAGGTCTACATAGGTTACGATAAATTTACGAAATCTAAAATCTGGTAACCTATGAACTATTTTATTTTATATAAAATGACACTGTCAATGTATTTCGAATTTTTTAGGACTTCCAAACAGTTTGAGGGTAATAAAAGTTTATGACTCAGTTAAGTTTTAGGTAGCCAAAGGGTACCTAGAAACTACATTTGTTGTTGAAGGTTGAAAGTATGTGTGCAGAATCAAACATTTTAAATACAATTTTCAATTCCATTGAAAATAGGATTAACGAAATCAACATTAACATGCTCTCCAGTTCAAATTCGACAATTGTAATTTTTTTAAAATGGTGTCTGGACGTTCAGTTATCGCCCATATAAAAAATAATTTATAATAAAATTGATTTAGTATTCAAGCATTTATAAATTACAATAGAGACGAGACTGAGACTGAAACGAGATTTATTTTTTTCTCAGCTAACGAGACCGAGACGAGATTTTTGAAGTTCTCGCTTTATCTCGTCTATTGTGAAGCCCTACACTGAAGATGGCTGCCATAGTTGCAGTCGAAACGTTTGGAAGTAATAATCAAACATTTTCATTGATTCCGGCCTACATTCTTATATTAAATAATTGGACTTTTTACTTACGTATACTCATTTGTATATGAAACTTACCTGAAACAAAAAAATAAATTAATTTACAAAAATTTTAAAATTTGTTGAAACCAACAAATAAAAAAACAGCTGCCAAACAATAAAAACTACTTATTTAATAATAAAATTTACATTTTGAATCTACGTCCTTAAAAAATGTTCGAAGAATAAAAAAGTAGGTTACTGACTTCCATATATCTGTCTATCTATATGTATGCAACATTTAATAATTTAAGCCATTAATTTTTATTAACAGTCAGATATACATACTAAAAATTCGTCCTGGCAATGCTAGCATGCGCATTCTCAACTGATTACATATAATTAGTAAAACCTCATATAGAGTCATATACAGCGTGTTTCAAAAGTCTGAAAACGATCTAGCGTGTTGCAAAAGTCTAGAAACGGTCCTGGAAATGCCAGTAAATATATGTTGTGGTTGGCATACAAGACGGAACTTGAAGATGAAGATGGTCCTTCAGTTTTCTACCATTACTGCACATATTCATGCGGTTACTATAACTTTATGTAATTGCGCACATGTTCCAACAATTTTATGATTCTTGGCCTATAATAGAAGAGAATTAATCTCTAATCGTCATTTTTTTTTCATTTTCTACCTAAAATAATTAAGGTTATCGTTTTGTTTCAAAGACATCAGTCATTTATTCGGTTACTCTTTTTTTGAACTTCTTTGTTCGTTGTTGTTGCCTTATATAAATTTTGGCTAGATCGGGCTCTTATTTATAGGTCTGAAGATAGTTCTTCTTATTTTTAGGTCTGAAGATGACTCTTAAATCGAAACTAATGGCCCATTAAACTGTGGTAGATGACTTGGAGTCAGTGTTGCCAGATAGGAAAATTTTTCAGTACCACAAAATAGATAAAAATGTACTAAATTTTGCCTTAATGTACCACTTTTTAATATTCTGTTGTGATTTCACAGGGGGGGGGGGCTGGTAAATACTGCGCGAAGGCTTCACTCTTGACTGAAAGACGCAGAGTTACTTATTTTTAGTTAACAAGAATTGTGTTTTATTTAATTTTCTTTGAATATGGATTATGTTACCCTCGACTGCGATCATCAGCCCATGGCTGACTCATCAGTCGTAAAACAACCACGAACCCCTGGAGCATACCACTAAGTCGCAACATCCCCATAAGAAGACAATTCCATTCCATATGATACATGAAAAAATACATTAGTCCAATATATATTTGCTATGGGCCGATGAAGCTGCCCGAGGCCTAGAAGAATGGTTGCTTGCTGAATGTGCACCGAATAAAAGCAAAAGTCAAATAATTTAAGAGAGAACTTTCAGTTCATTAAGTTTCAAGATCAACCACTAGAGGCACTTATTAAAACATGTATTCTTCCTATTCTAAAACTCAGAAGAATTGAGAAAAAACTTTTCGTAAGCTAAAACTGTTTGAGGATTTTTCAAGGGTTTTTGGAGAAAATCTCATGGATTTTTCAAGTTTTAATGATTTTTAGGAATTTTCAAGAATTTTTCATGTACTTACCAACATTTTTTAAGGTTTCATGAAGAATTTTTAATTACTTTTCAAGGATTTTTGGATGAATTTTTATGGACGTTTACTAAGTTTCAAGGCTTTTTAGAATTTTTCAAGATTTGTTTGAGGATTTTTCAAGGATTTTTGGAGAGGTTTTCATGGATTTTTCAAGTTTTAAGCATTTTTTGGAATTTTCAAGAATTTTTCAAGAATTTTTCAAGAATTTTTCAATAATTTTTCTAGAATTATTCAAGAATTTTTTAAGGGATTTTCAAGGATTTTTGAAGAGGTTTTCATGGATTTTTCAAGTTTTAAGCATTTTTTGGAATTTCAAGAATTTTTGTCAAGTACTTTACCAACATTTTTTAAGGATTCATGAAGAATTTTTAATTACTTTTCAAGGATTTTTAGATGAATTTTCATGGACATTTACTAAGTTTCAAGGCTTTTTAGAATTTTTCACGAATTTTCAAGAATTTTTCAAGAATTTTACACGAATTTTTCAAGGATTTTTCAAGAATTTTTCAAGATTTGTTTGAGGATTTTTCAAGGATTTTTGGAGAGGTTTTCATGGATTTTTCAAGTTTTAAGCATGTTTCGAAATTTTCAAGAATTTGTCAAGTACTTTACCAACATTTTTTAAGGATTCGTGAAGAATTTTTAATTACTTTTCAAGGATTTTTGGATGAATTTTCATGGACATTTACCAAGTTTCAAGGCTTTTTAGAATTTTTCACGAATTTTCAAGAATTTTTCAAGAATTTTACACGAATTTTTCAAAGATTTTTCAAGATTTGTTTGAGGATTTTTCAAGGATTTTTGGAGAGGTTTTCAGGGATTTTTCAAGTTTTAAGCATTTTTTGGAATTTTCAAGAATTTTGCAATAATTTTTCAAGAATTTTTCAAGAATTTTTCTAGAATTTTTCAAGAATTGTTTGAGGATTTTTCAAGAATTTTTGGAGATGTTTTCATGGATTTTTCAAGTTTTAAGGATTTTTAAGAATTTTCAAAAATTTGTCAAGTACTTTACCAACATTTTTTAAGGATTGATGAAGAATTTTTAATTACTTTTCAAGGATTTTTGGATGAATTTTCATGGACATTTACCAAGTTTCAAGGCTTTTTAGAATTTTTCACGAATTTTCAAGAATTTTTCAAGAATTTTACACGAATTTTTCAAGGATTTTTCAAGATTTGTTTGAACATTTTTCAAGGATTTTTGGAGAGGTTTTCAGGGATTTTTCAAGTTTTAAGCATTTTTTGGAATTTTCAAGAATTTTGCAAGAATTTTTCAAGAATTTTTCAAGAATTTTTCTAGAATTTTTCAAGAATTGTTTGAGGATTTTTCAAGAATTTTTGGAGATGTTTTCCTGGATTTTTCAAGTTTTAAGGATTTTTAAGAATTTTCAAGAATTTGTCAAGTACTTTAAAAACATTTTTTAAGGATTCATGAAGAATTTTTAATTACTTTTCAAGGATTTTTGGATGAATTTTCATGGACATTTACTAAGTTTCAAGGCTTTTTAGAATTTTTCACGAATTTTCAAGAATTTTACACGAATTTTTCAAGGATTTTTCAAGATTTGTTTGAGGATTTTTCAAGGATTTTTGGAGAGGTTTTCATGGATTTTAAGTTTTAAGCGTTTTTCGGAATTTTCAAGAATTTGTCACGTACTTTACCAACATTTTTAAGGTTTCATGATGAATTTTTAAGGACTTTTCAATGATTTTTGGATGAATTTTCATGGATTTTTCAACTAAGTTTTAAGGATTTTTGGGAATTTTCAAGAATTTTTCAAGTACTTTACGAACATTTTTTAAAAGTTTTGTAAGGTTTTATGAAGAATTCTTAAGGACTTTTCAAGGATTTTTGAATGAATTATTAAGATCGTTTCAACGAATTTTCAAGGATTTTTGAAAATTATCAAGAATTTTTTCATGGACTTTTGAAGGATTTTAAATATTTTTTAAGAATTTTTTCAATGATTTTTTTTTTAAAAAATTTAAAGGACTTTTCAACGATATTTCAAGGATTTAGAGAAACTTTCAAGGACGGATTTGAAATGATTTTTAAGAATTTTTACAGATAAGTTTCAAGGATTTTAGGAATCTTCTTGAAAGGAGGGTATCGTTTTTTGGGTTTTTTGCGACCCCGTACGAAATTTTTCTCACTAAAAGATATTTAAAAAAAAATGAATTTCCCAATTTTTTTTTCTTTAAAACGTCCCGGAACATACTTTTTTTAATTTTGAAATCTATTTTTTGACAAAATCACAAGGACTGACAAGGAGGATTTGGCAACATGGCGACCGGCTGTCATTTAGCATAATAGTATATCGGAGTGCTCGAAATAGACCAGTTATCCACGAATTCTATTTTTTTTATTGTTCCACTTTAAATCCATAAATACTGGTATTATTACTACAAAAAATGGAAATAAAGAACTAATAATGTAAAATGGTTGAATTCGTGATGTCATCAGTTGTCATCGAATGATAAATACAAAAATTAATTTGCAATCTGTCACATAAGATGTATTGTTGTCACCACAGTTGTTATTGGTTGTATATTGCTTAAAAATAAGTTCTAACATTGGATCGCGGATAATACAGCAAAAATCGGAAGAAGCAAGTTCATCACATGGATGGAAGAGCAAAAGGTATTAATTTGAATAGCATTTCTTCTAATTTAAAATACCGAAGTTTTAATATTTCAAACAATACTAACTATACTTTTCACGTTAAATTAAAAAATTAAGATTGTTAAATATTTGAATAAAGCTTTTAAAAAATGTGTTTGTAATATTTTATTTGACGTTACAAGGTACTCCTGTCAGAACAATAATAAAAAGGTTATTTCTGCCACAGTATAAGACTACTATAGTAGCTGAATTTTATTTGCAGTCGGATCAGTTCACTTCTGATCTAGATTACTTCAGATACAGTTTTCTTTGTAAAATAATCGGAATTTATCCGATCTGGATCACTTCCCATTTACCGATGCTGCTCCACCCGCAAAAATTGTTCAAAAGTGAACTATAGAAATGTTAAGTACAAGGGGTAATTAAATTGACATATATTATCATCTATAGACCAATCCAAGATGCTGTCAGATGAAATTCAAGATGGCCGCTGGTAGGCACACAAACCCATGTCTTTCACGTAGTTAACATGAAAAGAGCAGTTTATTTTAACATATGAAACGATTGGAGCTTAAAACGGACATTTTAATTTAGAATAGTTGTGTGACTAACTACTCGGGATGCATTATTGATATTTAATGAAGTGAAAATGTACAGAAAAAATATTGTTTGTTAGAAAGAACTAAACATGCACACTACTTGTTCTGTAGTCAATTGTGGAAGTCGAAGAGGTCGTGAAACTGTTAGTGAACTACATTTTCCACATAAACCAGAACGGAATGATCTCTCAAAAACCATGAAAAATATTTATATGCTGACAAACTCTTGTAGACCTTGACTTGTTCTTTGGTGTAAAAACTATGTGTGAGGACCAAATATTAGATTATGTGGAAAGCAGTAAAGCAGTCACTGATGATGGAAAGTCATCTTCTCGAGTTTTACATCAATTCAAGGAGTATTGTATATGTATTTTTTTATACTCTCATTATGTATGTTATAAGCTGTTATCTTTTTTTCTTATTTGCTTATTATTTGAAACAGCAATTATTTTTATTTCAAACACTTTCTAAAAGCACAAAATACATCAAATAAACATAAAACACATACAAAATGATGTTTGGTCACGTGTTCTGGATTGCCTTATTTAAATGTTGTTTAGATTTAAGGTATAACCTAAAAAAATATTTACATCTATTTGGAGAAATATTTATTTCTTATTACGAATGCTTATTCTTCTTGTTACATATACTGTGGTTCTGTGTTAAGACATGCGTTGTTGCCATATTTACAAATTGGCTTAACAACTGAGATTTTAATAATAAATGTCAAACTTCTCCAGTTCTTGGATTTTTCAGTTTACAATTGTTAAATATTAGAGCCATTTCAAGCAGATGTAATATTTTTAAAAATATTAGTGATTTATTTTTTTCCATTACAAAGAGATTTCTTGCATTAAATATGTTTAATTTATTAATAATTTTAGCCGTCGCGTATACACCCTAAATATCAGGTAATTTAGAATTTCACACAATGGAAATTCATTTTAAGCTCATAGTTTTAAATTAAAAATAAATTTTCATTTTCGTCTCTTTGATTTTCAAGTTTTTGAAACATAAAAATTGTTTTTATGAGAAACCCAAAACACCCATTTAAAACGATACCCTCCTTTTCAAGGACTTTTCAAGGATTCTTAAGATTTCTATAAAAATTTAAGGTTGTTTCAAATATTTTTTAGGATTTTTGAACGATGATAATTATTCAAAAATTTTTCAAGAGTTTTTAAAGATTTTATAAGAATTTCTTAAGAATATTTCAAGTATTTTTTAGGTTTTTTAAGGAATTTAAGTTACCAAAACAAAACACAAAATAAATCTAAGTAAAATACCAAACGATGTTACGCGTCTGCTCAGTGTTTGCCCACAACGACCAATCACAACAATGTCGACTGTTCCTTTTACTGTAGTCTGTGATTTACTTCGTGGACACTTCATAGTAGATACCGTAGAGAATTTTCTTTTTTCATAGTCATCTGCGATGGACATTTTGATTTCTTGTTTAAAGAAGATAAAAAAGTTGATATTTTTCATTGTACCCAGAAACTAATTTGGGTACCACATTTACCAAAGGAGTACCACTGTACTTTTTGACGATCAAGAGTACCAAATGTGGTAATATAATATCACTCTGGCAACACTGCTTGGAGTTTTATTTCTACTGTATTTTTTAATAAACTGGACATTTATATCGCAGAACGTAGATATTAAACCTTTATTTCACATGTACGGTATTGCCAACTTTGTATAATAGCCCAGATTTTAAATGCAAGTTAAAAAAATTGATAAAAATTATTTTTGATATTATAAAAACAATTGCAAGGTTAAAACTGTTTTATATAAACTATCAATTTTAAATCGAAAACTTTCGTACGTAATTGACAAATGTTCTTAAATGTCTTTCTTAGTATTGATTTCGATTTCCATTTTGGTCGTTTTGTTCGGCTTCTTAGAAACACTCACTTAATTTAATTAATCGAGAAGGTTCTTGATGAAGCGAACGCCGCGCCGCGTACCATCTTCTATATTGATGATGTTCAAAACCGAGACACTTCATATTGAACTTCGATTCTCTCATAGCCCTTTTGTCTTTCCCTTCGTTTGTGTTTATAAACGAAATTTAACTGAGAAATTGGAATTATAAGATTTAAATTATTAAAATTTAACATCTATTGTATGTTCTCGATATTTCAATATACCCTGTATAATATTCTAAAAATATATTGTGGGATTCTTTTGTTTTGAAGAAAATCGATAATAAACGCCCTTAACGGCCGTGTCGAATAGAAAAATCGTCTTGTCTTTGCTCTATTTGACATTTTCCACTGTTAAAAATACTCGACAAAACGCATTCTCTTCGCTGTCACCGAAATAGCTGAGGATCTAAAATTATCTCGAAACGCTTGTAAAAAGTCGACCGTGTACGCAATACTATCAATTATAGTGATTTAATACTTTAATTGAGCCGCTCTTTATTTATTGTCTGACAAAACATAAATGGGGTACAAAATGGGGAAAAAAATATACGGAAAGTAGTAAAAATTCGTTTTTAATGGTTGGTAGGAAATTTTATTTGATGTTTAGGAATTTCTTAAATTGCTACAAGACAAAAAAAAAACCGGAATATGTATAAATTTATCCAAATTCTTGAAATTTTTTATCAACATTCTTGAAAATGGGTAAGAGAGTGAATAGCAAAAAGATAGTATCTAGGTGTCACTTTTTTGAAGTTGAAGTTTCAGATACATACAGAAACCATTTAAGACTAACTTTACAAAATTTGAATAATTAAAAGTTTTCTTGTTTGGCGCCATCTTGAATGACTTACTTGCACGGCAAAAAGTAGGAGACCATCCGAGTCCACTCACTACAGTCAACTAACTGTCTTCACATCAGTGTTGCCAATACCCAAACTAGAAATTATACGGTGGCTATGGGTACAAAAGATACGCTTTTTATACGCCACATTTGTAGAGATAAACAGACTGCCAAATGTTACAAAGTGCATTTCAACAATACGAACAATATCGGTTCGGTGAATCTACGGCTCCAGGCCTGTTTTCATTGGTTAATGACATGGAGTGTGGCCTTCTCTAAAATAAGTAGCCAGCTACCAGTCAGCCACTGTCTACGAGCGGTTCAATAAAAGTAGAGCAAAAGACACACTGAAACAACTAAGTTGTCTTCTAAGTGCATTTCAACAATACGAACAATATCGGTTCTGTGAATCCCCGGCTCCAGGCCTGTTTTCATTGGTTAATGACATGGAGTGTGGCCTTCTCTAAAATAAGCAGCCAGCTCCCAGTCAGCTACTGTCTGCGCACGGTTCAATAAAAGTAGAGCGGAAGACACACTGAAACAACTAAGTTGTCTCCAAAGTGCATTTCAACAATAGGAACAATATCGGTTCTGTGAATCCCCAGCTCCAGGCCTGTTTTCATTGGGTAATGACATGGAGTGTGGCCTTCTCTAAAACAAGCAGCCAGCTACCAGTCAGCCACTGTCTACGAGCGGTTCAATAAAAGTAGAGCAAAAGACACACTGAAACAACTAAGTTGTCTCCTAAGTGCATTTCAACAATACGAACAATATCGGTTCTGTGAATCCCCGGCTCCAGGCCTGTTTTCATTGGTTATTGACATGGAGTGTGGCCTTCTCTAAAACAAGCAGCCAGCTACCAGTCAGACACTGTCTACGCGCGGTTTAATAAAAGTAGAGCAGAAGACACACTGAAACAACTAAGTTGTACAAATAAACTCAGAAGTATCTAAACTTATTTCTAAAAATAATGGAAATCCAAAAAAATCCATAGCTTTTCCCAGAATGTATGGAAATTATACGGAATTTCAAAAAGATACGGTGGCAATACAAATATACGAAAATCGTATAATTATACGCAAATCGGCAACACTGCTTCACATAGTCTTCATGTGTTGACACACAAAACGGTTCATTGAGCTAAACCAACTAAAATAAAAATTATACAAAGGACCAAATCACGTTTAACAACAAATTACGTTTAACAACTTCCTGAACATCCCATTAAAGAAGCAAGATGATTATTAATCAGAAGGGTCTGATCTCTCCGTATAAGCATATCCTCATCTTAGTAGACATATCCTCATCTTAGATGACCTCACCTAGATTTAGATGCCCATTTGGCATCTAAGCATGTTAAGACTTTTCCAGATCTTTCTGTGCTCCGACAGAAAAGTTTTCTTTCTGATTCCTAGCATCTATTGTTTCTTTGATTGCCGATTTACATTCTGTCAGTAGATCTATTGACTTTTCTTTCTGGATTGAGACCGGTAGTTTGGAGCTAGTGAGAGATGTCTTTTATCCAAGGACCATCTATAGGGCTTCTAGTCTTGTTGGGGGCTATTCTTCCTGACATGTATAGGTGGTTAAGATTGGTTAGTTTTAGCCATCCCCATCTTTTAGAGTGGGGTCTAATTTGTGCTAATCTGTACCATGCGGGAAATTCCTAATCAGCTAGAGCAAAACACAGAGCAAGAGATGATGACAGCAGTATGCCAGAATGGTCTTTAACGGAAACTGGTGAGCTTACGAATAATGCTTTAGTGTTTTTGTAATTCAGAGTATGATTTAAGATAACTTCAAGGTGGACCAGATTTGGGCAGTTCCATTCCATTTGGAGTTCTCAGTTCGCTTGCCAATTATTAGGATGAAATAAGCATGTATGTATTTTCCTTGGGTTTGGACGAAGATGGTTTATCTTTTAGTATTCAGACATATTTAATAGGGTCTACGTCAGCATAGATGAAGCTCCTTATTGACGAATCAACTGGTTAGTCATTAGTATACAGATTGAAAAAAGTGTCCGTTCTTCTGGTTTTTTTCAGCGGATCTTTTGTCCTTAAAACAACTCCACATAGAATTTCCTGTTACATAATATTGACCTAAAGACTTCTTCCTAATCCGTTCTGTATATACTGCTTAAGACTCAATGCCTTAGCAGTGCAGTTTTTTTTAGTCTAAAGCCTGCATATTGGAGATTGGTTGGTTTTCTATTGTTTTCAAGATGAGTCGATCGCAGAGCTTGAAGGGAAAATACAGAGATATTAGTCTCTAGTTTTTAGCCTCCTTCCGAAGTTTTTCCCGTTTAGGAACAGCAATTATGGTACTGATTTTTTTGCCCAGCAGAGCCAATACTTAGCTAGTTGTCTTAGATTTTGGAGGAATTCGTTAGCTATGTGGTCAATGTCAGGAGCAGTGTTGTCAGGTGGGAAAAAATTTTGCCTCAGTGTACCACTTTTTAATATTCTTCATTCCTGACAGAAAGATACGGCGTTACTTATTTTTGGATATTATTTACTTTGAATATGGATTATGTTACCCTCGACATAACTGGTGACTGCGATCATCAGCCCTTGACTGACTCATCAGTTATGGGATAACTACAAAACCCTGGGGCATGTCACCCAGTCGCAAACCCCCATCAGAAGACAATCCCATTCCATATAAAAGAAAAAACACAAAGAAGCTGCCTAAGGTGCAGAAGAATCATTGTGTACCAGAAGCTAAAGTCAAATAATTTAAGAGAGAGACAGAAAACTTTCATTTCATTCAGTTTCAAGATCAACTGCTAGAAGCACGCCTGGACCATATATAAGCTTCACAGTGGACACTATAGAGAATCTAACCGAAAAGTAGTAAACATTTTTGGAATCATGCTTCTCTCCCTTTTCATAGTCATCTGCGATGGACATTTTGATTTCTTGTTTGAAAACATCGATAAAAATGTTAATATTCTTCATTGTACCAAGAAACTAATTTAAGTACCACATTTATCAAAGGAGTACCACCGTAGTTTTTGACGATCAAGAGTACCACATCTGGTACCATAGTACCATTCTGGCAGGAGCTTTCCTGGATTTCTGAGATTTAATTTCCAATTCTAATTCTATTAGGGTGAAATATGCTCCATGTGTGTCATTTGATAATTGGGTTCTTTTGTAAGTGTTGATATACAATTTCGTGTTTTGAACGTCCATCTTTATTGTTGGATAATAAAATTTCAAGATTTCAGTTTTTTCAAGACTCCTGTATCTACCTGCTTATGGAATCTAGTAGATGGTCGCCCAGTTGTGTATTTACTTCGGAGAAAGGGTACCAGTAGTACTGTTAAAGAGATTTATTATAGGTGGCTTTAGTGTTACTCAGAAAGTTATACAGCATTATTATCTATGCAAGTTTGATCAAAACTTGTATGGGACAGCTTGAAGGTCCTAACAGAACTTGGTAGTTCAAATAGGCTGGATACCGGGACATGAGGGTCACCGGGGGAATGAAGAATTAGATAAATTTGCACGAAAAGTGGCAACATAATCTTTAATCGGGCCGGAACCATTATGTGGCATTGCAAAACAAATGGTCTGGATATCCATCAATCGATGGAAGCTAAATATATTTCAAGAGTGATGGAAGGGCAAATACAATCCACAGAGTTTATCATTGCTAAAACTAACAGGGTATCCACTAAGTCTGAACCGAAGAACTACTAGAATACTACTAGTTTCTACTATTCGGCGAAGAAAAGCCCAAAGCAGAATACTACATAGGGGAGCTACTAACTAGATTATAGAATCTAAAAACTAGAACACATCTTGATAAGGTTTTCTAATAGTACAACCACAATAGATTTGAAAAGGTTGCTGTGGAAGAGGTATTGAGACCCACAGTCCCTTCTTTTCTGTTCTATTCTATTCTATTCTGTAGTTTGTGGGTGTTATATAGTGGAAGGCCTGCGGTTTGTTTCTTTAAGGCCTCAACGAATTTTGAATAGATGTAGACAGCAAAACAACAAAACACCATCTATATGTGATGGGTCACGGTATTCTGATGGAAACTATCCTTATTGAAGTAAGAAGCCGAACTACCGGCAACCGCAAGATGGCCCATCTTCTCAAAGTGAATGAAATCCACTAAAGACTAGTATAAAACTTGCACTTACAAGCGTACAGCTCATAAACGGTTTTGTTACAGGTTCTGGCTATAAATATATAGAGGAAGATAAGGTCTAGGTATATTTCACTATCGAAAGATGCTGGGTTGATTCTGGTCATATATGAGGCTCAGTTCAGTCTGTTAGACCCAACTAATCAATAAGTTTCACTTTCTATTTATCTTTTGATAACCCCAAGCTTTGCCATGGTAGTTACTTTTCGCTCCCCGGTTTTTATATGGAGGAAACTTCCAATATTAGTGAAGGTCTGGCTGCACATTTGTTACATTACATTATTTCACAAGGATCATACCTGGACCATATGGAGGTCGATTGGTTGGGCTTCTATGTGTTTTCTAGAGGCACAGGGCTACATTCTAGAAAATCAGTAATTCAATACTTATTAAGGGAAGCCCAAATGCACATAATGCACATTTCCGAGCGTTTTCGCTGGGTAACTTCTGCTCAATGGATTTTATATTAAATACGATAATCGATCTGTATTGAACAAAATAAGGATTTATATTGGTATTTTGCACTCAAAAAAATGTTAGAAGTTAATTTTTTTAAAGATATTGTAATGAAATAATTTTTAGAAACATATTTTATTGTTAAAAAAGTTTGATTTTAAAGAATTTATTGTAAAATAATTGGTATATAATTTATTCTAAATCAACAATTGTGGAATATGAGTCTTATTTTTATTTTTTTTTGGCACATCATTATTTTTATTATTATTATTATGAAGAAACTTTGGAAATTATATGAAAAGAAATTTAAGTAATAATGTAAAGGACAAGATTAATTTTTTTTTAATCTAGTAAGAAAATTTTTAATTTTGGAAAAAACAGATGAAAAATGAAAAATAATAAACAAGAAGTAAATTTTGAAATTTAAATTTTTGGAATGTCAATTGAAAGATTATACAAAGAAAATAAGGTTTATTGAAAGACATGTAAAGAAAGGAAGATTATATATCAATTATACGAATATATGAATTTTATTTAGTCAATTTAAAAAAAAAAAAGTTAAGAAGAAATTTTGGTACAAAAGACAAAAAGGTTATTACTGAAAGAAATTAAGTACAATATACAATTGATAATATCTCTATACCCTTTTCCGAGCAGTGTTATTCGATAATTTATAAAATCAACACCGTTTTAAATCTCCGGATTATTGACTTTAATCCAGCGAATCCCATTAAAGTGCCGCGCGCTTATCGCGACTTTCAGTCTGTCAAAAGAAAAAAAAACAAGAAATACCCTTACAAGGGATGCAAATGTTCGAAATGTCTGAAATGTGTCGTCCCGGTCCGCACATGTGCCTGTTCTTGGCTAACTGAATGAATAGTAAGAGGCCTGTCGACCACTAAATCATGCAGAAACGGAAGCAGCCCGCAAGTCTGAATCGTCTTAACGTGCTTCCTCTACAGCTGTCACTTTATAGATTATGAGAAATGAAAAAGAATCCTAATCCAGATCAATATAATTACAATTATGTATCAATCAATACCTAAGAAAAAGAGGTAGAGTTATTGGGAGACAAATGCTCACTATTGTGCGCATGCGTTGTTAATGTTAGATTAGGTTTTATCTGATTATTTAGAATAAAAAAAAATAAAAATAAAACTATCAGAATCTATCCGGGGTTAAACATTAATAAAAAATTGCATTTATTTATACAAAAACAAATATTTTTATGGAGTATTTGTCTTCCAATAAAGTATACCGGAAAATTCCAAAAGCAGTGTTATTTTTATTTCGGAAGTCTCCAAAAACTGTTTTTTTATTTTTATTTTTTTATATACCTTTTACGCGCCTATGCTAATGTTAATTGTTTATAATTAAGGGTGATATAAAAAAGAAAATTTATTAGTTTGAGTATTCAAAGTACCCACATTAGTTTACAGTTTGATTAAAATAATAACACGAAAAAGTTGGATATGCTAATTTTTTCCATACCCCATATCCGTTTTATGAATAAAGAATTTAACAAAGCACGTAAGGATTAATAGTTTATGTTTTTTATAAGAAAATAATTAACTCGTTTACCATTTGCTTACCCACATTGTTAGAAATATATTATCATGAAGAAATATTTTATTTTTTTCGATTATAGTAAAAACGTAATTAAAGGAGACAAGCGCCGCTACTGGGATAGCAGGATTTAAAAAAAATGATATATGCTCCTTCCGATTAGTGTCCTATAAGGTAGGTTATGTTACTGCACGTTTAATTTACGTCATTGCAAATTATTTTGTATTGACAATTTTTGAAGTAATTCAAAGTACTGTTTTTTTGGTGAAAATAAATATAACAAATAAAACTACAAATAATTGAAACGTAATAATAATTTTCTTTAATAGAAATCAATTTGTAATTATCTTACCAATACTATAAATTATTGTATGATTGGCAACACTGTGTATCTCAAAATAACATGTTGCCCGTTTTATGTCTACTTTAGGTCAAATTCAACATGACCTATGTCAACTTAAGTGGCGTACGCTTGATTTAACATACATTTTGCAATTTGATCATTTTTTTAATTTATCAGTTCCAATTTTGAAATTTATCTAAATCAATTGCAAAATTTACATCTTGACTTTTAATTCTGACTCACCCTGTATAAACACAATAAATATTTTTCGCCTTAGTTGTCATTATACAAAGTGTTGAATTCAATACGATTTTGGCCTAAAAATTATTATATGATTGGCAACACTGCGTATCTCAAAATAACATGATGACCGTTTTATGCCTACTTTAAGTCAAATTCAACATGACCTATGTCAACTTGAGTGGCGTACGCCTGATTTAACATACATTTTTCAATGTGATCATTTTTTTAATTTATCAGTTCCAATTTTGAAGTTTATCTAAATCAATTGCAAAATTTACATCTTTATTTCTAATTCTGACTCACCTTGTATAAACACAATCAATATGTTCCTATTCAGTTGTCGCAATAGAAGGTGAATTCAGTACAATTTTGGCCTAAAAATTATTATATGATTGGCAACACTGCGTATCTCAAACTAACATGATGACCGTTTTATGTCTACTTTAAGTCAAATTCAACATGACCCATGTCAACTTCAGTGGCGTACACCTGATTTAACATACATTTTTCAATGTGATCATTTTTTTAATTTATCAGTTCGAATTTTGAAATTTATCTAAATCAATTGCAAAAAATACATCTTGACTTTTAATTCTGGCTCACCCTGTATAAACACAATCAATATTTTTCTGTTTAGACACAATACAAGATGTTGAATTCAATACAATTTTTGCATAAAACTGGTGATATGAGAATAAAGAGGGAAATGCGAAGATAGGATCATATACAGGGATTCCAATTAAGATAAATATAAATTTGGTTCGCCACTGATTTTTGGAACACTCTGTACGTTTAAAAATATTTTTTAAATCCGCCTTTGGCGATGTCTACAACTTGTTTCCTAGAGCTAAAGATAAACGAGATAGCTAGACCTTACAGGGTACTAGGACACCCTATATATAAAGGAAGTCCGCGAAAATATAGCACTTATTATTAAACAAAAAATTCTTATGCAATTTTTCAAAAAAAATCAAAAATAATTTTTATAAGTCTAGACTTACAAAGTTGGCAATCCCGCACAAGGTTTAATATCTACGTTCTGAACTAAATATTTGTATAGCAAATGCCAACTAGCTAGGATGAGGTAAAACCGCGCATTACGGGCGGACGACGAATTTCTGGATCTTCACAACCTACTTTTACAGCCACTTTAATATTATCGCGAGTTTCATCATAAACCATCAACCTATCAAATCACCCGCAAACTGAAAATTTTAGCGTCAAATTTAACCGTTCGGCACAACAAGTAAATAATGACTAATTTCTCATCAGTTTCTAAGAATGTAACGCGATGTTGCCATTTTATTTTCGATTATTTTATGTTTTTTTTTTTTCATAAAAACGGATAAATAATGTCTTCTGTGAGTTTGTGAGTTTAATTTAATTATTTTTATTCCCTTGTATGCTCTTATCTCAAAGAGGGATCATTTGGGTACCATAATTTGTTTTATTCTCAAATTTTGTATTTTTATTATTTTTTACTTTCCCGCTACATATTATACAGGGAGTTTGCACTCTATGGGAAATATTTTATTATTCATTTGCTACGGAGTCTTTTTACTACATATTTTTTCTGTTTTTCGCCATTTTTTCCACTTTTCCCAAATTTACTTATTTTGACAAATTTTTTCCTATTTTTCCCGATATTTATCCCTATCATTTTCTATTTTTTCATAATTTCTCTTTTTTCCTTATTTTCCCCTATTTGTTACTATTTTTTTCATATGAATCTCTATTTTTCTCTTTGCCCTAATTTTTCTTATTTTTTCTATTGTTCCCTATTTATACTTATTTTTCTCTGTGTTACCCAGTTTGCCCTATTGTTCCTTTTTTCATATTTTTCTTTTATTTCTTTCTATTTTTTTCTGTTTTCCATTATATTTTCCTATTTTCTATATTTTTCCTTAATTTTCACTATTTGTCCATATTTGTACTTATTATTCCCTATTTTGCCCTATTCGCCCCATTTTTCCCTGTTTTCCTTACTTTTGAATATTTTTAACCATTTTCCCTATTTTTCTCTATTTTTCCGTATTTTCCCCACTTTTTCCGATTTCTTCATATTTTTCCTGTTTTTCCCTATTTGTCCGTATTTGTCGAAATTATTCTTTATTTTTTTGTATTTTCCTTTATTTCCCTACTTTTCCATATTTCCACTATTTTCCCATGTTTCAATATTCCCCCATTTTTTTGCGACTATTATTTTTTGATCCATTTTTTCCTCCTTTTTTTTCAAACTTATTTGTATTTCTCCCCCTATTTTTTTACAATTATTATTTTTTCCACAACTTTTTCCCCCTTTGTATATACAAATATTGTTTTATGTCCCATTTTTTTTTCTATTTTTTCAAACTCGTGTTTTTTGTCTCATTTTTCCACCTTTTTACCACACAAATATTGTGTTACGCCTCATTTTTCCCGCCATATTTTGCCCGATTTTAATTACTTTTTTCTTAACTATTATTTTATGCCTTTTTCCCCCTATTTTTTTACAACTATGATTTTTAGGCCCAATTTTTTTTGTCTCATTTCCTCCCT
This sequence comes from Neocrepidodera transversa, assembly GCA_963243735.1. NCBI lineage: Eukaryota > Metazoa > Arthropoda > Insecta > Coleoptera > Chrysomelidae > Neocrepidodera > Neocrepidodera transversa. The sequence goes on along the minus strand of OY725353.1, from coordinate 8,866,307 downwards.
TTTTTTACTATTGTTTTATAACCCAATTTTTTTACAATTATTTTATTTTTGACTTCTCGTTTTTTCAAACTTGTGTTATTTGGACCTTTTTTGTCCTCCATTTTTTTTATAACCATTATTTTTGTGTCATATTTTTGTTCCCCCTTTATTAAAACTATTGTTTTTTCCTCCTTATTCCCCCTATTACCCCTTTATTCTTCTCTTATTTTTTCCTTTTCCCCTTTTTCCACACTTTTTCTTTTTTTCCTTTGTTTTATCATTTATCGCCCCCCTTTTTCCATTTTTCCCCCTTTTACTTTCCCTTTTCTATAGTGTTTTCTATTTTTCCTATTTTCTTTTATTTTTTCTGTTTTTCATTATTTTTTCCTATTTTCTTTATTTTTCCTTATGTTTTCCATATTTATCAGTATTTGTTTCTGTTTTTCCATTTTTGTCATTTTTTTGTCTAAAAAAATCAAATGATTATACAGAAGACATAACAGTCTCCATTTTTTTATAACAGTCTTCATACCTTTATACCGTCATGTATTCGCCCTTTTCTACCCCTTAAGATCAAAATTTTACAAAATCTTTTCTAGTGGGCGTCTATATTATGAGTTGGTGCGAAAAAATTAGTTTCGAGTTGTCAAAATTCTAAATTTCCAAACTGTGTACAGGGGAGAACAACAAATAGGAATATTGATCAGGAGCCAACTACTCTTATTTCCCACAATTTATCACCTATAAAATTAACTTAAAGAAAAAACTGGCAAGTGATCAAAAATTTGTAATATTAAAAATAATCCGATCCTACCCTGTATATTCAGAATTCAAATGAAAGCTTATCTGAGCGTCCGATCGATGATTCCTCTACGGTGCTGACGCTGCATTGAAATTTACCGACAACGACATCTTTCGGAATGTTTGTCAAGTGATCCTTACAAGCCGCTGCCTTGCTACGCTCTCTTACTTCTATTTTATTCTCTCTCCAAGATTCATTTCTATTGTCTTTTAATCGTAATCTCACTCAATACTTAATCGGACGCCAACCAGTTTTACCAGTAACGCCGCATTTTTGGTTTTTATGTTCTAAACGCATGTTGTATAGATCTTGAAATAATGATTTTTTTTCAACATTGATTTTTTTAATAATAATAATAAAAAATATTTGCGTATTTCAGATAGGAATTCGTTTGAAGGTATCAAACCAATAGAAATAAATTATTACTTCTAATTTTCCCCTTTACATGGCTTGCACGAATTGGTACGTAAATACATTTTCTTAACTAATATACACGCTAATTTGTTTCAGATTTCTTGATTGTAGAACGATTCTATAATTTTTTTAAGAAAATGTGATATTTTTCAAATTTACAAAATGAGACGAATAGTAACTGGTTTGTAAATTTTCTTTAAAATTATTGTAACTATTCAAAGCATTGTAGTACGAATTTTCAACGTCGGCAAATACAGAGTTATTTTTTAGGTAGATTTCCATATTTCAAATTATTCTTGCTTTCATTGGCGGTTTTTTTTTTCGATGCCAATTTTAATATGCAGGTATTTTTACGCGCATCAAAAATCGTTACAGTAGAATTAGAATTTTTGCATATTACGCACCTGTTACATATCCCTTTCGTCTATAAATTAAAAAAAAAACGAAACGTTGCATCAAAGTAAACAATTGACTATAATTCAAATCGAAGAGGTACCATCATCGAACCAGTGGTAGGAAAATAAAAATTATTAATAAGGCAACAATATATTTTTTAGAATAGTCAAATTAATTTGCAATCGAAGAATTTAAAAAAATTGGGGGTAAAAAAACTACTTGTTTTTTATTTTAACCTCAATTTTCTGCTATTACAAGCGCCAACTATGAAGAGATTGCGCAGATTCTGAAATACTTTACTTTATGCTAGATACGATGACAAAGTTACGCAGATTCAGATATTCGTCTTATTCCACCCAATAATGCACAGCTTTATCTCTATGCCATGGTCATTCAAGTAATCTACCCACTAAAAAGTATGTTCCTATGCTACTAACCCCTATCATTTCCTCGAGATATCCGATCTTATCCGAATGGAACTGCGCATGGCACAAATACCTTTTTGAACTTGCTCTTATCCAACTTGAATTTCAATGGGATTCGAACCCATGATCCGGACATCGATTAAGTATAAAAGCTGATGCATTAACCAACCTACCGACCGTGGTGACGAAAATATTATTTCACAAATGATACAAAAATTGTTTACTGAATTTACACATTTTCGTGGTAAATTTTAATATTTAAAAACACTTCAAAACAAGAAATTTGGCACTTATTAAAACAGAAATAATATTAAAATTCACAGTCAGTGTAGCACTGCTCACGTTTATAACCTATTCACAGCTAGATTACTGTTGTTGTTTAGTTTCCTTAGTTTTTAGATTATGTGTAAGTAGTGGCAACGCCGCAACCCCCAATATGCTACTGGTCTATTTTTAATTGTAATGTTGCGAGGGAAGCTAGGAGATTGCATCTCCCTCTCTTCTCGACTCGCCGCCGTCTAGGCATAACCTACCTATGTTACATTATTATAATTTCGTAAAGAATCAGTTTTTTATTCACAATAGAAAAATAACACCCAGTTTATACATGGTCAGTTCGCCGGATGTTGATAAGGGTGAAAATAAAAAATAACATAGCCTGAGTACAGAAGTTGATAGTCGAACGGCGGCGTTGGAGATTGGATTTGATGTTCAGGTATTTTTCAAGTTGATACGTGAGTACCTTTTATTTATCCTTATTTTTACCTGTTAATACACGGTGTTGTTTGGGTTGCCGTGTGTGCGGTTTTTTCGGGAGAAATGGATAAATTAATTAAAAAGAGAGCTGGTCTTAAGGGGAATATGACACGGGTTAAAAAATTTATTGACAATTTTACAGCAGATGAAAAATCGGAGATTCCCTCAAGACTAAAAATTTGTGAGGATTCTTGGGAGCAATTTAACGATGTTCAGCTTGAAATTGAAATGTTAGACTCAGACACTGATGCTCATGAAGCTGAAAGGGATGAATTTATGGACGTTTATTGTAAACATTTATCAAATTTAAATATGTTGTTAAATCAGACTAATCAAAATGCATCAGCAGGTGGTTGTCAGTCTTCAACTGACATTGTAGGGTTATCTAATAATAATAATAGTAATGAAATAAAATTACCAGCGATCGAAATACCAACTTTTTACGGTTCCCATGAAAGTTGGATGGAATTTCGGGATATGTTTTTGGCGGTTGTTGGTTCAAATAATAATTTAAGTAGTACAAAGAAGTTTTATTATTTAAAAAAGGCTCTCAAAGGTGACGCGGCGGAAGTGATTAAGTCTCTTGAAAATTCGTCAGTAAATTACGATGAAGCGTGGGATTTGTTGAAAGAGACTTATGAGAACAAAAAATTGATATGTTTTAGTCACCTCGATTCGTTATTAGGTTTTCCAAATATAAATAAGGAATCACATCAGCAGTTAACAAAATTTGTTAATCAAATTCGGAAGGATATTCGCTCTATAAAAAGTTTAGGCGTACCTATTGACTATTGGGATATCGTACTTATATATTTATTACAGGCAAAGTTAGATCCAGTGACCAGGAGGGAGTGGAGAAAACAGGGACCGTTAAATGAATTTGCTGATATGAAAACATTTTTAAATTTTCTTTCTCACAAATGTCAGGAACTAGAAGCAGATAAGAGGTTAACTACTGGTTTAAATTCGTGGAATGTAGATAAGTCAGTGAAAGGAACCTCAACGGTAGAAAATAAAAGTAGATTAGAAAAACATTTTTCCAAATCATTTATCGGTGTTGAAAATAAAAGTTGTTTCTTATGTCAGGGTAATCAAAGTCATAAACTTCAAAATTGTAAAGTTTTCATGGATATGTCTGTGGTACAAAAACGGGAGGTTGTCAATAAAGAACGATTATGTTGGTGTTGTATGGAGAAAGGTCATGGATCTAGATTTTGTAGATCTAAAGGATGTGTCAAATGTGGTAGGAAACATAATGTATTGTTGCACATGGATCAGATTTCGGCAGTGGCTAATGTTAGATCAGAAAATTCGGGTTCTACACAGGAAACAGATTTAGGAACAAGTGTTATAGTACAAAACACAGGATTTGTTGGACATGTAAGAAATGATTTTCTGAATGATTTAGGTAACTGTAAAATTTCTGAAGTCTTACTTTCTACGGTGATCGTTGATGTAGAGGATGTTGCTGGGAGTAGACATGAGTGCAGAGCGTTATTGGATTGCGGATCACAGTCTTCATTTATGACAGTACGATTTAGGGAAAAAATGGGATTGCCACTGAAGAAGATAAATATGACAATTTTAGGTATTGGCAAGGGAGTGACTCACATTAATACATATGTTCAGGCTACTGTTCATTCGAAAGTTAGAGGTTATAAGTTAAGGGAGTCATTTTTTGTAATTGACAAGATCTCTAGTAACATACCTGCTGTATCTATTGATCAAAGCTTAATTAAGATTCCAGAAGGTATCAAACTAGGTGACAAGAATTTTGGTACTGTTGGTGAGGTAGATTTATTGATTGGTGCTGGAGTATTTTGGGATTTGCTAGAGTCAGGCAGAATCAAGTTAGGGACAGGAAAAACTGTAATTCAAGATACTAAATTGGGTTGGATAGTATCAGGGCCTGTACCAAGGGGTAATTTTGATTCAGATAGTGGAACATTAGTTCAAACTTGTAACTTGTCAACAAATGCTATAGTTCAAGACCAGTTAGAAAAATTTTGGGTTCTGGAGGAGTATCCGAAGGAGAGAAAATTATCTATTGAGGAGGAGGAGTGTGAAAGGTTGTTCATGGCAAATACTTCAAGAGATGATAGTGGTAGGTTCGTCGTGTCGTTACCATTTAAAGAAGGTGTTCCTAGGTTGGGTAGTAGTTATAATATAGCTCTGAAAAGATTATATTATTTAGAACGAAAATTGGAAAAGAATGAAACGATGAAAGAGAAATACCATAGCTTCATGGAGGAGTATATTAGATTAGGTCATATGTCAAAATTAGGTTCAGAAGCGGAAACAGGACTGGATGATGACATAGATATACAGGAAGTAAGCAATGGTATTCATGATATCGAAGGTAGAATTTGTTATTTACCTCATCATGGGGTTTTTAAGGATACTTCTAGCACCACAAAGTTACGAGTTGTTTTTGATGCTAGTGCGACGACTAGTAACGGCGTTTCATTAAATAATAGGTTGCTAGTAGGTCCTAAGTTACAAGATGATATTTTTTGTATTTTACTTAGGTTCAGACAGCATTCGGTGGTAATTACTGGGGACATTGCCAAGATGTATAGGCAAGTGTTAATTAAGGAAGACCAGAGGGACTATCAGCGGATTTTGTGGCGATTTTCTCCTAATTCATCTGTATGTCATTACAGGTTGAACACGATTACTTATGGGATGGCTAGTGCTTCTTATCTAGCTGTAAAGTGCTTGCAGCAACTAGGAGAGGAAAATCCGATGAACTGTCCAAAGGCGAGCAAGGCTATTGTAAGAGATTTTTACATGGATGATTTGTTGACGGGGGCGGAGTCCACGGAAGCGGCTTTGGAATTAAAACAACAAATTAGTAGTATACTGTCCAAGGGCGGATTTTGTTTACGGAAATGGAGGTCTAATCGAAAGGAGGTGATTTTTGATGAAAAGGGTACTGTCGATATAGATCATTTTATAGCGCAGGAAGACGATACTTCTAGGACACTGGGATTGTTATGGGATTCTCATAAGGACACTTTACATTTTGGGTTTGGTTGTCAGGGAGCCTCAGACGAGATTGCCTCAGGGAAGATGACGAAGAGATTGATATTGTCTTCAGTAGCTCAAATTTTCGATCCACTTGGAATAGTAGGACCTATGTTGGTGCGTGCCAAATTAATTTTACAATCCTTGTGGAGGTCCAAGGTCAACTGGGATGAAGAAGTACCAAGGGAAATAGTTGCAGCTTGGTTAAAGGTCAGGAAGGAGTTGGGTATGCTAGGAGAATTGCATGTAGCTAGGCACATGGTATGTACTGAACCTAGAGATATTCAACTTCATTGTTTTTGTGATGCTAGTAACTTGGCTTATGGTGCTTGTATCTATTTAAGATCTACGAATATGCAGGGAAAGCATTTTGTTCATTTGGTTTGTTCAAAGTCTAGGGTTGCACCACTAAAGGTAGTTTCGGTCCCTAGGTTGGAGTTATGTGGAGCTTTACTAGCGGCTAGATTGTGTAATGTAGTGATTGAGTCGTTGGAATTGCAATTTTCTAAAATACAATTTTGGTGCGATTCTACTATCGTATTATGTTGGTTAAGGGGTGAACCAACAGAATGGACTACGTTTGTAGCAAATCGCATTGCGGAAATTCAAGAATTATCTAAGGGGCGACAATGGAGTCATGTGAGTTCGTCTGATAATCCAGCTGACATAGTATCAAGAGGGATAGATTGCAACTTATTAAAGAGTAGCAAGTTATGGTGGCACGGACCGACATGGCTTTCGCGAGATGAAGACGAGTGGCCGCCTTCGTGTTACGAGGTGAAAGAAATTCCGGAGAGACGTCAGGTTGGAAAAAGCTTTGTTGGTGCTGTGTCGTGGGATATTATCGAGCGTTTTTCTTGTTGGTCGAAATTACAGGGGGTCATAGGGTTTTGCCTCAGGTTTTGTAACAATTGTAGCAAATTAGGAGAAAGTAAAATTGTTGGGCCCTTAACGGTTGAGGAAAGGCAAAAGACATTGAATATTCTGATACGGTTATCTCAGAAACAATTCTTCGATTCGGAAATTCGTTGTCTTCAAAATTATAAACCTCTACATAAGTCAAGTAAACTCTTATCACTTAATCCTTTTTTGGATGCGCAGGATATATTAAGAGTAGGTGGTCGCTTATGGAAAGCAGATTTAACTTTTGAACAAAAGCACCCAATAATTTTAGCTGATAAAAGTAATTTGACAGTTCTATTGATCAGACACCAACACTATAAACTGCTACATTGCGGACCGCAAGCTTTGCTTGCACAAATTCGCTTACAATTTTGGCCAATCGGGGGTAGACGTACGATTCGGAGCGTTTTGAGAAAATGTTTAGTATGTTACCGTGTAAATCCGAAAGAGGCTAAACAATTAATGGGAGATTTACCAAAATTTAGAGTCACACCATCTAGACCTTTTAGTCATTGTGGTATTGACTTTTGTGGACCTTTTGAAACAAAGGTACAAAAGGTAAGGGGGGCGGTTACTATGAAAACGTATGTATGTGTATTTGTGTGTTTTGCTACACATGCGGTGCATCTTGAATTAGTAGTTGATTTGACGACAGAGGCTTTTTTAAATTGTTTTAAGCGTTTTATCTCTAGAAGGGGAATGAGTAGTAATTTGTATTCGGATAATGCTACAAATTTTACAGGCGCAAACAACGAAATACAAGATTTGTTGAATTTTTTTAGAAATACAGAGACGCAAACAAAATTTTCTGAATTCTTTTCTAAAATGCACATACAATGGCATTTTATTCCACCAAGATCCCCGCATTTTGGAGGATTGTGGGAATCTGCGGTAAAATCTGCAAAATATCATTTGAAACGAGTAGTGGGGGAACAAAAACTTTCTTTTGAGGAACTGTACACAGTGGTTGTTCAGGCAGAGTCGTGTATGAACTCCCGTCCATTACTCCCTTTATCCGAAGATCCTTTAGACCTAAACGTTTTAACACCTGGGCACTTTTTGGTGGGCTCTGCATTAGCGGCTCCGCCGCAAGAAAACGTATTGGAGGCTAACCCAAATCGTCTGAAAAGGTATCATTTGTTAACTCAGATGATTCAAGGTTTTTGGACTAGGTGGTCCAAGGAGTACATCAGTAATTTGCAGCAAAGAAATAAATGGAGAACCCAGGAAAATGGTGTACGAGAAGGACAATTGGTGCTGTTGAAGAATAACGATTCTCCGCCATTGAGATGGCCATTGGGCAGAGTCACTCAAGTATACCCTGGCGATGATGGACTATGTCGTGTAGTGTTAGTTAAAACTGTTTCGGGAGTGTTTAAAAGGGCAATTTCGCAATTGTGTGTGCTACCAATTGACGATAATGAACTGATTAATATCAGACTTTAATGAATTTAAATTTTTACAGTCCACTTTTATGTTAATTTGTATTAGAGCTATTTTATTGAATGACAAGCATTCAAGGGGGCGGCATGTTTAGTTTCCTTAGTTTTTAGATTATGTGTAAGTAGTGGCAACGCCGCAACCCCCAATATGCTACTGGTCTATTTTTAATTGTAATGTTGCGAGGGAAGCTAGGAGATTGCATCTCCCTCTCTTCTCGACTCGCCGCCGTCTAGGCATAACCTACCTATGTTACATTATTATAATTTCGTAAAGAATCAGTTTTTTATTCACAATAGAAAAATAACACCCAGTTTATACAGTTGTATTGTGATAATTGACAGATGTGACAGCTGACAGGTGTGACAGTTGGCTGGTGTGACATTTGACAGGTGTGCCAACATCCAAAAACAAAATTTCCCCATACTGAAGACTACAGAGAATATAAAATGTCTCTGTATCTCCAAAACAAGAGCTAATCGGTAATTTTAGGATCATTTTTAAATTCAGCACGTGAAAATAAATAAACAACAGTTATTATCGACCCCGAATCATTTCCATTTTGCAATGATAACAAATTGTCAAAATCTAATTGAAGAACAAGAATTTTTTTATAAATATTTAAATAGTGTAGTTTATCCAGGTTTTAATAAATTATTGCTGCATTTCAAATATAATAGGGTGAAAAACTAGTTTCTAATAAAAAAACTATTTTAAAACATAAACAAAATTTGTAGGGGAAGTGGTAAAGTAACTCAGAAATAGCTTTTGTCGTTATATTTTAAGAAAATATTCAAAAAAATTATTTGTTTTCCTTGGACAATTTATTTTGGAGATGTCACTGGTCGTTGGTATTGGGTGTACGTTATATCGAACAGCAGAAGAATTAGCATATAGGAAATGCAAAATTTGCGGAACTGAATGCGTCCGATGTATCTCCACTGAGGCACCCGTATAATTCGATATTCCGAATATCTGCATAATAAGCAGACCTATATACATACTATAGACTATATTATAGTCCATACAGAAATATATGAAATCAACTAGACAAATGAAAGAACAGCATAAAAAATTTAAATAAAATCAGATAATTAAGCACAAAGTCAGGTACCACAAAATTTAATTGAACCAAAAAAGTACTAGCAGGCAACTAGTTTCGGTCACTAACCATCATCAGGCCAATAGTAAGTACTAACAGGGGAAGAAATTGATCACATAAGTGACAGACCCATTAAGGGTAGAAGGTAGAATTAACTAAATTAAATGTGATGGTACTTGAAAAATAATACTAATAAAACAATAAAAATTTGAAAAATATTGAAAAAAAAAACGAATTCATATTAACTTTTCAATTTTTTAATGTTTTATTAGTATTATTTTTCAAGTACCCTCACATTTAATTTAGCTAATTTTACCTTCTACCCTTAATTGGTCTGTCACTTATGTGATCAATTTGTTCCCCTGTTAGTACGGCTTATGCCCATTTCGTACAGTGTCATGTCGTACCGCTACCTTTAAATTTCCTCTAGGTACATATATATTTTGTCTAAAATTTATAAAGAATACATCATTTTGTAAGAAATATGTCTATTACAATAAAAAAAACAATGTTAAGAGTAATTAATTTATTTATTTACATAAATATACCGGGTGACCACGAGTCAATGTACGCCCCCAATATTTTGCTTGTTTTTGAATTTTAAAATTAGATTTTCTGATGGTTTTTTATTAAGCACAAATTTCTAAGTGCAACAGTTTTCTTATATTAAAAAAATTCCGTAAAATAAGTGAGATACAAACCAATTTTTTATTTATTAAAAATGGCCGCGTCAGATAAATGCGTTGTAAGAAAATTACCAAGTAGGCTATGGAAATTATTAGTAAGGTTGTAAACTCGTCTGTAGAGAATAAAATGGACGGGGATCGAGTTCGCTCCCGATGCTAAGAATTCTACCTGAACTGAAAAAGGTACAGTCCGAATTGGCTCCGATAGACAACATTGATTTACCCAAATATGTCGGAAAATACCAACCACCCAGCGTTGTCACTTCATTCAAATTTTCTCTTTTTCGTAAGAAACATTAATCTCAGCATTTTAATTAATAAGTTTCTACACACTTAATAAAACTATTTAACAAATTAAATACAAGATTGCAGGGCAATAAATAAGTAATGCGAAAAACCAATTTATTTATTTTCAAGTCGAACACGATGTAATTCTGTAATTGTCTATAATCTAGTGTAGTATTAAAATGGAAGTTTTTGAAATTGTGAGTGAGAAAGGAAAACCGATGTTAGTTATCGGAAATTTTAAATTTACGTTCCACAAGAACTTGGCGAACAGTAAAAGATGGAAGTGTACTACCAGAAACTGTAAAAGTGTCAATCATAAAAATACGCTTATTGTGGAGTCAGCGTTAGAACATAACCATGAACCAGATTCGCAAGAACAAATTAATAGACAAGTCCTTAGCAATACAGCAAAACAAGCGGCAACTGAGGATTTATCGAAAAAACCCATTAAAGTTATTCGAGATGTCCTTAGATCAAACTATTTAAGTGAATCGGTTGTGACTACAGATATCTTAAGAGCAAGGAAAAATATTTATCATGCTTGATCAACTATTCTGCCAAAGCTGCCTAAAAATATTTTGGAATTCCACCAATTAATTGACAAGCTGGATGTTGTTACTAACAGACAAGAAAAGTTTTTAATAACTAATGATTATGAAACAAATAATATTATATTTTCGCGCAAAACAAATTTGGAATGTTTGGTTAATTCAAAAGAGTTATATGCTGATGAAACTTTCGAATACTGTCCTAAATTATTTTTGCAGTTGTTCACCGTTTATGGTTTTAAAAACGGTCATTATATTCCGTTGGTGTTCTGTTTGTTACCAAATAAACTTCAAAAAACTTGTATTGCTGCATTTAAATCCACTAAAATTTACGGGTGACTTTGAAATTGCGAAATGTATTTCCAGAAACCAAAATTGTGGGATATCACTTTCATTTAGCACAATCATGGTACAGAAAAATCCAAAAGTTGGGACTTTCAAGTAAATACCAAAAGAAAAAAGGCGAGGAAACTGATGTCTACTTTTACATTACATTTTTGGACTCCCGTTTTTAAAGCCAGAAGATGTTGAAGAGTGTTTTGCATTTGATTTTTTTAAATTCAAACATAAACATGATACCCTGGATCAGTTATGTGATTATTTGGTCGATAACTACATAAGTGAAGATTCTACGTTTCCACCCATTGTATGGGCAGAACATTCTTCATCTTTGTGTAGAACAACCAATACCTGCGAATCATTTCACAATCAATTTAATCAATCGTTTTATAGTTCGCACCCTAATATTAATCAGTTTTTGAGTGTACTTCTAGAATTTCAGTTAGACACCTATATTAAAATTAACAGCTGTAATACACCACATAAAGTATACGATAAAAAATATTTATGCAAAAAAGTTTTTTAAATAAAAAAATGCAAGAATTTTCCCAAAATAAAATTTGTCGAATAGACTTTGTTAAATGTATTTCATAAACCAATTTAAAACACCTAAAATAATTGTTGTCAATTTATTTTTCGCCTCTCAATATTTCTATTACTTTGTATTTTACCTGAACATTAGGACAAGAATATCGATATCCTGATGGTAGTACGGATTTTATTCTTTAAATATTTTTTTCTTGTAATAATAACTAAGTCAAATTAAAAAAACTAAAACTATTAATACTTTAGTTTTCTCTTTTGAACTGACTGGCTTTTAAATTTTTGTAATAAGCTAAAACATAAACTTAAAAAAATTACACATTTTCTTATAAGCGTTAGTGAAAAACCCTTTTATTGGCAAAAAAATTTTGGTAGCTTACTTCGTTGACTTATTCAGTCTACTAATACGTATAAGCCAAAGAAAAGCCGCCTGTCTAATATTTTCCTGATTATATGGAGCCTACTCAAACTCATGCGGGAGCCAATTCGTACCCTTCCAAAATATACCTGTACGAAGCGGAGCGAACTCGACTTCTCCCAATAAAATAGTTGATTGAATTACTGATAGGTACCAGTAATTTTGGTTTCTTTTTTCAAAAAACGGAATTTAATTTTCATTTTCATTTCCGTAGGGGTCCTATCGATTTTTTTAATGGAACTGTGCTATTCTTTTTATACACAATAACCTAATCTTACTAATAATATCCATAGCCCATTTAGTAATTTTCTTACATTGCATTTATCTGCGGCCATTTTAAATAAATAAAAATAGTAGTTTACCTAACAAGTGCGGAAAGTGATACTTTTCCGCACGCGATTGCAGATGGCCGAACGACGCGTAGCGGAGTTCGGCCAGCAATCGCGTGCGGAAAAGTCACTTTACGCACGTGTTAGGTACACTATTTTTTCTACTAGCGTGCGGAAAAAACACAAAAGCTAACATCAAGAAACATTTATTATTAAATACATCAATAAATTAATTATTATTAATATTAATATTAAATGTGCAATTTGTGGCATTTTGAAAATTAATTGCAGAGGCTAAAATGTTTTCTAACGAAGTCAGATTTCGGTTTGTTTCAACTGTGGCCATGGGAACTTGGCTGGAAGAGGTCATTCTAGAAGGCTTTTCTGGTGACAGCTGCTGACTAGTGGAAGGGCCAGCGACAGCGTCACTGAAGTTTAATATTTTATTTACTAGTGCGGAAAAGTACAACTTTCCGCACTCAAATGCGTGCGGAAAAGTATACTTTTCCGCACGCTTGTAGAAAAAAATATTATTCTATAATACAAAACTGCCCTTTCTTAACTGTTCTTGATAAATAAATGAGGTACATTGTATGTCTCCAATTTCATTTCCGTATCTGATAACACAATAATTGATTGTGTAATTATTTCAATAAATCAGGTCTTTCATGGAATGTCAATTTCAAGTAATGACAGTTCTATTTTCGTATATTTATATAGCTGTGCCCCAAATCAGGCATGTTTAAGTTTAATTCTAGAATTATCTAAGGAAAAATATGAAAAGTCCTACAAATCATTTTTCAAAACTTCTCATTTATACTAAGTGTAATTGATATTTTAATTGTACCTAAATAGAAATTTTAAATGACGTTAAATTTGAAATTCATGTTATTTGTTAAATCATTTCGCTATTATCTATTACAGCCGTAGAAAAAGTATAGTGTTTAACTCGCATGGAATGATGGTTATTTCCCACTCGTATGATTTGCAGCATTCGCCTGCGGCTCATGCTGCAAACTTCATACTCGTGGGAAATAACCATCATTCCTTGCTCGTTAAACAATATACTATTGTATCTCACTTATTTTTCGGATTTTTTTAAATCTGAGAAAACTGTTGTACTTGGAAATTTATACTTAATATGAGAAACCATCAAAAAAATATAGTAATTCCATTTAACAAAAAAAGTTGATGTCACTTCCTGTATAATCGGAAGTGATATTTTTATTCCTGTTAAGCTAAAAGTAGCTCATTATTGTATTGATGTGTAAAAAAAAACCTAATTTTTAAATTCTAAAACAACCAAAATATTGAGGGCGTATGTTGACTCGTGGCCACCCGTTATACCTATAGAAATACCAATAAATTTAAATCAAATTTTACAATATACTGTATTTTTTCCGAGTACGCTTCAACAGATTTTCTTCCTTCTACAAAATCACTGACAGTTTCCTCTATTGCGCAGTCAAGATTCTTGTACATCTTGTACATTGTTTTTATACCGGTTTATGCAAATGATAAATAATTGTCGGCGCAAACTTTGAAACTAAACATATATTGGATAAATGTGAGTTTTCTTTAAAAATTGAAAATGCGGTTTTTCTATAAAACTAAAATATATTAAACTTGAATGCATATAAGTATTTTCGCTTACACCCTATATACTAATATTATTTCGTTTCTCTGGTTTGTTTAACGGACACATATGGAAATTTTATGATTTTCTTATGCGTAAAATTTTGATAAACGACTGAGACTAGCGTCGGCATGCGTCTATCTAAACGATGTATGTAAAATTTAGTGAGAATATACCCGAAAGCGTGAAATGACTGCTTAAAACGAATTTTCCGCTTCGAGTGAATTCTAATCGACTCTTTTCAACTTCATTTAAACTCTAATTATTACCATTTTATTTTTGAAACAAAAAAAACAATTACAAGATTTATTTCATAATTTTCCAAAAGAAACTATTCTATATTCATGCACAAAATAAAACTTTATTCAACGATATTTAGTGCAAAAAGTGGTTTTTTCTTGCACTAGTGCAACAAAAACTTTCCCGTACTAAAATGTCATTCTATTACAGCGTTAATGCCACCTAGATTAATACATTTTCAGTTTTTGCATGAATTTAGAAAAAATATTATATGCAACTCGTGGGAAAAGTGTTTATTGCACGCGACGTGAAATGGTAAGGCCGAGTTGGACAACACAGAGAAACAAATCGGTTGTGTTATCCCAAAACTTTCCCGACGAGTATCCATAGACGAAAATATTACAAGTCAAATTTCGTGACATATTGCTTCTGTCATTTTTTGACAGTGACACTTTCGTTTGACAGATGTCTTACAAAAACTAATGGGTTCTTTCGATGGATAACCCAAACCCAAATACCAAATTTCGGCTCAATCGGATTAAACGTATGGCCTCTATCGTGGAAAAACATACACAGACAAATACCCAGACGGACAGACACACAGACAGACAGACTAAATGGTCTTAATCGTCTCAGCGGATCTTAAAATGTATATTTTCATATTTCTCGAAAAACTGTTTTAGCTCGTTCACAATACATTTTTTCCACACTCGAATTATTTGCAAGAAACATCAAGACTGCATTTTTTTCACAAAAATTTAAAAAAACAATAAAAGCAAGAGTGCGTTTTCTTGTGCAAGAATTTGAAAAAATAGAAATAAAAAACAAATTTTTCCACAAAAAAACTAGAAAAAAATTCAAATGTATCTTATCACAGACGAATGTGGGCAAAAGGGAAAATGTATTTTTTCATATATAAATTGGTATAAAAGCAAGACTGCCTAAAAAACAGCAAAAATGCGTTTTTTCACACATACATTGGGAAAAAAGCAAGAATGGATTTTCTACATAAGAATTGGAAAAAACGGCATACTTTTTTTTACACAAATTTGAAGAAAAAAAAACAAAAGCAAGAATACATTTTTCCTTATTCAAATTTGAAAAAATGCAAAGTGAATTTTATCTCACACAAATTTAAAAAGAAACAAGCAACAATGCATTTTCTACACAAAAAATTAGAAAAAACAGCAGAAATGCATTTTTCACACGAATTGGGATAAAAATAAGAATTCATTTTTCCACACTCAAAATTGAAAATAACAGAAAAACGCAATTTTTGCAACAAATTAGAAAAAAAAAACAGAAGCACGAATGCACACTCGAATTTGGAACAAACCGCAAAAATGTATTTTTAGCACAAAAAAAATTGAAAAATACAGCAAAAAAACATTTTTTCACATGTAAATTGGTGAAAAGGCAAGAATACATTTTTCCACATAATAAACCAGAAAAAACAGCAAAAATGCGTTTTTACACGTAAATTGAGAAAAAAGCGAACATGCATTTTTCCACACAGGAAAACAAAAAAAAAAGAGTAAAAATGCATATTTTCACACATAAAATAGGAAAAAAGCAAAAAAAATTGATACAACAAGAATGTATTTTCTCTCAAAGGAATTTGAAAAAAATCGGTTGTGTGAATACTTTTTCAGATTTTTAGTGTTAAGTTTCAAACTTTGACATTTTTTATTTTTGACAGGTGACAGTTGGAGAAATAATTTTGACTGTTCTGAACAGCGTTTTTCAAGTGCTTTCAAATCACATATTGCAAGTCAAATTCCGTGACATATTGCATCTGTCATTTTTTGATAGTTACACTTCCGTTTGACAGATGTCGTACAAAAACTAATGGGTTCTTCCGACGGATAACCCAAACCCATAGACCAAATTTCAGCTCAATCGTATTAAACGTGTGGCCTCTATCGTGGAAGAATACACACAGACAGACAGACTTTCACCTGGAAATGATCTTAATCATCTCAGGTGACCTGAAAATGGATATTTCCATCTTTTTCTCGAAATTTTTTTTTAGCTCGTTCACAATACTTGCCCTTCTCGGAGGTGGGTCGGGAAAGTAAAATGGGGATTTCAAAATTGAAATAAAAAGGAAAGGTCCGTATTTAAAAAAAAATAGTTAAGAGTAGCCTTTTAAACACGAAACGTTGCGTTTTCCCAAAATATCTTGGAAACCGGACCTGTAAATTTGTATTTTGAAAAAACTATTAAATTCGTCTTGAAAATACGAATATTTTTTCTAATTTAACCAACTTTGTGTCTATAACGGTATACGAAATACCAATAAAATAGTGTTTAAATAAATTTGCGCCACCCTGTATATGATTAATAATACATATCGGCCTCAAAGCTGAACCTCATGAAAAAAAAAAATTCTACATATATGATTAAATGGCAACTATTTCTCCTTCGGATTTACCTTTACCGTTTCAACCCATCTGGTAGACACTTGATGTGTGCGTGGGCGTTCTCTAAGGGCATTAATCAACGCTTAGAGCTTCGAAGGGTGAATCAAAACGGCCTTAGGGCCATGTTTTGCTGTTCCTGCCGAAGTGATGAATGGACCATATTACCGTTACAACTAGTTAGACAAACGGCACTACCGCCAATATTAGATTAGTAAAATTAGAAACGTGTGAAACCGATTTTAATTAGGATGGATCTTTGTTTTTAAATGAATTTGACGGAAGTTTTTGGTTCAGAAATTAGGATTTTTGTTTGGTAAATTTTAAGTATAAAATACACTAATATTTAATTATCATATTTTTTATCATAACATAGTAGAGAGAGAAAGGTATTGTCAAATATTACTTTGTCGGTGTTATTCCGAATCCCCAACCATAAACATGTGTTATTTGTTTTGTGGTACGATCATTCGCCTCACAGCAGGTTTGAATGAACAGTCTTAGGTGTACGCCTATGTTTCGGTCAAAGATTGGTACGTGGTATTCGTTTATCAAAATAAAAAATATATTTCTATTGCGATGACAGCAACATTAGAATGGTCGATTTGAAGTATTTATCAGTCCTTTTCAGGGATATATGAGAGGATCTGTTATATTATATTTAAAACAAAAATTTTAGGATTTACAGTAGACAAAACTGATAAATAGCACTCAAGGTGTATTTTTACAAAGGTCTTATTAAATTACTAATCTTTGGTATTTCACTTATCTCGATTTAAAAAAAGTTCGTTACTGAATTCTGTATCGTACAGAATTTTTATTTTTTTTAAGACAGATAAAAATAGACACAAGAAGTTAGAATTTCGTTTAGGGTGGGGTAAGCAAATGGATAAGTATAGGGAAATTTTTGAACATATAAGACGAACTATCCAGGATATTTTAATAGAAAATTTATGTCTTTGTTCCAATATTTTTAAAATGATGTTAACATTACTATTTTAGTATAATACCTAGTGAAAACTAAAATTTTTTTTAATTGAAATTATGGTGACTAGATTTCAAAGTTCGAAATTCAGGACGCTATTTTTAATACTTTTTTTACAAATAATAAACAAAACAGAAAAACAAAACAAAAAATCATAAAAATGAGAAAAAAAACGAGAAAAATTAGATGAATCGAAAAAAAAGACAGAAAAAATCGGGAAAAAAAAAACTTGAGCGAGAAATAGAAAATATTGGGAAAAAAATAAAAAACAAAATTGTAAAATACGGAAAAATGAAGAAATAAAAAAAACGCTAAAACTCGTAAAAAACGAAGAAAAAAAAAACGCAAGAATCGAAAAATATCACAAAAAACGCAAAACAATCGCAACAAAATGACAAAAAAATGGCACATTATCACAAAAAATCAATGAAATAAAAATAATGAGAAAAAAGAATAGAAAAACAGAACGATGAGAAAAAAAAGAGGAAAGATTTAAAAAAATGGAATTAAATAAACAAAAAAAAAACAGAAAAAAAATAAAATAAGCGAAAAAATCTGAAAGAATCAGAAAAAATCGGAAAAAATAATAAAAAAACAAAAAACTTTGAAAAAAAGAAAAAAAATGGCGGGAAAATATTGGGAAAAAAATGAAAAATAAAATGTAAAAATAAAAAACGAACAAAAATGCTTTGTTCGAGCCTTTTGTTCGAATGTTTTGTTCGAGTCTTTTGTTCGAATGCTTTGTTCAAATCTTTTGTTCGAGCCTTTTGTTCGAATGTTTTGTTCGAATGTTTTGTTCGAGCCTTTTGTTCGATTCTTTTGTTCGATTCTTTTGTTCGAATGTTTTGTTAGAGTCTTTTGTTCGAATGCTTTGTTCGAGCCTTTTATTCGATTCTTTTGTTCGATTCTTTTGTTCGAATGTTTTGTTCGAATGTTTTGTTCGAGCCTTTTGTTCGATTCTTTTGTTCGATTCTTTTGTTCGATTCTTTTGTTCGAATGTTTTGTTAGAGTCTTTTGTTCGAATGCTTTGTTCGAGCCTTTTATTCGATTCTTTTGTTCGAGCCTTTTGTTCGAATGTTTTGTTCGAATGTTTTGTTCGAGCCTTTTGTTCGATTCTTTTGTTCGATTCTTTTGTTCGAATGTTTTGTTAGAGTCTTTTGTTCGAATGCTTTGTTCGAGCCTTTTATTCGATTCTTTTGTTCGATTCTTTTGTTCGAATGTTTTGTTCGAATGTTTTGTTCGAGCCTTTTGTTCGATTCTTTTGTTCGATTCTTTTGTTCGAATGTTTTGTTAGAGTCTTTTGTTCGAATGCTTTGTTCAAATCTTTTGTTCGAGCCTTTTGTTCGAATGTTTTGTTCGAATGTTTTGTTCGAGCCTTTTGTTCGATTCTTTTGTTCGATTCTTTTGTTCGAATGCTTTGTTCGAGCCTTTCATTCGATTCTTTTGTTCGATTCTTTTGTTCGAATGTTTTGTTCGAGTCATTTGTTCGAGCCTTTTGTTCGATTCCTTTGTTCGAATGTTTTGTTCGAGTCTTTTGTTCGATTCTTTTGTTAGAGTCTTTTGTATATTCTGTCAAAGTTCGCTATCCGATGTCGCGGTCAAACGTCGCGGGCAAAGTTAGCGGTAAAAAGTCGCAGTTGAAGGTCGCGGTCAAAGTTCGCGGACAAGGTCAAGGTCGAAGGTCAAAGATGAAGGTCA
Organism: Neocrepidodera transversa; assembly: GCA_963243735.1. Lineage (NCBI taxonomy): Eukaryota > Metazoa > Arthropoda > Insecta > Coleoptera > Chrysomelidae > Neocrepidodera > Neocrepidodera transversa. The sequence goes on along the minus strand of OY725353.1, from coordinate 8,846,933 downwards.
CCTCCCCTCTCTGACTGGTCTGGTGACGGCTATACTTAGCTGCTTACATATAGAATTAATTAAGTACCAGTTTACGTTTATTTGTATAATTCTTTATGTAAGTGCTATTGACTAGGTGAAAGATCTTAAACATTTGCAAAAATCAGCAAATTTAACCAAAGGCCATTTTCCATTTAAGTAGTGCGGAATCCTTTCTAAGATTATTTTAATTTTCCTTATTAAGAATAATAATATTACTCTCTTTATATTTTACCTTAGAAACTAAGACTTATGCGGGAAATTAATTTCTATTATTATATTAAATTAGAAAACACAAGGGTCGCTTTTACTCGATCCCTCTCTGTGTTCGTTTAAATAATCATCCTTCCAATTAGTGAAAGGTACCACCACATGTTAACTAATGGGTTTTTATGGGAAAAGTCGCAATTTATTTGGTGAGACCTATTTGTTTGCTGATTTTTGATGGGCAGTTCCACATGTGGAATGTATCTTGTATTTCAATTTTATGGGAGCAAAAAAAAATTACAAACAATCGATATTTTTTGGAATTTAAAAAAACTAATAAAATAATAATTGTAAAGTAGCATAGATTAGATCTTTGACAACACAGATATATTTTTTCTTTCAGACAAAAATAAAAAACAAAGCAGAGTATATACTGAGAATTTTTAATACACTTTAAAGATAGGTCAGTAGCGCCTAGACGATATGGACCAGATTTGCCTCATTTCGCACTCCAAGATGTTAATAATTTCAGAAGACGGTCAAGTTCTTTTTTTAATACATAAAAATAGTGACTGGTTTGCATTTGTTTCGCTTCTGTCGGTAGAGATTTAAATTTTAAGAAAAACTTGATTTTATTATAAATTTTTATTGAAATTAAATTTTTGAGTTTCTCTTCCAATTTTTTTTACTTTTTCTATCTTTTCCCATTTTTTCCGTCTTTTTTTTTTGTTTTTTCCACTTTTTTCCGATTTTTTATAATTTTTTTTATTTTCTTATTTTTTTATTTTTGTAGATTTTTTCTAATTTACTCGCGTTTTTCGATCCTTTCATATATTACCTCTTTTTTCCATTTGTTCCAGATTTTTCGGTTTTTTTTCGATCTTTTACGGGTTATTACGGTTTTTTACGATTTTTTACAATTTTTTATGATGTTCTACGATTATTTAGCATTATTTATGTTACGACTTTTTACCATTATTTACCAATTTTTTACAATTTTTTCGATTTTTTACGACTTTTTATGATTTCTTGCTATTTTTGACGATTTTTTTACGATTTTTTACAATTTTGTATGATGTTTTACGATAATTTAGCATTATTTACGAAATGTTACGTCTTTTTACCAGTTTTTTACCAATTTTTTACCAATTTTTTATGATTTTTAACGATTTAATTTTTACGATTTTTTACGATTTTTTTACGATTTTTGACGATTTTTTACAATTTTGAATGTTATACGATAATTTAGCATTATTTAGGAAATGTTACGTCTTTTTACCAGTTTTTTACCAATTTTTGACGATTTTTTCGATCTTCACGATTTTTTACTATTTCTTACGATTTTTGACGATTTTTTACAATTTTGTATGATATTTTACGATTATTTAGAATTATTTACGAAATGTTACGACATTTTACCAGTTTTTTACAAAATTTTTACGATTTTTCATTTACGATTTCCATTTTTTTTCTTTCTTAATTTTTAAAAAATATTAAAAATTAGCGAATTAATTTTATAAAAGAAAAGTTGTAGTTTAATTATCTAAAACCATTTTCTCGGAAATACATAATTTAACCGGAAAATTGGAAAAAAGGCGATAAACCCCAAAATGTTATACACAAATTTAATTGAATTGAGAGGGATAATAAAAAAGACAAATATTTTTTTATTAACAGTCTTGACTGGTAAAAGATAAATAATTTTACATTGACAGGTTAAAGGCGAAAAATTTCAAAAGTTACAAAATTTAAAAAAAAAACGAATTTTCTGTAAAAAGCAAAAATTTCAATTTTAAAAAATTAAGAAAATTCAAAGACTAAATAAAGCTAAAATGGTAAAATTAACAAATATTTTCACATGGGCAAGTTTAAGGGACAAAAGTTTAAAAAAATCCAATAATTTAAAAAAAAATTTAAAAATTTCAAAACCAAAAAGTTCAAAATATTCAAACAATTAAAGATTCAAAAATTTGAAAGATGAAAAGTTCAAAAATTTCCAAATATTTAAAAATTATTTCAATCACTTTACAATTTTTTACGATTTTTCACGTTTTTTTTACGATTTTTTTTACGATTTTTCACGTTTTTTACAATTTATTACATTTTTTTTTACGGTTTTTTACGATTTTTCACGATTTTTAACGATTTTTTCCATTTGTTTCTTATCCTTCTTAATTTTTGAAAAATCCTTAAAAATCTAAAAAATGGTAAAAAAATCATAAAAATTAACGAATTAATTTCATAATAATTTGAACATAAAAAAAGTCTTATGACCTGTTTCGATATATTTAAAAATGGCGGAGATATAACTCTTTTTTATATTTCTACCCCTCTCCAGTTTCACCCCCGTAAGTCGGAAAAAAAATTTATACAAATTAATTTTATAATAATTAGGATATGAAAAAAAGTCTTATGTCCTGTTTCGATATTTTTAAAAATGGCGGAGATATGAATTTTTTGAAATTTCAACCGCCTCCAGTTTCCACCCCCTTACAGGTAGAATGCCCAAAAACAATAGGATTCCTCTAGTAGATACGAGAAAACGATTGGCGAAAGAATTTTTGAAATCGGACGACATCCATTCATCCATAAAGACAATTTTTTTCACCTACTCGTGTTGTGGGTGTATTAAAACAAAACGTCCAGAAAAGTTATTTTAACCAAAAAAAATATTTTTTTATATTTTAATGCTTCCGGTCCGGACCGAAGTAATTAAGTATTCTGCATAGTTAGAGAAATAAAAGGGATTCCAAAGATGAAATAAGTCCATGATAAAAAAATAGTTGAAGGTGGTCCTTTCAAAGACGAAACGTTGTTTTGAAATATTGAATACGCTATTTGGCATTCAATAAAAAAGTTTTTTCCCAAATATCTCAGAAACCGGACCTGATATTTTAATTTTGAAAAAACAAATCAATTCGTCTTAAAAATATACATCTTTTTTACTATTCACGAAATTCCAATAGTGTTTAATTACATTTGCGCCATCCTGTATGTTATGGTGTAATTTTTTTTATTATACCGGGCGATCCCTATTATTTTTAAACGGGTTAATAGATTTTTACCAAATTTTGGTCAATTTTAATAGAGCTGTATAAAAATCCAATATTGAAGACATTCGGTTAGACCGGAAATGATATGAAAATTGCAAATTCAATTGGAATTTCCAATACATTTCCATATATTTGGATCGTCTGTCAAATGTCAGTGGGGAGGAAATTTTTATTTTATTAAAATTAAACTAAAATACATAAAAAGTTTCAATGTTGTCAATTATTTATTATTAAACCTAACTCCAATACTTCAAAATAAAACCCAATCAAACTCGCTCCAGAAATCAACAACCTTCCCGCAGAAGTGATTTGCTAAAAGAACGAATCTAGTCGACATTCCAAAACGACATTCTCAGCCTGGATAATTCATTTCGAGAATAAGACAGTACCGGTACCGGCAGTATATACCAGTGAATGGTACGCGACTTTGTGAAGGACAGAAGACAGAACAGTACCGTCGAGTGAGGCGCGAGCGTGAGGTAGCGTGAGACAAGAATTCCGGGGTACCATCTCGTCGGTACCATCAGCCGGTACCATTCGGCAAGGACACAAGCACAGAAGAGGAGTCTCTTTCTTATCTCCGGCTTGTTAATCATCATTTATTATTCTTGTAATCATTCTGCGGCTTTTTGTTTTCTTTCCAAATACACACCGTATGCCGGTGTGGGTTAATATTTTTCTATATTTTAATTTGCAGAAATATATGATTTTTTAGTTTTTTGTGTATTTTAAAACTAGATTTATTAAAAAATTCTTAAAAAAATAATAAGATAATAGTAGAACCCAAAAGAAAACTTCTGCGGATTATAAAGCAACCCATCACTAATAATTTACAACTTGTGTATATTATTTAGTTTTGCGATCGCGTTTTTTTTTTTTTTTTTTTTTTTTTTTTTTTTTTTTTTTTTTTTTTTTCTCGCCAATTCGTTTAAAGCACAATGTAAGGGCCTTCTATCAAGTTTGAAATCTTGATTGTCTAGTAGAAAAGGGCCCCTTGAGTACACACCAGTTTGAGTACCTTTCTTTCCAAGATGGCAGCAGGATTGAGAGAGGGAGGCTGATGGGCGGAAATGAAAGAAAAAGAATGGCAGATGGGTAATTGCCAGATAAACTGATGGATAAATGACAGATTGACAAATGACAGATTGACAAATGACAGATGACTGGACAAATGACGACTGCCGGACGAATGAATGAACACCACCAGAGGATGCTGACAGAGCAGAAGGGTCTGACAGACCTGAAGTACGTCGGAACCGGTCTTCAGGTCATATAGATACTCGCAGGAGTTATTGAGGAATGCTGCTGTCGCTAGTTTTTGGGTATGGTGTGCTTTCAAACAATACAATCTCAACAAGCCTGTTAAATATGGGGTCAAAGTGCAAGCCTTATCAGATCCTACTATGTTTTAAACGTGGAAGTATGCCTAATAAAATAGCCAAAAGAGCTTATTTCTTGTTCCAACCGGAATTTGACATTTGATAATTGATACAGCAGTTGAACAAATTACTGTAAGTCCACAAATTCACGTCAGTAGGCACGCTAAGAAAGAATTAATGATGTATTCCAGCGCAATTCTTGACAGTCAGGAATATAGCATCAAAGACATCCTTATTTGGCTTTCAAATAGATATTAAACTTTTACATTCGTGTCAAAAAAATAAATAAAAACTTTCTGCTGATGTCCACCACGCACCTTGATGGAGCTATTGATGAAGCAGTTTCTACAACTTTACAAAATGTGGAATGAATGATCTCTCTGTATCATATGACGTATCCAAAATGGCTTCTTACGATCGTGTTTTCTTTTTTGAAAACAGCAGCCGTAAATGCAGGGAAGGCTGATAGGCGGAGATGGGGGAAGAAGAATGATAGATGGGCAAATGACAGATGAACTGATGGACAAATGACAGATAGGCAAATTGCAGATAACTGGACAAATGACAGACGGACAGGCGAACAGATGGCCAGACGAATGAACAAACGAACGCGTTTTAGATGATAGATGAAAATATTACAACGAAACTAGATCTAGCCCACCTTTCCTCTGTGTTTTCAGTGGATAAACGGAATAGTTCGGTTTGAGGATAACTCTGGAATAGTTACGTTTGATATTACAGTTGTGAATGAAAAAAAAATAACAAAGTACCTAAGGACTGCTGAAAGTTCCCTTTCCTAGATTCTTCTATTCTAGAATCTATAAAATTTGCCGAACCTAAAGTTTTGATTGGGCAAGATAATTATGGTTTTATCGTCCCCAGACAAATTATCCAGCCCAACCTAAATGGCCGGCATACTAAGAAGAAAGGTGTAATCCTTAATTCTTCTTGTCGATCAGAATGCAAAACGTTAAATGATTTCCAAAATAAAATGCCCTTTAGCGGCTATGATATAGAGATGTTCCATCAAGTAGTCAATGTATATTGTTTCTTGTACAGGAGGATAGAGCAAAAACGAGATCCACATTTTATGAAATTGATACAAAACCTACATACGTCCAGTAATGGACTACAGATCCCTCAACTTTTCATCCATTCCTCTTCCTCTCTTGCATGCCGTGATGGAAATCGAGAGGAGGATCCTTAGGAAAAGTGCCTAACTCTCCTGGCACTTCCCCTCGAATGACATATACAATATAACTAATATCACCCTTATAGTTTCCAGGTTCAAAAATCTCCATGGAAGATACGTCAGAAGACTTGACAAACTAATACCTACTCGGTGGATACTCACCGGACAAAGTGGACAGATGTATGGAACAGAAAACCCATTCCACAACCAAATCTGAGGATTCTAAATGAATCGACTGATCTTCCAGATGAGCTCCTACATCTCGTCGAAGATGCTCCTCTAGGCATCAGATGAGCTGGTCCCCCACTGACATCGATAGACTGCAATCACGTTGAGCCTCCCCTTCGGGAGGCACGTCAGTATCAGCACAAAATTCTATCAATCAAATATCTTAGGTTTTCTAATATTTTTCTTTTTCAGTACTTTCAGTACACCATCAAATTATCCCTAAAAAGGAGTAAATTGCTCCTACAGTAGGGCATAAGGAATAGACCAACACCAGATTAAATTACCGAATAGGGTTAAGCAGGTTTGTGCCTGACTCTGCTGGCAGAGCAAGCAGGACAATAGTTGTAATACAAAAAAAAACTAAATGGATGTTTTGTTAAGAACAAAAACTGTTTTTAATTTTAAAACGACTTTTCAGGAAGTACGAAGTGTATGGTGACTATTTAGATTCATGCAATAATGAAGACGCTTTTTACATAGATTAGGATAAGGTCTTGTTTTCGATTACCGAAGAGTTGACATCTGTCCCAAACCAATTCTGAGAGAAAATTGAAAGAGGGCTTGGACTATCTTGGTTTAGTAATTATATACTCTATATTATAATATATTGTTATGATATTAACAACTTATCTCACTTATTTGGGTTGGGTTCTAGTAAAAAAAAGAAAAAAAAATAATAAACATTACAAAAAATATAAAAAAAATTTGTATATGCCCTGCTATTTCATTTCTTACCAGTTTCACTTCTCTACTTTGACCTTATATTTGTTCTTACTGCCTGCTCTTAACTTGATTTCCTGGTCTCTGCTTCTTAATTTCTGTAACTCGATACTCTTCTTTCTGTGCTCTTGTTTTTTTTTTGTGGTCTTCCTATCTGCTTATTACTTTTCTAATTTTCAATTTTTTTTAATAAAATTTTTTTATTTTTAGAGTATCATTATATGGTTTTATTAATTTCTTTCAACATCTTTACAATTACTCTTACATAAATCATATCTTACAAATTTCTATCAACATTGACCTCTTCCAAAAATTCTATCTCAAAAACCAATTAATCAAAATTGACTTGTTTATTTTTTTTTTTTTATAAAAAAAAATTTTTTTACCACTAGATTTTTTTTTATATATCCCAGCCTTCGTTTAGTTTATTAACCCTATATTCCCTGTTTACTATCTGACTTTGACTACTTAAATTTCATATATGACACCTCCAAAATTTCAATTTTACTATAGCGTTTTTCATTATTTTAATTTAATTTAAGATTCTTTCACTTTTAAATTTATTGCCAATTTAACTAGATGTAATACCTTCGTTTCCTTTTCTTTATTCACATATCAACTCTTCTATCCCATTTAATAAACATAACATTTAACTATTAATAATCTTTAAATAAATTAAATATCAGCTCAAACAAAAAAAAATTAATTTCTAAAATTCCCTATACAGGGTGAACATTTTCATAACAATATATACCAAGATTGAGCAGAGTCAGTTTAAATCCCAGAGGAAAGCCTAGACAGCAAAAATGAAACTAAAGATAGTTAAGCAGCGGCCAGCAAAAAGCCTACTGGTGGAACGCTGAGGGCCTGAAGGTACTTTCGGGACCGATCTGATCATGGCTCAATCGGGTAGAGCCGAAAGTAAAAAAAAATAGTCTCAGCACTCCATAACTGACCTCCGCGGAGTTATTGAAGAACGCTGGGGGCCTGATAGTACTTTTGGGCTCGATCTGTTCATGGGTCCGCGGAGTTATTGAGGAACGTTGGGGGTTTGATAGTAATTTTGTGCCCGATCTAACCCAGTCCAGTAAAGAAAGTAAAGAAAAAAATTACTCTCAGCACCCCATAACTTGCCTCCGCAGAGTTATTGAGGAACAATGGGGATTAGATAGTACTTTTGGGCCGGATCCGACCCTGGGTCAGTCGAGTGGAGCCGAAAGTAAAGAAAAAAATACTCTCTGGTGATCTGGGTAGCCTCAACACCCCACAATTTGCCTTCACAGAGTTATTTAAGAACCTTGGAGGCCTGATAGTACTTTTGGACCCGATCTGATCATGGGTCAGTCGGGTGGAGCCGAAACTTAAGAAAACCAATTACTCCCCGTCGATCGGTCATCTGGGGGTACCTTCAGCACCACACAACTTGCCTCCGTGGAGTTATTGAAGAACGTTGGGGGCCTGATAGTACTTTTGGGACCGAATTGACCACAGGAACCAGAAAACAATTATTCCTTGCTAGTCAGCCATCTTAAATGAGCCCAGCACTCGAAAACTTGCGACCGCATGAATTATTGAGGATCGCTGCCATTAGTAGGTGTCATTTGAAAAAATTAAGTTTTGGTATAAGTGCAGTTTATACTGTTTATAGTGAATCCGCATTATTAAAATTTTTAGTTTGTACGGAAGTATATGTCTCTGGAAGCTTAAAAAAAATATATTATAATTAAAATTTTCACTTGTATGCTATACAAGAACAATGATAACAACGAACAACCATCATGGGATGACGTAGGCGTTTTTTATTGGTGGACGTAGGGACGTGGATGTTTTCTATTAGAAGCATTTTAAGGATCCTGACACAGAAGTCTGCACAAATTTCATAGAAGGTTCATGGTACGTTATTTTTATTAATTATAAGTAGAACAAGCGATATTAAGCTGAGAAGCATGAATGCATATTCTTTGATTAGAAAAAAAGAGTTCTTGGGGGTTATCTAGCTCGCTATATGTTTTTCTAATATTGAAGAAAATGATAATGGTGATGGTGGTAATGAACTTCATGAATTTTTTATGTAGGTTGAGTAGTTTTCTGTTATTATTTTCATATTTTTTGTAGAAGAAACATTTAATTTTTAATTAGTGGTTTTATTGTGCAAATATGAAAAAATATTTTTAGGGGTTGGGGGTAAATTTCATTAGACCTCCGGGATTTTTTTTTTATTTTTGTGTTTGAAAGGTTTGTTTACTTACGAACAACATTTTTTTATGACGATTCACTATAAACTGCATTTTTTCCCTAATTATTTATTTTTGTTATTCTTTGAATATTGTACAATACCGGGTAATTATAACTGTTACATCTAGCATGAAATATGAAAATATGGCGGTTATTGAATAAAAGATACCATAAGATATAGATTACTTAATAAATCATAGTCAATCGAAAAGTTAATAAATTTCCTTAACGTTTCCTAATTCAAAAGTCCGATTAATCCCTTTACTAACAATTACTTAAAGGTTAAACCTCTCTTAACAATTTTGGATACTGGCATATAAAAATTTTCGTCGGTACCTGACAACGGTAAATCTTCTTCTTGTCTATGGCAAGTCACAGCTGCCTTTTCTTCTTTTTTTCTGAATAAGTCATGACTAAGGACTTGTTGATTTTCCGTCATAGGTAGATGAGCTCGAAAAAAAAGATATATAGTAAAAAAGAATGTGACAGATATACAGGGTTTGTTTTAATTTTTTAATTCGGTGCACAATATGCATGGTGCGAAATTAAGTTATAAATCACGTTTAAATGTTGACAGCAAAATAAAAAAAAGACAGTAAAGTTACTAAGTACAAAAATTTAATTTTGTCATTTTTTTTTATAAAATAATATGTTGGTAAAAGGATATCCGTTTAATAATATATCGCATTCCATTTCAGCGCAAGTGGTAAAACCAACTATGTACGATATACACTGATAAAAATAAAAAATGATTGAAAAGATTAATCCAAGTAAATATACACTTTATTATTATTATCTAGATTGAAATAATTTGTTTTTTTTTTTCAAATAAAACATAATATAATTTCACATTATTTATATTTTACTGATTTAAGATGTAATATATAAATAAAAAATAAAAAAAAACTCTGTTGCAACCGAAAGCCGACAATATAAATGTCTCTCCGAAGGATTTCAGTCGAATGTATTGTCTCGTTTCTATCGATTCTTATCACTAAAACGATCTGAAACCTTTACACCAACATAAATTTTATCAGATTATCACCACCGACTTTTTGATTGTCCACAGTAAGCGACCGATTCCACGAAAAATCAACAGATAACAAACAAAAACCACGAAAATTATAGACCATAATCAACCAAAAGGCTTCAAAATACAAGTTAGAATTTGTTTAAACAGGTAAAAGAAATTGTCTCGGAATTTATTTGACCTCACACGGATTTTTTACTGTGTTAATTACACTTTTTTTAGATTACTTACACTCTATAGAAATTATTTTAGAATCAATTTGTAATTATCTTATAAATACTATAAATTATAGTATAATAGGCAACCCTGTAGATATCAGAATGAAACCGTAGACTCATAATATTTTTATATCTAATTCAGGTCAATTTCAACATGACCCATATCAATTTTAGTGGTGTAATTGTACGTATACGTCAAAAATATTAAAAAAAACTTTACCAATTTAACATTTTTTAGATATTTTCCCTGTTTTCTGTTTTTTTCTATTTTATCCTATTTTTCCCCATTTTCCCATTTTCTCTATTCGAATTTTTTTTACGTTTTGCTATTTTTCTCCATTTTCAGCATTTTGTTTAGATGTTTTTTCCCATTTTTCCTATTTTTTCTATTTTTCCCTCTTATTTCATTTTTTTTTCCTATTTTTCCTACTTTTGCCTATTTTCCTTTATTATCTACTTTATCCAATTATTTTCTATTTTTCCTCATTTTCCCTATTTTTTCCCATTTTCCTATTGTTTTCTGTTTTTTAACCATTTTCCTGTTTTTCTCTATTTATCCAATTTTTTTGTATTTTTCCCATTTTTTTCTATTTATTCCGATTTTTTACCTATCCAAAAATCGTTCAACGGGCCTAGATAATATTTTTATATCTAATTCGGGTCAATTTCAACATGAATTATATCAATTTCAGTGGTGTAGATACGCCTAATTTAATATACATTTGGAAAATATGATTATTTATTTAATTTTAGGTATTTTTTTAAGATAGTATTTATATGTATTTTAATGACACCCTGTATAAATGTAATACCGTGGAATGCAAAAATAATTGTACGTATACAAATACAAAAAAAAAAACTTTACTAATTTTACATTTTTTTCTATATATTTCTGTTCCTTTTTTTTCTGTTTTTTTTTCAATTTTGCCTATTTTTTTCCAATTTTTCCCATTTTCTCTATTCGAATTTTTTTGCTATTTTTCTCCATTTTCCCTATTGTGTTTACATGTTTTTTCCCATTTTTCCTATTTTTTCTATTTTTTCCTACTTTTGCCTATTTTTTCAAATTCTTCCTGTTTTCCTTTATATTATCTACTTTATCCAATTATTTTCTATTTTTCTTTATTTTCCCTATTTTTCCAATTTTTATCTATTTTTCCCATTTTTTCTATTTTTCCGATTTTTTTACCTATCCAAAAATTGTCAACGGACCTAGATAATATTTTTATATCTAATTCAGATCAATTTCAACATAACCTATATCAATTACAGTGGTGTAGAAACGCCTAATTTGCAAAATATGATTATTTATTTAATTTTAGGTATTTTTTTCAAGATAGTATTTATATGTATTTCAATGACACCCTGTATAAATGTAATACTGTGGAATGCAAAAATAATTGTACGGTATACGTCAAATATATAAAAAAAACTGATACTATTATATGTATTTAGACCCATATTGATAAATTTTACATTCTTATGCAAATTTTTTGAAACGGGGCTTTTTAAACAAAAAATTACTAATTACAAACTTTATTAGATATGCAAAATGTAAAGAAAATATTTGAAAAATGTCATTTTACACTGTTTTGTTTATCAAGGGTCAGTTTTTTATTTATTTTTGTTGTTATCTACAAAATTTCTCGATTTTGTTACAATTTTGTTTTATACACGCAGAAAAAATATATACCTACATTCAACAACGTATATTATAAGATTTTTAGTGTATTTGGTATATCTATAATATAAGCGTCAAAATCCTGACTGATTGACTGACTGACTAACTGACATAGATAAGAATAGGAAAAAATAGGGTAAAATAGGGAAAAAAAATAGGGAAAATAGGGGAGAAATAGGAAAAAACATGAAAAAATAAATAAAATAGGAGAAATAATGGAAAACAGGAAACAAATAGGAACAATAGAAAAAAGTGCGGAAAATAGTGAAAACTTGAAAAAAATAGTGAAAAAATTGGAAAAATAAGGCAAAATTGTGAAAAAGTGAAAAATATTAAAACTTGGTAAAAATAGTGAGAAATATTGAAAAAAAAAAATAGGAAAAAAATGGGAAAAAATAAAGCAAAATAGTGAAAAACCGGCAGAAATATGAAAAAAATTAGAAAAATATAGGAAAATTATGAAAATTAGAGATAAATAGAGAAAAATCCTGAAAAATAGTGAAACAAATAGGAAAATAGTGAAAAATAGGGAAACATATAGGAAAATAGTCAAAAATAGGGAAAAATAAGTAAAAATAGTAAAAATAGTAAAAAATCGATAAAATAGAGACAAATACGGACAATTAGAGAAAAACGGGAAAAAATAATGAAAAACGGGAAAAATACGAAATAGGAAAAATGGAGAAATTAGAGAAAAATAGAGAAAAATTCAGAAAAAATGTAGAAAAATGTAAAAAATATATAAAGACAAAAAAAATAGGGAAAAACAGGTAACTATAAAAAATGGGAAAAAGATTTTAAAAAAATATGGAAAAATAGCAACACGTAAAAAAATTCGAAGAAATAGAGCAAATGGGGAAAAATTGACAAAATTAAAAAAAAAACAGGAAAAAAAGAAACTCTTATTTATTTATTTTTTCCTACTTTTGCCTATTTTTCCGGTTTTCCTATTTTTCTTTATATTATCTACTTTATCCAATTATTTTCTACCTTTCTTTATTTTCCCTATTTTTTCCCATTTTCCTATTGTTTCCTGTTTTTTTAACCATTTTCCATTTTTTCTATTTTTCAAAAAGGGGTCCGAAGTAAGTATACACGAAGGTATATGGAAAAAATTTAAGTCTTTATACTAGAAACGTGATCGAGCCGGAGTAATATATCTGTCAGATCAGGAAATGTCAGGTGTGGGTTCCGATATTTTTATTTACGGGGTACATAAAATCATCGTTGACCCAAAAAAAAATTGAAATATGATAAATTTGATCATAATAATATTTAATTTAAAATAAAAACAAAAATCAATACTAACGACGATTAAAATTAAAGGCGGTAACGAAACCGGCTCTTACATTGAATTCGATCGGCATCGGGTCTCAGAAAGTGGAAATAAAGATAAAACAAATGCCGACGCACCGGCTGAATTTTAACAGACCGATTAGCGGTCGAGTTTTTCCAAAGGGCGATCGAGCAGTTCGGCTGATAATGTCCCACCGCATTGTTACAATTACTAATTGAAACCGATAGCGATAGCGCGATTATACCAACAGAGGAAACAGAAGGTGATTAACGAGAAGAAAAATGGGATCGAAAACGCGACCGGAGAACACAATTTAGATTTCAAGCTTGGTGCTATATTGAGATACGTACGAAGAGCAAAACAATTATTGCGAAAGTGGTTTCAGAAATAAATACAAAATACAATTTTTTTAATCAAGATTCTTGAATATGTTTAAAAAAGAAGAAGACAAAATAGTTTTATTTAAATTTAATGCATAGATAAATAAATTGGTAATTATTTAAAAGCCGTAACATTATTTTAACTAAATATAGTTTTTTATCGCCATAATTATTATAAAATGTACATGTATTAGTTACATATTTTTACATATTTTAACATTCCAATTTGTATAATTCTTTCAAAAAAATGAAAAAATTTTTCTCCAACATTTAAAACTTAAAGCTACATGAAAGCAGATTGGTCCCTCTACCAGAAAACGATCTGCCACAAGTTCCTGATATCACCTCCAACGTAGACATCGATAATTTGGCAACCTCCCTCAGCAACACCATATCCCACCCCCTTAAAAATTCAGTCTTCTTCATCATAACTCTGTCCAAAAATCACTCTCCCAAAACATGAATGACAACATCTCTGAACCCCTGCCAGAAGTTTCTAATATCACCTCCAACGTAGACATCGAAAATTTGGCAACCTCCCTTAGAAACACCATATCCCACTCCCTCAGAAATTCAGTCTTCCTCATCATAACTCTTCCCAAAAATTACTCTCCCAAAACATTAATGACAACATCTCTAAACCCCTGCCAGAAGTTTCTAATATCACCTCCAACGTAGACATCGAAAATTTGGCAACCTCCCTTAGAAACACCATATCCCACTCCCTCAGAAATTCAGTCTTCCTCATCATAACTCTTCCCAAAAATTACTCTCCCAAAACATTAATGACAACATCTCTAAACCCCTGCCAGAAGTTTCTAATATCACCTCCAACGTAGACATCGAAAATTTGGCAACCTCCCTTAGAAACACCATATCCCACTCCCTCAGAAATTCAGTCTTCCTCATCATAACTCTTCCCAAAAATTACTCTCCCAAAACATTAATGACAACATCTCTAAACCCCTGCCAGAAGTTTCTAATATCACCTCCAACGTAGGCATCGATAATTTGGCAACCTCCCTTACAAACACCATATCCCACTCCCTCAAAAATTCAGTCTTCATCATCATAACTCTGCCCAAAAATCACTCTCCTAAAACATTATCGACAACATCAAGCAAAAAAGCCAAATATACAGTAAATTCATAAGAACCCGTTCTAAAAACTGAATGGAACCGTCTAAATGCCTCCATTAGGCTCCAAATAAACTGCCAGTGACATAAAAACTGCATCGAAACCACTTCAAACCTCGACCACAGAGACCGCTCTAAGTTTTGGAACCAACTCACAAATCTTCCACACTTCCGAGCAGAACATCACTGCGATCAAAGACTACCTCCAAGCCATACTCACCAACCCCAACTAAGAACGAAACAGACGACATACTGACGGACTTACTAGGAAAAGCAAATGCCGTAGTCGAGCACCAAATCCTAAACTTAGGCTTGTCAACTGGGGAAAAAATCAGCTCTAGGTCCCGACCAAAATAAAAGGCAAATAATTAAAAATCATTCATACTTTCCAATCAGCTCGAAAACTGCCAACACTCTCCTTAATCCAAAAACCAAACAAAGACCTAACATCAGCAAACTCCTACCGACCTATATCTCTTTCGAATGTCCTAGGTAAACTTTTTAAAAACCTTTTCAAGGAGCGTTTCTGGGATTTTCTAGATGAAAGTAAAAGGACATTCAGATCTGCACATTCCATTTCAGATGAATTAGTTAGACTCCACATCCTCGCTTCCAAATCTCTAAATCTAAGTCATTGTGAATCGACAGTCCTCTTTGATGTTCAGAAGGTTTTCGACCTGTTCTACATTCCTTTCCAGTTCATCAGACTCATCAACTTCTACATAGGACCATCAGAGTTAAAGTTACAAATTCACTCTCTCACCCCTTCACTTCATAAGCTGGAGTCTCCCAAGGCTCCGTGCTAGCTCCGGTATTTTATCTGATCTATACACTTGGCGTCCTAAACCCCCTCTCGTCTAACCAATATATTCAGTTTTACGCTGACGACACCTCTCTCTTGGCCACGGCCCAATTCTCGAAAACTCTGAACGGCCTCACCCAGTGAATTCTAAACCAATTAGCCCCATGGAGGATTACCCTTAATTCCCCAAAAACCCAACTAATAATCTTTAATAACCCCAAACTCTGACGAAACATAAATAAATCTATTAAAGAGGTCAGTCTTCGGCAATGGGGAGAGAGACTCGTTCCCATCGATGAAGTTGACTATTTGGGGGTACGCTTTTCGCGTGCCCTTAATTGGACGTCTGAAATCTAAAGAATTCTAGACAGAGTCAGGTGGGCGCCCTCAAACTCTACTGCACATCTACAAAACTTACATTCATCCTATTCTCGATTACAGAGCTCTCACCTTCTTCGTCCTCCTACCTCACCCTCAACAAGCCATTGCCTCTACTGAACGGAGAATATGCACTATCTGGAATGACGATACCCTTCCAGACTAATCTATAATACCACTAACACCACCTCCATAAGTTCTAGATTCAAGGGCATTACGTTAAGATGACAATGGAGAAAAGCAACCCACACGGCTAATGAACACTCCATTCTAAATCGACAGTAGAAAGCAACAAAAGGAACCTATTCCCCTGCACTAGTCTGTACAGATTTTTCACCAGTTGGATGTTATATTCTTCGGAAATTGGTCTAGACTGTCCAAATATAGCTTATCCTTTGCGGTCCAAATCCTCGCACTCGGACAATATAAATTTGGCCTTTTCTGTCCCTTTTCCATTGCCTGCAGGAAAGTTTCCCAGTGTACAGCTCCATTTTATGCAGGTGTCCTCTCATTGGACTGTAACCAGTGAGTAGGCCCATTATAATTCTAAGTAGTTCTTCAATTTTCTGTTTCGACGGTTCAAGAATGAATGTTAACCCGTGGGGCTTTATTCCATCTCTCTCTTTATTTTCGTTTGACCCAATCCAGTATGCATCCTCAGAGGGCAGATTTGTGATTCCAATTCTTGGCCCACATAATGAAAGGCCCTTAATATCAGACCAAAGAATAAATTCCCTCAAACCAATATCAGGATTCTACAACAGGCCAAAGATCTTCCGGACGAGCTCCAGGATCTCATCGAGGAAGCCCGTTAAGCATCAGATGAGCCCGCCGCTATTAACGACGCCACAACGAAGATCCCACCAACCCTCGCTGGAAAATTAACTAAGCAACATCTCAAATACAATATATTAAGTTGTACTAACTATTTTATGGTCCAGGAAAGTATTCCCACTCAATAACCTTGAAAAGGAATACAGTCCTATAACAAACTTAAGGAAACAGACGCCAGCCAAGGAAACAATGCCGAACGGGCCCTGAGATTAATCTAAGTAAACTATCTTGATTCAACAAATGAGGAAACATCTGGACATCTGGGTGAGGCTCATCTCCTTGGTTGCTAACAGAATAATACCTGCACATGATGTCGACCAAGCACTTCTAGTTTTGGAAGATTTCCTGTCTTCAGAATTAGAGCCAGTTGTTGGTTGGTTTTCTAACAGTTATTGTCGGCAAGCTAAGGATTAATGACACAAGACCGCCACCATTTGTTCCATATGTACTTTGCTCTGTGTACCAACGAACACTTGAAGGTTCTGATAGAACGAACAATTTCGCGAAACAAACGTTTTCTTGTAAATAGATTTGTAGATACAATTTTATAATAACTCGTTATCATATGTTGTTTATTCTTCTTTTGTTCTTTTATTTTCCAAAACTCTTATATCTGAGCCCCTATTCTTGGCGACGATAGAATAGAAAGGCCAAGAGAAAGTAGGCGTGTTTCTACTGACATTAACCAAACTGTATTCTTGAACTCTTCTACTGAGAATTGATAGAGCGATTTATTCTATTGATGGTTATTAAGGGAACGATATGGGAAGGTTGCCATTTTACCTTTATAACCTTAAAAATAAAAATTTTACCGAGTT
Organism: Neocrepidodera transversa; assembly: GCA_963243735.1. Lineage (NCBI taxonomy): Eukaryota > Metazoa > Arthropoda > Insecta > Coleoptera > Chrysomelidae > Neocrepidodera > Neocrepidodera transversa. Next base: position 8,829,327 of record OY725353.1, on the reverse strand, counting down.
GTTAATTATTATTTGTCTTGTGTTTTAAGATAGATCTTTCCCAACTCTTATTATGGGACAATAAATTAGGTGATATTAATTACACTACACTACACAGTTAAATAGTGCCACAACAGAAAAGTCAGTCACCTGTCCAAAGGTATATTTATGATTGGGAGACAATTCTGACAATGCTGTCTCTTTATTCCTTGAGCTTTCTTTCCCTCCCAAACGTTCAAGAATACCGATTTATACTTCCGATAGAATAGTAGAATCGAATCGTAAAACGCTCCCTAGGGAATATTCTATTCCATAGTCGTCAAGAATAGAGATCCTGGTCTTCTGGCTTTGTTCTGAAAAAGAATACCAACGGTCTCCAACGGTAACTGAGACCAGATTATAATCATGCTGCACTTGAAACATCAATTCTCAATAACCTAATAAACCCAAAATTACGACATGTCAATATAACCAAAAAACTCAAAACGACAACTTGTCAACATAACCAAAAAACCCAAAATGACATATGTCAATATTACCAAAGCGACATTCTCTGTCTGACAACTCATGTAGTGTTTATCTCTTACAATAAGCACTACAAAGGTGTCACAGAAAGGTACATCCTCATCAGATTTTGAATCAAGTTTTCTTACTCAGACTTATCCAGCACGGACTTGTCGGTGTCCATTTGCAGGCATGCCCTGCCCTCTGATAACAGAGCGAATTTGGGTGAGTCCAACACTACCCCGAGCATTGAACAGAGTGTGGGGTACCTATAGAAGATAACATCCAGAAAAAACATAATATTCACCAGCACCAACTCATAATCAATCTTCTTTATTCATCCTTTGAAATAATTTCCAATAATTATTTTTGATAAAAAAAAGGACAAAACAAATACCTTTTTGTTACCCATACAAAACAAAAAAAAATAATAATAAAAAACCCCCTGAAACATTTCTAACACTTGCACACTTGCTAATCTAAATACATAGGGGTGCAAAACACAGCACCATCATTTGTTAATCCGATACATCGCACAGTGACTTGTCAATAACGTCCGTTTTATATTTTTCTACGGTCGTTATCCACACATAATTAAATATCAAATAAGAGCAGGTGTCCGCAAAACACCCTATAACAGATAATAGCCGTAGAAGATGCGTAAGCACATATAGAAAAGGGTCGCAGATTTAATTTTGTTTCATTTTATTTGATCTTTAATATGTCAAGTGGTATAATTAAAGAGATAATAATAATAATAATAAAAAATAAAAAAGTAATTTCTCTTTTAAAAACCCTCCATTATAAATTAATTAAAACATCATCTACCCGAGACGGTTTTCTCCCGACTAAAGAATATTAACTCTAAAAGAAAATAAATAATAAACGACGTCTGAAGTTAGAAAACAGGTAAAAGGTACTTTTTGCGATCGTTATTACTCCTTTACTTAATTTGCTGTAAGGGCTTTGGCTCAACTGAAAGATTAATATCTTTAAGGGCTGAATTTGAAGTTAATGAGAGATGCGGGATGATGTACAGGTATATGTTAAGTTTTTAGGGCGTTTAATGAACCGGTTGATTTTTTTATTTAAATAAAAATTCTAAATAAATATGGTAATAAGAAAATTATTTATTTAAACGAATATAATTTCAAGAACGCGGATAACGATATGAAATTTTCTTAACATTAAAATGACGGATGAATTTCTCAGGCTCATTAACGAGTTGATATAATTACCGCAATTTCAGAGATGAACACGAGAGTGTCAACGAGTGAGCTAAGACGTGTTAAGTTGTTAATAAGGACATCTTACACTTCCAGCTACTAATTAAAACGTACTTTTCAGGAAAGAAGAAGAACTCAAACCGAATACCGAAACATTCTGAAATTCAGAGCTAACGCGAAATATCGCCAAAGTGTGCTACTTCTTCTTGTTAGTTGATATGCACAAGATGAGAGAGAAAGGTTAACTAAAATGTTGTTTGGTATAAGACTTTTATGTTTTTTTTTCCGAATATAACAAAGTTGTACAGAAAAATATATACAGTGTGGTCCATATGTATGGAATAAATTCATTTATGTACTTTTGGGAAAAAAACCTGAAACAGGTCGATTTTTATTTTTAATTTTCTATAGTCTAAGAAAAAAGTTTTATACAGGGTGATCCACATAGAAGTAATTACATCGTCGATATTTTTTAAAGCAATTATTATGACAGTTTTGTAATCTTAGTAAAAAGCCGATTCCGACAATATGTCATCCTTTTGCTCTAACGTTAAGGATGTAAGACATATGCCCTTGGAAACTAAATAAAGTTGCCGTCATAGTATATTGCTGAACATAGAATTAAAATCCCTTTAAAACAAGGTGCCGTACGACCTACTTTTTATTTAAAATTTTCAAGGACGGTCTCATAAGAGGGGTGTAATATTTTCATACTATAACTTGTCAAATTAAGAATTAAAATCGACCTGTTTCAGGTTTTTTCCCAAAAGTACATAATAATGCTAAAAACGAATTTATTCCATACATATGGACCACACTGTATATTATTTTTGACAAGTGGCAAAAGTATCTTAAAAAATAAAATAAATTAAATAAATCAAAAAGCCACGGTACTGCTTTACTGTTTTTTTTTTGTCTACTAAAAAGAAAAAAAACTCTTGTTTTCTCCCCATTTTCCTCACTTTTGTTTTTTTTGCCCCATTTTTTTTCCACTTCTGTTTTTTGCGCAATTTTTCTCCACCTTTTGTACAACTCTGTTTTTTGTTCCGAATTGTTTTTGCAACATTGTTTTTTGCCTCATTTTTCCCCACTCTTGTTTTTTAATCCATTCCGCCACCTTTTTACTATTGTTTTTGGTTTCGCTTTTCCCCGGTTTCGCTTTTCCCCCCTTGTTAACTATTGTTTTTTGCCCCATTTTTCCCCACTTTTGTTTTTTGTCCCATTTTTTCACATTTGTGTTTTAAGTCCCTTTATTTTTTGCTCCATTTTTCCTTGTTTTTATCCCATTTCCCCATGTTCTGTATTACTGTTTTTTGTTTCACTTTTCCCCCCATTTTTAACTATTGTTTTTCCCCATGTTTTTTCCCACTCTTGTTTCTTGCCCCATTTTTCCCACTTATGTTTTTTGTTACATTTCCCTTCCATTATTTTTTCAACTCTTGTTTCTTGTCTGGCTTTTATTTCCATCATTGTTTTTTGTCCCATTCCCATCCTATTTTTACAACTATTATTTTTGGTTCCACTTTCTCTTTTCATTTTTAACTATTGTTTTTTGTCCCACTTTTTTTCCACTCTTATTTCTTGACCCATTTTTTCCCATTTATGTGTTGGCCACTCTTGTTTTTTACAATTGTTTTTGGTTCCATTTTTTTCCTCTTTTTTGAACTATTGTTTTTCGCCCTACTTATTTTCCCATTCTTGTTTCTTGTCCCCTTTTTTTTCATTCATGTTTTCTTGATCCATTTCCCATTCCCCATTTATTTTTCATCTATTGTTTTTTGCATGGCTTTTTTTCCATCATTATTTTTAGACCGTTTCCCTCTTTTTTTTTTACAACTATTATTTTTGGTTCCACTTTTTCTCCCCATTTTTTACCATTGTTTTTTGTCCCACTTTTTTCCACTCTTATTTCTTGCCCCATTTTTTCCCATTTGAGTATTTTGCCCCATTTTTTTTTAAATATTATGTGTTGGCCCATTTTCGCCCTTTTTTTGTACTTTCCATTTTTGCAACTACTGTTTTTTGTTCCATTATTCCTTCTTTTTTTTACAATTATTGTTTTTATCCAATTCCCCCTTTTTACAACTATTATTTTTGTTCCACTTTCTCTCCCATCTTTAACTATTGTTTTTTGTCTCACTTTTTTCCACTCTTATTTCTTGCCTCATTTTTTCCCTTTTGAGTTTTTTCCCTATTTTTTACAAATATTATGTGTTGTTCCATTTTCACCCTTTTTTTCTATTTTCCATTTTTCGTCCTTCTTTACAACTACTGTTTTTTGTTTCATTTTTCCTCCTTTTTTACAGCTATTGTTTTTTGCCCCCGTCTTTTAAACTATCGTTTTTTGTCCCTTTTTATCCCCACTCTTGTTTTTTATCCCATTTTTTTATAACTACTTATTTTGGTTCCACCTTTTTCCTCTTTTTTTAACTATTGTTTTTGCCTCACTTATTTTCCCACTCTTATTTCTTACCCCATTTGTTCCCATTTGTGTTTTTTGCAACACTTTTTTACAACTATTGTGTGTTTGTCCACCCCCTCCTATTTTTTTGTGTTTTAGTTGTGTTTTTTGGACAATTTTTCCCACTTATGTTTTTTTGCCTCAATTTCTCTCTCATTTTTTTACCAAAAATTGTTTTTTTAAACCGTTTGGATAAATTTTCGTTCAATTTAGGAACTTTTTACAATTATGAACCAAACGATATTTTGTAAAATTTCCAGGATTTCTTCTAATCAACAAATCGATTTCCCTTTAAGGACACAGCGGTGGATTTTTTTTCTCGAGCAAAGGTCAGTCTAATTCATTATCGAGCTAAATAAATTTATTGGTTGATTCCCAGTAGCAAAAATAGCGAGTGCTCGTCTTAAGTGAGGCCATAAATTTCGAAAGATTTATAGTTGCGTTCGAAAAGGGATAGGTATTATTTTCCTTCTATTTTCGTTTGCTTAATGTTGCCAGTGATTGATTTCTAGCCAAACTATTTCAAACACTTTCCATTCTATTTATCAACAAAAGCAAACATTTCTTATTAAAACAGAAATAATAATAAATAAAATAATCATTTAACACTTCCTCGGTCTTTTTTTATTTTTCAGACGATTATTATTAGGATTCTTGTCCAATAAAGACATTATAAAAAAATTCAAAAAATATTCTTAGGAATTTCCTCGACTTGAGCCAACATAAAAATGTCATCGCATCTCTTAGATCTTTAAATTATGTTCCTATTACAAAACGTTTAAAAACCTTAAGACAATATTTTTATGTTTTAATTCAAGACCATAGTCAGTTTACCCGAAAAATCTGTCAGCGAGTCTAGACACACCGATGACACATTTACGTAAACAGGAGCGGATTAGCCCATAAAAATAAAAAAAATAACAACATAAACATATTTTTTATTGGTACCCTATATTACTTTTAAAAACGCGCGTGTTTTAAAATTACCATGGCCACATCAACAAACCGAGAAAATTGTTAACGTTTTTATTACTGATCTGACAGGAGTACCTTGTAACGTCAAATAAAATAGTACTAACACATTTTTTTAAAAGCTTTATCTAAAATATTAATAGGGAAGAGCAAGACCAGTTGATTCAACTCGCATGCCAGTAATATAATACAGTCGGCTGTCTTTCTTCATGTAATGTTGTCCTAGTCCTTTAAAAAATTGAAATCTTATCAACAATTACTTCTCAAGAATGTCCATTTTACAAGAATGACTTATTATTGTAGCGGATCTGTTGATTAGTGATTTGAATGAGGAAAATAACAAGAAAAGAAAACGATGAAAAGGGTAAGAGAATGATTTAAATAATTAAAAGGTTTCTTAATTAACGCTATCTTGAATTACTACTCGCACAACAAACAGTAGAAGACCCTTCCGAGTCCACTCGCTCCTGTCAATTGACTGTCTTCATGTGTTGATGCGGTTGCGAGTGGTGCACGTGCACACGAGCCAGTTCACTGATTCTAGTCAACTAGCATCATGTGACAGTAGTCAGAATCGCTGATTACAAGCCAGAGGTACAATGAATATAAGTATTAATTTTACAGTCTTTTCCACATTCAATGTAACCTCATTTTTTCCACTGTAACCTGGCTTGGATTTTTCGTAAGTCTCCAAACATATGAAACACAAAGTATCGTGTTCTACCTCAGCCTCCTACTATTCAATCTGGATCTTTTTCTTTGTAATTAATTTCTTTTTCCTTCCCATCTTCGTCTCCTTTTGGCAGCCCTGATTTTATACAGGGTGAATCACGCCACAGAGTTTTATGGCGAGGGGTATTATGTATTATGTAAGTCAATAAGGACTACATATAAAAAATATTTATAAATATACAGGGTGCTCCAGCAAAGTGAAACATATTTTTTTAAATGGAACATTCTATATTTTTTTACATCTTTAGACTCGTCCTGAGAAGCTAATTTCAAAAAAATATTACACTCATATTATAAAATTAATAGTTTTGAAGTTATATGCAGTGGTAGATTTAGGGGGAGGGCTGAAGGGCGGCAGATTCGAGGGGGCGGAAATTTTTTTTTCCTTTTTCTATTATGGCTTTTTTCTATCGTTGTGTTACACTGTTGTATTTTTTTTGACTGAGGCATGCATCATGCTACAAAAGTATTCATCTGAATAAGTGACAACATGATGATTAAGTCATAGTCATGAGAAAATCATTTGATAACGATAACTCCCAGGGCGGGAGTGTTGCAGGCGATGAACTTACTCTAGATCATGGGAATGGGCCGCCGCTACGCGCTCGCGGTCCTCCTATGAGCAGTTGGCACTACTGTTTCAATCACTGTCAAAACGTCATTGGCAAGATCGCAAGGTTATGTTGATGGTGGTGGTGTTTACTGTTTTTGTTGTATATTAGATGAAGTGACGATTTAAATTGTTGTTAGTCTGTTTGATCAACTAAGTTTGATAAACGAATAACCTTGTTGTCAACAAGGAAACAAAATGAGAGGGGGAAGAGCTAACGGTCACCCGGGAATGTGCCAATTATGTCAAAAAGAATCAGATTCGCCTCAAAATGATTTTCGGGGTGTATTTGGATTAGGCAGTGGTGCTATCCCGGTTTACCGGAGGCTGATGGTTATAATGTGCATAGTGTCGGGACCGGGGGGGGGGGGGTAATATACAATCAGCCCCTACTCGGCAAATATCTAAATCCACCACTGGTTGAAAATCGCATTTTTTCAACTTTAGATGATTGCTACGGCCAAACTACATAGAATCGGATAAAACGGCTTACAGATCCCTATCTTAACTTTCTGAGTTCTACTTTTCATAGAATCCACCCCAATTTTGAGATGCTGTCAGTAGTTTACAATTACAATATATTGATTTGGACCACCCGGTATTTATGATGTCCAATCTACGAATCTCAGTCCGGGTTGGGTTCACACTGAAAAAATTTTACAAATTATATAAAAAAAATACAATTTATTTAAATTGTGAATGCTTCTACTTTCTTCAGTTCTTCCTTGTTTCGCTCAGTCTGTGTCTCTCTGGTTCACCTCCTAGTTTATTCCATTCTCTACCTGTCGTTTTTTCTGTTCTCCCCTCTCACCTCTGAATGAATGATACTTCAATTACTTTTTAGTTATTTTCTTCCTCTACCTGGTGTATCTTCTTACTGGTTCTTATGGTAATGCTTGATCTCTCTTTATATATTTTATTCTATTTCTATATTTATTTTCTAATAAAGTATCACCTTGTAGTAATGCATTATCTTTATTTTATTTTTCTTTTTTATGACAATTCAAAAATTCCCGCTTTCAAAATTGATAAAACTCATAATAATCTTTTTTTATCTCTTACTTGATTAATTTTGTTTTATTAAATTGCCAGATAATTGGCATCATTATTTTAAATTTTCATATCAATATATAAGAAAAATTATGGATTCTAGAATTGAGCCCTGATGACCACCTATGTCAATTTTACTCTTCGCAGAAGTTATGCCATCAATCCTGACTTAAGTGTAAGAAACGACTTTAGAAGCCCGGCACTATCGGTAGAAATCTTCGTCTCAATTATAATGCCTTTTTCCGCGTGCAATTTGGACCAATAATAACAAAATTTGACCTTAAGACCCTTTAGTTTTTGTATCTGCGCATGATTTTTGTTTACGTATGTATTTTACGTCACATTTATAATACAATTCAGTTATCCGCGTTCAATTTGGACCAATAATAACAAAGTTTCATCTTAACGCCCTTTAGTCTTTAATTCTGCGCATGATTTTTGTTTACATATTTATTCTACTTTTCCACGTCCCCCCGACACCCGTGGAGGTACATTGTTCCAGGACTCTCTTAGTCTATCTACTGTCAAAAGCTTTGCTCAAGTCATAAAACAACACAGTGGCATTTAAGTGCTTGAGAAAAATGCTGGATAATTGATAACTGATTCACTAAGCGGTGATATTGCCCTTTCTAAAACCCCATTTACAAGATGTAAAGAGTTATTTTCTTTCAATGTACTTCCAGCTAAGTGTATTAATGGATATTTGTTTCTTAAATATAGAAAATTGAAACTAACACAAAACATTCATTTTTAAATACGCTAAAAGTGGTACCAACAGTAAACTTCCTGGAGACTATTATCTTGCTGGTATATTAACTCAAACACAACAATAATAACACGTGTAGAGTCTGTTGACAGGACGCCGCCAGGCACTATGTTGTGGTATCAAGCGTCTAGCGCCTGAAATTCCACTTCGATTTTGATTTTAAGTTGACAGCATTTATTTTATTAAAATAAGTTCTGACTGTCTAAATATAGCCTATGTGTATTAAAAAAAAATATTTCCTTGAGATTTAAATCACGAACTTTTACGTGTAAAACATACACCTTACCACTGGACCGCACCCCGCATCACAATGATAGTTAATCAAATTTTTAAGTTAACGTATAATAACAAGGTTTTTATGGCGCAAGCGTTAGAATCAAAAGCAAAGTTTAATTTCAGGCGATAGACGCTTCTCGGTAAACAACAGATTCTACTCGCACACTGCCTGTCAATGCGTGCGCCTAGGCTCACAGTCCCATCTTTATTAACTTGCCCAAAACTCAATTCTCGCAGGGTAAATTCAATTTTTTTTTAATAATTCTATTCCCCGAATCTTCGCTCTTTATTTCAAATCAATTTTCTATTTTCTTAGTAAGTGATACAATTTCTTGTTCATATTCTTCAATATTTCATTCCTGAATTCTTTTCTTATTTCTTCATTTATTTTTTTATATCATTTTGTAATTTTTCTTCTGTATTCTTACCATTTTGATAAATTTTCTTTTCCATATTCTTATATTTTTTTGTGACCGGTCCTGCCCTGTCCTAGACAATCGAATGACACATTATGTACAATCTATCTCCGGCCAAAATCTTGATTTGTGTTTTGTTTTATCGAAATCTCGAACTCGAGTTATCAGCCGGAGACAGTTGTTCTGTCAAAAGTCGAAAGAAAGAAGAAATAACGAGGGTGCGCTCCCTGCGGTGAATCGTCCCGACCACCGAATCATTATTATTGATTAGCCATCGTGTAACAAATCCATACGGTCCTCTTATAATTCCCACGAGGAAGAGTTGAAGAAATATTTATTATTAGGCGTATTTGTTTTAATGAATAAAAATAATTATCCGGCAGTGATTCAAGACACGTGAGTTGTTCGCTGTAAATGTTAGCAATTGTCTATTTGCGTACAGAATTAAAATACGTTTAGATGTCGGCATACCGGGCACCGTTGGACAGATTTATGTCACTAAACCGAAAGGGCACCAGAAGTGACCCATATGAGTTATTTTTGTACTTATTTATTCTTAACATACACGTTTTTTGCTAGTCAGAAGTTTATAATTGAAATTAGAAAATTTAGTCAAGAATTTCAAAAAATAATTTTGAATTCGATTATGTACATAATCAACACAATTGCTACAATATCGTCTTTGATATGGTTGACATACTGAATTACCTTGCTCGTCCCTACTGAAGAATCTACCTATAATGGTAGCGAAACGTTGATTATCAATTTTTCTTTTAGTAGCGTTACAATCCTACGTAGGTTTTTGCTGCCTTCATTGATCTCTGTCTATCATAGCTTCCTTTCAATTGTTTGATATTCGTAGTCTGTATATCTTTGGCTACATTATCTTTCCACCTGAGTTTAGGTTGTCCAAAAGGGATCTTTTTCCTATTGGATTCTGATTCCACATCATATTAATCAGGCGGTTGTCAGAGGATCGTTAAATGTATCCTGTCAATCTTCGGCGATGATATCTTATTTTTTATATTATATTTGGATTATGGTACAACATTTCTACTTCAGCGTTTGTTCTTATGAGGTATTTTTCACTAGCTGGGAGTTGTATAGGCTACATACAGGGTGTCCCAAATAAGAGAGATCGATTTTAAATGTAAATGCACAACGTATTAATTGCTCTAAATAAATCAGGTTTTCACTAATTGTTTTCGTTTACCCAAAAGTTTTTTATGAAGTTTTTTTTACATTTTATCCCGTTAATACAGGGTAATCTACTAATTTTTTTCAAGATAAATGGAAAAAATATGTATTATTTTAAATGGAACAACTTTTTGTACAATCGGCTACTTTTTCTAATATAGATGGTGATATGTAGTTATTACTTATTAAATGACTTATGTGATACCTTAAATAACTTTGCACAAATTTACTTTTTCTTTAAGAAATAGCAGATTAAAATAAATAATGACGTACTACCTGAGATTTGATTGAATTGGCTCATTATAAATATTTATATAACGTCAGTTTGAAAACAGGACTGTCTATGAAACCAACATTTGTTTACGTCTTTATCTTTATGTAATATCGATTGTATTTTTTGTTTGTGATTGTGGGAGTGTTCTGAAAAATGGGGAATGAATATATAAAAGCTACATCAAATAATCTGCCTAATGTGGATTATTTTATGATACACGATTATAAAAATCGATGAAATTTAAATTTAGGTAAGCCTGCAGTTTAAGTATGTGAGATGTGTGTTGCTAACGCACAATCACATTAAACCAAATTTTTCTGCTTTTGGATGTTATTTCTTATTAACTATTAACGAAAGCCACTCAAAATCGATATACCGATTATTTTATCTGTACCACCAAATACAATATGTGGTCGAGTAGACACTTTCAAACTAAATCTGCAAAATGGGAGGAGTTACAGGTAGTACGTCATAACCCGCGAAATTTGAAGTCAGTAGGGCCCAACAGTGTTAAGATTTCAAATTATTAATCATTGTAGATAATACATTTTGACCTTATACATTTAAAAATAATTTAAAAAAAATCACAAAAGTAGCCCATATTATCTTCTTTAAAGAAATGTATAGTTTGATATCTTCTGATTTCCTAACAGCAAAGATATTCGAGATTTCAAGAATCACGCATTTTTCCTTACGGGAAACCTAACATGTAAATAAAAAATTAACAAATGATGTATTTTTTGCGATTTTTTTTGCAATTTTTGCCATTTTATTTCGAGTTTTTGCAATTTTTTCAATTTATGCAATTTTTTTGACATTTTGTAAAAATTTTTTGTGATTTTTTGTGTTTTCGATTTTTCAATTTTTTCCAATGTTTCATGATTTTTTTTTCAATTTTTTTTCTGATACTTTCCATTTTTACGGTTTTTTTGCGTTTTTTGCAATTTTTTGTTGTTTCTGTATATTTTAATTTTTTCCGATTGTTTTTTGTGTCCTAATTATTTTCGATTTTTGCAATTTTTGACATTTTATAAGATTTTTTTGTGATTTTTTGCAATTTTTTTGTTTTTTCAATTTTTTCTGATTTTTCTTTCAATTTTTTCTCTGTTTTCCTTTTTTTTGGTTTTTTTTGGTTTTTTTTTGCGTTTTTTGCAATTTTTTGCGATTTATTCGTTATTTCTGTATATTTTAATTTTTTTCCGATTGTTTTTTGTTTCCCAATTATTTTCGTTTCTTCGCAATATTTGACATTTTGTAAGATTTTTTTGTGATTTTTTGGAACTTTTTTGCCATTTTTTTATATTTTTGATTTTTCAATTTTCCCAATGTTTCCTGTTTTTTTCTTTCAATTTTTTTTCTGTTTTCTTTTTTTGCGTTTTTTGCAATTTTTTGCGATTTTTTCGTTGTTTCTGTATATTTTAATTTTTTCCGATTATTTTGTTTCCTAATTATTTTCGAGTGCAATTTTTGTGAGTTTTCGCGGTTTTCGCGAGTTTTTGAGGTTTTTTGACATATTTGCTATATTTTACAGTTTTTCCCATCTTTTCGTTTTTCTTCTCTAATTTTTTCAGACTTTTTGCCATTTTTTAATTGTTTTCAAATGTTTCCTGTTTTTTTTTTATTTCTCGGATTATTTGCGTTTTTCTGCCATTTTTTTGCGATTATTTTTTGTGCGGTTTTTTGACATTTTTGCAATATTTTGCAATTTTTCTTATCTTTTTTTATGATTTTTTCGATTATTTTCGAGTTTCTGCCATTTTTGCGATTTTTTCCGAAAATTTGCCATTTTTTGAGATTTTTTTTGGGTTTTTTTTGCAGTTTTTTGAGATTTCTTGTGTTTTTGCGAATTTTTGACATTTATGAGATTTTTTAATTTTAAATTTTCAAACGATTTTTCTAATATAGCTATCAGAATGTTTTCGATAATGTCCCTAATGTTATTTTTTGTTTCTGAATAAATTTTTTGTAAAATTTTTATTTAATGTCCTCGTTCCGTAAGGAAAAATGCAGTGTTTTACAAATTTCGAATATCTTTATTGATAGGAAAGCAAAAGATATCAAACTGTACATTTTTTGAACGAAGATGAATCACTCTTTTAAATGCCATCAAAATATACAAAGTGTTCCATTTAAAATAACATATATTTTTCCCATTTATTTTGACCAAAATTAGTAGATCACCCTGTATTGACGGGATAAAATGTAAACGAACTTCATAAAAAACTTTTGGGTAAAAGAAAACAATAAGTGAAAATCCGATTAATTTAGAGCAATTAATACGTTGTGCATTTACACATAACAAATAATAAAAATTATAGCTCAATTAAGACTTTTCCCGAATTTGTAAACTTTTACCTGATTTGTAAACTTTTGCTATCTAAAAATTATGTAAAATATTTTTTTTTTGTTAAGCATATATACAAGTGGCTTACGCTACTTCTGTGTTTCTTTGTTTAATTGCAAATATTTATTTTATTAATTCACCTATTTATAATTTAAATGTATTTATTTTGTATTGTATCTAATGTAATTTGAATTTTATGTGAATAATTTTATGTGAAACTGCTCTGTAATTAATTTTTAGTCTATTCGATAATTCGTAGTAAGGTAAAAAAAACAACTTAACAAACTTTTCGACCTAATCCGTAATCAAAAAAAAAAAAAACCTTGAGAACGTAAATAATAATTTACAGGTTTTAAAATAATTGCAAAATACATACCACAAAGATTTTTTTAAAACTTACTGCTGATCTGTATTATCTTACCTGAAAAAAAAAGAAAAAAAACGTTATTGTTTTGTATTTATTTTGTTATTAAAAATATATATTTGAGAGATCCTGTATATTAAATATAAAAATAAAAAAATTTCAATCTTTTTCCATATATTACCTTAAAATATACTGAAGTCTTGAACTAATCCTCTCCATTTATCCATTTCCAATTTATTTTCCATATCCATTCCCATTTCCAATTTTCCATTTCCATTTCCAATTATAGTATAACCTCTAACTTGATGTATCCTAATACAGACACTCTAGTAACATACTGCATCTATACGAACCTGTGACGAACTGCTTTAGAGTCGCCACAAAGCAAGTACTTTGACCATCGCTTGTCCGATTTTAAAATATCTATACAAAATATTTAATCCCCGTCCCTTATATAATATTATTAATTGTAAGGATAATTTATAATCGTCTTTACTTGGTCAGATGCCGTCACATACCTTTAGTACGTTTAAATTCAACATTAGATATACGCCGGATAATTAAATTTATCCGACGTACGTCCAACCTTAAATCTAAACATACTTAACTAAAACTTAATGTTCATCATCTAACATACACCTACTATGATCACTCTTAGTTTCATACGCACCCCATACCAACTTGTGACGTGCTGCTTTAGAGTCGCCACAAGTCTAGTACTTAAATCACTTTAATTCGATTAAAAAACAGCTGTACTAAGTATACAGTAGGCTGATCAATAATCGTTCTAATGTGTCAGGATGCTTAACATATACCAGTGAATACCAAATTATTAATTATGTAATATATATAAAAGTAATCATGCTACTAATATCCAGATGTTTATGATGATCTAGGAGATGTTGATCTTGATGTTTACAGGGGAGGGTTTAAAACCTTTTCTGAGAAATTAAAAATTGTTTAATCATTTTATAGCTCAATATACAAAAAATTTGTGGCTAATAGACTATATCTGAAGCCAACCTACCCAAAAAAAAATAAATTAAAAATTAATATAAACTACATATTAATATTATTTAACCAAGTTAAATTAAATTTACCAGTTTTGTTCGATATAAATAAGATAGAATTTTTTTTTAAATTAATTTTGATATTTAAAAACTATGATCAAGACCGCTCCCCCCCCTGTTCTTGAAGAATTCGAATGTTTCTCTTCTTAAAAAATATCTGCTAATGGAAGAAAAATAATATTTACGTTAAAAAGAAGATAACGTAATTTCTAGCAATTTTTTATTACCAATATTACAATATTGTATTTCCCAATATTGAAGAATCTAGTAAAATTTTATGTTAATATATTGTCTAACCTGTGCTATGTTGCCTCAATCAAAAATAATTATCTGATTGTTGTAATTTTCATACTTTACTTGGTTTGAAATATTTTAATTATTAGCAATCTGTTGTTACGTCATGCACTTTTTAACGTAAATATAAGTAATAAATATAAATGTCAACGCATGCGTATACGCAACGGCAAATCGGTTGTATAATTTTTAATAAAAGTAAGCTCGAGCACACATAGCCGCTTTTAACGGAAACCGTGGCTGCCAAAATAGGCGATTTTGGCAGCCAGCCCGACAACGAGGATGATAGAATACAACAGAATTGATTAGTTTTTTTTAATTTTGAAGGTAACAGAAGGATAAGTATTGGTGGGTACATACATAATGAAAGAAAAGGTATTTTCAAGTGTGTAATAAAAGAGTAGAAAAATATATTTTTCTTTGTCAGTTAAAATTCATATCGAGCGCTTTCGGCAAAACAGTGCCATCATCAGGACAAAATTTTTTTAATGTTAAAGATAACAAAATTGAGAAAAAAACAATAACATGGTACTTACAAAGTCAAGAAAAATCAACTTGAGAGCAAATAAAATGGGGTTAATAAAAGTGTTAGTATTCATAACTGTTGAAAGAACACTAGACTGTGAGCGTGATAAAATAAATTCTTGGATTTTCTCGAAGGACCAAACTTCTTAGGTAGAAGTTAAACCAATATGAATGTTAAAATAAAAACAGTATTTGAAATTGGAATGTAATTTTTATTCCATTTTTTCCAAGTACGAACATGAACAGAAAAATCATAAAGCGGCACATTGTACTCAATCACTTCACTCACTGTAAAAACTATTATATTTTTTGTTATAAAAACTCTGAAAACTTTTTGAAGAAACTTTTTTGATCTATTGAATGCATGACTGAATTTGTTCACTGTTTGAATGCGACTCATTATTGTGTGCTCTGAGTTTTAACGGAGAGTAGGGTTGGTGGTTTTTTATTGGTAGGAGACATGTGACGTGGTATGTACATAGCCTTGAATTCAGAATCTTAGCGGGAAGAAATATATCTATATTTTTTGTCTCTTATAATGAAGGAATAGTATAAGAGAAAGATAAGCTTGCGTAGCAACAGTCGCTTATGCATTTTGTTTTTGTTAACTGTAATTTGCAAGTAGACAGAAAAAAGTCTGAGAGACAGACGGAATAGTATTGTGTTGATTTTAAATCTATTTTTAGATTATAAAATATTAAAATATACAATAATTGATATTAGCATGAACTGAAAAATTAATATTATTAATTTTAAAAGAAATATGAATTATTTTGTATTTTCTGGATAATATTCCAATGAAATTTATCCAACAGCCAAGGCCTTAAATTTGCCTTCAGGTTGACAAAAATAAGATTAAGTTCGAAATTATAAAAATTATTTAAACGATTAGCATGCGATTTACAATTTTTTTAGTGAGGTTAAATTGAAATGACAGAGGCAAAAAAAAGAAGAAAAGAAGAAATTGACAAATGATTATGATTATTGCAAGATTATTTTGAAAGAAGAAGAGGAACGAAAATAACAAGTGGCTAACAAATCATAGTGTTGTTAATTAACGATTGGGAGTGACTACTTGTCACATACTCAAAGGCTCTTAAATAAAGGTTTAAATTTATTAATGTTTAGATTGATTTGGGTATTAACATAAGAAGAAGGGTTATTTAATTCACGATGAATCTCAAGGTCTTCCAATAGATCAAGTTTGAAATTACAGTTAAAAATATTATTTTTAGATTGGGAGAAGTTGTAGTTGTTGAATTTTAAATGAGGTCCAAAATATCATGATTTATGATGTAGGTAGAATTACAATCTTCACATGAAATACCACTTTTGGGTATGGCTGAGCAATGATTTGATTGAAAAATGGTAATGAATAAACAGTTTTATCATCAACTGATGATGTTAACATAGTAAGCGAAACGTACATAATATTATAACTAATCAATACCATTAATTATCTACCATACTTTCGCGCAGCCGCCCGCGAACGAAACCGTGGCAACTATAAACGCCCGTTATGAGTTTAAGAACCGTCGCTGTTCGGTCGGTCGCGTCGGTCTCGCGTATAGGACGATTCTTATTTATGATAGCACTAACAAACCCGTTAATTCGACGTACCGCATTGACCCGATTAGACCATTTACCGACACGTTACCGTTATGTGTGCGAGTAGTAAACATGAATGATTTGCCGTCGTATGTGCACATAGTTTAATTTGCTACAATAAAATAAATAAACCTAACCAATTTTTTTTAATTAATAATTTGGTAACACTCCTAATCGTGACTTCTTACCTGTTTCTCACTCACACCTGAAACAAAATGAAACAAAAATTATACAAGTGTGAACGTTAAAGTGTTACCTTCTCCCTTTTAATTTTTGTAGTTTAAAATATTCGAGAAATTATGCTTGGACAGGTAAAAAAAATAATCTGGCTAATTGATATTTGCCAAAACCATTAAGCTAATAAACAAAAGTTCAATTTTTATTTCTACAATAAAAAATTACTAGGGCTTCACACGAGAACGAGACTTTTCTCGTCTTGTCTCGTCTCGTCTCGCAAAACCGAGACGAGACCTTTTTCAAAACTATTTATTCGATACCGAGACCACATACGGCGAGACCCGAGAGTCACGTTTCTTGTCTCGTTCATATTTCTTCAGAATTTTTTTCTGAATTTCCGAGAAAAATAAACTAGCAAGCAGTATAAACATTTAATTTTTTTTTATAATAAAAAAAGTCTGTATAGATTAAGATAAATTTAAGAAATCTAAAATCTGGTAACCATCCGTGAAATATTTTATTTTTTAATTAGTATTGTATCGTCCAAATAAAAAACAAAAATAAACAAATAATCACGCATTTATTAATTACAATAGAATTAATAATTACCTCGTTTTGTACTATCTTAGAAATAAGACCGAAACTGATACGAGACTTATTTTTTCCTTAACTTACTCTCGTCTCGTGTGAAGTCCTAAAAAGTACCCCTGACGCAGAGCATCTACTTTAAATGGCAACAGGGGTCGAGTGATAGCTTGTTTGAAAGGACTTTTCATTCTTTATTCAATGGTTTAAATAATTTTAAATGTATTTACCTTAAATTCTACTGAAGCTTTTGGATTTTTCCATTTCTGTTCTGAGTTCCACCTGAAACAAATGAAACAAAATTATATTAAAATCATCATATATAATTAGTTAAAGATTGGGGAATAAAAAAAAATCCAATAATAGGTAAAAAATGTAAGAATTTTAAACCAGATCAATCGATTAGTACCTATAGGTGCCTATTTAAAAACGGACATAGCAGTGGTCACGGGATATTTTGGGACCTTGGCACTCGTAAATAGACAGTCAAGAATGTAGTAGTCGGCATTCGGTTGACCGTCAACGCTGGAATTGTTGAAATATTTTTAACTTTTTCTCATTGCCGTGGGAAATACGATGTAGGTATAAGAACCATATGGTCCCTTCATCGATATGCCGGCCAATTATTATAACAAACTATTAGTAGATCGTTTTTTGTTGTTCTACATTTTTTCGTTGGTAAAGGATTTTTCTGGGCTTGGAAAAAAATTAAGAACAGGGTAAAAATGTATGCCGTGACATTATTATAAAAGAGGAAGATTAATTGTCACAATTTTAATGGTGAGAAATAACAAGATCAAGAGTTAGATAAAATAGGTTAACGAAATATGCTTGAAGTAGGAAAATAAAATCTAGTGTTGAAGAAACTGATAAAGAAAACAGAATAGAAGAAGTAAGTAGTAGGGGTAAAAAGAAAAACAAATGGAAGTCCACAAAGAACGCAAAAAAGGTGCTAGAAGATTTGGAACAAATAGGAAAAACAACCCAAGAAATAAAATAGAAGAAATAAAAACAAACAATTTACAATTTAAAATTTACAAGTAGAAAAGTTAAAAAAGCAATAAAAAATTAATATAAAGAAGAAATAATAGAATTAAAAATAAAACAGAAGAAGATTTCGATTATAGAAGAATGCAAAATAAAAATAAAAAAGAGAAATGTTACTGAAAGAAATAAAAAATAAAACCATCAAGCCAACAGTATCAAAGTAACTCAACTACGGATAGACGGACAGACTGGCGGTTGTAGTTGACTTAGGTCATTCGAAACCGTTCTCGAGTTATCATAAGACAGACAGACAGACGGATGGACATTATAAAGTCAAGTACCTACGCTTTGTTTCGCTGTTTATTAATAAAATGGATACAAGAAGAGGTGCCAATGTCATATGTTGATTGAAATGGTTTTTGGACTGGCGCTCCCTTAATATTAAAGATAGGAAGCTGCGGTTTTCAAAAGTTGATGCAAAATACTAAAAAACGACTTTTTACCAAATTTTTACATTGAATATAAGCACATTTTCATTGGGTAATTATCTAAACGGCAACCACGCAAGCGCAAGTCACGTGGTGTGCGGGCTTCTTAAATTTAGTCAAATAAAGTGCCTAGAAAATTTTGAAACAAACTAAATTAAAAATATAGATTCTAAAAGTAAAACTGGAAAAAAAGTAATAACAGAAAAAATTCAGTCCTAATGGATAAATTATAGAATTCGTGCAAATTTTAGTAATTTTTGCAACTATCGATAAATTCATGAATCGACAAATTTTTACATCAATAATTTTTTCATTCGAGTAAATTTCAACGTTTTGTATTATTCGAGTCGAGTAACTGTCGATAATTTTTATCACTCGAATAACTATTAACCTTTTGAGTACTCGAGCAGTTAACGTTAATTTTTAGCATTCGAGCAACTGTCGATATTTTTTAAACTCAAGTAAATATCAATATTTTTAGTACCTACTCAAGAAAACTGTCGATAATTTATGGTACTCAAGTAACTGTCGATAATTTTTAGCATTCGAGCAACTGTGGATAATTTTTAGCATTCGTGCAACTGTCGATAATTATTACACTCAAATAACTATTAACCTTTGTAATACTCGGGCAACTGTCGATAATTTTTAGCAGTCGAGCAACTGTCGATAGTTTTTACACTTAAGTAAAGATCAACATTTTTAGTACACAATCAACTATCGATAATCTTTAACACTCAAGAAACTCTTGAAAATTTTTAGCATTCAAGCAACTGTAGATAATTTTTACACTCAAGTAAATTTCAACCTTTTTAGTACATAAGCAAATATCGATAATTTTTGGCATTCAAGCAACTGTCGATAATTTTTAGACTCAACTAAATATTAATCCTTTAGTACTGTCGATAATTTTTGAGATCCGAGAACTCTCGATAATTTTTAGCACTCGAGCAACTGTCGATATTTTTTACACTCAAATAATTATCAACCCCTTTAGTACTTCAACAACTGCCGATAAGTTTTGACACTCGAGTAACTCTCGATAATTTTTTGCACTCCAGCAACTGTTAATTTTTATCACTCAAACAATTATTGATCATTTTTAGCACTCAAGCAACTGTCGATAATTTTAAGCAACTATCGATAATGTATACACTCAAGTAACTATTAATCTTTTTAATACTCGAGTAACTGTCGATAATTTTTGAGACTCGGGAACTCTTGATAATTTTTAGCACTCAAGCAACTGTCAATAATTTTTGGTTTAAGCAACTGTCGATAATTTTTATGGCTCGAACAATTATTGATCATTTTTAGCACTCAAGCAACTGTCGATAATTTTTGACACTCAAGTAACTCTCGATAAATTTGAGTACTCCAGCAACTGTCGATAATTTTTATCAGTTGAGTAATTGTCCATAAATTTTATCACACGATAATTTTTACACTCAAGTAAATATCAACATTTTTAGTACTTGAATCGATAATTTTTAGCACTTCGATTAACTGTCGAACTTTTTGCATTTAAGTAACTAGACAATTTTTCGACATACATTGGACATTTTTTGTCCATTTTAAAAACATTCTTGTACAAACGTTTAGTTAGTAAACGTTTTATTTTAGTCTTTTGACGTTAAATGGACCATAAAAAAACGTCAATCGGGACGTTTTGTGCTATTAGAGATGTAACGTTACCTCATCTCGTTTCTTTTCACCTCTTTCCAATTTTGACGTTTTGATAGTTCTCAATTTGTTTCAGTGGAATATAATTCATTTAAATATATTGTCGGTTTGCATTGGGGACTAAATTTTCTTTTTTTATTTTATTCTGTAGTTTTATTAACTAGCACCAATATTTTTAAAAATTGTAATTTAAACAAATGTCAAAAATTTTTAAAACTTTAAAAAATCGTATCTTCCACTGTTTTAGTACAAGTAACATTTTATTATTTTTTAATTGAAGTGCGAAATAATTTATTTCAATGCATTTTTGTTTTTTTTTTAATTTTCGACAATTTTTTGAATATCAAAAATTTTTAAAGATTGATATATAAAAATTATTAATAGTTCCATAGAATTTATCACAAATATCATTGATATCAGAATATTTATCTTACTTTATACGATCCAAGTTTTATATCATTTATTCTCAGTCTTTGTTCGTAGAAGTTGCGCTTGCTACAAACTCATATTTTTGATCGTTCCGTTTGTACAGTGTCAGTAGTAGTGTGCTTAGAATTAATGATACCGCTGATTGGTGGAATTCCGTTACCATAGAAACGCCCCTTTATTTCCCCAACCCGACATTCTATACGGACTGCGGGTGACTACACCGAGCCCAAGACTTGAGTATTTATTTACAGCCACTGCAAAACAGAGATCCATCCAACAAACTCGCTTATACTGCTACGATTTAACAACTCGAAATATCGAAATAAACTTAAAGTTATTATACAAGGTGGCGCAAATTTAATTGGACTCTTAGGATTTCGTTGGTTAAATGGGAAAAAAGTTCTAAGAACGGTCCTGTTCATTTTTATCCTGAAAATATGAGTACAAAAATTATATAAATTGGTCTTGAAAAAACACATCTTTTTTCCCATTTAACCCATATGCAATAATAATATTTTACGTACGCCACTGAAGTTGACATAGATCATGTTTAACTTGACCTGAAGGGCCTCAGATTACGATTTTATTTCGAAATCCGCATTATTGCAAATCATATAGTATTTGTATGACAATTACAACTTGATTAGTGCAATTTAAAGGACCCTGCACATTTCTTATAAGAAACCGTCCACGCTGATATTCGCTGGAATCAATATATTGAAGTAAAATTTTCGTATAACAATCAATTTTAATAATACCTATAAAGCAAAAAGTTAAATATTAGTAAATAGTAATTGCATTAAATCTATGACACCCTGTATATAAAATTCATTTTTGTAAGGTAAATAAATGAAAAATGTGTGAATTTAAAAAAAAAATGCAAAGTGTGTTAAAATTCATATAAAATCAATTTTACTAATCTGAATAATAGAGTTTAGGCAATTTGAAGTTTTAAATTACTTATAGCATTTGACAGTTGCCAATATTTGCCAACGGCTTTATTTACCGGAACAGGAGTGTCAACATGTAGAAAAAGACATTTTCAGGTCGCCGATTGAAAATCCTCATATAAGGATAATTTACAAGAGTTTGACAGAATCAATAGGTAACAAATTGTAAAAAATGGCCGGTCATTAGTGTTGCCGCCTTCTCGACAAATTTAGAACAAAAGCTGCACAATCTAATTTAGGCAAAAAAAAAGAAATGAATTCACAGGCGTAAACTAGAGTGAGAGCGGGCACGGTGGCGGACGCGGTCGCGATGCGGTCAAATAAATGCGCATAGCAACGGGTTCAATATTAAGCGAGGCGCAAACTAAATTTATAATTGTTGAAGTTATATTTAGAATTTTAGTTGTTGTACAATTAAATAAGCACAATAGTGTGTTTTTGCATTTTTAAGTATCTAACCAGTGAACCTTAAAAGAATTTTGAATTGTGTTGTAAAGCTAAAAACAGGGCACACTTGTTAAAAAGTTTCTGTTTTCTTTAGTCTCGACACATATGTTTATATTCTTTAGAAATGATTCTTAGTCAAGTGTCGATGTCAATAGCTGGCAAAAATCTAGTTTTATCTTTAGTAAGACTGTAACTGTTGTAGGGTTCAGATCGTTGAGTTTTTTGTTTTGCCAAAAATTTATTTTTCTTTATTTCAATAAATTCACATTTACTTTGGAAGTTGGATCTTTATTTAATCCTTTAAATAAAATATCCAATAATAATTCATTTAACGTGTCTTCGCTAATTTTCTATAGGGTCATTCGAATTTGTGGATTTTGAAAGTAGCATTTGACAGTTGACAACTGCTAATATGACTATCAACTCACTTTATATATAGGAACAGGAGTATCAGCATATAGAAAAGAGGGTTTTCCAGAACAGGAGTGTCAATCATGTATAAAAGTAGATTTTTAGGTCGCCGATTTAAAATCCGGTGTCAGACATGGCATTTGATAACTGACGGATGCCAATAGTTATGTCAAATCGCCATATGTTTCCCTCTTTATCTCTACTTTCTCCTCTTTCTTCCTCACTTTCCCCATTTTCTCCTCTATTTTCTTCACTTCTCCTCTTTAATCTCCACTTTTCTCACTTTTTTCTTCTTACAATTAGCGACCCCAAAAACCCCTTTTCTATATGCTGATTATAAAGCCAGTTGAAAATGCTACTTCCAGCTGTCAACTGTCAAATTCTACTTTCGACGTCAGATTCAAAAATCAAAATTTCTGACTCGAAAGACTATTTAAAATCCGGACTAAGAAGTGGCATTTGACAAAACACTTAAAACAAAAGCATACATTTTATGATAATATTACTGATCATTTTTCGCAAACCAAGACCGTAGAATTCCGTTAATATATAAAATAAATCGGTCAAGTGCGTGTCGGACTTCGCACATTTAGGGTTCCGTACCAAATGTAGAATATAGGCCAGATGTGCAGAGGCAGGATTCTTAAAGGACTTTAAAATTTTGATCGAATTAATAGGTCAAAAATACTTGGTAGAAACATTTAAAGAAGTGAAAAGAAAAATAACCTGGCGCATGTGTGTTCGACTAAGAAAAAAAAATATGAATATCACAATCATCATATATGCTTAGATATATTAACAAATTTTGAAATGCAACGAATAAATTTATTAATATCAGCGTAACCAACAAAGGTAGAAAAAAATTATAAGATGAAAAATGCGTTTTTTAATAAAACTTATACCATTGCACAGATAAAAATAATAAAATGTCAAATATTACAATACGCATAAATACAGTACGGAACCCTAAAAATGAGGGAATGGTAATGAAAAAATCATATTTATTAATATATTGGTATTTGTTGGTAAAATATACGTAACAATAAACATTATAACCAAATTGCAAGTTCATAGGTCAATGGAAAGTTAAAAAATATTTTACAAAGTTTTGTAAAAAATTCTGACTTTGGTGGCTTCTCATGCCTACGTTTTGCAATATTTTTTAAAACAAAAAATATGGCTTTTATCTACTCAATGAGCTCTATTCAATGATACCTTACTTGATGTGTTTTTTTCAGCGCCCGTCTTTAGCTGTATGGGAGCCCCCCTTGAAAACATTTAAAAATATTTTTTATAATTTATATGGCTTTGGGTCAAAAA
The DNA here is from genome assembly GCA_963243735.1 of Neocrepidodera transversa. Taxonomy (NCBI): domain Eukaryota; kingdom Metazoa; phylum Arthropoda; class Insecta; order Coleoptera; family Chrysomelidae; genus Neocrepidodera; species Neocrepidodera transversa. The sequence continues at coordinate 8,805,182 of OY725353.1, read as the reverse complement.
GACATATATACTGTAAAAATTTGAAGGCTCTAGCTCCAACCGTTTAGCTGCTAGACCGGTGTGACAGACGGACAGACGGACGGACACGCGAGTGAGAGCAATAGGGTTCCGTCTCGGCCCTTTAGGGTACGAAACCCTAAAAAGTCAATAAAAGTAATAAAAAGAAAACGACCGCGACCGCGTCCGCCACCGCACCGCTATCGCTCTACATAGTTTACGCCTCGCTTAAAATCGAACCAGTTGGTTTGCGATTTGTTTGTTCGCTAATTGAACGCATCGCGACCGCGTCCGCTATCGCTCTAGGATATGAAACTTGTCTTAAATGGCCCAGAAGGCGGTAACGCCAATGACGTACGACAAGAGGTGACCGTCCATTTTTTACAATTTGCCACCTTTTGATTCAGTCATTATTCTTATATGAGGTTATTGGTAATAATTTAGCATTGATATAAATTGTATAAATAACAGGGCTCATCACTCTACCTTGAGGTATTCCATATTTGCAAACTCTTTCCTTACCATACAGTCGTTGTCATCGGATTTTGCAAGATCTCTCTTCTTTTTTATCTAAATTTATTTATCTTCTTCTTGACGAAATTAGGTTATGCAGCTCGTCCTGAATGGTCAAGAAGGCGGTAACGCCAATGACATAGTAAAAGAGAGGTGATTATCCATTTTGTACAATTTGACCCCTTTTTATTCAATAAAATACTGTCATACTCTTGTATATGAAGTTATAGGTAATAATTTGGCATTTATATAAATTATGAAACGAACAGGGTCTAAAACTGTACCTTGCGGTATTACATAATTGCAAGCTCGTTCCTTACTTGTTATGTCTTATTGGTGATAAAGACTTGGTAGAAAAAGATCAAAATTGTTATTCGATGTTGCAAGATCTCTTTTCTTTTTTATCTAAATTTATTTATCTTTTTCTTGACGAAATTAGGTTATGCAGCTCGTCCTGAATGGTCAAGAAGGCGGTAAGGGCAATGACGTAGTAAAAGAGAGGTGACTAGCAATTTTATACACTTTGACGCCTATTTATTCAATAAAATACTGTCATACTCTTGTATATGAAGTTTGGCATTTATATAAATTATAAAACGAACAGGGCCTAAAACTGTACCTTGCGGTATTCCATAATTGCAAGCTCTCTCCTTACTTGTTATATCTTGTTGGTGATAAAGAATTGGTAGAAAAATATCAAAATTGTTATTCGATGATGTTGCCAGATCTTTCTTCTTTTTTATCTAAATTAATTTATCTTTTTCTTGACGAAATTAGGTTATGCAGCTCGTCCTGAATGGTCGAGAAGACAGACACACCAATGACGTAGGTGACCAGTCATTTTTTACATTGATTCGTAAAAAATTTGCATTCAAAGCAATTCATTTATATAAATTGTAAAAATAACAGGGCCCAAAACTGTACCTTGCGGTATACCGTGCTTCTTTTTTGAAATAAACGCCGAGCTAACAAATAAAATATATTCAGTTTCCTCTAAAGTTAAAGAAGAAATAAATATCAGTTAACCTTTACAATATATAAATCGGCCCGGATAATATATACAGTAGAGGTCAAAAAGAAGCGAGTAAAAGAAAATAAAGGTGTAAAGAAATGCATTGTGTATTCTGAAATCGAGAATTTGGCGGCTTCTTTCTCTTTTTATTTGGACGTTTCGCATCCGAAACTGAATTTTAAGCAGAAGTATATTTCAAGTCTGTCAACCGGCAAACGCCTTCCTGCAATTTGACAACATGATTGGAAACGAGGAAATTTCTTAGAAAAATTGTCAAATTAAAAAAAAAAAATTCCAGAAAGATAATAAATAATAATAATATATAAATGATTGATCTTAAAAAGTAGTTTTCGCTGTATAAATTGATGGAGAATGATTGAATTAATTATATAGTAAATTTATAATCATTTATCTCAATTTAAGTGATATATATGATGGCATGTTCGTAGGTAAGTGTTGAAAATTCTTAAGATTCTTTAAAATAGCGACATGTGATGTGGTCTAAAATAGATCTTGATATGTTGTATAAATGTTTTAATTTCTTGTAAATATTTAAAAAATTTTCTTTGCAGCAATATTTTTCGTCATAAAAAAGTATCTCTTTAATTTAAATACATTAAATAAAACATATTTTTGTAAAAAAGTAAAAAGTGCATTTTTCTACACCGAATTTTATTTTCAAATTTAAATTAATATGAAAATGCATTTTTCTGCTGAAAAAAATTTTCGCTTCTCGATTTTTTTTGTAATTAAAAAAAATCTCTCACTCTCCTCACTTTTGGTGAGGTTTTCCGTGTTTTCCTACGCCTACAGACAAATGACGTCATCAATCATAAGTAAGTCGCCCAGGAGCACCACGACAAATAATAATAATAGCCGTCCCTTCCCCGCACAAGTGAAATGTATTGAGAGTGTTATTATTATTATTATTATTATTATTTCGAGCATTTTTCCCACTCAAACACACCATTTTCTAGTTTTTCATCAAATTTATTTTTTTTCATCAACAATAACTTCGTATTTACCTATGTAAAAAAGCAAAAGTGTATTTTTACACTCGAATTGTATTTTTTAATTTAGATAAATGTAAAACTGCATTTTAATACTGAAAACAAACCAATATATACAGGATAGTTGAATTTTTTACACACCCTGTATGATTGATTTGTCTAAAAATCGTATTTTTAGTTAAAGTTTCCAAATCTAATTAAATTTGTTAATACAACAAAAGTATTTAAAAAAATACAGGGTGGTTGAGGTAATATGTGAATTATTAAAGAAGAACATTTTTCTTTGCACACTCTACGTATAATTAATTTTTGCAAAAAAATCTTATTTTGGATTAAATTTTCCAAATATAATGAAATTCGTTAATACGGACAAATAATTACAAAATTTTAGATGGTGGTTCAAAAAATACCTGAATTATTACAGAAAAATAATTATAAAATTTTACAGGGTGGTTTAGGTTTATAAAATACTTGAAGTAGTAAAAATATAACATTTTTTTCGCACACTCTGTATGATTGATGTGTCAAAAAATCTTATTGGGTATTAAAGTTTCCAAATATAAAAAAAAATCGTTATTACAGAAAAATAGTTATAAAATTTTACAGAGTGGTTTAGAAAATACTTGAATTATTAAAAAAAGAACATTTTTTTCGCACATTCTGTATGATTCATTTGTCAAGAAATCTTATTTCGGATTAAAGTTTCCAAATATAATAAAATTCGTTAATACAGAAAAATAATTACAAAATTTTACCCGATGGTTCAGAACTTATTGAATTATTAAAAAATAGAACATTTTTTTCGCACACTCTGTATAATTTGTCAAAAAATCTTATTTTTAATTAAAATCTTATTAAATTTGTTAATACAAAAAGAAATATACAAAAATATACAGGGTGGTTCAGAAAGTACCTGAATTATTAAAAAAAGAACATTTTTTTTTCGCACACTCTGTATGATTGATTTGTCAAAAAATCATATTTCGGATTAAATATAATGAAATTCGTTAATACGGAAAAATAATTACAAAATTTTAGATGGTGGTTCAGAAAATACCTGAATTATTACAGAAAAATAATTATAAAATTTTACAGGGTGGTTTAGGTTTATAAAATAATTGAAGCAGTAAAAATATAACATTTTTTTCGCACACTGTATGATTGATTTGTCAAAAAATCTTATTGGCTATTAAAGTTTCCAAATATAAAAAAATTCGTTATTACAGAAAAATAAATACAAAATTTTACAGGGTGGTTCAGAAAATAACTGAATTATTAAAAAAAGGACATTTTTTTCGCACACTCTGTATGATTAATTTGTCAAAAAAAATCTAATTTGGTATTAAAGTTTCCAAATGTAAAAACAATCATTAATACAGAAAAATAATTACAACATTTTACAGAGTGGTTTAGAAAATACCTGAATTATTAAAAAAAGAACATTTATTTCGCACACTGCATATAATTATTATGTCAAAAAATCATGTTTTGGATTAAAGTTTCTAAATATATTAAAAATTCGTAAATACAGAAAAATAATTACAAAATTTTACATGGTGGTTCAGAAAATACCTGAATTATTAAAAAAGAATATTTTTTTGGACACTATATATGATTGATTTGTCAAAAAATCTCATTGGGTATTAAAGTTTAAAAATATGAAAAAAATCGTTATTACAGAAAAATATATAGAAAATTTTAGAGGGTGGTTTAAAAAATTCTTGAATTACTAAAAAAAGAACATTTTATTTTCGCACACTTTGTATGATTGATTAGTCAAAAAATCTTATTTTGCATTAAAGTTTCCAAATATTTTAAAATTCGTTAATACAGAAAAATATTTACAAAATTATACAGGGTGGTTCAGAAAATACCTGAATTATTAAAAACCAACATTTATTTCGCACTCTGTATGATTGATTTGTCAAAAAATCTTATTTTGGATTAGTTTCCAAATATAATAAAATTCGTTAATGGAGAAAAATAGTTAAAAAATTTTACAGGGTGGTTCAGAAAATACCTGAATTATTCAAAAAAGAATATTTTTTCCGCACACTCTGTATGATTAATTTGTCAAACAAATCTTATTTTGGATTAAAGTTTTCAAATGTAATAAAATACGTTAATACAGAAAAATATTTACAAAATTTTACAGGGTGGTTCAGAAAATACCTGAATTATTAAAAAAAGAAAATTTTTTTTAGACTATGATTCATTTATCAAAAAATGTTATTTTGGATTAAAGTTTTGAAATCTAATTAAATTTGTTAATAAAAAAAAATCTGAAAAAATATACAGGGTGGTTGAGATAATACGTAAATTATTAAAAAATGAACATTTTTTCGCACACTCTGTATCATTGATTTGTCAAAAAATCATCTTTCGGATTAAAGTTTATAAATATAATAAAATTCGTTAATACAGAAAAATATTTACAAAATTTTACAGAGTGATTTATAAAATACTTGAATTAGTAAAAAATAACATTTTTTTCGCACACTCTGTATGATTGATTTATCAAAAAATAATATTTTGGATTAAAGTCTCCAAATATAATAATATTCGTTAATACAAAAAAAATAATTACAAAATTTTACAGGGTGGTCAGAAAATACCTGAATTATTAAAAAAAGAACATTTTGCATCGTCCACTCTGTATTATTGATGTGTCAAACAATCTTAGTTTTAAATCAAGTTTCCAGATCTAATGAAATTTGTTAATTTATAAAAATAAATTCAAAAATCTACAGGGGTGATTGAGAGAAGTAAATTATTTAAAAAAAACATTTTACTTCGCCCACTCTGTATTATTGATTTGTCAAAAAAAATTATTCTTGATTAAAGTTTAGAAATCAAACGAGATTTGTTAATATATAAAAATAATTACAATAATATACAGGGTAGATGAGAGAATACATAAATTATTAAACAAAAAATTTTTTTTTCGCACACTGTATGATTGATTTGTCAAAAAAAATTATTTTGGATCAAAGATTTCAAATTTATAGAGATTTGTTATTACAGAAAAATAATTACAAAAATATACATATATAATATTTTTATTTGCACACTCTGTACGATTGATTTGTCAAAAAATCTTATCCTTGATTAAAGTCTCCAAATCTAATGAGATTTGTTAATATTAAAAATAGGTACTAAAATATACAGAGTGGTTGAGAAAATGCATAAAATAATAAAAAAGAACATTTTGCTTCGCTCACTCTGTATTATTAATTTATCAAAAAATCTTATTCCTGATTAAAGTTTGAAAATCTAATGAGATTTGTTAATATAGAAAAATAAATACAATAATATACAGGGTAGTTGAGAGAACACATAAATTATTAAAAACGAACTTTTATTCACACACTCTGTATAATTGATTTGTCAAAAAATCATATTTTGGAGAAAAGATTTCAAATATAAAAAACTTGTTTGTACAGACAAATAATTACAAAAATATACAGTGTGTTTGGGAGAATACGTGAATTATTAAATAATAATATTTTTATTTGCACACTCTGTAGGTACTATTGATTTGTCAAAAAATATTATCCTTGATTAAAGTTTCCAAATCTAATGAGATTTGTTAATATAGAAAAATAGGTACAAAATATACAGGGTGGTTGAGAAAATGCATAAAATAATAAAAAAGAACATTTTGCTTCGCACACTCTGTATGACTCATTTGTCAAAAAAACCTTATTCCTGAATTAAGTTTCCAAATCTAATGAAATTTATTTACATGGAAAAATAATTACAAAACTATACAGAGCGGTTGAGAAAATACATACATTATAAAAAAAAACATTTTTGTTTGTACATTCTATAATATTGATTTGTCAAAAAAATTAATTGACCAAAGTTTTCAAATCTAATGAGATTTGTTTATATAGAAAAAAAATTCAAAAATATACAGCGTGATTGAAAAAATATGTGAACTATTAAAAAATTCCAAAAAATATATTTAAAGATTTTCATTTGCTCTTATTTAAATCACAAATTCTGATATCTGAATTTTATTAATCAAATTATATTAAAAATAACATATTTATGTTTATATAAAAATCGCGAGACCAACCCTGTGTTAAAATAAAAACAAACATTTAAAAAGATTTAAAAGTGCTCTTTGGTGATGGTCACGTTATTTATCTCTCGTGCCTTTTTAGAAAACAGTGGGTGTTTTTTATTAGCAAATTGTAATCTCCTTTTTTCATTAAATCTATAAATGTATCCAGAGAATAAATAAAAATCTGACATCTCTTGTTTTAATCATAAAACGACTTATACTAGCGCCACCTATCGTAATAGGGATTAATTATGAACAACGAAATAAGAATTATCATTTTTATTATCTACCCCATTAGAAATCCCTAAATATATATTTTTTTATAATATTTGCAATTATCATAAAGCTTAATTAAACAGTTATTAGGTAGGTACAGTTGTATCCATATAAAAAAAACATAAGTATAGAGTGAGAGGCAAGATAAAAGCCATAATAAAATTCGTCTATCACTATCACTCTCATAATTTACTCTATTTTATGAATACAATTGTATGCATGAAATAAAAATGTACTTACTTGTTTCTCGATATGTAAATACCATTTTCCAATCCTATAATACACTTTTCCACACAATTTCCTCGAAAACAGATTTTTAACCTATACTAGACACAAACGCATCACTAATAAAAATCGTGTTTCTATCATTTATATGAAATAAAAATATGAAATAATAAATAACTACTTATTTCTCCAGATAGAAACACCATTTTTTAGTCAAATAATACACTTTTCCGCATAATTTCCTCGAAAATAGAAGAGGTTTTTTTACGTACCCTACACGAAAGCGTCACTATCGCAAAAAGAAATTCTCTAATTTGTGCAAAATCGGTAATAGGTGTTATACGGCCTGCTAAGATGAAATCATTTGAATTTGACAGGTTCTGATTGGGAGTGACTACGTTCGCAATAATCCGTAAACTTTATTTATATTTAATTGAATTAAAAATTATAATGTATAAAAGATGTTAATTTATTTATTTATTTTTATTTATATTATTACATTATTTTAATAAATATGATGTATCATATCAAAGCGATAGAAAATAAATAAGACATCAGATTTTCCCCATTACAATTTTCTATAGTGTAGGAGGTACCTAGTATATAAGTTCTTCTTTGGTATTTAAATTTATGATATTCAATAAATCAATTTCCGGGAGTGGCTACGTTCGCAATAATCAGTACAAGTAATAATCTGTTGAAGCTGTTAATATATTAATGTATTTTTATTTATCAAATTGCCTTAAAATATATAGTAAGTAGGAAGGAGCATATCAATTTCGGCCGGTGGAACGCGATGGGTCTTGCAAATGGCGAATACCCCACACACAACTTGGAAAATAACAAATGTAAACAAACTTACATAAATAAATCGATAAAAAATCGATGTAAATAAATCGATAGATAATAAACAAGGCATCAGATTTTCGATATATCACATTCAATTAAATCAATTTCCGGGAGTGGCTACGTTCGCAATAATCAGAAAAAATAATAATATGTTAATACTGTTAATTTACTGGTGGAACGCGATGGTACTTGCAAATGGCGGTTACCCAACACAAAACTTAGAAAATAACAAATTTTAACAAACTTAAATAAATAGATAATAAATCGATGTAATAAATCGATAGATAATAAATAAGACATAAGATTTTCGATATATGACATTCAATTAAGTCAATTTCCGGGAGTGGCTACATTCCCAATAATCAGTAAAAATAATGATGTGTTAATACTGTTAATTTATTCGTGGAACGCGATGGTTCTTGCAAATGGCGAATTCCTTTAAAAACGTTACAAATTCAAAAATATCATTTAATAGGCGATAAAACGCCTCTCAAGATTCATTTTCTGTAGGTGCATAAACGATCTATGATGAAATTTAAATTCTTACAGTAGTCAAAAAATGTCCAGCTCGCGAGGAATGTCGATCATCTATCGACAATATGGATCTTACAGCGGGAGCTTTTAAGAAGTTAAAAGCTTGCAGACACGTTCATCGGATACTGAGGCATCGCCGACAAAGCTCTACGATACTTTCTCGACACAAATTTAGTATTATGGCTATTGACAGTGTTGGTTTTAGGATAATTCATATTCCAAATTATTTATTCTAAATATAGCCATAATCTAACATCTAACATTTAGACTTTAGTTGGAATAAAAAGAAGAAGAGAAGGGAGAAGAAGACGCATTTGACGTCTATAATTATGGTCTACATTTACGTACCTGTTGCGTTAATTTATTATTATTACTTATTGACTTTACAATGTCTGTCCGTCCGTCTGTCTGTCTATCTGTCTGTTGGTCTGTCTGTCTGTCCGTCTGTCACAGCGATAATTCGAGAACGGTTTAGAATTTTGGAACTCTGTTTTCACCAATCGATAGCTGGTCACAATAGCACGCCATCCTACTATTTTCAATGACGTAAGTCTACTGCAACCGTCTGTCTGTCCGTTTGTCCGTATTTCCGTCTATCTTAGCGATAACTCGAGAACGGTTTCGTATTTTGGATTTCTGCTTTCAGCAATCGATGGCTGTTTGCCTCAGCTCACCCATCTATAGTTTACAATGATCTAAGTCAACTGCAACGGTCTGTCTGTCCGTTTGTCCGCCTCTTCTACTATCTCAGCTATAACTCGAAAACGATTTAGAATTTTGGATTTGTTTTCAGCAGTGGATGGCTGGTTACCTTAGCTTACCCATCTAATATTTTCAATTACCTAAGTCAGCTTAAACCGTCTGTCTGTCCGTTTGTCCGTCTTTCCGTATACTCAGTGATAACACGAGAACGGTTTCGAATTTTGTATTTTTGTTTTCAGCAATCGAGAGCTGGTTACCTTAGCTCGCTAATCTATTATTTTTAATGACCTAAGTCAACTGCAACCGTCTGTCTATCCGTTTGTCCGTCTTTCCGCATATCTCAGCGATAACTCGAGAACGGTTTCGAATTTTGGATTTCTGTTTTTAGCTATCGATAGCTGCCTACCTTAGCTCACCCATATTTTATTTTTAATGGCCTAAATCAACTGCAACCGTCTGTCCGTCCGTTTGTCTGTCTTTCCATCTACCTCAGCGATAACTCGAGAACGGTTTAGAATTTTTTATTTCTGTTATCAGCAATCGATATCTGGTTACCTTAGATCGCCCATCTATTATTTTCAATGACCCAAGTCAACTGCAACCGTCTGTCTGTCCGTTTGTCTGTCTTTCCATCTACCTCAGCGATAACTCGAGAACGGTTTCATATTTTGGACTTCTGCTTTCAGCAATCGATGGCTGGTTACCTTAGCTTACCCATCTAATATTTTCAATTACCTAAGTCAGCTTAAACCGTCTGTCTGTCCGTTTGTCCGTCTTTCAGTATACTCAGTGATAACTCGAGAACGGTTTCGAATTTTGTATTTTTGTTTTCAGCAATCGAGAGCTGGTTACCTTAGCTCGCTCATCTATTATTTTTAATGACCTAAGTCAACTGCAATCGTCTGTCTGTCCGTTTGTGTGTCTTTCCATCTACTTCAGCGATAACTTGAGAACGGTTTCGAATTTTAGATTTCTGTTTTTAGCAATCGATAGCTGGTTATCTTAGCTCCACCATATATTATTTTTAATGACGTAAGTCAACTGAACTGTCTGTCTGTCTGTTTGTCCATCTTTCCGTCTATCTCAACGATAACTCGGGAACGGTTTCGAATTTTGTATTTCTGTTTTCAGCAATCGATAGCTGCTTACCTTAGCTCACCCATATTTTATTTTTAATGGCCTAAATCAACTGCATCCGTCTGTCCGTCCGTTTGTCTGTCTTTCCATCTACCTCAGCGATAACTCGAGAACGGTTTAGAATTATAGATTTCTGTTTTTAGCTATCGATAGCTGGTTATCTTAGCTCGGCCATATATTATTTTCAATGACCCAAGTCAACTGAACTGTCTGTCTGTCTGTTTGTCCGTCTTTCCGTCTATCCCAGCGATAACTCGAGAACGGTTTCGAATTTTGGATTTCTGTTTTCAGCAATCGATAGCTGCTTACCTTAGCTCACCCATATTTTATTTTTAATGGCCTAAATCAACTGCATCCGTCTGTCCGTCCGTTTGTCTGTCTTTCCATCTACTTCAGCGATAACTTGAGAACGGTTTCGAATTTTAGATTTCTGTTTTTAGCAATCGATAGCTGGTTATCTTAGCTCCACCATATATTATTTTTAATGACGCAAGTCAACTGAACTGTCTGTCTGTCTGTTTGTCCGTCTTTCCGTCTATCCCAGCGATAACTCGAGAACGGTTTCGAATTTTGGATTTCTGTTTTCAGCAATCGATAGCTGCTTACCTTAGCTCACTCATATTTTATTTTTAATGGCCTAAATCAATTGCAACCGTCTGTCCGTCCGTTTGTCTGTCTTTCCATCTACCTCAGCGATAACTCGAGAACGGTTTAGAATTTATTATTTCTGTTATCAGCAATCGATATCTGGTTACCTTAGATCGCCCATCCATTATTTTTAATGACCCAAGTCAACTGCAACCGTCTGTCTGTCCGTTTGTCCGTGTTTTCATCTATTCAGCGATAACTTGAGAACGGTTTCTAATTTTAGATTTGTTTTTAGCAATCGATAGCTAGTTACTTTAGCTCGGTCATATATCATTTTTAATGACCTAAGTCAACTGCAACCGTCTGTCTATCCGTTTGTCCATCTTTCCGTCTATCTCAGCGATAACTTGAGAACAGTTTCGAATTTTAGATTTCTCTTTACAACAATCGATGGCTGGTTACCTTAGATCGCCAATCTATTATTTTCAGTTACCCAAGTCAACTTAAACCGTCTGTCTGTCCGTAGCTGAGAAGGGACAAAAAGAAGAAGAAGAAGACGCATTTGAATTTTATAATTCTGTTCTACATTTACGTAACCTGTTGCGTTAATTTATTTTAAAAATATAAAAGATCGAATTTGTTTTTCCATAAATCACGTTTCTTTGTGGTGCCGCCAATAAAAATATGGACGCGTCGTCGCGGCTCACGATTACTTTTATAAATTTTCGAGTTTTACCGAAATAATTGACGTGAAATATCAATAGCAATAAATAAAAAGTGATTAGTAGCAGTTGCATGTACCGCGACAGCGAAAGAAGCAGGTGAATGTCACAGTCGGCTTTGGATCTACTATACTTACAGCGTTGCCGGATGTTTATATATTTCTAATATATTTCTTATACGAATTTAAGAGTTGTATTTATTTGAAATTGTTGAAATTCTGGACTATCACAATGGAAATTTACGATCGCACCAAATACGGTTAGATTCTTTAATTTTCATCTTATCTGGTTGGAAACGCTTCCTAATAGGTGACCAGGTGAAGATGAGGTTCAGTTGTTGGGCCACGTGCACATTCCTAAGGAATTTAATTTAATGTCGTGTCCATCTTTAAAAGAAAAGAAGCCGATTGTCGAATGCCGACCACCGTGCATATGCTACTTATCCTTGCTGCTAGATTAGAAGGTATTTCGTTTTAGTTGCAGCTACACACCGGTGACAAATTACTTCCATTTTGTCTATGCTGACTTTGTTTTTTTTTTTGTTAAAACGAGCTGCAATTTATTATTTAAATAAGAAATATGAAATACAGAACGGGAGACATTATATACGATATATCGGGCCAGAATTATTCTTTTTAATTGAAAATCAAGAAAAATTTAACTTGCGGTTTCCGTAATTTGAGTGTGAAAAAATGCATTTTTGCTTATTTTTTAAACTCTATTATAAAAAGTTAACAATCTACAATACATTTTTCTACACTTGAATTAGGAAAAAGCAACACTGTATTTTTATGGATTAAATAAAGAGGAAAAAACGACACTCTATTTTTTTGGATTTTGAAAAAGCAACTATGAATTTTCTTCAGTTAAATTTGGAAAAAAGTAACATTGGTTTTTTCTCAAATTTAGAAGAAGCAGCATTAATTTTTTTTTCAAATTTGTAAAAGCACTTAAAAACTGTAAAAACAACACTTTATTTTTTTGGATTTGGAAAAAGCAACAATGCATTTTTCTTCACTTAAATTTGAAAAAAAGTAATATTGCTTTTGTCTCAAATTTAGAAGAAGCAACATTGATTTTTTTTTTCAAATTTGGAAAATGCAGTACTAAATTTTTTCACAGGAAAAAAATACGCTGCATCTTTATGGATTTGGAAAAAGCGACAATGTATTTTCCTTCACTGAAACTTGGAAAAAGGAATAATGCATTTTTTATTCTCAAGTTTCGAAGCAAAATTCCTTTTTTTTTCAAATTTGGAAAATGCAATAGTATGTTTTTTCACATTAAAAAATGGATAAAAAACAATACTGTATTTTTTTGGATTTGGAAAAAGCAACAATGCATTTTTCTTCAGTTAAATATGGAAAAAAGTAACATTGCTCTTTTCTCAAATTTAGAAGAAGCAACATTAAATTTTTTTCAAATTTGGAAAAGCACTAGTGTATTGTTTCACACTAAAATAAGTAGAAAAAATAACACTGTATTTATTGGATTTGGAAAAAGTAACAATGTATATATTTCTCCCTTAAACTTTGAAAAAAGTAATAACGCATTTTTTTCTCAACTTTAAAAGAAGCAACATTGATTTTTTTTTCTTCAAATTTGGGTAAAGCACTAGTGCATTTTTTCACACTTAAATAAGAAGAAAAAACAACTCTGCATTTCTTCATTTAAATTTGGAAAAAGTAACAGTGCGATTTTTTTCAAATTTGGAGAAAGCATAGTACATTTTATCCCACTTAAATAAGGGGAAAAAATAATAATGCTTTTTTTCGACTTGGAAAAGCAACAATGCTGTTTTCTTCACTTAAACTTGCAAAAAAGCGATAATGCATTTTTTCTCAAATTTAGAAGAAGCAACATTGAATTTTTGCTTTTAAATTTGGAAGACGCACTAGTGTATTTTTTCACATTAAATAAGGAGATAAAACAACACTGTATTTTTTTGAATTTGGAAAAAGCAACAATGTATTTTTCTTCTCTTAAATATAGAAAAAGTAACAGTGCATTCTTTTCTCAAATTTAGAAGCAGCAACATTGAATTTTTTTCTTATAAATTTAGAATCAGCAACATTGAATTTTTTCACATTTAAATAAGGAAAAAAACAACACTGTATTTTTTTGGATTTCGGAAAAGCAACAACGCGTTTTTCTTCAGTTGATTTTGAAAAAAAAACAACAATGCTTTTTCGTCACTTAAACTTGGAAAAAAGGAATAATGCATTTTTTCTCAAATTTAGAAGAAGTAACATTGAATTTTTTTCTTTTATATTTGGAACAAGCTCTAATGCATTTTTTAGACTTAAATAAGTAGAAAAACAGCACTGTATTTTTTTGGTTTATGGAAAAAAAATTATGCATTTTTTCTTCACTTAAACTTTGAAAAAAGTAACAATACATTTTTTGTCAAATTTAGAAGAAGCAACATTGAATTTTTTCTTTTAAATTTGGAAAACGCATTATAGTGTATTTTTTCACATTAGGTAAAAAAAACAGCACTGTATATTTTTGGATTTGGAAAAAGCAACAATGCATTTTTCTTCCCTTAAATATAGAAAAATGAACAGTGTATTTTTTTCTCAAATTTAGAAGCAGCGACAGTGAATTTTTTTTTTAATTTGGAAAAAGCTCTAAATGCATTTTTTCACATTAAATAAGGAGAAAAACAACACTGTATTTTTTTGGATTTGGACAAAGTAACAAATATATATTTCTTCACTTAAATTTGTAAAATGTAATGTAACAAAATTTCACACTTGTATTTAAAAAAATGAGGGGGTAATCCCACCCAACTTTCCGAACACTCCTAGTAAAGTAATTGTTTAATCGATTATTTTAGTTTTTCTGCATCAAAATACATTAATAAAATAAGTTTACAAAAATTAAAAAAAAAATTAATTTTTTCTAAAAATTTTTTTTAACTTTTTATAATTTTGTATAATTTCTACAAGTATTATTTTAAAATTATGAAATATTTCACACATATTGCACTTTTTGATCCCTTTCGGGTGTACTAGTTACTTTTTGCATTTGTTTTACCATTTTCGATAAAACAAAAGGACAACAAAATTTAATTTTTGTTTTATTTTGGTTATAATAATTACAATGTTAAATTCGAAGAGACTAAATTATTTTTTAAATTTAGAGTTTTATATTACCTATCGAATGGTGGTATAAATCCCATTTTAATATCTTTAATATTTTTAAAGTTATTCAATTTTTTTTAAACTTATATTAAATTTCAACAAAAAAATTTATGGATTCTACAATTTTTTGAATAAAATTTTGAAAAAAATCACAATTATAGAGTTTTTTACTACAAATTTAAGGGTAATTTTTTAAACTTTTTAATATTAATTTTAACCTTAAAACAAATCAAACCTATTTTTGAATAATTTTAAAATCATTAAATAATTAATATCTCATTCAATTTTATTCAAAATGGGAAACAAACCTGTTTTTTAGGTTTTTTGGATCAAAATGTATTAATAAAGAAAGTTTAAAAAACTAAAAAAAAAAAATTTTTTTGTTAAAAATTCATGGGTAAACCCATTGAATTGTTTTAACTTTTTTCATTTTTTTCTATAACTTTTACAAATACTATGTTAAAATTATGAAATAATTTACACACATAGTACTTTTGGATCCTTTTCGGATATGCTATTTAATTTTTTCATTTATTTTATACTTATTGATAAAACGAAATTACAAAAAATTTTAAAAAATTTCTTAATTTTGTGTATAATAATTACAATTCTAAATTTTAAGAAACTAAAATACATTTTAAATTTAGAGTTTTATTTTATCTTTAGATTAGTGCAAATCCCAGTTCAATAACTTTAATATTGTAGAAGTTATTCAATTTAGTTTAAAATCATAATATAATTTTAAATGTTTCTTAGCCAATTTTTAAAAAAAATCACAATTTTTGTAATAAAATTTTGAAAAAAATTATAATAATAAAATTAATTATTACAAATATAAGATATTTTTTTAAAATTTTTAATATTAAAATTTAAGTAAAAAATAATAATTTAATAAGGATAAAAATTGCTTAAAAATTAAAATAAAAACTAGCGGCGAAACTATGCGGAACTCGAAAAAAAATTAAAGACAAAATTTGTAGAAAATTTTATATTCTACAATTTTGATTTTTTGTAAATTTTCATAAAAATCCATAATTTTGTCTCAAAATCTAAAAAAAGTCGCAAATGTCTATATACATTATTTTTCACGCCCTCTAGCGACGAAACTGTGAGGAATTCAAAAAAACGGTAATGACAAAATGTGTAGAAAATTTTATGTTGTACATCTTTTATATCCTGTAATTTTTCATAAAAATGCATTATTTTGGTTATTTAAGAAAAATATGAAAAAAAATTACTTTTTCATAAATCTGGCAACAATGGCAAAAGTTTTTGAAAATTTTAAACATTCGAAATTAAACTATAACGTATAAAAAATATATGTGTAAAACTTTATTGTCATCTTGTTAGGTAATGACGTCATCACTTATAGCAACTGTCACTTCCGGTTGTCCGATTAACTCCAAAATCTATACAGGTCGTCTCCTTGTTACCCTAAATATGTATATAAAATTTCATCTAAATCGGTTCAGCCGTTTAGATGCTATCGTGTTCACACACACACACACACAGACACACACACACACAGACACACACACACACAGACACACACACAGACAGACATCATGCTAAAAATGGTATAAATGGATTCAGGTGACCTCAAAACGTAAAGATCCGTTAAAATCTGGGTATGGTCAAAATATCATGATCGCAATACTTTCCTTCTATACAACTCTGTTGTTCGGAAAGTAAAAAGGTGCAAATGCACTATTTTTACTTTCCGAACAGAGTTGTATAGAAGGAAAGTATTGCGATCATGATATTTTGACCATACCCAGATTTTAACGGATCTTTACGTTTTGAGGTCACCTGAATCCATTTATACCATTTTTAGCATGATGTCTGTCTGTGTGTGTGTGTGTGTCTGTGTGTGTGTGTGTCTGTGTGTGTGTGTGTCTGTGTGTGTGTGTGTCTGTGTGTGTGTGTGTCTGTGTGTGTGTGTGTGTGAACACGATAGCGTCTAAACGGCTGAACCGATTTAGATGAAATTTTATATACATATTTAGTGTAACAAGGAGACGACCTGTATAGATTTTGGAGTTAATCGGACAACCGGAAGTGACAGTTGCTATAAGTGATGACGTCATTACCTAACAAGATGACAATAAAGTTTTACACATATATTTTTTATACGTTATAGTTTAATTTCGAATGTTTAAAATTTTCAAAAACTTTTGCCATTGTTGCCAGATTTATGAAAAAGTAATTTTTTTTCATATTTTTCTTAAATAACCAAAATAATGCATTTTTATGAAAAATTACAGGATATGAAAGTTGTAGAACATAAAATTTTCTACACATTTTGTTTTTACCGTTTTTTTGATTTCCTCACAGTTTCGTCGCTAGAGGGCGTGAAAAATAATGTATATAGACATTTGCGACTTTTTTTAGATTTTGAGACAAAATTATGGATTTTTATGAAAATTTACAAAAAATCAAAATTGTAGAATATAAAATTTTCTACAAATTTTGTCTTTAATTTTTTTTCGAGTTCCGCATAGTTTCGCCGCTAGTTTTTATTTTAATTTTTAAGCAATTTTTATCCTTATTAAATTATTATTTTTTACTTAAATTTTAATATTAAAAATTTTAAAAAAATATCTTTAAATTTGTAATAATTAATTTTATTATTATAATTTTTTTCAAAATTTTATAACAAAAATTGTGATTTTTTTTAAAAATTGGCTAAGAAACATTTAAAATTATATTATGATTTTAAACTAAATTGAATAACTTCTACAATATTAAAGTTATTGAACTGGGATTTGCACCATTCTAAAGATAAAATAAAACTCTAAATTTAAAATGTATTTTAGTTTCTTAAAATTTAGAATTGTAATTATTATAGACAAAATTTAGAATTTTTTTAAAATTTTTTGTAATTTCGTTTTATCAATAAGTATAAAATAAATGAAAAAATTAAATAGCATATCCGAAAAGGATCCAAAATTACTATGTGTGTAAATTATTTCATAATTTTAACATAGTATTTGTAAAAGTTATAGCAAAAAATGAAAAAAGTTAAAACAATTCAATTGGTTTACCCATGAATTTTTAACAAAATTTTTTTTTTTTTTTTAGTTTTTTAAACTAACTTTACTAATGCATTTTGATCCAGAAAACCTAAAAAAAGGTCTGTTTCCCATTTTGAATAAAATTGAATGAGATATTAATTATTTATTGATTTTAAAATTATTCAAAAATAGGTTTTATATTTTAAGGGGTAACAATTAAAATTAAAAATTTTAAAAAAATTACCCTTAAATTTGTAGTAAAAAACTCTATAATTGTGATTTTTTTCAAAATTTTATTCAAAAATTTGTAGAATTCCTAATTTTTTTTTTTCAAATTTAATATAAGTTTAAAAAAAATGAATAACTTTAAAAATATTAAAGATATTAAAATGGGATTTACACCATTCGATAGATAATATAATTAATGTATTATCATGCACAAAAACTAAAATAATCGATTAAACAATTACTTTACTAGGAGTGTTCGGAAAGTTGGGTGGGATTACCCCCTCATTTTTTAATTTTAAAATTAAAAAAATCATCAATTAAAAAAAACAGCACAATGTTGCATTTTTCATAATTCAATTTTTTTTCATCACATTTAAAAACCATATAACAAAGAATGACAAGCTATTAAAAATTTTAGCAGACATTGACTATTTTGTTATTTTCTTTTACTTCATCTAACGAGGAGAGAAAGTATTGTGCACACGTTAAAACAATTTTTTCACGATATAGACGGAACTATCCATTTCTAGTTCTCCTGAGACGATTAAGACAATTTTCAGATGGAAGTCTGTCTGTCTGTGTGTGTGTCTGTCTGTGTGTGCGTGTATCTGTCTGTGTATGCATTATTCCACGATAGAGGCCACACGTTTAATCCGATTGAGCTGAAATTTGGTATATATAAAGTCCTTAAAAAACTCTATTCAGAACAGTCAAGAGCTAGTTCGACTTCAAAAATTGGAACTGTTAGGAGTAGAGTAGGAGTGTTTGGAGTAACGTCTAAACCCAATTTTTGTAATTACCCTAATGGATATATCAAGGGCGGAGTAAAAAGAGTGAAAAGTGTAACCAAGCCGAACTCACCTAAGATTAAAACTTTAAATATCTGAAAAACGTAATAGTTCGTTCTGTGATCATGCGATTTAAAAAAAAAAGTGGATCTTACGTATTTTGGTCTCCTGAGCACGAATCCGAAATCAAAACGTGGCGCCCTATTTTGTTGACTATTTGGCAGCTCAAATTTCTGTTATTGAAAAAACATAAATTTGTTCCTAATTATTATCAAAACACTACAAATGCTTTTATTTACTTGTTTTTAGCGGAAATAACTAGTATTTTTCAAAAAATTCAATCTAATTTGAATTTTAGACAGATCACTAAAGTTGGGTTAATCAGCTGACAATTATGTCTATTATTTTTTATTTCTAGAATGTTGGCAAACGTGACTACGTGATTGTTCGTTTGACTCCTGTCGATTCTTGCTGGATTTTTGATTTCCATTATCAAATGAAATATCTACCATTCTCTTGGTAACTTTTTTAATTGTATTTCTGAACGAAATCATACAAAAATGGATGTCACAATAAAATTAAGGACAGCAAATTTTTATTCTTTTTTTTTTTTGGTAATTCAAGATATAGTTGGATACTTTGAGCTGTGACCTGAATATATATTAAATGTAAGGTTAAAATTTGGCTTAACGAAAATCAGTTATGGGAAACTGTTGTCATGGTAACCGTTACCATGGTAACCTTTAAATAAAAATTATAGTTCAAGTCATTTGCAGAAATAGTGAATCAGGTAGTAAAATAAATGCGCGCGTCAGCCGGACGCGCTCGCTTCGCTCGCGTGTCTTGTGTTGTCGACATAATATTTCAGATTACTCCATAGCAATGAATCAATCATATGATCAAATCATGATTAATTGATGGAAACAATGAACTTGTCTCTTCCGAATTCATTTCAGTAAGAATGAAAATCTGCTGAGAACTAGTGCAGATGCATATATTCAAAAATGTACTATAAGTGCAGAAATACTGACAGATCTAAAGTCATCCCAAATTTTTTATGTCAAATTTTAATAGATAGTTAGATTCTAAAAATGACAATATATGTCACTTTTACCTTAAAGTTAACACTTTTTGAAATTAGGGTCTCCAAAGTTTCAAAAATGAGTTAGACAGTTTCAGGCCACAGCGTTTAATTTGTAAAGACAGAAATTTAAGTATGTTTTATTTTATAGAAAAAAGGTTTAAATTAAGTGCTTAAATCGAAAATCCTTCCATTTCTCGACAATCAGCCATCATTTGGAGCGATTTCCGTTATTGTCCAGCGCCCAAAACTTGGCAACAGCGCATTTCCGCAAAGTTTCAATATTATAACGAGACTCGCATTGAATAGTACATAATCTACTTTGAACCATCCTCATATCAGATTTCCAGTAATTGATTAACTTGGCAACAACGCATTTCCAAATATTAAAAACCATATCAGTTAATGAAAATGCAGATTTATATTAATATTTTCTTACTATAAAATTTCCATAAATCTCTAATAATAGCTATAGTCTATAACTTGGCAACAGCGTTTTTTGGCAAAACAAAAGTGGTGCCGCATTTGATTCGACTAAGGGCCCAAAATCTTAATCTTCATTTTTTTTCATAACAGATTTAAAGTAAAGTTTCTAGTTTCCTGACTAAACATTTCTGTAAATAACTTTTGTTTACAGGTTACCATGGTAACGGTTACCATGACAACAGTTTCCCATAACTGATTTCCGCTAAGCCAAATTTTAGCCTTATCCAATTATATCTTGCGTTACCCAAAAAAAAAAGAATAAAAATTTGCCATCCTTAATTTAATTGTGATATCCAATTTTTGTGTGATTTCGTTTAGAAATACAATCAAAAAAATTACCAAGAGAATGGTAGGTACTTCATTTGATAATGGAAATTAAAAATCCAGCAATAATCGACAGGAGTCAAACGAACAATCACGTACACGGAAAAAAATGACTCAGAACGACGATCCTTTAAAACTGTATCATATAGCAGGTATATAAAATTCCAATATTCTCTATATAATGTTTCATTGAAACAGAACCCCTGTCAGATACTAATAAAGAAATAAATCTTACTAGAAATCGTTGTGTAAAGGCAGATTTTTGGCATATCAACTTAAAATTACATTGTATACGCATTATATGCTCAGTCCTCCAGGAAATTTCGCATACTCCTTATATTCTCGTCAGATGAATGGAAGATTCACAGTAATTTAAAGCTATCTTCCATTGTTCTAAAACAGAATCATTTCACAATTTTTTTGTGCCGAACGCGCACGGTGATGTACGAATCAAATACGAGTCGGGTCAATGCCTCATTTCTACAATAATTGGAATCATTTGTTAATTGGTAGTGTTCGGAGAGTGATATGTTATGAACATTACATTATATTCCCGAAGCGTTGAAAATGGAAACATTTTTGAGACATTGAATTTAGACGAAGATTATATTTAAAGTGTCTTGGGTCAGTACAGCACAATATAATATTATCCCAGTTCAATTATTCTCTGTCGCATAATCTGAACTAAATTTCTTCACAAAATTTGTAAAATAGGAAGTATTTGCTAAAATTAAATTTTAATTTTCAAATATTTATTTAATAAAATAAATAACTTCCTGTACAAAATATTCTGTGAAGAAATTCTGGCCAAAAAATTAACAATATTGATAAAAGTGAAGTAGAAACTTGTTGTAAATTCAATATAATTCAAATTAACGTTTTTCCCAACAGAAGGTGAGTAATTTCAGAATGTTATCAAATATGTTTTATTTTTTTGTAGGACTTCGAAGATTATTTGAAAAAATCAATTGATGGAAGCTGCAAAATCAAAAAGACATTTTGAAAATCTGGAAATGTACAGGGTGTTCAATTTATATATACGAGGTTGATGCCAGTGTCACGCTGCACTCTCAAAAACTAGAAAGGCAGATCACATCGTAAATAAACAATTCTTCCATCAGTTCTCCAAATAGATCTAATGTACCTATCCTTATACTATGTATATATTATACTTTCTTTTTTAAGTTCCTTATTTCTTATAAAAAAGTAGAAGAAACACCTGTTTAATAGAAGACTAGGTAGATTACTAAAAAAACTATTATGTTTGTTTTATTTTTGTTTTAATCTCATCAACAATAATGGAGATTAAGGAACATTTCAAAGAGTTTATCGTTCAATAAATATTTTTAAAGATCAAATTCTGTTTTTTTATATTCATCTGCTATATTTATGTACTTACCTATATTTCTATATACAGGTGAGTCGGAAGGAACTGACCAAACTCTATAAGTACATTCTACACATGAAAATAATTTAAAATACTTATGATTACAATTTTAAATTCTTTTTTAAATTATTTTTATGTGTAGAATATACTTATTAGATTTTGGTCCGTTCCCCCAGAATCACTCTGTATTTATAAGAACAGTTCAATAGTGGCCAGATAAACGAGATCACTAGCCTTATATGACAAGATTGCTAGCTTTATATGACAAGATTACTAGTTTCATATGACGAGACTGTCAGCTTTATACGACGAGGCTACTAGAGTAATATGACGAGATTATAAGCTTTATATGACAAGATTTTTATTTTCACATGCCGAGGTTACTAAATTAGTAGAACGGGGGTTTTAGCTTAATATGCCAAGAGTATCTGATCCAATAGCCCGGTTATTCAGAAATATATGAAAGTAGTTCAGTTCCAGGATACCAAAGCATATTTGGAACAGGTGACTCCGTCGGACTATTTTAGAAGTGCGTTCTTCTGTCACGCCGGGTATATGAAATTCAGATAATAAGTATCGGATTTTTTTTTCCATAGTCACGTTTGCCAACATTCTATAAATAAAAAATAATAGACATAATTGTCAGCTGATTAACCCAACTTTAGTGGTCTGTCAAAAATTCAAATTAGAGTGAATTTTTTGAAAAATAGTAGTTTTTTCACTTCAAAGTGCTGAAAACAAGTAAATTCAAGCATTTGTAGTGTTTTGATAATAATAAGGAAGAAATTTGTGTGTTTTCAATAACAGAAATTTGAGCTGCCAAATAGTGAACAAAATAGGGCTGTATCTACGAAACGACTTGAGAACGCCACGTTTTGATTTCGGATTCGTATTCAGGAGACCAAAATACGTAAGATCCACTTTTTTTTAAATCGCATGATCCCATAATTATATCATTCGTCGCTGGCTTCGTCGGGATAATTTTGCGACGACAAAACAGATTTTTTTTAAATATTCTAAACATTATACTAAATAATTTCATATAAAATTAATATTCAAATAATAATAGCGATTCAAGAGAGGCACACACTTGAATATATTAAGATCAGTCCACCCCGAATATCATGTAATAATTCGGGCGGATAAAGGTGTGCGCGTGTGGGGTCTTTTTCGATCCCCCAATTCAGCAAGGACGATATATTAAAAGTCACGGGTATGCCATATAAACGGCCCTTTTATTACTTTTCTCTGTACTCTCCGCTCCTCTTCGATCCTTCCTCACTATTCAACGTTTATTAGTTTTAGGGTGACCGTTTGCCTATGATTAAATTCCACATTGGAATTTTAATACCTATCATCTTGTCATAGAAAATTAATTAACATTTTTCAATTATAATTATTAGTATTGATCATACGTATATAAAATTCAAAAACAAAAGATTCTACATTCTCAAATGTGGTAAAATTATTGTTTCGGCCAAACAATGGCCATCATCAGGCTTACAATACAAATTGTAAATTGTAAATCATTTGTAAGTAACTTAATTTTGTGATTTCTTATTGTATTTATAATTCGTATTGTAGGCCTGATGATGGCCATTGTTTATCCGAAACATGTTGCCCATGCCCATTTGATCAACTAATTTCAATAAATTTTATGTAATATGACTAGGAATTGTTTATTATTTTTTAAATATAAAATTTATTAAAAAATGCTGAGTCTTTTTTTTTAAATAATATCAGTAATCTAAGATCGGAAAGTCGAAAACACGAAAAGAATTTCATCGGCTGATTAGCACCACCAAGAGAAAACAGAAGCCTGCACACTAACCACCAATCATTCCAATAAATTATTGATCTTGTTATCGTGTCTTGACAATAAAAGTCCCAGAAATAAGATCAGGTAGTTTCCCTAATAGAAAGGACGCTTAGAACCAATTTATGACCAATTTCATTGAAAAGCAACAAATTAAGATTAAAGAATGTTGGCAACATAGTTTTAACAACATGTTGTACCGGTTTCCTTAATATAAATGACGCTTACAACCAATTTTTGAGCAATTTCATTGAAAAGCAACAAGTAAAGATCAAGGAATGTTGGCAACATAGTTTTACCAACATGGTGCAACTGTTTCCTTAATAGAAGGGATGCTTATTACCAATGTTTGACAAATTTCATTGAAAAACAGCAAGTAAAGATCAGGGAATGTTGGCAACATAGTTTTAACAACATGTTGCAACTCCTTTCCATTAAGGAAGCAATGAAATTATTGAAAAGCAACAAGTAAAGATCAAAAATTGTTTTCAACATAGTTTTAACAACATGTTGCAACTGTCTCTTTAATAGAAAGGACGCTTAAAACCATTGTTTGACCAATTTTGTTTAAAAAAAAACAAGTAAAGATCAAAAAATGTTGGAAACATAGTTTTAACAACATGTCGCAACTGTTTCCTTAATAGAAAGGACCCTTACAAGCAATTTTTTATCATTTTATTGAAAAGCAACAACTAAAGATCAAAAACGTTGGCAACATAGTTTTAACAACATGTTACAAATGTTCCCTTAATAGAAATGATGCTTACAACCAATGTTTGACCAATTTCGTTGAAAACGAACAAGTAAAGATCAATGAACGTTGGCAACATAGTTTTAACAACATGTTACAACAGTTACCTTAATAGAAAAGACTCTTACAACCAGTGTTTGACAAATTTCATTGAAAAACAGCAAGTACAGATCAAATAATGTTGGCAACATAGTTTTAACAAAATGTTACAACTGTTTCTTAAATAGAAAGAACGCTTACAAGCAATGTTTTGACCAATTTCGTTGAAATGTAATAAGTAAAGATCAATGATTGATTCAAAATAGTATTAACAACATGTTGCAACTGTTTCCTTAATAGAAATGCCGCTTACAACCAATGTTTGACAAATCTCGTTGATAAGTAACAAGTGAAGATCAAAGAATGTTGGCAACATAGTTTTAACAACATGTTGCAACTGGTTCTTTAATAGAAAGGACGCTTACAACCAATTTTTGACCAATTTCGTTTAAATACAACAAGTAAAGACCAAAGATTGTTGGCAACATAGTTTTAACAACATGTTGCAACTGGTTCCCTAATAGAAATGACGCTTACAACCAATCTTTGACCACTTTGGTTGAAAAGAAACAAGTAAAGATCAAAGACTGTTATTAACATAGTTTTAACAACGTGTTGCAACTGTTTCTTGAAAAGTAACAAGTAAAGATCAAAGGATGTTGGCAACATAGTTTTAACAATTGCTTGCACATTTTGTTTCTGTATTCGTTTGGGCGTGTTTAGTATAGTTTGATTTGTTGTTAACAAGTTTAGTAAATATGTTGCAGCAACAAGTTTTCGTAACATGTTACCGCAATTTCTATACTCTATTTTTATACTAGTGGCCATTAAGTGGTCAAAATTCTACCGCAATTCAAGAAAGCTTATGTCTATAAGTACTTTCAATTTTTTTGCAATGTTATCCTATTTTTTTTATGTTTTATATATTTTCTATATTTTTAACTATTTTTTCAATTTCTTTAATATCTTTCCATTTTTGTACATTTTTTTTTATATTTTTAGCTATTTTTTGAAATGTTGTTTATTTTTGTATATTTTTCGTATATTTTCAATTTTTTAAATATTTTCTACATTTTTTCCTATGTTATGTTTTTCTAAATCTTTTAAAATTTTTTGATATTTTGCTATATTTTTACCCATTTTTTCAAATTTTTTTATGTTTTTCTAAATTTTTTCAAACTCGTTGATATTTGTACTTATTTTTTCAAATTTTGTATATTTTCAATTTCTTTATTATTTTTCTATTTTTTCCCATTTTTTTATGTTCGTTAAATTTTGTTCCTATTTTTTCAAATTTTTAAATATTTTTCCATATTTTTTCCCATTTTTTCCAATTTTTTCATATTTTTTTATATTTATTCCTATTTTTTCAAATGTTTTTATGTTTTTAACTGTTTTTTAAAATTTCCTATATTTTTGTATATTTTTTCGAATATTTTCGATTTTTTAAATATTCTTCTATATTTTTTCCTATGTTATGTTTTTTGAAATCTTTGAAATTTTTTGTTTTTCTATTTTTTTTTTCAATTTTTTTGATATATACCAAAATATCCTATTTTTTCAAATTATTTTATATTTTCTATATTTTTTTACCATTTTTTTTTTGTATTATTCTATATTCTATATATTTTATTAATATATAGATAAGTGATAATTTTTTGTTTAGATAAAATAGTGGTTGAAAGCTTCCGTACTATAACCAATCCGACTTTTGGTACCAAACATCAAACATCGAAAGATCCCTTATCGCATTAGAATCCTCGTTAACCTCATCCTCTGAAAGATCATCCTGACGATATACTTCAGTCGTAAAAAGTTAAAGAAGTCGATCTGAGCGCGGCGAAGAAATTAAAACGACAGTAGGTACCGAGCGCATATAAAATTTATCGGTTTCAGAAGGTACCTCACCAACGGTCATAAAGATAACGGCCCCATTCGACGTCATGGGTGGCCTTGTCCAAACAATTCTCCCAATCACTAATACACTAATTTTATAGGAAATTATCTCTCTCGGGCTTTTAGTTCTTTTTGACTCGTACCACTCCGATTTGCATATTAAACGCTTCTATACGTACCTTGTCGATTTTTCTGCTGGTATTTTTATATACATAATAAATGCGACAATTTTCTGTTAATAGGGAATTTTTTAGAATTAATAGATTTGTCGTTAACGTATACATCCGTTCAATAGTAATCGTGTTGGTTAACATTTGCTGTATATAAAGAAAAAGGTATTAACATAAAGTGTTTTGAGAAAAGACAAGTTTAATTCCATACGAAGTTAAATCGAAGTAAAAAAAATTTGTATGTATTTCTCTGGGCACTAAAAAATATCAATGGGGAGTTCAACAAAAATATAACCTCACGTTTTTTCTTTATTAACAGTTAGAATTAATTAATTGAGTTTAATTATCTACCGTAATTTGAGCTAGATTTTTGAATAAATTAATTTAAACTTTCAAATTTCTAATTATTTGAATATGCCGCCATTACGATCGTGACGTCACTTAAGTGCAATGAAGTTACTGTCAAGCCATTAACTGCAAATGTGTAAAGAAGAGAATACGAATGAACAACAGATGTTAAATCTCACTTATACAGACAAAGATGGAGAAACCCATTATATGATAATTGGATAAAGATGAAAACTTGGACCTATCCACTGTGAATTCGCATTCAAAATCGAGAGAGATAAATAGATATTAAAAAACGATTTTTTCATAAAAAGAAATTCATTTTTTTCTCAAATAATGCAAAAAAAGATGGACTAATATTTCAAGTTGAACTCCCCACACAGAGAGAAAAAAAAATATTGGTTGGGTATTAAATCGTTTCTTGTAACTTTATTAAAAGTGATTTAATTTCAAAGATAACGTTTTAATTTAAATAAAGAAGCCACACTTGACACAACATTTATTTTATTTTTTGCTTAATTATTGTAATTAAAATATTTAGTTGAGAATTGTATTCTTATAAAAATAAAATCGTTGTTCCTTGAATAAAGCTTGGTTATTTTAATACAAAATTCGGATAAGTGGATATTTTACATGATATTTTATTGCAAAAATTAAAATTTTATTTGCTTTAATATTATCAAAATCTACTTATAACTATAATTTAATTGTAATTAACAAAAGAAGAAAATAAAATATATATATTGATAAGGAACACCCGGTATATTTCAGATGTCTTATCTAAAAATTCTCAATCCGAGGCTGGATTCACTAGAGAAAATTTTTTAAAAATTATTAAATATTATACAAATATAAATTAATTTCTAACTATTTCTTGATTTGTTACTTCTTCTTAGATAATCTTCTTAATAACCTCCTGTTCTTCTTCTCATTTTGTATATTGCTTAAACCTTTTCTTAAATCTATCTGACTTTCTTACCTCTCAATCTAGCTTATCTATTTTGTCCTTTCATATCTTCTAAATATTTATTTTTGTTTTACCCTGTCTTCATATTTTATATGCCTTGGTCTATATTTTTTTTTAATTTATTTTGAAAAGAAAATTTCACCTCGCTCAATAACTTCTTTATTTCTTCTTCTAATTCATAACAATAAACATTTAAAACTCCATATCTCAATAACTATCTAACAAATTACCATTTTTTATCTGACAATTCTTAAAAAATATTTCCAAAAATCCAAATATTTCTAATTCAAAATTGACAATTTTCCAATTTTTTTACATCTCTTGATTAATTTTTTTTTTAATTCCAGATAATGAGTCAACCAGGATTGATTATCTTAGATATGACATCTGAAATGACCTGGCATCATTATATTTTAAATTTTCATATCAATATATATATAAAATAAATAATTGCAAAAATTAAAGTTTATTTGTGACAAATAAATCTTTGTTCCGTCAAATACCAACTCGCACATGCGCATCACATCCAATATGTCTGAGGCATGCAGACAAGAGTGTGTGATGTGTTCACGTCGTCTTCGTAAAAAAATCCCAGACTAATAATAAAAGTGTTATTTGTTCCTTTATGAATATAAAAACTATGCTTATAAATATTGTATTGTGGATTCATGAAAGTTTTACTGGAGGATTGGGCTATTTTGATTCTTATCCCTGTATTTGAAGGTAAGTAAAATAATTATTTCGCAACATGTTATAAATAAACTTTTTCTACAAGTGTCATTCATTTACTTTGACCATTTATATTTAAATATTTTATATTGAATAATTTTTAATATTTTATCAATTGGTGCAGGGATTTGCACAAAAATGGCTTTTATAATTTCTTGAAATAGGTTAATAAAAAGATTGTTTTCAGAAGGAATAAAGTTCAGTTTATTAAAGCCTTATTGTTTTATTTTGTACCTCTACATGTATACTATTTATTTTCTTAAATAAAATCATTTATTTTGACAAGTATATGCCTTTATTGGTAAAATTTTAATTTACTTGACACAACTAAATTAGGATATTTTAATTAAACAAAATTAATTGTAGATATTGTAATTCCCTATTACGTGAACTATACTATAATTTACACAATTAAATCATAATTTATCTTACAGGTGTTACTAAAAGCAAGCATGATTGATTTCAGTCAATTAAATTACTCAATTAAATAATTGAATTCGCCAAATTATGTGTTTTATTGCTCGATACGAATTAAATAATTTAGTTATCAGAAATATATATTACTTGCGTAAATTAATTCTTTCTCTTTGTGCATTGATGTATCACATGTGATGCAATTGAAAAAAAATTGAAAATTTTCTCCACAACAAGGCGAAGAGGTAAAGACTCCAAATTTGGTGCGATCATTCGATGGGGGCCAAAAATGCAATTTGCTAGATCATAAGAGTTCGTTAGCGTTAAAGAATATTAAAATTCAACTTTTCCTGAACAAAGATACCAATAAAGTAGGAAATAATGAAGTAATCAATCACCTTAAATTGACAGAACTTTAGGAAGCAACAAAAAGTATAAAAACTAGAAAATCCACTGGAATTGATAAAAAACGAATCCTTGATTCATATTGGTGACAGTTGAAATTGCTGAACAGTTGTTGGAAATGGAAATAAGCAAAAATAATTTCAATATTTAAGCCCTGAAAGGATTCCGAAGATCCAAAGAGCTACTTTAAACTGTCTAAAAGAAAAACGAATCCGATTGGGAAAATCCATCAGTCAAGCTTTCAATTCATTAAAGACTCAAATCTACCTCACATATCAGAAATTATTTTTTGATTTACAGGGAAGCATCAACAGATGGCGCTTACAATAAAATCTTCTCCCATGGCAGTGTTTTTACTCCTTTATTGTTCAATGTTTATACGGATCAAGATTCTTTATATATTCTGTTGACCAAGTTATAGCAGAAAAAGTGGAAAACGTAACCTAAACTAAATCCAAGTAAGAGTCAAACTTACCAAGAGACAATTGGCCAAGACTAAAAAACTGCCCTTTCCCGGTGTACTTAGGATTTACTGTTGATAGGACGTTATACCCTTCTAACAGCATATCAAGAAAAACCATATATGTAATATTCCTATATCGCCAACGTCCTATCTTTACCTGTAGAAACAAAGCGTTCCGACAGAAGAAGATGCAAGATCGGAATCGGGTGCCAAAGCGCATGCGTTATATACATTTTCAGTATATAGCTACATCGTGAATCGCATTGGCGTCGTGTCTCGTGGGGAAAAAGGAACGTAGAGAAAAAGGAAAGTTAAGCAAGCGAAAATTATTCTAGAAATGATAAATGCATATATCATAACTTTCTTTATTTATACGTTTTTATTAAAGTATATCTTCTACTAAATATATAAAAATAACAATAAAAAAAATTTCCGTACAGCTGTGACGCCTATGACTTATCCGAGACTGCGTGAGAGAGAAACGAACGTCTACACTCTACTATCGGCGACACACTTCTCTCTCAAGCTGGCGATATATAGGAGTATTACATATATGAGAAAAACAGAGCAAATATCCAAATAACTTACTCAGCATGTTGAGAAGTTTCAAATGGAAAGCAGCATAAAATTTGTAGCATTAAATCTTTAGCATAAAATATTCAGGATAAAATCTTCACTATAAAATCCAGAGCAGAAAATCTTCAGAATAAAATCTTCAACATAAAATTAAGAGCATTAAATCTTAAGTACAAAATGTTCAGGATAAAATCTTCACTATATAATCCAGAGCAGAAAATCATTAGCATAAAATCTTCAGCGTAAAATTTGGAGGATTAAATTTTCAGTATAAAATCTTCAGGATAAAATCTTCACTATAAAATCTAGAGCAGAAAATCATTAGCATAAAATCTTCAGCGTAAAATTTAGAGGATTAAATTTTCAGTATAAAATCTTTAGGATAAAATCTTCACTATAAAATCTAGAGCAGAAAATCATTAGCATAAAATCTTCAGCGTAAAATTTAGAGGATTAAATTTTCAGTATAAAATCTTTAGGATAAAATCTTCAGCATAAAATCTTTATCATAAACTCCTAAGCAGAAAATCTTCAGCATAAAATATTCACGATACAATATTCACTATAAAATCTAGAGCAGAAAATCTTCAACATAAAATTAGTAGCATTAATCATCAGCATAAAATATTCAGGATAAAATCTTCGATATAAAATCCAGTGCAGAAAATCATTAGTATAAAACCTTCAACATAAAATTATAATCATTAAATTTTCACCATAAAATACTCAGTATAAAATCTTCACTATAAAATCCAGTGCAGAAAATCATCAGAATAAAATCTTCAACATACAATTAGGAGCATTAAATCTTCAGCATAAATACTCAAGATAAAATCTTCACTATAAAATCCAGAGCAGAAAATCATCAGCATAAAATCTTCACTATAAAATCCAGAGAAGAATTTCATTAGCATAAAATCTTCAACATAAAATTAGGAGCATTAAATCTTCACCATTAAATATTCAGGATAAAATATTTACTATAAAATCCAGAGCAGAAAATCTTCAACATAAAATTAGGAGCATTAAATCTTCACCATAAAATACTCAGGATAAAATCTTCACTATAAAATCCAGAGCAGAAAATCTTCCGCCCAAAATCTTCGACATAAAATTAGGAGCATTAAATCTTCAGTATAAAATATTCAGGATAAAATCTTCACTATAAAATCCAGAGCAGATAATCTTCAGGATAAAATCTTCAGGATAACATTTTCGACATAAAATCTTTAACATAAACTCCTAAGCACAAAATCTTCAGCATAAAATATTCATGATAAAATCTTCACTATAAAATCCAGAGCATTAAATCTTCAGGATAAAATTTTCGGAATATAATCTTCACTATAAAATCCAGAGCAGAAAATCTTCAACATAAAATCTTCAGTATAAAATTTGGAGCATTAAATATTCCGTATAAAATCTTCAGGATAAAATCTCAAATTGATATAATTTATAAGTGTTAAGTGTTTTTTTTTATTAGATGCATTATTTTAAATGTGAAGTAGATGGAAAATTGATTAAAAGAAATTCTATGTAGATCTCTAAATTGACAACCCTGCATTTGGATTTGTAAAAAAAATGATGGAATCAAAATGCGAAATGGGCTGTTTGGAAGCACTAAATGGTCTCTCTTAATTACGCATTATACAAACAAACCGGCCTCCTTTGATCGAAACCGAATTCGGTAATCGCCTCCTTTATTTGATCGCACATTCCTGTGCGGCTGTGGATTTAGTGGCCTGCTACGATTATTAATAAGTTCCTCTTATTTACAAAGTTACTAATTTATAATCTAAGTGGACTTACCTTAAAAAAATTAATATGCTTCAAACGAAATTTTTATTAAAAAGTGGTTATTTTGTATGGTAGTAAAAATTGTGAAGCGAGCGCAGCGAGTTAAGCGACCTCGCCAATAAAATAATTTGTAATATATGTATCGTACTCTATAAAATAAGTAGGGGTAATTTTAAGTGAGAAAAATGACAAAATTAGAAAGAATAAGTGGGGGAAAAAGTGTTATATTAAGACAGAAAAGAGGGGAAATTTTGGGATGAAAAAATTTGAGACAAAAAGGTCACAAAATGAAGAAGAAATAGGCCAAATTTTGGAGAGAGAAAAAAGAGCGCAAAAAAGTGACAAAATAATGAAAGAAGAGAGGGGAAACTTTTGAGTGAAAAGAGGGAAAAAAGCGATAGAAATAAGAAAAAAGTGGGGGAGTTTTAAGTGAGGAAAGTGACGAAATTAGGAAGGAAAAGTGTCATATTCAGAGAAAAAAGAGGGTAAATTTTGTAGAGAAAAAAGTGTCATATTAAGATAAAAAAGAGGGTATATTTTGTAGAGAAAAAAATTGAAAGAAAAAAGTGACAAAACGAAGAATAAAGAGGGGAAATTTTGGAGAGAAAAAATAGTGCAAAATAGTGACAAAATATTGAGAGAAAAGAGTGAGACATTTTTGAGTGAAAAGAAGGGAAAAAGTGACAAAATAACGAGAGAAAAGAGGGGAAGTTTTTGAGTGAAATGAGGGACAAAGTGAGAAAAATAATAAAAAAGTGGGGATATTATTATGTAAGAAAAGGAACAAAATTAGGAAAGAAAAGTAGGGGAAAAAGTGTCATATTAAGGGAGAAGAGAGTGGTACTTTTGGAGAGAAAAGATTTGAGACAAAGTAAAAAAATGAAGAAGAAAGAGGATGGAGAGAAAAAGAGTGCAAAAAAAATGACACAATAAATGAGAGAAAAGAGTGGAAATTTTTGAGTGAAAATAGTGGGAAAAAGTGACTTAATAAGAAAAAAGTTTTAAAAGTGAGAAAAGTGACAAAATTAGGAATGAAAAGTGGAACAGAAGGAAAATTTTGGACAGAAAAAATAATGCAAAAAAAATGACAAAATAATGAGAGAAAAGAAGGGAAATTTTTGAATTAAAAGAGGGGAAAAAGTACTTAAAAAGTGACAAAAATAAGAAAAAAATGGGGGTACTTTTAAGTGAGAAAAGTGACAAATTTAGGAAAAAAAGTGGGGGTAAAAAGTGTCATGTTTAGAGAAAAAAGGTGGGAAATTTTTCAGAGAAAAGATATGAGACAAAAAAGTGACAAAATAAAGAAGAGGGGAAATTTTGAAGAGACAAAAGAGTGCAAAAAAATGACAAAATAATGAGAGAAGAGAGGAAATTTTTGAGTGAAAAGAAGGAAAAAAGTATTTAAGAAGTGACAAAAATAAGAAAAATGTGGAGGTAGGTTTAAGTGACAAAAGTAACAAAATTAGAAAGGAAAAGTGGGGGAAAAAAGTATCATATTACGAGAAAAAGAAGGTTAATTTTTGGACAAAAGATTTTTAGACAAAAAAGTGATAATTTTTTTTAAATAAAAAGAAAATTTTTGGGAGAAAAGAAGAGTGCAAAAAAAAACGACAAAATAATGAGAGAAAAGAAGGGAAATTTTTAAGTGAAACGAAGGAAAAAGTTATTTAAAAAGTGACAAAAATAATAAAAAAGTGGGGGTAATTTTAAGTGAAAAACGTGACAAATTTGAAAAGAAAAGTAGGTGAAAATGTACTTAAAAAAGTGTCATATTAATTAAAAAAAGAGAGGAAAAAAGAGTGCAAAAAAATGATAAAATAATGAGAGAAAAAGTACTTAAAAAGGGACAAAAATAAGGAAAAAGTGGGGGTAATTTTAAATGATAAAAGCGAAAAAATTAGTAAGGAAAAGTGGGTAAAAAAAGTGTCATATTACGAGAAAAAAAGGGTTAATTTTTGGAGAAAAGATTTTTGGACAAAAAAATGACAATTTTTGTAAATCAATGGGAAATTTTAGAGAGAAAAAAAGAGTGCAAAAAATGACAAAATAATGAGAGAAAAGAAGAGAAATGTTTGAGTTAAAAGAGGGGAAAAATGTACTTAAAAAGTGACAAAAATAATAAAAAAAGTGGGGGTAATTTTAAGTGAGAAAAGTGACAAATTTGAAAACAAAAGTAGGTGAAAATGTACTAAAAAAGTATCATATTAATAGAAAAAAGAGGGGAAATTTTGGAGAGAAAAAAGAGTGCAAAAAAGTGACAAAATAATGAGAGAAAAAGTACTTAAAAAGGGACAAAAATAAAAAAAAAAGTGGGAGTAATTTTAAGTGAGAAAAGTGACAAAATTAGGAAGGAAAAGTGGGGAAAAAATTGTCATATTACGAGAAAAAATGGGGTTAATTTTTGGGGACAAGATTTTTGGACAAAAAGTGACATTTTTTTTAAATAAAAGTTAAATTTTAGAGAGAAAAAAAAGAGTGCAAAAAAATGACAAAATAATGAGAGAAAAGAAGTGAAATTTTTGAGTTAAAAGAGGGTAAAAAAGTACTTAAAAAGTGACAAAAATAATAAAAAAGTGTTGGTAATTTTAAGTGAGAAAAGTGACAAAATTAGCAAAGAAAAGTAGGTGAAAATATACTAAAAAGAGTGTCATATTAATAGAAAAAATAGGAGAAATTTTAAATGAGAAAAGCGAAAAAATCAGTAAGGAAAAGTGGGTAAAAAAGTGTTAATTTTTGGAGAAAAGATTTTTGGACAAAAAAATGACAATTTTTGTAAATCAATGCGAAATTTTAGATAGAAAAAGAGTGCAAAAAATGACAAAATAATGAGAGAAAAAAAGAGAAATTTTTGAGTTAAAAGAGGGGAAAAATGTACTTAAAAAGTGACAAAAATAATAAAAAAAGAGGGTAAAAAAGTACTTAAAAAGTGACAAAAATAATAACAAAGTGTTGGTAATTTTAAGTGAGAAAAGTGACAAAATTAGCAAAATAAAAGTAGATGAAAATATACTAAAAAGAGTGTCATATTAATAGAAAAAAGAGGGGAAATTTTGTGAGAGGAAAAAGAGTACAAAAAAGAGACAAATTTGAGAAAGGAATGAGGGCTAATTTTGGAGAAAAAAAGTACAAAAAAATAACAAAATATTGTTAGAAAAAGTGACAAATTTTGAAGAAACAAAAAGTGAGATAAAAAATATTTGTCAGTAACATTATTTCAAAATTAATATGATGTATAGTGCTTGTTGTACATTTGCAAAAGTTCCCTATATAACTTTTTTTTATAAATAAATCATGGAGTGGAAACAAATTAACAAAAACAGCGTTGTTTAACGATTTATTTGTCCCCGCGAAGACATATTTCAGCGCTGCGGGAGCTCAAAAATGTCAAATAGGTTATTAATAAGCCTTAAATGCATCCTCAAGTTGAACTTGAATAAACTCTTTATCCCGCTTTCACTAAAACATGATCGCAAAAATTTATAGGTCTCACATTCAGCGAATAATTTACAAGGTGAGATCTGACAGAGGCAAATTTAAAAAACTCCCGGAATGTTTGTGTCTATCTACCATGGTATTTTCTACTGAAATTTTCTGCTTTAATCATTTTCAAGATATATGGCGAGTGTATTTCGTGCGGAATCCTTTAACCAGAACTACCGAAGACTTAAGAATTTATAAACATTGAAATTATGAATTATTTCGATATTAGATTGTATAACCATTTTGCCAGCATTAAATGAAACATTACCACATTTGTATTTCCAAATAGGAGCAACTTGTAACGTGTTATTATTTTATTAAGGACTTTAAGTAGGCCAATTATTAATTTAACGCCATTTTTAACGGTTTTTGCTATTTTTTAAAGTGATAAATTTGTACAGAATTGTTTTTCGTCGTTTTCGAATTTTCCTAGAAAATAATTAA
The DNA here is from genome assembly GCA_963243735.1 of Neocrepidodera transversa. Taxonomy (NCBI): domain Eukaryota; kingdom Metazoa; phylum Arthropoda; class Insecta; order Coleoptera; family Chrysomelidae; genus Neocrepidodera; species Neocrepidodera transversa. The sequence goes on along the minus strand of OY725353.1, from coordinate 8,768,799 downwards.
ATTCTCTACAACTTTTATCTTTATATTTAGGATATTGGTTTTTTGTAGATTTTCAGTACAAATAATATATTTTTGAAAAAAATTATAGGAAGTAAAGTTGTAGATCATAAAATTCGCTATAACTTTCGTATTTAACTTTTTTTCGAATTCCCCATATTTTTGTAGCTAGACACATGTAAGATTTTTTGCCTTTTTTTTTAAATTTGGGGCGACTGTTAATATTTTTCGCGTCCTCCAGCGGCGATACTACGAGGAATTCTTGAAAAAGTATAACACAAAAATTGTAGCGAATTGTATGCTCTACAACTTTTCATTAAGATGTTTTGCAGTACAGTGCATTGTTTCTCCTCAAATTAAAAAAAAGTGCAAAAATCATACATGAGTATTCGCACCAGTAACTACGAAGAATTCTAGAAAAACTTAGACATAAAAAGTGTAGGGAATTTCATGTTCTACAACTTTGCACTAAACAATTTTGCACTAAAGTGCATTGTTTGTTTTCAAAATATAGAAAAGTCGGAAAACCTTCATGCACATTTTTTCCGCGCCCTCTAGCGGCGAAACTATTGGGAATTTTGAAAAAAGTTTGATACAAAAGTTGTAGGTAATTTTAAGCGCTACAACTTTGCACTAAAACATTTTGCACTAACGTGCATTATTTGTTCTCAAAATCTGGAAATATTCGGAAAAACCTACATGCACATTTTTGCGCCCTCTAGCGGTAAATTTATTGGGGATTCTGGAAAGAGTTTCATACAAGAGTTGTAGGAAATTTTATGCTCTAGAATTTTGCAATAGAACATTTTGCGCTAAAGTACAATATTTGTTCTCATAATCTGGAAAAACAGGAAATACCTACATGCACATTTTTTCACGCTCTCTAGCGGCGAAACTATTAAGAATTTTGAAAAAAGTTTGATACAAAAGTTGTAGGTAATTTTACGCACTACAACTTTGCAATAAAACATTTTGCACCAATGTGCATTATTTATTCTCAAAATCTGGAAAAATTCGGAAAAATCTATATGCACATTTTTGCGCCCTCTAGTGGCAAAGTTATTGGGAATTCTGGGAAGATTTTCACACAGGAGTTGTAGGGAATTTTATGCTCTACAATTTTGCACTAGGACATTTTGCACTAAAGTGCAATGTTTGTTCTCACAATCTGGAAAAACAGGAAATGCCTACATGCACATTTTTTCACGCCCTCTAGCGGCGAAACTATTGGGAACTTTGAAAAAAGTTGTAGGTAATTTTGCGCACTACAACTATACAATAAAACATTTTGCACCAACGTGCATTATTTGTTCTCAAAATCTGGAAAAATTCGGAAAAACCTACATGCACATTTTTGCGCCCTCTAGCGGAAAAGTTATTGGGAATTCTGGAAAGAGTTTCATACAAGAGTTGTAGGGAATTTTATGCTCTACAATTTTGCAATAGAACATTTTGCACTAAAGTGCAATGTTTGTTCTCAACATCTGGAAAAACATCAAATACCTACATGCACATTTTTTCACGCCCTCTAGCGGCGAAACTAATTGGAATTTTGAAAAAAGTTTGGTACATAAGTTGTAGGTAATTTTACGCCCTACAACTTTGCAATAAAACATTTTGCACTAATATGCATTATTTGTTCTCAAAATCTTTAAAAAATTCTGAAAACCTACATGCACATTTTTGCGCCCTCTAGCGGCAAAGTTATTGGGAATTCTGGAAAGAGTTTCACACAGGAGTTGTAGGGAATTTTATGCTCTACAATTTTGCACTAGAACATTTTGCACTAAAGTGCAATGTTTGTTCTCACAATCTGGAAATACAGGAAATGCCTACATGCACATTATGGCACCCTCTAGCGGAAAAGTTATTGGGAATTCTGGAAAGAGTTTCATACAAGAGTTGTAGGGAATTTTATGCTCTACAATTTTGCACTAGAACATTTTGCACCAAAGTGCAATGTTTGTTCTCATAATCTGGAAAAATAGGAAATACCTACATACCACATTTGTTCACGCCCTTTAGCTACGAAATTATTAGGAATTCTGGAAAAATTTTAATACAACGGTTGTAGGGAATTTTATGCTCTACAACTTTTCAATTAGACATTTTGCACTAAAGTGTATTGTTTGCCCTTTAAATTAAAAAATAGTGCAAAAAATCATCCTACCTGTATATTTGCACCCTCAAGCGGCGAAACTACGGGAAATTCTGGAAAACCTTTGACACAAAAGTTGTAGGGAATTTGATGCACAACAACTTTGCCATGAAACATTTTGCACTAAACTGCATTGTTTATTCTCAAAATCTAGAAAAATTCGGACAAACCTATATACCTATTTTTACGCCCTCTAGCGACGAATTTATTGAGAATTTAGGAAAAAGTTTCATACAAGAGTTGTAGGATATTTTATGCTCTACAACTTTGCACTAAGCCATTTTGTATTAAAGTGCATTGTTTATTGTAAAAATTTGAAAAAAATACACGTGTATTTTTTAATTTATTCTATTATTGAACTTTTTCTTTCACCTATAAAAAAACGCACTTGTCTCATATATCCTCCGACTAGGAAATAATCAAATGATTCGTTTTATTAGATGATAATCGGAGCGTAAGCAACGGGGTGGCTTTGAGGGTGCCACGTGTAAGCAATAATGTACATCTATTTGTCAAATTTATTAGTATCGCGCTTCACCGAAGGGTGTGAGGGGTTAGAGATGCACTCTCGAGGGTTTCTATATTATCTGGTGCTTCACCCCTAATCTCATATAAATTGCAATGATAACCCTCCAGGGGTCGATACTGAATTCAAAGACGTACGTACAAGGTAAAGAAAATTAATAAAATATTAAATTAATAGGTAATAATATACTTTAAACTCTCACTATACATATAAGTAGTTTTATGAAATTTAGATTGAGCTTGCATAATCTGATTTTATATGTTGATAAATATACACAAGGGTTAGAAACATGGAAATTTATAGTAAAAATGTTTTGACTACCACACTGGTTATTCCCTATCAATTTTCCCCTTGGAGAATATCAAAAGGAAAACATATTGAATATCAAGTGACTTTGGTTTTGATGTTGATGATCAATTTTGACATTTATTCGAGCGAAAGAATCTTTTTGTTGTCTTTTTTTTTGAAAAGTTTATACCTATTATTTAATTAAAACTGATAAACTGTCGTACTTTATGTCGAATTTTATTTTATGAATATTAAAGCCACTAAAATTTTTTATGTCCTGATATTGGGACGTAAAAGAAAGTCTTAATGACCAATAAAATTTGTAAGCCGCTTAAAAAATGCGTAATTATAGGAAATAAAATCAGTAGCGGACCACAAGACTTTTTATAACCCTAAACATATAAATAATTGAGAAACGGAAAACACAAAAGTAAACAACAGCAAAGGAAAAAAATGGGCTGTCACCTCAGAACTTTCCCGGCACTTCTGCGAAGAATAGGATTATTTTAATTAAACAATACGAAATTCCTGAATGAGAAAGTTAAATGCTGTAAAAATGAAGTAAATTGGTGAAAAAAAATATAAAATAAATATTGAAAAATGCGCAAAAATTAATTAAAATGAAAAACGACAAATAAAAATGGTAATAAATTATTATAAATACTAACAAGGTAACGGATTATTTCCAAACAATTGTAAAAAATGATAAAGAATTGGTAAATTTCAGCAAAAATTAAACTGTAATAAAAAATGGTGAAAATACGCAAAAATCAAAAATGCGATAAAAAACCTAATACAATTTGTAAAAATTGGTAAAACATGGCAAAGATGCAGAAAAAGACTAAGAGTACCTAACAAAAGGAAAAAAGGTACCTAACAAAAGGAAAAAACGTAAAATAAAGCAAAGAGAAAAAGAGGCCTAATAAAGTCAAAAAAAGGAAAAAAAGTAAAACATCAACAAAAAGTTTAAAAAAAAAATCCGAAAAGACCAAGTAAAGAAAAGGAAAAGCAAAAAACGCCAAAAAAGGCAAAAAAGGTCAGAAAAGGACAACAAAGTCCAAAAAAATTAAAAACTATTAAAAAAATTAAAAAAAGTGGAAAAAACGCCAAAAAAAGGAAAGAAAAGCAAAAAAAGGCAAAATAGAGACAAATAAAGGCAAAAAACGCAACAAGCACGAAAGAATCCAAAAAAAAGAGGAAAAACGCAACAAGCACGAAAAAGTCCAAAAAAAGAGCAAAAAATTAAAAAAAAAACAAAAAAAGCAAGAAAAGGGCAAAAGGGGTCAAAAAGGCAAAAAAAAAAGAAACAAGAAATAAAAAAGGCAAAATAAAGGCAAAATAAAGACAAAATAAAGGCAAAATTAAGGCAAAATAAAGGCAAAATTGAGGCAAAATAAAGAGAAAATAAAGGCAAACTAAGGGCAAAATAAATTCAAAATAAAGGCAAAATAAAGGCAAAATAAATGCAAAATAAATGCAAAATAAATGCAAAATAAAGGGAAAATAAATGGAAAATAAAGGGAAAATAAACGGAAAATAAACGGAAAATAAAGGGAAAATAAAGGGAAAATAAAGGGAAAATAAAGGGAAAATAAAGGGAAAGTAAAGGGAAAATAAAGGCAAAATAAAGGCAAAATAAAGACAAACTAAAGGCAAAATAAAGGAAAAATGAAGGCAAAATATAGGCAAAATAAAGGCAATATAAATGCAAAATAAAGGCAAAATAAAGGCAACATAAATGCAAGATAAAGGCAAAATAAAGGCAAAATAAAGGTAACATAAATGCAAAATAAAGGCAAAATAAAGGCAACATAAATGCAAAATAAAGGCAAAATAAAGGCAAAATAATGGAAAAATAAAAGCAAAATAAAGGCAAAATAAAGACAAAATAAAGCCAAAAACATGGGAAAAAACAAAAATGACAGACACAGAGACATTAGTTGTCCCTGGGACATCCCTAATACGTCCCTTGTCCCGACGACGAATATCCCAGGAATATCTCAGTTGCAAATGAAGGACGTCCCTGGAATGTACAGGAGACGTACTTGTGTTGTTACGGTAAGATATTGCGAAGCTGCTGACGAGCTCAGGGGGACTACTAGTAGGTACTTTCCTCCACAGCCTCCAGGAAAAATAGCAGCTGAAAGAATTAGAAAAACTGACTACCACAAGGAAGCGTCCTGTTGCCAATTCTCTACAATATCTATGCTGATGACATGGTAAATTGCAATGACAGGCCAGGGTTCGAGTTTCGAAGAGATGGAACAGAAGCTGTATGAACTCTCTACCTATTATGAGGCCAACCATCTGAAACCAAACTCTACCAAAACACAGGTTTGTGCTTTCCATCCATGGAGAAACGACTACCTCCAACACTGCCACGTACCAAAATATTTAAGGGAAAAGTCAGTGCTCTAAATAATATAATCAGAAAATTGACGGGAAAATACTGGGGTGCAGATGCTCTAACTTTCAGAACCTATGTCCTGGTGATATGCTTTTCTGCAGCGGAGTACGCTGCACCAGTATGGAACGCATCCGCACATATGAAGCAGGTGAACGTTGCAATTAACGAAAAAGCGAGGATAATTACTTGGTACCTGAATCTGACTCCAACAGAGAAATTATATCCGCATATACGTACGTAGGGAAATGGCGGCAGACCTGGACAGAAGAAAGCAGGAGACAGACCCCAGATAACAATCTGTAACCCGACGGCTGATACAAAACCAACATGCAGAAATGGGGCCTATAGTTGGAGGAGACAAGCACCCCCTGTGTGATTGTGGTACCATCTAGACAACCGTTGCACAATATTATCCTAGCGAACGGCAAGGCCATACTAGGCCTGGTCGTATGAGTGTCTCAAATAGAATATCACCTCAATGTCTTGGCAAAATTATATCTACCAGAAACATGTAACGCCTTATACAAAGTTTTGAAAAAAATTTAATACCCCCACTTTACTCGTCATTTCCGAGCTGCCAGAGTCCGAAAATGGAAAAACATTCTGTCCGGACGTCTGTCTGTCTCTGTATGGATGTAAACACTATAACTTTCGAACGTAAGCTCCGATCCAGTTCCGATTTTTCTTTTAATATTTAGTTTTCTCTAGGAAAGAACCCTATTGAATTTGAGCAGAATCAGACTGGTCGTTCCGGTACCCACCAAATAAACTGTAAGTATCCCCCTTCAGATCAATCTCCCTAGAGAAATTACTAGATTTTTCCCAAGATTGACCTTGAGGGCATTTTGTTTCTTCGTCTACAGAGGTCTACAGATCGTCACAGATGTTTACTGATCGTCACAGATGTTTACAGACCTTTACAGAGGTCTACAGACGTCGCTGTGGTATTCTGTAGACCTCTGTAGACAACTGTAGACCTCTCTACACGTCTGTAGACCTCTGTAAACGTCTGTGACGATCTGTAGACCTCTGTAGACGCAGAACGAAAACGCCCTCAAAGTCAATCTGGGGGGTAATCTAGTAACTTTTCTAGGGAGATTGATCTGAAGGGGGATACTATCTACTCAAGAGAAAAATTTGGACAGAATCGTACAAGCCATTCGGTTACCCAACCCAACGACCCAGTTAAAAAAATTATTGAAATTACTTGAATTTTGATGTTTTCTGTTCTCTCAATGGGTCTCCAGAAACGGTTTAAGCGCTACTAGAATTCCATTTTTTTTTTGTTAATTACTTTTAGTTACATAATTATGTAACATACCTAAGTAATAAAATATCTCCTCTGTACCTATACATGTATTCATTGACTTTAAATCCCAATTTTACGACATGTCGCGAGCCCATTAATGCCCGCACTCGTGCGTAATAAACTTTTTGATCCGCCACGCCCGACTGCCAATGACGGGTCGTTAATTTTTGTAATTTTGTTGCATTTTTACGGTACATGATGGTTTTAAGACCTTTTAGCTAGAATTGCGGCTACTTTCAAAGGAAAAAATTATATGGTCAATAAAAAGTTTTTTACCGAAAAAATATTAATAACGGTGACCTAGAAAAAAGAACTATAGGTTAAATGATAATAAAAATATAAAGCGACAGTAGTTTTCTTACAATTTTAATAACAATAAAAGAATTTATTATTTATTTAAATAACAAAAAAGTACAAAAACTTTTTATAGTTAGACGCTAGGTTCTTATATACAGCTTGAACTAAAAGGCCAGTCCGTCCCATTTATCCCAATTCGCACGTTCCAGGACCTTCCAGTATCAACGAAATTAAGTTTTTTGCGTCTAGAAATTTCCACCCCAATCTCTTACATTCGGCAGAGAGCGCTTTTAAGTAGCCTGGAGCAGCACCGGACTTTATAATTTGTGATAGTAGGTTTTGTTTTGTCTTGCATCTAATTTGTGCTGCATTTACCGATTATTTGCTATTTTTTCTGCTTTTTTTTGGTACTGTTGGATATTTCTATGAGCAAAATTTCCAAAACAATTTCTCGGTTTGTATTTGATATTGCATAGACAAACAAATAAACAAAAAAACGAACAAAACTATTTGGGATTTAGTACATGTCGCCATCTATATCTCGATAAGAGCACTTATATATTTTCCTACTAGATATTAAGATACAGCCTTCTTATTACTTAAATATATTTTTAATTTCCGTTGTCCGTTGTTAGATGGCGGTTACTACTATATATAAACGCCATTTTTCGTCCTAAATATTTTTTACTTTTACGACATGTTTTAAAACTTATGTAGAATAAATAAATTAATCATTATAAATGACATTCTAAATTATTTTTCTATGTACAGGAAGACTGAAAAAAACTTATACTGTGTGCATAAATACCTATTTTTGAGGTAGGTAAGAATTTGCTACGAAAATAAATAAACGAGGTCATAATAAAACCACCAAATTCAACTTTCTCAAAATTGTGGTCCAATATAAATGTGTGATAGTCTAACTGTACGAGACCATAATTGTGAAAGAAAAAGAAGAATTATATGAAGCGTCAATCCTGACAGTTCTGAACAGAGATATGGTATAGGGTAGAGTAGATGTAGAATCAGAGAGAGAAGTTATATCCAACATAAACTCTAAATGTTGACGTTAGGACTCATAACGAACATCTGAAAGCGGTGTTGACAGATTTAATTTGTATAATCTATTAACATTTTATAATTTTTTTAAGTATATATCAATGAACTGTTATCAAAATTCATTGTCACTGAAAGTTGAATAATTTAGTAAAAACAAATATTAACATATGGTTTTTATATTTCAATTTCGAAATATTACTACGCCCTGAACCAACGACGCTAATGCATTTTTATGAGTCCTCATCAAAACAAATGATGCTTTTCCAGTCGGGATGTTGTGAACATCAACTTTACATTGAATACCTTTAAATCTCTCTTTCATGCTCCCTCTAATCTTATCTTATCTCTATGGTTCTGATTAAATTCAAATTTAAATACAATTATAAGAGAATAAACAAATTAATCATTATATATAAATGGCTTTCTACATTATTTTTTTAATTTACAGGAAGACTCAAAAAAAAACTTCCGTATTTGTGGTAGGTAAGAATTTGTAACAAAAATTAATAAGCCCTAATAAAAGCACCAAATTCAAGTTTGATATAATCATTTTTTAACTTTCTCAAACTTGTAGCCCAATATAAATGTGTGATAGTCTAATTGTACGAGAGCATAATGGTGAAAGAAAAAGAAGAATTATATGAAATGTCAATCGTGCTGTTTAAATTCAAACGTAAATTAAATACAATAATAACCTATAAATGAATACAAAATCAATGATATTATACTTAAAGAGTATATTCTATATAAATTTACAACTTCATGGTAAATATTGATAAACACTAATTATCTTTTTAGCATCTTTCTACTTTTCTAGCGAGAATAACGTGGATATTGCGACAAATTCTCTTGGGATATTGAGTACAGATTAACCGGGATTAAGCACCAGACAAAGTTACAGCCTTTCTACAATCCACAAGGTTGAGAAAAATACATCAGAAAAGCAGCAATCAGTATCAGGTGAGGTTACAGTAAAATTTACTTGTTAACTTTATATTCATTCTAAACACGATTTACAAAAGACAGGATTGAAACATGGATTTTTTTTACTAAATAACTGAAAATTATTTTGTCAGTGTCCCAAGATAACACTGTTTTCTAGCCAGATCAGGTTTCGATGCCCCACTAGAAATAGTGAGATTCCTTCCTTCAAAGTTGATTCCTTAAAAGTTACCATTGATTCCTTAAAAGTTACCATAGTTAGCATGTAAATTACCAATTAGTTACTGGAAATCGCGATTAAAAGATAAATAATCCAAATCAATATTATTCGGATCCTTATTAATTTTTTCTTCGTCTTTTGTCAAGATTCCATTTATTTTATAAGGTTCTGTTTCAGTTTTTTGAGGTACACCCGAAGAACTTTCTGACTTTTTGATAAACTGTTGCCAATTTGACCAAACTAGCAACGTTCTTTTAAGTAGTGAGTTAAAAAGTCAAAACCTTTTTCTGTTATCTCATAGTATGGAAGTTTGTCTAGTATTTTGCTGTGATTGACACAATCGAAGGCTCTTGAAAGGTCACAGAAACTTGCTAACAGCAACTGGGAACCCTCAAAAGCACTGACAATATTATTAATTTTCTAAAATTGTTCAAATATTTCAAAAATTTTACAGATTTCTGATGTTTTACGAAATTGTTTTATTTTCTATTTTTGTTAACTTTTTTTTATAGTGTTTCTAAGAAAATTATTATAAATTATTTTAAAGTAATTCAGGAGAAATTTTTGGAGATCTTTGAAGTTTTTCGAATTGTTTTTGAGTTTCTTTTAAGATCTTTTAATCGTTTTAAACATTTCACTAGCTTATTTGATAATTTTGAGTTTCTCAAATTACTTACATAATTTTGGCTCTTTTTCTGAGGTATTTCGAGAGTCTTTGGGAATGTATGTAATTTTTCAAGTGGTTAAAGCATTTTTCGGGAGACAAAATATTTTGAAATTAAATAAATTTTTTTTAAATATTTTACAATATGTTTTGATAATTTTCAAGATCATTTAAAATCTTTTCAAATATTTGGGATTTTTCATTTATTTAAAATTTTTGATGTTTTACGAAATTGTTTTATTTTTAATTTTTGGTAAATTTTTTTTAAGGTGTTTGTAAGAAAATTATTAGAGATTATTTTAAAGCAATTCAGGAGTAATTTTTCGAGATTTTTTTAGTTTTTTCGAATTATTTTTGAGTTTCTTTAAGATATTTTAATATCTTTAAACATTTCACGAGCTTATTTGCTAATTTTGATTTTCTCAAATTACTTACATGATTTTGGCTCTTTTTCGAGAGTTTTTGGTAATGTATGTAATTTTTCAAGAAAAAAAATATTTTGAGATTAAATATTTTTTTTTTTAAATATTTTACAATATGTTTTGATAATTGTTAAGATCTCTTAAAATCTTTTGAAATATTTGGGATTTTTCATTTATTTAAAATTTTTGATGTTTTGCGAAATTATTTTTTTTTGATCTTCTTTGAAAATTTTGGTTAACTTTTCGAAGTGTTAGAAGATTCTTTCAATTTTTTTTACGGTGTTTTTAAATAATAATAATAATACTTTATTTTCCATTTAACAACACTAGATTGTGTAGGATTCGTCACTTTACAACTAAGAAAATTTGCAATTGTTTACAAAATTCACTTACAGCATCAAAACAGTTTTCTAATAAATAGTTCTTTAATCTTTTTTTTTTAAATAGTAATACTTATGGATTCCTTTACCAAAGAAGGTAAGCTAAAATAAATAGTCTGGGTCCAATATAGTTAAGTGCATTATTAGACGTTGATTTCAACCAGATAAGAAAATTCAGAAATTATTTTAAACACTTTGGGAGGAATTTTTCAAATTTTTCCGAGTTTTTCTAATTGCTTTTGAGTTTCTTTGAGACATTTTACCAGCTTATTCGATAATTTTAAGATTCTCAAATTTCTCTTTTTTTGTGAAGTGCCTATCAAGGCTTTTTAGGAAATTATGTGATTTTTTCTAGATTTTCTAGCATTTCTCAAGAGAAAATATATTTTGTTGGAACTAATTGAAACTTTTTGTGTAATTTTTCTAAATTTCACAACATTCTTTGAATTTTATTGTAATTGTTTAGATTTTTAAAGAAGTTTTCGAGGTTTTAATCTTTCAAAATTTCAAAAGATTTTTAAGCTTTCTCGAAATTTTTCAAGATTTCTTAAGGGATTTTACGCTATTCGTAATTTTTGTTTTCTATTTGCGGTTCTTTAAGATTTTTAGATAATATATCTTAACTGAAGAACATTTTTAAGACATTTTTTTTTTTGTAATTTTATAAGGTTCATAATATCTCATGATTTTTTAAAGGTTTTAAGATTTTTAATAAGTTTTATTAAAAAAAAAACATTTTAAAGTTTTTTTTGGGATTTTGAGGATTTTATATAATTTTTAATGTCCTTTTGCTATTGCTAAATCAAATTTATAATATACCTTTGATTTTTTCTTAATGCCTTTTTGTCGTTGCTATTGCGCACTATTGTGTCTTCTGTATTTGTTCTACATTTGATTTATAATACAATGATATTTTTTATTAAAATTGGACTAATTATACTTAAATAGAGTCCAATCGATAGTAGAACAAACGTAATCAATGAAAACTGTGTTTTTATTTGTTAATTTGTTATATTTCAAACGTTCGCCCTGTATGTTATGTCTGAGTGCATGTTACAGATAAGCACCGTTAAATATTCAACATTCTTTCCCATTTGAATGACGATCTTACTGTTTGATTTCGGTGAAGGGTGCAGCAATAATTTCGCGATATCGTCATTGTTTTGTTTTTTTTATAATCAGACAAGCAAAGCAATTATTTTATCATTGTCATTTTCATGGCGACTCGAAACTGTGTCACCGTTTTAGATTTTATTTATTGGCTATTCATTTCGCGTGCCGGAGATTTACAAAGAGATAAACAACAAAAAATTACTAATTTTTTTTTACGGTATTTAGTTTATTTGAATTCCACTTTTTTGAGCCAACTGAATTTGATTTTAATTTTCATTAATCCGTGAAGAATTTTATCTGCAATCATCCCATATATTGATGTGAAAAAAATATTTGTTTTATAAAATTAAACATATTTATGCCTACAATCACTTTATTTCTCAACTGCCCCTTGTACTTTACCAAATAAAAGCCAGGTTGCCAAGAGTTATTAAAATTAAAAAAAATTATAATCTGGTAGAGAATTTTTGAATGCCACTGTACTAGTTTCTGTTTGATTTGGCGCATCGCGATTACTGTGGAAAAAATTCCACTCCAGTCGCAAGCCTACTAGATAGTATCGGGTTCGCTATAGTATTCAGTTATCTAATCGAAGAATGCGAATGCGATCGACTCTTGTTTCGCATCGTTGATAAAAGCCTCGTTGTTATGACAACGGTGCGGCTTGTTTATTTTTGCGAACTCCAGCAGTTTTTTGAAAAAAATTCTGTTTTCAGACAGTATTTAGTATACGCCGAAGACGGTTTGTTTAATTTTTGTAATGTGTTTGGATAACTGTGAAAAAACATGCGAAAAATGTGGAAATTTGTGATTTTTGTTTTGGTTTTGGCAAGTATGTATTTTTATTTGTTTAATTGTTTTTGGGGACCGATTATATAAATATTAAAATTTAAAAAATAATAATCAAATTTTTTTAATTTCACATCAAATTATTTAAAAAAATACATTTTTTCGAAGATTCACACTTAGTTCCAATTTTAATATTTTAAGTAATTTAAAAATTAGATTGCACTCCTATGGGTTTCGGCTGAATTTATATATATGTTTTAATAAAACCCCATTTTTATTCTCATTTTCAAATTTTATTACTTTTTTAACTTTCTTGTTATTTTTGATTTTTTAATTTTTTTGCGCCAAAAAGTCTTTCGGGAAAACGTTAGCAAGAATGGGGCGCGCTGAAATTTACCCAGCATATTTATTGAACAGTTTTCAACCCCCTCACTGCAATTTCAAGCCGTTTCGTTCTTGCCTATAGAAAATGCTCGTTGGTTAACTTTACGTTCCTGTTAGAGCAGGAACTATACATGTAAAGTAGCAAAATAAACGTAAAAAAGAAATTTGACTCCTCGATGCAAACCGGCACTATTCTTATTTAATTCTATTCTAACAGAAAATAAAATACGAATTTTTACAAAGACCAAAGCAGTAACAAATAAATAACTATGCAATAAATTGACAAAAACACTTTTACTATCCCATGCAAACAGACACTAAAAAGTTATATAAACATCGTGAATTTTTTTTTCAAAATTGTTTTTGCATTTATTTCGATAAAAAACATCAATACGTGTTCGGCTATGAACTTCCATATGGGTGGTGATATCCTAGTCGTCCAACGAAGTCATTGCGCCATTGTTGGTACGGTGAAGGCCTTCCAGAACGGCATCATGTTGATTCTAAGCCTTACAAGGGACAGGGGAACCGATTCAACCATGGCTAATTTTACGCCCAATCCATATCTTTTCGAAATAGTCCAATAACTCAGAATCAGTGAGTGCCTTGTACTGTATTTAGAAAGAGAAAAGTATGTTCTATACATAAGAGATTTTTCAAAATTTTAGATAAAAAATTATGGTTGTGAGAATAGGTAAGAGACCACAACTGGAAGGATTTTTTTTTGATTTTCCTTACTTTAGGCTCTCCCTTTTTTTAAAGTTACAATTTTTGTTCAAAAATTTTGAAAAAATTCTCTTATAGTATTTTCTATCCTCTTTTTAATGGTATTAAGCTCATTTTAATATATTATTATTTTTTTTGTTACGGGATATAAAAGAAATTTTTCTCTAAAAATTTCTAGTTTTCATGTTGTTTGGCCCCCGTAACAAAAAAACGACCGATGCTATTAACACTTGCTGACTGTTGCTTGAAACAGAAAAAAATGTTCTATATTTGACAATTTTTTCAAAATTTAAAATAAAAAATTGTCGTTGTGAGAATAGGGAGACAACAAGTGAAAGATTTTTTTAATTTTCCTTACTTTGGTCTCTCCCTTTTCTCAAGGCCACAATTTTTTCTCAAAAATTTTAAAAAAATTCTTATATTCTTATTCACTTTTTAATATTATTAAGCTCATTTTAATATGTTATTTATTTATATTCTATACATGAGAATTTTTTCAAAATTTTAAATTAAAAATTGTTGTGAGAATAGGGAGAGACAAAAACTGGAAGATTTTTTTAATTTTCCTTACTTTGGTCTCTTACTTTTCTCATGGTCACAATTATTGCTCAAAAATGTTGAAAAAAATCTCACTTAAAGGTATTATTTATTTTTTGTTATAAAAAGCATTTTTGTCTTTAAATTTCTAGTTTACATATTGTTTAGCCACTGTAACAAAAAAACTATTAAAACGTACTGACTATTAACAAAAAGAGAAAAATATTCTATATATTCAATTTTTTTTAAAAATGTTAGACAAAAAATTGTGGTTGTGGGAATAGGGAGAGACCACAACTATAAGGATTTTTAAATTTTTTTTATTTTAGTCTCCCTTTTTTCAAGGTCACTATTCTTGCATAAAAAATTTGAAAAAATCCCAATTATAGTATGTTTTATTCTCTTTTTAATAGTATTAAGTTCACATGAGCTGCAGTAACTAAAGCGAGAACAGCCAGAGCACGATCATTATCTGGGTTATCGACATCATTGTATTTTTCGGAAAATGGCTTGGCAAAGATGGAAAAGGCAGCCGCTTATTACAACACTCGGAGAAACCACTGGAAAATCTTTAGATTCCATCTTTTGGGATTTACAGATTGCTCAAAATTTTTTATGGGCATTGAGAACCCCCAATTAAGTGGCCTCTTGCTTGTTTTCGAGGAGAGCGAAAACATGACCAGAACTCGAATGCTCGTTAATAGACCACAGTTGGTTGAACTGCTTAGGAGCCACCTTGAAAGTCCCACCAACGAGCAAATGTTTTGCGGATCCTAGACCTGAGAGATTTGTTCTGTGATAGACAGATGAAATGTTGCTATTATCTTATAGGATGAAATATTCACCATTGAGCTAATTAAAAGAAGGAAAGAGTTGAATGTCTGCGGCACTGGAAGGATATGCAGGCTGGGCATTGTTTATCTTGTATGAATTTTTTCCGGCTCTTAAGTAGTCTGGTCGTAAGAAAAGCTGGAAGGACTTTATGGACCTCTCTGGCTTTGATTAGTACCGAGTGTACAATACAGATATGTGAGATTTCTTGGATTACGAGTAACGATCCGGAAGGGGCATTTGAGGTCCGATAAAGCGTAGTTGGAACAGACAAAGTAAAAGCAACCAGCAGATGAGTCGTACTTCCAGTTATAGTGAAGATTACGATCATCCATGATGAGTTCCAGTGACCTGGAACGAAGCGAACAGTAGAAGACATAAATTCAAAGCAGAACTTCACACGAGACGAGATAAGGCGAGAATTTCAAAAATCTCGTCTCGGTCTCGTTAGTTGAGAAAAAAAAATAAGTCTCGTTTCAGTCTCTGTCTCGTCAAATCTCGATATTGCTAGAACTTATTTCTAAGGTAGTACAAAACGAGGTTAATAAATGTCTTATTATCATGTCTGCTAATTATTTTTCTTATTCTAGATTTTTCACACACTAAACATATTGCTTTTTTCTCATCTTTAATTATTTCAAATTAATTTTAAATTTTTTACACAGTTTATTAACTGCTTCAATTTCATTTAACATCACTTTCATCTAATGTGTGCCTTTTATTAGAATTAACATTACTAGCACCTGAAGTCCAAAATTATAAAATAAAATATTTCACCCATGGTTATACCAGATTTTAGATTTCATAAATGTATCGTAACCTATGCAGATCTTTTTTTATTATAAAAAAATTAAATGTTTATACTGCTTGCCAGTTTATTTTTCTCGGAAATTCAGACTAAAATCTGAAGAAATCTGAACGAGACCAGAAACGAGACTCTCGGGTCTCGCAGTATGTGGTCTCTGTATCACCTAAATAATTTTCAAAAGGTCTCGTCTCGTTTTTGCGAGACGAGATGAGAAAAGTATCGTTATCGTGTGAAGCTCTAAGCAGAACAATAATTTATACAAGTAAAAAGACTGGTCTGAGGATCATTGATCTGCTTTTATACTGGTTCAAGTTTGTGTACATGTAAATAATAATATTAAACTGCTTCTAAAAAGCTATTGGGAGAGATTATCGTTTCGGTAAGATTTTTTTCGGTGAGCTTTGTTTAGGTGTAACCGTTTTATTTTAGTAAAAGTCGTTTTATTGCATTTTGTTATAGGTGGTTGGTGTTTATTAGTGGCAAAGAGCACTGGGTTCTCGCACCTGTTCGTCGTATATTTCAACATTTACCTTTTTCCTGTTACTTTCGTTTATGAAAGAAAAGTCCCTCGCAGATTTCGGCGATGGGTAGTGTTTGGGTCGTTTATGGCTGTACCGATTCGCTTCATTAATGGTTTGATCATTGTTGTTGGATTTATCAGTTTTCTCCTTATTTTCATTTGTCCCTGTGTATTTTCTCTCCAGTTTCATTAGCTGTCCTGCTCGTCTTTGTCACTGTGTTCTCCGGAGCTCTAGACCAAGTGATTCCTCCATACTTTCTTCATTTGTTTGTCTTATTTGATTTATCCTCACTTTCATCAACAGTTTGTCTATTAGTTTTCTCCTCACTTTCATCAAGACTGCATATACTTTTTTCCTCACTTTCAACAACAGTTTGCCTATTAGTTTTTTCCTCACTTTCGTCAACAGTTTGCTTATTAGTTTTCTCCTCACTTTCATCAACATTTTACCCATTAGTTTTATCCTCACTTTTTTGAAGTAGTTTTATTGTTTTTGCTTTGTTTCTTAGTATTTGGGTATCTACAGCTAGAAGAGAGTCTCGATTTTGACTAAGTTGCCTTTCTCCTTACCCTCGCTAACGAAATTTTTTTTTGCCTCGGAGTTTGAGGTTCTGTTTTAGCTCACTTTTACAGAACTATTCACAACATTCGATGTACTTACACTCGTATTCACCAGTCGTTTAATGTTTCTGTTAATTTGTTGTGCTCTGGAGCACATCCCTTCCGTTGACGTAGTTAGAGAACAACCCTTATTGTTTTTATTTTCTAATTAAAATTCAATGCAGTCATGATTTAAAGTTAAATAAAAAGTTGCTTATCATTACAAATAACATATAGATAATTTGCGTTTCATTATAGAAAAAACTATGTTTCCAATTAAAGACAAACCTAAAACAATAAAAATTAAAAATATATAAAAGTGAAAACATTTGCATTTAAAAATAACCTATAACCTTCATTATAAATAATAATCAGCGTACATAAATTATATCTTAGTTGCAAACACAAAAGTTAAGTAAAGTATATTATCGTCACAAATAATTTAATATTAGATGCACAAATTTTTAAAAATTCCTTTCGTTTTTAAATTTAAACAAATTATATAGCAACTGTATTGGCATATTGAATAGACCAAGTCGTAAAAATAGAAATATTAAAATTGCCTGGAGTAGGTTAGTAGTCTTGCTTGATGATGTCGAAATATATCAAAGAAACGTCGACGTTAATAAAAATATTTTAGATTAATGAAGTTTCCTCGAAGTATTCGTCGTATAATTAATAATACCAATACCACCCAATAAAATTTCCATTTGAACTAATAATACGCATTATGTAACCAATATTTAGGCCGATCCTATAATCAAGATACTAATTAGACTATAGCATTTTCAATTGGTTGTTGTTACAAAACAGAAATAAATAATTCCTTGCTTCTAATTATATCTATGACATTCTGTGATTGAATTGGAAATTCTTAAGATATATCTGAAAATGACTTGGGTATCGGTTTTATGAAGCCTACTGGCAAATTTAAAATAATTGATTTATTCATTTTTAGTTTTTATAGTCTTGTCGGTACGTTCCAGGCAAATTAGTTCACTTTTATTAAAACGAATAATTACAATAAACGATATTAATTTTATGGATGTATGACACATTTTTAAAATCAGTATTTTATAAGCTTTCAAATGAGGTGTCACGTAATGTACCGGGTGGGCATATAAGAACGGCCGTCGGCCATATCTTCGGATCGGATTGTAGTACAGCATTGGAAAAAAAAATTTTTTTAACAAATGTGGCCACGAGAAAAACATGGAAATTATTTATAGAATTCTAGGAACACCGCTAGAGGGCGTTATTGAATAAAAAATAAAACTATTACTGTATTCTTTAAAAAATGATGCGTATATTTGATAATACAAGTTTTGGTCTGACTATCCAAATAAGAGGTAGGGGAGAGTGGAACTTTGTTAAAAATAGCTCTTTTCCACCAGTATAAGGGTTATATTATCAACTCCACTTAGTAAGTAACGTGCACGTTAGAGGGCGTTATTTAAAGTTTTTTAGAAATCTATTTTTCTTTGAAAAATATTAAATGGAAACATGTAGAATATAACAGTAGACGAAATTAGTAACATAATGGCGAAAACTACATGTTGATATCTTTTTCCTATCCCGAGATATCTTAATAAATGTGTAAATGTTGGGATTTTTTTTGTCAACCTTCAATTAAATTAGTTAGCCTCGACGGAAATAAACAATTTAGTCTTGCTAAAAAGGCTTTACATTGGCCTATCTGCAGCATTTAAAAATATTGTCATAATAATGTTACCATCCTCGCTGAATGACGTCGTTACCTATAAGGTAATTCTTATCAATTTTTTATTTGGAATACCTACAATAACAAATAATTAGAGGTAGAATTCTGCCTAAATAATTTCAATTAAATGAATATTATTATAAACGGAAAGAAAAATGTCTTTTATGGAAATTGCTCAAGAATAACCATGTTCGGTATATCTTAATTACAGTAGGTAATGAATTGCTAGTTGAAATCAAGTAGGGTATGATATGTAAGCTGATGCTTCATATTATGGCAGGTAATGAATTGACAGTTGAAATCAAGTAGGCTATGATTTATACGATATGTCAAACATTATTTGCCCTGTTATATGTTTCTATAATGAAAAATTACCTTATGGGTAACGCCCTTCAGCGAGGATGGTAACATTATTATGATAATATTTTTAATTACAGCAGATAAGCCAATGTAAAGCCTTTTTAACAAGACTAAATTTGTTTATTTCCGTCGAGGCTAACTAGTTTAATTAAAGGTTGACAAAAAAATTCCCAACATTTACACATTTATTAAGATATCTCGGGATAGGAAAAAGATATCAACATGTAGTTTTCGCCATTATGTTACTAATTTCGTTTACTGTTATATTCAATTGTTAAAACTACATGTTTCCATTTAATATTTTCTAAAGAGAACTAGATTTCTAAAAAACTTTAAATAACGCCCTCTAACGTACACGTTACTTACTAAGTGGAGTTGAGAATATAACCCACTCTCCCCTACCTCTTATTTGGATAGTTAGACCAAAACTTATAGTACCAAATATACGCATCATTTTTTGAAGAATACTGTAATATTTTTTGTTACCCTTCTTAATTGGTCAAATTTTATAAAATTTGACTTTTTAAATATTTTTTATTCAATAACGCCCTCTAGCGGTGGACCTACAATTTTATAAATAATTTCCAGGTTTTCTCGTGGCCACTTTTGTTAAAAAAAATACTTTCCAAAGTTGTACTACAATCCGATCCGAAGATATGGCCTACGGCTGTTCTTATTTGCCCATCCGGTACTTTCTACAAAATGCAGTTATGTTTGGTATATGATGATGGATTATGTAAACATCGAAACTTTTATGCCATGGCGTACTATGATAATTTTAAAAATCGACCTGTCTGAGCGTTTTGATTATTTTTTAATAATATACTAGTTAAAGGGGGTGCGGGGGGACCACTTATTTCAGTACAGTGTATAGAGCCTAGGATCAAAGTTATTAAATATTTTAATTACAATAAAAAAATCCTCCAATCATAATGAAAACAAAAATGAAAAACCAGAGCAAAAAATCCTTAAGATCGAAGGACTAAAAACTCCGGATAGTATAAAGGATTTCAGCGACAAATATAATCAGAACCCGGAACAAAAACTCTGAATACCAGAGAAAAGATTCCTTAAAATCCAGTACCAAAGCCTAGCGCAAAAAATTCTTCAAATATAATAAAACCAAAAAAGTGGATTCTTGAATACCAGAGCAAAGAATCCGTAAAATCCAGGAACCAATAACTCCGGATAATATAGATCAAAGATCCAAAGATTCCGTGCCTAAAAATTATCAGAGTCCAACGCAAAAAATTCTTCATATATAATAAAACCGAAATCGAGAAGAAATAAAAAAATTGATAAAAATTGGGAAAAATCGAAGAAAATCTGAATAATTGGGAAAAAATTGGTATTAATTAACAAATAATGGAGAAATTGAAAAGAAACAAAAAAATTGATAAACAGTTCAAGAAATCTGAAAAATCTAAACAAATAACAAAAAAATCAAAATTAATTTTGAAAAATCGAAGAAAATCGGAAGAAATTGGGAAAAAATTGGTAATAATTAATAAATAATGGAGAAATCGAAAAGAAACAAAAATAAAGGGTTCAAGGAATCAGAAAAAATCTAAACAAATAAAAAATTGTGAAAAATCAAAGGTAAAATTGGGGAAAAAAATAGGATAAAAATTGGTATTAATCAACAAATAATGGAGATATCGAGAACAAACAAAAAAATTGACAGGAGTTCAAGAAATCGAAAAAATCTAATCGTAGAAAATTGGAAAAAAATTAGGAAAAAATTGATACTAATCAAAAAATAATGGAGAAATCGAGAACAAACAAAAAAATTGATAACAAGTTCAAGAAATCAGAAAAAATCCTAACAAACAAAAATAAATCGGAAAGAAATTGGGAAAAATCGAAGAAAATCGGAAAAAAATTGGGGTAAATCGAAGAAAATCGGAAAAAAATTGGTATTAATCAACAACTAATGGAGAGACATAGAAAAAAAAAACTAAAAAGTGGACAAACAGTTCAAGAAATCAGAAAAAAATAAAAAAAAATCGGAAAAAAATTGGGAAACATATAAGATTATCGAAAACGAAAAAATTGATGAAAAGTTCAGGAAATCAGACAAAATCTTGACAAACAAAAAAAAACTGGAAAAGAAAAAAAAATGATAAAGAATTCAAGAAATCGAAAAAATCTAAGCAAATAAAATAAATCGGAAAAATTTGGGGACAATCAAAGAAAATCGGAAAAAAACTGGGAAAAACTTGATATTAATCAATAAATAATGGAGAAGTCGAAAACAAACAAAAAAATTGATAAAAATTCCAAGAAATCAGAAAAAATCTTAACAAACAAAATGAAAATCGGATAAAAATGGAAAAAATCGAAGAAAATCGGAAAAAATTGATATTAATCAACAAATAATGGAGAAATTGAAAACAAATAAAAACATTGATAAAAAGCTCAAGAAATCAGAAAAAATCTTAAATAAAAAAAATTGGAAAAAATCTAAGAAAATCGGAAAAAATTTGATATCAGTCAACAAGTAATGGAGAAAAAATTAGGAAAAAATTGATATTACTCTACAAATTATGGAGAAATCGAAAACGAATAAAAATATTGACAAAACGTTTAAGAAAGCAGAAAAATCGGAAAAAATTGGGAAATAATTGGTATATTAATCAACAAATAATGTAGAAATCGAGAACAAACATTAAAATTGATCAAGGTTCAAGAAATCGGAAAAAATCTAAACAAATAAAAAAATCTGAAAAACAAAAAAATTGATAAAAAGTTCAAGAAAAAATCTTAACCGATAAAAAAGAGTCGGTAAAAATTCGAAAAATCGAAGACAATCGGAAACAAATGGTATTAATAAACAAATAATGGAGAAATCGAAGACAAACAACAAAATTGATAAATGTTCGGGAAAAAAATTAGGAAAAATCGAAGAAAATCGGAAATGATGTAGTAATAGCCATGTTGGGATGATTTAATTTACATTATTTTTTTATTGTAAAAAAAATATGATTTGAACTTAAATTTAATCCCAATAGTGTTCAATTAAATTTGCGCCATCCTGTATACGTGTGTCAAATATTATTTGAAATATTAATTACTGACTTTTATTCTATTTGTTTATCCTTAATGCTTGTCGGCTTTTGGGAAGGTATTTTTTATTAGTTCTTCTTCTGGTATTTTAATTGTTGATATTTAGCGGTTTAAAACAGGTTTTTTTAATTTTATGATAATTTTTAACGATTTTCAATTACTTATTTAATTTTTTTTTTTTCATTTTTTAAAAATTGTTCCTACTCGTTTTGATATTTTAAGGGTTTCCATTATACTGTTTTTAAATTAAATAAAATAAAAATTAGGCGTTAAAATTTATAGCGTTGTATATAATAAATAATTAGATAAATTAACAATATTTTCATAATAAAATCTCAGTGATTACATTTTTTTTTATTAAGCTTTCTCTTGACACCAAAATTACAAATACATAAAATAAAAATAATAATTAACTGATAATCTTTACTAACCTTTTATACATATTATTTACATGTTTGTATTAATTTACAATTAAATTAAGATAAGAGAATTTTTATTTATTCAATTTTCCTCCAAAAATGTTGGCTTTTTCTATGTCATTTCAAATTTAGATTTTGATTAAAGTAAGTAGGCAATAAAATATTTTTAATAGCCGCAAAAGTTTCTGCTTAAGTTTAAAAATAGATTTACGACTCTTTTTTTTTAATCAAATATAAAATGTAATCGGGACAGGTTATTTGTATGTGAAAATCATAAATCCATCTACGTTCAAATCACCTTGAAAAATCCCCAAATAAAATCTTTAATTAAAATCTAACAATATTTAGAAATTTTAAAAATCATCAAAAAAAAACAACAACAAAAATAGTATAGGTGGTATATATAGCGGGAAAGTAAAACTGGATAAGGTAAATAACTTAAAACTTATATTTTGACTTATTTATTTATTTATTTCTAATACACTCAAAAAATCTTGAAGATCCTAAAGATTCAAAAAAAAAATTGAGGTGTCTATTACTTCCTGATATTTGGGCCTCCAACTGAGTCCCAAAAAATTTCTGCCAAAATCCGAATACAAAAAACCATGTCCAGTCATCTGTCTGCCTGGATGTAAACACTAACTCTCGAACAAAATTTCCGGACTTTGTTTTTTGCATGGGAAAACTTTTTCCAGTTCATATTTTTAAAACTTTCTGCCCTACATGTATGTGTGAAGTTTGGCCAGGATCGCACTAGCCATTCATGCGTCACAGCGTAAAACGTGTTTGCTCGATGGGCCGAAGTGCACCACCGTTTGAGCTCCCCTGGAATTTTAAAATTGTTTTAAAAGTTTTTTGAGATATTTAGTACTTTTTTAAGAAGGAAATTTTTATTTTTTTTTTTGTATTTTTCTTAATATTTGGAATATTTTGTGATTTTTTGAAATTTTCGTGATATATTCTTAAATGTTAAGAGTGATTATCGTATTTTAATATTATTGATAATGATTTTTTAAGGAATTTCAATAGTTTTTTTTTATCTTTCATTTTTGAAAATTTTAAACTTTAAGTATTTTTTTCAATATTTTTTGGATATATTTAACGCATTTTTTTTCATTCGTTAAGGTATTTAAAAAATTTAGTAAATATTGAATTAAATATAATTTTTATAAATCCTCATACTAAAATTTTAATCTCAAATTAAAATTTATTACCCTATTCGGGATATAAAATTTAGAAAAATACATTCATGCTTTAAATTAATAAAAATTATTATTGACTTAAGATAAATTAACCTTTTTTTAAATTTACATCATTATTTATATGATGCAAAAAGTAAAACTACAGGACCGTAATTAGGATTAGAATATTACGCTCTTTCTCTTTACTGATCACTCTGGCGCTTTGGATCAGATCTCGACCTTCGATTTATAGTATGATGACCACTTGCTCTAGGCAGCGTCAGTGAAAAATAAAATACTCCAGTGGTCGTGATGGTATCAATAAGCCCTTCGGCGGTCAGATTTTATTTGCTTTACCCCGTTATTTGTTATTCGAATGTTACGAAATTAACGTTTTATTATTATTCAAATGCCACATAAATATTCCAAATTAGGGCGTGGGAAGGCGACAAGGTGTGTAAGGGGCAAAGTAACCGGACAAACGGTACAGATGATCGGTTTCCGGGGCTACGTGGCACTCTTTTATTTGAATCACGATAGTGTTGTCAAATGTAGCACAATTGTACCAAAAGTGGCACTTTCAGCTCTGGAGTGATACTAGAGCATGCACTATTGAAAAATAGATTTTTATTGAATATATTTCTTGCTCCAAAGATGACCAGAAATGAATTTGTTCATCAGAAAATCTCAGAAATGTTTTAAATTAAGCGCAATTGAAGTGAAATCTGCTATTTCATGACGTCATAATCCACGCAGCGATGAAGATGAAACTATCAAACGAGCCGAGAAGCACCATGGGCCACTATTTTGTGACCAACTTCAGCATAGTCAAAAGTTCTTCTATAACAACACTGATCGGATTCGGTGAGACTCTGATTCTTTCGTGACGGTCCGTCTGATGGTGTTGGTACAACTGGTGGATCGTAAGAAGACTGAACTCTTTTCCTCCTCTACTCTTACAAACGTCGCTGGAAGGATTCGAGCATGCGCCTTATAGGGATTGATATAATATTTTACTCCATTTTGTGCATAACGTTTATATTGACATCCATCTAACCATTTAGACATCTTCACTTAGCCTAATTTTGCTTGGTGTCAATTAGGGAGGAAATATGTCATGTCATGATCACGTTACAAGCATAGTGAATGAAGAAAGCTTTATATTAATTCATACGGCTCAAATTCAACCTTCACTGGAATACTGCTTCTACATCTGCAGCTCTGCTTCTTAACATACCTTGTGGTTGCTCAATTCTACCCAGATTTCAGCAATTTTTCTTTTTGGAGACCCAGAACTGGCTATGAATCTTGAAGGTGTTCGAACAACTTTTCTCGCTTGATTTCTCCTAGAGTCGTGCGTGTAAGAAACACCCGTCAAGTGGTTTGATTTATCCATAAGAAGTCCAACTTTGCACCAGGCTATTTAAAAACTCTTTTATTTGGAGAACGTCATCACTTTGGAATTACTTTTACCTGTAAAGTAGTGCAGGACTTGCCCCTGATCGCGTTGCAAGCAGAGCTAAACTCTCCTCGGCATATTTTCCTGGAACGGAATCTATTCATCTAATATTTCTTTAGGAGAAAATACTCCTTTTCAGGGTTTTTGTTGGGAGAGTGTTAATCTGAAATTAGAATATTATTAACTTAAGATATTTTGATTGATACTTACAAGCCTTCAGAAATAGAAGACGGGTTTTCCATAAGCGTCGGTAGGGGTGACTCATCTTATAAACATCTGAGATCTAGGAGAGTAGATAGTCTGTACAAATCCTCCACTATATGGAGTTTAAAGTGTTAGTGTGAGAGTTTCAGCGTGCCAGAGCCGGTGTTCAGGTATTTCAGCTCCGTCTGGTCTACTCTTCAGCTCCGTCTGGTGCGATGGCAGACGTACCTTCAGGTACTTCAGTTCCGTCTGGTCTAGTCTTCAGCTCTGTCAGGTACGTCTGCTATCGGACCAGATGGAGCTGAACACTAGACCAGACGGAGCTGAAGTACCTGAAGACCGGCTCTGGTACGCTGAATATCTGCATCCTCTCACTCTAATACATAGTGGCGATAGGAGTTGTATAGACTATCTACTCAGGAGCTCGTGGCTTCTCGTAGAATCCTGATGTTGGGCTGGGGTAGCTACTTCTTAGGTTTTCTGCTTACTTCTCTTCGGTTACTATCAATTGTTCATTTGGTCCTGAGTATTTCTTGGGCATTTCTGACCGTTCTTCTTCCAGCGTGGCGTCCTTGCATTTATTTTAGTCTGGAAATACTGGAGTGATATTAATAATTTCATTTCCTGAATTTGTTAGGAGGGGAAGTTAGGTTTTCCTGAGAATTCTCCTCTCAGTTGCCTAAATGGCGTGAATGAGATGAGGAGAAGTTGAGAGCTCTGTAATTGATTATGGGGCTAATGTATTTATTGTAGGTGTGAAGTTGTATTTATCTCCATTTTTGGACTTAGGTAACTTCGTCTGAGGAAACGAATCTCTCTCCCGAAAACCTAAAGTCGATTTCATTGAGAGATTGACTGCGATTTTGGGATAGATTTGAGTGCTAGAAGATGGTAAGTTGAGTTTTTTTGGGGATTCAGAGTAATCCCCCTGTGAGAATAGGTCTAGAAGTTGTTGAGATACGTTGTTCAGAGGTATCATCAGTGTAAAGCTGAATATCCTGTTTAGGCCGGGGGAGGGCGATATGGAAGTAGAAAGTCTAGGCCACTCCTTCCATAGGTATAGGGAATTCAACGTGTTAGAGAGAGAGGTATAGGAAATTCAGCGCGTCAGAAAGAGAGCGCAATGACGTCACATTTTACGTCGTCTACGCCGTTTTTAAAGTTCAGTATTTTGAAGCGGTAACAAACGTTCGAAACGTCACATTTTACAACGTTTTTTAACGTCATACAATGTCCTATTTCATCGATTTTGACATGCTATTTTTACAAGTGTAAGATTTTCACATCAAAAGGAAACGTTGAATTCCCTATACCTATGGTCGGAGTGGAATATGGTCGGATTGACCTAGACCATCTACTTATGGATTTTCCAACTCTTGAATCGTGCGGTTGTTGAGGTAAGAATGAATGAGTTTAATTAGGGAGATTGAGACACATAACTATCCAGACTTAAGTATTTCGTTAAACCTTAAAAAAATATGTATTTCTTCAAAAGATAACATGCACTAAAGTGGGACAACGGGTATTATTTAAAATAATATGTTACTACATTTTAATTTGCCTTGTAACATTGAACACGTTTTTATTTTAATTAAAGAATTATCGGAAATAATATTATACCCAACCTAGTAGGTACAAAAGTATAAAATTTCAAGAATTTTGCACCTGGGTATTTATCTTGGTAATAAATTACCAGTGGCGTATATAAATAATTAATATATACATAATTAACTTCCACTTATTGTTATATTAATTTTTTTGATACGTTACTGATTCTAATTATAATAATTGCTTTAATAACTTGTAATTATTCAATTAAAGCTTTTCACAAATCGATTTGAAAAAAAATAATAGTTTGGTTAAAGCGACCTATATAATTTAATTTTTCCTAATCAAAACCAGATTGTCAGTATACAAAGAATCGTTTGATTTAGTTCTGAGTAAAAATTTATATTTAATAAATATCTGGCGAGGTCAGTTACATCATTCAACGTCCATTTATAGGACATAAATTTTAAAAATATACAACCGCGTCGAGCTAATATTGATATTGTGCGTTAAACATAATGTTAAGGTTAATGTCTAAGATTATTAAAAAAAAAATGATAACCAAATTACCTTGATACTTGTTAAAGTAATTTAACATTTTATGTTTGTGTTGAAATAATCTTACTTTAGGAATATACAGGATGATTTTTAGATAAATATACATAAGTGCAAATAGGGGACATCTAGGTGGTTAGAAATAAACCTATGGTGATTTGTCATATGTCAAAAATATCTGCCATATAACATATTGCCATATATAAAAAATCTGTTATAAAATACGCTTACAGATTCCTTCCGGACTATACTGCTAAAGTATTGTAATGAATTCTTTATACATGTTGCCTAGAGTCCACCTTCGATTTATAGTGTGAAGGCCACATGCTCCGGGCAGCGTCAGTGAAAAAATAAATACCCCAAGGGTCGTTATGGTAATGACAAATTCCTTAGCGGCCAGACGGGAAGGTTTTATTTCAAATCCAATGACAAAATTAACCAATATACAATAATTTAAATTGCAAAATATTTTCATTTGGTAACTTGGTACTGCTATTATAGCATCCGTTATATGCTAACCAGAGAGTTTTATTCCAGGAGCCGAGGCGCCTCGAACGAACTGATTAATTAGGTTTTTTTGGAAACCAAAGTATTTAACTTCGTCAGCTGAACTCGTAAAATGACAAAATTTGGTTAAAATAATACTGACTGGATTGAAACTTTCGAAGTAGGCTTGTTTTAGTAGTCGAGGCAATGAAGCAAAAAAGTTCGGAATTTTTCGCACCAAGACGGATCGGAATGAGGTTTTTTGCATTCGCTTTCAAATTTTTTTTGGAAAAAATGTAACTACTTTTTATCTTATACAATCCGGAAATTGCAATGCTGCAGCCAAAAATGCATTTTGAGACGGCTTTTGGAAAATTAAAGAACTTTGTAAATAAGACTCAGAACTGTCCCAAATCGGGTTCCCGGAGGCTTTCGAGGTCATTGGTCACGATTATGATGGTCAAATTGACCCACAGCCGACCTGGATCTTGGTGTGCCGGAGCCTGGACGTGGAAGTCATCCCCGAGAACTTTCCTGACAATATCGCCAAAAACAACCCGAATATCATTGTGGGAGCGTTTTTTGGGGCGCTGAATCCAAATTTCACGTTCGAAAACGACCTCCTGAACACCTGGTGCACCGGAACCTGGACGCGGACCTCATCTTCGTGGGTTTTCCTCAAATCCAAATTTCCTCCCGACTATGGAACTTTGGTAATTAAATGTATTTCGGTAACGGTATTTTTAAAAGTGAAAGGCCGCTCGGCAAAGTTCGGAGATCTAGCCGGAGATGATTCTCGTAATTCTCTGGAGAGTTACACATCAATGAATGTGTGAAATTATGAGACGATTTTCGGTTAGTCTTTTTCGATCGTGTCTGGAAAACCCTCGGAGACTACGTTCAGGCCGAGGTTCCGGTGCACTAGGCGTACGGGGGATCGTTTTCGACGGGAAATTTGGATTCAGCATCCCAAAAAACCCCACATAACGATTTTGGGTTCGTCTTCTTCGATTGTGTAAGGAAAACCATCGGAGACGAAGTTCAGGCCCAGTTTCCGGTGCACTTATTGTTCGGGGGATCGTTTTCGACGTGAAATTTCGAGTTGTTTTTGGCGATCTTGTTAGGAAATTTCTCGGGGATGACGTCCACGTCCAGGTTCGGGCGCAGTAGATGTCCGGGAGGTATTCGACGATGCCACACATTTGAATTCAGCGACGGAGATGACGTTCATCGGCGTTCCTGAGCTCCAGGTCGGCTGTGGGTCAATTTGAACATCATAATCTTGATCAGCGACCTCGAACCCCCCGGGAACCGAATTTGGGCCAGTTCTGACTCGTATTTACAAAGTTATTCAATCTTCCAAAATCCGTCTCGAAAAATGTATTTTTGGCTGCAGCAATGCAATTTCCGGTTTGTATAAGATAAAAATATTAACTTTATGGAAATTTATAAGTCTAAATAGAGCAGTTCGGTACTTTTGTAAGATTTCAACTTTATTAAACAGCGACTGTTATTTCATTTCTAGAAATTACCTTGGAAGCAACTGAACAACACTGCTATAGGGTATATTTTCAAATTTAAAATTGACTTGGTAATCAATTAACAGCTTCGGATTGGAGATGAAAATATCATATTAACGGTATCGTACCTACATTCACAGAAAAAGAATTAATTCCAGAAAAGTTGCTGAAAATTATCTACTGTAGCTGTGAAATAGGATCATATAGTAAAAGCATGGCTTGAGATGGAAAAATTTGTGCTCTAATTGTCAGTTGACACTGTCCAAAAAATTTAAATCAAAATAATACTGAACTCGAAAATCTAGAACTAAAAGAAACAAGCACAAGAATTGTAGAATTTAGTGAGAAAGCAATTTTAATTTATCAGCAGATACATCTGCAGGTCACAAGGGTTCACTTCACGGGCAAACTCGTGACAACACCTTGTATAACAAGCTCAGAGGTTAAAATTACAACGGTTATTAAAATACTAACTGTACCTAGCATATCTACAAAATTATATATAACAATTTTATTTATTTACTCTTTTTGGCTAGTTTTTAATATATAGGAAAGACAATAAACTTGCTGACCTTCCCGGGTTTCATCCGATAATTTTTATTTGCTAGTAACATCTTAAAATAAAAAGTATGTCATGAACGATAAAAAAAATTACATGCTAATTATAAATCAATGAATATCGTAAATATTTTATTGGCCCTAATTTACAGCGGCGGACCGTTCCATGAGTTGTCAAACTTTCCCACTTTGAGTAAAAATAAAAGTATGGTCTATTTTTTAAATATTTATATTTTGTGGTATTTAATTTTGTTACTCCACTAAAAAACCAAAAACAA
The DNA here is from genome assembly GCA_963243735.1 of Neocrepidodera transversa. Lineage (NCBI taxonomy): Eukaryota > Metazoa > Arthropoda > Insecta > Coleoptera > Chrysomelidae > Neocrepidodera > Neocrepidodera transversa. The sequence goes on along the minus strand of OY725353.1, from coordinate 8,738,468 downwards.
ATAAAGTACTGTTTCCTATATATTATTTTAAACGTACATTTTAAAATCTGCAACTATATAAATATACGTGATTATTTTTTTAATTTATAAACAGACTATCCCAATTTTTTTAAGGTCAATTTATATTGTCTGAAATTTTTTTTGCCGAATTGAACCAAGACCTTGATTTTTTGTTGAATAGTGATTAAAATGTGGCGCCGCTAATAAGCATTTATTTATTGATACTTAGATAAATTTTTTAAACAATGAAAATCGTATATCCAAATATATCAATTACCAACGAATATTGTAATAAATTAAATGGTACAAAACAAATGATATCCTGGGATATTCTGCTTTTAGAAATCTCAAAAAGATTTTTAAAAACCTCGAGAAAATTTAGTAAGTTATCGAAAAGCTTTAAAAATCGTATCAATCAAGTTAACTCATGCTTTATGCATTATTTTTTTTAAATCTAATTATTATATAGATAACAACTTAATAATAATAAATCATTCAGTTATAAATACAAAATAATTAACAAATAAATCAACAATTCAATAATTAGCAAGGCAATATTTCCTTATAAAGCAAACAATATTTTCAATAATGCAATTTATCAATAGATCGATAAAATTGATACATAAAATAAGAATTCAAGGTATCTTATTTGTTTGTTGTTAACTCAAAGTCCTTATAAGCAATAAATATATAATTATATTCAATCTGATATATAGATACATATAATTATGTTAAAAAATTGCAAGTATTATAAAATTAAAATAATATTTTTTTTTCCAGTTGCTAACACAATATCTCAAACCGTAAAAACCTCGTATATTTGTCCGGATGGTTTCAAATCTATAGGAAAAAAATGTTACCACTTCAGCAACCAATCGGTGATGTGGACCGATTCCCATTTTTACTGCCAGATTTTAAATAGCACATTATTAGTATTCAACTCAGTTAGAGAACAAAACTTACTCAATGGATTTATGATTCAAGACAACAATAATACAATAGGTAAGTTTAAATCAAATGCACAATCAATCATCAGTAGTTTTTGTTATTTGTTATTTTAGCTGCAGTTGAGAGATGGGTCGATGGTATATACGATTGGCAACAGGCGAAATGGAAATGGGGATCAAATGGAAAATATATCGGGCAAAATAGTTTTACAAAAAAATATCGAGGTGAAAAATACAAATGGTCTTGTATATCATTAAATGGAGCTCAAAATAATAAGTAATTATATTTTTATGTAAAAAAGATTACATTTTTGACGATTTTTTTCTTAGGTGGATTGCAAGAAAATGTACGGAAAAGAAGAATTTTATTTGCGAAACTGAAACTAATGTTTTTGTTGAATTTAGACTATATAATAAAAGGAAGAGGAAATTTAATATCACGAAATGTTCAAGTGGAGAACCGTTAGAAAATTATGAGAAAAGGAGGTGTGTAAGGTTGTTAGGAAGAATAGAAAAAGAGCCAGAATCATGTGAGTATTTTAAAAATCACAAAAAAATCATCAAAATCCCAAAAAAAAAATTTTTTAATGAATCTTGACATTGGAAGCTAAAAGAAATTTTAAAAACCATGAAATATTACGAATCTTATAAAAATCCTGAATGAAGCTCAAATATTAAAAAAAATGTCATAAAAATCTTCTTGATTTAAGATAAATTATTTAAAAATTTTAAAGAACCACAAATAGACGACAAAAATCACGAATATCGTAAAATATCTTAAGAAATCTTAAAAAATTTCAAGAAAGATTAAAAATCATTTGAAATTTCGAAAGACTGACAAAAATATAACATAAAACGTCAAAAAAACATTTTAAACCATCGAAAACTTACACAAATACTTTCAGTTGGTTCCAAAAAGAGAAAATAAAGAAAAATGACATACAAAATTTTTTGGATTTATCTCGCAAAAAAACGAGCCAAAAACATTGTAAGTAATTTGAAAATCTTAAAATTATCGTAAAAAGTCTTAAAGAAACTCAAAGGCAATTCGAAAATTCTCGGAAAATATTGGAAAATTCCTCCAAACTATTTAAAATAATTTCTTATCTTCTTAAAAACGACGTAAAAAATTAGAAATATTATCTTCTAAAATTTCGACAAATTATCTAAAATTCTCAAAGAACATCAACAAAACAATTTCGTAAAACATTAAAAAACTGAGAACCTAAAAATAATCGTATAATCTTGTGATATCTTAAAAACAATTTCGAAGAAAACATCTTTAAAAAAAACTAAAACAAAGGAAAAATTTGAATGAATCTTGAGAAATTTCGAAAAATTATCCAAAAATAAATATCTAAAAATTTTTAAATAAATGAAAAACCTTGAAAAATCTTAAATATTTCGAAAGATTTTAAAAGATCTTGAATTGCCTCAAACTCTATAGAAAAATCATTCCCAAAAAGTTTCTAGATACCTCCGAAAAAAGATAAAATCTGAGAATCTGAAACTCATCGAATAATCTTGTGAAATCCTGAAAGCAATTCCAAAGAAAAACATCTATAAAAAAACTAAAATAAACGAAAAATTTGCATGAATCTTGAGAAATTTCGAAAATTTATCCAAAAATATTAAAGGATTTCAAATAAATATCAAAAAAAAAATCCGAAACGTTTTAAAAATCTTAATAATAAAAATAAAAAAAATACCAACAAATCCAATAAATGTTAAATAAACATTAACGATTTCGAAAATCTGTAAAAAAAATGAAACAACTGTAAAAACGTTAAACTGTCTCAAACGCGTATCGTTGTAACTTCTTTTCCTGTTTACAAATTGAAACCTTCGTCTCGAATCACGACTACGTTGATCACTTTATTACTGTTCTAATTGACAACAAATACAAACTTAACATTATTATTCAGTGCTATTAGTAACCTCAAACTCTAGAGAAATTATTCCCAAAAAGTATCTAGATAGCTCAGAAAAAGCCAGAATCATGTAAGTAATTTGAGAATCTCAAAATCCTCGAATAATCTTGTGAAGTCTCCAAAATATCCTAAAGAAACACAAAAGTTTTTAATGAATCTTACGGAATTTCGAAAAAATATCCAAAAATTATTCAAACAAGAAACTGTAAAAATGCATTAAGAATTTTTTACAAGTACGAGTAAGATTCCCAAAGTACTGATAGGTCCCCAACATCGACCGAAACTCATTACTCAGGGGTTTTTTAAGTTGTCCGTCCCGAATTCGAGTATCTGGTGCTCCGGACGACCTGATTAATTTCGTCATTTTTGGGAATTTTACTGAAATTTGTTACCAAATCGCTACGAACCAGGGGTTTTTAGGGTCCCGGAGATAAATCAACTCGTCCCTGAGCACCAGGTACTCAGGGGGGGGAGGTTGCTGATATCAAAGTCGGAACAAGCAACTGGAAAAACCACCGGGTAATGAGTTTGGGGCGATTTAGTAAGCAATTTCAGTAAAATTTCCAGAGATGACACCATTAATGAGGTCGTCCGGAGCATCAGGTACTGGACAATCTGAATATACTATTCAGGTTCAGTGTCTCAAAACCCCCGGGCGATTTTTATCGAAGATAGGATTTTTTCGTTGAACAATTGTAAAGATATTACTTAACCAAAAGTGGTTACAAAGTTTCTATATAAGTTTAAGGATCGAATGCAAAAAACCGAATCTTTCCAAAAACAAATCTACTCGATTACTATATTTCTTTAACTATAGTCAGAGGCATAGAGGAGTAACAACCCTTTTTTGGTTATTACAGTGTATTTTTATTTTATTTTGAATAAAATTGGTTCAAAAAATGAGCCTACGAACAAAATTCTTCCCAAAAAGGAGTAATAGTATATTATATACCAAGGGACTTAAGTGCATCTTTTAAAAGACACTTTAGTCCTGTGGTATATACGCTATTTTTTACACGGCGGTGCCCAAGGCCCCTTAAAATTCAAATAATTATTTAAATAATAATTTTTATTAAATATAATTTTTTTTTTAATATAACTTTGTTTTAAAACTTCTCTTTTTCTCATTTTGTTCACATTTTTGACTCAAATTTTCCCTCTTCCTCCAAAATTTACTCTTGTTTCTCTCAACATTTTCAATATTTAATCTGAAATTTCCTCTTTTTCCCTAAAATTACCTCTTTTTTCTCATTAAAAATACCCCTTTTTAAATTAAACCTTTCTCTTTCATTTTTGTCAGATTTTCCTTCTTTTGTCTCAAATTTTATCACTTTTTTCTGAAATTACCCTTAGATTACCTCTTTTACCTATTTTTGCCTCAAATTTCCTCTCTTTCTTCAAAATTTCCCCTCGTTTCTCTCCAATTTTGTGTTCCCCTAAAGAATATATCTTATATATCAAATTATAAGTTTTTTAAATTGTGCAAAAACATATTTTAACCGACTAAAATTCTTTAAAAGGTAATTTTCGAAAACAGAGGTAATTTTTTTAAAAAACGTGTAATTTACTCAAAAAAGTAACAAAATTTGAGAGAAAAGAAGGGAAATTCGACAAAAATGAAAAAACAGGGGTACTTTTAATGAGAGAAAAAAAGTAATTTTTTTAGGGAAAAAAGAAAGGAAATTTGAGGCAAAAAAGTGACAAAAGTTGAGAGAAACAAGAGTAAATTTTGGATTAAGAGGGAAAATGTAAGGCCAAAAAAGTGACAGAAATGAGAAAAAAAGGGGTAATTTTAGAAAAAATAGGTAGTTTTTTAAAAAACGTGTATTTCTGCAAAAAAGTAAGAATTTTTAAAAGAAAAGAAGGGAAATTCGACAAAAATAATAAAAAAGGTAATTTTATAAAAAAAGGTGGTAATGTTCGAGAGAGAAAATTTCAGGACCAAAGTGACAAAATTTGAGAAAAAAAAGGAAAAAACGAGAGGAAATTTTGGAGGGAAAATTTAAATAAAAAAAGTGACAAAAATGATAGAGAATGGAGTAATTTCAGTAAAAAAGTGACAAAATTTGAGAGAAACGAGGGGAAGTTTTTGAGGAAGAGAGAAAATTTAAATCGAAAAAGTAGTAAAAATGAGAAAAAAGGCTAATTTTAGAAAAATTTGACAAAAATGTGAAAAAAAGGATAATTTAAAAATAATTATTTACCTGTTAATTTTGTATACATTTAAACGTAACAATTAATTCTATTATTTTTAAGTTTCCTACTTCTGATTAGGTAATCATGTTTGATATTAAATTATGTATTTCTTTATAAAATAACGGCTCTTAAAAAAGTTATAAAAAAATTGGGGTTCCCGATGGAGCTCCAACTCAGACCAATTTCGATCAGCATTCAAATCAATCATGTCAGAAGTCACATTTAAGATATTTTAGAATAAAATCGTAAAAAATATATAATAAAGCTTACGACGATCTCGTAAAATGGTGTTGGAGAAAAGAAAATTGAAAACTGTAGTACCAAAAATTGTTTCCTATACTCCTTTGTGGTTCTGAATTAAATTAGAATAAACAAGATAGCTGGTTTCAATTGTTTTTTATTTGCGGGACTAAACAATTTTAGTACCTTGAGATTAAAGAAATTAGTCCCAAGGGAGTAAAAGTGGCACTTTGGTAGCACAAGTGCGGGAATAAAGTACTAGTTTTACTCCCCGAGGTGTAAAAAATATATTTTTTATTTCAGTAACAATCAAGGGTTCCATAAAACCAGTTCACAGAAAAAGAAACTACGACGGCTGGATATGTCCGTCTCATATGATAAGTTTAGCAAATCGATGCTACGTTTTCAGCACCAGCGAAACTACATGGCAAGAGGCGCATTTCGAATGCCGGAAAAACGGCACGAAACTCGCCATAATTAGAACTAAAGCGCAAGATCATAATCTAAGAATGTTCCTGAACAATTTTATAGGTAAGAAGTAAACTATGGAATAACGTTAAGGTTACCGTTAGCGAGTGAGATCCAAAAACTCCATTTTCTAATTTTTTAGATAGGCACGATAGATGGATAGGCGGTGTATACGATTGGAAACAAGCAAAATGGCGATGGGCGATGACAGGACAACCACTAACTTATAGAGGATTTAGTAGCGTCGTTATGAAAGAAAAAAAACCGGAAGATTTAGCCTGGAACAGTATTTTTATGGACCCTACCTTAGATAACCAGTAAGTAAAGATTATGACTATATTTCGTGAGAATTTTTATATATATTTTTTTAGATGGAATGCAGCGGGTCGAATGGAAAAAAAACATTATATATGTCAAGTTATGGCTAAATCTGTCAAAAGATTAGGACGTAAGGCGAAAAAAGCCGCAGAAGCCACTATTACCATATTAAAAAATAAGAATTAAACCTAGTCAGTGATAAATTTATGTAAATATTGATCAATGTATTAGCAAAATTTTATTTAAGAATCCATATAGTAAAAATGGAGTTCTAAAACTTTTTAAATAGTTCATAATTACTATGAATTAATACGAAAACATCTATATCCAGTGATTTTAAACTTACAGCTATAATTTCCTATAGAAGAAAACAATATTTTGTCTTAATTGAATATAGTAGTAAATATATTTTTAAATTAATCCCTGTGAAAATTGAAATTAAATGATATTTAATTTATTGATATTAAATATTTACTAATTGTACCTTTGTTGTGTTCATTGTTTAAAAAAATAAAATGTATTAACTAATTGCAGTTTTTTTTTTTAATTTATTACCACATAATTTACCTTGTTGCGTCACTTTTAATCTGTCATTAAATCAGCTTTAAACATTTCTAAATATCTAATTTTGGCGGGAACGGAAGTTTGATAAATCTTGTGAGTTAAAATTTGAATAATTCTTAAAAACGTAAATAAAAAATATGATCTCCGATTTGAACGAAAATTTATAAAAGGATAGAATAAAGTGAGTATACAATGTTATAAGTAACTAAAAATGCATTAGCGCGCTCCCGCCATTTTTTTAAAATTGTTAATCACTCCCAAACTATGGGGAATTAAGAAACGAAACTCTGCACGTTTATAATATCCGAACTACACTATAAGATGCATAATACAGGGAGAAGATTTAACAAATGAGTAACTGGAAAAATCAAAGTATTTTCCAAAAAAAAAGATAAAAAGCAACAGACAGCGCTCCAATTGTCAAATTGTCATTCTCTATACATTCCTATAATTTCATCAGAATTGGCTCGAAAAAACGGAAGGTTAACCCCTTTGAAATTTTTGAAATATAAACGGGTAGTATAAAGTGCGTAGATTTCGAAAAACAAGGTAGTTTTTCTCAAAAAAATTTACCAAGGGGGTTATTGATTTTTTAAAATGCACGATGGCGCTCCCTCCATTTTTTCAAGTTTTTAATAACTCCTAAACTATGTGGAATTAAGAAACGAAACTCCACACGTTTATAATATCCGAACTGCACTAGAAGATGCATAACACAGGGAGAATATTAAACTAATAAGTAACTAGAAAATTCAAAGTATTTTTCAAAAAAAAAGATAAAAAGAAACAGGTAGCTGTCTCAAATTCCAATGGTCATTCTCTATACATTCCTCTAATTTCATCAAAATCAAAGACAAAAAAAAAATCGGCTCGAAAAATCGGAAGGTTAACCCCTTTGAAATTTTTGAAAAATACGATCTCTCCGATTTGAATGAAAATTTGCACAAAGGTGGTATAAAGGGCGTAGATTTCGAAATATAAAGTAGTTTTTCTCAAAAAAATTTATTAAGGGAGTTATCGATTTTTTAAAATGCATGATCGCGCTCTCGCCATTTTTTAAAATCTATGAAGAGAGTTCGATTTTAAAATAAAGCGTGAACGCGCTCTCGCCATTTTTTTAAATTGTTAATAACTCCTAAACTATGAGGAATTAAGAAACGAAACTCCACACGTTTATAGTATCCGAACTGCACTAGAAGATGCATAACACAGGGAGAATATTAAACTAATAAGTAACTAGAAAATTCAAAGTATTTTTCAAAAAAAAAAGATAAAAAGAAACAGGTAGCTGTCTCAAATTCCAATGGTCATTCTCCATACATTCCTCTAATTTCATCAAAATCAAAGACAAAAAAAAAATCGGCTCGAAAAAACGGAAGGTTAACCCCTTTGAAATTTTTCAAAAATACGATCTCTTCGATTTGAATGAAAATTTGTAAAAGGGTAGTAAAAAATGCGTAGATTTGGAAAAATAAGCTAGTTTTTCTCAAAAAAATTTATTAAGGGAGTTATCGATTTTTTAAAAATGCATGAGCGCGCTTTCGCCATTTTTTTAAATTGTTAACTCTCCAAACTATGGAGAATTACAATACCAAATTCGACAATTTTATAATATCCGAATTACACTAGAAGATGCATACAGGAAGAAGTAACTAGTAGCTTCATAGTATTTTCCAAAAATAAAAATAAATTCTATTTGTCTCCCTCAAAATTTGAAGGCTTTTGACGAAAATTTATACAAAATAATTTTAAAGTAAGTAGATTTCAACAGTTTTAATCGAACTCTAATATTTTCAACGAAAATGGTATATAAAAAGTAATATGGGTAAAAAAATTAAATAACCAAAGTCATTATACGCAAAAGGCCACTATTGATAGGCCATCTATTCATTAGTAGCTGAACTAATATAGTTTGCATAATATTTCATAGATGGCAATTTTGTATTGTTCGCCATATTTGATCCATCAAATGCCATAGAATTGATGAGTGTAATTGTCCATCTCATCAATAATGTAAAAATTTTTGTACATTATCTACGACTGAATACAGAACCTACTTTGTTCTGATTTATTTTTTTTATATGGCGGGAACCCCACATGGTAAGGAGAATTTCGAAATAAAATAACTAAAATCTTGTTGTTTTATTTATTAACTTTGGCAGTTATTCCACAATAGAATATTATTGACATTAAAATATATATGTTAAATTAATGAAGTAATTAACAACGAATATCACAAATGTAACAATAATACAATTTTTCTATTCATCAATTTTTTAAACCATCATCGATATTTTTCACTTAATTGGGCATATATATAAATATAATAGAAATAAAAGTTAAAATTGTGCTGTGGAATGTTCCTAAAAATCATATAAGATACATTAAATGAAATCTTTTTTTTTGAAACAATTTGTTTTTCGTTAAATAAATAGACTAAAGCAAAACACCAAAATTATTATTATTATCGATAACATTTATATTCAAGGGGTACATCAATTATCGAAGATCCTGAATCAATTAAACTAGTTTTTTTTTGGATAACTCAAAATCACCGGGCTGAACTTGTCAACAAATTTTGTGAAAACTTTGAAATTGCATTGAAAAATGCATTCTTAAAAATGATCAAGTGATCAAAGAAAAATTCATATCTTCGACAAAAATCACCCGAATTTCACTACCCCGGGGATTTTTTGTCACTCAACTTGAATATTATGTTCAGATTGTCCTCCCATACACCTGGAGGCCAGAATAGTACCACGAACGTCATCACCAGGAGTTTCATCAGCAGTTGACATGTTATTTTATGCACTAATAGATACAGAATGTATTTAACGCCTGTTGCCAGCAAAAAGAAAATACATTTATGTCAAATAATACCTACAGTAGATCAAATAACACATCTCAAATGGGTATATTTGCAAGTGCAAAATTGACTGAATGGAGAGGAGCATGACTTGGATCCGACAAATTGGTGATACGAGTGACGAAAATAATAGCGACTCAAAAAATTACTGAATGATTTTGGGCCGATTTCATAACCAATTTTAGTAAAACTGCCGGAGATGACGCCATTAGTCAGATCTTCCGGAGTACCAGCAACTTGGTGGAAGATGTCGATTCAGGAGGAACGATTCGAAAAACGCCCAGGGCGATTTTGGTAAGTAAAATTTCCGAAAATGACGCCATTGGCCAGGTGGTCCGGAGCACCAGGTATTTAATGGAAGTCGTCGATATCAGATTGATAAACGATTCAAAAAACCCTCGGAGTTTGGGGCGATTTGGTAAGCAATTTCAGTAAAATTCCCGGAGATGGCATTGACAAGATCGTCCGGACCACCAGATTTTTGGGGGGATCTCCGATGCCAGATTCTTGACGAGCGACTCGAAAAACCCCAAGATAAGGGCCGATTTGGTAAACAATTTCAGTAAAATTCCCAGAGATAATGTAATTAGTTAGGTCTTCCGGGGCACCAAGTACTTGGGGAAGATTACCGATGTCAGATTCGGGACAGGCGACTTAAAAATCCCAGGTCGATTTCTGATGAATTTCCATGAACTCGTGGTGATGAAGTTCCTGGTGCTTACTGACCTCCCGGTACACAGAAGGATTATTTAAGGACATTTTATGGATTTTTTAAGAAATTTTCAATTTTTAGTAACTTTTCAATGACTTTCAAAAATTTTCTAAGAATTTTCCTATGATTGTTCTAGGAGTTTACAAGGATTTTTATTAGGGAGTTTCAAGGATTTTTTTTTAAATTTTTTCAAAGATTTTTCATACATGAATTTTTTAAGAAAGGTTTGTGGATTTGTTCAAGTATTTTACAAGGATTTTTCAACAAATTTAACTCTTAAGGATTTTTCAAAGATTTTTAAGTATTTTTTCAAAGATTTTTTAACTTTTTAAGGATTTTTCAAAGATTTTTATGTATTTTTTCAAAGATTTTTTAACTTTTTAAGGATTTTTCAAAGATTTTTTAAGGATTTTTAAGTATTTTTTCAAAGATTTTTTAATCATTTGCAAGGAATGTATTCAATAATAGATGGTTCCATGCGGTTTGAAATATTTTTTTAATATCTAATTCATATAATATTCAGGTTCAGTGACCCAAAAAAAAAACAGGTAGTGAAATTCGCGTGATTCTGGTGATTTTCGTCAGATATGAATTTTTTAGATGCATTTTAAAGAATGGACTTTTCGATGCAACAAAGCAATTTAAAAAACTTACTTGACCAAAAATGGTCACAAACATTCTAGAATGCAAAAAACCGCATCGCAATCTGTTTTACTGCGAAAAAAAATTCAACTTTGGGGTTTTTTTGTGTTATATTTATTACCAAATTATCGAAGCTCCTAAAAAACCAGTTTTGTTGATATAAGGACTCCAGTTTGCTTCATATATTCAAATCGTCACAAATTATGCACTGCTTGAATACTGGTTTCCAATGCAAACCTCCATAACTTTCTATATCGATCTAATGGTTTCTAAAACCAACGGAATAATTTAGTGAGTATTTATAGCGATCTCGATTTTTAAAGTAATTTAGTTGTTTGCATATCAAGTCTAAAATAATCTTGTAATCACAATTTTTTAATTCAAGAATATTATTGTGCATATTTTGTGACTGAACCTGTATATTTTTCATCTAGTACGAAATTAAGAGAATTTTACTAAAAATTATTTAAAATGGCAACGCCGGAAACTAAAATATATATATTTACCTAAACGTTAAATATTTGAGCTTGGCGTAAAAATATGTCCAATTTTTTTTTACCAAAAATATTACATATACAGACTTTAAGCACATTTATCAAATACATTGCTCGATAGTTAAATGCTATAAAATATTCGAAACAAATGAGATTTTTCTCCTGACAACAATATTGAGTATTTCGATAACAATGTAGTGAATTTTTATAACAATCATGTTGTTACCATAGTAATTTCCTAGATTCTTTAGTAACTTGGTAGTTACTTTTTCAATCTCCTTTTTGATATCATACATTTGTAGTTTCTAATGTAATTTACAATTTCTTAGCAATATCGCAGGTTTTATTGGTAATTTCATGATTTATATAATAATTCGATGATTTCTATAGCAAACTATTGTGTTTCTATAGCAACCATGGCGACTTATGGTTTATAAAGAGATTTAAATGGTTTCTGCAGCACGAATGTTTTACAAGAATATTATTACCAAAAAATTATTCTAAAGAAGCATTTTTCTCCAAAAATTTATAAGGAACCATCACAATAATAAAAAAATTAAAACTATAGAGCATTGTACTCCTTAACGAATTGATACAAGATAAAATGTAAAAAAAATATAAATAATTATAAAAAAAAATAAAAAAAATATATATCGACCTAAGTTACAAAAAAATATATATAGGAATTTATCTAACTTTGGGTTAAGAGTATTTTTGATTTATTATTTATTTATAGACAAGCTTGGAGCTTTTCGATCCATTCTTGCGCGGACGTCGTGTCCGTCGCGCAAAAATTGTATGTACGTCGACCGGTACGTAACTGAAAAAAAAACAAAACATTTATTTCCGAATAGTTTTGACGTATTAAAGTAAAAATTTGCTTACATCGAAGAAAGATTTATCGTCCGTCTTCTTGGGCGGACCGGGTGCGGGTGGGGCGGGATTTACCGACGTCACTTCTGCTAAATCTACAAAAAAAATAGTCTTTGAGTATTAAAAGTATCAAAAATGTCAACAATAAACGTTAAACTGCATAAATTGTTAATTCTAAATATCAATTTGTAATTTTTTCAACACGTTGTCTGGTTATGAATGATACACAATTGACACAAAATGACTCCTGTCTTCGGACTATAAACTGGACAAAAAAGAAGAGGGCGATTCCTGCTTTTATTTTGTAAATTGGACACAAAAAGAGAAGACGTTTCCTGTTTCTGCATTTAGTTTGCAAACTGGACACAATAGGAGAGGAGGTTCCTGCTTTTAGTTTGCAAATTGGACACAAAAGGCCAGGGCGGTTCCTGCCTTTATTTTGTAAATTGGACACAAAAGGAGAAGATGGTTTCTGCCTTTAGTTTGTAAATTGGACACAAAAGGAAAGGGTGATTTCTGCTTTTAGTTTGAAAATTGCACATAAATGGAGATTGCGGTTCCTGTCTTTATTTTGTAAATTGGACACAAAAATAGAAGATGTTTCCTGTCTTTAGTTTACAAACTGAGCACAAAAGAGGGGCTTTAGTTTGAAAATTGGACATAAAAGGAGATGGCGGTTCCTGTCTTTATTTTGTAAATTGGACACAAAAGGAGAATACAGTTTCAGTCTTTAGTTTGAAAACTGGACAAAAAAGAAGAGGGCGATTACTGCTTTTATTTTGTAAATTGGACACAAAAAGAGACGTTTCCTGTTCCTGCATTTAGTTTGCAAACCGGACAGAATAGGAGAGGCGGTTCCTGCCTGTATTTTGTAAATTGGACACAAAAAGAGAAGACGGTTTCTGACTTTAGTTTGTAAATTGGACACAAAAGGAGAGGGAGATTCCTGCTTTAAGTTTGAAAATTGCACATAAATGGAGAGGACGGTTCCTGTCTTTATTTTGTTGTAAATTTTACAAAAAAAGAGAAGATGGTTCCTGTCTTTAGTTTGCAAACTGGACAAAAAAGGAGAGGGCCTTTAGATTGAAAATTAGACATAAAAGGATAGAACGATTCCTGTCTTTAGTTTGTAAATTGGAAACAAAAGAAAGATTGTTTCTGCTTTTAGTTTGCAAACTGGACACAAAAAGAGAGGGCGGTTCCTGTCTTTATTTTGTAAATTGAATATAAAAGGAGAAGCCGGTTACTGCCTTTCGTTTGTAAACTGGACACAAAAAGAAATGTTACGGATACTTATCCACACTTTGTTGTTATTTTTCGAAAAAACATTTAGTTCGAAGTTTTTAGGGCATTTTTAAACATTTTCTAGAGATCCATTTTGATTCTTTTAATAGATTTTTGGATGATTTTTTAACACATACCAATGTAACCTTTACAATGTGAATCCTCCATGGCGTCGTAATATCGAAGTTGGTGCTTGATTGAATCAAGAACGAACCACCGTTGCTTCCATCCTTTAAGCAAAGCGCCTCTTTTATATAAATAACCTTCGTGAGTACGATCTTCAGCCACATTCGATGAAAACTGATCGTAATATTGTTGACTAGATGTTTGTCTGGCGCTTCCTAAAAGAAAATATGCAATAAAAATAAAACAATGTGAAGTTAAAAAGATTTATATACCAGAGCTGACGGAAGCATTATCTCCGGTGTTGCCCTGGGGATGTGCGGTTGAGCTATCGGCTACTGATTTGTATTTGGTGCAATTTTTCGGGACGTTGTCCATGCATTTTTCGTGGCAACTGTAACCGCAATCCATACATCTCATACCAGTCTAAAACATAAACCATAGCCTCAACAAACCGATATTAATGATTTACTACGAGTTACTTCAAATTGTTAATTTGAGAATCAATTTTTTAGGACTCCTCAAAGGATAATTTAGAGTAATTTACTACTAGGACACGTTCTTATATCTAAAGTGTTGATATTTGTTAAATGAATTTTAATTTTTAGTTAATAATTGAATAGTTATCTAGATTCTTTTGGTATTTTACAGATTTTGAAGTCCTCAAGTATTTTTGAAGCTTTTTAAATTTTCTTTTTGGTTGATTTTTCAAAATTGCTCTATTCTTCCAGTTTTTGTTTCGAGATTCAACGTTTTCTACGATTTTTATAGATCTAAAAATTGATGCCTATTTTTATATGTCTTCGATGTTTTTTAAATTTTCACCCAGATTTATATAGATTTTTTTCATTATTATGTAGAAATATCGATTACTCCTAAAATCTTGGATTTCTCTTATCTGTCAAGTTTGTTTTGGAATATTGGTGGATTTTTGGAGATTCTTTAAGGTTTTTGGTAGAATATCTTTTAGAACTATAATCATTTTTTACCTTAACAGGTCCCCATAATAAATTCGAACAATGATCACAGTAAGTAGGAGTAGTATAATTGTAACGTTCGAATCGATGCGGATGGGAATAAATAAGCGACGTTTCGGCAGCTCCCACCATTTTCCCCCTCATTAAAATCTCCAAAGTCGATCTTTTGTGCACCAAACGACCATGTGAACGAACCAAAGCGGTACTAAACGAAGCGTGGCGCTAAAAAAATTTAAAAAAATAGTATTTATATTTTTTCGTAATTAGATTTACGTACTGTGAGAGAATCAGTCAATGGAATTTCTAATTTGTCCCATAATATTTTCCATTTTTGCGGCAAGTGGCCCAATTCGGATTCCAATTTGTGGATCTCTTCGAGCAAGTGGCTAAATGCGTCTGGTACTGATTTATTGACGCTGTCATATCTAAATAAATCAAGACCAATTAAAAATAACTAAAATTTGGTAAAATTCAATAAAAAACGGTTAAAAACTCTGAAAGATCACCATTAATGATTACCCCAGCTATAAGTAGTTAATTTTAAATTACATGAGGAAAATTTACAATTTTTATTTATTTTACTACCTTCTGGTGATTATAATAATTTAGATAAATGATTCCAATTACAAATAACACATAATTTAAAAAAAATAAACATACATTATTGTCTTCTGCAACCAAATAAACTTCACACATTTAAAATAATTTCGTTACAAGTTTTAATACAATTTTTAGATGATTTATAATAAAATTACACTGGTGGATCACTAATTTAATATAAAATAGTTTTATAGGGTATTAAAAAAACGTTCGTACTATAAATGATGAGTAAAAATTGTTAAACAGTAAATAAAATAATAAACACTTTTGACAATCCAACTGACAGATAAATCTAGAATTTTGGCTCAGCATAACCAACTTCTTAAAACTAAAATCCCTAGAACCATGTCAATAATAATGTGTGTATTTCATTGGTTAATAAAATATATGAATGAAGACGCCATGTTGGAATTTGTAGTTGTGGAATGTTGCGTACGTCCTTGTAAATTATGTAATATAGTAAAACAGGTCCGGATTGTTTAGAATTTAATATTATAAGAAATCGGAATAAATTGGAAAAAAATCTGAAAAAAAAACGGAAAAAAAACAGAAAAATCAGAAAAAAATGGAAGTTTTAGAAATAAAATTAAATATTTAAAATAAAGCAGAAAAAATCGAAAAAATAATGAAAATCGAAGCAAAATGAAAAGAATCGAAAAAACTAAATTTATCTTATGGAAAAAAATGAAATTATCTGAAGAAATTAAAAAACCGAAATAAAACCAATTTTTTTATTTGATTTCTTCACCTAATGCACATTTGGAAAGAAAATCAGAAAAAAATGAAATAAATTGAAAAATTGAAATTCAAAACGAAAAAAATTGAAAAAAACAATATTGAAAAAATCGAAACAAAAAAAAAGAAAACTGAAAAATCGAAAAAACTGAAATTATCAAAAAAAAAGAGAAAAACTGAAAAAACCGAAAAGAATCCAAAAAAACTGAAATTGTCGGAAAAATTAAGAAAAAAATCGAAAAAAATCCAGTGCACATTTGGAAAAAATTAAAAATAAAGTTGAAAAAATCGAAAAAAAAATGAAAAAAAAAACCGAAAAAAACTAAAAAAATCGAAAAAACTGAAATTATCGGAAAAAATTAAAAAAAAAAAACATAAAAATTAAACAAATCAAGAAAAAAAACCGAAATTTTTTTTTTATTTGATTGTTTCACCCAGTGCACACTTTGAAAAAAATCAGAAAAAGTCGAAAAAAAAAATTTACAAAGTAACGAAAAACCGAGAAAAAATCTAAAAAATTGAAATTATCGTCAAAAATTGAAAAAAAAACGAAAAAAATCTAATTTTCTTACTTAATTTTTTCACCTAGTGCACACTCTATTTTTTTAACTTACATATATGATTTTTTCAGTTATTGCACACTAGTTTTTTTTATAATTTAACATTTTATCGAAAAACTGTACTTTTATTTTGTGAGCTAGAGTGAACTTGAGTATAACTTGACATTTTATCTGCGAAATGCATTTTTACCTCTTGAGCCTACAAAGTCCGAGTCTAAGTCGACATTTTATCTAAAATAAATTACAGTTTAATTCAACATTTTATCGAAAAAATGCATTTTTATTGGCAAAATTCAATAAAAAACTGTTAAATCGTCAAAAATTACCATTAATGATTAAAGCTTATAAGTGGCTAATTTTAACTGATTACAGTTGATAAATGGGTAAGATGCTGACATTAGTACATAAGATTAAAAAAAGATACCAAATGCTTAGTACAAAGAAGAAAAAGAAACTATAGTAAAAAATTGCTACAATCGTTAAATTACAAACCAACTATAAAAAAAAGATAAGGAAAATCCAATTATACACAGAAATAGCTAGAAACCAATAAAATTTATAAATAAAAGTTTTTGACTTACCCTAAAGAAACACTTTTCCTAGACTTAATAATCCCATCGGCAGCTTCGGCTTCTTCCTCCTGTTGCGAATCCATCTGTATAATTTCCGGATCGTAACTCGGCCCGTACCTCAGATCTTCTTCCAAATAATAATTCCAAATTTCTAAACACGGCAAATACGACTGCGGCCTCAATACAGGATGTTCGAAGTCCGGCGTGTACATAAAATTAAAAAACATCGGATTCCTGGCGTTCTGTTTCTCTACGTAATCGAATACGCTCTGTCCCAAGTTGGCACCTTGTGACGAAGAAGCGATTCTACCGCCCGGGTAGATGTTTTCGTCGTCGGAGACGGTATCGACGCTCTTGTGGTGAGACGTTAGAGAGCCGCGTTTATCTTCTACAGCAGCCACGCCACTTTCGACCTAAAATATACTAATGAAAATAGATGATTACTAATAGTAATATCTTACCCTTTCGAGTTCGCAATCAAACAAAAACGTCCTGAACCTGCACGACACTGAATGATAAGCTAAAAACCTTAAATAATAATCGTTAAACTCAAAAGCCATGGGATATTGCTTTTGTATCTGATGTACAACGTCCAAAAACTGTAAAAAAGTCGGAGCAAATCCGCTTGCTTGAGAATTAGCGTTCAAATTGCTCCTGTGACTGAACCTATGTCCGAAACCGATCCATTCTTTTTCGACCAACACTCGGAAGCCTTCGATTGTGCGATAATGGGGATCTAAGCAAAGTTGAGCCACAGATGCCACTTGAGCGGTTATATCCCAACCCTCTTCCAAGCAGATTGCTACTGAGGAGCCTTGAAGGTCTAAAAGATCTACTACAGCTCCAGATAATTGCATGATGTTCTGGATTTGTTGTAACCATTCGGAATTCTCTATCAACCTACAAAAACAAAACTGTTTTTAAAAGGAATTTTATTTTATATAACTCACTTGTGGAAACTATGTTCGGGTTCGGCATTCTGCGAACTCGGAATACAAGCCCTCATCAGCTTCTTAAAAGCAGCCTTAGTATGCCTGATATCGTAATACTCCACTGGTATAAAATCAGTTTTTGGCGCTGATTCCACTTTAATTCCTTTCATTTGGGCTTTTTCACCGAGGATATAGAGAGCTGCTTTTTGAAGAGAATGAACGCCATCTACGGCATTTTCCATATCAGTACTATGTCGTAAGTTTACCCTGTTTGTTTGTCCACCCGCTAAGGAAGCTTGCGACGATTGACGACGATCCTTTAAAGATCCCCATCTACCGAAGTTTCTCGGACCTTTGCCACCAGAAGAACGCGGAAACACACTAAAATGGAAAAAAAAATTAAATTTTACTAAAATTGTAGTGATAATCTCAAAAAATAGCATTCTATTGTCACAGATTTTTCTTTAAACTTACCCTAAGGTTCCTATCGCTTTGTTAAATGGATTTGACCGCCTAGCGACTTCTGGTGTCATTGTGGCACAAGCTAATGGATCATCGGCAGCCAAAAGAAGTGAATCGATGCTCAAAGAACTATCCGACATGCCCCAAGCTGCTCGATGCGAAAAAATAGGAGTAGCAGTTACCAGTGCTGATAGGTACTTTTCTTGCTCGGTCGACGATGTGGTTTCTATCAAATAAAAATTATAATAAATACTAATAGTTAGTTGTGATAGATATTTCTACCTGTGGAAGTTGCAGGTGCCGGATGGCTCTTAAGCATCCCCATAACGCTTTTACCGTGATGTCCGGCGCCTCTTAATAATAGGGCTCTTGTCCTAGGATGGCGCCATGTTATAGTTGGGATCCGACCTTGTCTGTAACACCTACAAAACCGTCTAATACTTTCATCTGTTACTGTAGCCGGAACAACAAGCAATGCAGGGTAACTAAAATATATAAGTGTAAGAATTTATTATTTTTTGTTATATTATTATAATTTTTACCTCCTACACATCATATAGATGGAGTTAACTGAGGTTAACCGAAACTGATCGGCTGCAGGTTTACCCGTAGGCGATCCGCTATTGTTGCACATCCCTAATCTATGCCAATCCCTTACGTAACTCCTCTCTTGTAACCTCTCTAGAGTTTTAGCGTCGGTTGGAGCAGCCGCGATGGTCGGTTGACCGGTTTCGAAATCATCCATGGATATGTCATCGTCGTGACCATAATCGTCAGTCATCGGGAGGCTCATTCGACCCGGTGACGTCATGTATTTGTTGCTGTTGTTTATACTTAGATTAGGTAAAACGTATTTTTGGCGTTTTGATGAGGATTTTTGCTTGAAACCGGCTTTACGGGCTGTTTTTAGGAAGGTTTTCTTTGCGAAACCCTTCAGTGTAGCGTTTTTTTCCTAGCAAAAACAAATAAGGTCAAACGTAAAAACACACATTTGAAAAACTATATAGAAGGGATCTATGAAAAAGAAGTAGGAACCCAAATTTGGAGGAAAATAAAATTCTATAAAAAGATATTCCTAGACTAGAAATCAACATAAATTATTTTCTTTTTTACACAAAGCATCATTGTTTATTTCGCGATTTTTTTCCTTTTTCTTGCGATGTTTTGAAATTTTTTGATATTTTCTGCGATTTGTCGCGATTTTTTTACAATTTCTTGTAATTTATTTCAATTATTTTGAATTTTTCATGGTTACAATTGTTTCCGATTTTTTGGTTGTTCTATGTTTTTTGTAATTTTTGCGATTCTTTTGCAATTTTTTGCGATATTTATCGATTTCTTGTATTTTTTGTGACTTTTTATTCGTTGTTAGCGTTATTTAGTTTTTTCAATTTTCTCGTTTTTCCGTATTTATTCTTGTTTTTTTGCAATTCTTTTGCAATTTTTTGCGATGTTTTTCTAACATTTTTTGCGACTTTTTTTCGTTGTTGGCGTTTTTTACAATTTTTTTTTGATTTCCTAGTTTTTTCCGTATTTTACAATTTTATTTTTCATTTTTTTCCAATATTGTCTGATTTTTTTTCTTCAATTTTTTTCAAAGTTTTTTGATTTTTTTACAACGTTTTCTGTTTTTCTTATTTTTTCCGATATTTTCTGATTTTTTCGATTTTTCTAATTATTCTCGTTTTTTGTCATTTTTCTGATTTTTTGTTTTGTTTCAGATTTTTTTCGGTTTTTTTGATTTTTTTTCTCAATTCTCTGATAATTTTCTGTTGTTTTTTAATTATTTAGTTTTTTTGATTTTTTCTGTTGTTTTTTGATTTTTTTTTGCAATTTTTTTCCGTTGTTCTTGCGGTGTTTTGAAATTTTTTGATATTTTCTGCGATTTGTTGCGATTTTTTTGAGATTTCCTGTGATTTATTTCAATTACTTTGAATTTTTTCATGTTGTTATGGTTATTGTTTCCAGTTTATTGGTTGTTCTTGGTTTTTTGCAATTCTTTTGCAATTTTTTGCGATGTTTTTCGAGATTTTTACAATTTTTTTTGATTTTCTAGTTTTTTCCGAATTTTACAATTTTAATTTTTCATTTTTTTCCAATATTTTCTGATTTTTGTCTTCAATTTTTTTTCGATGTTTTCTGTTTTCTTATTTTTTCCGATTTTTTCAATTCTTCTAATTATTCTCGTTTTTTTCTTCTCATTTTTATGATTTATTGTTTTTTTTTTGTGATTTTTTTTCGGTTTTTTTTATTTTTTTCTCAATTCCCTGATAATTTTCTGTTGGTTTTTAATTTTTTTCTGTTTTTTTTTTTTATTGTTTTTTGATGTTTTCAAATTCTTTCAGGGTTTTTTCTCGTTTTTTTTCTTATTCTTCTGATTTTTGTCGATTTTTTTGATTTCTTACGCTTTCGATTTCTTTCGTCTTCAATTTCTTTCGATTTTTATCGATTTATTTCGATTTCTCTCAATGTCTTTCGATTTTTTTTTATTTCTTTCGAAATTTCATTCGATTTCTTTCAAAATCTCTTTCGATTTTTGTCGATTTATTTGGATTTCTCTCAACGTTTTTCGATTTTTTTCTAATTTTTTTTTGATTTCATTCGAAATTTCTTTCGATTTCTCTAAATGTCTTTCGATTTTTTTTTTGATTTCTTTCGTAATTTCCTTCGATTTCTTTCGAATTTTTTTTTGATTTCTTTATAAATTTCTTTCGATTTTTGTCGATTTTTCTCAATGTCTTTCGATTTCTTTCAAAATTTTTTTTTGATTTCTTTCGAAATTTCCTTCGATTTCATTCGAAATTTTTTTCGATTTTTTTTGATTTCACTCGAAATTTCTTTCGAATTTTTCTTTTGATTTCTTTCGAAATTTCCTTCGATTTCCTTCGAAATTTCTTTCGAAATTTCGTTCGAAATTTCTTAAAATGAGTTACTTGACTGTAAAAACTATTTTTTATTCACTAAACATCAAAAAATTGTTCAGAAATTATGTTACAGAATCAAGCGACACGTTTAGGACAGAAAAAAGAAAAGCAAAAAATATATTATTTGTTTTTACCTTATTTTTGTGTAAAGGTGTCTGGCTGACCACCACTTGACCGGTAAAAGCGAAATGGTGAAAAACGTCGGGCGGATGACGGATTTTATGTATGAGTTTGCGCAGAGTGTCGACGTTTTCAGCCGTTACTTCCTCGTCGAATGCGAATTTCATCAATTGAAACGTACAGGAACGCAATTGCAACCCCTCTTGTAGCCACTGGTCCAAATGGGCCAAATACTGAACGGCCACTTTCTTTTCTTTAGTCAAAGACGCCACAGGGAACGAACGAACTACTACTTGTTCACAGGCTGAAAGAAACCAATATTCCAAAAGTATAAAAATACAAAAAAAAAGTAAAATTAAACTCACCAAACGAATCGCATGGTATTCCTTTAAATATAATCCTATAATTAGTAAGGAAGATCGCTCCCTCTGCTGGTAACAAAGGAGGACCGCCAAGCAATCCGGCACTACCTTCTTCTCTTCCATCAGGAAGAAGATACACTCTTAAACCTGCAAAATAAAGAAATTTTGACATACACAAACTACCCCAAAAAGATGAAATCTCACCTTCCATTATGGTTTCTTCTCCAACCAACATATTAGGAGTTAAAATTTTCGGTTTCTGGATGGGTGGTAGTCGTTTAGATTCTCTATAAACTGCTTCCAATGTTTCAATATGCATGTGGACCACTCCTGGAATCATTTGATGTAAGTTACGAATGTGATCCCTAGTAACTCCTCCTTCATTGCAAACTTTATCTATGAATCTTGATACAATTCTGATGACTGCATTTCCGGTTTCTCCAGGATCTTGATCTTCGAATCCAGATTCAGCATCTGCACTGTCACTTTCAGCAACACTATTGGCGATGCTATTGCTTATCCGTTCTTCATCGTACAAATCCTGTTTGCTCATTTTGTGTCCCATGTCTAACGGGATGAGAAGATATACCATCCTGTTGGCATAATGTATTGCTTGGCTGTACATAGTGTTCTCCTCGCAGGTAATTAAATCCTTCTGTTTCTCCCCATCAATGGTATTCCATATCCTCATCTGCTCAGCTGCTATCTCTAAAGCTGTAGCTTCTTGAGTCCTACTAAGTGCTGATCTCCTATGCCATGAATAATCCTTGGAATCCCTTGGAGATGTGGGACTTAGAAGCTCCCTTGGTGTTAAGTTTTCAGCTCTAGAAGCGTAAAGAGCTTTGATGTCTTTTTGGACATCCTGGTAAAATGCAGCTTCCCAAAACTGTTGATTATTCCAAACATTATGTTCCTGGATACATGTATAAGCGAACTGGATAATTCCAGTACATAATTTCCTGCAAAAAATCGTGGCAAGAGGTAGAAGAGCTGAGGCTACTCCGTGTTCATCCATGGAAGAGTCGTCTTGGAGCGCGCAGTTCATTAATCGGACAACCAAGTCGAATTGTTGATGTTCCAGCATGGCCTTGGTGCCGCTGACATGGTGCGACAGTTCATCACACAGAGCTAGACGGGCCTGTTTGGATTGGAGAGCTCGGAGAACCGCGGGGAAGGTTTTTCTGGCGTCGGAGATTTTGTTTTCGAAGATACAGTTGATACAATTCCTTAATACCTGAAAGATAAGTAATATTTTTTTAAATTTTAACATTTAGTGGGATAATTACCTTTTAATATCTACTAAAAGTCAGTTTTTACTGGTGGTAGTAAAAAATAAATTGACGTACCTCTAGTCTTCTGGCAGAATTACTGACGATGTTTTTATTATCGCTGAGGTTTGATATGTTTGGTCCCATGGGTACTATTCTGGGTTGGATGGGCCTTAAAGATGATAACCTTAAAATATTTAACAACCATGATAAAAACATTGGAATTAAAGTACCATAATTTTTAGGGCAAACAAAAATTAGAATATATAGGGAGGACAACATCGCATTTTTTAATACTACCACTTTTTACCTCTCGCCCTTCAGATAAGAGAGGTATAGGAATCATGCTAAAAATTGGGTAGTGAGTTTTCAATTGATAAACACGTTTTGGGGTCCCTAGAATACGATTTTAATATTTTCGCGATGATGTCTGTGTGTGTGTGTGTTAGTGTGTGTGTGTGTTAGTGTGTGTGTGTGTTAGTGTGTGTGTGTGTTAGTGTGTGTGTGTGTGTGTGTTTGGATGGATGTTGTAGTAACGATAACTCAAAAACTACTGAATAAAAAAATTTGAAATTTTGCATACAGGATTCTGATACCCTAGATTAGATCTGATTAGATTTTGGTGCCAATCGCACAACCGGAAGTGGCAGTTGCTATGGGTAATGACTCCATTATTATACAAAACGGCAATAAAGTTTTACACATATATTTTGTATACCATATAGTTTATTTTCATCTCATTAAAATTTTCGAAACTTTTGCCATTGTTGCCAGAGTTACAAAAAAATAATTTTTTTTCATACTTTTTTGTGTCAACCTGTAAATTTTTGATTCAAAAATGGCGAGAGGTCATGTGCTGGCCACATCAGATTTTTTTTAATATTTTTGGAAATGTATTTAATAATTTTCTATTTATTAGGATTTTTTATGAATGTATGATTTATTATTTTTTAGATTACTTTTTTTTTCAAAAAGCAAAAGCGTGAGGCACCTCCACTAAATTTAGAAAAGTGCATAAAGGAATAAATTAGATAGATTCAACTGGTATTTACTGACAAAAGCAACATTTAAACATTTATAATGTTTTTAAGAACTTACCAGGCATAGTCACCACTGCGTGTGGAAAAAAAATCAAAGTTAATTAAAATTTCGACTTAAATTTCAAAAAATAAAATACAGAGTGGGCCAATTAACTTCTCGTGGAGTATAGTGTCGATAAAAACTATTTTATTTAACTCATAACTTCCTACTATTAGAAAATATTTTCATTTGTACAAAAAGACTTAAAAACAAAAACTTTAAAATAACCCAAGAGCTTAATAATGCCAAATAATAATTTGAATTTAAGAGAATATTTTACAGTAGACAAATTCGTAAAAAAATGACAAAAAACCAAAAAATATCAAAATGCTTAAGTACTTAAAAGTGGCAAAATTTAAGATATTTTTCAAGAAACAAATTTATAACCCAAAGGACTTCAATTAAATAATAATAGCACTAATTTACCTAGATTTAAGATTATTTTTCGACATCCCTTCATCAATAATAGCCTGAACTCGCTCTCCATTAATTACCGATAACGAAGGTTGGTGGATTCTAGCAAAAGCTCCTTCGGGTGGCACAAGAATCTTCTGTGCGTACGATTGCGGATTGGGAATCTCATTGGTATAAAGCTGAGTTGCCAAATCTTGTATATGTACCAAGACTAAACGCGAATCCTGTAGTTCGCTCCTCAGCAACTCACTTAATGTACTATACAGCTCGTCCCACACATCGCACGGTCTCCACGGCGGTCCGCGCTCCGATACAAAACTGGTGAAAAACATACAATCTAACACCCGTGTCGTAAAATCGCAATCTTTCAAATTCCTTTCACCTAAAAATGCAGCTTTATGGAACGTTATTACTGGTTTAGAATGGATACGTATCAGAGTAAGACAACTGCGGTATCCTTGGAGTAGTTGAGCGAATGTTCTCATGAAGACAGCGCGGATTTCTTTATCTAACATTACTGATTGGGGTGCGCGGACTGCTAAAGGAGGAAAAGCGTGATCTGCGAATGTTAGTTCTGGTTGTAAAATGATACTTAAAGCTTCTTGAGTGGTACTGAGCAATGGTTCTGGGAGAAGCGGAAGGGAGATGCCGTCTGGGATGGTGATTGAACCGCCATCTAAATCGGCCACTATTACATCCATCTGGTTAAATAAAAATTCTTTAAAATGACTTTTCTTGCTGTATTTTGAATGTTTATATTGTCTGGCTGTTATAATAAGAAAAATATAAAATTTAATCAATCACAGTTTAACAATAATTAAAATTGCTACAAGTGTGATTTTTTTTAGACTTCTAGAAAAATAATTATGATCTGGAGAGAAGAAATAGGCCAAAAAAAATCAAAATATTGAAATCAAAATCACAAAAATAAAATTTAATCAATCACAGTGTGAAAAATAATTATTACTGCCACAAGTGTGAATTTTTTAGAATCTTAGAAAAATAATTATGATCTTGAGACAAGAAACAGGTCAAAAAAAATCTAAAATATTGGAACCAAATCTCAAAAATAAAATTTAATCAATCACAGTTTGAAAAATAATTAAAAATGCTACAAGTGTGATTTTTTTTAGAATTCTAGAAAAATAATTATGATCTTGAGACGAGAAATATGCCAAAAAAAATCAAAATATTGGAATCAAAATCACAAAAATAAAATTTAATCAATCACAGTGTGGAAAATAATTAAAACTGCCACAAGTGTGAATTTTTTTAGAATTCTAGAAAAATAATTACGATCTTGAGAGGAGAAATGGGCCAAAAAAAAATCGAAATATTGGATCCAAAATCACAAAAATAAAATTTAATCAATCACAGTTTGAAAAATAATTAAAAATGCTACAAGGTGATTTTTTTTTTTTTGGAATTCTAGAAAAATAATTATGATCTTGAGAGGGGAAATAGGCCAAAAAAATCGAAATATTGGAATCAAAATCACAAAAATAAAATTGAATCGAACACAGTTTGAAAAATAATTAAAAATGCTACAAGTGTGATTTTTTTTAGAATTCTAGAAAAATAATTATGATCTTGAGACGAGAAATGGGCCAAACAAAAACAAAATATTGGAATCAAAATCACAAAAATAAAATTTAATCAATCACAAAAAATTAATTAAAAATGCCACAAGTGTGATTTTTTTTAGAATTCTAGAAAAATAATTATGATCTTGAGAGGAGAAATGGGCAAAAAAAATCAAAATATTGGAATCAAAATCACAAAAATAAAATTTAATCAATCACAGTTTGAAAAATAATTAAAAATGCTACAAATAATTATGATCTTGAGAGGAGAAATAGGTAAAAAAAATCAAAAATATTGCAATCGAAATCTCAAAAAATTCACAAAATATAACAATTAATTTTCAACAAGATAAACATTCAAAATTCAAAAGAATTTCATGTGACCTAATTATGAAATTTTAATGTAAAATAAGAACTTATTCATAATAAATATATATTTACCAATTCAGCGACTTCATTTTTCAATGAAGAATGCACTCCCATAATAAAAGGAGTAGGAGTACTCAACACTTCAACCAAAGGCGCCGGCAACAATGGAATATATACATGAGTGTACCTAAACGGATACATAAGAGCTGTTAAAGCCCTACAAGCCTCTGTTAATCTATTATAACTTTTCGAATGAAATAAAATTTTGTGCTCTGTCATTATCGCACAAAATAGCTTGATAACATTCCTGATTCCTAATTGTTGAAATAGTAAACTGACAGAAGTGTGGGTTACTGGAAGAGATGGTGATAGAGGGGGTTGAAGGGCTTGTCGATCACCTGCTCCAATGCTGAAACGTACTTGGGGCCCACCAGGAGGAGGTACTTGAATACAACCCAAGATATTTCCTACTAGAGTTTCTAGTGGTACTGGCATGCTTTCTATGTAGACGGAATAGATGATTCCCAAACAGTTCTAAAAATAAATAGTACATTTTTCCAAGTTTAATCTTAATTTAAAAAATGTGAATAATAATTTAAACAACTGACCTCTAAAAGTAATTATTTTTGTTACAGATTAAACATAAACACAACAAAACGATTAAAATTTTATCATTTCAATGCAGATATTAAACAATTGTTAACGGTACTATTCAATTGATAAGAATATAACTCAATAAATTTACATACTTGTTTTATCAGTGTCAACATTTTATCATATATTATTATAGTCTGATATAAAAATATTTTAGTACTTACCCTAAACGTTTCTATGTAATCCAACCTTGAAACAAGTACCAAACATTTCGGTGCATACATAATACTATGATGCGATATTGCAGGTATAGCTCTAACCAATGGGACTTCCCCTTCAACTGCATCTTCTTCCTGACAATTAATTCATTAATTTCATTTACATATATAAATTTATAATCCATACCTCATCAACAGGTTTACTAGGTGTTATAGAAACAGTTTCGTTAAAACACAAACAAGCACAATAGTGCCTGTTAGCATCTATATCCGTTAATACAGACACAAAAAATCTAGGTTCTTGCTTTTCCGAAGATAAAGTCCATCCTTGTGGTTGACAAAACTAAAATAAATTTCTAATTATTAAAGTTATTATTAATGAACATCTTAATTTACCCATTCTATTCCTTCAATAAAAGGTGTATCAGGCCAATCTTTCTCGGGAAATCTTTGTAATATTAAACCATTACTTATACCACTTCCTTAATAATGTAAATAAATAAATGTAACCTTATTTTATTTCAATATATTAATTAAGTACTTACTTTCTTTTTCATGGTCATAACCTACTACCACAAAATAATCAGCCAAACGAGACATTTTTATTATAATTAGAGAAAATCACTTTTAATCCTAATCATTTTCTTGTCAGATTTATACGATTATAACCTCACTGTTTCTAGATTGATATTCCTAGGCGATTTTTTTTAGAAAGAAACTTGTTTCAATTTAATATATTTTATGGATCTTCATTAATTTTGATTTGTAATTTAGCCACACCCAAATTATTTTATTCCAAACAATTCTTTACGCCATTTTAAGCAAAAGTAACTTTGAACTTTTGACAAGTGGCTAAACACTGACATCTGTCAGTTTTGGTGTACATTTGACAAGTCACAAGAAGTGGGGATTTTTGACAGGCTTTACCACAGTATAATGATTTATATAGTAGTTTCACATGCGATTTTGCCCGGTCTTAATTTACAATGTGACTATACACACGTTAACCTGTGGACAATTTTAGAAATTACCCACACGTGAAACGTGATTCGCTTAAATAATAAGTTTGAACATATTTAAGCATGAGCTCTAGTAGCAGCGTGACATAATGCCCGACGGTGGTGCAGTGGGTCCGGGGATCGAATCGCACATTGTCTTTTTATTTTTTTAAACACAGGCTATATTTAGATAGTCAAAACTTCTTTTAATAAAATAAATATTTTATTAAATGCACACGCTAGATTTAGATAGTCGAGACTTCTTTTAATAAAATAAATATTCTTTTAGGTCAGTTTAATGTTTTAACGTGTGTGTAGCGTCGTCCTGGAATATATAGTAAAATTTGTTGAATAACTAAACCGACCGCTACATTACAAATTAGAGAAGTAGGGAAACGAAGAATAAAGAGAAAATTAGAGAATTGGTGACGCTGAAGGTGTTGTTTTAATTGTTAGACAATCTGTAAGTACGAAGGAACATATCACTTTCGCTCAGTAGAACGCCATGGGTCTTGCAAATGGCGGATGATCTTATAGCCTAGCATGCATTGACATATACTCATGGACGTGCCAAATCCGTGTATCGTTATATTTTTTACTCTCGAAAAGAGGAAGGAAGTAGGAAGATGGCATGTAGTTTTGGATTAGCGCTATCTCTAACGTCCTAACTACAATACAATTTTGAGAGAAATAGAGATCTGAAATATCATTTTATTTCTTTCTCTCAAAGTAGCATAATTTTCTTCGCTGGGCACGTCCATGAGTATATGACAATGGTAGCACCACTGAAATTAACCTAACCTAGACCCACTGAAATAATAATTATAGGTTATAGTCTAGCTAGACCGCTGTAGCCATATAACCACAACACAAAAATCTCATCCAATTGATCAAGGACGGGGTTTAAAACAAGTAAAAAGAGTAACCAAGCCGAATTACCTTAAAAAAACGAAATGAGACCGGTTCTCGCAGGTGGAGCTATTAAACAGCAAGTGCTCCACATTGTGCGCATGCGTTGTTAATGTTAGATTATTTAGAATAAAAATAAAAAAACAAAACTACTATCGGAATCTAGCCGGGGTTAATTGTTAATAAAAAATTGCTTTTATTTCTCCAAAAAAAATTATTTTTATGGAATATTTGTCTCCAAATTGCGAGCACTTACCGCCCAATAGCTCCTCCTGTTCTCACTGGCTGATTTTTAACAGGACTTTTAACATTATAATAAATGAACATAATTAATATATTATAAGTTATAAATCTACTGGAATCCTCAAAAAGTTGAACCGAAGTTAACTTATTTGCGTATCCACAATAAAATTGGCGGAAAATTAATTCGAAATCGTCCAATAGAATTGTATACAGAAAAACCGGTTGCAGATTTTCCGCATAGTGGAAACCCGTCTTTACATGACACCGGAGTGAAACTACTGTATATACTAATCATTATACTGTGCTACCAATGATTCCTATCTTGCTCTTTATTATTAGAAAGAAAGAGTACTATTAACTTATCGCTTATCGTCAAATTTATTTGTGTTTCTAATATTTGGCAATCACCTGATTTAAAAATCATATACATTTACTATTTTCTACAACATAATAAACGTTTTGGAATTAATTCTACATTAATTATTCAAACAAAGGTTATATGCAAAGTACACATAGCAATTTCTAAGGACACGTCAATTTAATGTATTTCTAAACCAAATTAGACCATTAGAAATGGCTTCAAGCACAGAAGAGACCATCAAAGATTCTAGAGGAGATGGAGCCAAAAATCCAGAAGCCAAAGATGAGGAGAAAAAAGACGATTCTATATTTGAGTGCAATATTTGTTTAGATACAGCTAGGGATGCTGTTGTTAGCATGTGCGGACATCTGTTTTGGTAAATATTTTTCCTAATCATCATCGCCAATGCATTATTATCGTTTTATTGAGGTAAATCAATCCTCTAAAATTTGTTATGGGTCTTGGCCAATTCTGTTAATTTCCTCGATTGTGTATATTTACATTTTGAATTCCAGTTTCTGATTCATATCGATTTTGTATTTCAAATTTTATTAAAAGCATTGCTTGTTTTCCAGCTGGCCTTGCCTTCATCAATGGCTAGAAACGAGACCAAACAGGCAAGTTTGTCCTGTATGCAAAGCTGCTATTAGCAAAGAAAAAGTTGTACCTCTATACGGAAGGGGCAGTACCAAGCAAGAAGACCCTCGAGAGAAAGTGCCACCTAGACCTGCAGGACAACGAACAGAACCAGAACCGGGTACCAATTTTTCAGGTACATAAATTTATTAATTAATTTCATTCACTTTTGTCATGAAAGTGATGTGCACAGCATCTGATTTTTTCAGGTTTTGGTTTTGGTGATAATAGTTTTCATATGTCTTTTGGAATAGGGGCTTTTCCATTTGGATTTTTCACTTCGACGTTTAATTTTGGAGACCCAAGACCTCATGCTGCACCACATGGCACACAGCAACATATGGAGGAGCAGTTTTTGTCGAAAATATTCCTTTGGCTGGCTATTTTGTTCCTTACTTGGCTCCTGATGGCTTAAGAGACTTATTGATTTATTTTATTCAAAATTATAAGATGCCTAATCTGTAGTTTTAGATAATTCTCGATTGGTATTTATCTACTCAAAACAAATGGATATTTTTTTGGATTAAATATAATCAAAACACTTTCAATTTATTTTTTAAAACCTCTGGTTAAAAATAAAAAAAAATAGTGGATAAACAATCACTAAGTACTATTAAATATAAAATATTTTATACATGTATTGTTATTTAAAATAGGACCTGATTAATCTAAAGTTTTAGAGTAGATTAAAAATTTATCTTTTTTGAATAGTGGGTGGGTTATCTGTTATATTTTTTGTTATAAAATATATTTTAAATAGGATTAAAAATGCATAAAAAAACTGGAACTAGTCCAAATAAAAAATTATTTTCTGTGATCGTTATAATGACTAAATAAATATCTTGAATGTTGGTTTTTATATAATTCCTTTCCCTGCATTTTCTCTTTTGAATTAATCATTAAGGTCAAATCCACGTCAGTTATAAATCTTGACCTAGTCTAGGAATTGATTCTTTTTTTTTGGCCTCTAACATAAAAAATGTAGCTACATTTAATGGACGGACCTGAGTATTAAAAAAATTTAAATATTTTTTTTACTTAAAATTACTTTTCTCGAACCATATTGTTTTTGGGCATTCTAACTGTAAGAGGGTGGAAATTCATTTCCGTCATTTTTAAAAATATCGAAAGAGGCAATAAGACTTTTTTCATGTCCTAATTATTGGAAAATTAATTCGCTTAAAACTTTTTTTCGCTTTGACCTTCATGGGTGGAACTGAAGGGGGTTGAAATTTCAAAAAATTCATATTCGCAATTTTCGAAAATATTGTAACAGGTCTTTACACTTTTTTCATATCCTAATTATTATAAAATTAATTGGTACAAAACTTTTTTATCCGACCTACGAGGGTGAAACTGGAGTGGGTTGAAATGTCAAAAAAAAAACCACCATTTTTAAAAATATCGAAACAGGTCATTAGATTTCATTCATGTTCTAATTTTTATAAAATTAATTCGCCAATTTTTGCGGTTTTTTGTGAAAAATCTTAAATTATAAAGAAACGTAAATAAAAAACAGTACAAATATATCAAAATCGTATTCTGGAGACCTTAAAACGTGTATATTCATTGAAAACTCACTACCCTATTTTAAGCATGATTACTATACCTCTTATCTGAAAGACGAGAGGTAAAAAATCGTTAAAACTGGCAAAATTTCGTAAATAATGTTAAACCTTCATAAAATCTAAATAATCGTAATAACTCGTAAAACACTGAGAAGAAAGTGGAAAAATCTGGAACAAATGGAAAATATCGGGAAAGATCGAAAAATTCGAGTAAATTAGAAAAAAACAAACGTAAAAAAATCGTGACAAACAGGCAAAAAGTTGTAAAATTTCCTAAATAGTTTAAAAAATTGAGAAAGAAAAAAAATTGAAACTGGTAAAATCGTAAAATTTCGTAAATAATGCTAAATAAAAAATCTGGAACAAATGGAAAAAATTTAAACTGGTAAAGTCGTAAAATTTCGTAAATAATGCTAAATAAAAAATCTGGAACAAATGGAAAAAATTGTAAAATTTCGTAAATACTTCATTAAAAGAATTGAGAAAGAGAAAAAAAAATTGAAAAATCGTAAAAAAATTGTAAAATAATATAATAATAAATATTGCTTTTATTAGTATCGTATAAATTACAATACCTTATTACAAACAAGAGGCGAAGTCTATAGGCTATTCAAACTTAACTTTGGTAAATATGGTAAAACATTGTAAAAAGTCGTAAAATTTCGTAAATAATGATAAATAATCGTAAACATCATAAAAAAATCGTAAAAAACCGAAAAGAAACTGGAAAAATCTGGAACAAATGGAAAAAAAGGGATAATATCGGGAAAGATCGAAAAACGCGAGTAAATTAGAAATGGTAAAAAATGTAAAAAACAGAAAAAAAAACTTGTAAAATTTCGGAAATAATATAAAAAATTGAGAGAAAAAAAATGGAAAAAATCGTAAAAAACAGGCAAAAAGTCGTAAAATTTGGTAAATAATTTAAAAAATCGAGAAAGAAAAAATGGAAAAAACCGTAAAAAATTAAAAAAAAAAAAACGTAAATGGTAAAAAATCGTAAAAAACTGGTAAAAAGTCGTAAAATTTCGTAAATAATGCTAAATAATCGTAAAACATAAAAAATCGTAAAAAACCGAAAAGAACCTGGAAAAATCTGGAACAAATGCAAAAACGGGAAAGATCGAAAAACGCGAGTAAATTAGAAAAAATCGTATAAAATTATAAAAAAACGTATAAAACAAGTAAAAAGTTGCAAAATTTCGGAAATAATTTAAAAAATTGAGAAAGATAAAAAATGGAAAAAGTCGTAATTAGAAAAAAATCGTAAAGAAATTGTAAAAAACTGGTAAAAAGTCGTAAAATTTCATAAATAATGCTAAATAATCGTAAAAAACCCAAAAAAACTGTAACAAATGAAAAAAAGAGAATATCGGAAAAGATGAAAAAACCGCTAGTAAATTAGAAAAAAAAAATCGGGAAAAAAGACGAAAATATCGAAAGATGGGAAAAATTAAAAAAAAAACAGAAGGAAAGATCCTAAAAAAAATTAATTCCATAAAAATTTTCTTAAATAGGACTGTTTAAATCATTACGGTTATATACTTACGTTACTTAAAGGACTCATGCACCACAATTATGTTATTTTTTATTTTTTTGCAGGTCACTTTTGTTATACTTCACAATACTTCTTCAGTAGCTAATGAAAAATGTCATTCTGATTACGCCTGTTTAAAAGACTAAAATGTCCATAAACTTCGTGTTGCGTATAGTTCTTGTGTTTATTGTTAAAGTGAATTTTTAGGGCCGAAGTACTAAAAACATCATATGTTTTTACTAGTTGTAATATTTTTATTTCCATAGCTCTTTTTTTAATAAAGTAATTTATTTAACAAAAATTATGCATTAGAACTTTTGGTATCCTGTCCACTAGTCAACGATACTGAACATATTAAAATGTTAACTTGTTCAGGTGAAGGACATCCAACTAATAACTGATCTTCATCGCTATATCCCCCTTTTAACAATATTTGATCAACTTGCATAAAAGCGTTGATCACGTTATTTTTTATGGGTCGGAATAAAATAAATTCGGTCTCTCTATTAGCCAGATAAAGCTGCATGGAACGTTGAATTTCCGGGATTTTTGTTTTCATATGTTTTTGAATATCATTTATCATTGTGGATAGTAATTGAGCTTTAGCGAACTCTTGCGTGGATAAAGCGCTTTCGTTTTCGATTTTTTCTAAGTATTTTTCAGATTTTTCAGCCCACTGTACTATATTTCCTAAAAGTTTAATGCTTTATATGTTTTTTTATATTTTTTTAATGATTTTGACTTACCAACGAGGATTTGGGTGCTAAGATAAATTAATGTTTCACAAGAATGTTTAAGCTGTTTGTCAATTTCTTTCCTTGAATCTATAAGGTAATCTTTAACCTTTGGTGTCCCTTCTAATAGAAATTCTAGCAATGCATTACTAGATCCAAATGTAAAAATTTTATTTCTATGATTTATCAAGTCCATGGCTGCTTTTTGTACAGTACTGAAGTCCAAGGTAGTTTCTTTTACAGTAAAATCAACCTAAACAAAATTAGTCAATGATCGTTTTCTTGTATAATTTTCATAAAAATTTGGATTTAGGTTACCCTCAAATCTTTTCAAAAATAAGACTTGAAAGAATAATTTATAGCTTATAAGTCTTGACAAAACCTACAAAATGGTTTTTTGAAGGACTTCATAGCTTAAGTAGGGGGTAAGTACAACCTAAATCCAAATGTTAGCCCAGTGAAGTTGGCACCCACTTTAGGGAATTTCCCAAAGATTTTGTGTGCATTCGTTTGCCCATCGATTGTCCATTATTGTCCACTAATTATTTTCGTTTGTCCACTCTTCGTTTCAAAATGGTGGCCCAAAAACCTTTTTTTGTAAATTTTGCTCTTGGCACCCACAAATTGAAAAAAAAATCAACCGCACAGATCGTTTGTTCTTTGTTTGTCCACCAATTAGTTTTGTTTGTCCACCCACCGGTTAAGTATAATTAATTATATAACTTTTAAAAAATTGTGATATTGTGAAGCACACCCTTTTTTGAATCTTGAAATTTTTTTTCGTCCCTTCGTTTGTTCATCGTTAGTCCACCTAAGATTTTTGTTTGTCCAAGCACGATTTCAAAACGAAGGGCAAAAAGCGAATTCTCATTTGGTTAAATTCTCTGGACGAGAACAGACAAATGATTTTATAACATCTACAAATAAAATTCCAGTAGACAATCTTCAGCTTCTTTTGTTCAAAATTATAACACTATGCAACAAAATAAATATTTTTTTCACTGGGTTTAGAGTATACAAGGTGGATCGAATTTAATTTGCGTATACAGAGATCTCATAAACCGAAATAGATCTAATATCGGTTAAATAGGGAAAAATATGTGTATTTTCAAGACGAATTAATAGATTTTTTTCAAAGATATTTAAGAAAAACCGAAATTGGCAATTTTATTGATGGCTAAATATGGCTTCACATAGTGTATCCAATGTTGTAAAACACCGTTTCGCCTTTGAAGGGCCATCCTTAACTATTTTTTTTTAATACCTGTACTTGTACTTTTTATTTCATCTTTGAAACCCTAATTTTTTCTCTATTCAACCATGTAGAACAATAAGGTTTTGACAATAAACTAAACTTAAAGAATTTTTCTATGTATGGTCCTGTTCAGTATATGGCCCGCAAAATGCAGTTTATGGCCCGCGCGCGCATTAAGACAAAAACAAGATTTTTTTTTTAATATTTATATTTTGAATGCAATAACCAGTATGACATAAAAGTTTGTATGCACTGCGGGTATAAACAGATGTTTATACCTATGTTAGATAAATAACTATTATTTTTTAATTGTAGTTATTTAAGAAAATTTACATTCAAATATTTAATAGAAATTAAGCCTAAAGTAGACTCATTTTTTAATTAATTTTATTTAAAATGATTTATAAATATTTTCAGTGAAAATGGAAAGAAAATAGGGAGAGACCATAACTATATTTTTTCTCATTTTGGTCTCTCCCTTTCCTTTTTTTGCTTAAAAATTTTGAAAAATTCCCATTCATAGAATTTTTTATTCTCTTTTTAATGGTATTAAATAGATTTTAATATATTTTTTAATTAAACAAAATAACTTAGATAATTGTAGATTTTAATAAATAATTTTTTGTTTAACCCCTGTAACAAGAAAACTATCGATACTATTAAATCGTGTTAATTGTTGATAGAAAGAGAAAAAAATATTCTATATAAGTGAATTTTTTCAAAATTTTAGATAAAAAATTGTGGTTGTGAAAATAGGGAGAGACCATAACTATATTTTTTCCCATTTTGGTCTCTCCCTTTTCTCAAGGTCACAATTTTTGCTTAAAAATTTTGAAAAAATTCACATTTATGGAATTTTTTGTTCCCTTTTTAACGGTATTAAATAGATTTTAATATATTTTTTAATTAAACAAAATAACTTCGATAATTGTAGATTTTAATAAATAATTTTTTGTTTAACCCCTGTAACAAAAAAACTGTCGATACTATTAAATCGTGTTAAATGTTGATAGAAAGAGAAAAAAATATTCTATATAAGTCAATTTTTTCAAAATTTTAGATAAAAAATTGTGGTTGTGAAAATTTGTTGAGACCATAACTATATTTTTTCTCATTTTGCCCTGTCATTTTTCTCAAGGTCACAATTTTTGCTTAAAAATTTGGAAAAAATTCCCATTTATAGAATTTTTTATTCTTTTTTTTTTAATGGTATTAAATAGATTTTAATATATTTTTTTAATTAAAAAAAAATAATTTAGATAATTGTAGATTTTAATAAATAATTTTTTGTTTAACCCATGTAACAAAAAAACTATTGATACTATTAAATCGTGTTAAATGTTGATAGAAAGAGAAAAAAATATTCTATATAAGTGAATTTTTCTAAAGTTTTAGATAAAAAATTGTGGTTGTGAAAATAGGGAGAGACCATAACTATATTTTTCTCATTTTGATCTCTCACTTTTCTCTAGGTCACAATTTTTGCTTAAAAATTTTGAAAAAATTCCCATTTCTAGAGTTTTTTACTCTCTTTTTAATGGTATTAAAATAATTTTAATATATTTTTTTATCAAAAAAAAAATAACAGGTAGTTGTAGATTATACTAAATAATTTTTTGTTTAACCCCTGTAACAACAAAACTATAGATGTTATTAAAACGTACTAAGTGCAGATAGAGAGAGAAAAAAATATTCTATATGTGTGAATTTTTTCAAAAATGTAGATGAAAAATTGTGGTTGTGAGAAAAGGGAGAGACCACACTATAAGGATTTTTTAAATTTTCCTCATTTTTGGTCTTTCTCGAGGTAACAATTCTAGCTCAAAAATTTTGGAAAAACTCCCACTTAAAGAATTTTTTATTCTCTTTTCACTGATATTAAAATGATTTTAATATGTTTTTTAATTAAAGAAAATAACATAGAGGTAATTGTAGATTTTAATAAATAATTTTTTGTTTAACCCCTGTAGCAGAAAAACTATTAATGCCATTAAAACGTACTAAACGTACTTTTATATAAAACGTACTAAGTGTAGATAGATAGAAAAAAAAGAAAAATTCCCAAAGTACATACAAAAATTAAATATTCTACATGGTTGGATAATGAAAAAATGGGGATTTCAAAAATGAAATAAAAAGTACAGGTCCGTATTAAAAAAATATAGTTGATGTTAGCCCTTCAAAGAGGAAACGTTGTTTTAAAAAATTGGATAGGCTATATTAAGCGCTATTTGACCTTCAATAAAAAAACCTTATAAAGTTTTTTTCTATCTTTAAAAATTAAGATGTTTATTAAATAAAACCAAAATCGTCGATTTTGAAATGGTGTTTGGACAAACAAAAGTTTTAGGTGGACAATCTTGGACTAACGATGAACAAACGAATGCACGAAAAAAAAAATTTCAGGATTCAAAAAAGGGTATGCCAACTTCACAATGTCGCAAGTTTTTAAAATCAATATAATTAATTATAATTAACCGGTGGGTGGACAAACAAAACTAATTGGTGGACAAACAAAGAACAAACGACCTGTGCGGTGAATTTTTTTTTTTGCAATTTGTGGGTGCCGAGAGCAAAATTTGCAAAAAAAAGTTTTTGGGCCACCATTTTGAAACGAAGGGCGGACAAACGAAAATAATTAGTGGACAATCGATGGACAAACGAATGCACACAAAATCTTTGGAAAATTCGCAAAAGTGGGTGCCAACTTCACTGACCTCCAAATTTTTGTACAAATTTGTACCGTTTGGCAAAATTATACAGTATCGCTGTATTTTACTTTGAGTGACTGGACTATATGTACTCAAATCTGAAATTATTTAATGGACTTTATTTGATTTTGTGTACGAATATAAAAAAATATTTCACAATGTCAACCAGGTGCAAGGAATATAAAAAATGATCAAAAACGACTTCTCTCTAAAGTCGGGTTCTGCATATTTTTATTTTAATGAATTAATAAATTCACTCACCTGAAATGGAGCAATTTGTTCCCTGATGATTAATAAATGTTTAATTTGAAACAGAAACCCATCGACTTTGGTTTTTCTTGCTGATATGAGCTCAGCAGCGGTTTGAACAGTTTGAATACAAATCACTAAAGCTTCTTGTGCTAAACCTTGAAATGTATTACGATCTAAACAAAAATATAGCCGAGAAAGACAAACCAGAGTTCGTTTAACAGTAGGATACCACATCCCATGCAAATCTGCTGGTGAATTTCCTTCAAAAAAAATTATAAATTATTCATTAAAATTTAAAAATATAATTTCTTACCAGTGTATGAACGAAGCGGTGCTGCTATATTAGTAATAGTAGAAACTTCTTGTGATTCTAAAGAAATAACTGAACTCCTGGAATCTGATCTATCTTTTAGTTCTAAAGCAATACTTTCCATTTGTTGTAATTTTTCTGGGTATGCTAAATCTCCTGGAGAAGGTTTGTAATTCAAAAGATCATGTTGGAAAAATACATTTGTTCTAAAAATCAACCGTTCCTCAACATCCTGCCACAACTCCCTTACAACTTCAACATATTTCCCTAACTGATAACTATCTACGACTTTTTCATTTAATAATTCACTTCGAAGTATTCCACATAGTTCACATAATACTTCTATGTGATTAACGGTGATTAAATTCGGTCGTAAAGTATCATATAAATGTTGGCAAAGCGTTCCTAAATAATCATTTAATTGTTCGGATGGTTTTGAGAAAAAATAATTATAGCAAGTAGCTTCATCTTGGCAAACTTTTAACGTAAATAAACTGCAAGATCTGAACAACGCACTGTGATCTTTTTGGTGCTTTTCTTTTAATTCATTCAATGATTTTCCTACAGCAACAGTAAGTAGGGGTAAACGTTGGGTAAAATACGATTTTTTACAGTCAGTTAAAACGTTTTTATACTGCTCATTTCTCTCTTCTCTTTCTTCTAAATTATTTAGGATAACTTTAACTTTGGAAGAAACTGATTGGAATTTTCCGTAGTATAGAGAAAAAGCTGAATTTGAAGTTGTATGAAGTTTTAAATCGGGATCTACTACTTGCTTTGTCGTTTCTACTAAAATATTATTTATGTAATCATACATTTTATTTAAAATACTATTTAATAAACTCTCGTATTTCATTTTATAAATTCTAGATTCTTTATAATGTAGATGTTCATTTAGATAACTTATACTTTCATCGATTTTATGTAAAACATTAGTACAATCTTCATTATTTACTTTATTTCCTAATCGATCGATAATTTCCTGGCACTTATTGAAGTTAGTGAAATGTTGAAGTTTTTTATTTAAAAGCTGTTTCTTCTCTTTTAAAATCTTTTGGTTAGCCATTAGCTGTTCGCTAAGATCATGTAAATAATTCGTCTTTTCAGTAACACTCTTATAATTCTCTTTTAAACTGTTTAAAGAGTCTAAAGCATTATTAGATAAATCGTAAAGGTCTTTCGACTTATATTGATACTCTGCCAACATTTCATAGTAATTTTGATATTTCTTCAGGTTTTCATGTTTAATTTCATCTTCGACTGCGATTGTCCATTTGATAAAGTCTTGTATTTTGTAAATAACTTCAGGAATTTCATTTTTATTCTCTTGTTGTTCTTTCTTTTCACTTATCTCTGGTTTATTATATAAATTTGATACCAAATCCCCTAATTGATATATAACATCCAGTTGTTCTTCTGTTAAAGGAGCCAGAGGTTCATCCACAGACTGCCATTTTGCAAGATTTTCTTGGATTTTATGTTCTTTTTTATTCTCAACAGTTTCTTGCTGTAAACGACTCATAGCTGCGTCAAAATATAAACTGTAAACGACTTAATACGCCGTCTAAATTGTTTAATTCTTTGTTTACTTAAAATAAAATCGCACTTTTCCTGCATACGTTTATTTTGACGTTTACGTGTATACACATAACCATAACCTCATTTAATCATAAATAACAATAAAATAGACGTAGCCAAATGCATAAGCCAGTAAAGGCCATCAAACTAAAAAAAGAAGAAGAACCATAGAGTCATATCAATAGACGGATTCTCAATATGCGGATAATCTGCAGCTGATTTATAACAGAAATTTTGATATTATTATACACTGTGACTAGCCACACGTTAACCTGTGGATAATTTTAGAAATTACCTACACGTGAAACTTGAGTTGCTTAAATAAAAAGTTTGAACACATGTCACATGTATGCATGAGGTCTTGTAGCCGCGTGGACATGGTGCCTGCTAGTGGTGTCGCTTTTATTTTTTTTGAACACAGGTTAGATTTAAATAGTAAGAATTCTTTTATTTTTTTTTTAATATACAGGCTAGATTTAGATAGTAAATACTTCTGTTAATAAAATAAATATTTTTTTAGGTCAGATAACTAAGTTTAATATTTTAACATGTGGGGATTTCTGAAATTATCCACGTATAGTCTCGGCCATTATTATAAACGAACAGGTTAACCTGTGGATAATTTTAGAAATTGTCCACACGTGAAACGTGATTCGCTTAAATAATAAATTTGAATATATTTAAGCATAAGCTTAAGTAGCAGCGTGATATAGTGCCATTAGTGGTGCAGTGGGTCCGGCTAGATTTAGATAGCCAAGACTTCTTTTAATAAAATTAATATTTTTTAAATACACAGGCTAGATATAGATAGTCAAGAATTCTTTTAATGAAATAAAATATTCTCTAAGGTTAGATAACTAAGTTTAATGTTTTAACTTGTGGGTAATTTCTGAAATTATACAGAGGTTAACGTGTGTGTAGTCTCGGCCTATTATAAATGAACACAATTGATATATTGCAGGTTACGAATCTAGCGGAATCCGCAAAAAGTTGAACCACAGTCAAATTATTTGCGTGTCCCCAACAAAATTGGCCAGAATCAATTCGAAATCGACCAATAGAATTGGATACATAAAATCAATGACGTAATTTCTACCAAGTTTTTATTACCAATATTACAAAATATTAGTTCCCAAAGTTAAACGTATGAAATATTGATAAACTAGTAAAATTTTATGTTAGTACGTTGTCTATTCTGGGCGACGTTGCCTCGGGATGCGGGATGTAAGTACATAAAAACCTGGAAACATTCGAAATATAATATTATTAGCAACACCGCAGTCTGTCATCTTATGACGTCATTCTCTTCTTAACGTAAATATCCTATATCAATTGTGTCAAACGCTAATCGCGTACTTATTTGAACCAATATCGTCAGGCACTTTATTCCTCCTTCATTACCATCTTTCCTAGTTACTATAGCCGAGTTCGGCTTGAAAAATTGGGAGCGTTAGGAGTAGAGTGTGAGTATTTCTAGTAACCTAAACCGTTGTCTGACAACATTCAGACAACGCCTAAACAGAATTTTTGTCAGTATGAGAACGGATAGATCAAGGACTGTGTCAAATGAGTGCAAGGAGTAATCAAGTCGAACTCATCTTAAATATTCTAACTTTAGGACAGAAAAAGAAGATTCTATTTATTCATGGCCTTGTGTTTTAAGAATCTACAGCCACTCTATTAAAGGTAACATTACAAGGCCGCATACAGGTGTTGAACGTTTTTTTAATTAAGGTAAATAACAGGTGGGTGGAGTAAAAATTAATCACAGATTTCTAGGAACTATTATAAAAAATGGCTAGTAGTTCAGATCATTATAGCACAAACAAAAGCGAAATTTCAATAGCGCAAGAAAGTTCAATAAACGACGCTTACGCAGCTCCCGAAGCGAGATTCGAGTGCCCCATTTGTTTAGCTTGGTTAAGGGACCCTGTGCTAACGTCCTGCGGTCACCGATTTTGCCGGACTTGCATTTATTCCTGGTTAGAGTAAGTACATTATTATTAATTAGAACAATTTTAATTCGTATTTTTAAGAAAAAATAGCGCTTGTCCGGTAGACAACATGGTATTAAATAAGGAAGACGTTTTCCCGGATAATTTTACTAGAAGGGAAATATCCCAGCAACGTACAAAATGTCCGAATATCGTGAGAGGTTGTTTGGTAGAACTTTCTCCGTTAGACGTAGAAGCTCATCTATTAGTTTGCGATTTTAAAATACCGGAATTACCAGATAACGAAAAATTACGATGTTCTTTCGTAGACGTCGGCTGCGATGATAAATTCGAGGACGAGCCAGAATTACAAAGACATTTAGAACAACATATACAAAAACATCTATCGGTAATTACTATTTTTATGAAGACAAATGACCTGTGCAATATCCAGATTTATCTGTTACATTTAATTTTTAGCTGCTATCGAAAGCATACACAACTATAACAGTT
This sequence comes from Neocrepidodera transversa, assembly GCA_963243735.1. Lineage (NCBI taxonomy): Eukaryota > Metazoa > Arthropoda > Insecta > Coleoptera > Chrysomelidae > Neocrepidodera > Neocrepidodera transversa. The sequence goes on along the minus strand of OY725353.1, from coordinate 8,695,501 downwards.
AACAGAAACGCGGCTGCTAGTTCATCAGCTATAGCTCAGGAAGCTAATTTTTGGGATCCGCCAGCTAAAAATGAGAGCCAAGCTGTAATTACGGATCACAATCTACAAGAATTATTAAAGTCTTTATATGAAAAAATTGTATTTTTAGAACAAAAAACAAGGGAACAAGATATAATTATAGCTAATATGTCTCAACAAATTTCTTCTTATAATCTATCGATGACAAAATTGCATCAGCGATATTGTAATGGTTGTTATTTATGGTATTTTAACGATTTTAAGAATAAAATTAATGCAATGAGGGAAAATCCACATTTAATGCATTACAGTCCTGGATTTTATACTACGGCAAATGGATACAAGTAATAAACTCAATTAAGATTTGTTGATATTTTACTAATTTTGATTTTCAGATTGTGCATACGCTTAAACTTGTCTCCTAAAGACGATAATTATATCGCAGTATTAATTCACGTTATGAAAACGGAGCATGATGATGCTTTAGATTGGCCATTTAGTGGCAGATTGAGCATAACTATTGTTCATCCCACGTAAGTAAATTTATATAAAAACCAATTCTTTACAACAAAAATCAATCATGGTATTTGATTCACTGCTTTTACCTTAAAACTTTTTACCTAAAAATATCATTTTATTTGGTATTGACTGAAAATTTGATGTGGTGATGTATTTTTTTTAAGCCAATCATATAGAAATATAAAGGAAACAATGATGACTCGTCCGGAACTGGATGCGTTTAAACGTCCAATACAAGATTTAAATCCTAAAGGTTTTGGTTATACTGAATTTGCCTTGTTGGAAGAATTAATCGAACAAGATTTTGTACAGAAAAATCAGTTAACTATTAAAGTTCAAGCTCAAAGTGTCTAAATTAATATTTTTTATATAAAAAAAACTGGATGTGATAAATGAGAATTTCTGTCGAATATTTATTAATAAGCAGGTATAACTGCATATAGACTGGTTTTTCTTGATTTTTTTTTATTGTTAAATGTTTTATATTGCACTGATTAAAATGTTGAATATGTCCGCAAAACAATGTATTATTTACATAAGAAAATAAAATTTTATATCTTTACTTAAATAAGACTTTAATTATGAGCTTTATGTGTTTAGCGGTAAAAAAATTTCAGTTATATAGTAGAATATAGAATCTCGCTGGTAAGAATTAATTTTTGTTATATGAGAAAATTGGAAAAAAATGATAAAATTTTAATGAAGAACCCAATAAAATCAAAAATTTTGAATATAACGTCGAATAAAACCTCCATGATTGACCCCTGTTAACTATTTTAAACGTTTATATATAATACATGTTCTATTTATGACAGAAAAATTGGAAGTCGAAAAATTCGGACAAACGTTCTGCCCCCTCCAGACGACTACCCCTTTTTCACTTACTCTGTCTCTACAATGATTTTTTTCTAATTTATATTTTTTTTATATCATTTATAATTATTTTATACAGGTTTTTTGATTTTTTTTTGTAATTTTTGCGATTTTTTCTCATTGTTCTGTATTTTTTTCTTTTGTTTTGTCATTTTTTCTTATATTCCGCTGATTTTTTGCGATTATCTACGTTTTTTTGCGACTTTTTTTTGGAATTTCGTTGCGATTTTTTTTGACATTTTTTTATGATTACAATTGTGTCCGGTGTTTTTGTTTTTTTTTTTGCGATTTTCTTAATTTTTTGCAACTTCTTTTCGTTTTTTTGCGATTTTTAGCATTTTTTTCGGTTTGTTTACAATTTTTTTTGGTTCTTCCGAATTTTACAATTTTTGTCCAATATTTTCTTATTTTTCTTTCAATTTTTTCTGTTTTTTTCGATTCTTATAATTTTTCTCGTTTTTTTTTTCGATTCTTATAATTTTTCTTTTAATCATTCCCCATTTTTTGCTCATATTGTTCTATTTTTCTTCTATTTTGTTTTCTAATTTTTTCTTATTCCTCTAGTTTTTTCGTTTTTTTTTTTCATTTTTCAATTTTGTTCCGTTTTTTGATTTTGTTCGTTATTTTTTGATTTCTTCAAATTCTTTCAGGTTTTTCTAACTTTTTCTCATTCCGCTGATTTTTGCGATTACTTGCCATTTTTTTTTTGAAATTGTGTTGCGATTTTTTGACATTTTTAATGATTACAATTTTTTACGATTTTTTTTGTGATTTTTTGCAATATTTTACGATTTTTTCGATTTCTTGTATTTTTGATACTTCTTTTCGTTTTTTGCGATATTTAGCATTTTTTTTGGTTTGTTTAAACTTTTTTTTGTATTTTTGCTTTTGTTTTGTCATTTTGTCTTATTCTGCTGATTTTTTGCGATTATTTGCGTTTTTGCCATTTTTTTTTGGAATCTCGTTGCGATTTTTTGTCTTTTTATTAAAATTGTTTCCGGTTTTTTTGTTTTTTTTTTTGTGCGATGTTTGCGATTTTTTCAATTTCTTGTATTTTTTGCAACTTCTTTTCGTTTTTTTGCGATTTTTAGCATTTTTTCGGTTTGTCTACAATTTTTTTTGTTTTGTCCGTATTTTACATTTTTTGTCCAATATTTTATTATTTTTCTTTCCATTTTTTTCTGATTCTTATAATTTTTTCTCGTTTTTTTCCGATTCTTATAATTTTTCTTTCAATCATTCCCCATTTTTTTCTCATATTGTTCGGTTTTTTTTTCTATTTCTTTTGTTTTCTAATTTTTTCTTATTCCTCTGGTTTTAATTTTCGGTTTTTTCCATTTTGTTCCGTTTTTGATTTTGTTCGTAATTTTTTGATTTCTTCAAATTCTTTCAGGTTTTCTAACTTTTTTTTCATTTTTTTCTTATTCCATTGATTTTTTGCGATTATTTTCCATTTTTTTGCAACTTCGTTTTTTGCGATTTTTAGCATTTTTTCGGTTTGTTTACAATTTTTTTTCCAATATTTTCTTTCAATTTTTTATGATTTTTTCGAACTTTATATTTTTTTTTCGATTCTTATAATTTTTTTTAATCATTCCCCATTTGTTTTCTCATATTGTTCTGTTTTTGTTTTTCTATTTCTTTTATTTTTTAATTTTTTCTTATTCCTCTGGTTTTTTCGAATTTTCGGTTATTTCGTTTTTTTCTGTTTTTTGATTGTCTTCATTATTTTTTGTTTTCTTCAAATTCTTTCAGGTTATTTTGACTTTTTCTCATTTTTTTCTTATTCTGATTTTTTCGATTTTTGTCGATTTCTTTTGGGTTTTCCGATTTTTTTTTCTCATTTTAAAAACTGAAAAAATAACGTGAGAGCGAGAAATCGGACGATTGGAAGGATTCATCGGGCGACCACTGTATTTCGTCTACGGCCGGCGATCACGCGTAATTCAGTTTTCTTCTTACTTTCGTCAAGAATTTTAAATCGTGTGTAGCGACGAAACAAACGTTAGGGAGGAATCATCGGCTTCGTCAGGCGGTTACTGTAAACTTCATCTGTCCACGATTGCACTCTTTTTAATATTATCTTCTCGATAGCCAATCGTATTGTACTTACATTTATAGCCCCAAGTTAACTTTTATCTAAGATAAACAGATTCCAACTATTCTAAGTCGCCAAATTTTAAACGGTGTAACAAAAGAAAAACTGTAGTACGTTTCTTAGAAGGCACATCTCTTCCATTTTACTCTACTAATGAAGATTTTTTTTAGGTTATCACTATTAAAAATTAATATAGGATCTAATAAAGTTTATTTAAAATATAGAATCTAACAAAGTTTATTTAAATATGATCTAAATATATAAATTGACTTTTACCTTAGGCTAAGAATCTTAAGTCTGCACCTCTACATAAATAAAATAAAGATTATAAAAAAAAGCAACGTAAAACCAATAAATGATAATCACAAAATGACAAAATTTCCGCCTCAAAACATTTTAAAGCCTTATCAAAATTTATTATTTCGGTAATTGTTCTTTACCTTGAGGGAAAAAGGATTTTAATACTTTATGATATGGTTTCATAATTTTTAATAAATTTGTTTTTTTACCCAAAGTCATCATAAAACGCTACAACACCCTGTAGAACTTTGTAAGTCTTCATTAGGCAGTGGATTATCAGTTATTCGTAAAGCAGTTTGTGTCATCGGTATAAATTGTTTCCGATTTTTTAACTTATGAGCTAACGTTAAAAAAATAGCTTCTACATTATCACATTGAGAATCTAACCTTGCCGAAGTTTCAAATAACTAAAAAATAATCAATTTTTAAAACTTATTGTCTACAATAAACCATATTCACTTACTGGCATATTATATTGGTCCGCAAATCTTTGAGCTACGTTAGTTGTTACAGCTGCCACTCCATCACATTTATTACCAACTAAAATCTTGGGTACATCATGAAGACAGTTATTACTGCATTCTTCAATCCATTTTTTCAACGAATCAAAAGATGGTGAACTAGTTACATCATATACAAACACAACAGCATGAGCATTCTTATAGTAGTGACGCACCATCGACATACGATATCTTTCTTGACCAGCAGTGTCCCATAATTGAAGCTAATAATAATCCAAAATTAATACTAACCAAGAAATTATCCATTATTTAACAAAATGCCTATCGTTTAATAATATTGAATATTTTTATGTATATATAAGCGAATAACTTACAGTGATATCATCTCCGTCAATATTTACTACTCTGCTGCGGAAATCTACTCCTATGGTGGCTTCGGCTAATTCGAGGAATTTTCCTTCACAAAATCTATACGTTAAAGTTGTTTTTCCTACACTTGAGTCTCCTATAACTATAATTTTAAACACTTTTTCGTGTTTTTGCGTCTGACTATGAACTACACTACCAGCTTGTTGAATACTATCTGCTGGTACATTTGCCATGTTTGGTTTTTAGTAAGAAATAATCATTATTTTAAACTTAAAAATTATTAATAAATTGATTTAATTAGTTTATTTTATATTATATATATAAAACAGCTGTTTATAGTTGTCATTTGTCAGTTTGATTAAGTCAACTGTCACAATTAAAATTTTGGGCAATTACTCGCGATTTAATTAAATTGATAGATTCGAAACGCGATGGGTCTTGCAAATGGCGAATGCCCGTATAGCGTGCACGCACAACAGAAATATGGTGGTTAGTGATGGCCGACTGATCACATATAGATTGTCCAATAACTAAAATGACACGTACAGGCGTCTCTACTTTTCTAATTTTCCCTTTGTTCTTTCGTTCCCCACTTCTCTGATTTTTAAGGTAGCGGTCGGTTTAGATGTTGAACAAAGTTTACAAGTTTACTCGATGGTAAATGCTTCTTGTAATACCCGTATCATACTACCAGCTGCTCGGCTATGGCTATACCCAATCACAATATGTCAACATCTAAGTAGAAACCACTGATGAACATGATATTCCGAGTACGTGTGTTATTTTAATTTATATAGATATTTACTTGTACCTTGGCCTTCGCAATTCTAGAGGAACATGAGAAAAATATTATTTATTGCGTCACTCTGATTGGCTACGGTTTTGGACCCGCAGCCAATAAACAGTTCTATACACCATATTTTTATATTGCTACAGATATGTATCAGTTTTAGTTAAATTCCGTCTATAGAAATTCATCCTAAAGTGAGAAAAATGAAAATCGCTATGGCTACCCGTAAGGTAAGCCAGACGAATATTATTTGAAAGGCAATGACGTCACTCGTGTTATAGTTATTGTACGGCGACGACTGAGCAGCCGAGGCATTAGATTCTACTTCCCGATCAGCTGTTATTTAGCATGGTAGGCAACCTAGCGATCATCTATGTAATTTTGTTCGGGGAAAAGCGATTGCCGGCCTGTCACCTTAGAATTTGCTGTCATTTTCCAACATGGCGGAGGGTAGTTCGCGCTATGTTAATGTATCGGAAAACTTCCCGTGTTTTGTGTAAATTTAGTGATTAATTATTGTATTAGTGAGTATTTCCGTAATTAAAAAAAAACTATTCGCGATGGCGGATTTATCAAAACCTCCTCTTAGTGATATAAAACACCCCGAAGAAGTGGTAAGAATGGCTATGAACGATAGCCTTAAATTTGCAGTTTTGATAGGACTTATTGAAGTTGGACAAGTTTCTAATAAAGAAGTCGTCAACACTGTCCTGCAACTGGTGAGTTTATTAACACTATTTTTTTGCTGATTATTATGTTTTTATACTACCTATGTTTTCGGTAATAAATTTGCATATTTTGGTGATAACGTAATTCTGTTTTAACACATTTAATTGCAGGTGTAACTAGTTCACATTTATTATAAGTTGTCTGAGCTGGAAGATAAATAAATACAGAGTATTATCATGTTTGTGATAACCTTGATCAAACAGTATCTGTTAAACAACAGTTTTTTTTACTAAAAATGATAATGATAAAGGTACCTGCCTAACTAATATTATTTATTTAAAAGTGATTAAAGGTAGCATTATTCATGAATTGCATAAAATTTATAATTTTTTCCGGGTATCTGTACTTTAAAATTTAAAATACAAGGTGATATAATAAATTTTAGACCATTCCGTTATTTATTTGTTTGCTTTTTTTATGTTCACTAACTGCATAATGCTACAAACATCGCAATAAATAATCTAGGACCAACGTGTAACTTCCAAAACTCATTAATTCTGCACGTTGTATGTATTTCTCCTGGGAACTGCATTTGCATAAACTGGCCAATTTTCGTGCGTCCCTATGATAGCGAATGTACTGGCATTTCGGTTTATGACTTTTATTGGAAATAAATAGTGATTAAAAATATGTAAAACGTGCATAAATGATCTAAGTTTAGCTGAATGCATACTGTTTGTTTCAGACTGAAATTAAAAAATGAAATTTTAAGATGTGGATTCAAATATATAAATCGCATTTAATATTTATTTATTTATTGAGATAATAAAACTCTTAAATCGATTACCACAGATTTTATTAATATTAAAGAAGTTTGGGAACTAGTTTCGGCAAACTGCCATCATCAGGTTTAGAATACAGAGTTCTTATATACAATGTTGCTGATCTTAAGCCAATGTATGATGCATAACAAACTTTAAGGTTCGAATTTTTTGTTAATTTTGAAAGTCTGATTACATGGTTGGTCACCTAAAGGGCTTATGTCCTTTTCTGGTATATTCAGCCAGTTTTTGTTAATTTTCAAACCTATTTATTGTGGTTTCCCGGATTGGATATTATTGTTGTTGGCGGCACGTCCTTCCAATGGTTCATTTCCCGATTTAATCAATACTATCCGTCATCTACTTTTACCTAAATTTTTTCCTTATTTTACCATAATATTTTTTATTCCCTTTTTCATGTACCACATTTTTCTTCCTTTTACCTTCTGTTTTCACTATTGCGCGCACACACTTCGTCTAACCAATCATGTAAAAACAATTTTATATTTTCGCTTTCAATAAGTAGAATATCAATAATTTAAAATAATTTTCTGATAATTTGTTTTTTCCCCCTCAACCCTAAGAACTCTGTATTCTAGGCCTGATGAAGGCAGTTTTCCGAAACTAGTTAGGTCAACCTTCTTCAATATTAATAAAATTTGTGGTACTCGACTTTGAGTTTTATTACTTCATCAGTAGACCACATTTAAGATAATGGATAACCTTTTGGATTAATTTATTTATTGTCTAATGTGTAGCGTAGATTTTCCTATATATATAGCTAAAAGGCGTCCATCCCTGTACAAACTCTGTGGTTACGGAATTTCCTCGTAAGTAATTTTTTTAGAAGTACCGAATTAATTTGAAAATTTGGGTCAAAAAGACAAAAGAAATTCCTCATATATCTAATCCAATAGTTGTTTTAGAAAATTGAAAAAACCGGTTATTAAGCCCACCTCAACTTTCACCTTTTCATTGACTATTTAATTAAAATACAATCTTTAAACTGGATAAAAAATAAATATATTTTTTACGATGATTTAATGGATGGAAAAATGTCGTTAAATTTTATTATCAGTCACCTTTATTTGCAATAAAACATTAAAATCAATCATCCGTTCGTCCTTCAATTTCTTCGTATTCGCCAAAAATTAGAAAATCTTGAACGTTAATTGCATTTACCCTTTCGAGACGGTTGATTTTCTTTTAAGGAAAATTCGAATCTAGAGATAAGGCCTCGGTTCCAGGCGATATTTTATTTCACCTTCTCGAAGATGCTTCAGTTGATCGAATTTCTCGCGTTCATGGTTAATTTATACGTTTATCCATTTATTTTAGTGCCCAATCATATTTTTTTCTTTGTTAAAATTTATTCTTTTTTTTTAAATTACGATTTTTTATTTGTGTATTGCAGCGATCTATTTTAGGTAAAATATCTTACATTGAATTATTAAGCAAGAAAATTGTTAGGTAGGTAAATTTCCATTTTTATCATAAAACTCACCTTGGATTAGGTTTGTGATGATCGATCGGATGGCATGTGCCCTACTTTTACATCATCTCCTGATTACATGTATCCCTTTCCTTCCACCGAAAACGTAGTTATCACAAACTAGATTATATTATGTACACGATGAATCATAGAACTAAACATTAGTTTGATTTAAACGAGTACGGCCGGAAATCTGTCAAACATTTTAAATTATTTCAAGAAAAATCACTTCTGGAAGATTCTTAGTTAGAGTGATATCGAATTGAGGTCGAAATAAATCGATAAATTTTTTGCATTTAATGCGATTTTCCGGGTAAACTATGTTAAATTGCTGATACATTTAGAAAAATACTTCCAGGGTGTAAAATATTAAACGCAATTAAGTATATATGTAGTTTTTGATGAATTTCGGTTTTTTTTCGATGGTCTAAACAGCGAAGAATGAATTCACCACGAAGACAATGAAGAAGATTTTGCAAACCCGGAACAGTCACCTAAGAAGAGAAAACCCAAAAGAAGAAAACGCGAAGGAAATAGAAATTCCAGAATAATTAAACCTATTCCATGACCTACGAGAAAAAAAATCCAAATTACCTCTATTTTGGCACTGCACCAAGATGCACTACAAAATTTTGATTAAAAGAAGAAATGGACGCGGTGATTGAAAAAAAAACTTCCCCAGGATTTTTACTCCTAAGTATTTGGCAACACCGTTTCCTGAACAACAAAAAGGCAAAATTTAGTTTTGCTTTAGTAACGGCAGCCTGGTTAAAAAATCTCCTGGCCGATTTCAACATCAACAAAAAAAATTCCCTTCTCTCAAAATGTACAAACAAGCGAAACACGTCGACATATATAACTTTGTTCGGGATTTGCACGAGAGTCGTCTACCTCAGTAATAAGAACCAATGGGGGAGTTCCCTCAATGTTGCCAACCTAGAAAAAGGTCTACCAACGGGGAAGGATTATTTTTGGTCAAAATCTACTTCATTATTTTCGCAATGATAAAATATATGTACAAAATTCTATTGAACTTTCCAGAATATATCGTTAGCGAAATATAATGATTTTAAAAATATTACAGAATATTCAAACTACTCGCCAAATTCAGTTTAGTTCCACCAATCCTCAAAGGCTGTAGGTCAGCCGCTGAAAATGAAACATGTCGCTCTAATATACTTACTCTATGACGAATGACATTTGACAACGAAATTTCAACCAATCAGAAGTAAGAATTTATTAAAATCATTATATTTCGCTGACGATATATTCTGGAAAGCTCAATAGAATTTTGTACACATATTTTATTATTGCGAAAATAATGATGTAGTTTTTGACCAAAAATAATCCAACCCCCGTGGTAGACCTTTTTCTAGGTTGGCAACATTGAGGGAACTCCCCCATTGGCTGATATCATCACCAAAAATATCAATTCAATAGAAAAGAAGACAGGTATGTAAGGAATTATTATGACGAGTCAAGGACTGTTGGACCGGGCCACTAATGGTATCATAAATCAATAGATAAGTTGAATGTTTATAAATATGGGGCACCATTGAAGAGGCAAGAAGGAAGCAGGTAGAGACTAGAGACATTCAGATAGAATCAGCCTGACTGGGCACACGTGTTGAATATTATTGAAATAAAGTTCAGTTCATGAATCGAGTATTTTTAGTAAGCGACCCTTACAGGAAGTAGGTAAATTGGAAGGGATTGTTGGGATTTTGACAATATAACAATTTTATAATTATGTTTATTTTGATCGAGAGCAATTTACAGTTCAAACATTGCTTTCTACAAATGCTTGCAGTTGGCAGTACGTTACAGTGACGAACAGATAAAAATCCCGAAAATAAGAAATAGGTAGAAGATTATATTTAAAAAAATGCAGTTTTTTCTTCAATTTACCCGTTGTTATGTAAAAGAAAACAAAATTACTTATTGAATATAAAATGTAATGTAAAATAACCGTCAGTTACATTTATAGAAATTAGTCATTATTTACATTTTGTGTACAGTTAAAAATTTGTTTATTAATTTGTATCTACACACTTACATAAGCGTTTTTATTGATATTAGAAAGTACACGAACAGTAAATTGTTTTTTGTCCGATATTAAAAAAGATGTTACTAATATTGTAAATAGCGTGTTAATCATTAATCATATTTGTGGAATTGAATGTTTATTATTGATTTGAGTATGGGAAATTATTCTTTTGAATAATATGCCGATATATTTTTATTTTCTTATAATACCAACTTTTTTACAACAGATATATCTAAACATTAAAGTTTTTAAATATATTTTCATCCGGTTTCGACAAACAGATAACGCGAACGTAACTTGCTCATAGTTTTAATCGTTTGTTTATGTATTTTTAGGAAGTCTAGTAATGAAAAGGAAGAAGGTCGTCCCAGAATTGCTTGTACTATTAGTAGATGTGGTTTTTACCGTTTTCTATTAACTGTATTCTACCAACTAGATCACAAAATACTTAAATCTACTAAACTTTATTCTATTAAAAATCTACCGCTACTTACATCTATCGGAAATTTGATGAAATACTTACTACAACAAAATGTTTTGTTGTCGTTTAATTTTACACAGGTATAATAAAAATTCATAAATGATAAGAACTAGAAATTTCTTGTTCAAGATGTGCTCAGGTCATAGCCGTTGTCCGTTTGTCTCTATCTGTTATAGTTACTAAGATGGTCATAAAACGGTAACACTGTGTAGATACTCTTGCACAAGTGTAAAGAAGTATTTGCGAAAGTTGGGGCATTAAATTCACAAAATTTTAAAGCAACAACACTGCTAGACTTTTTATTTTGTCGGTTTATGCAGGAAGAAGATCATAAATTCACCTAACCTCTAAAAAATAGTAAACTTATGATCAAGACACTATCAAAAGCATTTCGTAATGTATCCAAAGTAGATATCAAATAAGGCATGTTACACGATTAATAACTGGAAGTTGCCACCTTAAAGGTACGCTGAAATTTTTCCTCTTCACTTTGTCCCTTTTTTCTGAAAATACCCTCTTTTTTTATAAAATTACCTACTTTTTTTTTCAAAGTTACCACTGATTTTCTCATTTTTGTCATATTTTTCCTCTTCCTTCAAAATTTCCCCTCTTTTCTCTGAAATACGGTCACTTTTTGTCTCAAATTTCCCCTCTTCTCTCTGATACTACTGATTTTCTCATTTTTGTCATATTATTCCTCTTCCTTCAAAATTTCCCCTCTTTTCTCTGAAATACTGTCACTTTTTGTCTCAAATTTCCCCTCTTCTCTCAATTTTTGTCACTTTTTCCTGAAATTACTCCGTTTTTTCTAAAATTACCCCATTTTTCTCAAAATTACCCCTTATGTTTTCATTTTTATTATTTTTTCTCGAATTTCCCCTCTTCCTCCAAAATTTCCCCTTCTTTCATTTTTTCTAACTTTTTTGTCTTAAATTTCCCCTCTTTTCTTTCAAATTTTGGCACTTCTTTTCATGAAATTACCCCGTTTTCCCCCTTTTTTTCTAAAACTACCCATTTTTTCTCATTATTGTCAGTTTTTGTCAAATTTCCACTTTTTTTACAGAACAACTACTTTTTTGAGTATTAGAAAAATGAAAAAAAAATAGGGAAAGAAGTGGAAAAAAGTTTAAAGGAGAAAAAGTGGAACAAAAAAAATTAATAAAAAATGTATGAGAAAAAGTGGAAAAAGTAGGGGAAAAGATAGAATAAAAAATTAGGGTAAAGGATAGAATAAAAACGTAGGGGAAAAGTGAAAAAAGTTTTAAGGGAAAAAGTGAAACAAAGAAATTAGTAAAAAATGTGTGAGAAAAAGTATAAAAAAGTAGAGGAAAGGGTGGAATAAAAAAGCATGGAAAAAGTAGGGGAAAGTGAAAAAAAATAGGAAAAGTTTAAAAAGTTTTGAGGAGAAAAAGTGAAACACAAAGAAATTATTAAAAAAGTAGGGGAAAGAGGGTTAGGGAATAATGGGAAAAAAGTTGGAAACATACAAAAATTAGTGAAAAACAGGAGGAAAAATGAGTTAGGAAAAAGAGGAAAAAAGTTTGAAACTAAAAATTACGAAAAAAATTAGAAAAAAAATATGAATTATAAAAAAAATGGTAAAAAAGTAGAAGAAAAAAAGGATGGTGAAAAAATTGCAGAAAGAAATTGAAATAAAAAAAATAGGAGAAAAATGAATCCGGGAAAAAGTGGAAAAAAGTTTGATATATAAAAAAATAAGTGAAAAAGTGGAAAAAAGCAGGGGGAAAGTGAAAAAAAAAATTGGGGAAAGGGGTGGAACAAAAGTTTTAAGGTAAAAAAGTGGAACAAAAAAGTTTGTCACAAAGAAATTAGAAAAGTATGCAGGAGAAAAAGTGGAAAAAAGTAGTTTAAAGAGTGGAATAGAAAAATAGGGGAACAAGTGGAGAAAAATAGGGGAAAGTGAAAAACAATGGGGAACGAAGTGGAGAAAAATTTTAAGGATAAATGGAAAGTTATATTTTCTTTTTTTTTTAAATGCAAAGGTTAGGTTTAGATAGTCAAGACTTCTTTTAATAAAATAAAGATAAATAGTGTTATATTTTCTTTTTTTAACACAGGTTAGATTTAGATAGTCAAAGATTTTTTTTAATAAAATAAATTAAAATACACAGGTTAGTTAGTAGATTTTGGTGGTTTTTTGTCGAAATGTTGGTAGAATACGGTTTATTGAAAACGGTAACACTACTGGTCCCGACCCGTCTGCTTCTAGTAGACGCAGGCCGCTCGTATGCTAACGCATGATTTAGTGGCGAAATTTGTATATCCATCATTGTTATTACAATTTTGAAAATGAATGAAGAATTATTAATTTCGTTAATCTCTGAATACAAATAGATCTATGATACTGCAGATCGTGATGAGCAACGCAAAAAAAATAATTATCTTAAGCAAATCGCTAGACGTTCTTCTGGTTCGACTGGTCCTCGAAAACGAGTTGTTTGTTTTAATAAATCCTCGTGCTGTAAACTGAGTAATTCTTCAAATTTTTCATAGGACATTCGAAAGTATGCGAAAAACTTTACTAGGCACTTTTTTAAGTCAGGAACCAGATCATGGAACTCACTATAAACTTTCCTTTTCTTATTTATATCTTGCACCCAGAACATGTTTTAGCTGGTGTCGTCGTTTCTTCTCTTGGATTCTTCCTTCTTCATACAGTAATTGAAATCAAAAAAATTCTTCATCAGAACTATCCATCTAGTTTCAAAACCGTCTAAACAACAAACTTCGAAAAATGCGATGGACGATAAATCCGCTCGCATCCGTGAATCATGGGCTACTACCAAGACAAACCCATTTATAGATTATCTGGTAAGGATTGCAGTAAATTATTGTTAATAATTATGAATACAGTTCAACAAATTCGTTTTACTGTCCACAATTTCTTCTGTTATATAAACTTTATTTAAGTACAGACAACTATTCTTAGCTATTATTTTTAATAGAAACTTATCACATAAATGTTCTCGGCGAAATTCCAAGGGCATCTCGCAGCATTCGACATATAAATTCGTTATGGGAGTGCTTTTTAGGGCCCCAATAGATAGCCTTAAACATTTATTGACCACCATATCTAGCTTTTCTAAATGTGTTTTTGCGGCTTGGGAGTAAAGTATAGACCCATAGTCAAAGATTGATCTTATATATGATCTGTATAGTAGTAGCGATATTTCCGGGTTTGCCCCCAACTCTAGGCACTTATGGCTCTTAGGTTCATTCCCTTTTCTGATTTTTTACTATTCTTTCAATATGTTCCTTCCAAAGGAGTTTTCTATCCAACGTCATACCCAGATAAGTTACACTATTATGGATAGGAAATATATTATCCTGTAAGTTCTTAAATAATCCATAAAATTCACTTATGATGTTACAACCTGCTGGAATATCAGTGTTGTCAATATATATACAGATGTCATCGGCAAATTCAAGCATTTTAATGTTATTGGATTGGTCCATTATGTTTTATGAGTCGTGGGTGTATATTAGATATAGAATTGGGCTTGGTATACTGCCTTGTGGTATACCTAAAGATGTTCGTCTCGGTCCAGTAATCTCATCATCTATTTAAAAAATATTATTCTATCTAAATAGAGTTTCACAATTTTTTGGGAAAATTCAGCACTAAATCCAATTCGCATCATTTGTTGAAACAGAATTCCCAGATTTACGTTATCATAAGCTCCTTCAATATACACAAAAAGTGCTATACCTGACTGGTTATTAGCAAATGACAAGTTAATATCCGTTACTAGATGTGTTACGTTTTCTGTTGTTGAATGCGCCTTTCTGAATCCAAATTAATACTGAGGTAATTTTTTTTGATTCTAGCCACTGATCCATTCTTGCTTTAATCATCCTTTCAAAGGTGTTAAAAATACATGAGGCTAAGGCTATTCCTCTATAGGATTCTACTATATCTGCATTTTTATGTGGTTTGAGGATTGGAATCACTATGTATTTCTTCCATTCATCTGGGTAAATTCCATTTTCCCATATGTTATTTAATATCTCTAACAGAATAATTTTACATGAAATTGGCAGTTTATGAAGCATTATGTAGTGTATATTATCCAATCCAGGGGCGGTATTCTTATGTGATCTTTTTATTTATGATCTAACATCAAGGTATTGGAAAAATAAAAAATCATTAGTATTTTGTAAATCTTATTCAAATTGTTTAGACCATAAAGAAAACATATATAAAAACGAATGTATACCTACGTACCAAATAAATTTAACTATGCTACTTGTAATTAATGTAAGCTTTTTAAGAGATTTTTCGACATACCCTCATACTCTCAGGAATACATTATTCAACTCAGATATAAAATATCAGTTCCCGAATTATCATTTATTATTTACAGATACATCCAAAAAAGAGAAAAACGTTAGCTGTGCTTTTTGGGATAAGGACAAAAACTATCACAACTCAAAAAAACTTCCCGAAGTATTTTCAATTTACTCCGCTAAACAGCTAGCTATACTAGAGGCACTAAATTATACATATATTAAATTAAATGATGTAAAAGAAATATTAGTAATTTCAGATTGTAAAAGCGTATTACAAAAGCTTCAAAATATATCCAGCAAAGACAATTTAAATTATATATTAAAGAATATAATAAATAAAATTATAGAGATAAATTAAAAAGGAAAAATAGTTAAATTTGTTTGGGTAAAGGCGCATTGTGGAATCACTCATAACGAGTTGATTCATTAGCTAAAACAGCACTAGATTCAATGAACATGGTAAAGTTCCCATGCACCTCAGAGGATCTAGTTCTGATATCTAAAAATGAAATTAGAAATAAATGGGTGGAAGACTCTAACAAAGGCTTATTTTTTAAATCACTACAACCTGACATTCCAACCAATCCATGTTTCTATGGCCTAAACTTTGAAAAAGATATTATAAGAACCATATCTAGAATTAGATTCGATCATAATTTGGTTCCATCTCACATGTGCAAAATAAAAATGGCCGATTCACCAAATTGCGAATGTGGAGAATACGGTACAGTTGAACATAAAGTATTGGGCTGCGAAATAAATCATGACAGAATTGAACAATTTATGGAAACACTTAGTCAATTGAACAATTTAAAAAAACCTATAAACCTTTATAAATTGATCAGATCAAGAAACAAAAATATATATAGACTATTACATCAACATATTCGCAATTTGGACTTACTCTGTAAAAAAAAACGTATAACACTGAATAATGAAATATGTGATTTAATAAGTATGTATGAACAATCCGGAAATATGTAATGTCAACTATTAACTTATATTATGTAAATATTAGGAGATACACACACAGCTGTATGTAAGTCAGGAATCCGAGAAGCCCTAAGAGAACCTCCTCTGCTAATCCATTTTTTTATGGATACAGCACAAGCGCAATAGGAAAGCCTTTAAGCTGCTTCAAGAGCGGCCGTGCACGAAAATGGCGAACACGGTGAAGGGTATTCCAAAAGTGATACGGTTTCCAGGTAAAGGAGACTGGTACGGGGAGTTTTCGTTTTTATCGCAGAAACTGTTAGTCATAGAAAAAATTGAAATTTTGTACAAAATTAATTCAATAATTTTTTTTGGTATCTCCGTATATTTCTCAATCCTGAAGGCGTAGCGAAGTGTGAGTGTGTTGATTGAACGGAGAGGGCGAGACCGGTGGGACACCTCACCGACCTTAACAAACACAATAGACCGACCGATCGTCTCCTCCTTTGTCACGTTTTCCCCTCATTCTATATTCTCTTTGGTCGGTCAGTGTTAAGTTCGAGTTTCTCTTGGGAGATTACCTCATACGTATTATATTTATTCATATTGAGCAGGAACCAGTATTTGGCGTAGGAAAAATAAAAAGGTACCGTCAAATTATGTTACATTGACGGAATGGGGAGACCAAAAATTAAGTTATTATTAAGAACTAAATAGTATGCAAATATTATAAATTCAGTCCGCTGCCAAGTGCCTGTGTCAACCAAATGCTGGCATGGAGATCAGAAATAAAGCAAAGATCTTACTTGGTTTTAATATCATAGGATCTTGATGGTAGAACCTGAGTTAAAGCTGAAGAGATGGTGGTTCTAATGGATTACTAGTGGTGGCGTTTGGACCTATTTGGATTGAGGATGAAATTTAATGCAGTGAACTGATATCAGAAAAACCTATAAACGGAAACTCAGCAGGACAAATCGTATAGCCTAATGCATCCATTGCTAACGAACTGGTGTGCATAGTGCGACAGCAATCGGGGCTTCTCAGATCAAAAGTGTAACCAGTATATTGGGCTAGGTCCTGTTTGTAAGAATATTAGATCCAGTTTCCGGGTTATTTAGAAAAAATCGAAATTAATATTTAGTATCTATAACGATTTACGAAATCCCAATAGTGTTTAATTAAATTTGCGCCACCCTGTACCTACTTATATCTTATTTTCAAACCTACTTTTCCCTCCTAGATATAAATTATTATAATCTAGAAATTTTTTGTACGCTAACGCTTTAGAAGATAAAAAATAATTTAAAAAATACATCTCGGAAAGACAACAATCTCCTTTTTACCGGGAAAGTGTACGGTTTCCATTCTTTCTTTCGAGGCGCTTTGGGCTCTTGGAAACACATATTTTTCACGAAAAATCCATAAAACTTGGCGCGGGTATTAATTTCACCTTTGGGATCGTTCATTTATTGATTCAACCGGATTCTCTTTTTTCGTTTTTTGAAGAAAATCTCTTTCCATTATTATATAATAGAATGCAACAATTGGATTGGAAATACCAATTAAAAATTTGACTAATATAATTTTCAAATTCTCATTTTATGTATTATAATTTGGAATGTCAAAATCTGAACAAGAAAATCGATTTCTAAAACACCCTCTTGATTAACACCCACATAACAAATTAGAACAGTGCTCCCGAATCTCTTCAATTATTTATTTAGTATTTGGTATCCGGAAGGTTCATTTTCGTTACAGCAGCTTCATGATTCGTCAACACAATTCCCTTTAAGAAATTAATCCCTCAACTCTCCTATTTGTTGTTTAATTACTTAACCAGTTTCAGTTAGATACGTCTATTTACACTTTTCACCTAAAATTTGTTAATCTATTTCGATTTATTTTTAGAAATTTATAATGTTGGCATCTTTAAAGATTTTTCTGCTTAGGTAAACATGGTTTGTTTGTGCCGCTGTTGCAGACTTTCGTAATATACTCTGGACAAACATGACCAGATTTAAATTATTCAATAGTGGACAAGAAAATGGCGTCGCCGTTTTCATTCTAAAACAAAGCTCTTTCCTTTGGAATCACTTTATGTTACCGGGCAGGAAATGCAAAAAAAATACGAAAAGGACAAATTCTTTATTTTTATTATGTTTATTGTTTACAATATTGTAATTAAATTACTTAATTACAGATATATATAATTACTTAAAATAAAATTATGGCGAAGAAAACCTTTCTTCGATTATAAGATAAGTACCAGTTAAACCTCCGCCCTACAGATGGAAATACTAGCGCACCATGATTTAATTCGTTCTGATCAGTTATAGTTCGAGCTGAGATCCAGACTCAGCTCCAGTACTTTATAGAGAGAAGTAGGGATGTGTGATTCTTCCCAAAAGATCGATCTTCTGAATCGATTTGGATCATTTGGTATTTAATCGATGCACTTAAAATCGAATCGAAAAAATCGATATTCTTAAAATCGATCATATAATTTAATATTTATACAAACAATTTTATTTTAGTTAACGAAACGAAAATACTTAACATTTGGTAGTTTCTTATCCCTTCTGTCTGTCCTTTAAGGGAATCATTTATTTATGTGCAATATATGAAATGAAACAAATGGCTGGCAATGACAATTTCCTGTTTTTGTCTAAACTTAAGTGTTAACATCGTTGGATACGGCACTGGCGAGGGGCCAGTCATATCGATGTCTCATCGATGAATGTTACTTACGTAAAGGGGTCGGCGGATAAAAATTCGGCATTCAGTACTGTGATTTCATTCGATAAATACATGTGAATTATAAGTGTTTAAATTTATTATATTTTGTTAAATTTCGGGAAGTTTGTGTTTTATTTAACTTCACAGAGCAGCGGCGGGATTGGCTCTCGTGCTAATTAGTTGTGACAGTGTTTGTGCATCGAAAAAAAGCGGGATATTTCCTATTAGTTTTCTTTTTGAACTTTGTAAATATTATTGTTAATTTATACAAACTTTATTAACGGATAAATAAAGTTGGAAAAAAAAATGGGGCGTAGAAGGTCTGGCGACTTCCTCGAGCTCTACTAGTTCAGATTCGAGCGGATACAATAATTACAAACGCGATAAAAGATCAAAGAGAAAGAGAAGCAACCGATCACAACCTAGTGTTGTACATATCGCGACTAAAAATAGTTCACCATCTGCGAGTTGCACACGTTATACGCCACCTCCCTCCCAAGCATCAGATAAAGTTTCTCGATTAGAAAAGTTGGTGGAAAAGTTTATTGAAAATCAAGTCGAGAACCAACCAAATCGTCAAAAAATGTTCGTTAAACAAGAATGTATACCTGAATTTCATCCTGGAAATCCAAATCTAAGTTCCTGTAAGTGGATTGAGAAAATTGAACAGTTAGCTGCGATCAATCATTGGGATGAATCATCTATAGTATTTCACATGCAAAGTCGTTTAGCTGGCTTGGCGCGAAAATGGTACAATAATTTGTCATCATATCAAAGATCATGGAAGGAATGGAAAGAATTATTGACTAAGACGTTCCCTGATCATCAAGACTTTGCGGCTACTATGAGAAAACTGATGAATAGATGTAAATTACCTAATGAATCATGGGATCAATATTATTTCGATAAAATGGAGCTACTTAGTGCGTGCGAAATTTATGGAAAAAAAGCTGTCTCATGTCTCATAGATGGTATAGAAGATTCTACTATACAGACTGGGGCAAATGCAGGTAGATATGAGACCCCAGAATCATTATACGCTGATTACCTGTCGACTTTGCGACCTCAAACACATGTTGTAGCTAACAGTGATCAGAATAAATCGAAGGATATACGACGAAGTCTCCTTCAAACGAAAACTGAAGAAAGCAGTGAACCGAGTTCAAAAAGATCCAAACATTTCGATACTCTAAAACAACGTTGCTATAACTGCAAAGGAAGAGGACATTTTTCTAACAAGTGTCCACGTCCTAGAGTAGAATGCACTCATTGCAAACGTTTGGGTCATCTTGCAAAAGATTGTCGACGACACCCTGTCAAAAATCATGTCGTTAAACCTTCTGTGGAAACACATAATGATAAATATTTCTTTTAGTGTTGGGTGAACGAAAAGCCCTCTCGTGCCTATGTTGATTCAGGTTGTGGAGCAGTACTTATAAGAGATTCCGATGCGAAAAATATGGGACTAATCTACGAACCAACAAATATGACGATAACTGGCTACGGTGGATCAGTGGTCGACGTTTGTGGTGAGGTAGATATTTCCCTTAAAGTAGACTACGCAGCTGGAAAAGTGAAGGCGTTGGCTGTACCTAATTATGCTCAGGATGTACCAGTTATGATAGGTCAGAGTTTCTTAAACCAACCCGGTATTATGATGGTTATTTCTGGGGAAAAGGTGAGAATTTTCCCAGCTGACAAGAAGTTGGATTCTGGTATTGATGTTTCTCCCAGAAAAATTCCATTATGGGCCAAAAAGAACGCTGTCATACCACCCAGAACAGTTATGTTGGTGGAAATCGAATCGAGGGACTGTGATGTGGATGAAATTTACGTTCAAGGAGGATTTAGAGCGGTTCCTGGCAAAGAATATTATGTGGAGGAATGTGTCACAAACGGATACATTGCCATTACGAATTTTTCATCACAAGAAGTAGAGGTAATCAACCGGGATATCTCCACCCAATAAACAAAATTGATGAACCTTTCGATACTTCACATATTGATCACCTCGGACCATTCGTCAAGTCCGTACGAAGGAATCAATATCTTATTGTTATTGTCGACGCCTTTACGAAATTCGTCTTCATGAAGGCAGTGACCTCAACGAAAGCAGGTCCTTTGGTTAATTTTCTTGACAGTGTTATCGAAAATTTTGGAGTTCCCAGAAGGATCATTTCTGATCGGGGCTCGTGCTATACAAGTGCAACGTTTGAAGAATACTGTCGAGAAAAAAATATCAAACATGTGCTAAACGCAACAGCCACCCCGAGAGCAAATGGCCAAGTTGAACGGTACAACCGGACCATACTCGCCTCCCTCTCGGCATCAATCGATGATGAACGAAGATGGGACGAAATGGTGGCCAAAGTTAGGTGGGGTTTGAATTCTACGATGAATTCATCCACCAAAAAGTCACCATACGAGCTTTTCTTCGGGTACGCTCCTCGAGGTGTTGCGAACGCGATTTTGGATAACGAAATTTCCATTGAATCATCGCACGATGACAATTTGTTGCGTACTCGTGAAAAGACTCGTAAACTCGTAGCTGAAAAACAGGCTAAACGAAAAGCCAAATACGATGCGCATCGTTTCGAAGGTAAAAAGTATAAGGTCGGAGACCTGGTGGTAGTACATGCTACCGCTACGAGTAATGATGGCCAGAGTAAAAAGCTGAAGCCAAAGTATAGTGGACCGTACGAGATTACGAAAGTCTTAGATCACGATCGATATGTGGTTGAAGACATTAAGGGTTCAACTCGATCTCGAATACCATACAAGGGTATCGCTTCCCTTGATAAGTTAAAGGCTTACTCTCTTGAGGTCAGTTCGGATTCCGACGAGGAGTCTGGGGTGATCCAGGGAGGTCTTAAATGATTTAGTGAAAATTTTTGATTTAGTGTATCTGTATGTTTACAGGGAAATTCTGATGACCAGGATGCCACGATATCTTACTTATTTATTTATTTACTTATTATTTATTCCGTTCTGGTTGTCGAACTGAGTGTGTATTTGTTTTGCAGGGTGAAATACTGGATACGCTTATCCACGGGGGCGTGGATTCTTGTAGCGTGGCCGACTGTTAACATCGTTGGATACGGCACTGGCGAGGGGCCAGTCATATCGATGTCTCATCGATGAATGTTACTTACGTAAAGGGGTCGGCGGATAAAAATTCGGCATTCAGTACTGTGATTTCATTCGATAAATACATGTGAATTATAAGTGTTTAAATTTATTATATTTTGTTAAATTTCGGGAAGTTTGTGTTTTATTTAACTTCACATAAGTATACTAGATGCCGCGATGTCCCAGTAAGAATTAATTTGAGAATATCCGATCTTTGTTGAGCGATTTTGTAATAAGAGAATCGATACATCGATTAATCGTTTATAAAAATATCGATTTAGAAGATCAAGAATCGCAGTTAAAAAGATCGATCTTGTAAATAATCGATTTAGATCGAACACCTCTAGAGAGAGGTCGAGTTGAAGGAGGGAGGTTAAGTTCAATCGATCGCAAGCCAGTGCACCAGACAGACGCTTGACCAGCGGGACTGAAAGTTAGAAAACCGCCAATCCGATCACCACGCCGGACTGATAGTCGTGCTTACCGTCCCACCAGACCAGAGTGCAACGTCACTATGTAGGGAACTTGGTACACACCATTTTCCTTCCTTGGCGTCTTCTAGGTCAATGCGGTTATTGACGGGAAAGAAGAAATTTTGGAGGGTAGTGCAGAACTCTTGGCAGGTGGACCAATATCGCCGGTTGTTCCTAAACTACAAGCACTTGTAGTAGATCGGACATGACCTGCAGGAGCCGCTGGGCGGTGATTCCATGGTACTCCCGAATTTATTCTTATGCCCGGTTGCACCAACGTATCCTAGGATGCATTTTATCTAGGCTCGACCTAAATGTGTGATGGACTTATGATACAGTTGTGTTGCACCAACGTTATTGGACGTCATTTTACGTAGGATGCATTTTATCTGAATTTAAAATGGCAACATTGCAATATTGTCAAACTACTGTATAATAGATGGTGCTGATTGTTAATATCGGTAAAGCAGGTCATGCAATTATTGGTTGAATGTTTCTTTTTCTCAGTTTTATAATCAAGGATGTTTATACACAAATTATGATTTTCGATATTACATTTTATTTTTTAGCAAATTTCAATTTTTTTCCCCAAATTTTTCATCTTTCAAAATTGTATAATTTTTATTTATTTTTTTTATACTTTTTCAATTTTGGAACCGATAACGATGAATTATTTGAGGAAAAAATTGAAATTTGGTAAAAACTAAAATATCGGATATTTTTCAAGTCCATAAATACGACAAAGTGAAATTCAAGGAAAGACATTTTTATTTTAAATTTTTTAATTAATTAATAGCATGAATCTAAACACAATTTTTAATTTTTGTTAACATTTTCAAATTGTCATTTTTTTGTAAAATTAATAATAAAAATTTTTTAGACATACTGTATATACAGTGTGTCCACTTAAGTTCGCGACATATGGGAACTGAGAGTGATGTTGCATCACTTCCAATTCATCAGGTGATAATTAGGAAGATATTATTCAACTTCATTCTACATCCATATGCCATATCTCAAACTGTGCCTTTAATCTGGAAATGTTGAACATTGTCACATCATGAGTCAAGCCAGGCCATCTGGCTACAATATGCTTGAAAAATAGATCTGCACTCGATACCGCTTGGACATTTAGTGAAAAGTAGCCTTTTCAATTTCTAAAAATTTCGCCATCGAGACCCACTGTGAAAAATATGTACATAGATTATAAGGAACTGAAAAATAAGTAGGTATTGAAATCAAACCTTGTGATAAAATTCTTATGTGAGTGCCATCAATTGTCCCCACAACACGAGGAAATGCAGCAACATCGAAGAATTTATTCTGCTCAGCAGCAATTTCAACTTCATTTCTTGGCATTATATGTATTTTTCTTTTAAATTGGCAATTATTCGTGACACTTTTGATACAATTCTTGATATATTGGATTTATCAGCTCCTATAAAATCTCCAGTAGCTAGTAGATGACCGCCAGTAGCAAAAGTTTTTATTGTTAAAAGTAATTGATTCATTGGACTTAATGAATTGTTTCTGAAAGTTGTATTTATTGGTACTATTTGTAATACATATATTAATTCAATTAAAGCTCTTTGAGCAAGTAATTGTAACGTGGTCCCTTTTTGTAATCGAAACCTTTTAAAAAATTCTTCCTCTGATACAGTTTCGAAATTATTCATTCTAGGGTGAATTTGTCTTGGGAGAGAATTTATTTATTCGTCTATATCCATCCATTACATCCACATTATCCACAATATTTATATCTGCGTCTAGATTCATCACTTTATTTAACTTACAAATTACAACCGAACTTTGCAAACCAATACCACTCTATTAATACGTAAGTCTTTTTATTTTTGTTAATGTGAAATATAATATTCTACAGAAAAAAATGTTTATTTGTCTCGTTTACATTCACTTTAATTAACTTTCTAGCAGTTTTTTCTAGTAAATGTCTATTGACGTATATTTTAGAGGTTATAATCCTCGTCCTAAGTCATCGAAATCGACCGCCTAGGATCTGTGATCAGGTTACATCACAGGCCAGACTTTTTGCGTTAGTGCAACAGTATAAAATCGATTTTAGACTTAAGTCTGACTTAGGATAAGAATCCGTCCTGGGATGCATTGGTACAACCGGGCGTTAGTCTTTCCAGAAGTTATCACCAGTACCGTCGAATGTGACACGCCAGTATTTTACTATCATTACGATGCTTCGGACGTCTTACTCGGTCAAGTGTTCAATTTCAACTCTCTGAATTTTCTCATTGCGCATGCGCAAAAAGTTTCTAACAGGGGTAATCTTCTGCGGTTTTGTGCTTCTGCGCACTCCGCAATCTGTCTGGATCAGTATTACTCGGAATACTTCGCGGTTTCTCGTTCGTGGTCGAAATTACTAGAACTACTTGTTGGATCGATAAACGGATATCACCAATCGAGTCTCCGTTCTGGTAAATTTAATGTTACTATGAATCCATATTATTTGAACGAATTGTGTGTTACGCCTTATACATATAACGTATTGCTAGCTATTAATTTTAACGTCTCTTTTCTGCTACCAGTGCTAATCTGGACGGGACTTACAGCTTATCGTGCGGGCTCCGTACCACGGTTCTCAATCACCCTAAACCCAGGACTGTGCCTTTGTTATTTAGGTGATCTACCGACTAGCAAGTGTGTAATTGTGCCACCAACCCCTATGAGTTCCACGAGATATCCGATCTCATCCGGCCTGGTTACCGGCGTAAATGAAACTGCGCATGGCACAAATACCTTTTTGCACTTGCACAAAGTCTTATCTGACTTTAATTCCACTTGAGATTCATTGGAATCGAACCCACGACCCGAACAATGACCAAGTATAAATTCCGATGTACTAACAAATCTGGCCGCCATGTCCGGTCATATGACCTGTTTATAGGAGCTATTTTGATTGTTTGCATTTCTATTCCGTTTCCTGATGGAAATCTTCTATCAGACAGCATTTGTAATTTGCAGGATTTATTCATTTTCGTTTAATATATATGATAAAAATGAAGCTAATTTCCTACTTTATATTAGTGTTTCGACGATCGTAACCCTTATGTAACTCCCTTTTAAGAAAGATCGTTACAAGTTCGTTTTAGGCACATTATGTGTGCAATTCGAATCGACGTTCGAGCGATTTCTGGTCCAACAAAGAGTCTCGAGAGCGGCATAATGGAGTATATCTCGAAAATCACTTTATTGTGAGAGAGACTGAAAAGGCACACACGTTTAAGCGTCTTTAGAGAATGCTCAATAAGTCCTCGTCAACATGCACGCGTAATTTTCTTTCCAGAATATCGCGTCAAATCCAACAGCTTTACCTAAATTACTCGATATATATAACAAGAGTGCTTTGGAAATAATGAGCCTCATCGTTCGTTTTAAGTACCTCGTTTAACATGCCTGTCAAATATAATGTAGAGAAATATATATTATCAGGTTGTTGCTTATTTATTATACAAAAAAGGACTAGGAAAATCATAATTATTAAATTTAATATTCACAAATTAAGTAAATCAAAAGTAAATACAATTTTTTATGATAAAAATATTCTACTCAGACTTCAGACGCTGTTCTAAAGTTGTAGCCTACAGGGAACTGTTCATTTCAAAGCGTTACTCATATTGTTTTATTTTCCACTTTTCTTTTATTTTACAGTGAGTTTTATATAGATCCCTTAGCGACTGTAGTATCTATTTTCTGCGAACAGAACATTACTTTTTTTGTAAGCAACAAAAAATATTAGTGGCAAGTATTTTTTGATTATAAAAACATCGTTACGTTTATACGAAAAGTTGGCCAGAGCTTAAATCCGAAAAATCAAGTGGTCAGATACAGCAAGCGTCAACTACGAATAGATTGCGCAGATCCTGAAGTTCATCGTACTTCGCCCATAATGCTCGGCTTTACTTCATCCTAGCAACGATGAGGTTGCGCATATCTTGAAATCCATCGTACTCCCATAATCTCTTCTTAGTTAGCGCTTACTGTAGAAGGATATTTCAGGTGCTAAAATAAGTTGTCCAGATGTACAATATATTGATATAGTCCAGGATGTAGGGAAATTTCATGACGTAAATTTGCTACAGGATGAAAAGTATACTAAGTTGTTGGCAGAGATAAAACTAGCATGCCTATAGACTTTTACACACGAAAAAAACTTGCATAAACAAATTAGGAAGGTCCAAAGTTAGTGAAAACATGTTTTTCGCTTCTACAAGCAACAATACTGATTTTAGCGAAATAAGTATTTAATACTTTTTTTTCGGCATTAACAATACCTTTAATTTGATCCATTCCGCGATTTATTTCGTCAATTAGTTTATTAAAAAATGGCGAAAAACCGTCAAAAATGTCGTTTTTTTGCAATGATAATAATTATTACAAAATAAGTTTTTTTCATATTATTATTGCTTTAAAAGCAAGGTTTTTTGATTCTGAATCGAAGAAGCCATTGCAGGACTGAATTGGTTAATTTGTTGCTGAGATATTTGATATTGTTTATCGAAACGCCGTAAATGTTTATTGCTCTAACTTTTTTTTCTATGAACATTTTAACTTCTATAAGGGCTCATTCTCTTCATTGAGACTTATATTTTTAAGATTTTTTTGAACCAAATAAAAAAAGTAACATTTAACCCTTTCTTTATTGCTTTAAAAAGAGGGTACTTTTTTTGTTATAAACAATTAGAGCTAGTGCGCGCCCTGTACATCGTATCATTTTTTAACTTACAAATACCAAAAGCTGATTTCAAAACGAAAAATTTGAAAACAAAAAGAATACCCCACGACCAATGAGACCGAGTTAACAATTTTTTTAAAAAAAATCACAGTTACATTGTTTATAACTATTAAGAAATAAATTTTACGGAATTCGATAGTCAAGTACTTATATTTTTGAAAGTATATATTTAAAATTTAAAAAAATTGCCTTTAATTACTAAAAACATTGTGTAAATTCGTCGATTTTCTCGGGCGGTAGTCAAAAACTGATCTCGAGAATTTAAATCGGCGAAGTGCGGAGAAAATAGCTATATCTCGGAACTTTTACATCGGATTTTGGTTTTTTTTTTAATCTGGGGTAAGACGGAAAGTTATCGACAATGGCATTATTTTTTTTAATGATAATAAAAAATAAAAAATTATTAAGTTTGAAATTTACTATTTTTTATCTCAGTAAATAAGCATTTTAATGGAAATTGACAAGAGTACAAAAAGTCCTACTTTTGGTCGAAAAATAACTGTGATTTTTTTCAAATCGATCGGAAGAAATTTTTTTCATTTTACTTTCCCGACCCACCTCCGAGTAGGGAAAAGTGAACGTTCCAAAAAAAATTTCGAGATGAAAATGGAAATATCCATTTTCAGGTCCCCTGAGATGATTAAGACCATTTCCAGAAGTCTGCCTGTCTATCTGCTTGTCTGTCTGTCTGTGTATATTCTTCCACGATAGAAGCCACACGCTTAATTTAATTCAGCTAAAATATGGGTTTCCTTTATCCATCGGAAGAACCCATTAGATTTTGTACGACATCTGTCAAACGGAAGTGTCACTGGCAAAAGATGACAGAAGCAATATGTCACGGAATTTAACTTGCAATATGTCATTCGAAAGCCTTTGAAAAACTCTATTCAGAACAGTCAAAATTTTTTCTTCAACTGTCACCTGTCAAAAATAAAAAAATAGCAAAATTTTAAGCTTTAACATTAATTATATGAAAAAGTATTCGTCTCTGGATACTCGTCGGGAAAGTTTTGGGGCGACACAACCGATTTTTTTTTGATAAAATAATATCTTTTAATTTTATATGCATTTTGAAAGTTAGCTCCAATATTCTCCGTTGCGATTTTTTTCACTATCTGATTAGTGCACTTGCCTAAAATCTTTTTGTGCCCTTTTACCGCTCTTCAAACGAACGTCGAAGATTTATTTTGTTATTGTTCATTAAGTAAAACTGCAGAGAGAAAAAAACTGGCCAAAAAATGAAAAAAATTTTCTCCGATCGATTTGAAAAAATTGAGTTATTTTTGGTCAAGTTGCAAGCGCACTAATTCGACAGGAAAAAAATCGCAACGGAGAATATTTAATGACCTGCAATTTCAAAATGCAAATAAAATTATAAAATGGTATTTTATAAAAAAAAATGAAAAAAATTTCTTTCGATCGATTTGAAAAAATCAGTTATTTTTCGATAAAAAATAGAACTTTTTGTACTCCCTTAAAATGCTTATTTACTGAGATAAAAAATTGTAAAATTCGCACTTAATAATTTTTTTATAATTCCTATGACTTTTTATTATCATTTACAAACATAATACCATTGTTCATAACTTTCCGTGTTACCCCAGATTAAAAAAAAGACCAAAATCCGATATAAAGGTTCCGAGATATAGCTATTTTCTCCGCACTTCGCCGATTTAAATTCTCGAGATCAGTTTTTGACTACCGCCCGAGAAAATCGACGAATTTACACAATGTTTTTAATAATTAAAAACAATTTTTTTAAATTTTAAGTATATACTTTCAAAAATATAAGTACATGACTATCGAATTCCGTAAAATTTATTTCTTAATAGTTATAAACAATGTAACTGTGATTTTTTTTAAAAAAATTGTTAACTCGGTCTCATTGGTCGTGGGGTATTCTTTTTGTTTTCAAATTTTTCGTTTTGAAATCAGCTTTTGGTATTTGTAAGTTAAAAAATGATACGATGTACAGGGCGCGCACTAGCTCTAATTGTTTATAACAAAAAAAGTACCCTCTTTTTAAAGCAATAAAGAAAGGGTTAAATGTTACTTTTTTATTAGGTTCCAAAAAATCTTAAAAATATAAGTCTCAATGAAGAGAATGAGCCCTTATAGAAGTTAAAATGTTCATAGAAAAAAAAGTTAGAGCAATAAACATTTACGGTGTTGGGATAAACAATATCAAATATCTCAGCAACAAATTAACCAATTCAGTCCTGCAATGGCTTCTTCGATTCAGAATCAAAAAACCTTGCTTTTAAAGCAATAATAATATGAAAAAAACTTATTTTGTAATAATTATTATCATTGCAAAAAAACGACATTTTTGACGGTTTTTCGCTATTTTTTAATAAACTAATTGACGAAATAAATCGCGGAATGGATCAAATTAAAGGTATTGTTAATGCCGAAAAAAAGTATTCAATACTTATTTCGCTAAAATCAGTATTGTTGCTTGTAGAAGCGAAAAACATGTTTTCACTAACTTTGGACCTTCCTAATTTGTTTATGCATGTTTTTTTCGTGTGTAAAAGTATATAGGCATGCTAGTTTAACCTATGCCAACAACTTAGTATACTTTTCATCCTGTAGCAAATTTACGTCGTAAAAGACCCATTTTTCTCCCTACAGACTGGACTAATATCAGATAAATTTAGTGTAGCATCATTTTAATCAGGCAATTGGATACTCAAAAATCATTTCTGACCGTTACTGTATACTTAGTCGGGTTCAGGGCCTACATATTTGATACGGTTTTGTCCTTAAAACGAACATATATCGTTTTGGTCTTGGGTTCTCGTACTATGATTGAAGTATATGCTGAATTAATTTTATTTTTAAATAGAATAAATATTTAGGCTGGAATGTTACAACTGTTGATTAAAATATAATCAGATGAATGAATATGATACAAACACCGAGTACCTAAAAAAAGGGAGCGAGCCGAAGGAAAAATAATATATTTTTCTATGTTTTCTGTTTCCTCCTGTTTGTTCTTATTTTTTCCTGTTTTCTTCTTAGTTTCCCCCATTTTTTCCTGTTTTTTACTATTTTTTACCGTTTTTTACTATTTTTTACTATTTTTTACTATTTTTTACTATTTTTTACTATTTTTTACTATTTTTTACTATTTTTTACTATTTTTTACTGTTTTTTACTATTTTTTACTATTTTTTACTATTTTTTACTATTTTTTACTATTTGTTACTAATTTTTACTATTTTTCCCTAGATTTTTGCTATTCACTGTTTTTCCCTTTTTTCTATTTTTTTCCTATTTTTCCAATTTTCTTACGTTTTCCTATTTTTTCAATTTTCCCCTTTTTCTTTCTACTTTTTCTATTTTCCCCTATTTTTTTCCTATTTTTCCATCAAACGTGGCGTTCAAATTGATTGCAATGTGATCAATATTTGTCGTTTCTTTTTTCCTATTTTTCCAATTTTATACTATTTCCTCCTACGTTTTCCCATTTTTTCAATTTCCTCCTATTTCTTCCTACTTTTTCCTATTTTCCCCATTTTTTTTCCTATTTTCCATCAAAAGTGGTGTTCAAATTTCATTGTGATCAATATTTGTGGTTCATTTTTATTTTTTCCCATTTTCCTAATTTCACCAACTATTTAACTCCCCCATTTTTTCCTATTTTTCCCTAGTTTTTTGGTATTTTGTCCTATTTTTCCTATTTCTTCCTAATTTTTCCTATTTCTTCCTATTTTTTTCCCATTTTTCCAATTGTCTCCTACTTCTTCCTATGTTTTCCCATTTTTCCAATTTTCTCCTATTTCTTCTTACTTTTTCGTATTTTTCCCTATTTTTTCCAATTTTTTCAAATTTTTCCACCAAACGTGGCGTTCAAGTTCATTTCATTGTAATCAATATTTGTCGTTCATTTTTCTTTTTTCCTATTTTCCTAATTTCACCAACTATTTAACTTTTTTAGTAAACTTCTTCATCCTTATTATTCCAGCTACAACCTACGCTTGTTTTTGCAATTTTTTTTATTATATCATTTAGTTCAGGAATTGCCACCTACGACAAAATTGCAAATCTAGTTGGTAAGCGTATGCACGTATCTACATTTGATTATGGGATATCAATCCTGTCGGCGACAATTTGGTTGGAAAAATGGAACATGTCGTATTTTTCCGTAGGTTCGTTACTGAAATTCGAAAAAAATGATCGGGATTAAATGGACTGTATTATTAAGTAGAAAACTGTAATTTTATTTAAAACTAACTTTGTGGAAAGGTGAAAAATAACGTAATAATTTATGGTATATAAAATTGATTTTCATTAATATTTTTACATAAGCAGGAGTTTTGTAATTATTTAAGTTTTCCAAAACTTTCCGCAAAATTAGTATGGTCTAAAAGATCATTTAATTCTTGTGGATTAGATACTTTCGGTTTGGTTATAACTTAAATTTGTTTCCAAAATTGTGGAAAGTAACCGGATTCTAGGCAAATTTAAAAATCCAGAGAGAATTAGAAATTTATCCTTTATAATAATTGTTTAAAATATTTACGGAAAAACTGCATAGTTAAAATCTTTTTTTTTAATCCTCATATTGTACATTTTCCTCGCTTAACTTCACATCCAGAATCCATGCACCTCTTGACCTATAACCTACAATGGTCCTTTTATTTAATCCCTGGTGGGATTTTGGCATTCCAAGGCGAGTCAATAACTGAAGTGTACGAACAAAACACCTGTCTTAAACGGAATCTTTTGTCTGTTTGGCTATTTATTCACCGAGAGACGCTTATTCGTGATTTTTCTTCGTTAATTTATCCGCCAATTAGAATCGAAGCGGATAACGAGAATCGGCCCCACAGAGAGTTATTGCGTTTATTCGATTAAGTAATTTCTCTCTTAAATACAAATTTAATTGTGCATTAAATAAAGAAGTTTTTTTATTATTCATTTGTCAGAAAAGTTTATTATTGATAAAAGTTGTGGAAAATCCATTAGTTTTTGTACAGAACAGTCAATATTATTTCTCCAACTGTCATCTGTCAAAAATAAATTCATGTCAAAGTTTAGTAGATAGTCTATGCGGATACGACCGCCACTATATGGATTTCAATGTGTTAGACAGAGAAGATACGAGGTTCAGCGTGTCAGAAAGACTTCACGCTCATTTTGACGCTCGGACAGGACAGTCAATATTATTTCTCCAACTGTCATCTGTCAAAAATAAATTCATGTCAAAGTTTAGTAGATAGTCTATGCGGGTAGGACCGCCACTATATGGATTTCAGTGTGTTAGACAGAGAAGATACGAGGTTCAGCGTGTCAGAAAGACTTCACGCTCATTTTGACGCTCGGACTGAGGACAGTCAATATTATTTCTCCAACTGTCATCTGTCAAAAATAAATTCATGTTAAAGTTTAGTAGATAGTCTATGCGGGTACGACCGCTACTATATGGATTTCAATGTGTTAGACAGAGAAGATACGAGGTTCATCGTGTCAGAAAGACTTCACACTCATTATGACGCTCGGATTTCATTATCATTGTAACGCATCTCAGCATCGACGTGATGACTGACACGCTGAACCTCGTATCTTCTCTGGCTAACACATTGAAATTTATATAAAGTGATGGTAATAGACTATCTACTAAGTTTGAATCTTTAACATTAAATATATCAAAAAGTACTTTATGGATTTGTACCAATTTCGGTTAAATAGCGGGAAAAACCATTAGTATTTATTTGACATCTGTCAAACGGAAGTGTCACTGTCAAAAAATGACAGAAGCTATATGTCACGGAATTTAACTTGCAATATGTCATTTAAAAGCCCTTGAAAATTATTCAGAACAGTCAATAATTTCTCCAACTGTCACCTGTCAAAAATAAAAAATATCAATTTTTGATTATTCGATTTTTCCATTTAGACTAGTTAAATTTGTAGATTGACATTCAAAGAATAAAACCCTCGTGTTACAGCTAACGTTAAGTTTTCAAACAAAAATATTTTCGGGAAAATCGAAAAATTTATTCCCTTATAAACGAGGTTTTGTTATATTACCCGCGATAGTAATGTTATATTTTCTCCGTATCGAAATTTCACGAAAACCCATAATTTCCTTACAATATTAGTTTGTCGGTTCGTTATAAATTTTTCTTTTTATTTTATTCTCTCCTGACTTCGAAATGGAACTTTGAGGATTCGACCTTAGCCGTTTCCTCTTGGGTACATAAAAGGCGGTTTTTACAACTCCCAAGAATTTTCCAACCGGACATGAAAAACTTTTCCTGTACTTTGACAAACAAATTTTAAATAACACAAGTCTAGAGATTTTTGGTTATGTACTATTTATTACTTACGTTATAATTGGTTCGATTAAAGCAAGTCTCCAATTAATGAAAATTTATATAATTTGGCAACATTAATTTTCCTTGCGATAGAAAATAATCTAAGCGTAAAGTTACTATTACGCCAATAACATAAGGAGAGTGTCTGCAAGTATAATGGAATTAAGCTACAACTTAATACAAAGTCAGCACCATACGGGGTGGTTCTTGCAATTGGTTTTATGTGAAAATTTGTTTAAAATCAGTAAATGCGGTTTTTTTTTAAAATGCGTTTCATCATTTTAGGCTTTTTTACAAAATGTGTTTCATCATGTTGGGCGTTTTTCTTCAAATATGTTTCATTATTTTAGGCTTTTTTTAAAAATGTATCATTATTTTAGGTATTTTCTTCTCAAATGTGTTTCATCAGTTTAGGCGTTTTTTCTCAAACGTGTTTCATCATGTTAGGCATTGTCTGAAATGTGTTTCAGCATGTTAAGTGGTTTTTTGAAATGTGTTATATCATGTTGGACGGTTTTTTGAAACACGTATTTCCTAATTTAGACATTTGTTTTTGAAATGTGCTTCATCATTTAAGGTGTTTTTTTTTGAAATGCGTTTCAACGTTTTATTCGGTTTTTTGAAACGTGTTTCATAATTTTAGGTGGTTTTTCTGAAATGTGTCATCATTTTAACCGTTTTTCTAATACGTGTTTAATCACTTTAGCCGTTTTTTTTTCTGAAACATGTATCAATTTAGGCGTTTCTGTCTGAAATGTGTTTCATCAGTTTAGGCCTTTTTTTTCTAAAACGTATTTCATCATGATAGACATTTTTCTGAAATGTGTTTCATCAAGTTCAGCAGTTTTTTGAAATGCATTTTATCATATTGTACGTTTCATAATTTTAGGCTTTTTTTCTGAAATATGTTTCCTTATATTGAACATTTTTTGAAATATGTCTCATCATGTTAGGTGTTTTTTGAAACATGTTTCATCATTTTAGGCGTGTGATTTTTTAAATGTGTTTCATTGTTTTAGGTGTTTTCTTCTAAAATGTGTTTCACAATTTTAGGCGTTTTTTCTGAAATGTGCTGAAACATTATAGGCGGTTTTTTGAAACGTGTTTCATCATTTTAGCCGTTTTTCAGAAATGTGTAATTTTAGGCGTCTTTTTTCTGAAATATGTTTAATTTTATCCCTTTTTTCTGACATATGTTTCATTCTAAACGTTTTTGTCTGAAATGAGTTTCATTAGTTTGGGCCTTTTTTCTGTAATATGTTTCATCATATTGAGCGTTTTTGAAATGTGTTTCTTCATTTTAGCTGTTTTGTTTTTGAAATGTGTTTCATTATTTTAAGAGTTTTCTTCTGAAACGTCTTTCATCTGTTTAGTTGGTTTTCATTGAAATGTTTTTCACCATTTTAACCGTTTTTAACTGAAATGTCTCATCATTTTAGGCGGTTTTTTTCTGAAACATGTTTCATCATTTTAGGCGGTTTCTTCTGAAGTGTGTTTCATCATTTTAGGCGTTATTTAGTATTGGTTCAATCAATGCATATTAAAATATTTGTTTAAAAATCTAATGATAATTTAGGAAGATTCACCCTGTATTATCGTGTTAATCCGCTTCATAACATAATACAACGTCGTGTCTGTGTAGGGGTTGCTGTAATAGAAATTTATAGACGTATTAGAGTTTTGCCAGAACGTGTATGGTACATAGCAAAATAAAATATAAAAGAAAACTAACTTCAACGTCTATTTTTTTTTCATTTTTCTAACATCTGCACTTTATTTAATGACCTATTTTCCGGTAACTATAGGATTAGAATAATTTCTAATAAGGTTTCCTACATTTACGTATGGATTTTTGTTTTTATCGATAAAAGGTCTACTAGAAAAAAAAAACTACAGCTAATAGATTATAGGATTCTGGATCTGACGATCAGGACGAGCGTAAATCGAGGTTGGTCCTGATGGCACCGATAAATTCACCCGTTTTTTTTTGATGAGAGGTCCGTACTCAGGATTTTTTTCTCAGAATATTTTTTAATAATAAGAAAATAAATGAAATTATGCCTTTTTGGATATTTTTATTTATTAAAATAGACTGGATAATATGTTACGGAAAAATTGTTGATGGTGTGATACAAATTATTTTTCTGCTTCAAATTTTTTTTAATTTTCTAAAAAAATTGAAATTTAAATTAGTAGGTACAGTTTTGAGTGTTTTTAAATAATTTTTCCAAGTTTTAAACAGTCTTTTGGATTCATAAACAATTTTTTCGGTTATTTTTCAACAGTTTTTGCGGTTTTTAAATAATTTTTAGGATTTCAAAACAGTTTTGGTTTTTTTTTTCAATAATTTTTCCAAGTTTTAAACAGTTTTGGATTCCTAAACATTTTTTGGTTATTTTTCAACAGTTTTTTTTTAAGTTTTAAACAGTTTTGATTATTTTTCAATAGTTTTTCGAAGTAAACAGTTTTTTTGGATTTCTAAACAATTTCTTCAGTTATTTTTCAACAGTTTTTGCGGTTTTTAAATAATTTTTAGCATTTCAAAAGTTTTGCTTATTTTTAAATAATTTTTCCAAGTTTTAAACAGTCTTTTGGATTCATAAACAATTTTTTCGGTTGTTTTTCAACAGTTTTGCGATTTTTAAATAATTTTTAGGATTTCAAAACAGTTTTGGTTTTTTTTTTCAATAATTTTTCCAAGTTTTAAACAGTCTTTTGGATTCATAAACATTTTTTGGTTATTTTTCAACAGTTTTTTTAAATGTTTTAAACAGTTTTGATTATTTTTCAATAGTTTTTCGAAGTAAACAGTCTTTTGGATTCCTAAACAATCTTTTCGGTAATTTTTCAACAGTTTTTGCGATTTTTAAATATTTTTTGGGGTTCAAAACAGTTTTGGTTGTTTTTCAATATTTTTTCGAAGCTTTTAATAGTCTTGGATTTCAAAACAGTTATTTTTTGGGGGTTTTAATCAATTTATGGTATTTCTAAGCAGTTTGTTATTTTTCAATAGTTTTTGGAGGTTTTACAGTCTTTTGGATTTTTGTTGTTTTTAAACAGTTTTAGGGGTTTAAACAATTTTTGAGGTTCTAAAACAGATTAGGTTATTTTCCAATAGTTGTTCGAAGTTTTAAAGTGTTTTTAATTTCTAAACAATTTTTTTTTCAACCGTTCTTGGGGGTTTTAAACAGTTTTGTGTTTTTGAAACCATTTCTGAAATTTCTAAACAGTTTCGGTTATTTTCCAATAATTTTTGGAATTTTTAAAAAGTTTTAAACACTCTTTTAAATTTCTGAACAGTTTTGGGTTATTTTTATACAGTTCTTGGTTTTTTAATCAATTTTGGGTTTTTAAGTTTCTTTAAGGTATTCCTCCTTTTATTTTTATTTAAGTTTTTTTCTCACGTTTCATATAGACCGTTCAGAAGTTGGCACCCCAATTGTCGGAACCCTTTGATTTTTTCGGAGTTCTGGACTCGTCTCGAAGAGTTCTAGAGTTCTCGAGGGGGTGCAGATAGAGTTCTGCAATTTTTTTGCGGAATTTTTAAAAAACAAATTTTGGTGTGCTAACTTCATGCCGCACCCTTTTTATTTACTGGGTAGTTTTAGTCACTTAGGGCTGGTTTTAAATACAGCACCCCTGAATTCTGACACGAAAAAATATGTAAAAATAAGAATTAGCACCCCAAATTTTTTTTTTTTTGTAATTTCAGAAAATTCTCAGAACTCTTTGCAAAACTTACGGAGAACTCTAGATCTCTTTATTTCTGAGATATCTATTCACCCAGAACTCTTTTTTCCCATAAAAAGGATGCGGCATGAAGTTAGCACCCCAAAATTTGTTTTTTTTAAATTCCGCAAAAAAAATTGCACAACTCTATCTGTACCCCCTCGAGAACTCTAGAACTCTTCAAGACGAGTCCAGAACTCCGAAAACATTAAAGGGTTCCGGTAATTGGGGTGCCAACTTCCGGGCGATTTCATATAGTAATTTGTTTTCTGTCAAACCATTCCATTTTCTCTTGTCCTATTTCTTTTTCTAATAATTTGAATCAGTATTTAAAGGTTTTGGAGCATTATCTGATTTTTAGGATCTCTTGGTACCAAACCGTATTTCCTAATTCATTTTGTATTATTAATGGTGTGATATAAGGTAATAATACTATTGGGAATTTGACTTTTCCTACTTGTTTTCCCCCATTTTTATCCTTTAATCTTACACCTCCATGGGCTGCTTCAATTAAGTGATTTATATTTGGTTTAAAAGCAACTAGCTCTATTCCATATTTCAAACAGAATTTGCTTAAACAAAAAAAGATACTGGAAGTGGGATAGTTTCATTTTTGACATACAGTAGAAAAGCCAAATTTGTAGATTGCGCAGATCCTGAAATTCGTTTTACTCCGCCCATAATCTCATTCTAGATTCGATGATGAAGTTGCGCAGATTCCCAACTTCGTTATACTGCACCCAATAATGCGCAACTATTCTTAATTCGCGCGTATAATATAGGTTTATGACTTGAAGAGATAAAATAAATTTAAGTCATTTTCATAACCTGACGGCTCGTGCCACAAACTTCTGCGCTCGTGTGAATAGTAATTATTATATTATTATACGTATTATTAATAATATAAGTGGTAAATAACTCTGGTGGAAGTAAGTCTCTTGAATAGATTTTTATGAAGATTTGATGACGTATAAACAAATAATCTTGACTGAAACAATTTCCTCCTGAGTACGGCTCTTTAAATTCTTCCCATCTTTTCAATCAAGTCACAAGTGACGGTTATGCCACATTTTCTGATTTATGTAGGGATAAAATCACCACGGGTTATCATTTTGCTAGCTACTAGCTAATAAGAAGGTAGATAATAGAATCCGGATGTCCATTTGTCTTTGTGAGAATGAAAATAACGGCATATAAAGATATTATTTCTAAGATTTATTTTCAACGTTAAAATGACTATATTAAATCCATTTACTATATTTTATAGTCCATTCGGAATATATGAAGGAGAAATGATAGAAAAATGTACAATGTACATCTGACGCAAAACCATAAAAAAATCTTAATCATAATTTTACCGGAGCTCATTTTATTAAACAAACTTTATGTGGGCAATAAATAACAATATCGCTAAGAATAAAGCCGTAAAGCGTCAAATATAACCGTTGTAAAATAATAGATATTACGAAGGTTGAACATCGCCGAAATTCAACAGGAAAATGTGCAATACAGAGGTGGATTATATTTAAACTCGATTTTAATTTCGTCAACCGCCTTCTTAATTAGAATCTTGCTAAGCTGACAGGCTTCGTTAAAATTTTATATTAATTAGAACGAAGAAAAAAAAACAATTAGCCACACATAATTTGTTTAAAATGAAGTGATAAAATATTAAAAGGATAAATTAAAATTAAGAATTTTCCAGTTTACATTCAGTAAAATGGGAAATGTAGTAATAAAATGTACTATAATTACAGTAATAAAATGTACCATAATTACTTTTATCCCGTTGCTTATGCTATGCTCGATAATGAATCAAGAATCGAAAATTAATAAGATAACCTATACATGCAAAGCCAACAATAAACATTTCCTCACCTGGGCAACGGCCGGCATTAAACCTGTCGGCGTTACCTTGCTATATCTCGTTACGTATAACTCACGTGTCAACCTTTATATTGTTTAAATTATAACTACGATATATTATTATTTAAGGTTATTCTGTGTGGCGCTAAAGGCATCACACACTGTAACAAGGTAATTTCATTAAAAAACAATTGTAAGAGGATACGAATTTATAATTTAGGATGAAGTGCAGCAAAATTATACAAACTTTAAGTGTTATAGAAGATCAAGTAAGTTTGTATTAAGCAAAATTTAAGAAGAAAATGAATCAAATCAGTAAAAGAGCCAAGCCGACTATAGCGCATTTTCAGTAAAATCTACATCTAAATCTCCTTAAGAGAGATTCTTTTCCATCTCTGGGCTACCAACAATAACAAAACTAACCTCAAAAACACACACAACGGTCTTTCAATGCGACTGAACGCTTATTCACACGGTTAAGCAAAAGCAAAATTATTGAGAAATATCATTGAACGGATGTTCAAATTAGACTATTTCACTTCAGTGATATTGATCAATAAAATCGACTAATTAGAACACGCCTTTACCCAAGGAATTGCTGATGGCCGAAAACGTGCGTGTGATGCTTCGGCGTAACGTCAATCCGGTCAATGGTTTGGTCAACGGAGCCACTGGAGTTGTACACAAGATCTTCAAGGACTCCATGACTCAAGTTGACATCATACGAGTCTTCGCAGTCTTTGATGTCGGACTTGAACGTTGATCCGGTCAACGTAGCCACTGGAGTTGTACCCAAGAGCTTCAAGGACTCAGTGACTCAAGTTGACATCATACGACTCATCGCAGTCTTTGATGTCGGACATGAACGTTGGCCCGGTCAATGTTTTGTTCAACGGAGTCACTGGAGTTGTACACAAGAGCTTCAAGGACTCAGTGACTCAAGTGGACATCATACGAGTCTACGCAGCCTTTGATGTCAGACATGAACGTTGATCCGGTCAACGTAGCCACTGGAGTTGTACCCAAGAGCTTCAAGGACTCAGTGACTCAAGTTGACATCATACGAGTTATCGCAGTCTTTGATGTCGGACTTGAACGTTGATCCGGCGACCATCCACATGTCCCATGACATGGACAATGTGATCGTCTCGACCCAAGACATCTTTGCTAAAGCACAGACGTACGTCGCTTTTAGTCGCGCTAAGAACGCCAGCGATGTTTTTATTGCAGACGTCCACTGAGACTGCGCTAAAGTTTCTTGTGATAAGTATAACCGCCTTCGAACGATCCACGGATTGCCTGAGGTCGCAGTTCCTCAGCTTTAGTTTCACGATTTGAAGGTGAACAAGCCTCAGAATTCGCGTAAATGCATTACTATTAGCACGCCGACCAAGAGGCGTTACTTTAATGCACCCGTCGTGGCCAAGTCAGGTACTAGAACCACGAGAGCACATACTACCAAAGGATTTTAGGAATGCGTAAAAATGGCTCAATAAAAGACAAAAGACGAATGAAATATTTTTAGAAAAATCTAAATACGGGGAATTTCACTCCTGCATGGTAACTTTGTTGGGATCAACATGCTACTCATTGCGGTCTACTACATACCCTAGATACTTCATCTCTGGGCGGCAGAATTGACATTTGTCCAAGCTAACGGTGATATTTGCCTCTCGAAGTCTACGAAACACCTCCCCTAATAACCCTAAATGGCATCCGTTTAAATTTCAAGAGCCGTCTGTTCAGGACGGTGAAAACAGTGTATTGTTTGGAAGATCCTACCATTGGGACTTGACAATAAGCCGATTTGACGTCTAAATTGGATAGATACTGAATAGAATTTCACAGGCATTTTAAGCAACTTGTAAAATTCAGACATGATATCCACGTATAAGCAAATATTTTGACCGACTCTGCCGCTTCAAAACCGCGTGAGCCGCTCGTTCCACGCGGTTCACATTATAGAGTTTCCAATGCCGTTTATGCAGGTTAACGCGTAAGATACTTGTTGAATGAGCTGTTTCAACCTTCCGTTGCTCACGAATCCGACAAACGCTTTAACAAAGGAATCACTGACTTGAACGGCATAGGCTACGGTGATTCGACGACAACATTACCGTTCAGAAACTCATGCTTGTATCAAAATTGTACAACATCATCATGCTCGCCTTTAAACTTCAATGCTTAGTCACCACTCGCGCTTAAGATATTAATTAGTGTTATAGATGTTTTAAGTATTAAAAAGTTAATAACAAAGGGTACAATACATACTAAAAGTTCAGAAGATTTGTGTCAAATTGAAGTGGGCGAGTTGTCCACCGTTTTTGCCAAATTTTGATCAAGCTCAAATGATTTGTATCAGTGATGATGACGACTTGGTCATTGTTTTTGACCGAAATTTCACAAAGTCAAGGCTTTAATAAAGGTCCTTTAAAGTTATTAAGCGACATGTCTTATCTAACTATGGAGAATTGTTCTCTTGCAAATCAATAGTAAATAGAACCACCCTCAACACCATTGAGTTATATGTCATTAGAAAGGTATTTTTACGTAGAATAATAAGTTCGATTCAAAAACATACTTTTGGCACCGCAGTTTTGAGTTATAGTGATTTGAATTGACATGCTTTTTAAGCTATGATATTTACTTGTTATATTTACATAGTATTAACATATGGCTTCACGCCAATACTAAGCTACAGCCTTTTTATTATTCTATTCCAGGTTAGTACCGAAGGTCAACCTTCGTTTCCCCTTCCAAACCACATTGCCCCATCTAATCTAACCTAACCTAAAAAGGTACATACTCATTTTAAACCGATCAAAATGAAACAATTAGTTCACTTCTGATTAGATTTATTAGAATAAAGTATTATAACTTAATTATAGTTCATTGTTCTTTAATCTTCTTCATCAACTATAACATTATTTAGATAGTTTTCAGGAGCATTAAATAAATGGTGCCTACCAAACCCTATAGGTATATTGGCCACAGGTAGCTAGATTGAAATTATTTTTTTTAAATAGCACCTCCTGTATGTTTTTATTTTCTCCTTAAAAACCTGATTTCAATATAGTATAATCATTGGGGTGTAAATTACATATTTACAGAATTACAGGGTGTTAAAAATCACTAGTGTTTAAATGTTAGGTGTTTTCTGTGTCAACAAAACTATTACTGATTTAGAAAAACAACTTACATGTCCCTATCCTTACTTATTACCGTTTATTTTCTGCGTTATAAAAAAAGTAAAAGATGTGATCAAAAATTCATAAGTATCATTATTTGGTCACCTTGTATATGATTTTTTATACGATCATTGAATATTGCTAAAAAGTCTAGATAGTAACATGTAAGCCGTTTAGTTAAATATTCAATCGTTTTGACGTAAAAATGACTTAAAATCCAAAGACCCTGTAACTCTTTAGCTACCTATTTACTTTAGACCCCAAGTGTTTAGTTTACTGAAATCAGCTTTTCCAGGAGAATTTAAAATTATAAAAATATGTGTGTGTAATTTCAAAAAACATTTTCTATCAAGTTTTATAAACTAGTTATGAAACCGTAAAAAAAAACTTTTTTTTATTTTTTACAATAACTGAGATAAAGAATGGGTTGACATAAATTATATTTTGACCACCTCTGAATCTTAATTGTACAAAAGTTTCAAGGATCGCCATTTAATTTTAAGAACTATA
This sequence comes from Neocrepidodera transversa, assembly GCA_963243735.1. Classification (NCBI taxonomy): domain Eukaryota; kingdom Metazoa; phylum Arthropoda; class Insecta; order Coleoptera; family Chrysomelidae; genus Neocrepidodera; species Neocrepidodera transversa. The sequence continues at coordinate 8,652,591 of OY725353.1, read as the reverse complement.
CAAGATTCACACAGACTGGTCTTTTTTTAAATGGCACACCCTATATATTTATATTTTAGATTTCTCCTTAAAAATCTCATTTTAACAAACTATATGAGTTGGGGTCAAAATAACGAGTTACAGGGTGTGGTAAACTCTTAATTATATCAGTTCAAGTAGCTTTTGCTCGCACACGATTGAATATTTGGAAAAGGGTTAGATGTTTAGGATAAGTTCTACTACATTAAATAAAAATTTTAGATATACAGTTTGATTAAAAATTCATCGTTTTTAAAGTTTTCTGACAAAAAAAAGCAATCATTGACCTGTCATTTAAATCAATAATCCCGTAACTTTAAATCCCTATAACTCGGAACTGCGGTACCTAAGGTACGTTTTTGAATAAAAATCATTATTCTATATAAAAATACCTTTCTGATGACATATATTTTATTGCTGTTGCCCATTGTCCTTTCTTTCAACCATCAAAGAGAGCTGGACCTGATGGGAGAATCCTAGAACTCTTACATGAGGGCCATGAAGAACTGGAGGGTCCACAGTGTAAACTATTTTAAGCTAGTGTAGCTTTTGGATATATTCCAAACATTTGGAGGTCTGCAAGCCTGATCTTTTCCCAAACCGCGAAAAACGTCTTATGAGGAGACAAAATCACCATTTCTCCTAAAAATTGATAAGCAGATACGGGACGATGTGTTATGGAATAATTGCGATACAGGTGTAGATATGCTGCGGTTCAAAAGGCTGATAACGGGCATTGGAAAGCAAATAAATAGCACTAGGAGCATTCTTAGACATAAAGCGAGCCTTCGTCTCTTACACTTTATCACTGGAATCTATGCATTATCAGTTATCTGTTTAGCATAACAAAGGAACGCTTAGTCAATAAGAGTTACGTGTCAGGGTAATGTTAGCGAATACCACTCTTTTACTCAACATATTTTTTATAATCATATTTTTATTCAACAGAGTTATTTGGATGTGTGAAGGGCTCCCAATTCTCGTAGGATGATTCAGCAAAGAAGGGGGTGGGATTTGGACTCGGAATCTTGGTAGATCTAGGTTTGTTCCGACTCAGCGATATCTCGGATTTTGTCGAAGATTGGGGGTCGGACTTGCCGAGGCATTTCCAAGCTGTTCTTCGGTCGATCACTGTGATTTCTCTGCTTTTCTTCTGTCGTTTCTACGGTTCTTCTTAGTGATTTCGGAATCATTCTTCGGTTGTTCTTTCGTACCTTGGATTCCATCTAGGATTTCTTTTGTTTTTCGGTTTCCCGAATCTTCTGTTGCACTTAATAGTCCTAATCCTCTATATGTGAAATAGGTAAGATTTGGTGTCAGTTGTGCTGGAAGGCAGTAAAACACTGCGCCCCGATGAGCATTGATGCCGTCTGATTTGTGATCTTCTGACTTAGCACTTACCTTAAATGCTTGATTTTTTTGCCTATTTAAACTGAAATCAGCGTCACAAATAGTTATTATCGACATCTCATCTTCATTTATTTTAGAGTATAGTTGGAAGACAGTAAATCAATCTTTGTAAACATAGACGAACATCTGGGAAAATATTGAAATTACATCTAAAAATAATAAATGTTGACCTTATTGTGTAAAAATATTAGAAAATCTGGAAAATTAATAACATTGTTTTCACGACCAGGTTTAATAACATGATGTTCACTACCCGATAGATAACAACTATAAACTCTTGCGTTCCTTCTTTTATGAATTCCTTTAAAGTCTCAAGTAAATAAAAATATATGTGATACTCATAAAAAAATCCTCTATAAAGTCATAAAAGTTTTTATGAAACTGATAAACCAAAATGAAAATAAACTTGAAAATACTTTTTTTTACTATACAAGGTGAATCACGACCGACGCCACGTAGTTTTATGGAATATATTCGTAAACTTCTATTGCATATTTATTTATAAATATACAGGGTGCTCCAGGAAAGTGAAACATATGAAGGTCATATATTTTTTTAAATGGTACACTATATGTTTTTACATTTTTAGACTCAGTACGCAAATTTTGGTCATCCTGTATACATTTTATTCTTATGCCACCAAGTAGACCTCAAACAGTTAAGATAGGGACATGTAAGCCATTTTATCCGGTTTTATGTCGTTAAGCAGTAGCAATCATTTAGAGTTGAAAAAATGCGATTTTTCAAACTTCAAAACAATTAATTTTATAATAATAGGTTTTTGAAATCAGCTGTTCAGGACGAATCTAAAAAAGTAAAAAAACATTACATTAAAAAAAATATAACTTTGGTACGGCACTTTTGATTGGAGCCCCTGTATATTTCAAAATATTGACTTAATATAATACCACCTCAATAAAAGTTAACGAATATATGCCATTTCGCCATAAAACTCCGTGGCGTCGGACGTGAATCACCCTGTATATTAGAGTGGCCCATTTTTTTAAGGTCACTCGTATCCCTCCAAGTGATTCTAAATGCAATTTATATTATTGAAGGATACGCGAAATTCGACATGCATAATTTAAATATGAATCATGCAGGAAACTCAGATAATTAAATAACAATTACATGTGAGGTGATGCATGTGGTACTAGTAAAGGAATACAATTTCGCTTCACAATAAATGTATTTGAAATATAAAAGTTTATACTAACAATTTTCTTTAATGGAACATTGGAATCCAAAAGTATTTTAAAATGTATAAAATATATACAGGGAGTTTTAATAATACGGCTATGTTGAAGAATATCGTCACTACTAGCCAAAACGATGCACATTTGACAAAAGCTGGCTGGGGCGAAAGAAAGCGGACGTGAAGTATCGAAAAGTAGTGGGATTTTCATTTTCACAATATCAATGATCAGAATGACAGGATGGACAAAATCTGTATCTATAGTATTATCGTGCTGAGATTTCGACCGGACATCGGAAGTGCCCTTTGTCTCAAAGTATCGGATTGATAAACAGAAGTAGTTAACTTTTACTCTTTATTTAAATATCAATTATACTTGTAACTTGTAACAATTACCGGATACGGTGGCCAGGTTGATTAGGGCATCGGCATCGGCTTTTATACTTGGTCATTGTTCGGGTTGTGGGTTCGATTCCCATGAATCTTAAGTGGAATTAAAGTCAGATAAGACTTTGGGCAAGTGCAAAAAGGTATTTGTGCTATGCGCAGTTTCATTCACGTCGGTAACCAGGCCGGATGAGATAGGGGTTGGTGGTACAATTACACACTTGCTTTTGTATTGATCGAAACAAATTACAACTTGAAAAATCTACTGGCTTCGATCTGATAACTGGAAAGTATTGAAACAACTTATCAGAGAAGCCATCTTAAAACTTACCAATTTTATAAACGCTTTCTTCAGACTAAAGGATGTTCCTATAATGTAGAAAGTCGCAAAAGTCATTATAAACCAAACCAGCAAAACCTCTACATGAAGTTTCGTTATACAAAAATTAGTTTTCAAGAGATTAAAATGAAGAATAGAAGAAAATGATTTATCGAAGGTAACAAAGGCTACTTGAAAGTGTTACGTTTTTTGTGCCACCCTGTATTTTTATTATTCCTTTACTCGGTCTATCTGATTTCAGCTCGCTTCATATCACTTCTCTAGATCTCCCTCTCATTTAGGTATTACTATAAAATGTCTTTCCCATATTAACAACTCTCTCTCTTTGCCTCTTCAGTCAAACAAATTGACTTATATATCGTCTGTGCTGTAAATGGATTTTTTTTTCTTCTTCCCCTCTTTATATTTCCCTTGGACTACATTTTTTCCTTTGGACTTCGTTTTTTTCGCTTGGACTACATTTTTGTTCCTTTGGGACTACGTTCTTTTTGGACCAAGCTGGTGTTTCTTGGACGACATTTTTTTCTTTGGGACTACGTTTTTTTTGGACCAAGCTTGTTTGGACGACATAAGGAAAAATCTCAAGAACAAGCCAAGTTTTTTTTAATACAAGGAAAAAAAAAGAAAGAAATTATTATCGTAAAATAAAACAAATATAACGTTTAATTTGAGTTTAATTTCCTTAACCCAAAAATAAGAAAGGATGGATTTTAAAATATATCATAGTTTTTTTGTCAATTGTTTCTAATTACCTCAAAAAATCAATTTGACTCGCGTCCAAATTTTTTTTATTTAATATTTTACTTCTGATATATTTCAAATTCTATTCGTGGAACGAACCCATAATAAAAAGATTTGAGTTTTAATCACATTAATTATTTATTATCAACAAAGAAAAGTACACACTTGGTAATAAAGAATAAATAATGTAGATTCGTACTTTAAAGCACGTAATTAAAAATTACTGGCCATCTTCAGGACAACTAAAATTAACAATAATTTGATTAAATTATTTTGTAACTTATTTGTAGATGCCAAAGGGGCACTACATTATTAATTTAAAGCCTGGCTTCGTCTTGTTTAGTAAATTATTTGCTTATTTTGTCCAATTGTAAAACAAAACATGCCCAAACAAGATTTATTTTATGTTTTCCTCTTTACTAATACGAAATTGTTTATCGATTTATATTTCGCAGTTTTCTTATTGCAAACACAAAATTAACTACTAAAACTAACTTCCTGCAACAACAATTATTTTCTACTTTGATACCCAAGGGGCGCACATCGAAAGTATCAACGTACAAATTAATAAAGTTTGAAGAGAACGTCGTTCCGATAATTTGCATCACTGTAATATTTTTCCCGGCTAAAACGAAACGAACATCCATCAAACCGTTTACTTATTATTGACATATGAAATGCGAAAAGAAGTCGGAGAACATGTCGCTGCCTTTTATGAATAAATCAATTCGATTTTTCGTCAATCATTTTTTTTTAATATAAAGTAGCTATTTGATAGTATTATTATTATTATTATTATTAAGTAATTGTATGGTGAAATAATAAAATTTAATAATTTTTGATTATGAAATTAATTATTTTTTTTATTTCAGGTAAGTTTCTTCATATATTAATGAGCAGTTCGATGCGTAAGTAAATAATTCATTTTTTAATACAAATTTACATACACTATATTATAAATTGTGGCCATTAATCTTTTTGACCTATATTTATTTATTTGTATATCCCTGTGTCTATTTTTAATCCATTAAATTTAGAGTCAAAAGTTAGTTCAGGTGCTAATCGATAATAATACCCGTCTAGATACTTTGTTTTGTTTCTGTTTCGTCAAATACCTAATAAAGCGTCTACATCTCCCTTTGTTCCCCAAATCCATCTTGTCATCCAGTCAACGAATAGCAAAAGGAGCTTTCACCTAAAAATAATTTTAAATATACATGATGGGGTGCTCCTTGTTATAAAAATTTATATTTTAATGGTAGCTATTTATTTAATAACTAATATGTTGATCACAAGAATAGCGAGAAAGTGTAAAATATTCTTAGTTGCATATGATAATGTAGGTTGCCGAATCTCAATTGGGGATTCTAATAAGCTTAAAGAATCTAAAAGTATTATGTCGACAATCAAAATTGCCAGAACGGACCTTGGCGATATCTTATGGGATTTAACATGAGGAATGCGGGCGAATCCCCATACTACCTTTACTAATGTGGTTGTATTTAAAAAATTTTTTTCGTAGTTGTTTTTCCAAAATAAATTTCCAAAGAGACATTCCTGTTTGAACACTACGGAAATTGCGCCAAAATGTGACGTAACAAGTACTGACCCATTGGCTCGTAGCGCTAGATAATTGCTTTGTTAGTGAGCCAGGGCTCTCAAGGTTGTCGCCAGAATAATATTTTATAGCGTGTTAAGCGTTATTCATAATATTTATTTACAATGTGAGCAGGTCGAAAAAATAATGACATAGCACTTGTGTATACATAGATATTACTTAAGAATAACTAAATCGAGAACAGTCACCAAATACGAAGTCTTCATTTCAATATAATCCGTACTGACACACATAGAATGAAACAATATCATTTCTTCAAAAGTTCGGAAAAATAATGAAACTGGCAACTCAGGAATTGTCATTCAAAGTACTTATGACTTCAGAAGGAGCGGCAATAACGGCTTTTATTTGAATATCTCACTAAAAAACTATGCATACATAATATTTTTTCACTATATTTCAACTACAAGCACATTTGAACCAAATTTACGCGTTAGGGATCTCGCTTATTATACTGAAGAATTAAATACAAAAGAACTGCGTCAAATGTAATATAAAAAGAACCATTCTTCAGAGATACTTCGCATTTTTATCTTCATAACAATAAACACTCACATTGTTTGTCGAAACATAGAATTTCCTATTACTGTTACCGATACGTGATGATTCAATACCATCAACTGTTTAAAAATTATCCTCATCCACCAAAAGGGTATTAGAGGCCGTATAAATAGATGCAATCTAAATGTCATAAAACAAATACGATGAGTAAATCTAGTATGAATTATAATCTTCATTGTAATTTATTGGAGAGCTTGAAGGCAAGTATATATTGTACAAGTACTGATTTCTACTCTAATAACTTCTAAATTACTGACGACCGGGAATATTTTTGCGTCTAAAGAATATTTTTAACCAATGTGATAACACCGCCGAGAAAAAATTGTTATTTCTTCTATTTAAACGAAAAAAATTCAAATATTTGAAGTTTTATGACTTTTGGGGATTTAGGTTTCTAAAATACCCAAATGAGGGATCCTAATGATAGTTTGTGGATAGAGATAAATGGACTTGGGACCTTTCAGATCTATCTGTTTAAGTTTGTTTTTCTCTGAATTTAACCCTTTCAGTCACGACTTTGTGTTTTGAGGAATACAATAATTTTTTTTCTCTTTCCATGTTCTCTATAGAGGACAATACTCGTACCCCATATATTTTTTTCAACCAATATTTTTTCATTCAACGACTGGCGAAAAGTCTAGGATAAATAATAATTTAGAAAAATAGAATATTGAGGTAATTTAAATTCCCAAACTACGAGCAACACAGCTGATAAGAAGCTTCAGACTAGGACTAAATACTAATTAAAATAAACATTTCAGCGATATACATTGACAGAAAAAACTATTTGTCTTTCGGTTAAAAATATTTTTAATTCAACCAACTCTATATACTACTTATGAATTTTATTATGATCTCTCACACATGGATGGCACCAGATTTATTAGAAATTAAAATATGAGGCATGAGTAAATTACATACCTATGAAAAACTTGAGATGAAGAATTCCAAATCATAACAAAAAAAATTCAGAATCTGATGTCCTCTATAGAGGATAGATAATATGGGTGAAATGGTTAAAGTAAAAAAAAACGGTTGAGACGCAATAATTTACCGTCAATATTAGTCGACTAGGGCTATTTCCTCTCTGAGAGCTCTCAACATGATATAACTTCACTATAACTCTAGAGCAAGTCTATGGTAGTAAATAATAATTGGGTAAATTGTCTTAGGAAGGATTGTCTGGGGAAGAATTTTCCGGAAAGGATTGTCGTGTCGCTGTCTTTTAAATGTGAATAAACTTTGCCCAGCATGTAAGATAAAGCTGACATATTTGAAGTGTAATCGAAAGCGACACTGACAGAATATTGTGATGCACTAACGTTGTTTAGACCGGGCGCAAATTGAGACGCGGGCGACACAGCGTAGAAAAAACAGCGGCTTTATACTTTTGCAACTCGGTCATTGCCTTGTATACTTCCTCTTGCAAAGCCTCCTAGTTCATTATACTGAATCCTTGGGTAAACTTGAGGATTCTCTGAACTAGGTTTGGTCCTGCCAGGTCATCTTGTTCATTGGTTATACCTAAAATGCTCCTTCTGCTTTGAACTAGTGCATAACAGTCAAACACTAATGTCCGGTTTCTCCAGTGGAACTTAATATAAATATTATGAAATATCGACTTAAAAGTACTATGAGCTTAAATCAAAATTCTGTTGCACCACGTTAAAAATTGGAAATATTAGCCAAGATCAAAATTAAGTTCGATAAACTTGGCAACGCTGGCACCATTTAATCGTAAGCTCAAAATTTCTTTTTGTAACATTTTCCACCCTGACTAGTTTTCGGTGGTAATTTGAATGAATGTATTTGATTGGATGCTAAAAGATAGTGGGATGATGTGTGTGTATTACCACTTGACATTTGTCATCCTTGTTTGCAATTTGCACATTACTCATTGTCAATCAACACAACAAATAAAATAATATTTAATATGGAAGGTGATAAAAAAAGAGTAAATTATAAATTATACCAAACCTGGCAAAAAACCTTTTCTCACATAAAGTCTCAAAATAATTGTTGCGATTATAAATGTGACGAGGAATTTGTATCGCATTATCATCCCACTACATTTACAATGTCTACAACATCTACATCTTCAATTTCAAACATGTTGATATAAAAAAAACGGTAAAAATGTAGCTGTGATTATTTATAGACATGAATTTTATATGAAAGATGACACACAAACGTCAAATTTTCGTCTTAAGTCGAAAAAATCGGTGACTGGAATTTAAAGTCGGCGTTAAGCCATTTTCGACTTAAAATACAGTGGTGCAACATTATTTTATTCTAATATCGACTTAAGTTCAATATTGATATTAAGTTTCACTGGAGAAACCGGACATAAGTGTCCTGCAGTTTCTTCTGTCATATCACATATTCTGCAGTTGGTGATTCCATGATAGAGTCCCATTTTCTGTGAGTGTGTTCGTAGTTACAACTTCTCTCACTTGTGCTGTAATAGGTCATTTGCTAGGTTACGTCAAGTGTGTTTCATAACTCTTCGCGTGACTATTACCATGTAATGATTTCCAGTGGTTCAGCTGGTTGAGTATCCATTGTTTTATTTGTTGACGAACCAGTGCATATCAAATTCCACATACTGGCTCAGGTCCCATAGAGGTGTCTTCTGTTCCATTCCTTGCGAGTTTGTCAGCTTTTTCATTGTCTTCTACTCCCAGGTACCCAAACAAGCCATATTGACTTGATTTTAAGTTTAAAATGATCCACGCGTGTGGCTCGTTTGCAGTAAACTGTGTGACAAACACTGCGCAACGCAGACCGGGACAGGCATAGAACAGCTCCGCTCTGCACTGCCCTGCACTGCTCCCAATGGTACGTTGTAAGTAAAGCCGAGCTCAAACGACTCGTGTACTTGGCGAATAATCGTTACTGGCGTATACTTGCCATGTCGTGTGAGTGGGTTACTCGTACAATTATTTGTCACTCGTTGGTTTTCCATTTGTGGTCGGTAATAAGGGATCACGATTATTCGTACACTTGCCAAGTACATACTTGTCTATACTTGTAGAGGCGCTCTGACGAAATGCACAAATAATTGGCTTTTACCGCGACTATTCATGTAGTTTTCAAGACCTAGTAGAAGCGTACAGACGTTTTGTTTGTGTTTTTTTTAATATAGTTATTTTCCTAACAAGTGCGGAAAGTTATACTTTTCCGCACGCAATTGCAGTTGCCCGAACGACGCGAAGTGGAGTTCGGGCATGCAATTAAGTGGGGAAAAGATACTTTACGCAAGTATTAGGAACAATATTTTTTCTACAAGCGCCTAGAATTAAAAAAAAATTTTAGCAAAAATATTTTTTTGTCATTAAACAAAAAATTTCTTAGTACTTCTTAATAAATAAAACATTAGGCTGAAAGTAATCATAGTAACCAAGCAAGAATTAATGTTTAATCATTTAAGCATTTATAAAATCAGTGCGAAAAGTACAACTTTAAGCACTAGTGCGGAAAAGTACAACTTTCCGCACTCAAATACGTGCGGAAAAGTATACTTTTCCGCACGCTTGTAGAAAAAAAATTGAAATGGAGTGGACAAATGACATTGTGTTGGAGTTTCTTGATTTTTATAAAAATGAGCCGTAAATATAAAGATCATAAAAATCGTAATGCAGTTAATGATGCGTGGAAAAGAATACAAGATAACATATCTGTCCAGTGTACTATAAATGAACTAAAGAAAAAAAAAGAACCCCTGATTCATTTGTCAAGGTTTAGCCAAATGTTCGCGCTCGCGTACTTGTAAATTGTACACGTCGTGTGAGCGCCCTGCTTGCCATCGCAATTCGCAAAGCTCGTATACTTGCCAAGTACGCAAATAATTGTGTATTTGCCAAGTACACGAGTTGTTTGAGCCCGGCTTAATAGATTACAGAAAACTGCTGCACTGCCGTGCATTGTGCTGTGTCACCTGACCCTCAATTTTCGTCCGGTTGTGATAGTAGAATAAGTTGTGAATGGTGGGGATTAATTGTGGATAAACTGTTCAGAAGGATCAAGCAGATGTAGTTTTTCGATGATTGTTTGTTTCCAATGATCCTTGATTATTTCTAGACTTGTTAGATTTAGGTGTAGGATTAACAGAGATACTCCTGGATACTCTTATTTTTTCCGGCGAAGCTTGTTTTTGGGGTACCGCTATTAGTTTCAACCGTAGTAAACTTTTTACAAAAAAATTAGAGAAGTATGGAAAGCAAGAACAAAGGGAAAAAATAGAGAAGTGGGGAACGCATGAACGAAGGGAAAATTGGAGAACTGGGGATGCTGAAGGTGTCGTTTAAGTTATTGGACAATCTTTACTTGAGAGTTGACAGGTGCTTTGTCGGGTGTCTATTGGCGAAATGGAATTTATAGTTTGAGGTAATGTGGTTCCAGAAGAAGGTGGAACTCGATTGATAATGGCTGTAGGTTACTTGCATTAAAATTTGTATATTTTATTGTGTTTTGTTGTTCGGTGTATTGAGAGGCGACTTTTTGCCGTTGGAGCAGATGTTATCTTGGCTTAGGAATATCCTGCATGTTGTAATATCAGAATCTATTAAGAGCGAGTCTGGTAATTGTAAGTTGTTTTCTGTTTAGAATATGACTAAATTTAGGTGAGGCGGAGCCAAGTCTGAGAAATGTTAAATGAGGTTTAATCCCAATTTTTGAATATATTGTGCGGTATTAAAGAGCAAATATTGAAGAGCACAAGGCGTTTAGCTAACGTTACTAGTTTTCTGGTTCATTTGATACTTTTATGCATCTGTTAAGGTTCACAAAATCTTCGACAATTTTCTTGTTTGCTAAATACACATCCCAATTAAATTTTCGCTAACATGTATATAGTTTTGGGACCTCCCATGTTGTTATTAAATAATTTAATTTGATATATAGTTAAATATTGTTATATTAGTCAGTTTATTTTTATACATGCCACCTAAGTCGATGCGATGGTGTCACACCAGGCGATGCCGTGTGGGATATGACATCTACCATATTGTAAATCAATAATAAAACACTACATATAAATAGCGAGAAAGTGTTATGTTGGCCACATTTCTATTGGTAACTATGTACTGACTTGACACCAGGAAATAGGAATTCCTGTCCATTCACTTCAGACACGCACGGTGACCGCTACTAAATCATTAGTAATACATATATCGAGTGGGCTTGGTATATAGTCCTGTGTTTGGGTCAGTATAAACACAACAATCGATACCGGTTGAATTATTAATTAAACACAGACCTATCCTATATTTTATCATATCGTACTTTTCATGGGCACGTATTAACCGTAATTCTATTCCAAAATTTTACATTATCGTAATTTTCTATTGGATTAATAGGAAACAATTAGTTGATAGTGCCTCGGATTATTACAAATATATTTATAGGCAGTTAATTTGTAGCTTATATGAGCCTGAATATTGTTTAAAAATTATTCAATTCAATTAGTTGATTTCGGAAAAAATTAGTAATATATATTTCACTCTATACCTATATAGTTTTAAAAAATTCAACTATTCAACAATTAAAGTAAATGAAATAAAACTCAAAGTCAAGTACCACATGTAGATATGTCATGTACCACATACATATAATTAAACAAAATTAGAGAACGGCAACTAGTTTCGACTTACAAGCCATCTTCAGGCCATAATACGGTTGATTACATTTTAGAAATTTTTCAAATTTAAATAATTCTACATTTCGTCTAAGAACTACATAAAAGTACGATGTTTAAGGTACATTCAATATTTATAGGTAGAGAGGTTTCATTATACAATCTGCCAATGCGCTCATGAAGATTAAAGCAGCCGCGGGCGATCGAAAATGATAAAATTATATAATAAAAAAATTTAAATATAAAATAAGGATGATCAGTCCTGGTTGAGGTATTGTTTGGCAATTAAAAAAAAAAATTAATCGAGTGAGAAATAAAAAAAAAATATTGAATTTTGTCAATTTTTGATTTTTGTTAAGAATTTTTTTAAGAATTAAAAGAAAAAAATGGGAATTTTGTTAGAAAGATATTTATGAAGCTTTGAATGTTGTACAGCTTGAATTAGAAGGAGAAATAAAGAATTTATTGAACAAGGTGAGATTTTCTTTTGAATTAAATTAAATAGACCAAGGCATATAAAGTATTAAGACAGGATGAAAGAAAATAAATATTTAGAAGATATTAGAGGATTCTATAAGAAGAAGTGACAGTCAAGAAATGTATGGAAATTAATTTAAATCAATTTAAAATTATATTTGTATAATATATAATATTTTTTTAAATTTATGGTCGATTGAGATTCTTTGATAGGAGATCTGAACTACCGGGTGTTCCATATCAATAAATATCAAGTATTTGTTATTACAAAAAGCGGAAAATTATTGGCAGACGATTTCGTGAAAGAGAAAGGGCTGCAACAAAGTGGTCTTAATAAATGTGACAAAAAAGGATAAACCTCATGATTAAAAATTATTGGAAATAATTACTGAGTTTTTAAATAAACTGTATGACGTCTATGTAGCTGGAATCCCCCATACGGCAGAATTTAATGAGACATGCGCAGTATTTATGTGCTAATTTCGGACGCCAATAAAAAAATTGTGCTAAATGTTACAGGTGGTTATGCTGGCTTCAGACAAAGCTCAAATACCCCAGGCCAAATATTTTTTAAAATAAAAATTGAAATATATTTTTGTTATCTCCTATTTATGTGCTAATTTCGGACGCCAATAAAAAATGTTGTGCTCTTCTTTTTTAAAAATTACAAGTGGTTATGCTGGCTTCAGGCCAAGCTGGAATACCCCAGGCCAAATATATTGAAAAACATTTTTCTCCTATTTATGTGCTAATTTCGGACGCCAATAAAAAAATTTGTTCTCTTCTTTTTTTTTAAATACAAGGGGTTCTGTTGGCTTCAAACCAAAGTTTTAGATAATGGTGGTCCTTTATATGTTACAACCCCAGTAAGTGGATTTTTTTATGTTTTTGGACAGCTAATATGTTCAGGAATTGCCTCTAAGGTAATGGACTCATGCAGTGATTTTTTTTAATATTTTTATTTTATAATTTTGGCCTACCATAACCATAACACATTCCACCGGGTCCAGCACTTCTGAGACTGATATTGCGGTTGTAATTAATTCTTAAAATTTGAAAATTGGAGCTATAGTGACTTGTGACGTGGCCCAATTGAAACAGATTATATTTGGCTATGTTGTCATATCTATAAAACTGGCAACTCTCGTTTTCTCATTTGTTATGATTAAAAGAAAGAAAGAAGTATGTCAAATTTTTCTCAAACGAATAAAGCTAGAATCTTGGAAATGCTGTAGAAAGTAAAACGTTAATTATTGGTCAAGAAGCAGCGCCACTTTCAAAATATATTAATTACTTTTATTGATTTTTATTAATTAATGAATATTATAAGAACAATGAAAATCAACATAAGCAACTAGGTTCTGTAAGCTATTCATTCATTAATATAAAACCAATAAATTCGTTCCTACTGGATAAGTCCATTCAACAATTCAACATTTCAATAATTTAACAATTCAACAATTCCACAATTTAACAAATTCAACAGTTTAAAAATATAAAAACTAAAAAATTTACTTATTTCACTATTACTAAATCTGTTACTAATATTTTTTTGATTAACTAACCGGATCGAACTGTAAATAATAAAATATTGAAATAACATTTTCAGATATAACCAAAATCCTACTAAATCTATTTTTAAATTAAAATCGTCCTTAAAAAACAATGAACACCTTCATTTAATATTTAACGAGAATATTGTCAATTTGAATATTTTACCTACTTTAATTTCGAATTCATTGTGATTCTCGGAACAATTTGTAGTTTTCAAACGTGTTCGGAATACATGAAATGAAAAAGTTCTAAATTTGTGTACCAGTGGCGACATCTAGCAGGAAATTGCCGTATTGTTTGGAAAATAACGATCGATTTGCGACAGTCAACTGTTTTTGGGTGGATATTTTGGATTCTAGTCAGTAGATGGCGCTAGGCGTTTTTGTGGTCGATATACAGGAATCGTGAATATTTATTTTTTTTTCGCGGGGAAAATTAGATTTGAAAACAAATATAGTTTTCTATATTTTCACTTAATTTAAAAATGTTTTGAGATCAATCTTAATTTTTTTTCGTGTTTTTGAGAAATGATCAAATATATTTTATTATACAAGAAGTTGCTTTTTTTCTGTCAATCCAAAATTTCTTGTTTTTAACATCATTTAAATAAATTATTCAAACTCAAAATAGTGCGACGATGCAAAGTTAATATTTTATATTTTACTGACGCCTTCACTGTATTTTTCTGAACTGGCATTCTCTAGTTGCTTCATGCATGAAGATCAGCCCTTCAACTGATGTTTGTTTCTCTTTGGTATCGCTATCGATGCCAATTTTAGTTGTATTTTCATACATGCTGAATTTACATACAGCAAAGAGATTCAAACCAGCTTTCCTACAGGTGCGTGCTGTGGTGCAATCTTTTTTGCAACCAAAATTCAATGACATATTGGGTGCTGGCTGCTTTGTCATTGTTATTGACGTGAGCCGATTGGTACCAAACTTTCAGTCCCATTCTTTTTTGGTTTCCGTAGCATTTTAGGACTTGGTAGTATGATATCGTGCAGAATTCTCATTGGTGGCACTGAAGCAAGATGGAATTTGCTTTTTGTTGTCGACTTTTAGAAAACGTTGATAACGGACGTCTTCCAAGAAAGCGTGCTCCTTCGTCTGCGATATCTTCTGGTTTGTCATCTTGATTTTTGAAGATAGCAATGATAGCATTAATGTTTCGATTTTTTTGTACCAGCGACCAAAATTTTAATTTTCCACTGAATGCATGAAGAACCAGAATGTTCTCAGCGGCTTCAAACTATTCACAGATCTTCCTTTCCCACTTTTGCGGTGTAAATGTTGCTTCGCAATGGCGTTAATGCTATCAGCAGGACTAAAAAATCGACGTCTTCGCCAACGACAAAACAGTATTACATGCTGAGCAATGAGAAATTGCAGTGTTGATTATCAGCACGTCTGCGTCTTCTTCAGCCTTCTCAACTGTTATAGTAGATTCTTCTCAATTTTTTGACAGCATTGAAATCAGTCGAGATTTATTGTTTTCATTAGACAAAAATCGTTCTTGAAAAATTTGAACCTACATCGTTTCATAGATGCCTTTTGGGCCACACAGAATAACCTTAAATAATAATATATCGTAGTTCATTAAGCTAGTTATAATTTAAACAATAAAAAGGTTGAGACGTTGATTGCCGGCCGTTGCCTAGGTCAGGAAATGTTTATTGTTGGCTAAACATGTATCAGTGAATAAATTTGTTGTTGAAAGTATCTACTGTTTATCTTCCCAACATTACTATTCCACATCACAAAGAGAACAGATTTGCTACAAATCTACGCTTAGGAAATTGTTTTCCATAAAGAATATGTACTTGATAACGCTTTTCTCATGACACTGAAACCCTATTCATCACCTAAATCTTAATGAAATTCATGAATATTCTTACGGGTTTATAAATAATTAAATATAAAAAATCATACTATTGGAAAGATTATACCTGAAATAAAAATAGAAGCTAGTTAATATTCCTTAGAAGTATAATAGTTAAACTTACGGACAATCGCTTTTAAATCATTTTATTTCATTATCTTGTCCGGAAAAATGGTTAGTTTCAATATTTCAGTGGACAAGCTAAAATTCTTGCATCCTAATGTTTCTAAAAGAATTAAAACTGGTCATAATAATAATAATATCCTAATAATAATTTGTTAAACACAATATGTGTCAAGTCTGACAATCTTCAAATATCTTCTGTTTCAAATTCTATCTAAATCTTCAGAATCTACATTCTTATAAAGGTAAAGGCCCTAATTTGAACTTCTGGATATCTTATCATTTTTTAACCCTCTTTTCTTCTTAAAAATGGTTGCTGGATTTAACGTTGGTTAAATATCTATTCTTGATTGTTCTGGATTTTTCAATCATTTTTAAAGAAAATATCTACTACTTCAACACAAGTAAAATATTTCAAAAGGCCATTCTATCTTCGGTAATTTCGATTTTGACCACATTTATTTTTGTAAAAATCTCCTACCATTTTATTTGTTTTAGACCTTTTTTTTGTGTGATCATTCAGATTTATTCTGAACCTTTTCCTACTGAGTTATCTGCTAACCTGTCATGGGATCAGTTGACAGCAATAATTTCACCCTCAATACTGATGGGTTGCAACTTCACCACTAGTCAACCCATTGGAACAGAAATCAAGTAAGATCTTTCCATTTTGTTCTTTGATTTCTCCCTACCAAGACAGCAACGGTCCAATATAATTTCTTTTTATATTTAATCTTGTGTAATACGGTAAATTGTAACTATCTAATTTACCTCTGTGCACCAGGTAGTACTACCCGGGAGAACTCGCTTTTGTAACCTTTTTTTTTGTTTATACCTTACCTACAAAGAAAACATTAAATATATAATTTATTCTGAATAAAATTGCTCCGACAAACCCAAACTTGTAGTAGCCATTGGCAATCATTCTTAACTGCTCTACGCTCTACATTAGTGTATATCTCCGTTAAAAAGTAAAAAAAAATAACGAAAATAAGATAAAGTGTGACACGTAATTCCATCTGGTTGGATTGGGCGTTTTGTCTCATTTAAACCTCTATCGATATCAATTTAACTAAGAACATTGAACGTGGCTGCCGTTCGCAAATTCTCGCAGAATCCTATCAATTCTCATCAAACGAATACGATCGCTATCGATACACATTCACCATTATAGGCAACAAAGGGCTCCCCGAACTAGTGGGATATTTGATTGGTACACATCACAAAGCTGCGTTTGGTGTGGGTATGGTCCGGCGATTATCCGATATGAGGAATGAGATTGATTAAAATTACCGTCGACAGGAAATTGGGTATTTCGTATTGGCTATTTTATATTAAGCTTCTTCGCTTATAGGTACAACTCCGAATTGTAATTAGAAATAATTTACAATTGTCTGTAAATATTGAATCAGATATTGGATCCAAGATAATTGCATCCTTTACGTTGTTTGATCTGTCAACTTTTGCTTGAAATATTTTACAAGATGATTTTAAAGTACATAGTATTGCGAATGGGTTTTGGTCAACATAACACTTTCCCGCTATTTATGTGTAGTATTTTATTTTTGTAAGAAAGATTTATTATAGCTTATTTTTAATTCTGTTTGCAAAATTCATTTTTCAAACAAAATATAAGAAATGTCTAGTGTTTGTCACTAATCTGGATTCAGAAACAATAATATCCGCAGATAATATTTTCGAAATAAACCCTGTATATTAT
This sequence comes from Neocrepidodera transversa, assembly GCA_963243735.1. Lineage (NCBI taxonomy): Eukaryota > Metazoa > Arthropoda > Insecta > Coleoptera > Chrysomelidae > Neocrepidodera > Neocrepidodera transversa. The sequence continues at coordinate 8,634,930 of OY725353.1, read as the reverse complement.
GATTTATATGTTCCTTTTCGTTGAAAATAAATGAAAATAAATGAAAATAAATGAAAATAAATTAAAATAAATGAAAATAAATGAAAATAAATGAAAATAAATGAAAATAAATGAAAATAAATGAAAATAAATGAAAATAAATGAAAATAAATGAAAATAAATGAAAATAAATGAAAATAAATGAAAATAAATGAAAATAAATGAAAATAAATGAAAATAAATGAAAATAAATGAAAATAAATGAAAATAAATGAAAATAAATGAAAATAAATGAAAATAAATGAAAATAAATGAAAATAAATGAAAATAAATGAAAATAAATGAAAATCAATGAAAATAAATGAAAATAAATGAAAATAAATGAAAATAAATGAAAATAAATGAAAATAAATGAAAATAAATGAAAATAAATGAAAATAAATGAAAATAAATGAAAATAAATGAAAATAAATGAAAATAAATGAAAATAAATGAAAATAAATGAAAATAAATGAAAATAAATGAAAATAAATGAAAATAAATGAAAATAAATGAAAATAAATGAAAATAAATGAAAATAAATGAAAATAAATGAAAATAAATGAAAATAAATGAAAATAAATGAAAATAAATGAAAATAAATGAAAATAAATGAAAATAAATGAAAATAAATGAAAATAAATGAAAATAAATGAAAATAAATGAAAATAAATGAAAATAAATGAAAATAAATGAAAATAAATGAAAATAAATGAAAATAAATGAAAATAAATGAAAATAAATGAAAATAAATGAAAATAAATGAAAATAAATGAAAATAAATGAAAATAAATGAAAATAAATGAAAATAAATGAAAATAAATGAAAATAAATGAAAATAAATGAAAATAAATGAAAATAAATGAAAATAAATGAAAATAAATGAAAATAAATGAAAATAAATGAAAATAAATGAAAATAAATGAAAATAAATGAAAATAAATGAAAATAAATGAAAATAAATGAAAATCAATGAAAATCAATGAAAATAAATGAAAATAAATGAAAATAAATGAAAATAAATGAAAATAAATGAAAATAAATGAAAATAAATGAAAATAAATGAAAATAAATGAAAATAAATGAAAATAAATGAAAATAAATGAAAATAAATGAAAATAAATGAAAATAAATGAAAATAAATGAAAATAAATGAAAATAAATGAAAATAAATGAAAATAAATGAAAATAAATGAAAATAAATGAAAATAAATGAAAATCAATGAAAATCAACGAAAATCAATGAAAATCAATGAAAATCAACGAAAATCAATGAAAACAAACGAAAGCAAACGAAAAATAACGAAAACGAACGAAAACAAACGAATGCAAATGAAAATAAACGAAAACAAATGAAAACAAACGAAAATAGACGAAAACAGATGAAAAAAAACGAAAATAAAATGAAAACAAATGAAAACAAATGAAAACAAATAAAAATAAATCAAAATAAATCTATTGTTTTGAATCCAAATTTTTTAATCAGTGAGGAATTTTGTTCACTCTTTCATTATTGATGTTTCTTCACAATTTCTTTTTTGCTTATAGTCCCGATGATGGTCTTCTAGACCGAAACATATTGCCCATTTGACTTTATGACTTTATATTAAAGAATTTTATTGTGGTATGACTTGGAGTTGTTTTATCCTTTTTTTATTATTTTGTATTTTTTTGATGTTTTCAATTTTACCTTTAATTGTTTGTTCTTTTCCACTATTATTTCTTTAGATTCTTTTGTTTTTACCTCTTTTGTATTTTTCAAGATATTTTATTTTAATCCATAATCCAGGTGGTCTGTAATATTACAAACATATCTGAAAGAGTTAAATTTCATATTTTCCAATTTAATATAAAATTCTGAAAGCAAGTTCTGCCGGTATATGTATATCCCAAATGTATTCCTTTTATGCTTCTCTACTATTACGGAAAGTCATTTAGAGCAACTTTTGTAATTTCGCCCTGTTATTTGGAATTCTTTTTATATTTTCTTCAGAAAGAATTTTTCATAATAATTTTTTCATTTCTACCATACTCATTTAAATTTCAATATTTTTCACTTAGCCCAAAAAAATGAACTCGTGGGATATTACAGCCTCATTCCGGCTAATGACAAAAGCCCATTTAGCAGTCACTGTCATTAGTGTTCGTTTAATTACATCCCCTGGTGCAGAAACAATATTTGAATGAAAAATAGAAAAATAAATCTGTAATCGTTCTCCAGTGGTGAAAATTCTAAAACTATTTACTGATTAATTTTCCAAAAATTTTACTTTATAAATATTCGAGTAACACTTCAAACGAGGTAAAAAAAGTGCAGAGAATTCATGAATGTTTTTTGAGACCTTTCCGGCACCGATTAAAAAGATATGGTCGGCGCGTTGGGCTTAATAACATTTTAAGTGCTAATGGTCTCCCGAAAAACTAATTTCGTTTTCTTCAGTGTGCAATTTTCCTCCTCAACTTTCCCGGTATGAAGTTACCGCATTCGGTAGGTCGTTTTCAAACTTCTTGTAGAGTTTAAGATCTAATGAACCTTGGAATTAGTTCTGATAACCGACGCGAAGTGCTAGAATGAGCCAAAAAAGGGGTTCACTTTCGACAAAGATTCTAATTAAACGTCTTTTATTTTCCAAACTACTTTGGATAGTATTAGTCAAGCATGTCGAAGGATGTTAATCACCTACTTCGGTATGTAAAATTTTAGCTTTTTATTTTAGTAGCTTTAAATATATTTTTCTAAAAACTCATAAAAACAGTATTTATTGAATCACCATATATATTTTTAATATACTTTTCCAAATTTATGAAGCTTATTGAATTTAGAAACTTTTACCAAGAATAAAATTTTCTGACATATCAAACATACAATGTGAGCATATCAAAAATTATTTGTTTATTGTTTTTTCAATAATAAATTTGTTTTTTTTTTTGAATCACTCTGTATATTTTTGATACCTTTTTAAAATTCATAAATTTTATTAAATTTAGAAACTTATTAATAAATAAATTTTTTTAACATATCCAAAATACAGAGTGTGCAAATCAAAAATTCTTGTTAAACGGCTTTTTTTAATGACAATTTACGTATTTTTTTAATCACTCTGTATATTTTTTTTTAAATTCATAAATTTTATTAAATTTAGAAATTTTTATTTAACATACTCATTTAGCAACTTTTACCAAGAATAAATTTTTCTGACATATAAAAAATACAATGTGAGCATATCAAAAATTATTTGTTTATTGTTTTTTCAATAATAAATTTGTTTTTTTTTAATCACTCTGTATATTTTTGATACCTTTTTAAAATTCATAAATTTTATTAAATTTAGAAACTTATTAATAAATAAATTTTTTTAACATATCCAAAATACAGAGTGTGCAAATCAAAAATTCTTGTTAAACGACTTTTTTTTAATGATAATTTACGTATTTTTTTAATCTTTCTGTATATTGTTTTTTAATTTCATAAATTTTATTAAATTTAGAAATTTTATTAAATTTAGAAATTTTTATTTAACATACTCATTTAGCAACTTTTATCAAGAATAAATTTTTCTGACATATAAAAAATGCAATGTGAGCACGTCAAAAAGTATTTGTTTGTTGTTTTTTCAATAATAAATTTATGTATTTTTTGAATCCCCTGTATATTTTTGATAATTTTTTCCAAATTCACAAATTTTATTAAGTTTAGAAACTTTTATTAACAAATAAATTTTTGAACATATCCAAAATACAGGGTGTGCAAATCAAAAATTGCTTATTAAACGACTTTTTTTAATGATAATTTAAGTATTTTTTGAATCACCCTGTATATTTTGATTTTTTTTTCCAAATTCATAAATTTTATTAAATTTAGAAACTTAATAAAAAATAAATTTTTTAACATATCCAAAATACAGAGCGTGCAAATCAAAAATTCCTTATTAAACTACTTTTTTTTATAATTTACGTATTTTTTGAATCAGTCTGTAAATTCTTGATATTTTTTCCCAAATTCATAAATATTATTTTTACAAACTTTTATTAACAATTAAATTTTTTAACACATCCAAAATACAGAGTGTCCAAATAAAAAATTGCTTATTAAACGACGTTTTTTAATAATTTACGTATTTTTTGAATCACCATGTATATTTTTGAGAATTTTTTTCCAAATTCATAAATTTTGTTAAATTTAGAAACTTTTATTAACAATTAAATTTTTTAACATATAAAAAATACAGAGTGTGCAAATCAAAAATTGCTTATTAAACGACTTTTTTTTAATGATAATTTACGTATTTTTTGAATCACCCTGTATATTTTTTCCAAATTCATAAATTTTATTAAATTTAGAAACTTTTATTAACAATTAAATTTTTTAACATATCCAAAATACAGAGTGTGCAAATCAAAAATTACTTATCAAACGACTTTTTTTAATGATAATTTACGTATTTTTTGAATCACTCTGTATATTTTTTCCAAATTCATAAATTTTATTAAATGTAGAAACTTTTATTAACAATTAAATTTTTTAACATATCCAAAATACAGAAAAACAGAGTGTACAAATCACAAATTGCTTATTAAACGACGTTTTTTAATAATTTACGTATTTTTTGAATCACCATGTATATTTTTGATAATTTTCTTCCAAATTCATAAATTTTGTTAAATTTAGAAACTTTTAACAATTAAATTTTTTAACATATCCAAAATACAGAGTGTGCAAATCACAAATTGCTTGCTAAATGACTTTTTAATGATAATTTATGTAATTTTTGAATCACCCTGGATATTTTGGATATTTTTTTTCAAATTCATAATTTTTATTAAATTTAGAAACTTTTATTAACAACTAGTTTTTAACATATTCAAAATACAGTGTGCAAATCAAAAATTGCTTGTTAAACCACTTTTTTAATGATAATTTACGTATTTTTTGAATCACCCTATTTATTTTTAATATTATTTTCTATAAAGGTTATCCTATTTAGAAAGGAATAAAATTTTCCAACATATCGAAAATACAGGGTGTGCATAGTAGTGATACATTTAATGATGTTTTTATGTTTTTTGAATCACCCTATACGTTTTTGATATGTTTTTCCAAATTCATACATATTATTAGTTTTAGAAACTTTTATTAAAATGTAAATTTGGTGACATATTAAAAATACAGGGTGAGCATAGCAAAAGTAATTTTGTATTGATTTTTAAACCAGGAATTTATGTGTATATTTTGAATCACCCTATACATTTTTGATTTTTTCTCAAACTTTATAAATTTTATTAGATTTAGAAACTTTTATTAACCGGTAATTTTTGCGAAATATCTAAAATACAGAGTGAGCATAGCAAGAAATACTTATTGATTTTTTAATAATTTATTCAAGTATTTTTTGAATCACCCTATAAATTTTTCGATATTTTTTTTAAAATTCATACATGTTATTACATTTAGAAACTTTTATTGACAAGTAAATTTTGTTACATATCAAAAATACAGGGTGAGCATAGCAAAAAGTACTTTTTTATTAATTTTTTTATGATGTATTTAATGTATTTTTTGAATCACCCTATACATTTTTGATTTTTTTCCAAATTCATACATGTTGGCGCAGTCACTAGGATTGCTCTTTAAAAAACATGGATTTTTCAATTGTTTATGAGGCATGCAAGGTGGAAAAAATTTATTTAAGTTATTTAAATTATACCTCATTTTCATTATGGCCGATATAATAAATTTTTGAGGATGATCTTTGAAGAGGGTCATTCCATCTAATGAGGTCAAACCAATATCGACAGTTATGTCGATTTAGAAACCATTAAGACAACTCGTTAGTTCTAGCTGTAATGAGGGTGAAACTTATTGGCTGGCATTATCATTCTTACCGATTTCTCGCTAACATGACATTTAACATAGTTTCGATACTAAAATTTGGGTTATAGCTTGACATATTTAATTCCTCCTACTATACCTACAAGCGTTGGAATGTAAATAACCTTTGCTATTAAATGATTTATATTATAGCCCGAAAAACTTCACCGTTGCTTTAATAATTTAGACGTCGCTTCAATTTTAGACCAAGGAAAAATGTACTGGCTAAAGTGAATGTAATCTTTTTAAAAGCACCGCAATAAAATTGGCGGTCCTTTAAATTTTAAATAACATTATAAATGTATCAGGTAAACTCCCGAGCAGATATTATAAATTCATGAGAAGTATTCGCTTTTTACTAATAATTTATTTAAAAGAGATTTTTTCTTTAGTTTACTCTAATTTTTAATTAACAAAATTGAGCATACTAGAACCTTTCTATTATTTATTATTATTATTATTTTTTTTGAAAAAAAAAAACAAAAATGAATTCTGTTTGGGTAGAATCGGTTAATACGTAGACTTTCATACACAGGCAAACCTAATTTATTCCAGCGCTCATATACAAAGTAAACAATTTCAAAGAGAATAAATAAAAAGCTCGCGTGTATATGTGATGTGCTTGGAATTTTTGAAGCTTTGTATTTTGCCCAGAGGGATACAAATACCAACCTTGTTCAGATACATTTACAATATCTTTGTTTTAGGAATGTTAATTAGATGCATTAATTAAATTTCACATTTTTACCGAGAGTTCTTTGTTTATAAAAAGCACAGTAAAAATCGATTTTCCCAACTTCAATTTTTAATGGAAGTTGAGTTACTACTTAAAAAGTTTAATATGTACAACATGTGCGGTAAAAACTCGAATTTCAAACTCATTTAAAATTTTACTATTTTCCTCTTTAATTCAAAACATGCCTTTCTGGTCGTTTTTAAATACTCTGAAAGTTTTTTGTTACTGGCTTGCTATTAATTTTAACGTCTCTACCGATTGGCAAGTTTATAATTATGCCCCACCAACCCCTCGTCCGGCCTGGTTACAGGCGTGAATGAAACTGCGCATGGCACAAATACCTTTTTGCACATGCGCTCAAAGTCTTATCTGACTTTAATTCCTCTTGAGATTCATGGGAATCCACGACCCGAACAATGACCAAGTATAAAGTCCGATGCCCTAACGAACCTGGCCACCGTGTCCGGCAAGTTTTTTGTTAATAGAAACTCATTCAGATTCAATAAATCTTCCATCTTCGTGACTGATCTTCCTTTCACAACATTATTTCTAACACCAGAACTACATGGGCCAACCCGTGTTCTAATTGCTGCTAAAGAGCTATTACAAAGTCCTTCTCTGTAAGGTGGGAGGGTTGCTCAAAAGGAGTGGGCTATCCCACAGTACTTTGGCCCCATTAGGCCCATTGTCAATTATCCTTTATTAGCTCGTCAGGCAACCTACAATTTTTATTTAGTTGACAACGTCGCCAAAAGATAGCTCTCTTATCTTGCCGAACACAATTTTCCTAGTTCCTAGTCCTTTAGAGATATGGGCGTTATTACATAGGTGGAATAGGAAGTGATACCGTGTCCCATTGGTAGATGGCTACCTGAGAACAACATACTTTTACAATTTTCCTAGTTGACGAGAGCGTCGGACAATCATAGAATGTTGCATTTGATCTTTCTTAAGGTGACGAATACTTCAACTAAGACTTGGTCACATTCTAATATTAACTGTAAGTAAATTCGTGGCTTCTCTCCATTTTTTTGGTGAAATGTCTTCTAGCTAAGGAAGATCTAAGTATTCTCAACAGATGGGGTATGAATTTATCCAGGCCACATTGAAGCAGTGCTGGATATAGATCTCATGAATTATGATAGCCAGAAAATTTCAGCCTCTTTATCTTGTCAAGATCAGTTTCTCATGGGATCCAAAGAAGCTTTAGTGTGCTTTGGAAAACTTATCCACCCTCAGTTAATGCTGCTTCATTCCACGGCCTTTGGAAACTATGTCCTTTAGCTAGTCCAATGTCAGGTCATTGTGAAACGTTACTGATGACTTCATCAGAGTGTTTCTAAGACCTGAAGACTTGTGGATTGTTTCAGCTCTCCAATTAGTGCCATTTTGACAAGGTATTCTCTTTAGGTTTTTACTTTACTGTAAGGGCATTCCTCGTCTAGCTACTTTGAGATGACTTCTAGTAGCATCCTTGTAGTTTGTCTTAGGTTCCTGTCTGGGATGAGCGGCCTAATCAAAGCCTTTTCTTGTCCATTGCTGTATCGTGTTGCTCGTCTCTTTTGGAGGTAGAAGTAGCGCCGCTTTCAGGACTTGATTTGGATGCTTGTGCTGGGCTTACAGGAAGGGCGTTTCGCCTTCTTTCTCCTCATTGCTTCAGTACCACAAACTCTTTTGTCTCCGCGTTACTTGGTTGTTTGAGGCGAACTTTGTTGTCCAGAATTAAATGTCGGAGGCGGATTTCAGTGTCCAGCCTCGGATGTCAATGGTGGAAGTTGCGTCTGCTTTTTTAGGTCCACATGTGAACTTTGTCACATCATCACTGCATGAGGAGACTGTTAGATTTAGAGCGGCGAAAGGGTGTGCTCAAGGTGGAGTGGTGTCTCCACTTCTTTGGTTACTATTGGTCCACCCCCTACTGAACAGGCTCTCTCAGCTGGGGGTGGATTTTCAATGCCGATGACCTTTTAATAAGGGTTAGAGGCTTACTTGAGGAGATTATTTCCTATATCCTTCAGGAAGCCCTTAACAGTATACAGATGGTGTGAGGAGGAACAGATGTCTCTGAATGGGAGGTAAAATATCTGGGATTATCCTTGATAGAAAACTTACCTGGAAAGAACAATCAATAAAGCCAGGGCTTCCCTCTGGAATATCAGAATGATATGCGGCAAGTCGTGGGGAATGAACCCTAAACAGATTTACTAGATTTATCAAACGGTGATAAAACCAATGGTCACATATGGCGCAATAGCATTAGCTATTACAGGCGCCATGTCATCTTCCCCGACAGCGGCAATGGAAAGATCTCTGGGTCTTACTCCTCTCCATATATTACTGGAGCAGGAGGCCAGAATGACCTCCTATAGAGCCATGTCGGTGGCTAGTCAAATTGAGGGGGAGAGGCTATGGGACCACTCTGGAACCACACTCTCGGAATGGTTTCGAATGATCTCTCCCCCAGAACTCACATACAGAAGTCCTTCAACGTCCTTCTTCCGAGAAGAGACGAATGGGAAAAGAGGGAGATCCTCTTTCCAGGGACGGCTTATATACTGTACACAAATGGTTCAAAGACCCCAAGTGGTGTTGGAGCCGGAGTGTACAACAGAAAACCGAGAGTTGATATCACAGGTTTTCGCTATAGAATTGTGTGCAAGAAAGTTGGTAAACCCTCATCTTGTCAACAAAAGTATTTACATTTTATCGGACAGCCAGGCAGCTTTAAACGCACTGGAGCTCCAACCGGCTGGACTCGATGCTGGTGTGGAACTGCATTGAATCCCTGGATCGCATTGCTACCAGTAACAGAGTAACCCTACTCTATGTACCTGGGCATGAAGGGGTGGAGGGCAATGAGAAAGCTGACACCTTTGCGAGAAGAGGTGCAGAATCCGAGTTCATTGGACCGGAACACTATCTGGAAATGGGCCGAGAGGAAAACTCTCTACCACTGGAAAGTTATTCCTGGGTTAGCTCACTCTAAGGCGTTTATAGCCAAACCCTCAGGTAGCACCCTATCGCAGTTGGAGTAGAAGTGATCTACGCATCCTAATTGGACTGCTTACAGGGCACTGTCGTTTGCGGTACCATCTGAAAAAGCTAGGTCTGAGTCAAACATCGGACTGTCGCTTCTGCAGTGTGGAAGCTTCAACAAAATCAACCGTAGACTTCGCAAGAAGGTGTGGATTGTATGGTGAATTATAGCCCATAGGAGTGAGCCACAATAGGCCTCTGCTGGCCGCAGTGGAGGGTCGAGCAAACGCTTCACTCACATTGAACCTAACCTAACCTACATGTGAACTTTATTTTTTGTGATATTGGTGCATGGTTTTTATGATTGATGGGTTGCTAATTCATTAACCGATATTTTAAGATCGTCTCATTGCCTAAGATATTTGGTGAGGTGACATTGTTCTTTTGAGTAATTTTAGAATACGGAGTGGTCCAATGGGAGAAGGCGGATTCGGTTGTGGCCTCAATAATAATGGAGAAACCAATTTAAGAACGACAATCCGGCGATTCTGAATCCGTCGGAAATCTTGGTGGAGTTTCTCCATTTTCTTTTTATTTCTTCAAATTTACGCATTTACTTTTTCTAATTTTTTTGTTTACATTTAATCCCGTTAACTTAAGTTAATGCTATCATGGTGGCTAAATCGCACAAAGATTTGACGTTTGCCTACGTATTTTTTAATATCTGTCGGTGATGCCTTTTGGATCACACAGAATAACCTTAAATAATAATATATCGTAGTTCATTAAACTAGTTATAATTTAAACAATATAAAGGTAACGTGATATAGCAAGGTAACGCCGACGGGTTGCCCAGGTCAGGAAATGTTTATTGTTGGCTTTGAATATATAAGTTGTATCTCTTTGAGAGGGTCATTTTTGATTCGTTATTCATTCTCGATTCTTGATTCATTATCGATTCATTATATTATAGAAAACATGTACCAGTTAATAAATTTGTTGTCTCTAATACGCTTGTGCGTAATAAACTTGTGCGAGTCACGTTTGTTATGCTAAAGTGAGATTATTCATCGGATTCAAGAAAACACTCATGTGATTGTTATGATGATGACGTAAAAAACGTGAAATGGATGAACGTAATAACAGATGAACAATAAAAAAAAACGACTGGTAAATTAAAAATCTATTTTAACAAATAGCTACCAGGAAATTTTGGTACAACAGAAATTAAACTAAAAAATCTATCATCACTACAAGTACAAGCATATGAAAAACCTTTAGTAACATTATTTCTATCCCAGTTTAACCAAGAAACGCTAGCAGATAAATCTTTGTCGCAAATTTTTTCAATAGTCCTTTCGTAGGGATTATTATGTCCTACAAGGATAATTCCTTTGGAATTTACAGGATCGTAGACCAATTTCCAAAAAACTTCTGGCACCGGGAATGCTGGTGAATTCTTTTTATCAGTTTCATCAATGTATAAATAAAGTTTCTCAAACTCTTCATTATAATCGTTAGGTAGAGTTGATATTCCATAAGTTCCAGTCCAAACTTGCAAGTTAACTTGATTTTTATCGACGTAATTTCTTAAGTCATTTTCCATAGTATTCCAGTTCCCTCCATTGAAAGTATTCCACTGTGGGGCAGCGTTAATATATCTGTAAGTTGCTGTCTGTTGAGCCGCATAAACAAAATCAGCTTTAGCTGAAAGGTGACCGCGATTTATAAATGCATTCTTGTTGATGTACTTTTCAGAATCAGAGTCTAAATTTACAATGTTGTTAATAGTTGTTTGATTATTTCTGTAAATTTGTTTTAAGGATTTTGACATTTTATAAATGTTATCGTCTTGTTTGAAACCAGGACTGTCGACTTTAGTCGCGCGATTATTTACGCTGGATACTAAATTCGAATAAGAGTATAAAGCTAGTTTAGTTTTGGTATCGAAACAAATATCTATGTGATTTAAAAATCGATCTGTTGTTAACTGAAATCCGATTTTTATAATTTTTAAATTTGTACCTTCGCAATATATATTAGAACTATCTTCGTTAGATTTAATTTCTATAATATTTGGTTTTATATCGTTTGTACATTTTATTTGATTCCAATCTACATTTTGTCCGTTAATTTGAAATATTTCTCCAGTTTTACAAGTTATTTGGACTAAACTAGTAAGTTGATTTCCATTTATGGTAATTTTTCCACTAGGACATGCTATTTCCATGGTATCATCTGTAGAAAATGTTATATTCTTACTACCAAAGTGAGGATAAATAAACGTCTGTGATCCAAAGTAGATTAAAAGTGGGGATCTTTCTCCAAACGGGTTAATTTCGCAACCTAAAAAATTTTTTTTTATACTAATAATATAAAGTATACAATAAGTTTATAAAAATTTATATACAAAATAAATTCTTTTAATTATTATTCCACGGTTTAGGACAGCTGTTTCGATCAATATCAGATCTCATCGGCCAAACTAGTAGATAATAATTAAAAATTTCTTCTCTAGTTATCACCTCAAGGCGGATATAAATCAGATTGATCTTAAGACGGAATTAGCACCCCATGATTTTCATAACAAAAACTTTTATTTAACTAAATGTTCGATAGATGGCGATTAGATGTAATTTCTGCATAAAAATTTAAATGTTTATTATCCTCCAATAATACTTGCTTAGTTGCCAGATGTTACGACCGCCGCGTTTTAATTTTGAGTGAAATTGGGATTTTAGTGACATCAGGTACCTGAATAGAAGATTTTTATGACATCATTTAACTTGCCCGGCCAAAAACTACTGACCTCTTAAACATTTTTTTTCTCCAAAAACATAACCTCGGTTTGATTTATAATATGATTTTTTCAGTACCAGAAGTCTGTACTTTTGTGGAAATTATGTATCTTTTTCTACAGTATGATTTTTTCTTATTTAGAATTTTTTTATGTATCATTTTATAGAGGTTTTTTGTTTTTTCTAGTTTTCTCATTTTTCAGATTTTTTGTTTTTTTTTCTGTTTTTTGTGTTTTTTCGATTTTTTCTGCTTTTTGTTTTGTTTTTGTTTTTTCTGTTTTTTTTTGTGACTTTTTTTATCATTGATCTGTTTTTCTTTTCTCTTTTTTTTTTGTTTTTTAATTTTTTCTTATTCTGATTTTTTGCAATTATTTACGACTTTTTTGGGATTTCTTTGCAAGTTTTTGCAATTTATTTCTATTTTTTTGAATTTTTTCATTTTTTTTTGGTTACCGTTGTTTTAGGTTTTTTGGTTATTTTTTAGTTTTTGCCATTTGTTTCTCTTGTTTATTTTTTTGTATTTTTTCGTTTTCTAATTTTTTCTTATTCTTTTGATTTTTATGATAATTTGCGATTTTTTTGTGATTTTGTTCCGGGTTTTGTGATATTTTTTGTTTTTTGTTTCTCAATTTTGTTTTTCAATTTTTTTTGCTAGTTTGTGCAGTTTATTTGAATTTTTTTTATTTTTTCATGTTTTTATGGTGTTTTTTGGTTTTTGCCATGTTTTTCGATTTTTCTGTTTTTTTTGTTTTAGTTTTCCGGATTTTTTTCTCATTGTTCTGTTTTTTTCTATATTTTTCGTTTCCAAGTTTTTCTTATTCCTTTGATTTTTTTATGATAATTTGCGATTTATTTTTGATTTTGTTGCATTTTTTTTCGAATGTTTTGCGATTTTTAGTGATGATTTCTTGCGTTTTTTCCGTATTTTACAGTTTATTTTTCCTTTTTTCCCAATTTTTTTAATTTCTCTCAGTTTTTAAAATTTTTTTGTTTTTTTTTTGTTCCGATTTTTTCGGATTTTTTTTTCAGATTTTTCCGATTCTTTTAATTTTTTATCGGTTTATTTTTTCATTTTTATGATTTTTTGTTTTTTTTTATTTTGTTCAATTTTTTCTAATCTTTCCTCATTTTTTTCTTATTGTTCTGTTTTTCTGTTCTTTTTTTGTTTTCTAGTTTTTCTAGTTTTTATTGATTTTTTGTGATATTTTGCTAATTTGTCTTTTTTTGTGATTTTGTTGCGGTTTTTTGCGATGTTTTGCGATGTTTTACGATTTTTTGTAATATTTTTCGATTTCCTGCGTTTTTTTATGCTTTTTTTTCGGTTTGCTATTTTCAGCGTTTTTTTAGGTTTTTTTGATTTCCTCATTGTTTCCGTATTTTACAATTTTATTTTTCATTTTTATTTATATTTATATATAATTTCTCTCTCAATTTTTTCCAGTTTGTTTTTTTTCCGATTTTTCTGATTTTTTTTGTCGAATTTTTTCGATTCTAATTTTTGTAAATTTCGAATATTGAAATCTAGTCACCATAATTTTAATTCTAAAAGAAACTTACTTTTCATTAGGTATTATAATAAAATAGTAATTTTAACAGCATTTTAAAAATATTGGAACAAAGTCAAATTTTCTATTAAAATATCGAATTTCCTTTTTTTCTGATTTATTTTTGGTTGAAATTATAAATTTTTGAACATATAAGACTTGTAAATGAAAGCAAAAAATGAAATATCTGGTTCATGAAATAGTTTTTATAGCGATTTTTGATGCCTTTTTTAGGTTAAATTCCATTGTTTTTTCCATTTTCTTATTTTTTTTTCAGTTTTCAATATATCCAGGAACTAATTTAATACCATTAGAACACTATAAAAGCAAATCCGCATATATTTATTACCTGGATAGTCTTATATGTTTAAAAATGCCCCTATGTTTATCCATTTGCTAACGCTGCATTAAGAAATACTACTACTGCCATCTAATGGTAAATAAGCATATGTAATTACAGCTCTGTATTTAGAATCAAATATAATGATTATTTAAAATTTGTGAATTGTAGACAGAGAATAAGAAATGCATGCTTAAAAGTAGCCATTTCCACACCACCTTATGATAGAATATAGTAGCGGTAAACGATATTGTACCAGGGACAAGTAAAGCGAATGGGCAAAAAATTATTTAAAACCTTACACTTACTTGTATACTAAATAATAAATAATTAAAAATATCTTACCATTATTGTTATTTAAATTTTTCATCCAACAAAAATGAAAACATGACAATATTAGAATAATAATTAAATTCATCGCTGCTTGTGATATACTGATTAATCCACAAAGAAATTTATTTATATCGAATCTAGATATAGAATTCTGGGAACCACATTAAATTAATATTTAGATTTATAACGATCTAGTTAATAAAATAATTAAAAAAGATAATACATATATCATAAATTGTTAAGATAAATAAAAACAAAACACTTTACCCGTTCATTCGTAATTAGGTTGCCACGTAGATACACTTTATAGAGATTTACTATATATTAAAATTATTATTAACATCAAAAGGTAAACACAATCTTAAATTTAGTTTATTTTATAAAAAAATCCAGTTTTTATTATCTTATGTATATTATAGACAAACCACATCTTTCTCCCCGGGTTATGACTCCTACAACTGATTTTAAAACATTAATAAAAAAAATCAATAATATAGGTTTAATTCCAACAAGTTATCCATAATCTCGAATGTGGTTGAATGATGAGTAATAAAATCAGATACCACAATTTTAATAAAAATAAACGTTGTTAAAAATACATAAATGGGGAAATGGCAACTAGTTTTGGCAGAACTGCCATCATCAGGCCTGTAATACACAGTGTCAGCGAAAATTGTTGTTTAAGGTGATTACAGCATCCGTCCTATTTTTCGATCCAAAATATCTCAAAAAGTACTGAATAAAAATAAATAAAATTTTGGGACAATAAATAAGAGTATATTATCTAGGGTATCAAGGAAAGAACAGAACAAAATATCTTAGAATTTCTGAGAAAGAAAATGAAGAGGCACTAAATATTGAAATTTTTAAGAACCCCTCCTTGAGTCACTAGATAATAAAATTTTAAATATGGTCCTAAAATTTTGATCCTCTGTGGCTACTCGTTGATTTTTAATGATTTTCCAAAATTTTCCAAAATATTGTAACTGATTGATGGCGCCCCCAAACTACCAGTATTAGAAGATGTCATTATTTATACTGTGTTCGAGTCGATAAGTTAAATTTCTTAATTTATTAAATATTCTCATTCAATTGTTTTCAGAATCTGCTTCTTTTACTACTTCTCGACCTTGGTGTATAATGTACTATTATTGATACAATTAAATTATTTCATTATTATTATTGTTATATTTTTTAATTATTTTTATTTTAAACGGGTATATGAATGATTCGTAAAAACTCATCCCAAAAGAACAATTTTGTATATTTTGGCATTTCCCTGAAAATTTTACATTTTTTACAAACTTTTTACAATTTTTTTTTATAAATTTTTCACAAATATAAATGTTTGCGAATTTTACAATTTTCGAAATTTTTGAAATCTCCAAATAATTGAATTGAAACTTTTGAAATTTTTGTAATTAATCGAATAATTTTGTTTTTTGAAATTTTCGATATATTTTAGAAATTGTTGAATATTTTGATATTTTTACTAATTGAAATTTTTTAAATTTTCGAAAAAAATTGCATAGTTTCAAATTTGGATATATTAAAAAAATTTCTGAATATTTTGACATTTTTACCATTTGAAATTTTTGAAATTTTCGACAATAAAATGCATAATTTCAAACTTTTTTAAGTTTTTGAAATGTTTTAGAAATTTTTGAATATTTTGAAATTTTTGAATATTTTGAAATTTTTGAAATTTTCAAAAAAAATTGCATAATTTCAATTTTTTTTAAATTTTTTATATATTTTAGAAATTTTCGAATATTTTGACATTTTTACTAATTGAAATTTTTGAAATTTTCGAAAAAAGTCACAGTTTCAAATTTAGATATATTTTAAAAATTTCTGAATATTTTGACATTTTTACTATTTGAAATTTTTGAAATTTTCGATAATAAAATGCATAATTTCAAACTGTATTTAAGTTTTTGAAATGTTTTAGAAATTTTTGAATATTTTGAAATTTTCACTACTTATATGAAATTTTTAAAAAAAAAATTGCATAATTTTAATTTTTTTTAAAATTTTTATATATTTTAGAAATTTTCAAATATTATGACATTTTTACTATTGGAAATTTTTTAAATTTTCGAAAAAACATTACAGAATTTTAATTTTTGATATATTTTAGAAATTTTTGCATTTTTACTACATGAAATTTTTGAAATTTTCGGAAAAAATTGCATAATTTCAATTTTTTTAAAATTTTTGAAGAATATTTTGACACACAATTGAAATTTATGAAACTTTCGATAAATTTTTGAAATTATCGGATTTTTTTTTAAGATGACATTTTTATTTTATTTTTGAATTTTTTTATCCTTCCTAGGTCTAAATTCATTATAATCAAACTAAAATTACCTAAAAGTTCCAAATTTTGTCAATTATTTATTTAAAAAAAAATAACATTCTTCCTTTATTTGAGAAAGAGAAACATTTCTCAAAACACTATTTTCCAAGAGTAGAAATTGTTTCAACGTTGTTTTACTAGCGGGTAAATAAAATCCTGAATCTGCATAGATTAAAACTACCTAGGTACCAATAAAATAATAATCTCGAAATTCTATTTCTATTCACCCGCACCCAAACCCATCTCTAGACCACCACCATCCAAACATTTTCGGGTATCGGAAAAAGTTGAGACACGACGTCTTATTACCCGTGATACTTTTTAGGCTACGTCAGCACTGCACAGGCCTCGGTCCATCTCTTTTCGAACTATGTGGGTGCTTCCGACGTTGAATTAAATAATCATTAAAAGTTGTTACTAGAACTACAACTAATACAATAATGAGTTTGCATAAATTAAATCGACAAGTGACATACATTTGACAAGGTTGTATAAATTTAGACAAGTGACATAAAATATGACAAGTGATAAAACCGCGGGTTATTCAAATTATTTAACAATATTATTAAAGAAAATAAGCCTGAAGGACAGAGATAAAAAGGGGGGAGTGAACAAATTAAAGTATATCAATCAGTTTTTTAATTTAAAACAATACTATGAAAAAGCAATAAAAGCCAAAATAATAAGATTTAACATAAAATTACAAAATAATTTTATTGTCATTAATATTTTTGGTAAAATTCGAAGAGCAAATTCAAATAATTTCAAGATATTTAAAAAATCTCATAAAATAAATTTAAAACACCCTGTATATTATTTTAGAGTTTATTCTAATCAAAGTTCCAAATGACATTGACAGATGAAGAATAGTTTGATGGGTTTTTAAAATGTAATAAAAGTAAAATTATACA
Source organism: Neocrepidodera transversa (assembly GCA_963243735.1). NCBI lineage: Eukaryota > Metazoa > Arthropoda > Insecta > Coleoptera > Chrysomelidae > Neocrepidodera > Neocrepidodera transversa. The sequence continues at coordinate 8,617,046 of OY725353.1, read as the reverse complement.
TACTTATGAAAATGATGAACACTATTAAATACCATAATTCAAAAACATTTCCAGAAAATTAAAATTATCTAAATCCAGATGTAAGTTTTTCCACAACAAGTTGATTAAATAAATTAAAACATCCAATCACATAATTTGTTAACAGGATCAATGAATTCTGATTGGCCAGTTTCTTTAAAACGAATTTGATTCCTAAAATCAAAAAGAATGCAATTAATAAAATAAAAGAGGATCGGGAGAAATCAACAAGAAAGAAGGTAGAAATGGTTTTGGGAGAAAAGTAGTTAAAAATTTTTAAATCTGCTAATTTAAAAGATATTATCATTTTGAATTCAAAATTTAAGTATTGAGACAATAATGAATAAGTTGTAAGTAGATTAAAGCATAAATTAATGTATAAATTTAATTTTAACTTATTAAAATTACAAAATAATGAAGCATTGATCTTCACAACAATTAATAAAATAAAAAGTGCCAAGTGAATAATAAAAATTAATAGTACTTACCAATATCCAAGGAACTGGAGAAATTTCAGACGATTTCCAGTTTTGATGTCGCCATTGTCGAAGAATCCTGGTGCTGAAAGGAGAACGGAATGGTTACCACAAAAAACCCAGTGAAACGTGTATAGGTATCAGCTGTTATAATTTAAAATAACTTGTAAAAGGAAATATCAAATTTCTACTTATCATTGCTAATGAATCGCATTTAAACAAATTTGATTTTACTGGTGGTATTGTAAAAACCACAAATAATACTAATTTTAGTAGTTGTAAATAATTTTAATAAGAGAGACATGTACATATCATTGAACTGACGCCTTTCTTTGTGTTTGGAATTTTAATAGGCCTCAAAATTTACAAATTGAAGTTATGCAACCAGAAGCGCAAGGAAACGTATAATGGAAAGCATAGTTAGTAACATTAATCAATGTTCTTGTTTATAATTTATTTTTAGGTAACAGATTTGTTAATAAAGTTAATAGTTAATTTGAAACACAAATCTATAATTTATTTGTCAATTCTCATTGGACATAACGAAAGGTACCCGCACCAAATACATTGATTTTGGGCCTCTGTCGATTTTCTTCAAATTTTAATATGTTATTATATAGGTCAAAAGAAGCAACTTTCTTATGGACTACAACTTTGCAGCTATACAGGGTGAGTCATTATATTTCGATCAAGTTAATCAAATAAAGTCAATAAATCTACATTTTAGTGTTAGAAATCTGCCATATGTATCACTGACTCCACTTACCAAGGTGGACTAGTAGGTATTTATTTTTTTCAGGATATTTTTTTATTTAAATGAACTCAATTACATGGTTTTAATTTTGATTTACTTTAGTGTATATCGAAAGAAACAACTTCCTTTGGGACACCCATTTTACAGTTCTATAAGTCTATAGGTATACTATTTCAGTAATCAAAGAAACTAAGGTTTAATATTAAACAAACTATTTTCCAACTTAACAAAAAATTAATGAATAATTGTTAACTGTAAAATGAAATAAATGTTACATAAATTATAACATTAATGTCAAGTGTCACTACACATAACTAAAAGGAGGCTATACTAAATTGAACGATAAAGTAATAAATCCAACCTCGTAGATTATCTCCATCTTCCCGCATATTATGTGATAATATAGCTACATCATTATTTCTTGCGTCGCAAAAGTATGGACCATGTATATCTACAATGTAGCCATCAGGTGCGACAATAAGACCGGTTTTTAATAAAGTATATTTTTTGTGGTTAGATGCAAACTTTTGGAGCTTTTATATAGGTGCAGGCATACTAGTCCACCCTGATAAATGTTTGAAATACATAATGGCTAATTGCTATCTGAAAAAGATTATACATTAATTTTGTGTGAATGCTGCTGCCTTTATAGTATAAAAGTCAGAACAAATGTAGATTTAGTGATTTTATATGATTAACTTGATCAATATATAATGACTCACCCTGTAAAGGTGTAAAATTGTAGTCCATAAGAAAGTTGCTTCTTTTGACCTATATAATAACATATTAAAATTTGAAGAAAATCGACAGAGGCCCAAAATCAATGTATTTGGTGCGGGTACCTTTAAAGTCATTTGATAAATTAAATAAACCCTTTGAACTCACTACTGAGATAAAGAGAATCTGCTCTAAAGAATTTGTTTTAATAAAATTAAAAAAAAAGGTAATTATAATTTCATGATTAAGTATTATTATTAAATTGCTAGACAATTTAATTGGCGCCCAAAACGGTTATAAAATTAAAAAGAAAAGGATTGTTGTTTTTTTCTTTGAACAAAATTAAATAATAAATAAAAATAATTAATTAAAATAAAAAGAATATCACAACACTATACAAATCGGTCTCAGTGGCACAGACCGTTGGCTATCGGTCATATTCACTTATGGCTGTTTATATGCTAGAGCCAACGTGGGTTCGTGCCTCGTATATGACAGTGAAATTTTAATTTAAAAATTTCAGTGTTAGATACTTGGCTCGAATAGGTAAACCGCATTGAATATTAATTTAATTAATGTCTAATGCGGAGCCTAGATTTTCAATCCCCCTGTGTCACTGTGCCGATGATGGTGGTGAGGTTTTCCGGGTTTTACTGCACCTATAGCCAAATGGCGCCATCAATCCTCAGTAAGTCGCCCCGGAGCGCCACGGCAAATAATATTAATAGCACAAGCCATTGGCTTCTGGGGTTCACTCGTAAGGGGGTGAAATGTAGGGCGAGTATTATTATTATTATTATTAAATATAAAAACTAAAATTAATGTTATCTTATGAACTAAGACTGGGAACTAGGTACAGAGACGTAACGAACTATAAAGGAAAGAAACGAAAAAGGAAAAGTTATGTGATGGATAGTGGTAAAAAATAATAAATTTGACGAAATAGAGGTAGGTGGAAGGAATCGAAAAGGAAGAAGAAGAAGAGGGGTTGCCTCGACAAAGTTAAGGGTGATGTTAACCAAGAAAATTTAGAAGATTAAGTGAGGTTAGATTAACAAAATAAAAATAAACATGACATTTACAAACTGAGTAAATAAAATAAGTAAGAGATAGAAATTATTAAATGATGGTAAAATGTCATAGGAAATTAGACGAAATAAGGACAATTAGAGAAGATCTTTGAAACTATTAGATAAGAAATCGAAAAAGTGTGGTTCGAAGAAATAATATGGTTAGCGAAGGAAGAAGGAGTGTTGGTAATATCTGAACCTTTATATTTATCAATATATCTGATGTGTTCTTTAATTCTAGTTTCAAGTCGTCTACCTGATTGACCGATGTATTAGTTGTCTTTTCTTCCTAAAGTAATTTTTTTCAGTAAACAATATGTACATACAATGAGTTAATAAAATTAAAATGTTTGGAGCTGAGTGAATTTGTAATTCTTCTTTATATAGGTGGACTCATTAAGAATACCTTAATTTAGGGCTTTACACGAGAACGATACTTTTTTCGTGTCGTCTCGTAAAACCGAGACGAGACCTTTTTGAAAATTATTTAGGCGATACCGAGACCACATGCGGCGAATCCCGAGAATCTCCTTTCTGTCCTCGTTCATATTTCTTTAGATTTTTTTTCTGAATTTCCGAGAAAAATAAACTAGCAAGCAGTATAAACATTTAATTTTTTTTATAATAAAAAAAAGTCTGCATAGGTTACGATAAATTTACAACATCTAAAATCTGTGAAATATTTATATAAAATGACACTCTCAATGTGTTTCGAATTTTTTAGGACTTTGAAGGTAATAACATTTTATGACCCAGTTAAGTCTTATAGGTACCCAAAGGGTACCTAGAAACTACATTTGTTGTTGAAGATATGTTTGCAGAATTTTTAATTCTAATGAAAAAAGAAGTAACGAAATGAATATTAACATGCTCGCCAGTTCAAATTCGACAATTGTGTTGGTCTAGCAGGAAAATTTACTGAACAAAAAAATGAAGAACCCACAATTTTTTCAAAATGGCGACTAAAGCGAAGGGAGGGGGTATACGCCTTTCTGATTTTAGACTCTAAATAACATGTGGCTCATCTGTACTAGAATGTACATACATAATGAGTATTTATTACTTGTCGCCGATCCTAAATCAAATATAAATGTAAATCGAATTTAAAATAACCTCTACAAAACGGGAACTTTTTTGTTTAAAAATTAAAGGGTGAAATGTCAAGAAGCAGGCAAATTCCAATAATCCACAACAAATCTTGATTCAGCAAACAAATTAAATTCAGTAATAATTTATAACTAAGTTCGCACACGCTTTTTGGTTAAAACGTCACAAACTTTGCTCGTACATCATTTTTAATGAACATTCGACTCATAAAGATCCACGCAAAATACGGAAAATGCCAAAAGCACAAGACGAAATCAGATTAAGAAGTTTTCTTTTTCTATAAAATTATTTTTGCGACTGTACATGTAGGTGCGGTATTTCCAATGTATTTCACAGTGACTAATTTTCCCGGGAAAACAGCACTGGCCCTTTGGGGAAAACTCATTAAATGAAAATGTATTGCCATAGCATAGGTTTTGGGTCCCCGATACATTAATTTTGCATTCAGCATACACTCGTTGTATTGTTTTATTTCGTTTTGTACAAAATGCAGTTTACTCTTACTCTGGGGAATTTATTTAAAATAGATAGATTTTTATATGATGGTTTCGGCTTTCCAATTATAAACAGCACGACCTTAAAAAGTTTGAGTAATTAATCTCGAAGAGAGGAACAATAGTGAAACCAAAGAAAATCCTCGAGGAAACGCCCGGAATATCAAATTAACAATTCTTGAAAAACAATACCTCCAATTTCCAGTTTGCTTAATAAACTTCCGTATATTTTCAGTTTTGATTGTGTACGAAGCTATTTAAATCGATTTATTCCGCAAAGTTTTCATAAATTTGATGGAATTACTTTGGAACTTGCGAAGTCGCTCACAAAATATATTCATTTCAATTTTTTGAGGTTCATTGAATCCATTTCGACCATCTTTAACATGATATCTCTGTGTGTCTTGTTAAACTGATTTAGATGAAATTTTTCACACATTTAGGGTTATTAGACGACCTGAATTGATCGACTATTGCGTCCCTTTTGTTTTACATACTTTCTAGAGTGGGAACGCGATGGCTCCAGAAAAATTAGTTGTAAAACAATTTAGCAGACGTTTTCTCAATGCTATTGTCATCTTCAGACCCATTGATACAACTTGTCGACTAAATGTCTTCGATCATACCATCGAGAAACAGAATCCAACCATCGTTCTGATGACGAATATTGATGTGTGTATGTGGAAGTTAATAACATTTAAAAATGTTTATATTAAATCCACCATTTTTATTTCAGGTCGCTATTTTTTGTTCAAAAAAATAATTAAAAATTCAGAATCAGCGACCTCAAATCCCTTACCTACTCATTTTTATTAATTTGACATTTTAAAATCTTATGTGTTTACCGGACACGGTGGCCAAGTTGGTTAGGCCATCGGCCTTTATACTTGGTCATTATTCGGGTCGTGGGTTCGATTCCCATGAATCTCAAGTGGAATTAAAGTCAGATCAGACTTTGGGCAAAAATGCAGTCAGATTCGAATTCAACAACCTAAAAAAAACCCATTGTATTTAAAATATAGTACTTTTGGCCATGTTTTCGGCATTTGGAACCACTGTTTAATATTTCAAATACGGATCTAAATTTTGGATCCAACTAAATTTAATTCTAATGACGTTTCTTGGGACCAAAGTCACTCTCAGCATTCTTTCTATACGATTTCTATGGGAAAATGCTGATCTTGCGATCTCTTTCAAGTCCAGGATTTTCACATTTTTTAACGATTCATTAATTACAATTTGAGTTGTTAAAGAATTGTAACTTTATAATTAAAAAAATTACTTTGACTTTGTAAAATTATTATTTTGGCGCAGTCGGCAGGATACTTTGATTCGATTTTCGTTTCCACGATTTAACAAATGTCGAACTTAAGAATCTTTCGTTGTGTTGTGGTGCTACTTCAGGAAACCCTCTCTATTAAAAACAAGTTTGAATAAGTTATGTGCTTTGGAAAATTAATATTAATGTGACGACTTTTCTCAAACCTGTTTTCTATGTTTGTTGTCTTTCATTTTGCGGCAACTAGAAAGTTTTTTATTATGTTTAAGTTGTTTCAAAAGTTTATAAGTAATAAATGACAATTTATACTAAGTGAAAATTTAATTACTTAATAAACTAAATAATTCTACTTATAACTTACAGAAAAAATACTGAAATAATTTCTAGAATCAGGTATTATTTTATTTATATAAGTCCGCTTACATAATTTTCTACGACTGTTTACCACCACGAATGCATGTACAGAATAAAACTTTACAGTGTTTAAATATGTAAAGTACTTATGAAAAGTTGTACAGACTTTGATTTGCATTCAGTTTTTAAATTTTGTTGAACTTGTGTTAAATCTACCAATTTTATATCAACACTAATGCCCCACTTAACTTCTACATTTTTTGATGTATTTTTAATTTTATGATTCATGCCAAAAACTATGGAACATTTAGCTTAGACTTAAGTGGACCATTAGTAGAGTAGCTATGAGAGAATCACAATATTTCATGTTAAATCGCCAAGGTTCATTTTGGTAATTTTTGTTCATATCAAGATCACTCGTGACGTCATCGGTCTCCGCTAGACGAGTTCGTATCTGCTCTTAATCTGTTTCTGATTCTCAGTTATCTAAAAATTGCGTGGTCCTTCAAGTCTTTTAATGTCCACTTTGAGATTAATAAACTCTTTTATATAGCTGTGTAAGACTGGAGAAAACTACTATGATTGTATTTATTTTTCATGCTTGGGCAAGCGATTCCTTATATTAGTCGTTTCTTCGCTCACGTATGCTGCCTTCTTTGTTCCTCTTACTGAGAGCTGAAAACATACTTTACACATTCTTGTCTACACGTTATCTGCCCAACGAGAATCGTTAGTGACGACATAATGTTTGTAGTAGTCTTCTGGATCCATTTTTGGTTTTCGACATATTCTTTGCCTTCTCTGATCCAGCGCCTCATAGTTGCATAGTATGTGGAGTGCATTCTCGGTCCCTTTATTGCATTGTCTGCATTTAAGGTCGCCGTTATATAGCCCCATTTTGTTTAGATGCTCTCTGGTGGGAAGGTGTCCCGTGAGGAGCCCTGTGGTAATTCGTAGTTGATTCCTACTCATTGAAAGCAGTTCTTCAGTTACGTTCTTTGACGGTTCTTTTATAAACTTTTTCCCGTGTAGAAGTCCAGGTACATTGTCCCAGTATAATTTGTGTTTTCGCTTGATTCAGTCTTTTATATGGTTCCTAAACGTAAGTTTTGGTACTCCCATCGCTGGTTCTGGACCAATTAATAGGGTGGACGATCCGTTTCTTGCGAGCACGTCAGCCTTTTCGTTTCCAGCGATACATTTGTGACCTGGTACCCACGATAAAGTTACTTTATTGTGGGTCGCCAGTTACCCACATTCCCATACCAGTTTGAGCTCCTTATAGCCTTAAGGGCTGCTTGACTGTCTGAGTAGATTATGATTCTTTTTCCCTCGTGGGCTCTCATATTACTATTTCTCGCACATTCGAGTATTGCATAGACCTCTGCTTGGAATACAGAGAAACTCTCTTGGTACTTATTCTGTTCGCAGTAAATGCCAACTCCAGTTCCCCTTCGGTTTTTGACCCGTCTGTGTACCAGGTATTCTTAATTATTATTCCCAGATCTTTGTTGAAGCTGCATTTAGCAGTCATGTGGTCTGACCTCATGCCAAGCATGTTGCCTCCCACATGCTCTAGCTTAGTGTGTCCCAGTCTATGATTTCCTTCATAGAATGGTAAGTCCTCTAGCCATCGTAGAGCCATTATAACGTATTGTAATGGTGGGAGGTCAAGAAGAGTTTCCAAAGCAGCTGTGGGTGTTTTTTTATGTTCCCCACTTTTCCCAAGCAGGCAAGTCTTTGTATATTTGTATTTTTTGAATCAGATTTACCTCTTCACCACGAAGCCAAAGTGGGCTCAAATGGCGTTCACTTTGCAGTATTTTATGGTAAATTCATAAATTTTCCATTAGAATAACTTAACTTTTCAAAAACTGAAAGAACCATTTTTTCAACTTTTTAAATTTAAATAACTAACCATGACAGTAGATAAACTATGCCAGTTCTGGCGCACTCCTTATGGGAAATCGCTAAAATCCATTCTGGTAAATGTTTGTCCACGTCAAGGTCACTCGTGATGTCATCAGAAGCGGATAGGAAGCTGAACAGAAGCGGATGGGAAGCTGATCGGAAGCGGATTGAGACTGGTCTAGTGGAGACTGATGACGTCGCTAATGACCTTGACGTGGACAAACATTTACCAGAATGGACTTAATTTCTCGTTATTTTCCTTAAGGAGTGCGCCAGAACTGTCATAGCTTATCTACTCATGACAACGAAAGTATTTGAGTCTTGAATTTTTTTTTATAATTTTTGAATGAAGTGTAATTCTATCTTGTATTCGATTCAATTTTTTTTTATCTACCTTGTTTGGTAATCTCAATTTTAATTTTAATTTATATGTTCATCTATTATTTAAGTAAAGGGTTTGGCACATAATTCTAGGGTTTCTGTTTAAAAAATCCGAAATTATTTAGACGAAAAAGTTGTCCAATGACAATTTTACGTAGCGTGCGTATTTGTTGTTAATTTCAAATGTTTTGTATGACATTAAAAAAAAACAGTTGCAGCCGCACAACTTTTATTTTATATATTTTCATATCAAATTCTAATCAATATTTAAAGTACCGATATTTTTGTACCTATACCTGTATAATAAAATAGTTGAAGCAAGAGAAGAAGAAAGAAAAACAAACGACAATTTGGCACACCGGCTGCTCTCAAATATCGCGATATTTTCCAGGTCATCGGGTTTTCCAATGGTGAAACGTTTCAATGGGTTGCTCGGATATAAATTCAATTTCGAAAACCGTTTATGCCGATCGACTTAAGGATATTTATGAAAAGTTACCTACAAGCAACCATATTCTTTCATATAGTGTGTTTCATAACAAATGGTCAATATTTTAATCATACGTTCAGGATCTCCAAATATTAATATTTTACTAAATAACTCTTGGTCAAATATTATCTACTACTAAGATACAGGGTATTGAAGTAAAATTTTATTTTTCGTTTTTTTTTGCAGCAATTTCTTTATTAAGTTAGTAGTATTGAGCGTGTTATTAATTTTGATATTAGACAAAGAGAGCATCACGTACACTCAACTGGATGAAGAAGAGTATCCTTTTTTTTAATCTTGGCCTTTTTTGAATTTTTTTCAGGTCTTTCTGATACGTAAATTTGAACAAAAATATAAATAAATTCAACCCATTTCGAGATATTAGCTTTTAAAATATTCTAGCCATATTAAGTTTAATTTACAATATTTCAACATAGTAGGATTGAAAACTAAAATGAAAATGTACAGTTGTCCAATAATTAATTGTTAGATTTAAGTTAATGAGTGCAGTGTTAATTTTGTTCATAAACTTCCATCCTGTATATATCTTAGTAGTAGATAACATTTGAGTAAAATATCAAGGCCTTGAACCTATGATTAAAATATTGACCATGCCTTATGAAACACCCTGTATGCGTGAAATATTTTTTCTACTTATTTATTAATAAATTGGTCATTCTATATACACTGTTTACTAGATTAGTAAATTCAGTTTTACAAACACTGTTACGTAATGACTAACACGTAATTTTTTATTACGTAACAGTTGCAATTTCGAAGCAATGTCATTATTGTCTTTTATAATTAAAGATTGAAATAATTAATCACTTTTCAATAACTCTTTCTCAAATAGTGCAAAGAAGCTATAATTAATCAAAAGTTTCACAATTTTACAATAAATTACAGCTAAATTTATTTCAATAAAATTTGAGGTTACAGAAACGCTTTTTATTTAGAACACAATCTAATTTTGTATGTATATTGCGACAATTTAAATACTGAAAAAAAATAAAAATTATAATTAGTAGTATAGCAATGCCGTTGCTGGACCACGGACGAGAGGCCGACCTTCAAGTTGACCCTGACGTTGACCTTGACGTTAATCTTGACGTTAATCTTGACGTTGACATTGACGTTGATCTTGACGTTAATCTTGACGTTTACATTGACGTTGACCTTGATATTGACCCCAACCTTATGCTCTGCAAATACGAACACATACGACCGTTAGATTTGGTGATGCAACTTATTAAATAGTGTTCTTGCTGTGAAAGTAACTTTTTATTTAGAACACAATTTAAGTTTGTATATAAGCTGTAATATTTTTGAATTTTATAAATATAATTTTATGGTTAAAAAAGTTTGGTATTATAAAGAGTTTATTGATATTTATTGGTGTATAACATATGAAAGGATGCCAAATCAATAGTTGTGGTATATAAAGAAATCTTATCTCATTATATTTACTATAGATTAATTTTGGAAATTTAAAAGAAAAATTTAGTTATAAAATAAGTAAATGGTAAGAGAGAGACAAAAGTGAAATTTTTTTTACGATCAAAATGATAGATAGTCGCATCTATCGTAAGGTTGATGGGTACCAACCGGGCATAAATAATTAAATATGAAAAAAATTATTTTTGAGAAAAACATGAAACACGAGAATAAACAGAAAGAGAATTTTTGTCACATTGATTGATATGTTATTTGAGATTTAGAAATATATAACACTATGTGTAATATAAAAAAATGAGACAATTTTAATGAACAAAGTATTCTATAAACTAGTAGTAAATGAACGAATAAAGGGGCTGCATCCGAGGTGCGTCCGGTGGTCAGTAAAATGACCCTTTACCTGCCCAGGTGCGTCCCGCGGTCGGAACGGTAAGGCCGAAGAATAGCCTAGGTGCGTCCGTCATCTGTTTGTCTAACGTCGTATAAAAATGAACAATTGGACATTGAAAATAAAACACTTTCAATATAAAAGATATACTTATAATTATCAATTTTTTCAAATTATCAAAAAACAGACAGCATAAAGTTTACCTACCTATGTATCTAACAATAACAAAATAAGATGTATACATAGATTAATGTACAATACGTATAACTAGAAACTAAAAATAAAGGCACTACATTAACTACAAAAAATGTATCGATGTAAATAAAACAAATAATGAATTATAAACTGAAATCTATTTAGTGGGCCATTTTTGTATAAAATAATTTTCTCCTGTAGAAACTGCTCCTTTTCCAAAACTTCCCTTCTTTTTATTTTAGTACTACGCAGTTTTATATATACTTCGCATTGAACATTTTTGAGAGCTTCTAAGAACTGATGCAGATTTGGCCGAGAAGTATAAAACATTGCATTAAATTTAGAATGAAATGACTCACAACTATTTGTCGTTCGCATTATGGAATTGGAAAATTTCGCCCAAATTTGGGGAGGAAATGGGGAAGTTTGTTCCAGATAATTGTTTAAAAAATAATCACAAAATGTTTGGACCTGCTCGTCCTGCGGTTGAACTTGCATTAAATCGTCTGTAAAACAGTCGTCAATTTCAGACGGATCCAAAAATGGCAAACCAAAAAATAATTTAAAAAAAATACCTAATTCCGAATCAGGTTTTTTGTATTCGCATGTCAGACCAAGAGTTTGAATTTTTTTGAACCAACTTTGTCCTAAATGACCTACATCCTCGAATATGAACATTAGGTAAAACTTTTTTAATGGTTGAGTGTATGGCTAATTCAAAATCTACATAGATAAATTCAGGATCAAATTTGACTTTTAAAGTTTTACAAAGATCTAATAAGTAAATAAATGTTTTTTCATATGAGATTTTAGACTTATTCGGCAAAAGAAAAAAATACTAATGGTACATAAACGTTTTGATGAAAACCATGAATCACAACACAAATTTGTTTTAGTAGTAAAACACACAATATTATCAGTATGATTATTTATATGCAAAAAAAGTTCACCAGTACTTGTTTTTATCTCCATAGCATCCAAGGCGTCGTGGAATTCTTCGACGGTTCTTGGTAACTTCGGATACAGCGCTAATCGGGCATGGTTCATGTTTTTCCGGAATAAATTAACATCATGAAGTGTAAACTCAGAAAGCTTGATTGACGTAACTCTCTGTGAATCAATTTGGATGGTTGGGAAGAGATGTCCTCCACAGCTTTCCTTTTTAAAGCGTTGTTCATATGTTGCCTTGCTAAGGTAGATTTCTCTTCTCTGTTATGATTATGGTTGGTCTCTGCTTGCAGAATTGTATGTCCCTCATCGAGTTTGATAAAACACTTGCAGGTTTTTTTTGGCGCAGGCCTATCTCTGAGCATTATTCGCTAAATATTTATGAAATCGAAATTTATATCCATTAATAACTAAGAGAGATTTGCCTTTTTGACTAGTCACAAATTCCATTTTCACTTTCACACAGCAAGGATAGTATTGCACTGAAAACCCCAGCAAATTCTTCCTAACTCTATGTAAATAAGCCCTATTTCAGGTAAAGTATCTAAGGCGACAAGTAAGATCATTTTCTAACCACAGGACGCACCTTGGCTGACCCTTTTTGAACCATCGGACGCATCTGTGCTACGAAAATTTATTTGCGGGACGCACCTAAGACATTTTACTGACCGCCGGACGCCTATCGGTTCCAGCGAATAAAGGGACTACAATAACTAAAAATTAAAAATATATAAGTAACTAGGAGAAGAGTAGCAAGTAGCATTAAAGAATATTTACTAGAAGAAATTAGGTAGCAGAGATCAAATAAATCAAACTGGGTGAGGACGTGAAGAGGAGGTAACAGATCGGGATAGAGAGGTGATGATTATGCGGGAGACAGAAGAGGAAGGTCGAACTACAGGACTGTACAAGATTATTTTTTTAGTATTAGTTTATAATGTTTATTATTTTGTTCTTTTTTTTTATAAACCTCACCCCATATTGAGATTTTATTAAGTAATACTGAATTACAATATATATTTCTCAATATTGTACTGAAAAATTTAATTAAAGAAAAAGTATTAATTCAGCAGTTATAAGGATATGGGGTTAACAATTATGTTCAGGGTCTACACTTTAAAAACCACTGATCTACGCCTCCATTTTATCGTTGGAAATAAAATGCTTTTTGATTCAATAAAATCGTCTCTTTCACATATTATTTTATTACATGTTAAATATAAGCCTGAAAAACCGATGCTATAAAACAATTTATTCTCATAAAAATCGGTTGGGATAAAAATCATGCAGCAAGAAAAATATAACCCATTTTAAGCCCCTTTTATCTCTCTCTCACTCTTACCACTGTCTGATTTATAAATGAATGAAAAAGTGTTTTGGGCCATCTTAATTAAAGGGATGAATGAGTGGAAAAAATTAACTTCGATAATTAGGCAATTTAAATTCTTTGGATTTGCCCGGGAGTATTTTAATTATTAGAATTTGCGTTTTGATTGAAACGCACCTAATATAAAGGTTTGAAATATAGCTTTGGATTTTAATTAATTTTTGTAGAATAATATAAGAGTTGACAGTGAACGAATTTTCCTTAAATTTCATCGAATAAGAACAGCAAAATTTATTTTCACACTGTATTTATTTATAAATAAATATGAAATCAACTTTATTTAACTTTTTGGTAATTTATGCATATTATGTACTTTTAATATTTTAATTTCAAAATGTTATTATTAAAAATCATCAATATATTTGTATTTAAAAAATCTTTTGTATTCAAAGCTCGTTGAAAACAACAGCACATCATTAGAAAAAAAAACAAACCCATACTCGCTTTGACCTGGTTTAATCACACTGAAGAGTACACTTTCATCTTTTTACCATTCACAGATTTTTCATTACGGAAAATGAAAAGCTGCTTTTCCGTGAATTGAAGCTTTATTTAGAAATAAAAAGAAAAACCTCTCGGTGTATTTTAACAGTAAGATGACGTACCGAGCAAATGAAAATTTCAGTTTTCCCCTTTGCAAATAGTAGACATTTTTAATTATGTTGCTATTCGGTCGATGTCTGCAAATGAAATTTCATATTTTACAAAATATTAATAAATAACTTACAATTTATATCTAACGTATTTGAAACTAATATAAATGTACAGTGTGGGCCACCGGTCTGTAGAGTTAAAACTAAACATTTTTTTTTAATCTGCTACAGGCAACTCGGTACCGTTATATATAAATATAATTTTATTAAAAGAAGTCTTGACTACCTAAACCAGTCTGTGTATTTAAAAAATAAATAAAAAAAAGACTCTCGGGATTCGAACCAGGACCTTTTGCGTGCAAAGTAAAACCTTACCACCGTATTAAACCCGGTATACCGATAGATATTCAAACTTTCAAGTTAACGTACAATAACATCCCCACTATGAGCGGCGAAATGCTCATTGGTCGGCACCGAGTTGCCTATACCAGAATTTAAACGCTAGTGGAATTACATCATTTATTAGCTGTCAATGAACGTGGAGAGAAAACTTTTTTAGGTTATGTTAACATTATGACATGGGCAGGTGGGTAATTACGTCACCTTTGTTGGCTGTAATCAAACTCTGAAATTGGCCACGAGTTACATGTGGAGAGAATTTTTTTTATGTTATGTTGATATATCAAACATTGACAGATGGGAGAACCTTAAACATGGGGCGCAGCCCTACAACATGTGTATCACTTATAGGTGGGGGATTACGTCACCCAGCCCTATTTCAATTTCCCGCCATTTTCAATCAGTTGACATTCGAGCGGTATTGTGAGATTGTTAATTGTAAAGCGTTTTTGAAGTGCGATTTTACTGTCTGATAAAATGTTTTCTAACGCTGAATTAACTGATATGGTTCTGGTGTTATGATACTTCTGGTGAAAAATCTAATCAAGCAAGAAATTTATATCGGGAATGATTTCTCTACAGTACTAATTACATTATAACTCGAGAACGGTACGGCCGATCCGGAAAATTCTTTCGGCCACCGGTTTTTATTCAAAAAAGAAAGGCTCTATCAGAAGATGAGCTATTTCGGGTCCCAGGATCCCGGTCCCGGCTGCTATGTGAAACTTCTATTCGAGATATCTCGATAAGGAAAGCAAATTTGTGGATAATGATTTCTATTTTTTTTCCCACAACTAATTAACGGCAAAAAAGCGGCCAATTCTCCATTTTTTATATTTATTTATAGAATCCAATAAGTCATTCTCAAATATGGTCCAAATTTTCAACAATAGAAATAAAACAAAGTCGTGTATATAGAAAAAATTTTAGACTAGTTTCGGTTGAAAAACCATCATCAGGAAATTATTAAAAATATAAGAGGATAGAAAAGTGTCACAATGGATTTCACTTTGTGACAATTTAATGGTATTTTTTAAAAAAAGTTATTTTATCAGAAGAATAATTTATTAAACAATTCCTTTATTAAGAGTGTTTGGAAAGTTGGGTGGGATTGCCCCTTTTTTATCGATAAAAAGTTCTATAATTATTTTTGACTGGTAATTTTCTCGCAGTTCATGTACGAAAGTTCATTTCTAGAAAAGAGATGACGTACTGGAAATATTCAAATGGGTTCATTAAAGTTTTGAAGAAGTTGATGTTTTGGAAGGAGCCCCGACAGAAAATCACATAAACTTAATCCCAACTTTGAAATTATGCACCAAGTTTACATAATTTTCAAGAAAAAACGAAATATATTGAATTGAATTACACATACTACATTAAATAATCAACGGAATTCCGAGTAATATATAAGCAAAAAATATTTGGACAAATTGTAATTGAATTTAAATTTGTATTTCGTTGAAAATTGGTTGGCCACTTCATTACCTCTCATAATGGATGTTTACAAATTATGTCGTATATTGGTCGAATCGGTTTATTTGGGCATTAAATTGGAATCCTGATGATGGCGATGATATAATTTGCTTCAATAATAATTTCAGAAAAATCAATTTAATACCAAGGGCTAAATTTTTGAATTCAATTAAATGTTCCTGTTCTAATTAAGCATATAAATGTAATAATATACGGGGTGTTAAATTATCACTTCCGGAAAATCAAAAGTTAAAAATAATGCACTACTACTATAATTGTAATAATGTAACACTAATTATTTTTTATTTTGTTTCAGGTAAGTTTGATATCATTTTCTACAGGTTTTGGCGTAAGTAAACATTTACAAAATCTTTAATATTAATATTAGACGGAATCAGTTGTCGAATAGTTTGAATGTGAAATTAAATTTGGCAACCAGTTTTTATCAACAGTAAAAACACAAGAGCTTTTTTATCGTATAAATTTCTCTTTGTAACGAAATCGAGCGATTTTGCCAAATGTTAGTTTTTCGAGGAAAATTACTGATGGAAAAATTTTGAGTTTAAAAGAAATTTATCCTTAAAAAATAGCTTGAGTGTTTTTTGGCAAGATAAATTAACGACAAAATATAGAAAGAAAAACAACAATAATTATCTATATTGATACAATTAAATTATTTCATTATTACTATTTTTTAACAATTTTTATTATTTAATTATTCATCTTCCATATTTCAATATCAATCAAACAAATAATTTTAACTGACAGAACTAAGGTTAAAGTGACGTGCCGACGCGATTCACAGCTACTAGATGTAGTCTGACTATGAGGAACATGCATTTTTATCGCGATAAAAATGGATGCAACTTTTTTATCTCTGTCAAACTGACAAAACTGTCTCATTAAATGACACATTTTATATAGGAGTTAATTTATCAAGATAAAATTGTACAAATTGATAATTTGGTTTGTGAAATGTATTCGTTCTTTATTAACACCAGTTATAAACATATAAATAATACAGTCCGCTATAAAAACTACTTGGCAACAGAGCTGGGTCGTTACTCAAAAAAAAGTAACGCGTTACTTTACCGTTACTTTTTCTAAAAATTAACGCGTTAGATAAACGTTACCGTTACTTTTTTTAAAAAGTAACGATTTATTCGTTACTTTTAAAGTAATAACGCGTTACTTTTCTATATATTCTTCTTTTTCCATGTCTTCTCGTACTTTTATTGTCCATCTCACCTTTTATCGCCGTTATTATTGCATATACAAACAAAATTTTCAAATAAAAGTTGTATGATTAAGCTTGCTTTTTTAAAATGCTATCCAGAACACAGTTTCGCGCGAAATCGACGGGGTACAAAAAAATAATAAAAACATTATTTCAAAACAAACAGCAGAAAAAAAAGAGACAAACCTTTGTTTTAAAGTAACGAAATTATAACGCTTGTCTGTAGATACCTCTAGTAAAATTGGACATATTGGTATATGGAATGAGGGGTCCAACATGTTTACTTTTCGAAATACAGGGTGCTAAAGTTAATAAATTAAAACCGTTTTTTCGCTATAATTTTTGTTAAAATAAACTTTGCAAACTAGACTAACAACCCTCATTGTGATGTTTTTTCAAAAGCTTTTGCCAGTGGCGTTCCATTTGAGTATGGCAGAATATTTTGCCCCAATTTTCTACGCCACTTTCAAAATTATTTTTTTTCAATTGGTTGTTTAATTTAGTGAAAAAATTCAAAACAGCTGATAGGGATAAAATTAATAGTATAAAAAAATAGATGGAATTGCATGCAGATTGTTTCAAGTATAGGGCGCTCCAGCATTTTTTAAATTTTTTTTAGGTATTGCTTTCTCCTGTCCAAGTCATTTTAGCATATTTTTGAGATACCTTTTGAATTTGAGATATTTGAAACACAATGTTCATGTTAAAAAAAGTAGAAGATTTTTTTTCAAATACTGTTAATTTCATTCATATCAAAGGTTATGGGTTTTTTCACCAAATTAAATAGGCAATTGAAAAAAAAAACAATTTTGAAAATTTATTCAAGGGCGTAGAAACTTGGAGACAAAATAATTGGCTATACCCAGCTGGAACGCCATTGGTAAAAGGTTTTGAAAAAATATCACGTCACAATGACGGCCGTTAGTATAGTTAGTCAGCAAAATCTCGTTAAAAAATATTTATTTTTAAAAATGTTACAGAGAGACAAATGGTTTTTTTTATTGACTTTATTTCGAAAAGTAAATATGTTAGACAGCTCATTTCCAATTTTACGAGAGGTATCTACAGATAAACGTTGTAAGCATCATTTGGAAACACCCTGTATAACATCTAATATTAAAACAATGTTTTAACTAAAACAAAACCTGAAAATAATATTTTAAAGATTTAAAAAATTGTATATTCGCTGGGTGCAGAGTGCATGGTGGGGACAACTGAAACGATCTCAGCGCTCGTAGTGGTCAAAATTTCGTGAAATCATGCTTTTGTCGTAAGTAAACACGTCAAAATTAAATATAAAAATGGTTCATAATAGTTGTTGTGTTGTTAATTGCAAAAATACAGGGAGAAATAGCAAGTGCAAATTTTACACATTTTCAGGAAGTTAGGTTATTAGAGAAAAGAAAGAACTGGATAAATGCGGTTAGAAGAAACAAGTAAGTAATTTATAACCTACTTCTGTAGCATGCTTACTTAGACGAATGTATATTTTATTCTACAATTATTCCATGTGATTAAATAACTTTTGCCACTATGTCTCAATTCTTTCACATCTCTAACGTGACCAGCTGCGACAAGTTGCTTCCCTTTGTCCATCGTTTGGAGTTGAAATGATATTTGATGAATAATTGACTCAAATCCGGTTTGATTGAATAATTACATTCATCATCGCCTAAAAATTATTTAAAAAAAAAGTATGATAAATTATTGTGACTGTAAATTTAGCAAATGTTCATAAATTTTTATTATTCTAGCTGTCATATATTATTTGTTTGGATGTCACTGATTAACCTAACCTAAGAATCATAGTTTTTGATATTTATTTACATGTTTTATACTTACTTTGTTCATCACAACAATTTTTTCGTTCAAAAATATAATCACATTTTTTATTTATATGCTTATAAATTCTAATTTTTTTATAACGAATTTTTATTTTTTATACACAACTTACATACTTCTCACAATTGTCGAGCATGATTTTATGCAACCATCAGATGGCGCTTTCGTCGCGCTCCCTGCCAATAAAAGCTCCTGAGAGGTTTCAACTATAAAGTTGAGACTCTTCCTTGAACGTCTCAAGGTGGGAGAATGTTAAAAATGGAAAGACTAGACTATTGTATAGTTAGTGTATATAGTGTTATGATATTTTCAAAATCTCAAAATTTTGGGGTGAGTTCTATATAGAAAAAAAAATAAACATTATAAAAAAAATATAAAAAAAAATATAAATTTTAGTTATATCCTGTTTATGTCTCTTCTGGTGTTTTCTCTTCTTCTAAATCATCATCTTCTTATCTTTTCCTTTTACTTATTATATTCACTGCTTTTCCATACTTGTTACAACTTAATTTCTTTCAGTAGTAACCTTTTTATCCAAATTTCTTCTTTAATAACTTATTATTTTTTTTATTTTGTAATTTTTAAATTGACGAAATAAAAGTTATATATATATAATTGGTATATAATAATCTCCATGTACAATTTTTTACATTTCTTCAATAACTTATAATTTTACAATTGATATTCACCAATATAACTTTTCAAAATTCATTCCTTGTTTATTTTTCTTTCAACTGTCGTCTCCCAAAATTAAAATTTTTTTTTTGTTACTTGATTAATGAATAAAAATTTTTAATCACTTTTGACAAACTTGCCATTTACTTTTTAATTATACAGCAAAAATTTACTTTCTCTATTAAATTATTATACAACTAATAATCATTCATATTATAATAATGATATGATAATACCAATAAGATTTTTTTATATTCATCTACAATTTTTGATTTTAAATATTTTATACACCATTTATTTTCAATAAATGCTTTAAAATTAAACTTTTAACAATAAATTCTGTTTATAACAATAAAAACAACATAAAACTATTTATGCTATTCAAATCTTATACAAATGAATAATAATTAACTTATAAAAACAACTCTTACAGGGTATTTCATTACAATAGTTAGTTGTTATCTGTATTTTTTGTTTTTATGAATAAAAAAGATTATTGTTTTGTAAATATATTTTGGAATAAAGTCTTTTTTGAGTTAGTTCTCCATTTTAATGATACAGAAACGTAAACCAGGTAGGTTTTACCAATTCTGATCAAATGTTATGATAAGTTACTTACGAACAGAAATCAAAAGAATAAATCAACAACCCCACTCACAAGAGGCGGGGAAGGATTTGGGATATGCGATAAAAATAGGTGTTAAAATTTCTAATTTGCCACTCGTCCCCACAGTGAGTGTGAGGATGAGCGTAATTTAGTATTAACTGATGCCTCCCTTCGAACATATTAAAGTTTAGATTCCGCAAATTTTTTTGTACGATACTTTTAATGAATCACCCGGTATATAAATATTTCTTATACATAAATAATTCATACACTTTTCGACCGATTTTATATCGCACTACACTAATGTAAGAAATATAGTTTACATCATTAATAGCATACGTAACATATTTTATTAAAGACCTTCCTAATCTAATTGAAAACACTGTCGGTCGGTTGCGATCGGCTTTCCTCGCCAATCCAGCATCCTTTTCATCCTGGACCCATACTCCAGTCTCACGTCGTCCTTTATCCTGCGAGGGCGAACATTTTTGGCGGGATTCTGACACTCGTGCTAACCAACGAAATTATTAAAATATTCTGGAGTGTTATGGAAACGTTCTTTATCATAGGGATGTGTTTTTTGTGTTACGAGCTCTGTGAGTTTCTCAATCATTGCGGGCTCATGAAAAAACAGGAGGACAACAGTGAGAGAAAACAAGATGTTTTTACTGTTTCTGGTGCGGCCCAGTGAATATGAGATGTGAAAAATGAAGTGCTTAAATTATATATTTTTTAATCCAAAAGAAGGATGGATAAGGCTACATTTTTATGGGTCCAATTTTCTAATTTTTGCTGACAACAAATTTATAATTCCAATACACTAATTCGAAATTCATTTTGTCTAAAAACAATTGTAATTTTATTCCGTATAATTGTAATTTGCATTTAGATTAAATTTATGCGAAATTTCTCACATTGTTTTGATTCTATTGGCCTCATAAAACCAACAATGTTTTAAATATTCACCGATTTTTTTAATTAAAAATATAGAAAAAAATAAAATCGGTTTTTTTTTTAAATAAAATATATCGCAATAAATATAAACAAAATTAATGTCACCATATATAATTTTCTACTTTTAAATTAAAATTATCTTTATAATATAAATAATATTTCATGACCCACCGTAAATACTACAAGAGTGAATAACAGACGTTTGGGTCTTATAAGATAGAAAATTTACAAAGGTCTATTGTGCTTGGTCACGAAGATACATGCTTGATTTATATTTCTTGTATAAAATTATCTATTTAAAATAATTCATAAATTGCTAAAGTATAAATTTTAAAATAGAGAACTGGGATTATCTTATCTAATAACTCAGTGGATTAAATTCTTTCATAATGGATATCACTTTTATATAAATTTTAATGATGATTTTTTAATTAAAACTAGTCGGCGTTTGATTTTAAAATATTTTTCCTTTTATTAAATTTTTAATAAATCTTGTTGATTAAATTTGATATATATAAAACCATGAATGTATTCATATTTAACCATGTAACAAATAAAACTATATACACTTGTTTGTTAGCGTTTTTTATTTCCCTACACTAAAATTATATTTATTTAATAGGAAATATTTCCATTCATTGTGGAAATGAATGCTTGCATAATTTGTATTTCGACGCAAAATCAATACCGTTTTAATATAGCAACAATTTCATTAATTATTTCTACATATAGTTGTCATTGTTAATAGGACTGTATTATATGCGGCGTGATTTATCGATTTCAAACTACACACACACATGATGTCGCTAGACATTCCAATTTCATTAAATTACTAAATAAAAACAGAGGAAATTAAATTAAAAAATAATAAATTTGTTGTCCGTAAATTAAAAGAAATGTAGCATTATGTCTCCTTTTTATATTTTATAATAAGTACATATAAAAAATAACTAATAATTTATGAAGTAGTCTACTTTGGCACCATCTAGTAACTGGTTCTAGTAACTGTGAGAGAGTATGACTATTACAGTCCAAAATTTGGTCAACTCCCTTCTAGCAACATTTATTTTAATGCCACACCCTCAAATTATAGATATAGTATGATTGGCAACACTGCGTATCTTGAAATAAAATCGTAGTAGTTAATCTACGTTCGTCTGACAGCCACTATTGGGAATATAATGATATTGCTACTGCGCATGATTTTTCTTTACGTATTTATCATACATCACATTTCAATATCCGTTTTTCGCGACCAATAACAACAAATATATTCTGAATCTCTGCATTCTCTCTCTCTAACTCATTGAATTACATATAGTGGTGGTCGAGCGAAAGTGTACTAACTACTAATCGTAAGTTATGTCTAATTCAGGTCAAGTTCAACATGATTTATGTCATTTTCAGTGGCGTATACCAGATTTAACATACCTTTTCAAATGTATTTCAATAACACCCTGTATATATTAGATATATATTATAATGATCGATATTTTTATCATTAATGAAAAATTTTGATACTTTGATTAAAAAAAATCATAAAATTTAACAAATATATAAATAGTTTATGAGTCCATAAAATCAGTTTCCTCTTCTTTTAATTCTTCTCTCTACGTTGATGATTCTACTGATTCCGTTTCTTACTGAAAATTTCTTCTTGATTCTTCAGAATTTCAAACTTTTTTCAGATTCTGATTTCAAATCTCCACATGTTTTACTAATCCAGGAATTTAATTTGCTTGCCGTATTTTTTTATGAGGTTAATATAATACTGATTTTTATTTATGATTTTTTTTATGTAATTAAACTTGCGGCCTTTATAATAGTTTTTTCCTACGGCTGCTTAGAAAATACACAAAAACGCACTATCAACTTGCCTCGAAAAACGTCAATTTCAAACACGCATTGTGTAAAGTAAAATGACACTACAACTCATAATAACATATCAATGAATTGAGATGAAATCTAGCATGCGGACACTGTCACTACTGACAGTTCTCATTTCTCGTTAAAATAAATTCAAATTTATTGTAACTTTAGAAAATAAAATGGCAGCTGTAGGAAAAGTATAGTGTGTAACTCGTGTGAAAAAGCACTTTTCACACTTTGTGACTTGTGCTATTTTCAACACTTGTTAAACAATATACTATTTTTTGTTCGTTTATCACATCCAAAAATTCCTTCTCATAAAATCAATGTAATTACAATATTGATAATGGTAAAATCTTATGATTTTTTCAATTCTTCTTCGTTTCTAATTAATTCAAAACTTTTTTTCTAAAAAAAAAAAAAAATCGTTATTTGATCTTTAAATCTTATAGTTAAATTTTAAATTGTTTTCTGAATATAAACAAATTCGATTTATATTAAAATTTCATAAAACCTTCTTTAGTATCCAGAATTGTTGATTATACAAGAATTTGTACCCAATTATTTTAATTTTACTCATTATATTCAACTATAAAATCTTTGGAATATAATATTTATAGGTTTGTTCCTACAGAGTAAGAAACCCGTCATGATTCTGCGCAGTGGACAAAAAGTGTTCCAGCAAATGTTACCAACTGGTTGCAAATTTCAAATTGGCTGTTCCAACAAAAATTCTTATTCATCAGTTAACTGTCAGAGCGATTTGCTGATTCTTCTCTGATTGACCGTCAGGAGTGTGCGCAATAGCAATTAGAGGTTATGTTATTTGTTGTTTAACCTCTCTGATATTTCTGTGTTCTGTATGTTATTTGTGCATTTTAAAGTTAATATTTTAAATATTAACATGAGTGATTCGGATTCTTCAGAATTTTTATTTACTGAATCAGATAGTGAAATAACTGATTTGACATCTGAAACAGACAGCGATTTTGAACTTTTAGTTGAAGAAAGGGAAAAACCAAAAAATAAAAATTTTTTCAAGGAAGAGTTTCCACTTTTCAACGAAGTTGAATTTATGGAACATTTCCGCCTATATATTTCTGTGGTTTGCTGGACATTCTGGAATTCTGATATGTACGTGTCATAGATGTCAATCACTTGTCAACTGGCGTTGTCAGTTTGCTGTTCCAAGAGCGTTTTACAATCGGTTGGTTATTAGTAATAAGTGCACATGTGTATCATCGTCAAGTTTGACAAAAGTTGGAAACCAGTTTGCTGACTGTTGTAGGAACAAACCATAATATTTAGAATACAACACTTATTTATCGAATAATAATAAGTTAAATTCTGTTAATCATGATAAATGATTTTATTACAATATATTGTTATGATTAACTAATTTGAAAAATTCTCATTTTTGGGACAGTGTCTATAAAAATTTAAAAAAATAATAAACATTACAAAAAAAAATTTAACCAAATAAACAAATTTTATATATCCTGTCTACTTTCTGTTCTTCAATGACTCTTTATACTATCTTTTCTGATACTCTGATTCTATGCATATATTTGAAAAAAAAAATGTCTTCTGTCATACTTTTTTTTAATGTAAAGTATATAATTCCATCTCTTAATATAATCCATTCTATATATAATTACAAGTTATATATTGACAATTTTTTTATTAATTCAGTGACATTCCCCCTTCGTTTATTAATTTTTTTTTTTTTTAAATAAAAATTTTTCCTACTGGATTTGAACGAATCCCTAGTTCCTAGTCTGCGTCGTTGTGTCGTTTAATTAACACAAATTTTATTTGGTTCTGAGATTTAATTAATGCTTGAATACATATATTTTTCTTTTTAAAATACAATATCAAAA
The DNA here is from genome assembly GCA_963243735.1 of Neocrepidodera transversa. Taxonomy (NCBI): domain Eukaryota; kingdom Metazoa; phylum Arthropoda; class Insecta; order Coleoptera; family Chrysomelidae; genus Neocrepidodera; species Neocrepidodera transversa. The sequence continues at coordinate 8,592,090 of OY725353.1, read as the reverse complement.
AACGACATATATAAATTTCGTATCTATCATCTCGACATATAACAAAACTTCAACTATTTATTTTTTCGCTATCTTAATTTTTATTAAAAGGTTTTTGGCTAGCCACAATAGCTAGCCACAAGTAAGCTAGTAACAAGTATAATAAGTATAATTTCAACAAGTAAAAATTATAAAATATATTATAAGGAAGAGAATTCTTAACAGGATTAATCATAAATTTTTTTCAAATCTTGCCCATTGATTACTTAAATTTTGTTTTAAAATCATTTCCAAATTTTTTTTAATTTTATTTTCATAATAATAAAGATGTGCCAAAAATAAAAATAAGATACTTCATATTCCATAATTGTTGATTTAGAAAAAATTATGTAATGTAATTAGTACTAATTAGTAAAATCAAACTTTATTAGAACTAAACTCCGTTTCTAAAATTCATACAACATAAAATTATTTATACTATCAAACAATTAACTTAAAAAAAATCATACAGAGTATTACATTACAAAAAAAAAACATACAGAGTATTTCATTACAATATATATGTCAGCTTGTATCCGTGATAAAATAAAAATTGTTCAAATCTTGGAGATAATTATAATAACATTTGAAAAATTTGATAAATTTGATTTTTAGTTATTATGTGTCACAGGACTTTTTATCAAGATTTTTTTTTGTAACAAACAAAATAAACATTTTTTCCCATTGTCGACTTTTTGGGATATACTGTATATTGTATGGTTACTCTTTAGAACAAAAAAATTTTGACCTATTTTTCCCTGTTCTTTTTTGCCTTTACTTTACCTTCTTAGTCATTGACTATATCAGAAGCTTCTAGATCCCAATTGCAACTCGAGTGCCCACCGCTGTTGCCATCGGTTTGTACGTTAACTTGAAAGTTTGAATACATATTATTATGATATGAAGTGGTCCAGTGCTAGAGTGTATGCTTTACACATAAAACTTCCTGGTTAGAATTCCGATGAAATTTTTTTTTAATACACGGGTTAGATTTAGATAGTCAAAAATTCTTTTAATAAAATAAATATTTTTTTACGTCTATAAAACACTTAAACCTGGCAACAGCGGTGGGCACTCGAGTTGCAATTGTGATCTAGACGCTAGTTATTATATCTGTCACTACTTGATCTTCTCACTTATTTTTCGGCCTTCCTCCATAATTACTTTTATGTAGTCATACCGAAGCAATCATTGATGTTTTATTATTCTTTTTTTCATTTGATATTCTTCCTGTGCCCCTTCCTCGATTTCCATAGCCACTTGTACTACAATCACCTATTTTTGGTTTCCTGCAATCTGTTAGCTTTTGGTAAAATTAAAGTTGTTTCTTAGTTACTGTCGATTATCTTTCTCTTTCGACGTCACTTCCTTTCTTTCTTTATTTTTTTTTTGTCTACAGTTCATTTTTTCCTTTTCTGTTGTCTTTTTCACCAATCTACTAAGATAATATGTATATTTACTATTAACAACTGGTAGATGGAGTGAGTTTCCTTTTTTTACCTCTTTATGATTGGAACTGCTTACATGTAGTATAATTGGAATATCTCGTTGGCGTTGAGTCATATATGCTCAGATGACAAAAGTATACTTTTGTAGAACTACTTCAGCGTCCCCACTTCTCCAATTATCTTTTGGTCTTTAATTCCCAAAGAGCAGCATATTTAGAGTATCTACAAAACGTATTCAGACCCATAAATAATCTGATATACACTAGATAGTGGTTACATATATCTACATCTCAGTTATATTACAATGCCCTTTGTCCCGCCCAAATCAGACTATTATTAACGAAGTTAGTCGCTAGTGCCGTTTTGACATTATCATTGCGCATGATTTTTGTTTGTGTGTATAATATACGTTAGATTTATAATACAATACCGTTTTCCGCATTCAATTTGGACTAATAGTAATGAAGTTGGACGTTAGTGCTTTTTTGCTATTCTCACTGCGCATGATTTTTTACGCAGTAATGTACGTCACATTTATAATACAATGCCGGTTTCCGTGTTCAAAGTTGGACTAATAATAAATATGTTGGACGTTAGTGCCTTTTTGCTATTTACGCAGTTACAATTATAATATAAATCAGATTTATAATACAATTCCGGTTTCCGGGTTTAATTTTAGACTAATAGTAATGAAGTTGGACGTTGGTGCCTTTTTGCTATTGTCACTGCGCATGATCTTTTTTTTTTTACGTAGTTACAATTTTAATACAACGCGGTTTGGCCCGTTTAAAACTGACCACTAATAACGAAGTTAGACCATAATGCCTTTTTGTCTTTGCCACTGCACATGATTTTTGTTTATGTAATTATTCTGCATCCTCACTTTTTAATACATTGAATTCCCTATAGTGATAGTCGGAGTTGCTTATCTGATCTACTAAATAGTCTTCTATATTTCACAAGAATGAATAGATAGAATAAATAACCATTCATCTCTTCTTCTTTAATAACTAATATTCTATTTATACTCGAGTAGTATATAACTACGAAATGTTATAAAAGAAAACTAATGGAAAGTTAATTTCTATAAAGATGTTTTATTCTATAAAAGTTTTTTCCATTTTTATTTTGTTCCATCTTTCATTCATATTTTGTATGATAACGGAGTTCATATTTTCAATGCAATTTCCTTTTGTGTTCACCAAAATAAAATGTTCATTAAATAGATTTTTTTTTTATAGTAGAGATTTTACTTTTTGCGGCAATATTATAACTTTATGAAAATAAGTGGGTTTTTTAATTTTTCTAACGGGATTATCAAGAAAGTTTTTAAAATTAAAAAAGTTTTCCAGTAAAAGAAAAATCGTTGATCAATGTTCAGTTTTAAGTCAATCATATGTGGGTTGATTAACTTCTGTTTTTGAAATAATTAAACGGGAGTTTTATAACTTTATGAAAACGAGTCTGGTTTTAATTTTTTTAAAAAGTTTTGATATTAGAAGTTTTTCAGTAAAAATTAGTGGTCAATGTTCAGTGTGTCATGAAGTTACCCACCGATTTATAATTTTTTTCGACATTTTTAAGCTACCCGAAAAAACAAAAAAATCCTGTCCGGCCGTCTGGATATCTGTCTGGATGTAAACAACTCTCGAACAAAAGCTCTGATCAAGTTCTGGTTTTCACTTTACTAATTAATTTTCTCCAGCAAAGAACCTTATTGAATTTGAGCAGGATGATTATGAAATAACGAAAGTGGGGAGAAAAAGTTGAAACGCACTAAGTTATTCGAAACGCTAGAAAAAACTCATGGCGGTTCCATATTTCGTTTTCTTGATATCGCAAGATTTAAATTTCTTGACGAAAGTGAGGAGAAAATGTTAAATTTTTTATTTAATACAAATATTTAAAAAAATTATCAAGAATAACATATTAATGCGACGTAACATTAAATGCAAGATTTTAACTGACATCGATGATTATGAAATAACGAAAGTGAGGAGAAAGAGTTGAAACGAATCCGATCGTAGATCATACCCTAATCGGATACTTAGAAAAAATTAAGATGGCGGTTCGATAAAATATAATGGGTCGTTGCCAACATAATACTTTCTCGCTAGTATATACTAGTCGTAATCCATTTCCATTCTATTAATGATGATTTTTAGTAATTTTTTTACTTATATTTTCTATTGTGTTCGTTTCTACATTTTATATATTTTATTTCTTCTTTTCGTGCCATTTTTTTTGGAAAAGGAGTAAAAGATGGGAAAGGGAGGAAAAAACGTGTTTATTCATTGAAAACTCACTACCCAATTTTTAGCATGATTCCTATACCTCTCTTATCTGAAGGGCGAGAGGTAAAAAGTAGTAAAAGAAATTGAGAAAAAAGGGTTAAAATGGGAGAAACGAGGGAAAAGAAAAAGGGAAAGAAATATATGGCTTTCAATTTCTTGACGAAATTAAGGAGAAAATGGTAAATTTTTCGTACAAATAATTTACGCTTCACAGTATAAAATGTATTCGCTTGATGGGCCGAAGTCCCGAAACAATACACCACCATTCATAAAATTTTTTTTAAACAAATCCTCTGTTATGAAAAAGAATTTAAAACTTTATCCTTAGTTTGAATACAATTATCTAAGCTACATTATTACGCATTATAATAATACCAAAAATTCAAATCTTTTAGGATCAACCCTCGTAATTCCACAAATCCTCTCACGTACGTCTAAAAAAAATGTCCCACTCGCTCATTTTCCGGACTAAACGGGCTACAAGCGCAACTGTCATAAAATCTGACGAGAAAAAATATTCTCGCAACGTGTTCCTCTATTTGATGTCTCCCTTTTAATCCTTCTTTTTTTGCCACAAGATTTCCCTCGGGAACACTTCTGTTAGACTTCATTGTATCTAATCAATCATAAGAAAAATACTGTCAAGTGACTTATCTGTATGCGAGTGGACAAAATATATGAAATATTAAATTTTTTATCTTTTGTTGTTTAAATAAAAAAAAAGTCCCACAATTGGGTGATAAATTATTAATATCGGCAAGATTTTCTTAAAAATGTGAAAAAAAAATAAAAATCACGAAATCGGATTTTTATATACAGGGTGTTATTAAAATACATGTACATATTAAAACTGATCAATTATACTGTCGTGGACTTTTATTCTTATTTTTTAAGAAAAGTATTAAAAAAAAACATAAGATTATCTATAGCTCAAATGTGGTAAATTATTTAACGAATAATAAAAACTCTAAGTCATACCACATAAATTTATTACTTGGTTAAACAACATTAAATTGGCCACAACGATGGCCATCATTAGGCAGAAAAGATGAAGAAACTAGTTTGGAAGTTTCGTTTGGTTAAATATTTAATAATTTTTTTAAAATATTTAAAAAAATATTTTTACAATGTTACTTGTTTAATTTTCATACCAATTTTTAATATCATGTACAAGTTCTTCATCTTTTCTGCCTGATGATGGCCATCGTTGTTGTCGAAACATGTTGCCAATTTAAACTTGTTTAACCAAGTCATAAATTTTTCTATGGTATGACTGAGGGCCACTTGCACAGGTGTCGCCTAAGCAAATTTAAGCTTAGCTTAAGCCAAAGTGGAACTTAACGACTTACACATTTGTCAAAAATTTATAAAGTGGAACTTAAATGGAAGACAAGATAAGCCGAAGATTGACTTCGGCTTATGTCCCGCTTAACAGTAACATGTGACGTGTGAGAAAAGTTAGGTTATTTTATGTGGTGTCAGTGGTTGTTTATTATTTATTATTTTTTCTTTTCTGGATTGTGAAAGTACGTATTTTGATAGTACAACTCATAATGGATAATTTACAAAACTATATCTTTGATGACGACGATCTGGATGACGTGAATCTTGTTGTCCATGGCGGGTCCAGGTATGCTTTAAAGCACTATTCCTCGGTTGCCTTAACTGGGTGGCCTTAACTTTTTTCTGTCCCTACATGAAATAAACAATAGACATTGATCAATTTATTTTGTATAATTTAGCATTTATTTTATTATTAATACACATACTAATTCAGTTAAAAATACCTATTTTACTTTAGTAACGATGAATTTTTAAAAATGAACTTACATTGGGACTGTCTGGAGAAGTGACTATTGGTAGGTTGATTTCATCTTCTAATTCTTCATTGTACAATGCATATGTTCATCATTGTCTGTAACAGTTTCAATATCATGATTAGAAGAAGGAAGAGACTCAGATGTATGACCTTGATTTTAGGAATCTCCATCAAAGTTGTTTGTAAGACCATAAACAGTTTTGTAGTTAACAATACCAAAAATCATTTCCTTCCACTTGTCGTCTTCACCTTTTTCAGGTATTCCACCTCCAGTAAGGTTTATTTCCTTTTTGTTCTCGACCACTTGCTTCCTTAGGGACTTCTTAATATTTTCATAATATTTTCGTAATGATTCCTTACTTCTATAATCGTTGTCGACCGACCGTGAGTTAAATATTTGAGTTATTGTGTCCCAGGTCTCATCTTTATTTCTCCATGTTACGGCATCTTTTTGTTTTCTACGATATTCTTGAACTCTGTAATTATTTCCAATAAAAGGCTTTTTTCCCGATTTGAGTAATTCGGTGATCTTTTTTTCGTTTCCACTTACAATATAATGTTCGTTTTTAATACAGCGGGAACGGAGTTATTTTCACCTATAGATAACCTCAAAAAATATACAAAGGAAGAGAAATTTTAGGGTTGAAACTAAAAATTCCTAAACAGTTTGCGACGTTGCCACTAATCTCTTCAACTTAGGTAAGTTTTGGCTAAACCGAAACTTTGCAAGTGTTGCATATTTTAAGGGATACCCTAACCTTAGGCTTCACTTCGCTAAGTCACAGAACTAAGTGAAACCTGTGCAAGTGGCCCTAAGAGTTGAATATTATTTTTATTTTTTAAATGTAACCAGTTTTTAATAGCATGAGACTTGAGTTACAATTCGTTGGTAATGAATGGCTAGCTCTAATTCTTGACTCAGGATGGATAAGTGAGTTAAAATTATTTTTAATAATATTGAAAAATAAATACAATGCCTGAGCGCCACTTGCCTATTATGTCTGTCGGAAGGATCCCGACAAGTTGATCCCCTACTAGATAAATTAATTGTTTAGTTGTCAAATCAAACAAAAAATGATGAGTTTAATGAACGAAGTTGAAAATGAAAATGATTTGAGTTCCACCTTTGGGAACTTTGTAATCTTCTGCACTATTCTTGGGTTTTTTAGTAAATGTTACCCAGAAGGTCCTCAAATAGTGAGTGAGACGTCCTACGTCCAAGTGAATGGATCGTCTATAGCACGATAGTAGCAGTGTGTGTCTTTGCAGTCTTGGTTGTTCGCCTGCGAATAATATCCCGTTAAGTGTGGCCCAGAAGACGTTCTGTGTTTAGAGGAGTCTTCAAGAAGGCTACCAGAGCGCTTTTCTGTCCAGATGAATGTTCTGTCCAGATGAATGTTCTGTCCAGATGAATGAGCCAACGGCTCCCAGAGGGTTACATGTATACAGAGAAAGGTTTCAGAGTTAATGACCGAAAACTCACTTGGCTGACTGTATAAATCCAAATACTCAAGAGTTAATGTTGGGTTACACGCACAATCACAACTTCACTGATTTCTATTACAATTATTATCTTAATGATCACCAAAGAACTGTACACACACTGATTGAACTCAAAATTGTCTCATACAGACTGTTAGTGCATCAAATTAATGAAAGTGAAATGTTTTTAGGCAAATAATCAATTGAAAGGGAAAAATCTCATAAAAAATAAAATAAACAATTTCAGTTAACAATCAGTGAAAGCAATGTGATGAAAAGTTATATGTGATTTTAAAACAGTAATAAGTAATAATCGAACAAATATTATATGTCAAATTGTCCTGGCCAAAGACGATTTGACAACTAAATGAACATGTGACGTTTTATAAACTTAAAGAAAAAAAAATAAAGCAACAATTTGAAATATAGCAAGAACGGTTTTTCTTCAACAAGAAAACAAATGTTGAAATGTTAAGACAGAAGCTCGCTATATTGTGTAGTGAAACGAAACAATATGAAAGAACATTGAAGATAACCTCTATGGACTAAGGTATAAGCGTGTTAATGAGAGGTCGCAAAATTAAACGCAGTTAAGATTTATACACAAAAAAATGTCTTCAACACCAATAAATTTAAAGGAACGTACGATACGTGACAAACTTGATTTGGTCAGGCAGCCATATCACTTTACACGTGAAGAGATGAAAAAAAATATGCCTGTTCCAACGAAATCATCAAAATGAATCAAGTAGTTAACGTTGTAACATAAGCCCAGATAATGGACGTTTTCATTTCCGAAAAATAAATTCTAAAACTTATATATGTCGATTGTATATCATATGAAACGTCCATTTAACTTAGAATTTGTTCATATATTTTTTGTTTCGAAAAAATATCGTATTTGAAAGTGTACCGATGACGTCACGTTCATTAGAAACACCCCCTTCCATAATTCACGTTCAGAAACACGTACTACTGTTCTTCCCCAAACTGTAGATCAGTGTTTGATATATATCCTTGACATGTAATTGAACTCTGTTATTTGATCGACTTATTCACAAAAAATTACATTTTAGCTCCTGTTTTCTTTACTTAAAACATTCAAAGTTTCTGAATGCTCCTTCTTTTTCATGAAGAGCAATCATTGGCAACACCGCAAATCTCAGACAGTGACAGTTATGATATTTGAGGTTAATGTTTGTTTTCTTCATCTTCCTCTTTTTTGCTTTTTTATTGAGCTATGATCTATGGATCAATTTACCTAGTATAAATTGTTTGGTTTCATATCTTAACTATTGGGGTTTTCTTGTATTTTAAGTTGAATATCTCTATATCCGGTATTTTCGAATCACACTGAACAGCAATTTCCAAACAAAATAATTTCTCAAATGGCTCTATTTGCAGCAGATCTAACTGCCAATCTAATATGAGATTATGCTAAAAATGGAGCTGAAGAGAGAGAACAGATCTCATAATATCTCACAGTTGATGTTCTATAGTGTCCAAATTATACAACGATGCTATATGTAATTTTATTGAACGTGATGTCACGAATCCACTTTGTTACTGATTATGAAAAAATTAGCTATCAGAAAATTCCAAAAAAAATTTCCGAGTGGCATCAGCTCATATACTTTCTAATTACATTATTCCCTCATGATTTATAAAAGGTCCATTGTAAATAGGTTGACATATTACAGTTGTACCATCGTAATCAAAGTGATATAAAAAGATAATGAATTTTCAAAATGAGATAATGAATTATAAGATAAAATAACTAACTTACAGTTTTATTACACAAGACACAAGAGGCCGAACTTTTGTCTGCCGAAAGTTTTATACAAATTTTAGGTTAATAACGCTACCAGGTGTAAAAGCGTGTAAAAATCAATAATAACGATTAAAATCGTAAAAAAATATATGAAAAAGCTTACGACGATCTCGTAAAATGATGTTGGAGAAAAGAAAATTGAAGACTATACTACCGAAAATGGTTTCCTATACTCCTTTGTTGAAGTATTTGATAGTTCTGAATGAAATTAGAATAAACAAGGTGGCTGCTTTCTATTGTTTTTTATTTGCGGTCTCAAGGGAGTAAAAGTGGCACTTTAGTCTCGCAAATGCGGGACCAAAGTACTAGTTTCACTCCCCGCGGTGTAAAAAATAACTATTTTGGTGGTTATCGCGTTATTTCTGAGATTGCGCAGTAAAGGAAAAGAGGGGAGGCAAACTGAATAACGATAAAGACAAATTTTATTTACGGTGGATTGGAATACCCATTTTTGCGGTTATATGGACACAGAAGTTGTCTCTGAATGGCAGTATTGCTAACGTCAGTCTGTTATTGTAACCTCAAAATTTGTGTTATAGTTCTTATTTACTCTTTTCGTCTAAATTTAATTCTCTCAGTATAGTGTTACAAATCAACTGAATAATTGACTGCCTTTTTCTTATTAATATATTATTATTTTAATCCATATTTAAGGAAAAAACACAAACAACGAAATTTCACTAATTGCATTTGAACATAAGTGCCCACAATCCAACAAAATACAAAAAAGTTAGGTTACTATCACTAAAGGGATATTTTTTTGACGTTCCAAAAACTCATTTCAAATCATGAGTCGTTATCGTTATCCATAATAGCTATGACCACAAAAAAGGTTATTTTTTAGTTGGTTCAAAAACTTCCTAATACATGGTTCGACATTAATTAAATAATTTATCAAAAGTTAGCGTATATCAAATATACGCTACATAAAAACGTAGGTTAATAAAATTTTTAATTTAAATCACTATTTACATTTGGTCTATTTACTATCATGTCCGTCAACCTAACCTATTCCATTCTTACATGTGTTGATAATTGTGTACATCATCATTAATTAGTAACTGCATACGGTTGATAACGTGACAAAGGTGTTGGCCCATATTTAAAGTTACCGGAAATCGGTATCTGATACGGTAACAAAACGGAGTTGCCAGCCAGCGGCAATGGCGTGAATGGATCGTAAAATACATGTTCAAGTATCGTTAGTATAGCTACCAAATGTGTGTCTATATTGTTCTTTGGCGTATACAACGAACGGTAAATCGAGTGGAAATTCGGAAAATGACGTATGTCGTTTTACAAACTCACTTTAACGCGACGGAAAAGCAAAATAGGATAAAATATTTTTTGTTTTGTTCATTGACCTCCGGGAAATTATATATACGAGGACTAAACTAAATTTTTAGCTACTAGATTGACTGACATAAACATTCTGTCTAAATAATATAATATAGACATTGGGATACCACAAGGAAGCCCCTTTAGACCATTTATTTATTTAATCTTTATTAACGATCTAATCTAGTATTTTATGTATTCAATACAATAATAACATATAACCAATATAAAAATGAACAACTCTTAACTATAACAAGTGCTAATTAATATATTATAAGTGCGGCTAATGTTAAAAAAACCATGGTTGTGTATCACTAACCCGAATCGCGATGGATTCTTTAGAACGTTTAATGGACGCTACTAAACCTGTGCCAAGGTTGCACTCTGGTGCATTAACAACGCCAAACGGAGGGAGTAGCGTACACTCCGGTACTCTTGCAATTCCTTCCGCTGGATCGACTCTACCGAGGAGGGCTTTAGTGCATGCTAGTTTAGCAACGACAGCGGCCGTAGGAAGACGCGGCCGACATCTGACTGGTACTTTCTGTTTGACGGGAGATACCATGGAGGGGATCATACAATGTTTGGTTTTTCTTAAGGCGTTTTCAGTAAGTATCAAAAAATTATCTCAGATAAATAATATAAACACAGTAATCGATAATTAATCGGTCTAAAATTCTATTATAAATCGTTTAAATGAAGAGATGACAATGCCACCCCCAACTTCGAATACCTCGTAAAGAAGTTGAGCAAATAATTTTTTTAAATACTTACATGAGCTTTAACAAATTCACTAAACTTTCCACTTCATGAAGTATTTTAACATAAAATGATCAGAAATCTCAACTGTTTTTGTCGTGGCTACTACGCATGATTTTTTTCAACTTATTTATTCTACATCACATTTATAAAGCAACAATGTTATTTTAATTCAAATTGGACGACTAACAACGAATATAGACACTAGTGCCTTTTTGTCGTAGCTATTGCACATGATTTTTCGGTTAATATTTTAAATACACATACGTTTTTTTCATTAAAATTGAACCACTAATAACGGATATACATGATAGTGCCCTTTTGTCGTTACTTCTGCGCTAAATTTTTTCATGCCTCGTTTGTGCGATGTTTTTTTCATTAAAATTGGACTAGTAACGGAGATGTATTAAAATGGTTTGTTCTTATGCATTTTGGTGGTAAATATGACAGGAATGAAACAAAGGTTATAAAAAGAAAATTTAAGGTGTGTATGCATGATGATTTAAGTATAGATTTTAATTGTTTTGGCTAAAAAGGCAAAAAAATGAAATTTATTTTTGGTTGACGGATTTTGTTAGATATTTGATTGAAGGATTTTTCGAACAAAAAGTTAAAAATAAAATTTATCAGTATTAACAGAAAAGAGGTTGGAAACTAATAAGGAAAAAATAAAATTTAAAAGAATTTTAATGGAGAAAAAACTTTGACGAAAATAGACATATACAGATGGAAGGGATGAAGGAGAATTGTTAACAGATTAAAAGAAGTTTTGAATGTTATAGGTGGACTAGAAGGAACAAAGAAAAAATATAATAAAGAGGAGAGTTTTTTATGGAATAGAATAAAATTATGATATAGATCAGGATTTTTTGAAGATGGAATTATAATAAGATAAGTTTTTTTTAATTTTTTTATATTTGGCGTATTATTTTGTTAACAAGAAAAATTCCAGATCTGAAATTTTTTATGGTTAACATTTTAACAAAAATTTTACAGTATAATTATTTCCCTCAAGTAAATAAATATGTTTATTTTTTTTCAGTGTTATTAAGGAATGATAAAAATATTTAATTTTCTTTGGTTAATTAAAGATTTTTTTTGAGTCTGAAAAATTGTATCAGAACATATCAAATTAATATGTAACTTTTTCTCAAAGCTTCTGCGCATGATTTCTTCTTCGTATTCAATTTATTAAGTTTTCTCTGTGGTGTTTTCACAGTACTTATGTACAGAGATGGAATTCCGTTTTCAAACCAGTCAACTGTTAGTATCAAATTCAAACGTCTTTCAAGATTTAAACAATAAGTAGGAAATCGGAAAATATCAATTTCACTATTGAGTTTATTATTATATACGTCGGTGGAGATTTTGATTAGATTTTTTTGATCTAATAGAAAAGTTGAGCATAGCTGGTGGGTTAGCAGATCCTTCGTTAATATAACAGAACGATTCATATAACCGGCTCTTAATCATTGTTCGTGAAGTGGTCCAGATTCCTGTAATCACGGATTCTGGAACAATTCACAGTAACGGACTCTGTCTGTCTTCAATTTTCGAACGACAAATATTTGACTTCGCAGGGACGTCACTGAAATACGTCAATTTGACGTCATAAAAGATTATGTCATTTTTAGGTCTCATGGTGCTTGAAGACGTCACAGTTAAATAGTGACTTAAATAAAACGTCATTAAGATGTCATGTTATTAACCTGTGTTACCTGGGTAGGATCCACACTTAATTTCCTACTAGATAAACCCTAAACTGCCACCACGAGTATCCTCCTTGTTACCTGCTTGGTGTCTTGCTCATCAATCTTCTTGTTTGTCATTATGATTCTAACGTGATCGCTTCATCTTATGGCCTTCTACAACCAGCCTTATAAGTAGAGATCCCGTGTTACGTCTATGGATGAGTTTATTACTTATCTGTTTGCTTCCCATCTTGGACAGTGGAAGAGCATATGTTCTACGTCATCGGGGTCCTCGAGTTACCAGACCTTTTGGATGAATTTTCTACAGGACCCGTATCCGATCTGGGCCTGAGTAAATAAGGAGTTTACTGAGCGGATTTTTTACTCCTCTTTGGCTGTGGCTGTTATTCTAACAGCTCTTTTGTATAGTATCTAGCCCTCTTGGACCTCTGCCTGTCTAGAGATAGCTGTCTGAAGAACCTGCCTCTAAGGCTGAAACTACCCGGATGCCATTATCCTTTGGGCGTTTCTCATGGGGATTTACTCGAGCGTCGTGAAGACCTATTAGATTTCGAAGCTTAGATGATAAACAGAAAAAAGTGTTATATATAATGTATACCCGTTCATCGGTGGGGAAGCGTCTTTACAATTTCAAAAATGAAAAAAAAACCGTTACATGGAAATATCCGATCGCATCGCTAGTTACTATTATATTTAATAACAAGTTAATTCTATACTGGCTATAACATATTTCATTACAAAGTATTTCTCATATCCTGTAGTGCCTTCAGAACTTTGTCCTACATTATATTCCAAATAATTGGCTTAAGAACGTCTAGACGTTAAGGAGTTAATCTGTAAGATCTCTATCAGTAACAATATTTTTTTTATTTACTTTGTTATATTATTAAGTGACTACGCTTGAAGTTTAGAGTACGTACTTAGACCATAATGAAATTTGAGTTCTTTATCCAATTGCTAGTTTTTTTGCTGAAATAGAAAAAAAAACGATTAATTTCCAATTACTCATAAAAATCATTGACAGGTTATTTGAAATTTTATATTATTAAGTGGTTAAGCTCAAAATTTAAAGGCGTTCGTACTTAGAAAATAATGAAATTTAAGTTATTAATTAATCCTACGTGATTTATCTTATCCAATTCCTAGTTTTTTGCCCAAATAGAAAAAAAGGATTAATTTCCAATTACTCATAAAAATCTTTGACAGGTTATTTGAAGTTTTATATTTTTAAGTGGTTAAGCTGAAAATTTAAAGGGGTTCGTACTTAGACCATAATGAAATTTAAGTTATTAATTAATCCCACGTGATTTATCTTATAGAATTCCTAGTTTTTTTGCCAAATAGAAAAAAAAACGATTAATTTCCAATTACTCATAAAAATCTTTGACAGGTTATTTGAAATGTTATATTATTAAGTGGTTAAGCTGAAAATTTAAAGGGGTTCGTACTTAGACCATAATGAAATTTGAGTTATTCATTAATCCTACGGGATTTATCTTATCCAATTCCTAGTTTTTTGCCCAAATAGAAAAAAAAACGATTAATTTCCAATTACTCATAAAAATCTTTAACAGGTTATTTGAAATTTTATATTATTAAGTGCTTAAGCTTCAAAATTTAAAGTGGTTCGTACTTAGATCATAATGAAATTTGACTTATTCATTAATCCCACGTGATTTATCTTATCCAATTCCTAGTTTTTTTTTTAAATGAAAAATGATTAAGTTCCAATTACTCATAAACATCTTTGACAGGTTATTTGAAATTTTGAAAAAACAGTTTTGAGGTACTAAAACTGAACGCCGATTGGTGGATTTCACTGATATTGCCTACATATTCATTCTGCATATTGTGCCGAAAATAGACAAAGTTTAAAAACAATAAATAAAGACTCATCCTTAGTTTATTCCTAAATAATAGGCCTATTTTAAACACAGCAATTTCCGAAGCATTCCGATCGGTTAAATAACGTTTGTTACTCGTTATTTTTATCCCAACCCCCGTCCTTGTTTCGTAGCTTACTTAGACAACTGGAAATCCGAGAACATCGTTTTTGTTTTCTTTATCAAACAGTCGTGTTTGTTTTTTCTCGAATAAACACTTAATTAAGAGATAGAAAGCTTGAAATTGGTTCTAAAATAAAAATAAAAAAAATAAAGTCTTTTATTTAAAAGATTATTATACAAGGTGATTCAAAAAAAGTAATAGTTTTATTCATTTCACTTTACTTTTGTAACCTTAATGTATCTACGTTTCCTAAAAGATCTTCTTGTATATTTTTTTTAAATTATTGTTTAATCCCGAAAGCGATATTTTTTCCCCCCATCAAAGCTTAAGTAGCCTACTTTTCCAGCAAGGGCATTAATTTCAAACAATAAGGGACTCGATGGTTAAGAGATTTTGATAAAGCAGACACAATATCTTTTGAGTGTCCTCGACAATAGCACATCCGCGGTAGACAAGTCGACCTGGTGCTCTTTTGTCCCTTTCAGGAAGCCTAAATAACCGTTGTTTGTTTACAAGTTATTTTTCACTAGTTCTCGTTTTGAGTCAATAAAGCTCCAGAGGTGGAATTTTGAGAGTGACAGTTTGAGTAGTTTACGACGTTTTTCTGCGCTGTCGGGAAATATTTATTTTATTTATCCTATTTTTTTTAATTATAATTAAATGAAAACAAGAATCAGCCCTTCGATATAAAAAATTATATTACATAAATTTTTTTTGTTTAATTTTCCTCAATCTGAACAATGCTTTAAATATTTTTTAAATCTGATAAATTTTATGCCCATTTTCGGAAAATCTCCCTACATTTAATAAATTTATCCTATTTCTTTATTATAATTCGATGAAAACAAGAATCAGCTTATCGATATAAAAAATTAGATTACATTCATTTTTTTTGTTTAATTTTCCTGAATCTAAACAATGTTTTAAATATTTTTTAAATTAGATAAATTTTATTCACAATTTCGGAAAATCTCTAAATTTAATAAATTTATCCTATTTTTTTATTATAATTCGATAAAAACAAGAATCAGCCCATCGATATAAAAAATTACATTACATTTATTTTTTTTTAATTTTCCTCAATTTGAACAATGTTTTAAATATTTTTTAAATCAGATAAATTTTATGCACAATTTCGGAAAATTTCCCTAAATTTAAAGATTTTCTATTAAAAATCTCTTTGAATTTACTGATTAAAGAAAGAATTTTTTCTGTATTTTCTAGAGATTAATAAAAAATCAAGATGATTTTACAAGTAATGTTACGTTTTTTCTGGGCCACGCTATATTTCATTTTTGTTTTTGCCTGTATATTTCAAAATCTGAATTTACTACCATTTCTATGAAAGTTTAAAATTACGAAATAATCGAAAAAACGCAAAAAACCAAAAAAAAGAACGCAAGAGATCGAAAAATCGCAAACAAATCTCAAAAAATTGCAAAAAATCGCAGAAAAAAACGATAACCATAAAAACAATCAAAAAAAAATCTAAATTGCAAGAAATCGCGAAAAACCAAAAAAATCGCAAAAAAGTAACAAACTCCCCAAAAATGACAAACAAATCGAAAAAATCAGAGAATTAAAAAAATTTGAAAAAAAGAATAAATACAAAAAAACAGAATAAGAAAAAAATTGACAATAGCGGAAAAAACGAAAAATCAGAAAAAGGAGAAGAAACGAAAAAAAAATCAGATTAGTTTTAGATTTTTGGTGACTTGGCCGTGATGTAACTTTTGGCTTAATTTTTTTATTCCATTGTTTATTTTTGGTAGAATTGATAATTGGTTTATTTGTAGCAAATTTCTGTATAATTACCATTAAAATTATTATTAATAATTAACCAGAACAACGATTTCCTATTTGTTTTTCTAATTTGAATTTTTGGCGAATGCGTCAAATTCTAAAATTCGAAGTACATAAAAAAAGAGCCAAATTTTAGATGAAATGCCAATAATGAAGTACATAATTAAATGCGTTTTGTAGTCAATGAATAATTACTATTAATAGTAATATTACTATTCGTAAATAATCGGAAAAACTGTTTCACGTTTTCTGTTTCTATAATTTGAATTTCTGGCGAATGCGTCAAATTCCAAGTGCATCAAAGTCAATTGTGAAAAATGCCAAATTTTAGATGAAATGCCAATAATGAAGTACACAATTAAATGCGTTCTTGTAGTCAATGAATAATTATTATTAATTTAATTATTATTATTATTAGTAATAAATAACTAGAAAACTGGTTTCGTTTTCAGTTTCTCATATTTAAATTTTTGGTGAATGCGAAAAAATTCCAAATATATAAAATTCGAAAGCATAAAATTGTGAAAAATGTCAAATTTTAGATGAAATGCCAATAATGTAGTACACAATTAAATGCGATCTTGTAGTCAATGAATAATTATTATTAATTTAATTATTATTATTAGTAATAAATAACTAGAAAACGGGTTTCGTTTTCAGTTTCTCATATTTAAATTTTTGGTGAATGCGTCAAATTCCAAATGTATAAAATTCGAAAGCATAAAATTGTGAAAAAAAGCCAAATTTTAGATGAAATGCCAATAATGAAGTACGCAATCAAATGCGTTCTTGTAGTCAATGAATAATTATTATTAATTTAATTATTATTATTATTATTAGTAATAAATAACTAGAAAACCGGTTTCGTTTTCAGTTTCTCATATTTGAATTTTTGGCGAATGCGTCAAATTCCAAATTAAAAAAAAATAGAAAGCACAAAATTGTGAAAAATGTCAAATTTAAGTTAAAAAAGCCAATAATAAGGTACGTCATCCAATGCTTTTTTGTAGTCAATGAATAATTACTATTAATATTATTATAATTAAAAAAAAACTGTTTTATTTTCAGTTTCTCTAATTTAAATTTTTGGCGAATGCGTCAAATTCCAAATATTTAAAATTCAGATTGCATAAAATTGTGAAAAAAATCCAAATTTTAGATCAAATGCCAATAATGAGGTACTCAATCAAACGCGTTTTTGCAGTCAATGAATAATTACTATTCATATTATAATTAGAAAAACGGTTTCGTTTTCAGTATCTCTAATTTGAATTTTTGGTGAATGCGTCAAATTCCATAAAATTTAGAATGCGTAAAATTTTGTTGTCAATGAATAGTTTTATTTCCAGAATTATTATATTTTTGCATTTTTGGCGAATGCGTTAAATTCGAAATGAATAACATGAAAATAAACAAATTTTAAATGTAACAAAAAAACTATTTTGGATGAATACAACAAAGGACCAGGCACAGTTATAAGGGGGCTTTTAGGTATCGATAGAAATTGCTGAAATTTTAGTATGTTACACCTAAGGTATATTAAATAATTTCATGCTAAGCGACCTCGATAGCAATTGCATTTATTGATATACAGGGTGAAATAGACTATTCCTATTTATTCAAATGTAATAAGTATTTTAATTTTTTTTCTGTTCAGGGCTTATAGAGTCCATGAAAGGTATTAAATACGTCAATTGTAACATACCTAAAACCCCCCTTATATCTGTGCCTGGTCCTTTATTAAATCTTTAAATATTGAAAAATTTTAGATTTTGAATTGAATTTTAGGAAAATTATAATAGAAATAATATTAAGTGGGGGGAGTAAAGTTAATTCAATATAAAATTAGACACAGTTAAATATTAATATCTATAATTATTACTACATAAGGTATTCATTCCAATTTTTTCCTATTTTGTTGTACATTAATATAGAAAAAAATTGAAAAAAAATTATCTTACAGAACTTTCTATTTAATTTTTTACTTCGATTATTTCTTTGTAAGAAACACCTGTTGCAGTAAAAATTTTTCGTCTTCCATATATTTAAACACATTAGAAACAAGGACAATTTAACAGTCTGACATCAGTTCTTATAATACGATAAGAATTTTCTGTGAATTTTATAGGAGCTGTAGAAACTGTAGTAGAAATTCTACCGTATTTCATTAAAATTTAAATTTTATGTCTTTACCTATTTTTTTATATTTTCTCTATTTTCCTTTATTTTTTCCCATTTTTTCCTATGTTTTTTTGCTGTTTTTTACATTTTCCATTTTTTGATTATATTTCACTATTTTCCTCTTTCCCAATATTTTTTCCTAATTTTTTTTTTCTGTTTTCCATTTTTTTCTATCTTTCCCTATTTTTTTTCTATTTTTCCTGTTTTTTTCCTGTTTTTCTTGTTTTTTTCCTATTTTTTCTATTTTTTTCTCATTTTTCCTATTTTTTACAATTTTTTTCAGGTTTTATTTTTTCCATTTTTCTTATTTTTTGTCTATATTTTCCCAATTTTCTCTATTTTTCCCTATTTTATTTTTTTGATTATATTTCACTATTTTCCTATTTTTCCTCTTTTACAATACTTTTTCCTCATTTTTCCCCATTTTTTTTTTCGTTTTTTCTATTTTCCATTTTTTAAAATGTTTCTCTATTTTTTTTCCTATTTTTACTGTTTTTTCCCATTTTTCAATTTTATCATTTTTGCTCATTTTTTCTGTTTCCAGTTTCTTCCTATTTTTTTGCAATTTCTTAATGGTTTTTCCTTTTTTTCTTATTTGTCTTATTTTTGTCTATGTTTTCCCAATTTTCTCTATTTTTCCCTAAGTTTTTAAAATTTTTCTCCATTTTTTTACGTTTTCCCAATTTTCCCATTTTTCCCTTATTAATAATAATAATAATAATAATAATAATTTTTATTAAACATTTTAGACATTTATAAAATGTATAGCGCATAAAAAAACAAACATGCATTTAATATTTCTTTTTTTCAACTTTTGCCTATTTATTTATTCCTCTTTTTTTCTATTTTTCCCTATTTTTTCCCCTTTTCCCGTTGTTTCATATAGTCTCTGGTTTTTTTAACCTCTCTTCCTGTTTTTTTCCTATTTTTATTACTTTTTCTGTTTTTACTTCTTTTTTCTGTTTTTTTTATTTTTTCATATTTTTTTCCATTTTACTATTTTTCCTATTTTTGCTTATATTTCCCTATTTTCCTATTTTTACCTATTTTTTACTATTTTTCTCTACTTATTCATATTTCTCCTTATTTTTTCCTGGTTTTATTCCCATTTTTTCATGTTTTTTTCTACTTTTTTCCCTTTTTTCCTGATTTTGCCTAGATTTTCCTGGTTTTCTCTAATTTACTTATTTTTTTGTATTTTTTTTACGTTTTCCTAATTTTCATATTTTCCCCTAACTTTCAATATTATTCCCTATTTTGTTTTTTGCCATTTTCCTATTTTTTTATTTATTCCTCTTTATTTTTCTCTGTTGTTTCCTTTTTTTTAAACTTCTTTTTTTTTGTTTTATATTTTTCTTACTTTTTCTGTTTTGTCTATTTTTTTCTTCTGTTTTTCCGGTTTTTTTTTAATTTTTTTTTTATTTTTTTTTTGTTTTTTACCATGTTTTTATATTTTTCATTATTATTTCTTACTTGTTTCTATTGTTTCTATTATTTTTCGTCATTTCCTTATTTTTTTGCAATTTCAAATTGTTTCTCATTTTTTTCTTTTTTTTATTTTTCTTTTTCCGTTTTTAACTTTTTTTCCTGTTTTTCCTATTTTTCCCTATTTTCACCATTTTTTCTAATTTTTTACCTATCCAAAAATCGTTCAACGCGCCTAGAGAAATTTACCAATTTATTTGTAACATATATTATATATTTTCTGCACTGTTTCTATATATAAACTTTAACCATGCAAAATCTTAGACTACTCCGTTATTGTATTACACTTAAAAAGAGATTCAAAGTTTTCTCTTAGCAAATTAATACATAGATTTAATTGATTCTACTTTTTATACTAATACATTTATTATTTTAATTAATTTTTGGTAACTCATATTTTATTAAACTAGATCTAAAAAAAGAAATCAGTTCACAGCCATATTTTTTAACTGAATCCCGCAATCAAAGTTAAAGGACTATTTCTCAAGAAAACCCTCATAACAAGAACAAAATGTAGCGGTTTCGCTGATGAAAACCGATAAAAAACGAAAGATAAACACACACACAAGCTCCCCATAAAAAGATTACAACAGCAATAATTCTCAAGAATATAGCATGACGAAAAAGCACCAATATCTTTTTTATTATATTTCGTCTATTGTTGGAAAAACTCGCCAAATCGATGAAACATAACTCTTATATTAAATTTATTTTCTTCAACGAACTCTTTTCACTTCAGCTTACAGGATTTCTACTGGAATAAACTTTGTTTATATAAAAAAAAAGCTTTTCAAATGGACTATCACGTTTCCGGATTAAAATTATTCAAAAACGTGTGATTTTGAAAATGAGCTTTATTTACTTTAGACAACGAAATCCAATTTTCAATACAAATTCACTGCATTATTGTCTGCACCATATGGTCCATAATTCCTGAAACTTCGTAGAATATTCTATTACAAAATTCAGTTTTGATGTGGTACACGTGCTACTGTGTGAAATCAAGTGCAACTAAATTCACATGCTAATGAGGTTCTAGCTGTTTTCCGGTTCGGGCTAGTCAAGCTGTCGTATTTGATATTTTCTCTAATCCGTTTAAAAATCCGATAAAAAGGAATGAATTATTACGACAAAAACCACGATGAAAAAATCGGATCAAAAAAATTCAATTTTCTAGAGATGAACGAAGACGAAAATAATACAAGAGGTAACATCAATAATTCAAGGTTTCGGGTAACAAATATTCAACCCCTACTATAAAACGCTATCAGCTCGCACGAAAATATCGATAGGTATAAAATATTATGACAACGAATGGAACAAGAGATCTACACAAAAAGGCATTCTTAACCCGGGACCGGTGTCTGTGTGTCACCATGACCCGCACATATAGATTTTAGTATGCCCTACCCTTACCACTTAAGTTGCGCAATTCAACCTTTCAGTACCTTCCTAGATATCATCCACCTAAATAATTCAGGAACCGTCATTTAGATCGAGTTAGTACTTGTTCCACTAGAGAGTTGTGCGGGTCATCTGGAGACGCAGCGACCTTTTTAGTGTATTTTAAGTGTTTATTTTAGTTATCACTTCAGCTATTTTTTTGTCATTATGTAAGTATTTTATTTGATTTTTTTATACAGGGTGTTAGTAAAAAGTATGGAAACACTTGAATATCTCACTAATGAAAAAAGGAAGTAAAATATGTTTACACTTATTGCATAGTTTCAGATTTTTACAAAATATACAAGGTGAACCGGAAGAGTGTGGCAACCCAAAAGGTTAGTTTTTGAATGGAACACCCTGTATATGACTAATTCCTGCCAATTTCTAGAGAAATTTGTAATAGATCACCCTATATGTCAATGCATTAACCCATTATCCCATATCTGCGTAACGGTTATTCTAGAAATTAGCAGGAATCAAAAACATGATGTCATGTTCTATTTGAAAAAAAAAAAAACCATTTGGGTGGTTACGCTTTTTTTCTTCACAATGTATATTTTGTAATGATCTAAATAAATGCTCCTATGATGGCAATCTTGTAATATGTATAAAACATATTTTTACCTTTTTTCGTTCATTAGATATTAGGTGTTTCCATGCTTTATACTAACCCTGTATAAAAACAAAACTGAGCTTCCAGCGTGCTTTAAAAGCAGCAAAGATAGGGACCTAAACTCATCAATTTTTGGTTTTGGAAAGAACTGTTCAACACTAGTGTCCTATGTGCCAAAAAAAAAGCAAAGTTGTTGTACTATTATCGACGATGCACCATAGTAAGACCGTTGACCAACGGTACCAAAGGTGGAGTAGATGTCGTCGATGAAATGTGTGCTACATATTCCACAGCATGAAAAACAAACCGATGGCCCCTTACGGCATTCTTCCATCTTCTCAATGTAGTTGGCGTTAATGCATTCGTGGTATTTAGTTGTAACAACCAAGAAGATCAGAGGCTGGTAAGATGAATTTGGTTGAAAGAACTCGCCAAGGAACTTGTTTCTCCTTTTATGAGATCTCGGTTGGAAGTTGTGAATCTTCCAAAAGTTGTGAGATTGAACATTCTTCAAATTCTTCAGAAAAATGAAGCACCAGTCCCTGAAGATAATCCTGTAGAGGAAGGTCCAAGGAAACGAAAGAGATGTCGGTTATGCAGAAGAACCGGCAATAAAACTTACCATGTGTGTCCAAAATGCCAAACGTACATATGCGTGGAAATCACGGAAGATTGGTATGCCGCAATTGTCTTGAAAATGTATGAAATTCCATTATTTTTACAACAGTTCGTACAGTACTAATTTTACGCACTAGTGCGTAAAGTAAAAAGAAATATGAGTATTTTGACATGATAAGTGTCAAAAAAAATTTACGCACTAGGGAGTAAAGTAAATTCATTTTATATTTTATGCCTATGTTTTTTTTGTAAAAGTATCGGTTGTAGAAAAAATAACGATACAACTCGTGTGTAAGATCTCTTTTTTGACTCATGTGATGCACATTTGTTGCATAAATAACTATTGTATAACTGAAAACAGTCAACGGTTCAAATATTTTTATAAATTGTCACCTTTTTTAGGACTATTTTGTATCCAACTAAAACAAAAATATTCCTCATTAGCATGCATAAAAAATTATTGTAAATGTATTTTTAATCTTCTAAGAATAAAATCTAGTTAATTTTTCTTTTTTTTTCAAGTTTAATAGAAAAAAACTATAGAGTTTATTAGGTGATGTAAGAAAATCCATTTATTTTATAGTATTTTTAAAATGTTACTGATTTGTTAATATAAATATTTTAAATAAATAAAATATGTGTTTATATTCTTTAAATATAGTTAAAATATTAATTTAAAAAAATTTAACAGATGGATGAACAAATAAAAATTTTTGGAAATTTCGAAAAGTTGGTTAAGGTGACCCGCAGCGACCGCGTTAATGTACTTCTAAGGTGCGACCTATCTAGGGTTAAAATGTGAAATCCAAAGGACGAAAAAAATACGATGAAACTACCAAAAATACTCGAATTTCATCTCTCACGCTTTTATGAAAAATTATATAATAATAATTTTTATAAACGATCCAAATTGTACATGTCCGTTTATTTTACGAAAACAATATAGTCACTCCGAACCTCCAAGGCAAATGGATAGGGAAATTTTTAAACATATAAGACGGACTATTCAGGCAATAAATATATACGGATTTGCTTTTATATTGTTCTAATGGTATTAAATTAGTTCCTGAATATATTGAAAAGTGAAAACAAAAATTAAGAAAATGGAAAAAAGAATGGAATTGTGAAAAATAAAGGCATCAAAAATCGCTATAAAACCATTTCAAGAACTAGATTATATTCCCATTAGAGACGGTACATAAGAGATATTTCATTTTTTGCTTTTATTTATGTCTTATATGTTCAAAAATTTATAATTTGAATCTCATAGAACATCACCAAAAATACATCAGAGACCTGTTATTCTGGCAAATATTTTAATAGAAAATTTGTGTCTTTGGTCCAATATTTTTAAAATGCTGCAAAACTACTATTTTAGTATAATACATTAGAATTAAAATTATGGTGACTGGATTTCAAAGTTCGAAATTCGGGACTCTATTTTTAATATTTTTTTCTACAAAAATTGGAAGAATCGAAAACAATTGAAAAAAAAACAGAAAAATCCGGAAAAAAATTTAAAAAAACTAAAAAACTTTGGAAAAAATTGAGAGAGAAACTAGAAAATATTGGGATATAAATGAAAAATACGGAAAAAATGAAGACATAAAAAAACCGCTAAAATCGCAAAAAAAACAAACAAAAAAAACGCAAGAAATCACAAAAAACAATGAAATAAAAAAAAAAACAGAACAATTTAATGAGAAAAAATTAAAAGATCGAAAAAATCTGAAAGAAATCAGAAAAAATAATAAAAAAAAAACAAAAACTTTGAAAAAAATGTTATTAATTGAGAGAGAAATTAGAAAATATTGGGAAAAATAAAAAATAAAATTGTAAAATACGGAAAAAACGCAAGAAATCGAAAATATCATAAAAAATCGCAAAACAATCGCAAAAAAACGCAACAAAATCACAAAACATCACAAAAAACCGCAATTTATCACAAAAAACCCATGAAATAAAAAAAATTGGAAAAAACTAAAAAAAAGAATAGAAAAACAGAACAATGAGAAAAAATAAAAAAAAGAATAGAAAAACAGAACAATGAGAAAAAAATGGAGATATATTAGAAAAAATTGAAAAAAAAATCATAAAAATGAAAAAAAAATCGACAATAAACTTAAAGAATCGAAAAAATCTGAAAAAAATTAGACAAAATCGGAAAAAAATCAGACAAAATCGGAAAAAATAATAAAAAGAAAATACTGGGAAAAAATGAAAAATAAAATTGTAAAATACGAAAAAATTCACAAAAAATCGTAAAACAATCGCAAAAATCCGTAATAAAATCACAAAACCGAATACAACTATAATCATAAAAAAGGAAAAAATTAAAAAAAAAATTGAAATAAATTTCAAAACATCGCAACCCAAAAAAGTAGCAAATAATTGCAAAAAATCTGATGATTCAGAAAAAATGAGAAAACATTAAAAAGCAAAAGAAAAAAAAACAGAACAATGATGAAAAATTAGAAAAAATCACAAAAACAAACGAAAGGTAGCAAAAATCGAAAAAACCACAAAAAATAAGAAAAAACTAGAAAAAAATAAAAAAATCTATATTTATATACTTAGATAAGTTAAAAAAATTTGAACTGCAAGGAACAAATTTGTTAATATCAGCGTAATCGACAAAGATAGAAAAAAATATAAGATGAAAAATGCGTTTTTTAATAAAACTAATACGATTGCACATATTTAAATAATAAAATATCGAATTATCACAATTCGCATAAATACAAAGGTACGGAACCCTAAAAATAAGAGAATGTTAATGAAAAAATCATATTTATTAATATATTGGTATTTGTTGGTAAAATATACGTAACAATATACGAGTGCAGTGTTGCCAGATCTAAAATGCCCAAGGCGGTAGATTTGCCATGCAGAAGCCGGTAGATTTGGGTTTGAAAACGGTAGCTGTCATATGACGTCATAATTTCGTTTCTTGCACTACTTTATAGTAGTGATTAGTTAGATTACTATGCTTATTTTTGCATGGTTGGTAGAATCATAGATTGGAGTATATCCAATCTATGATTGAATATTGAATACGATGCGTACGACGAAATTATTGAAATTTTATAATAAAAAAAGTAAGCAAAAATAGGAAAAAATAGGGAGAACTAGGGAAAAATCGAGAAAAGTAAAGAAAATAGGGAAGAATAAAGTGAAATAGGGAAAATAAAGCAAACGGAAAAATAGAGAAAAATAAAGAAAAACAAGGAAAAAGGAAGTGGGGAAAAATGGGAGAAAATGGAAATAATGAAAATTGGCGCAAAATATGAAGAAAAAAAGGAATAATTGGGAAAAATATTAAAAATTATGAAAAATAGGGAAAAAGGGGCAGAAGGGAAAATAGGAACAAATAGGGGAAAAAAGAAAAATTAGAAAAAAATTGAAAAAAACAGGAAAACATAGAAATTAGAAAAAAATAGGGAAAATTATAAAAAATAGGGAGAGAAAGACTGAGAGACAGAAATATTTAATCACGGAAGGAACGTGGGTTTCCCGACCGGACAAACTTTTTTTTCTGATTTTTGAAATATTCTATTTTTTTTTTGTTAATTTCATTTTTATTTTAATTTTGTTACATTTTAATAACCTTTGAAAGTTTTTGAAATATTTCTCTCATGTTTTTTTAAAAAATTTTCGTTTTATGATTTTTCAATTTATTTTGATCTACTGATATTTCCACATTTTTTTCTTTTTTTTCTTATTTTTCCCCATATTCTTTTTATGTTTAATTATTTTTTAACATTTTTTTGTTTTCTTTTTTTACTTATCTATTCCTTAAAATTTTTAAATTTTCTTTTTTAATTCGATTTTTGAAGTTTTGCTGATTTCTTCTGGCTTTTTATTTGTTTTGTCTTTTATTAATTTTATTATTTTTTTCAATATTTTGGTTTTTTATTTTTTTTTAAATTTTAATGGATTTTTATGATTTATTACTGATTTTTTTCAATTATTCCATATTATTTGATCTGTTTACATTTTTCAGAGTTTTAATTTTTTTTATTATACTTTTGATATTAGATACTAAATTGTAGTAACCTTCTGTTTTTAATTTTGCAATTTTTTGGTAGATTGATAGTCTCTGCGGTGGAACGGTAGATATAATGTGAAAACGGTAGATCTACCGTAAAAACGGTAGACCTGGCATCACTGTCCGAGTGCAAATAAAAAACGCTTATACTGTGGTTCTGTGTTAAGACATGCGTTGTTGCCATATTTAAATATTGGCTTAACAACTAAGATTTTAATAATAAATTTCAAACTTTTCCAGTTCTTGGATTTTTCAGTTAAAAATTGTTAAAAAAGATTTCTTGCATCAAATATGTTTAATTTATTAATAATTTTAGCCGTCGCGTATACACACTAAATATCAGGTAATTTAGAATTTCATACAATGGAAATTCATTTTAAGCTCATAGTTTTAATATAAAAACAAATTTTCGTTTTCCTCTCTTTGATTTTCAAGTTTTTGAACATAAAAATTGTTTTCATGAGAAACCCAAAGCACCCATTTAAAACGATACCCTCCTTTAAGACCCTGTACATTCATTATCTATAAGTCACACCGTAAAGATTCAACGCGAAAGTACTTCAAATGTCTAGAAATACAAAAACGGATATATCAGAGGAATTATTCATTTGATAACGATTCGAGCTTTTGATGTCCACATATATACATTCGTGGAAAGTGTTTGAAAGGGACTCTGCAATGAGCAGTAATACAATCCGTTCTACTGCTGCTTTACAACGATGCAGAAAGTCTTCTATTCTTCACATACAAACCCATTATAATTACGAATATATAACATTATCCATAACTCGTGTTTCCAACAAAGAATAACCATTGCATGGAATCTGTTAAAAAATATAGACACGTATTTGAATTCATATTGATTTTTACAGTAATAAACATATTAATTAAAAACTGGTAAGTATTAATATTCATTATCCCATGATATATTTGTTCTCGCTTTAACATCATATTTCCTATTCCGTATTTATATAAACATAGAGATGTTGGCAGGCCCGTGTTTAATGTGATTTCTGTGTTAGAAATACGTCACGGGCTGTTCTGTTGCTCTGTTCACGCATTTAGATCAAACAAAGCGGGAAAGTAAAAAAGCAAAAGCGGCCATGGCGCCGAGACGCCTGGGAAACACGAAATATCTGGAACGACGAACAATGGAAACACTATTATTCGAGATACTTCTCAACTCGCTATTGGTTGGTATACGGATTCGAATGTTGATTTTCTAGCCTTATCGATTTTTAAACGCAATATTTTTTTTGCTGTAAAATATAATAAAAGATATTGGGTTTGGTAGAATAGTTATTTTGTTTCATTGATTTTTAAACTAAGTATAAGAATTCCCAAAATTTCATTCATTAATCTTAATTCGTTAATGAACACAACAATGTGGAATTTATCTCTAAAATATACTAAAAATTAAATTAATCATCGAACCAGTGGCGGAGCTTGTGCGCACAAAATTTTACCAAGAAACGCACCAGTTCCATCACTGGTTCGATCACTTCAACGTTCTATTACTAATCCGTTTTTTTTACTTGCTCTAACAAAATCCAGATCCTTAAATCTAAATATAAAATGGGCTATGGGAAATTAGTACCATCATATATCAAACGGAGCTCACTGGTATCCTAATAGCAGCAAAATAAATCACCAGAAATAACATCATTGGAATTTTCTTATTTTTCAGTATTTTTCCCAATTTATCCATATTTTCCCCTATTTTTCCTCCTTTTTTTATATTTTTTCGTAGTTTTCTTTATTTTCCCTTTCCCCATTTTTTCCCTATTTCCCCCTGTTTTTCAATATTTTTCACTATTTTCCCGATTTAGCACTATTTTCCCAATTTTCTCCATTGTCCGCTATTTTTTCTATTTTTTCTCAATATTATCATTTTTTTTTCACTATTTTTCCCAAAGATTCCCATTTGACACTATTTTCCCAATTTCTCTCTGTTTTTTCCAATTTTTCTGCTTATATTTTCCTAATTTTCCCTATTTCCTTCATTTTTCCCCATGTTTCAATATTTTTCCTACTTTTTCCTATTTTTAACTATTTTCCCTATTTTTCTCTATTTTCTCTATTTTTCTCTATTTTCCCTATTTTTTCATATTTCTTTACATTTTTCTATTTGTCCGTATGTGTCCCTATTTATCTTTATTTTTCCTATTTTCTTTTTTTTCATATTGTTTAATAATATAAGTAATAAAAACCGGCCTAAAATGAAAGGAAAGAGAACTCACTTATTTTTGTATTGATTAAAATGTTTCTACTTAATTCCTTTTAGTTAATCTTTTAAATAAATCATGTCGTTAACTGTTGTGGTGCAAATGGCACTTACTCAGCGCTCGGAATGCCGTAGTTGAAATGTAACGTAACCTCGTTCTTGAAAATTGCTACTTAGGCGGCATGCACGGGTGTAAATATTATTCAATTTTCTTACTGTTTTCCACTATATAACGGTTACATGTTTGAGACAATATATCAAGTGTGTTTTTGCAGATATTTTCGAGAATGTCGTTTAAGATGAAAATGCGATGAAAAGGTCACAAAAATTTTGATAAATGCTGGAAACTAAGTGAAAAACTACCAGTGAATATTTTAAATCATCCTGTGTCACCGTGCCTATGTTAGTGGTGAGGTTTTCTACACCTATAGTCAAATGGCGCCATCAATCCTCAGTAAATCGTCCCGGAGCGTTACGGCAAATAATAATAGCCATCCCTTCCCAGTACAAGCCTTTGGGTTCTGGGATTCACTCGAAAGAGAGTGAAATGTAGGGCGAGTATTATTATTATTACTGGATTACTGGATCTCGGTTTAAAATGAAGAGAGTGAATTGAATCGTAGTATACGGTAAGGTGCATTGCGTTCGAGAGTGTGTCCATCTGTTGGATGAAGGTTTAACTTATCGCGGTCACAAGATTTCTGGTAAAAGCTTCATTGTAAATACTGGAAACAATGTGAAAGTTACCATATCTAATTATCATGGTTCATTCCTGATATCATCATAGTTCTTACTGGATCCGGATCTCGGTTTAAAGTGAAGAGATTGGATTGAATCGTAGTATACGGTAAGGTTCGTGGCGTAAGAGAGTGTTTCCATCTGTTGGATGAAGGTTTAACTGATCGCGGTCACAATATTTCTGGTAAAAGCTTCATTGTAAATGCATGAAACAAAGTGAAAGGTACCGTCTCTAATTATGGATAATTCCTCGTATCATCATATTTCTTACTAGATCTGGATCTCTGTTTAAAGTGAAGAGATTGAATTGAATCGTAGTATACGGTAAGGTTCATTGCGTACGAGAGTGTGTCCATCTGTTGGATGAAGGTTTAACTTATCGCGGTCACAAGATTTCTGGTAAAAGCTTCATTGTAAATGCTGGAAACAAAGTGCAAGCTACCTTCTCTAATTATCATGGTTAATTCCTCGTATCATCTTATTTCTTACTGGATCTGGATCTCGGTTTAAAGTGAAGAGATTGAATTGAATCGTAGTATACGGTAAGGTTCATTGTGTCTGAGAGTGTGTCCTTCTGTTAGATGAAGGTTTAACTGATCGCGGTCACAAGATTTCTGGCAAAAGCTTCATTGTAAATGCTGGAAACAAAGTGAAAGCTATCTTCTCTAATTATCATGGTTAATTCCTCATATCATCATATTTCTTACTGGATCTGGATCTCTGTTTAAAGTGAAGAGATTGAATTGAATCGTAGTATACGGTAAGGTTCATTGCGTACGAGAGTGTGTCCATCTGTTGGATGAAGGTTTAACTGATCGCGGTCACAATATTTCTGGTAAAAGCTTCATTGTAAATGCATGAAACAAAGTGAAAGGTACCGTCTCTAATTATGGATAATTCCTCGTATCATCATATTTCTTACTAGATCTGGATCTCTGTTTAAAGTGAAGAGATTGAATTGAATCGTAGTATACGGTAAGGTTCATTGCGTACGAGAGTGTGTCTATCTGTTGGTTGAAGGTTTAACTGATCGCGGTCACAAAATTTCTGGCAAAAGCTTCATTGTAAATGCTGGAAACAAAGTGCAAGCTACCTTCTCTAATTATCATGGTTAATTCCTCGTATCATCTTATTTCTTACTGGATCTGGATCTCGGTTTAAAGTGAAGAGATTGAATTGAATCGTAGTATACGGTAAGGTTCATTGTGTCTGAGAGTGTGTCCTTCTGTTAGATGAAGGTTTAACTGATCGCGGTCACAAGATTTCTGGCAAAAGCTTCATTGTAAATGCTGGAAACAAAGTGAAAGCTATCTTCTCTAATTATCATGGTTAATTCCTCATATCATCATATTTCTTACTGGATCTGGATCTCTGTTTAAAGTGAAGAGATTGAATTGAATCGTAGTATACGGTAAGGTTCATTGCGTACGAGAGTGTGTCCATCTGTTAGATGAAGGTTTAACTGATCGGGGTCACAAAATTTCTGGCAAAAGCTTCATGTAAATGCTGGAAACATAGTGAAAAGCTCCATCTCTAATTATCATGGATAATTCCTCATATCATCATAGTTCTTACTGGATCTGGATCTCGGTTTAAAGTGAAGAGATTGAATTGAATCGTAGTATACGGTAAGGTTTATTGCGTACGAGAGTGTATTCATCTGTTGGATGAAGGATTAACTGATCGGGGTCACCAAATTTCTGGCAAAAGCTTCATTGTAACTGCTGGAAACATAGTGAAAAGCTCCATCTCTAATTATCATGGATAATTCCTCATATCATCATAGTTCTTACTGGATCTGGATCTCGGTTTAAAGTGAAGAGATTGAATTGAATCGTAGTATACGGTAAGGTTCATTGCGTAAGAGAGTGTTTCCATCTGTTAGTTGGATGTTTAACTGATCTCGCTTGACATTATATTTGAAGGAAATTGTTCTTTAACATAAATTATTAAATTGGAAATTTTTTATGCAAAATAAAAATAAAATTGATTCTTGAAGGTAATTTTACACCATCTTGTTTTTTATTAAAATCAAATAAAAATATATTAAATTCTTTCAAGTACCAAACACTTGAGAAAAATTTAATGGAAAGTAGAAGGAAATATTGTAAAATCGAGGTATAAGTTTTATCAAATTCTTCTCATATTTTCACTTCGCGGTACAGGTCCGACTCGCATATAATTAAATTGATTATCTAAAATAATTTTATTCCAGTAAAAATATTTTTATTAGATTTATCCTCTAATTTAATAATTTATTATTTTTTTATTGTATGATTTTGTATCAATATATAATTTAAAAAATATATTAATATGTAATAGAGATATAAATGAGAATCCGACTCTGGATCCATTTTCCTTCATTATATTGGGGGATTTCCTAATATAATTCGATATAGCTCGTGATACGAATAAAAAATCGAAGAGAAAATGGCGCAAGCATTAAATTTTATCCAAAGAGAACGAGCTGATGTCAAATAAACTGATTTTTCTCACTTGTTCTTCCAAAAAATATTAATAATAATATAAAGTGATCCACATCTGCCGTACCGAATCGCTTTCGTCATATTGTATTTAAAAGTTTACAGATACTCTGGACAAAGAGGGTATTTCTAAATTTTAAATATTTATATTGTAACAAAGTGGAAAAACACTCAGTATATTATATTTTGTTACGGTTACTAGAAAGGCATTTTTATAGGTAAAAATACGATCAAAACAATGAACAAAAAGCTGTTTATTTAACGACACAAAGTTAGTTATCAGTGCAAGTTATCAGTTTTTGGCAGTTTTCTGATATACACAATGAAATAGCACTGAAAACGAGTAAATGACGTACTGCTTTGGTCATAAGAGGGATCAATCAAATCGTCTGTCAAAGAGAAAAAAGATATATTTATTTTATATTTATTTTTGTTAATATTAATCTTTTAAGAATGGTCATTTATGGTTCCGATTAGAGAACCCAGAATAATATAAGTCAGTTACTTTTTATGTGTCCCACCAATTTCTATCGAGATATGGCGAAATTCTTAAGAATTATTTATACTGTAATAATCAAATATCGTGTTCAATAATAATAATAATAATAATTAACTTCAATAATTGATAATCAGTGTGATGATGGTTTCTTTCAAGGATTTTCCGTTAGTATAATTTTTAGGAATTTTTCCAGAATTGTCAAAATTTGTCTTTCAATCAGTACTTAAGAATTTGATAAGGATTTGTCAAGGATTTTTTAAGGATTTTTCATGACTTCATATTTTGAGAATTTTTCTAAAATTGTCAAAAATTGTTTTTTTAAGCAGGATTTTTTAAGAATTTTTCAACGATATTTCAAGGATTTTTGAAGTATTTAATTTTTATGGATTTTTTAAGAAAATTTAAGGATGCTTCAAGGATTTGTTTAGGTTTTTTTAAAGAATTTATCGATTTTTTAAGAATTTTTCAGAGATTTTTCAACGATATTTAAAGGATTTTTCTTGGTTTTAATTTTTATGGATTTTTTAAGAATATTTAAGGATGTTTCAAGGATTTGTTTAGGATTTTTTAAAGACTTTTTATGGATTTTTCAAGAATTTTTCAAAGATTTTTCAACGATCTTTCAAGGATTTTTCTTGGTTTTAATTTTTATGGATTTTTTTAAGAATATTTAAGGATGTTTGAAGGATTTGTTTATGATTTTTTAAAGACTTTATGGATTTTTTAAGAATTTTTCAGATATATTTCAGAGATTTTTCAACGATCTTTCAAGGATTTTTCAAGGATTTAATTTTTATGGCATTTTTTAAAAAAATTTAAGGATGTTTCAAGGATTTGTTTAGGATTTTTTGAAGACTTTTTATGGATTTTTCAAGAATTTTTCAAAGATTTAAGGATTTTTCAAGGATTTGTTTAGGATTTTTTAAAGGCTTTTATGGATTTTTTAAGAATTTTTCAGTTATTTTTCAAGGATTTTATTTTTATGGATTTTTTAAAAATATTAGGGATGTTACAAGGATTTGTTTAGGATTTTTAAAGACTTTTTATGAATTTTTTAAGAATTTTTCAGATTTTTCAACGATCTTTCAAGGATTTTTCTTGGCTTTAATTTTTATGGATTTTTTTAAGAGTATTTAAGGATGTTTCAAGGCTTTTTTTAGGATTTTTTAAAAACTTTTAAGGATTTTTTAAGAATTCTTTAGATATTTTTCAACGATCTTTCAAGGATTTTTCAAGGATTTTTCAAGGATTTAATTTTTATGGATTTTTTAAAAATATTAAGGATGTTTCAAGGATTTGTTTAGGATTTTTTAATGACTTTTTATGCATTTTTTAAGAATTTTTCAAAAATTTTTCAATGATCTGTGAAGGATTTTTCTTGGTTTTAATTTTTATGGATTTTTTAAGAAAATTTAAGGATGTTTCAAGGATTTGTTTAGGATTTTTTAAAAACTTTATGGATTTTTTAAGATTTTTTCAGAGATTTTTCAAGGATTTTTCAAGGATTTAATTTTTATGGATTTTTTAAGAAAATTTAAGGATGTTTCAAGGATTTGTTTAGGATTTTTTAAAAACTTTATGGATTTTTTAAGATTTTTTCGGAGATTTTTCAACGATCTTTCAAGGATTTTTCTTGGTTTTAAATTTTATGGATTTTTTAAAAACATTAAGGATGTTTCAAGGATTTGTTTAGGATTTTTTAAAGACTATATGGATTTTTTAAGAAATTTTCAGTTATTTTCTAACGATTTTTTAAGAACTTTTCTTGGCTTTAATTTTTATGGATTTTTTAAAAATATTTAAGGATGTTTCAAGGATTTGTTTAGGATTTTTTAAAGACTATATGGATTTTTTAAGAATTTGTAACGACCTTTCAAGGATCTTTCATGGCTTTAATTTTTATGGATTTTTTAAGAATTTTTAAGGATGTTTCAAGGATTTGTTTAGGATTTTTTAACGATTTTTTTAAGAATTTTTCAGAAATTTTTCAAAAATCTTTTTCATGGCATTAATTTTAATGGATTATTTAAGAAAATTTAAGGATTTTTCAAAGATTTGTTTAGGATATTTCAAAGAGTATTTAAAGGATTTTTTAAGAATTTTTAGAGATTTTTCAAACATCTTTAAAGGATTTTTCATGACATTCATTTTTACCTCTCGCCCTTCAGGTAAGAGAGGTATAGGAATCATGCTAAAAATTGGGTAGTGAGTTTTCAATGAATAAACACGTTTTAGGGTCCCTAGAATACGATTTTAATATTTTCGCGATGATGTCTGTGTGTGTGTGTGTTAGTGTGTGTGTGTGTGTGTGTTAGTGTGTGTGTGTGTTAGTGTGTGTGTGTGTGTGTGTGTTAGTGTGTGTGTTTGGATGGATGTTGTAGTAACGATAACTCAAAAACTACTGAATAAAAAAATTTGAAATTTTGCATACAGGATTCTGATACCCTAGATTAGATCTGATTAGATTTTGGTGCCAATCGCACAACCGGAAGTGGCAGTTGCTATGGGTGATGACGCCATTATTATACAAAACGGCAATAAAGTTTTACACATATATTTTGTATACCCTACAGTTTATTTTCATCTCATTAAAATTTTCTAAACTTTTGCCATTGTTGCCAGATTTACAAAAATATAATTTTTTTTCATACTTTTTTGTGTCAACCTGTAAATTTTTGATTCAAAAATGGCGAGAGGTCATGTGCTGGCCACATCAGATTTTTATGGATCCTTTATGAATAATTAACAATTTTTCAAAGTTATGTTTAGGATATATCAGCGTATTTAAAGACTTTTTAAGGTTTTTTAAAGAATTTTTAGAGATTTTTCAAGAATGTTTAAGGATTTTTTAAAGACCTTTAACGATTTTTTAAGAATTTTTTAGAAATTTTTCAAGAATCTTTTAAAAGGATTTTTCATGTCATTAATTTTAATGGATCCTTTAAGAATATTTAAGGATTTAGTTAGGATATTTGAGAGTATTTAAACACTTTTTAAGGATTTTTTAAGAATTTTTAGAGATTTTTCAAGAATATTTCAGGAGTTTGGGAATTTTTGTCCAAAATTGTCAAAACTTGTCTTTCAATCAGTGTTCAAGAATTTTTCAAGATTATTTTAAGGAATTTTTGAAGGATTTTTCAAGGATTTTTTAAAGATATATTACAGATTTTTCATGGGTTTTTCAAGGAATTTTCAGGACTTCATGTTTTGAGAATTGTTTAAAAATTGTCAAAAATTGTTTTCAAGCCGTATTCACGAATTCCTTGAAAGAAATTGTTAAGGATATTTCAAGGATTTTTTTATGGTTTTTTTTTTCAGAATATTTAATTTTTCAAGAATTTATTCAGGATATTTCAACGGCTTTATAGACATTATTCATGATGCTATTGATAATGTAGACTTGTATCATTTTATTATCATTTTCTCGGAATCCACATTCTTAGGTTTTCTCGGCCTAATAAAGAAATATTGTTACAGTATTATTATTAACCGATTGTTACCAATATTTTTAGATTGTTTATCCTATTTTTTGTTAAAATATCGTTATTAGCTAACAACACGTTATTTTCCAGGATAAATACAGCTAATCTGATGCTTTATACCAGCTACATATCGAATTATCTTGAATCAAAACAGCAAGTTAAATATCCATGCGGATGTTTCAAAAGGATTTTATAGGATTAACCAAACAATACTAATATCTAAAGCTACGAGTGTTACTGAGCGAACACCCAATTTTAAATAAAACAAAAAATTAATAATTATTTTATTTTATTTCAGTAAATTATATTGAAAATTGACTACAAAACGCGACACGAATATTAAAAACGTTTTTTTGAAACTTACAAATACCAATACCGGTAGTGAAATTGTACTAATATTCTTCCCTTTCAAAATCTTTAAGTGTCAGTTAAAATTTACGGTAGGTAGTGGCGCCACTTTCGATTTATAGTACGAAAGTCACTTGTTCCGGTCACTGAAGAAAAATACTCCAGGGGTCGTTATAGTATCGAATAATGTCTTAACGGTCAGAAATGCGGAGTTTATTTGCACAGTTGGGTTGAGTATATGGATATTCGCTACAAATAAACTCCGGCGAGGAAGGGGGAATGGTCTATAATTTTCCGGATTAATTTCGGATTTCTCATTTGATTAGCGGTTGTTCTTCCCTGGACATGTATTGAGTCTGCTTGGCTCGATACGGTCTATCTGGTGTACTGGCTTGCGGTTGATTGAGCTTGGCTAATCTCCTTAATCTCGACCTCTCTCTAAAGGTCGCTAAACTTGTACTGGAGTTGGATCTGGATCTTAGCTAGAACAAATGAAAATGAAATGGATCGTATTATAAGGTACTGTTTGCTGCATGTGCACAGCCCCGTACTCTACTATTTTAAAATAATATTCGTATTTAAAATAAAAATGTCACCGAGTCTAGCATCTGCCGTAAGCTCCATCATATTTTATTGTGTATACAAAGCCACTTCTAAAAGCTCTGGTTAATGAAACTTTTCTGAGAAAACATGTATATTCTATTATGTAATTAATTATAATTCCAGGAAAATGTATGATGATATACACGAGTAAAGTGGTATGTATATTTTCATTCTCTTACATATGACTGTTTAGGGAATTAAATATATTAAATACAGTGGTGTAGCTACTCTATATTAATCAAAGGTTATATTAGCAATATGGAAGAGCCATCGAGTGCGAGGAGCTTTGGCAAACGCGGAGAAATACACCGACTATGCTTGCGCTACTAATGCCATCTTTAGTTAATTTGATCAATTTAGAAAATTTCGAGTACTTCCTATATTTTTTATTTAAATTATTGGAACGAAGTTCTTTAACGAGGTTTGCGGTGGGAGTCAGAAAGCGTCACAAAATGAAAAAGCGTTATGCCCCTTTTAGGCCACCCCTCCCTTTCTCTTGCTTTCTGTCTTTTTCTACAATATGAATTGTTTCTAATTTAGAATTTTTTATAATTATTTTGCAAAGAGAGTGAGATATTTTTTCGATTTTTTCTGTTTTTTTTTGTTATTTTTTTTGGTTTTTTCAATTTTTTTTTTGTTTTTTCTGGGTTTTTTCTCTTTTCTCTTTTTTTTCGATTTTTTCTAATTGTTTCCGGTTTTGTTTTTGTTGTATTTTTTGCGATTTTTTACAAATTTTGCAATTATGAATTTTTTTTCCGTTTTCTGACATTTTTTTGTGATTTTTGCGTTTTTTTGTGATTAATTTCGAAAATTATGTCATTTGTTTTTTGCGATGTTTTTCGATTTCTTGCAGAATTTTGCGACTTTTTTGTTTGTTTTTGTTTTAATTTTTCGCAATTTAAAATCTTTTTCGGTTTTTTGCTATTTTTTTGTGATTTATTTCAAGAATTTTTCAATTTTTTGTCATTTGTTTTTTGCGATGTTTTTCGATTTCGTGCAGAATTTTGCGACTTTTTTGTTTTGTTTTTTAAATTTTTTGCAATTTTGAAATTTTTTCCGTTTTCTGCCATTTTTTGTGATTTTTTGCGTTTTTTGCGATTTATTTCAAGAATTTTTTAATTTTATTTGTTCTTTGTTTTTTGCGATGTTTTTCGATTTCTTGCAGAATTTTGCGACTTTTTTGTTTGTTTTTGTTTTAATTTTTCGCAATTTAAAATCTTTTTCGGTTTTTTGCTATTTTTTTGTGATTTATTTCAAGAATTTTTCAATTTTTTGTCATTTGTTTTTTGCGATGTTTTTCGATTTCGTGCAGAATTTTGCGACTTTTTTGTTTTTTTTTTAAATTTTTTGCAATTTTGAAATTTTTTCCGTTTTCTGCCATTTTTTGTGATTTTTTGCGTTTTTTGCGATTTATTTCAAGAATTTTTTAATTTTATTTGTTCTTTGTTTTTTGCGATGTTTTTCGATTTCTTGCAGAATTTTGCAACTTTTTTTGTTTGTTTTTTTTTTTTAATTTTTCCCAATTGGAAATCTTTTTCCGTTTTTTCTATTTTTTGGTGATTTTTGCGATTTATTACAAGAATTTTTAAATTTTTTGTCATTTATTTTTGCAATGTTTTTCGGTTTCTTGCAGAATTTTGGGACTTTTTTTGTTTGTTTAAGTATTTTTTGCGTATTTTACAATTCCATTTTTCATTTTTTCCCAATATTTTCTGATTTTTCTTTTAACTTTTCCAATGTTTCCCGTTTTTTCCTATTTGTTCCGATTTTTCTGGTTTTTTTGGATCCTTCTGATTTTTTCTCGTTGTTTTTTGTTTGTTTTAATTTTTTTGGTTTTTTTTGTGTGATTTTTATCGTTTTTTCCATATTTTACATTTCTATTTTTCATTTTTTTTTCAATGTTTTCTGATTTTTCTTTTAATTCTTCCAATGTTTCCCGTTATTTCTTATTTCTTCCGATTTTTCTTTTTTTTTCGATTCCTCTAATTTTTTCTCGTTCTTTTTTGCCTTTTTTTATATATTTTTTTTTAGTTTGATTTTTTTCCCATTTTTTTACTAATTTTTTCTCATTTTTTTTAAATTCTTCTGATTTTTCGATATCTTTCGATTTTATTTTCGAGAGATTTGAGAGATTAGTGTTGAAATTAGAGAGATATTAAAGAGAGAGAGAGGAAGAAGAGGGAGAGAGATACAGAGAGAGAGCTCTAGCCCGAGAGGATTGAGCGCGTTAATTGTTCTTTGCGGAGATAAAATGTATGCTTCATAGACAGTCGATTTTAAAACACTTTGTATATATAGTAAATACCAAGATACCATTAAAAATAGATAAAATTTTACTTATCTGTACTTAATAGTGATCATAAAGTATCCAAACAAACTATAAATATAAAAACAATGGTTGGACATTTACCTTTAGAAGAAGAATATTTATTATCCACTTACAAGCGCTTCGACACGTTTTTCAACATTTTCCCTTTAACATTTGGCTTTAGGACCCTCTGTTCCTGACGTTTTTCACGTTCGTCGTCGTCCGGATGAAAAACTTTTCGACATCACTATCCCGGCCAATGTTGCGTCTTTTTGTCCTCTTGATTTAGGAGCGCTCTTGCAGAATGACGTTTCTACAGATGACGCGCATCCAAATAAGGAGAACGTTAGTTCTTTTTCGCTCGACAAAAGAATTGAGCTGGATTTCTGGAATAAATTTAATTTAATTTGGAATGAAGCATTGTTTTGTAACTTAACATTTAATCAGTCCGTGGAATTTATGCCGGATAAATTTTTGCATATTTTTTTTTTCAGCAACAGATGCCTTTTTGTGATAAGTTAAAAAAAAAGAAAAAGTGCTAGAATTAATAACGATATTCATATTTATTCATTGATTATAGGAATTTAATAAATTAAAGAAATAAAGTTGGTTTATTTTGCTACGTAGACATTCTGTAACAATGGATTTTTTTTAAATGGGGAGAGAGAAATAAAAATTGCTGTCGTGTTTTCTGTTCCTCCCCGTCTTCTAAAATTAATGAAAAATTCATTAATTTTCGCTTTTTTGAAAAACAAAAATTGATCTGTGAATACCAGTATAAATTTAAGCATTTTAGAAATACCTTTACAAGACTTTTGACACATTTGTTCATAATTATTCAATTTTGGTATTAGGGACAAAATTTATGATCGATAATAAAGTTTTTCTGGATCTATCCTAAATGGACTTTACATACTAAAGTGTAGTGGTTCATCATCACTCCACTGCTCCACTGCGCTTTATACTTTCTTTACAGTGTTACGTATTTTCATTATTTCTCTACTAAATATATTTTAGTTTCATACGCGTTTGATATCCCCTTCTTCTCTTGGTATTCCTATAAAATGTCTTTCCATGCTAATAATGTTCTTCTCTTTACCCACTCAGTCAAAAGAATCGACTTTATCAACGTGTTGCTTACCGAAGATTTCTTTTTTTTCTCCCCCTCATTTTATATTGTAAGTTTTTATTATATTATATTATATTTTCACTAAAATTCTTTGATATTATATTAATTATTTCGACGCTTTTAACTTTTATCAATTGTTATTTTTAATTCTATTAATGCCGGTATATTTTTTTTTATAATTTACTTAAAAGTTCATATCTTATCATTTATAATATTATAAATTATCTGATATCTGTGTCTCGTTTTATAGAGAGAGAACCTATATTTTTTTTAATTTGTTTTTACAGATTGTCTTAAAATTTAATTCATCTTAATTATTTTTGTATTTCATATTTTGATCTAAAACTCATGTTTTTCAATTTAATATTATCATTGTTTACTTTATGTGAACTTTTAGGGTTTTCGTTCTTTTCCTCTGGGCAGTTTTTTCCTCTGGGAAGTTTTTACTTGTGCTAAGAAGTTTTTCCACTACTCAGTTAATTTTACCTGGGACAAGAAGTTTTTTCTGGACAGTTATTTTACTTGGACCAAGAAGTTCTTTTTCCTTAACCAGAAGAACCTCAACCGCTAGAAAAGCTAAGTTTTTATTAAGAAAAAAATATCTGGGACTTTATTATCGTAAAATAAACAAATATAACGTTTAATTTGAGTTTAATTTTCTTAACCCGAAAAAAAGAAAGGACGGATTTTGAAATATATCGTAGTTTTTTTGTCAATTCTTTCTAACTACATCAAAAAATCAATTTGACTGTTTTACTTCTGATATATTTCAAATTCTATTCGTGGTACGAACCCATAATATAAAGATTTGAGCTTAATCACATTAATTATTTATTATAAACAAAATAAAGTATCAATACAACAGGTTATTGTGTTTCGTTACTATTTGATAATTTTTTTTCCAATTTGTTCTATTTATCTTTTTTTTCTTCATCTTGTCGTTCCCATCTTCTTTATGTCTTCCAATTACTTGTTTGACTTTTTCTTTTGATCTTATTTGGAATTTCCATTTTGTTAATCTTAATTATTGAGTCATTATCATTGTAACAAAGTTACCAGAATCTTACCAAAATATCCGAATAATTATGACGAATATTAAACCACAATACATATAATTTTAATAATTAGAAATTCCATCCCTCTGTTTGATTTAATTATCCTCATTAATTAAATCCTGGAGTTCGTACGAGAGATCTTTGGCCTGATGTTTGGTTAATGGAATTTCTTCTTTGTTTTTTTGCTTAGAGTTCTTCTGGTCCTATTAACTGTCCACTTGGTTTATAATGTCTTTTGAGCGTAGGTGTTTATGCTATCGATGCTCTTCTTAGCGTATCGTCCCTGTAGGGCTTTGATTCTGGAAATTATAGCTATTGTATAAGGGTTTCATGAATGAGGACGAGGACACCGTTGCTAGCCTCAACAGAAATGCCATTAAATGGTACACTGATGGGTCCAGGACAGCAGAGGGCATTGGAATAGTAGTAGATGGGCCTGGTACCAGATGCTTCGAAAGCTTGGACAAATCACCTTTAAGCAGAAATATATGCTATTGAAAACTGTGTACAGTTCAACATCGAAAATAAATTCCACATGCAAGAAATTGTCATGTCAGATAGTCAAACAGCCATCAGAGCGCTGAGCTTCCACGTAATCAGCACCAAGATGGTCAAGAAATGCTTAGAAAAATTAAATGAGCTAAGCAGGAATAATACAGTTACCCTCCTGTGGGTTCCAGGACATACTGGGTAGAGCAGATAAACTCGCCAAAATAGGGCTGAAACACCATTTCTGGGGAGTGAACCCTTTTGTGGGATCAGTAACAGCATGGTACTGGAAGAATTAAAAATAGAAATGAAAATAAAGAGATTTAACCACTGGAGTAATCTACAAGGAAGGAGACAATCGAAAGTCCATCTGGGAAAGTATAACCAGAAGAGGTACGACTGAGCACTGGGAGGGGGCACAATAGATCTTATAGGTCGCGGTGTAATTACACCCCTTAACAACAACAATAGGTTTCATAAATAAGTCTGGAGGGGTATTCGACGTTCTGTGGATGGAATGGCGTGTTGGTGACAGGGGGGGGGAGACGGAAAAGGTTAGAGCTCTGTAATCTAATATATTACGGATGTACGTTTTGTAAGTGTGGACTAAAGTTTGAGGATTACATCGCAAAGCGTCCACAATGGGGGTTCCGAAGAGGAAGGCCCGCTTCTTAACTCTTAAGAATTTCTTATATTTCAATCACCCAATTCAGTGTACGCGAAAA
Organism: Neocrepidodera transversa; assembly: GCA_963243735.1. NCBI lineage: Eukaryota > Metazoa > Arthropoda > Insecta > Coleoptera > Chrysomelidae > Neocrepidodera > Neocrepidodera transversa. The sequence continues at coordinate 8,549,105 of OY725353.1, read as the reverse complement.
GCGTACTCCCGAGCCTCTCCCCAGAATCGACGGCTGACTTCTTTGAGAGATTTTTGTTTTGGGGTAGATTGGAGTGTTTATTGATAATGAGTTGGGTCTTTTGGGGATTAAGAGTAATCCTCCAATTGTGAAGTGTTTGAGTAATTATTGATTAAGGACATTAAAAGTGGTGGAGATGAAAGTATCGTTAGCATAATGCTGAATATTTTAGTTGGGTTATAAAGAATTGAGGGTATCGTGTGTGTAGATGAAATACAGCGCTCCAGATATAAGAGGATGTTTCCAAATTTTAACACGTATAGTCCTATTTTTTAAGTAGAAGTGGATAAATTTGATGAAGAGAATCAGGTCGAACGCCTTCTGAAAATCTAAATGGATTGTCCATACATAGTGACCAAAGTTGAATGATTTGGAGACGAGAGTATGAATTATCACTAGTGCATCATGGGTAGAGTGTTCAGAACTAAATTCATGTTAAAATTGGGGGATTGTTCCCCTTTTATCCAGAAAGGTCCAGAAGAGTCTTAAAAGATTATATATTGAGAATGTGGGATCTTTGTGGGGTTTTTTGATTAGGATGGTGTTGGCAGTTTTCCAACCGATTGAAAAATATTAATCATGTAAGGATAGGAAGTGTGGTAGCAAACATTTGTTTGAGGGCTTGTCTCTTGATTTGATTAGAACCGGAAGTGGTTTTTTCGCTATATCATCTGAGGAGAAGGGATTTACAAATTTTTATTGGTCTGAATTGTTGGGGGATCTTAGGTTTGATGAGAGTGCCTTCGATGTGGTTTTTGAAAGCTGTTATCCGGGCTGTGGAGACTATTGTTCGTTCTTTAGATGGAAATGGGACTTGGTTTGCTGACCAGTGAAGAGTTTAAATTTGTTCCAAAACTCTGTGATCGAGGTTGTGATCCATTTTTCTTCTTTCGGGGCCTAATTCAGGATTTTAAACGGTTCCATTCGGTTTTTAGAACGGGATCTCTGGTTCTGTAGATTTGAGGTTTTTTTGCCTGATATTGGCGAAAATGTTTGGGGTGAGACGTTTTTGTTCTGTGTTAATGGTGATGAGAGGGACTGCAATATCTATAGCTTTGAAGATGGTGTTGCAAAGAAAGGTTGCCAGATTATCAATGTCCAAGTTGCAGGTTTTCAGGGATCATTCTCTAAAATAGAGGCCAAGCTGCTTTTTTGTAACTATTGACTTTGATTACGGTAAGTCGAGGGGGGATGGAATTGAAGAGGGAGATCTTGACCAGAACTGTTTGGTGATAAAAAGTTATGGTTATTTTTTCTATTTGTAGTATTTGTAATGTTGGGTTTTTTCCTATAAATCTCCAGTTTTAGGTACTATACTTTTGCTCTGTCATCCTTAATTCTCTCTGTTTTTGCCATATCTATAAATTCGTACGTACATCACAAAATTTAAGCATATTCTATGTCCCTATTAACAGAAATTTTTCATTTGGGTAATATTGATTTAAGGTCTCATCTAATGAGGTAACTAAATACCCATTTCTACAATATCTGACTGAATTTCGCTTCCTTCCTACCACATTTAATTCACTAATTAACAAACTTTTTTATTTGTTAGAAGTGATTAGAATTCCGAGTAAATTTTTGTATGAGAGCCCTTAGAGGAATTAGTTGGGGTTCAATTAACTATTTAATTTATTTTTTCTACGGTACATTTTCCGAGATGGACTTGGAACAAATAAGAAAATATTCTTTAGACGATGAAAACATAATTAAATATTCAGGTCGCGTCTTTTTGCCGCAGTAAAGGTTGCGGGATGGCTGTCTTTTATTTTTCGTTCGATGTAAAGATCATTTTACTCTAAAAAAACAACAGAACACTACAAGACCTATACAAACAGGGAATTTTTATAACAAAAGTCTATTAACTATAATTATATAATTTTATTAAGAATATAATTAACAAGAGAAGCTTTTATTCTAGAAATATAGTGTGAAAAAAGAAGAAAAAAGAAAGAAAAAAAAAATAAACCCCCTCTCTTTATTTATCTCACTTAGGTTATATACATCAAGTTACGAAAAATATTTTTTTTCAATTGCTTCCGTTTGCCAATTGTCATTTAATATGTAATTATTTCCAGAAACCGTTTTTCACGACCCTATACCACAGTAAAATGATTATATACAGTATTTGCACTCCGCTGTCGGCACTTTGATTTCCGTGGTGTTCAATTCGTTCGTTTTTACAACCTACCAGAAAAGCATAGTTGCCAAACGTAGGATAATTATCTGAGTTACGGATAATTTCAGGAGAGTTGTGATTCTTTTTGTAATGTTGTTAGCAGGCATATATTTAGGATAATATCGGAATATTTGCATAAAGTTTAATAATATATATTTACGCTTTTCTCATACCTATTACTACTAAATTGTATTTTTTTTCCTCAAATCAAAGAACCTATATTAAAATTTGGTTGACATTGGCAACACTGCAACTATCACGACAACAAAGCTTTAAATGCTTTTTGGTTTCTGCGCATACATACCCAGCGTCGACGAGTCAATTAATAATTAGAACCGGGGAGAGTCGCTTAGTGCAAATACTGTATATAATCATTTTACTATGCTTATACATAAAATTTCGTAATTTAATAACTTTGGGTTTGTTCTGGTTTCGAAAAATATCTGCCAGAGAATGTCTGGCACATTCGCAGTATGCAACGCGCCTATGGAGTAGACAAATCTGAGCACGAATCTTAAACTTCACATGCGCCTGATTTTCTCGGACAGATATTTTCCGAAAACAAAACATACTTTGCTTCAAGACCAAATTTCTCGCGGTCTTATCTTCAAGTTTAGATCACATAGTAGATATAATATAATATTTTTAACTATTGTTGAGTAAAACGAAAATTTTAGGGTTACTAAATATTTTTGAATCGAAGGACCACAAAGTTTATTCACATAAACTATTAAATATGATTTAGGAAGTATTTGTACAAGTGTGAATGGGTCTTAATTAACAGTGTGACCTCCTACCCCCTAGCCTGTTTATCTCATGAAAAGGGCGAGTAGAAAGTAACAAACCAATGGTCATTTCAGTAAGAAACTTCCCTACTCAAATTTATCACAAAATATACCTGATCGTCTGGTATTGTTAAGTAAGGACCCACGCTGTGTTTAATAATCGTAGTAATAATAATAGCAATATTATTAATAATTGTAATAACCCCGAAATTCTTTTAAAGTTTGGTGACAAATGATAAATCAAAACACAAAAATCTCAAGAAAATATTTATTCATTAGAACATTTACTGAAGAATGATGGCGCCATTTGGCATAAATGGTACAACCGGAAAACCTAACCACAATCATAATTATAAATTAACCAATTGTGTTGACAATAAATAAATTGTAAATAGCCTTTTTTGGAGCTCCATCCTACGGTTACCCACCCCCGGGATATTTACCAACGAATATGTACAAAAAGTTCTTAATAACTTTAAATACTGTAAATGTTATCAGATATATGCACTGAGATATCATCTTTTATTATTGTTGTTTGGATATTAGTGATATCATCTTTTGTATGGACAACCCTACTGAGTTACGTCCGGATCAGTACGAACGAGAATATATTTTAGAAAAATATGTGATAAAAGTTTTTATTTAGAATGGCACAATTAACTAATAAATGACACCCTCCTCCGCAAACTCACAAAAGATGGAAATCTTATAAGTCGATACGTATTTAACCTTTAGCTCAAGGACTATAAGAAGTTGGTGAATTAAAACATTCAAATACTTATTCTGATTTATTTTTATGAAACAAAGTGAAGAAATTTCCGATTACGATGAAAGATGTAAAAATGGGTAGACGCCGAAATATTTAGCGTCGGGACGAATAGCGTAGCGGCGCTAAATGGACATCGAATATTGTAATTTCTGCTAATGGCGTTCGTAGGTTAATTTGTAGGAATGTACTGGATTTTGAAGAAGTTAAACCTAACTGTTTGTTGATAAACTCTAGGCGTCGGCGTCTAGGCGCTGGATGGATACAGGAACTTCGGTAGTTTGAAATTTGATTTTTTTGACTGATCCCTCTCTGAGTTGCGAACCAGCTTCTTATGCCGAGTTATGGCGTAAACATTTTACGTCATAATTTTGTGTGGTCCATCACTTCTTTTGGTTCTCATGAACGTTATCTAACCTTCAATATTTAGGCACGAAAGAATTATTTTCTAATATTTCAACATTTTAACTTTTGAAATTTAATATTTAAAAATGGTTCAAGTGTGTATTATCGATTTGAAGAAAAATGTACTGACAGATGAATGTCTTTTGGGAAAAAGAACTTGACTTTAACTAGATAAACACAACAAATTAAATATACTGTGTTTTGGTTATCTGTCTAAAATTACTGGAAACAAACTTAATAAGACGAAATAAAATTCCATTAAAAATCTAGAAAAAATAAGAATATGATATACCAGGGGTTGGTTGGTTACAACAGAGTGAGTTTGTAAATTTTGTATTTAAAATAAATTATATGAATCCTCATTGAGATTCTAAATATCAACACATAATAAATAATCTAAAAGACAGATATATGTATAATAGAGTTTTCGATTCAAAACTTTACTACAAAGTAAAAACTTTTAATAATCGATATGTGATGCGCGAACGAAACTCATTTCAATAATCCGCTTATAGTTCACCGCATTTTTTTTCCTTTTAACATTGTTAAAGAAAAAATTCATTTTAGTCGGTGTCAGTTCTCAGTCCTAATGCGATTTTCAATTAAATGTCTTGACCCAGTTTAACTCATAATCCAATTGCAATATCCACTCATCTCCTTAATATTCCCTTCTCGATTTAATGAATAATTTTCTTTGCCTCAAAGGAAATGGTAATTATGTCTTTTAAATGCACCGCCTTCCGCATAACAAAAACTCTGTGTCGGCTAAAATCATTTCTACCTTTTCAATTCACAATCTAAGAAAAGCGATAAAGAAAAGATATATTTCTTAAAATTAATTATTTCATGTTGAGCTCTAATTATTATAATTTAATTTGTAAAGCCTAAAAATATAAAAACCTAAATAGAAGAGTGCCGAGAGTTTGGATTCTTTATGTATTAATTGTTGTTTAAAATAAGTGTTGAGAACAAAAGTTTTGATAATGTTTTGTATATACTGGGACATACAATATTCTTTATAATCAAGAGAAAGAGGCATGAGCTGATGCATTTTATAAAATAACTAGCTTTTGCACGCGACTTCGTCCGCGTTGATGTTGGAATAAATAAAAGTTTCCTTCTTATATCTGTTTCCTTCCCCTACTTTTTAAACTCTGTGATGAATATTGTATTGACTATAACTGGTGATAGACGCTTGAAAATTGGTACGTAGATTCTCCTAAAGAAATGTATTTTTAAAAATCAAGGGGAGAGGTCCAAGAAAACAACACAAAAAATATGAGCTTAAAATTGATATGTATATTTCCTTTGATAAATAAACAAACATGTACTTCAGTTTTTGATAAAATTGATTTCAGATAAATAATTTATACTTTCTCTCCTATTTCTAGTTAAATTACTTGGAGACAAATTAATAAAAAAATCGGTTGTGTCGCCCCAAAACTTTCCCGGCGAGTATGCACGAATACTTTTTTACATTTTTAATGTTAAAGTTTCAAATTTTGACATTTTTTTATTTTTGATAGGTGACAGTTGGAGAAATAATTTTGACTGTTATGAATAGAGTTTTTGAAGGGCTTTCAAATGACATATTGCAAGTCAAATTCCGTGACATATTGCATCTGTCAGTTTTTTTATGGCGACACATCCGTTAGACAGATGTCGTCCAAAAACTAATGGGTTCTTCCGACCGGTAACCCAAACCCATATACCAAATTTGAGCTCAATCGGATTTAACGTGTGGCCTACATCGTGGAAGAATACACACAGACGGGCAGACAGACAGACTTGAATTTGGAAATGGTCTTAATCATCTCAGGTGACCTCAAAATGGATATTTCCCTCTTTATCTGGAATTTTTTTTCCAGCTCGTTCACAATACTTTCCCTTCTCGGAGGTGGGTCGGGAAAGTAAAACTAGGAGGTGGGTCGGGAAAATAAAAAGTTAAAAATCTTGAAAAAAGTAAAAAACGAACAAAAAAAGATACAAACAATGTACAATAATATATGAAAAGCAAAAAATGAGCTAAAAATGATAAAAATTCTAAAAAGAAAGCAAAAAAAGCTTAAAAAGTGTTAAAAGAAATTATAAAAAATGTTTAAAAAAATGCCAAAAAATCTAAAAAAAAGTAAAAAAAAATGCTGAAAACGCTAAAATTGCAAAGAAATCCCAAAAAATAAAAAAAAAACAAAAAAATGGAAAAAATGTAAAAAAACATACAAAGCAGTGAACAATAATACATGAAAAGCAAAAAATGAGCTAAAAAATGTTAAAAATTCTAAAAAAACTGGAAAGATAAAAAAAAAGTGATAAAGGAAATTGTAAAGAATGTTAAAAAATACCAAAAAAAATGCTGAAAAAAAGTAAAATAATGTTAAAATTGCTAAAAATGAAAAAAAAAATGCCAACAAATCTAAAAAAAAGTCAAAAAAAAAGTAAAATAATGTTAGAAAACGCCAAAAGTGCAAAAAATGCCAAAAAAAATGCAAAAAGATGCCAAATAATCTAAAAAAAGTCAAAAAACGCTGAAAAAATTTAAATAATACTAAAAAACGTTAAAAATGCAAAAAAAAATCCCAAAAAGTAAAAAAAAATACAAAAAACAAACGCAAAAAAATGCAAAAAAAATACATGAAAAGCAAAATGAGCTAAAAAATTATAAAAGGTCTAAAAAAAAGCAAAAAAAGTGTTAAAAGAAATTGTAAAAAATGTTAAAAATATCTGAAAAAGTATTCGTGGATACTCGTCGGGAAAGTTTTGGGGTGACACAACGGATTTTTTTGTTTTTGAAAGGTACAGCTGGAGAAATAATTTTGACTGTTCTGAATAAAATTTTTCAAGGGCTTTCAAATGACATATTACACGTCAAATTCGGTGAGATATTGCATCTGTCATTTTTTGATAGTTACACTTCCGTTTGACAGATGTACAAAAACTAATGAGTTCTTCCAACCGGTAACCCAAACTCATATCCCAAATTTCAGCTCAATCGGATTAAACGTGTGGCCTCTATCGTGGAAGAATACAGACAGACAGACAGACAGACAGACAGACAGACAGACAGACTTCCATCTGGAAATGGTCTTAACATCTCAGGTGACTTTAAAATGGATATTTCCATCTTTATCTCGAAATTTTTTTTAGCTCGTTCACAATACTTTCCCTTCTCGGAGGTGAACCGGAAAAATAAAGTATTTGCACTCCCTCAGGGGGAAGAGCCACTCCCCTCTAAAAGAATCACTCTGTATGTTTTTGGTTGACGCATTTACTCGAGCGGGTTTTTGGTTGACGCACTTACTCGATCGGGTAAATTTTGAACCTCTTAAAGTGCGAATTTTCAAAATTCCTTTCTTGGTGCTCCCCTACACTACCAAAGGAAACTACCCTGAAAATTTCACGTCTCTATCAAATCTGGTTTAGGCTGTGCGTTGATTGTCAGTCAGTCAGTCAGTCAACGACACGACAATTTTTTATATATACCAATCCACGTGGACCAAATTTTAATTTAAACATTTTAAACTTTTTTAAATAATAATATTTTAACATGTAAATTGACGTTTATTGTGTATAAAACACTATTTTAACTAACTGTGTAATAGTTCAATGTGCATATCTATGTATCACATAACACACAACAAAGGTTACAACCTCAACAAAGATGTAAGTGATATATTGTCACAATAATTTAAATAAATATTAATTTTATCAATTTTAACCTTTGTAGTCTCCCTGATGATGGAAAAAAGTAATAAAATTTCCGAAAGCTTGGACCATTTTTAAAGAGTTTTCTTACAACCTTTTGCTGCATACCCAACTATTTACTAGTTTCTACCCTAACTAGTCAGCAACGACTACCCTTTCACTATATATATATATTGTTATGAAATACTACTATACTTCGTGGATCTCAATTTGGGGTGAGTTCTATATATAAAAAAATAATAAACATTACAAAAAAATATATAAAAAAAATTAAATTTTAGATCCTGTCCACTTCCTCTTCTTTACACTCATCCGGCAAAGTCGCCTTTAAATCATGTATTACGCTTTCTTCTTTAAAACAGCTTCTTTTATTTTTTTCTCAACCGTTATATCTTCTTTCTTCAAATTTTCTCCCAGATTGCTTCCTTTTATAGTATTCTACCTAAATAATCTCCACAAACAATACCAATCAACCCAGCTCAGCTTTTCAAAAAAAATTTTTTAAACGTATGAAATTCTTCTTTATTTTAAATTCTTTAAAAATCTAACAATAGTCCAGCTTTTATTGACAAATCATTCGTATCTCTTCTATATTTTTCTTAATTAACAAATTTTTGTAAATTATTGTGACATGTTTTTTTTTTAAGTTTTCAAAAAACCGACTTCTTTATTATTTTTTTCAACTGTCCGTCTCTAAATTCCCAAATTTTTTTTGTTACTTGATTTCTGAATAAAATTTTTTTAATCACTTTTGACAAACTTGCCATTTACTTTTTAATTATACAGCAAAAATTTACTTTGATATTCTATCCAAATTTTAACTTTCTCTATTAAATTATTATACAAATAATAATCATTCATATGATAATAATGATATGATATTACAAATAAGATTTTTTTTTCATACTCCACAATTGTTGATTTTAAATATTTTATACACCAATTATTTTCAATAAATGCTTTAAATTAAACCTCTAACGATAAACTCTGTTTATAAAATTCGAAATTAACAAATGTTATTCAAACCTTTTAACAAATAACTAATAATTAAATTATAAAAATGACTCATACAGAGTATTTCATTACAATATATATATATAGATTATGTTGACGTACCATCCTGTATATTTGTCTGGGTAACGTTTAATTTGGAATTATATATTTATTTAAACACGTCTAGATATATTGACCCGTCCTGTATACCTATTCAGCTCGTTCCAGCTTTAGAAAAGGGACTTGTTGATGGAGGAAGTCAAGGACCCTTATGTGTCGAGCCCGCGTCCCGTATGTAATACCTGAACTCCCGTGGGACATGTATATAGTCAATGTCCATCAATCACTGTGGCCCAATGGTGTTTTCAACTTTTTTTCCCCCAACAAGATTGATGAAATCCTGATTGGATAACGGGAACGAAATTTATATCAGGTATATGAAATATATCAAATTAGTAGATTTTTGATGTTATTTTTTCCAAAAATAATATCGATAGGACGGATATAATTTTTAAAAATTAATACCTTTATTTATTGAGTTTTTTTTGAATCTAATGTGATAACAAACATTAAATAAGAGGAGTTCTAAATAGCTATCCTAAGGGCTTACAGATGTTGCAAGTTAATCGCCAAAAATAATAAATGATGACAAATTTGTGATAAAAAAAATTCTTAATATATTTCGGCCTCCAGTGGTGCAAACAGATCAAGTAGGTGTTTCGTTTACCTGTCTCGGTGGAAGCTCGAAATTAATATCCCGGCTCATACCGCGATATAATTCATTTTCATGGGATATAATGATAAATCAGTAGTTGCATGATGGAACATTTCAGAAAATAAATTGCCCGCTTACGATTTTTCCCTTGAAAACGATATTTCTGAGGGATGTAAATAAGAAAATGCGAGTTCGAAATGAAATATGACCAAAAAGTGGGTGTATTTGCTCAACTCCCCAAAAACTTTTTAATGCGATAATACTTTGAATGTGTTTGCAACTTTTCCATTTTACTCGGCTTTATTTTCCGACAATTTCTTTTGCTTCCTTAACAACAAAAGCACTTTACGATGTCCTTAGAAAGATTTTTAGACGTTTTAAACATGCATTAGCAGTTTCGATAAAACTTTATTAGGGTGAAGTTAGACTTACATCTGATATAATTAAATTAGATAATACAATTCTTATATGGTAAAATGTTCATCATTGTTTTTCTTTTCAATAAAACTGTTTAACTTAAAACATTTTTTTGCCTATTTTATTTAATCTTTATATTAAGAAAATTTATCGTTTTCTCCTTACTTTCTTCAACAATTTTAATATCCGATATCGCCCAAAATTTGAATTTTTACAGTTTATACGTTAAGGAGTACAAGATGCCTAGGCCATTTCTTTTACTTTCCCGACCCACCTCCGAGAAGGGAAAGTATTGTGAACGGGATAAAATTTTTTTCGAGATAATGATAGAAATATCCATTTTAAGGTCATCTGAGATGAATAAGACGATTTCCAGATGGAAGTCTGTCTATCTGTCTGTATTCTTCCACGATAGAGACCTCACGTTAATCCGATTAAGCTGAAATTTGGTATATGGGTTTGGGATATACGTCGGAAGAACCCATTTGTTTTTGTACGACATCTGTCAAAATTATTTCTCCAACTGTCACTTGTCAAAAATAAAAAAATGTCAATATCTGAAAAAGTATTCGTGGTACTAGTCGGGAAAGTTTTGGGGCTACACAACCGATTTTCTTTCTTTCGCTTTTTAATTTTTTCTCATTTTTTTTATTTCTCTTGATTTTTTTATATTTTTTTTGGAAATTTGCTGCTATTTAGTTGCATTTTTTTACGATTTATAATTCAATCAAATTTTTTCATTTTATAAATTTTTTTATGATTACAATTGTGTCCAGTTTTTTGTTTATTAGCGATTTTTTTGCAATTTTTTGCCAATTGTTGCGTTTTTTTACAATTTTTTTGTTTATTGCGCTTTTTTCCAATATTTTCTGATTTTTCACTCAATTTTTTCCAATGTTTTAATTTTTTTCTCGTTCTCTCATTTTTCTGACCACTGTTTTTTCTGGTTTGTTCCTTTTGTTGTTTTTTTTTAGTTCTTTTTTTTGTTTTCTAATTTTTTCTCATTATTTTATTTCTCTGATTTTTTCCCATTTTTTTTGGAAATTTGTTGCGATTTAATTGCATTTTTTATGATTTATAATTCAATCAAATTTTTTCATTCTTTAAAATTTTTATGATAACAATTATGTCGTTTTTTGTTTTTTTTTTTATCGACTTTGAAATTTTTTGCCATTTGTTGCATTTTTTTTCTTTTTTTGTACGTACAATTTTTTTGATTATTTCTTTTTTTCCAATAGTTTCTGATTTTTCACTAAATTTTTTCCAATGTTTTCAGTTTGTTTCCGATTTTTTCGATTGTTCCATTTTTTTCTTCTCGTTGTTTTCTCATTTTCTGACTTTCTTGTTTTTTTTCTGGTTTCCTCGTTTTTCCCATTGCTTTGGTTTTTTTCAATTTCTTTGGTTTTCTTATTTTTTCCCATTTTTTTAGTTCTCTGATTTTTTGCCATTTTTTCGGAAATTTGTTGCCATTTAGTTGCATTTATTTACGTCTTATAATTCAATCAAATTTTATCATTCTTTTAAATTTTTTATGGTTACTTTTTTGGCTTTGACAATTTTTTGCCATTTGTTGCGTTTTTTTTTCGTTTTCTGTAAAAATTTTTGATAATTTCTTTTTTTTTTTCAATATTTTCTTATTTTTCACTCAATTTTTTTCGATGTTTTCAATATTTTCCGATTTTTGTGATTTTTTGATTGTGCTATTTTTTTTCTCATTTTTCTGACTTTCTTGTTTTTTCTGTATTTTCTGGTTTTTTTGATTTTTTTTATATATCCTCATTTTTTCCCATTGTTTTGTTTTTTCTTTATTTCTTCCTTTGGTTTCTAATTTTTTCCAATTTTTTTATTTTTCTGATTTTTTGCCCTTTTTTGAGTTTGTTGCGATTTGTTTGCATTTTTATATGATTTATAATTCAATAAAATTTTTTCATTCTTTAAAATTTTGTATGATTACAATTGTGTCCTTTTTTTTGTTTTTTTTTTACCGGTTTTTTGCCTTTTTTCGTTTTTTTTTTACAATTTTTTTGATTATTTCTTTTTACCAATGTTTTCTGATTTTTCACTCAATTTTTTCCAATATTTTCTGTTTTTTTCGATTTTTCTGATTTTTTTGATTGTTGAATTTTTTTCTTGTTTTCTTATTTTTCTGACTTTTTTGTTTTTTCTGTTTTTTTTCCAATTTTTTCTCATTTTTACTTTCATGACCCACCTCCGAGACGGGAAACTATTGTGAACAAGCAAAAAAAAATTTTGGGATAAAGATGAAAATATCCATTTTGAGGTCACCCGAGATGATTAAGACCATTTCCAGATTTAAATCTGTCTGACTATCTGTATGTATTCTTCCACGATAGAGGCACACGTTTAATCCGATTGAGCTGAAATTTGGTATATGGGTTTGGGTTACCCGTTGAAGAACTCATTAGTTTCTGTCACTATCAAAAAATGACAGATGCAATTTGGCACGGAATTCTAATTGCAATATGTCATTTGATTGTCCTTGAAAAACTCCATTCAGAACAGTCAAAATAATTTCTTCAACTGTCACCTGTCAAAAATACAAAAATGTCAAAATTTGAAACTTTAACATTAAATATCTGAAAAAGTATTCGTGGATACTCGTCGGGAAAGTTTTGGGGCGACACAATCGATTTTTTAATTTTAAGACGTAATTTATCGTTTTCTTCTTACTTTCTTCAAGAATTTTAATATCGGATATCGCCAGAACCTTGAATTTTTAATTTATGCGTTAAGAAGAACAGAATGACTAGGTCATTTATTACTTTTTTTTTAATTTTAAGGTGAATTTGGAGTTTTCTCCTTACTTTCGTTACAAGTTTAAAATCGTGTGATAACGACAAAACGAATTCTAGGCAGGAATCCACGGTAGCTTATTACCTTACTCCAGAGCTTGGTAAGTTATTGAGATCATTCTGTTAATGTGTCTGTATGTTAGTGTGTCTGTCTGTAAGAGCTCCCACGGCCGTTTCACTCAACCGATTTGCTTCAAACTTGGTATGTAGATATATACCTTAGGGACATACCTCGGTCGAGATTAAATTAAACCGGAGATATGGGAGTCATAAGGTCACATGTATTTTAAATTTCAAAATTTTTTGGTTAATACTAACGGTAATACTTATCATCATTACTCTGAAGTAAGTTTTCCTTTAGATGTTTTCACCTCTCTCTTGTTAATTTCTCTTTCTCAGAACCAAATTAATTGTTTTTTTTTTGTTTTAAAATTCCACTTAAAATTATTTTCAGAAAAAACTAATAAGGATATAAAGGTGCAGTTTTCACGAGATGAAAAATTATAAAACCATTTAGAATATCGTATTAAAATCCAATTTTTATTTTAACTACATTTCCCTTTATCGACCCATTATATAATTTTCAGCTTAACATTAAATAGGCGTGAATGTATCACCAACAAAACGCGATTTCCTTTGTGATAAATCACATCCTTAAAAGGGAAATTAATAAAATGTCTAAATTGGAAGAGTAATAAGTGGCTGCTTGTTCTTAAATGCCCTCTTTGAACTACTTTGCTTCATTATTAATATAATTCGAAATTAGAATAAAATTCCTTTGAAGGAAAATTGTTCAGTTCAAGGAATTGTTTTCTACAGAATTTAATTTAAATTTCAAAAATTTCAAAAATTCAGAAATTTCAAAAATGATATTTTAAATAATCGTACAATTTAAAATAATAAAAAATCTACATTCTACAACGGTCTGTCTGTCGTTTTTTTGTCTGTCCCATCGATAACTCGTGAACTGTTTCGAATTTTGTTTTCAGCAATCGATAGCTGGTCATCTTAGTAGACCAGTCGAAATAGACAGAATATGCCAAAAATTTAACAATAATTACAAAATTTTTAAAACTTTAAAAAAGTGAAGAGTACATTCGAATGATACTAAGTATGATTTGCAACCTTTTTTTCTGAACGGAAGATGTTGAAAATCGGGATTTAATGAATTTTTGCACTATTAAAGTGGAGAAATTTGCAAAAGTTCTGCAAACTTTCAAAGTTTTGAAAAATAGCAATTTACATCTTCTGATAAATTTGCAACCATTTAAACAAAACGGAAATGTTTGTTTTATCAAAAATAATATGTTTTTCGTCCTAAATTTCTCATGAAAATTCCAAAAGTTCTGCAAACTCGAAGAAATAAATAAAATAATTTTCTAAAAAAGTGTTTTAATTTGCAACCTCATGCATCAAACGGAAAATATTTTTTTTTTTATAAAATTGGATTTTTTTATTAAAGTAAGTTTCGGAATAATTCCAAAAGTTTTTAATTAGGGTTGCAAATGAAGATATTCTTAATAACAATATTTATATTAATTTGCAACCTAACCTGTAACACAGAAATCAGTATAAAATCCAAAAGAAAATATTTGCGTATTTCCGCCCTACCAAAAAAAGCAAAAGTTCTGCAAACTTTCGAAGCAAAAAAGAATTGCAGTATATATTCTTTTAAAAATTTGCAACCATTTGAACCAAGCGGAAATGTTTGTTTTATCAACAGTAAAAACACAAGAGCTTTTTTTTTATATCAACCAAACAAATAATTTTAACTGACAGAACTAAGGTTAAAGTGACGTGCCGACGCGATTCACAGCTACTAGATATAGTCTGATTATGACGAACATGCATTTTTATCGCGAGGAACAGGCATTTTTATCGCGATAAAAATGGATGTACCTTTTTTATCGCTGATAAACTGACAAAACTGTCATCATTAAATGACACATTTTATATAGGAGTTAATTTATCAAAAACAAATTTGTTTTTCATCCTAATTTCTCGATGAAAATTCCTAAAGTTTTGCGAACTGGAAAAAATAATGAAAATAATTTTCTTAAGAATTGTTTTAATTTGCAACCTCTTGCGTCAAACGGAAAATATATATTTTCATAAAATTATTTTTTTCTTTTATTAAAATAAGTTTCATATTAATGCTAAAAGTTTTAAATAATAGTTTCAAGAGAACATTTCCTCACATACAATGTTTTTATTAATTTTCAACCTCGCCCGCAACAAGTAAATGAGGATAACATCGAAAAGAAAAATAATTTCGTATTTGTACGCTCCCAAAAAAGCAAATGTCCTGCAAGTCCGCCAATGGACGATTTTAGTAAGTAAGATTTTTAGGATTTTTAATACACCGACACTTAATCTTAATCATATTTATTCGGTTACAAATCAAAACCCACCCAAAATAAACTTCCTTTTTTTAAAAATGATGATTTTTTAAAATACGTGACGTATCTACTGATCTGGGAAGTTTATTCAGTGATTTAACTAATGTTGGTACATATGATATTTCGTTAAGAAGAAAAATCGATTAAAATCGAATAGAATGTCCGTATCTGTTATGATTTCACTTTTTTTTTCAAATGAATATCGCTCCATATCTGATTTTGGACCTTTAACTATTAACAGTTTTCTGTTTTCTGAACTTTATTAGGTATTATTAATAATTATTGCAAATAACCTATTCATAATTTAACAATTCGATTATCAATGTCGCATCGAATGATTTCAACGAATGATCGAGTAGACACTTCTTATCATATCGATACAGTATGTGACGTAGGTAAAGCTTCTGGTATTACGTCATCAAGCCCGCGTAATTTAAATAAGAGGATGTTTTTAGCTTAAAGGGTTGTCTTAAAAAAATAACAAAGTAGTATAAATAGTACATTTGGACCTTCTATATTAAAATATCAATTAAAAAAGAAATGCTAAAATTGTCCATTGCCAAAAATAGTATATGAAGGTATAAGTGCGCGTGTTTTAAAGACCACTTGTCGACAAATACTTCACGCATTTTATTTGTTGGTACACTTTGAAATTATACGCAGGCATATGATACGCAGGCTAGGACTTGCAGAAATTCTTATATTTGTTTTATTTGTTATAGCTAATAATAGGATGATTTGAATAAAAATTGAATTTATCAATAAGATGTATGGAACATTTTGGGAAAATTATGTGAAATTTATCCAACAATTTTCACCGCAAACTAAACAATTGTCATATATGGCGAAAATTTTTAAAACACAAATTTAAATAAAACACAAACAAACGCCTAGAATAGAAAAAGAAGTAGGTACCTTTTCGTCGTTGTTATAGAAACGAAAGTTACGCGTATTTTCTTTATATAAACCTTATATAAATATTAGGAAAATGTGTTTCCAGATTACAGAAAATATTGCAAATTAATGAGTACCTTAATATAGATCAATCAATATTCGAATATCTTAAACTTATTTACATTTTTTTTCCCAATTTATGGCCAAATTATCAAAAAAACACAATAAAAATATTTAATAAAAAAACGTTCCGTTAGAAAATGACGGTTGCAAATTTCTTGTATCGCGTAAAATATTAGTTGTAATTATAAGTACAATTTGCAGAACTTTTGCAAAGAATTAATTAATATTGAATAAATTAAGTTTCCGTTTTTCGTACAAGGTCGCAAAGTTACAAATTCATTGGGACCGCTATTATCTTTATTTGAAACCAAAACAAAAGACTTATTTCGATGGTTGTGTGTATCAAAAATGGCAGCATCGAAGAAAAAAGTTTGATAAATAAATGATCCGTTTGTAATAAATGGTTGCAAATCTACGTGAAGATGTTAAACTGTTTTTCCATGCACCGTACCAATTTGCAGAAGTTTTGTAATTTTTTTAAACAAATTACAATGGAAAACTTAAACAAATGAGAAAAAAACAATGTTCCATAACTTTTGCAAACTTAATGCATGTTGTAAAAAATTAGTACTAGCAGTATTCCAAGTTCGCAAAACTTTTGCAATTTTCAGTGCAAAAATAAAGCATTAAAACGTTTTTTTGCGATTTAAACAATCATCCCAGACTTATGCAAAATTTTATAGTTTGTTTTCATTAATGTACTAACACACCATGAAAATTTAAAAACTTTTGGAATTAATGTGAATTGATTGTCTCCAACGACTGGCCTATAGCTCGCCCAGTGACCCAAGTCAACTAAAATAGTCTGTCCACAGCTGGGGTACTTGAATATTGTTAGCTTGCTGGGTTCATTAATTAACAACTCCTTTATTAGAATTTTCATCCTAAAATTAAATATTATTTATTCAATGAAGTACATAATTAAGCTTAATAATCTTCATAATAATCAAATCTAAAATGATAATGGATTAACTCGATTTTGTATTATGAAAAACCTAATCAGTTCTATTGAAAGCTCTCTTAGAACCACAGATGATTAGTCACCCAAAGGTAGATATTCATTCGCTCAGCGGCTCATTTCCCTATTGTAAAACATCAAAAGCCCTTTCGGGAGCAAAAAGTGTGTCGTGACGGAATTGGCACTCAAGGGTAGAGACGGGAAAAGTGGAGAATCTCGTCCCTTTAACCTCTAATAAGTATCCGCACGCGGATAATCAATTAGAGATGAAAACGAGAACGGCATTCAGACAGGATAATGCGGAAAATGTTTAAAGGTATTTTGAAGGTTTCGCAGAAAGGATGTGATTTATCGTGTTTGCTGTCTACAAACGGTTTTCTTACAAATCGAAAAGTTACTAAAAACTACGTTTTGGCGGCTTTTTACTCTAAGAAGTTACTTTACGGGTCGTTAGTTCTCGTTTTTCTTTCATTTAGTTAAAAAGAGAAATGTCTACACTTTCATTATCACTATATGGAAATAATGAATCGTTTTATTATTACTACCAATTTTCATTTTTTTTATATATTTTGAAATGAATTTTTGTTCCATATTTGGGGTGAGTTCTAAATAAATAAAAAAATGGTAACGTATTAACTTCGGCCAATGCAATATAGTGAAAATATGTTTGTACTTGACCGAGGTACAGAGCAATATGGGAAGTGCGTAAGGAATACATCATAACTAAGTGGGCGCCATGCAACTTTGAAATGAAATCGCTAAGTCCATAAATTTAACTAAGTTGCAGAAAGTAAAATTTTTTGCGATTTGCGTGAGTTCGAACAATAAAATTCACAAATATTTAATATAAAAATTTATTTAGAACGTGTTAATAAACAATCCCCAGAAATAAAAAAAATTAAATATAAGTCATATAACAGCCCGACATAACTATTTGGTCATTTTGAATAAATGTTTCATGTAAAAAAATTACTTAGAACACAAAAAAAAATCTGATGTGGCCAGCACATGACCTTTCGCCATTTTTGAATCAAAAATTTACAGGTTGACACAAAAAAGTATGAAAAAAAAATATTTTTTTGTAAGTCTGGCAACAATGGCAAAAGTTTTGAAAATTTTAATGAGATGAAAATAAACTATAGGGTATACAAAATATATGTGTAAAACTTTATTGCCGTTTTGTATAATAATGGCGTCATCACCCCTAGCAACTGCCACTTCCGGTTGTGCGATTGGCACCAAAATCTAATCAGATCTAATCTAGGGTATTAGAATCCTGTATGCAAAATTTCAAATTTTTTTATTCAGTAGTTTTTGAGTTATCGTTACTACAACATCCATCCAAACACACACACACACACACACACACACACACACACTAACACACACACACACACACTAACACACACACACTAACACACACACACACACACAGACATCATTGCGAAAATATTAAAATCGTATTCTAGGGACCCCAAAACGTGTTTATCCATTGAAAACTCACTACCCAATTTTTAGCATGATTCCTATACCTCTCTTATCTGAAGGGCGAGAGGTAAAAATACTATAGTACTATAGTTCACATTAATGACTACTGTTTAGTAGGAAACAATTTTGCAATTGAACTGGTGACGAGTTTTTCTTATTACAACGATTTTTAGGTTGTGTTTTATAAAACAGTTACTAAAATAATTATACATAAAAAGAATAATTACAGTTGTTATAAATTGGGCGTAGAAATACGAATAAAAATTTGTCACTTATAGAACAAATAAATGAAGTCGAAAAAAAATAAGGGGTTAGTAAGTAAATAATTATTTTCTGGCCTGATATCCGAAGTATGCAAGTAAATTTCCAATTTACTTGCATACAGGAACTCTCAATTTTGATCAGAAAGCTCGAACATAAATCCATCCAGATATTCGGTTGCGTGTTTAGTCGATCGGTTGATCAGTGTAGGTGTTAAATACCTTCAAACCTAACTGGACAGCAAACAAGATTGACGCACTGTAGATGTCGAATATTTTCAAACCACGCCGAGAGGGTTCATCCCCTATCCTTAGCATACGGCGAGATAAATAATGTCGTCTACGATAATAACAACGAGACGATAATGGCAATTAAAGCCAAATTCAAAACTGAACTATAAACCCTACAAAAAAAAAAGAAAAAAAAACTATAAGATACAAATACCTTAAGATTCGCGGTTGGGAGAGATAGATTTAACAAATAGCAGACTCACCTTAACGAAAGGGTTATATCCCACACAAATCACAAAGGGAGACAAATTCAAAAATTCTCACATAAAGCGAAAACGTGCCCGATTCACCGGCTTAACCAAATATCACCATCTTAAGACCTGCCCAAAAATCATTGTTCACGTACAAATGGCAATTAGTATTGCCTCTTACTATTTCGCTCAAGAATTAAACACTATTACTCTCTCTTTTGGTTTTACCTTAGGTGAAACATTGGCGGCCTAATTACTAGGAATAATCCAAGTAAGGAATTCATTTAAAAAAACTCAATGGCGTACCAATATAAATTTAGAAAAAGTAACATGTTACAAAATAATAACATTGCATAATATAAAAATTTTGTGTATGTCCTTTTATTCCACTTTATTTGACTTCCTCCACTTCCTGTCCAGTCTCCTGCACCAAGCTTTTTTCTCTATCTTCTCCCTACCTCGTCTACTTCTTTTCACTACCTCCTCTTAACCCAATCCCTGGTCTCTGTTTATCGACTTATATATTTATATACCCCTTTCTTACTTGATTTTAGTTGTTTTTCTTCTTTCGTTGTCCTGTTTTTTAACCATAAATTTTAATACTTATTTTTTTTTTAAATGAAGAACATTTTATCTTTGTTGGTGTATACTTTTTATTTATCTTTTCTCCATTATTCCATAGTATGTTTTACAAAAACTATATTTTATATCTGACAATTTTTTTTTTAAAAATTTTCAAATTGATCTGTTTATTATTTTTCTTCCAACTGTCTGTTTCTCCCCAAAATAAATTTTTTGTTACTTGATTTATAAAATAATTTTTTTTTCTGACTATTTTGTCATTTACTTATTAATTGTACAACAAAAATTTCTTTTAATATACTTTCCCAAATTTACTCTTTTTCTTTTAAATTATTATTCAAATAATAATAATCATTCACATTATAATAATGATATAATAATCATAAGAATAAGATTCTTTTTATACACCACAATTGTTGATTTTAAACACTGTACACACCAATTATTCTCTGCTTTCAAACTAAACTTCTTAATAATAAACTCTGTTTATAACAATCAAAACAACAAAAAATTATTTATGCTATTCAAACCTTTTAACAAATGAGTAATAATTAACTTATAAAAAACAACTCATACAGAGTATTTCATTACAATATATATATTGGTCTATAAGAAATAATCCGCATTTTTATTTAAAGTTTGATGCAAATGGGTCGTTTATAAAGCTTTTAATTGGGGATATAACTTTGGAAGTACAAAATTTCGTTGACATCTTCTATTCGTTAAAAAAATTATAATATAGTGTATTTTACTTTGATATAAAGTTAGAAAACTTCCTACCGATTTATAATATATGTCATTTTTTATTTATTTTTGATTTTAGTGCATATTCTAGAGTTTTCTCTTTACTTTCGCCATGAATTTTAAAGAAAAAAAATCTGATGTGGCCAGCACATGACCTCTCGCCATTTTTAAATCAAAAATTTATACGTTAACACAAAAAAGTATGAGAAAAATTGACTTTTTTGTAAATCTTGTAAATTTTATTGATTCGAAAATAAACTATGGTGTATACAAAATATATGTGTAAAACTTTATTAAGATTTTGTTCAGTGACGTCATCACTCTTAGTAACTGCCACTCCCGGTTGTCCGATGGACACCAAAATCTATTCAGATCTAATCTAGGGTATCAGAATCCTGTATGCAAAATTTCAATTTTTTTTATTCAGTAGTTTTTGAGTTATCGTTACTACAACATCCATCCTAACACACTAACACACACACACACACTCAGACATCATCGTGAAAATTTCAAAATCGTATTCTAGGGACCTTAAAACGTGTTTATCCATTGAAAACTCACTACCCAATTTTTAGCACGATTACTATACCTCTCTTATCTGATCAACCGCTCAGCGTTTCGTTAAGAATTTTAAATCTTGTGAATGCGACCAAACAAACGGTCGGGAGGAATTCACGGTTGCGATCGCGTAAATCTCTCGTTTTGTAGCTTATTAACTTACGTCATAGCTTAGTAAGTTATTCAGATCATCCTGTTAGTGTGGTAGTGTGTCTGTCTGTGAGAGCTCTCACGGCTGTTACAGTGGACCGATTTGCTTTAAACTTGGTATGTAGATACGTTAGGGTCATACCTCGGTCGAGTTTAAATTTCAGCCCTATAGGTCAAAGTAGACCGAATATGTGGAGTTACAAGGTCACATGCATTTGAAATGGCATAATTTTTTCATGCAAATGGGTCGTTTATAAAGGTTTTAATTGGGGACATAACTTTGAAAATACAAAATCTCATTGACATCTGCCTATTCGTTAAGAAAAATTAAATTATAGTTTATTTTATAAAAATAACTTACTATTTCTTTGTATAAAGTTAGAAAACTTCCTACTGATTTACAATACAATTGTTGTATGTATAAGTTAACCTTAATGTAACTCGTTGGATATTATAAAGTTCCATTTAGATTCGGAATAATCATACAACTATTTTCCCAAAATTTTAACAGGATCCATGTCCTTAAAATAGGATTAAGGAAGTTTATGAAAATCAATTTTTCTGTTTATTGTGTATAATACAAAAATAAATCATTCCATTAGCTATTATATTTTACCACACTTTTGATACATGGTACTTCCACTAGTTTTTTTTTATCTAATTAAATTTGCAGGGGAAAATTTCTATGAAATGTTTCTTATACAAAAATAAATGTCAAATGAGCATATTTATTTATGAAATTATGCGGTGTTGGTAATTACAATTTTAGGTATTATAAATTGTCAGTAGAAGCAGTTAAATGGTTGTCGGCAAGAATAACGTAGACAATAAGATAGCATTGTAGCGAATAGAAGCCGCTAAATTATCTTGCGAGTCGCAGCTATAAGCTACAGCTATACATCCGGGGCTGCATTCTCTCTCCTCTATCTTGTTTAAATTACATCGTTTCAGATTGTCGAGATTCAGTTTTAACAAATGAACATTTGCGACTTAGTACTAATTAGGATTTTTTTTTGTTATATTCAAGACTTTAACGCCAGATATTTAGTGATATTTTTTTGTTTTGACAGATTAATGTATTAATTTTAAGAACGACAAATGTTTGTTATAATAAAAAAAACTCATTTATAGCATTTTTTTCGATTTTCGTTATTTCTATAGTTAGTCTAAAAAAATGTCAACTTTTTTACGAGATTTTTACTCAGTAGATAGAACGTTCTGTAACTTTAACGGTTCTGTAACTAATGACAATGACGTTTAGATTGTGACAATTGTATAAGAAATCAACTTGTAAAGTTTTATTCTAAACGTCATTGCCTTTACTTATTGAGTCTTTAAAGTTAAAGGACGTTCTATCTACTGACAGTTTACCTGATAAATTTGTTAATAAGTAAAAAAAACTTCAACTTTAGCTACATTTATCTTCGAGTTGTCAAGTTACATGCACTCACATTTTTTTTATTGTTCAAGAGGTAAAAATGCATTTTATCGAAAAAAAATACCAACTAGACACTTTTTACGAGTTTTTTCCTGATAAATTTATAAATAAGTGAAAAACTTTATTGTTTAGCTACATTCATCTTTGAGTTGTTAAGTTACATACACTCGCACTATTTTTATTGTCCATTAGGTAAAAACGCTTTTTATAAAAAATATCAACTGGAACTTTTTTACTTGATTCTTCCTGATACATTTATAAATAAGTGGAAAAACTTTAATTTTAGTTACATTTACCTTCGAGTTGTTAAGTTACATACACTCACACTATTTTTATTGTTAGAAAGATAAAAATGCATTTTATTGAAAAAACAATGTCAACTACACACTTTTTTACGAGCTTTTTGCTAATAAATTTGTTAAAGCGTGAAAAAACTTTAAATTTAGCTGCATTTACCTTCAAATTATCAAGTAATATGCACTCACGCTTTTTTTATTGTTCGAGAGGTAAAAATGCATTTTGTTGAAAAAAAAAATATCAACTGGAACTTTTTTACGATATTTTTCCTGATAAAATTGTAAATAAGTGGAAAACTTTAATTCTAGTTACATTTATTTTCGAGTTGTTAAGTTACATGCACTCACACTTTTTTTATTATTAGAAAGATAAAAATGCATTTTATTAAAACAACAATATCAACTACACATTTTTTTACGAGATTTTTGCTGATAAATTTGTAAAAGCGTGAAAAAACTTTAAATTTAGCTGCATTTACCTTCAAATTATCAAGTTACATGCACTCACATTTTTTTTTATTGTTCGACAGGTAAAAATGCATTTTGGTGAAAAAAAAAATCAACTAGAACATTCTTACGATATTTTTCCTGATAAATTTGTAAATAAGTGGAAAAACTTTAATTTTAGTTACATTTATCATCGAGTTGTTAAGTTACATACATTCACACTTTTTGATGTTGAAGAAGTAAAAATACTTTTTATCAAAAAAAAAATGTTAACTAGATACTTTTTTACCAGGACTTTCCTGATAAATTTATAAATTAAAAAATTTCGGCTCTAGCTAGATTTTTCTTCGAGTTGTCAAGTTACATGCACTCACACTTTGTTTATTGTCCGAGAGGTAAAAATGCATTTTATTGAAAAAAGAATGTCATCTAGACTCTTTTTTAATAGGTTTTTCATGATAAATTTGTAAATAAGTTGAAAAACTTCACCTTTAGCTACATTTCTCTTTAAATAGTCAAGTTACGTGCACTCGCGCTTTTTTTAATGCTCAAGAGGTGAAAATGTATTTTATCAAAAAAGAAAAAAATGTTAAATAGATATTTTTCCTAATAAATTTGTAAATAAGTAGAAAAACTTCAACTTTAGCTACATTTATCTTTGAGTTGTCAAGTTACATACACACGCATTTTTGTTTTGTTTAAGAGGCATTTTTTTATTTTTTTTGTCAGTATTTGAACTCTTTTTTCTAAAATTTGCCCTTTTTTATTTTTTCCCAAAATTTCGTGTAAAATAATTTCGGAAAATTTTCGTTTTCCTTTAAAATTCAAAATTTCCATTTTTATCAAGTTTTTTCAATCGGATTTTTCAAAATTTTAATGTTTTAAATTTTTTTTCTTATAGTATTTGGCATTTTGGAATTTTCTTAAACTGTTTTTTTTTCGTTATTTTATGTTTTTAATATTTTGAATCTTTGGATTTTGTCAAACCTGATTTTTAAATATTTTAATTTTGGAACGGGATTTTTTTTCCATACTCGTATTTTTTTCAAATTTTTCAAGTATTGATTTTTTTTTAAACTGGGAATATTTTTCAAATTTTGATTTTTTATCAGATTTATTAAAATTTTAATTATTTATCATAATTTTAATTTTTTCCCATTGGATCAGCCTTTTGTTATTTCATTTTAAATTTCATTTTTTTTATTTATCTTTTAGAAACAATAAATTGGAACCGGAATTAATAATTTGGTATGAAAATAAATGATAATTAAAGGAAGTACATATGAACTTTAATTTGAGGGTAACGAACAAACATTATTACAAAATAAAAATATAGTGATGTAAGGCGCTCTTTTAATTTGCAATAAATGTAATAACAAAACTTTCCAAGATAACCAATTAAAAATAGATCGCCAGAGTATATTTCCATAACTGATAAGCGATAAGGGATGTATATAAATAAAATCAATTAAAAGAAACGCATCAGTGACATCATTGCCAACTAATTCCAGGATCGTAATTTATTTTTTACATATGTAAAAAATATGAAAAAAATAAGAATCTTTTATTTCTCTTCGTTTCGTTATAAAATCCCTCTAGATGTTTCTTGAGGTCTAGGATGAATTCGTCCCAGTTGGAATATGTCATTCTGTCATCCGCAAGCCTGACATTGGCAAATGCTCTCCTCTTTCCGATATCCGCACTGATAGGTAATAGAAAGGGGGATTATTTCAATTGCTCCTGTCGCCCGATGGAATCCTTTCCAATATATCTATCCTCCTATGTCAATTATATAGCGAATTACAGTGGAAATCTTTTACAATGAACGTGTCAGCAGGTTTTCACTATATCTATAAATACTTGATTTTATTTATTTTTCTAACAATCTATACTAAATGTTTCAATTTATTTCCAATTAATTGTGCGTTTTTTCTGTAAATTTATACCTTAAAGGCGTCATTGTTTATTGAAATTTTTGAAGCGAAAAGAGAACTAAACGCGATCAAGGTGCTCATCGGTTATCAGTTATATTAGTATAGAGGTATGAACTAACAAAATAAATAACAAAGTTACTTTTTCCCGTAGTAATTAAATGAAACGACACTTTAAGTTGTTAAAAATAATTAATGTGATTAAGCTCAAATTATATTATGGGTTCGTTCCACGAATATAATTTGAAATATATCAGAAGTAAAATATTAAATAAAAAAAATTTTGATTTTTTGATGTGATTAGAAACAATTGACAAAAAAACTGTGAAATATTTCAAAATCTGTCCCTTCTTTTTTTTTGGGATTAAGGAAATTAAACTCAAATGAAACGTTATATTTGTTTATTTAACGATAAATCAGAGATCCTTGTTTTCTTTTCAAATAAAAAAACTTAGCTTCTTTAAGGTAGGTTGTCTTGTTTTCGTACGAAAGCTCTTTGGTCAGCTGTCCTCTTCTGAGTTATCCTATTCTTCAGAGAACAGAAAAAAACTCCTTGGAGCCGGCACTTGACCACCGTCCAGGTAATTACAATTGATTGAAGTGGAACCAGCAATATAAAACCCCAAATAAGAACCCATATAAATAAAGGGGAGACAAGAAAGAAATCTTAAGTAGATAACACTGGCGGTATAAAGATATACAAAGTCTACTATTTGTATTAAATAGATAAAGAAAAAGGAAGGTTCTTAGCTTGGATAGGCATTTTATAAGAATGCCAAGAGAAGACGCGAAAGAAATCAAGCGAATATGAAACTATAAAATATACCGAGTAGAGGAAGAATGAAAATACAGGGTGGCACAAAAAAACGTAACATAAAATATATAAATTAAATCGCGCACGGCACAGTCGTATCAGTTGTAAACCCACGCCGAAAGATGGAGTCACTCGCGTATTTGTTTCGAATAACCAGCCGACCTTATGGTAGTCTGAGTCGATCAAGTTAGCTGCAGTGGCAGCGCCAAGTCCTAGTTGCTGTGGCAGTCCAAATTCCAGTGGCAGTCCGTCAGCATTTAGAGGTAGGTCAAGCTGAAGGGAGGGAAGCCAATTTCCAAGTTGTTACCATACGAGAAGCGTCAATCCGAACACACCATGCCAGCCTGGAAGTATCGTTTGATACCGTCGAATAAATCACCTCGTTACACACCTTTCTCCGGATTTGGTAATTGGTTTGAAAAAAAATGGATTTTCTTTTACCTGTTAATTTTATTTGTATTAAGTTTAAACATCCCAGAAGCTAATACCCATGTACTCAACCCAGTAGGGCAATTAAAGACCACCCTTCTGGCCGCCAGTGATTTTGGTCGATACCATAACGACCCCTGAAGTACTTTCTTTCTCCTCTGCCTCTACCCGTGCAGTGGACTTCACACTATAAACGGAAGGTGGCGTTAGAGACAATCCGAAACCTGGGCTACGGCGTCAAAGTGACCCGTAACGACTGAAGTGCTCTACAAGGTCTCGGATTGCTTCGGGCGTCATCTTCCGTTTATTGTGTGAAATCCACTTGCTCCGGGCAGCGTCAGTGAAGAAAATACTCCAGGGTCGTTATGGCATGAACAATATCCTTTCCCGTTTATTGTCTGTCACGTCGAGTTTTCAAATTTGTCATTATTGTAAATTTAGTTGCTGCATGGTGTTGAAAGAAACGCAAAAAACAATTTTCTTCATTTTAAGTGAATTCTGCAATATTTTTTTTATATAAGTTTGATTATTATTTTGATACCATTTTGTTAATCATTTGTTGTACTAGCGATCTAACCATTTTTGTAAGTAACTTAATTTGTGATTTTTTATTGTATTTCTAAAGGTGCGTCCAGACTATGCCGATCGATAAGGCCGATCGACACGGTCGACTTTTAACCTGTCCACACATGTACTGGTGTGTGGATGTTTGTCAAAGTCAATCAGTCGACTGTGACAAAATTGAAATATTGTTTAAAGCGAAATATTTTATTAAAAAAAAATAAGAAAGCACAAAATGAGTGATGAAGATGATCTTCTAGCAGCTGCTACTGCCATAATTTTTTCCGATCTTGTGAACATCAACATCGTCACAAATAAACAAAATAGTACTTCTTAACTGTTTTGTAATAATTTTTTATTAATTATTAATATATCCTAATTATTATTTTTATAAAAATATTAAAATAAAATAAAACTCCTGAGCACAATATTTTCACTAAACTAATCAAAAATTGAAGTCGACACAATCTACTCATTCTACACGTCTACACTTGAAAAATATCTTCATTCGACTCTATAAAAATCCACATGGTTCGGGTTACATTCGGCTCGACCCTGTCGTTCTGCACGTCCATATTTGTGTCGACTGTGTCGATCGACACAGTAGGCATAATGTGGACGCACCTTAACAATTTTTATAATTTGTATTGTAGGCATAATGATGACCATTGTATGGCCTTAACATGTTGCCGCTGCCGCCTATTTGTTCAACCACATTTAATAAATTTATATGGTACAACTAGGAGTTTTTCTATTTTTTTTTTTGAATATCACAAGTGGCCAGAAGGGCGGGATTTACTTGTCTTAGTACTGGCTGAGTACCTGACTATTCGCTGATATAATCCCAAAACTTGGAATAAATAAATTTCGTTAAGTAAAAATAATAACAATAAGTGATACCAAATCCTTCGTGAAAGGAAAAAGGTGTGTAACAAGATCCTTTCTCGGTGCCATGTAGGACGGTAAATGCACGACTTCCAGACTTATGCGATTTTCGGTACTTCTGGTCAAGTACCTTGCGGTCGACTGAACTTGGCTTTTCCTTCAATTCGACCCATCTATAAAAATAAAAATTGGAGAGAAGAGTACTTTTGTGTAAAAGTACTCTTCTTTCCAAGTTTATTCATTTAATGTGTACTCCTGATCCAATCTTTTTATGACTTATCTATAAAGGTCGTTGGTTCTGGTTTTCGGCTCGAGCTCCTACTCGAACGTATTGAATCGTGGTATACGGTAAGGTTTTTCTTCGTTTCTAAGAAACATGTACGCGAGTGTACAATAATTTTAAGTTAATTGTAATCCAGTGCCGTGCGCTATATAATTAATGTAGCTTACTTATCAAAAACCAAGTAAGCCGTTAATTAAGTTACACAATAATATAATTTTAATAATAATAATGTGATCGTTTATTTAGACTGTAGACGATGACTTTATGTATTTGGTTTCTACTAAGTGAATAAAAACAGGAAACACTTCTATTAAAACAACGATTAGTTTTTTCATTTGTTTTACATTCTCAATAGATTTCACTAATTAAATAAATAATGTGGAGTGGGTTTTTGCCAAAAGAATACCACAAGTAGCTAAATAGATAAAATGTTGCATTGTATTGAATAAAATTGGCGTCGATCAAGCCTAGACAGTATAACTAAAAAGCCGATGACGCACATAAATCACGCGAAGGAAGGTTGGGGTCGTTTGCTCCGAGAAAGTGTTAATGTTTCGTTGACGAGAGATAAAATTGTACCCGAATAGACTTCGTCGATGTTTTTTTCGCGTTATATAAAAACCGAGCATTAGTAATTAAATAAAATAGAAAATATAGTTAGTGGCAATACATTGAAAAGAGAGGTCCCAGTTAGAATAAGCGGAGAGAAAATAGTGATATGTAATTCCAAAAACTCATTGTATATACATTAAATATATTCAAAAATATAGCAGATAAATAGCAACGCGTTACGTTGGCGCTATCTAGCGGCGATTATTTGAACTGTCATACCAGTTATACTCTAGAAATATCAAGAGCGAATATAACTTGACAACTGAAAGATAAATTTAGCTAAAGGCCAATGTCTTGAAGTCTCTAAATGTATTTTTTTTTTGTTGATAAATTAACTCCTATATAAAATGTGACATTTAATGATGACAGTTTTGTCAGTTTGTCAGCGATAAAAAAGGTGCATGCATTTTTATCGCGATAAAAATGCCTGTTCCTCGCGATAAAAATACCTGTTCCTCGCGATAAAAATGCATGTTCGTCATAATCAGACTATATCTAGTAGCTGTAAATCGCGTCGGCCCGTCACTTTAACCTTAGTTCTGTCAGTTAAAATTATTTGTTTGGTTGATATTGAAATATGGAAGATGAATAATAAAATAATAAAAAATAGTAATAATGAAATAATTTCATTGTATCAATATAGATAATTATTGTTGTTGTTCATTCTATATTTTGTCGTTAATTTATCATGCCAAAAAACACTCAAGCTTTTTTTTTAGGATAAATTTCTTTTAAACTCAAAATTTTTCCATCAGTAATTTTCCTCGAAAAACTAACATTTGGCAAAATCGCTCGACCTCCGGTCTCGCGATTTTTCCATGTCAGTTTTTCTCGTAAAAAGAGAAATTTATCCGATAAAAAAAAGCTCTTGTGTTTTTACTGTTGATAAAATGTATTTTACCTCTGGAACATCAGAAAAATTGTAAGTATAAATAAACAATTTAATGAAAAATCGAGCTAAAGGTATATTTTTCCACCACTTTGCGAATTTAACAAAAAAAATATCTAGATGGTGTGTTTTCGATATAATGCATTTTTACATCTTGAGTAATAAAATATTATGACTAAAATTCGTTATTTAAATAAAAAATAAACTTCAAGGTATATTTTTTCACTAATTTATAAATTTATAAAACAAACTGTCTTAAAAGTGTCTAAGTGGCGATTTTTTAATAATATGTTTAAAAAACTCTTTGGTAGCAATAAAATTAAGTGTTTCCTAGATGCTAGATGAGAAAAAAATATTTAACATTATGTGCAAACCTGTTTTCTCCTATCCAGTCTGTAAAAAAAAATAAAGGGATTTCTCTACACCGCAGGGGCCGAACCGCCCCTTTCATCTGGAGACGATTCCAGTCTAAAAGGATCTCCAAGAGAGACACCTCCTATTTCTAGAACAGTACCGGAGTCACGTTAGCCATCGCTCCGGGTCGTAGGAAACTACATATTGTATTTATTGGGCCACCCTGTATATAATAGTATCTTTAATTTTCTCTCTTAGGTGAGTAATGATATTGTCACAGCCGAAATGTTATTTAAATCAAATAGGTTATACATATCTCAAATGTGGTCAAATTAATTAGTAGAAATAAAACTCAAGTCATGTACCACATATATTAGTAAAAAAAAAGTTTTAAGGGGCAACTAGTTTCGGCTGATGAGTCATCTTCAGGACTAGAAACAAATTACCCAGTTAGAAAAGCAATTTTATACATTATTTATAATAAATTTGCCATATACAGTATTTAAACATCCATAACACAATTTATATTGTTTAAGGGATTAAAGTTGGGAGAGGGAGGAGGTACATGAAAATAAATGTAAATTAGAAATTAGTAATATATAGAAATTAAAAAAAATTCGAAATATTCGAATTTGGAGTGTCCAAAGGACAGGAAATAATTTTTGGTTTTCCAACTACAAAGTTATCGGAAAAAATGAATATGAATGTGAACGATGGGACCTCCAAGAAATATTATTTGTTGGCTATATTGGGTACAAGTTGGTACATCACAAAAATTTAAACAAAATTATAATCATTATATTTACTAAATTATTACAGGACTCTTATTTTTAATAATCAGACTCTAAAATCTTTTACATGCAAATATGAATTTAAATACATCAAAAGTCACTCTCTTTAATATCATTTGTACTATGTCCTATTCGTTTTATTACCTCGGGTACGTTTTGTTGAAAGCAAAGTAACGGTTGAATGAATAATATGGAAATAAATCTCAACTAAACGCAGATATTGTGATTGGTCGGTCCTCCTCCTACCTAATCTAGTGGCGAACATTTGAAATTTAAATTTGAAACAGTGGTAGTTTTCTTAATTTTAATAAATTTAATTGGACAATAATTTTTCATGCAAGAAGGTTCAAAATTACAATGAAAATATGATTGGGTAAAGTGATTGTCGTTTAAATGTGAAAATTGACAAATTTTGAATACCAGGTCGAAGTGACGTCACGTTTGGAGCTTTGAGCTTGGCACGATGCTTTTTTTATAGTCCTTGTGTAGCCTCTATACAACGTCATAGATGTAATTTCAAGAAGGGTAAGAGGGAAAAAATTTATAAAGATTTATATAAATGTTTAGGCTAGATACCACCAACTAGCAAAAACTATAACATATTTGTCGGAGCAATAACAAGTACTGCTAAAAAGTGCATACCTAGAGGATTCCTTAAATAATATATCCGTGAATGGTCATGAAACAACCTCTACCAGCATTTCCTTGAAACTGGCGATCAAAAAATAGCACATGAACTCCTACATAGCCTTGATGTTGCTAGACAACAAAAGTGGCTAGAAACAGTAGAAAGCATGAACTTTTACGTCTTAAACCGTCAAACTTAAGGGAGCGGTGTACGCACTCAAAGACAAAAACCAGGTGTTTCTCCAAACGCCACATAATAGCAATAAAACTCATAAATTTGAAGAACTAGGCAAGGGAAACTGAACACGCCCTCCTGTTTACACTTGAAAGAAGAAGTAAACTTTTTAAGTTCAGGGCTGGTTCGTATATTTTTAGAGTTTGTAATTTTATGGTTTTCTTCACTTAATTGTTTTTACGTTAAAGAGCAAAGTTCGAAGGACCAGTTGACCAGTTGCAGAAGCAACAAATATTGTAATAATTAGTTATAGTTACGATTGAATAAAACAACTCTTCTAAATTTTATTATGCTCAAGAGAAATGTTATTAATAAAATCCTAACCTAACCCGAACAAAGAGTGGCATAACAGATAAATTTTGCCTCAATGTACCACTTTTTAATATTCTGTCATGCGCGGCCTTTGTGTTCACTTCATTCTTGACTAAGAGATGGCGCGTTACTTTTTAGTTAAAGAAATTGTGTTTTATTATATTATTGTTTTTTGAAAATGGATTATATTACCCTCGACTGCGATCATTAGCCCTTTCCATATGAAAGAAAAAACACATTATTTCAACATATATTTTCAATGGGCCGAAGAAGCTGCCCAAGGTTGCTGAGTGTGCGCCGAATAGAAGCAAAAGTCAAATAACATAAGAGAGATTTTCCTTCGAAAATTCCCCTACCAAGTCAATTCAATTGAGGATCAAAATGAACATGATAATATTAAGGAGTGGGTTTTGGCCATTAGAAGTCGTCACGTGCCTGCTAACGCGCAGGCGCTTCTGACTTGTTTATATAAAAAAAAAACAACTGAAAAACGTCAATTACCGTTTTTTTCTGATTTTTCAAATGTCTTTTTTTTTTCGATTTTTCCTTTTTTCCGATTTTTGCTGTTTCTTTCCTGCTCTTTTCGATTTTTTCTATTTTTTTTTTCAATTTATTACTTTTCCTTTGATTTTTTCTATTTTTATTAATTTTTTAGATTTTTGTTAATTTCGTTTTTTTATGTTTTTCGTTTTTTACTGTTTTTCCTTTTTTATACATTTTTCTGACTTCCCATTTTGATGTTTTCTTTTTACTACTTTCTGATTTTTCTTTAATATATTTCCTATTTTTATTATTCTTTCCTTTTTAATTTTTCTGTCTTTTTCTTTTTAATTTTTCAGGTTTTTTAGATTTGTTCTGTTTTTTTTTGTTATTTTCTGATTCTACTATTTTTGTTGGTTTTTTTTAATGTTTCTCAGATTTTTCTGTATTTCACGTTTTTTTTTTGGTTTTTTTTCTGATTTTTTCTTTTTTCTGATTATCCTGTTTTTTTCTGATTTCTTCAGATGTTTTTGATTTTTTCTGATGTTTTTGAACTATTTATTTTTTTTGCAATTTCATTTTTTTTTAATTATATTTACGTTTTGTATTTTTTTTATTTTTAATGTTTCCCATGTTTTCCTGTTTTTTTGCTGATTTTTTCGATTTTATTTGTTTCTTCTGTTTATTTTTTATTTTTTCTGTTTTTTCCCAATTTCTTTTTGATTGTTTCTATTATTTTTTAATCAATTCATTAACTGTATTAAATAAATTTAGGTCTTGATAGTTCGATTTGTGAAATTTGACAGGTTTCCTTGCGCTATTTGGGACTCTTTTTTTATGTGTAAATTTGAGATACTTAAAGATGTGAGGTATCGTGTTGTGTTTATTTCTCAAGGTCATAACTTAAATGTCTACGATTGGCGGCAACCTATATTTTTAATACCTCATTGAACTAGATTTCCTTTAATAAATATAAACAATGATAATAATTAATTAAAGTTAAACTAGATATTGCAAATTATCGAAAAATTACGAAATTAATCTTAAGAGATAACCTAATCTACATTTTCTGCATATTTGGATTATCTACTATAACTGTTTTGTTTTTTATATTATTTGGATTAAAAAAAAAATATATACCATAAAGCACCTTTTAATATTTGATCGAAATCAATAAATACAAATAACAAATATTTACAAATAAATATATGTACAAAAAAATAAATAAATAATTTATAATAAATAAATAATTTCAATTGAGTAAATAATTATGTATATATCGTACGACATTGTCAATTTTATCATCGTCTATACATTCCGATACGTCAACTATGCATCTACTAGTCGCAAATTGTCTATAGAATCCTACCGATTTTTTTGGCGTTCTCGTCCTATTGGGATCGGTGAAATCTACATGGTAAAGTCCGAATCTGTCACTATAAAAATAATATATATTAAATAAAGAAATTATAAATAAATATATCAAAACTTACGAGTATCCAAATAACCATTCGAAATTATCCATCAAACTCCATGCTGTATAACCAATAATATTTATTCCATCGTCTAATGCGTCTCGTACGTAACTTAAATGTTGCTGAAAAAGAAAAAAATTGTGTTAAAAAAATTATAACTGAACTCTCCTTCGCTTCGAGTATGTCATTTATATTCATATCTGAACGCGCTTTTTTGGCGCGACTAGTTTTATTTTCGCGCTCTTTAGTCCTATGTAATGTTGTTTCTTTCTTTCTATTGAAGTACTCTTTGTGTTTCTATATTTCTATTGCTTCCAAGTTGAATTTTAAAGTTATCTAACCCTGGAATATCTTTCCAGTGCTGGAGAGTTTTCCTCTTGGACTATTTCCAGATATTGTCATTGGTACTGCTTTTGGCTATGAAAAAGAATGGTTTCGGTAAAATGAACTCCCTTCGTGTCTACTAAGGTGTTAATCACAGTCCGTTTTTGTTTTGGTTGATGGTTGGATTCATGTTAAAACATAGTCAAAAACAGGAAAAAAGGAAAATAGAAAAAAATAGAAAAAACAGGGAAAAATGGGTAAAACAGAAAAATAGTGAAATATAGCCAAAAATAGGAAAAATAGTAAATAATTGCAAAAAAAAAACAAAAACATTTAAAAAATGGGAAAAACAGGGAAAAATACAAAAATATAGAGAGAAATATCAAAAATGGGAAAAACAGGAGAAAATAGAAAAAAGAAACAGGAAAAAATAATTAGGAAAAAATCGGGAAAAATATAGAAAGGAGTAAAAAAATCGAAAAAAACGTCGTTAAAAAACGATAAAGAAGTCGAAAAACATCGCAAAAAAATGGGAATAATAAATCGAAAAAAAATCGCAAAAAGTTGCAATTGCAAATAATCGGAAAAAATGCAAACAATAGTCAAAAAAACCGAAAACAAATGAAAAAAAAATGAAAAAATTCAAAACAATTGAAACATCGAAAAAAATTAGAGGAATAAATTAGAAAACAATCAGAAAATAAAATAAATAGAAAAAACAGAACAATGAGAAAAATGAGAAAAACAAAAAGTGAAATAATCGGAAAAAATCGAAACGAAGGGAAAGTCGAAAAAATTAGAAAATATTAAGTAAAAAAGAAAACGAAAAAAACGTCGCTAAAAAACACGAAAAAGAAGTCTCTGACAAATCAAAGAAATCGAAAAATATCGCAAAAAAATGGGAATAAAAATCCGAAAAAAAAAACCACAAAAAGTTGCAAATGCAAATAGTCGGAAAAAAAATGCAAAAAATAGTCAAAAAAACCGAAAATAAATTGTGATCATCAAAAAAAAAACAATTAAAAAATTCAAAACAATTGAAACAAATCGAAAAAAATTAGAGGAATAAATTAGAACACAATCAGAAAACAAAAGAAATAGAAAAAAACAGAACAATGAGAAAAATGTGGAAAAATTGGAAAAAAATCAGAACAAAAAAGTAAAATAATTGAAAAATGAGAAAAACAAAAAGAGAAAAAATCGGAAAAATCGAAAAGAAGGGAAAGTCGAAAAAATTATAAAATATTAAGTAAAAAAGAAAAGAAATCGAAAATATCGCAGAGAAATGGGAATAAAAATCCGAAAAAAAAACCACAAAAAGTTTCAAATGCAAATAGCCGAAAAAAAAATGCAAAAAATAGTCAAAAAAACCGAAAATAAATTGTGATCATCAAAAAAAAAACAATGAAAAAATTCAAAACAATTGAAACAAGTCGAAAAAAATTAGAGGAATAAATTAGAACACAATCAGAAAACAAAACAAATAGAAAAAAAGAGAATAACGAGAAAAATTAGAAAACAGAAAAAAAAATTGAAAAATGAGAAAAACAAAAAGAGAAAAAATCGGAACAAATCGAAATGAAGGGAAAGTCGAAAAAATTACAAGATATTAAAAAAAAAGATAAAATGACAAAAATGACCAAAAACCGAAAAAAACTGAAAAAAAAGCAAAAAACCCGGAAAGAATTAAGGTATCGGTCAGTGCGTAGTTTCTTTCTGTATACTCTGTGACCTAGTTTATTATCTTCTGACTGACTACAAATATGTCATCTATATACCTCAGCCAATGTTTCAGTTACTTTTTAGTAGTGCAGATGGTTCTCTCTTCAAATTTTTCCATGTAATAATTGGCCTCAACTGGACTGAGTATGGCGGCTCCGTCAATTTGTTTGGTTCCACTAAAAATATGTTGTTGTGAGCTAACTACTTCTTCCAGTGGTACAGTTGGTACGCTGACGTCGAAGCTGACTAAGATAGAACCTCTTTAAGTATTTTGTTCACGTGTGCTTGCAGAATTTCCGCCAGGTTCAGGTCCAGATTGTCCACATGAATTTTTAATCCATATAGTTTAGATGGTAGAGCTTCTGTACTACATATTTTCTTTTTTGTCTTGACGATTTGTTTTATCAGTTTCTTAAGATCTCTTCTATTGGATCTTTCGATAATTTTCTGTAAGTGTCTCAATTGACCACATTAATAAGCTTGCTCTGTTGCATTTCCATTGAGACTTCTTTTGGCTTCGTTTTTTCATTTTAAAATATTACTTTTTGGTGGTTTGGCTAAAAATAAATAAAAATAAAAATAATTACCTGATAATAATCTATTCTCATATCATCCTCCAAAGAATCCCCTTCAACTGCAACTCCATTTTCAGTAATCCAAATCGGAATATCACCATAATTCTTTTTAACCCAATGCATGAGTTTCCCAATCCCAAACGGGGCTACTCTTAACCAAGAAGTCGAATATACCCATTCATCCTTATGGTATCTTATAGTTTCAGAATCAGCTTCCCAAGATATTTCAGTTTTTTCAGTATCGTTTTTCTCTAATACCATATTCGCAGTATAATAATTTACTCCTAAGAAATCGGCAGTACCTTTGATATATAAAATTTCTTCTTTAGTAAAAACAGGTAAACGCGATTCGTTAAATCCTTGTTTTGCGCTTCTTTCCCCTATAAATTCTTTCATTTGCCAAGGATAGTCTCCGTTAATTACTGGATTTACGTACCATCCAAACTAAAATAGAATTAATAAAATTTCCGTCCTTATATATTTTTAAATTATTTCTCTTACCATAAATTGAAGTTGTCGTTCAGCAGCAGCTACATCAGCTTCACTGTCACTTGCAGGCTCCATCCAAATCGTATCGACAACAATACCAACGCGACCTTAAAATAATTAAGATTAAATTTATTTATCAAAACAAATAATAACAGCAATAATGCGTCAAACAATAATCATACAAATTCATTGGTTCCATTTTATTTGTAAATAGAAAAATAAAATAATTACCTTTTTGGTCTTTCCTAAATTCGTTATCGTACACGTGCCAAGCTTTGGCATGTGCTTTGAGAACGTTATGCGTACAAAGATATTCAGCATGACCATGGGATGTGATTAGAGGTGCTTTAATACCAGATCCGTAAGCTTCTTGGCATACTTGTTTGGGTTCATTTATCGTTACCCAATTTTTAACTTCGTTACCGTAAAGGTTAAACATTAATCTTGCGTAATCTTCGAATCTATCGACTATGTATTCGTTAGGCCAACCGCCCATGTCTTGGAAGGCTTGAGGAAGATCCCAATGGTAGATCGTTACAAATGGTTCCAAACCGTTATCTAGAATTTCTTTGATTAAATCTCTGTAATAGGCGACTCCTGCTTCATTAATTTTGTTGGGGAAACCTTGAAAAAAAATAAAAATTATCAACTTGGATTTGATATTTAAAATATATAACTATTACCTGTTGGTAAAATTCTAGACCATGATATGGAAAATCTGTAATGATCGACACCTAAATCTTTGACCATTTGTATATCTTCTTTATATTTGTGATAAGAATCGCAAGCTATATCGGCATTAGAACTATCAAAAATTGGTGAAGGGACAGTATGACCGGCTCTATCCCATATACTTTCTCCTTTTCCATCCTCATCCCAAGCACCTAAAAAAATATAAAAAAAATAAACAAATATATTTATTAAATAAAAAAATAACTTACCTTCAATTTGAAAAGCAGATGTAGCTATTCCTATTCTAAAATCGTCTGGAAATCTTTTTCTATTTAATTCATATCCAAAACTAAAATTTTTAAATAATTTATAAAAATTAAAAAAAAAATAAAAAAAAAAACTTACATTTGTGAAATTGCTATTAATCCAAAGAAAACTCTTAGTTGATAATACATCATAAATAATGTTTAGTATAAATATTTAATTGCTTAATGATTCTTTTAACACTGGTAAAGTCTAGTTTAACAGAACTTATATTTATATACCCAGATTACGAACCGGTTGACTATAATCTTGACTTTCTTTCGTAATTTTCAAAGTTAGATTGACGCCCGTATCAATTTAGAACAGGGGCGCACTGGGGCTCGAAATACCACAGAAAATTTCAATTAGAAAATTCATAAATATCATAACAAAAATATTTGTTGATCGAAAATATTAAAGTCAAAAAAAGTAGCATTTGACGAAATTTGTCATATTTTATTATTAAATAAGTCGCTGAAATTTCATGAATATTTAGATTTCAGGTTGCTGGTGTAATTTAAAGTTTAAATACTCAAATGAGTGCACCTCAAAAAATCATTAATAGGACCTTTATTTTTACTTTTAATTATTAAATTAGAAATATTTTAATTATGATTTGCTGATAATTTAAAAACATAACCGCTTGTCTCTCCTTTTGTCCGTAGCTGAGCTACTTTGTATACCATTTAGTCCAGTCGAAAAGTGAGTTTTCTGCGAAAAATAGTTAGAAGGGTAGGAAAAATATGTAATTGTTATTAACAAAAAACGTAAAATAAAAAAAGCCATTTTAGTTTTTGATGATAACTTAAAAACTATACGAGATTGGGGAATTTCAAAAAATATCCTTAAAGAGGAGGAAATTTCCAAAAAAAACTTCTGATTCCCGAATCTCTAGCTCTAATATTTATAACTTTAATTGGTTGCTGAAAAGTGGTAGTATTAGAAATAAATTATTGTGACACTCAAATATTGTTTATAACAAATTGTGAACTAAATAAACAATGAAATTTTTAATGAAAAAAAAATTTTTTTTGAATTGTATTATGAGCCATCAATAATGATTTTAAAGACAAAATTATTTCTTAACTAATTAGTTAAATAATGCAAATATGAAAAAAATGATTATAAACAATAAGAACATTTTTTTAAGAATTTTTTTTTTAAAAATCGATCGTTGACCCTAAACAATAGAATGGCAAAATTTTTTTTTTTAAAAATATTAAAGTAAACTATTGGTTTATAAACAAATAACGTTAAAAAATCTTACCCACAATAATTTAATCCTTATGTCTACTGTAACAACAGTTATACCAAAGTACATGAGAAAAAAAAATTTAACAACAATTTTACGATTTGTCATTTTTTATTAACTTAGAAAACTCGTTATAAACAATATAAACAAATTTAAATAATTTTATAGCGTCATCTTATTGAGTACACTCTTAGAAAATACTCAAAGAGGCGAAAAATTTTTTAGGGTGAATATTTAAACAATTATCCAGCTTTCAATGAAGTCAGAGCTATGAAAAAAAAGTGGTTAATTAACAATAGGCTAGCTTTTTGAAAAATGCATTTAAAAATTTTTTCCCACAGGACTTTATTCAAGTATATATTTAGTGCTTTAAAAAAATTATTTTAGATGTGGTAGTCACTATAGAGGCGGCGTACTTATCCCGAAATTTTTCAGCAATAAATTAAAGTTATAAATGTTAGAGCTGGAGATTCGGGAATCAGAAGTTTTTTTTGGAAATTTCCTCCTCTTTATGGATCTTTTTTGCAATTCCCGCTATCTTGTATAGTTTTTAAGTTATCATCAAAAACTATAATGGTTTTTTTCTTTTTCGTTTTTTGTTAATAACAATTATAATTTTTATTTGCAGGAAAAAATCGACACGACACATTTCTCAGAATTACAATTCGCGTCGAATGAGCCATCGCTCATATTTTTCCTACCCTTTTAACTATTTTTCGCAGAAAACTCACTTCTCGACTAGACTAATTAGATTTATTATTATTTTGATCACCTTGTAAATTATATATAGAGAGCCCCACTTTATGTATTATTTTATTTGGTTGTAAAGCAGATCATTAATAAAATAATTCGTTTCGACATAAATTTGGTTAGGTTTG
Organism: Neocrepidodera transversa; assembly: GCA_963243735.1. Lineage (NCBI taxonomy): Eukaryota > Metazoa > Arthropoda > Insecta > Coleoptera > Chrysomelidae > Neocrepidodera > Neocrepidodera transversa. The sequence continues at coordinate 8,508,579 of OY725353.1, read as the reverse complement.
TTTCTTTATCGACTTAATTACAAACTTCTCATTTATATAATATAATTAACATTTCAATTATGATTTTAATGTGTCAGTTGCGATATCTCTACAGCTAAGATCTTGGAAGATTACTACAAAAAGGGTAGGAGGCGGAATTTTTTTACTTTATGCCGAGCGAACCTGCGTGCGAGTTCCGATAGGAATAATTATACCAACAGTGAAATTATATAGATGCCGCAGGTCTCACAAGACCGGTAATAATAAGAATTTACTACTACACGGGGCCATTAAGATTAAGAATAAGCTATTAAGCCCAAGAGCAGGTTCCGAAAATCCGAGATACAAAATACCAACCGAAGAAGGACCCAGAAATGACTAAGAAGAACCGCTGAAACGACTACCAAGATCGAATGAAGAAAAGTCGACAAATCACAGGGATTGACCGAAGAACAGCCAGGAAATGACTCAGCAAGGCCAAAGCCCCAATCTTCGAAAAAATCCGAGAGATCTGCCAAAAATCCGAGTCCAAATCCGCCCCCTGCTTTGCCGATCGCGAAAATGCCGAAAATGATTTTTTTTTCGCAGGTAGAACCCACCAATTTTTGCCAATGTGAACGTTTTCGGACTCCTTAGAATCTGTAGAATCCGATGGACTTTTTCGCCTCCACTTTTGTACTTTTAATGCGTAAAGGTCATCACGGTTTCGAATTTCGAGAAACGGCGTAGTTTTTAAAATTGTATCAACATGTTGACATTTTTGTGTCAAAACACTTTAAGGGGTATGGTAACCTTACTCCCATAACGCCTCCAGACATGTGCTAGCTCATCAGACTCGTCTCGGTCTGGCAAGAAAAATAAGCTATTGCACGACACTGGAGGTGGCGTCTACCTCGAGTAGCGGCATTCCAGCAAGGTCTATATTAGAGTTGGGGACCAAGACCAGTCCAAATCCACCCAATTTGGGGTAACTGGATGCCTGTAAGAACCTGGAGAATCCACCTGAAAGAAAAAAGTCCAGGCCTTTTTGCAGGTCTTCAGCGAGAACACAACTAGAAGCATACATAATGCTTAAGCAACGTCCAGATGTAAGAGAGAGTTCCTCAAAGAGAGGAAAGGTAATCATATCTTAAAGTCGAAATCATCGTTGTCTAATGCAACTTTCAGAACAAATATCATATTACCCAATTTATATTGAGTGCTTAAAAGACAGTCTAGAACAATTACAATTACGGATATGTACACAAGCATTGCAAAAAGTAAACATTCAGTTATCAGTTACCCATTTTTAATAATCAATGTCCAGCTCAGCTGGCTTATCCACACCAGGTAGATATTGAACGGATCTGCACAGTGCAGAGTAATCTATTACAATACTCACTAGTCAGTACCAGGTACATAATCAAAGACATTATCCATTGGTTAGCTGACTCGATCTATCTTACACTTTCTAAATGTTTAAGGGAAACACTCAGTAAATATTTTTATAACAGTAAACAGAAAGACATTTTTATGGTAGGAATACGATCGACTTGCCCAAAATCTATTTATTTGGCAACATATGTTAAAGATATATTTTAAGTCTATTGATGACACAAGAATGGTTTTGAGCTGAAATTATCAGTTTTTGTCAGTTTTCTGCTAAAGAAAGGTTAAATGATTCACTTTGGAACTGTTGGTAAGACAGACTGTGTAAATAATCATCATTTTATCGGAACTCACACACACACACAGGTTTGCTCGGCCTAAAGGAAAAAAATAGTAAAGAGACATTTTGTTACATTATTGTTACAAATTTGTTACAACTCGAAGATGATATCAGTATTGCCACAACAAATACAATTTTCATTCAGGAAACTGATACCTGCTTTATCTCTTTGCCTATGTAGAACATTAGTAGATAGTGTCCCCCTACAGAAGAATATCTCTAGAAAAGTTACTAGATTTTCCCCCAGATTGATCTTGACACCCACCCAGCATGACGCAGCCACCTGCCCGCTGAAGTACGTCTGTGGTGATCTGTAGACCTCTGTAAACGTCTGTGGCGTCAGTAAACGCTGCCGTTTTCGTTGATTTACGTGTCGTTTTCGTTCTGCGTCTACAGATCACCACAGACGTACTTTCAGCGGACAGGTGGCTGCGTCATGCTGGGCAGGTTCGCTTGGGTGGGTCTCAAGGTCAATCTGGGGGAAAATCTAGTAACTATTCTAGAGAGATTGTTCTAAAGGGGGACACTATCTACTAGCAATTACTTCCGTTTTATTTTGGGCTATGTTCAACATCTCACCCAACACCTAGTTACCCATATAAAATAAATGGGTATAAATATTATTATGTGATCAAACATAGAATCAGTTAAATATAGTGTCGGTTTGCATTGAGAAGTCAAATTTGTTTTTTTATGTGTCGGTTTGCATTGAGGAAAATAAGGTAATCAAAAATAACACATAACTAGTAGTTTTTTAATACAGGTGGTAAAATGTTGGATGACGAAATTTCTGGTTGGCGACCCAAATGTTGGGTGACGAAAAGTATAGGTGATGAGTTGCGGGGTGACGAAGTGCAGGGTGACTAATCACAGAATAAAATTATAATTTTATAAAATGCGGCACCAAATATCATTGAAAATTTTATTAATTTGTAAAAACTAGAAACAACTTACTATCAATTAGAAAACGATTTTTATTATCAACAAACATTTCTGAGTAAAAATTAAAACCATTAGTAAGGTGGAAATACGTCGATAATATTTTTTTAATTTGGCCACATTAAATACAGTTTTTAAAAAATATAAAAAAAGGTAAAGATAATAAAATTTGTGTTGCAAATTAAAAAAATATATCGAAAGTATTATCATCAAATCCGGATGATGCTAACATAGTTAACGAAACGTATGTTGTAGTTTTGGTTAGTGGTGAAGATATTCTTCAACTTTTTTTATACACTTTATTCAAGTGTAAAATTTGAGTTCAATTAAAAAAATAAATTATTTCTAGTATTATTTAAATTAATTATATATATGTGACATAAATTTAATTTTTTTGACAAATGATGCCAAATTATTAAAATACTGGGAAATACTGTTTTACTAATTTCGCAATGAATATTTTATTTTTCTTTTAATTTTGTAACAACTTTATTAGTATTTTTAAACAGAAAAGTTTCTATATTAATTGCCAATAAAAAGTTTACAGATAATGAAAAAACTTTATTGTACATAAAAAATCTGCAAAATTATACTTAATTACCATTGTCAGTTTATGTAAAAAATGTTTAATATGTTTACAAATTGTGAAAACAAAGTGTATGGAAATTTTTTTTTATCTATTCTAATATTAATTGCTGAATTTTGTTTTATAAATGATCTGAAATATTTGTTAATTTTGATATTTGGCGCCTACCGATATCAAACTGTATAATTAAACAAACAATTATTGTACTTTTACCAATTAAAATTTTTATGGTAATAATTAATAAATAACTAGACAGATAAGGTGACAAAATTTATTTATTTTTATATCATTTTTTTGACAAAATATTTGAATCTTCAGGCGATTTGTTATGTAGTCAAAATAGTTTTTAATCGTTTTCCGAATAAAAAAGAATATTAATACACATTTTTTTTATAATAAAATTTTGTCATATCCTCTAGTGATAATGAACTTTATGAGAATTTTTTATTAAAAAGTTACTAAATTAGATATTTTAGGCGCATATTTAATCGCTAATTTTAAAACCTCAAATAAAAAAGGACAAAAAATGAGAAAACATGAAAAAAAGAGTGGATCAAAAACAAAAAAAAAAGTGGGGTAAAAACAAAGAGTAAAAACCTATTAGTTGTAAAAAAAATAGAGGAAAAATGGGACATAAAATCAATTGTTGTAAAAAAAGGGGGGAAAGGGGATATAAAAGAATAGTTGTGTGACTAACCAATCCCCGGCATATCATTTTATTCATTTTTCCAATAACTTCATAGATAAATTATCAATCACATTATTTTTAATTATATTTTGTTTTGTCTTATCCCAATTTTATTTTCTCAGATACGTCATCTGTCTGCATTAATACAAAAACAAAAATTATATGTTCCACACAATATTATTACGAAAAATGACTATTCAAACTCAGCATAAAAAATAGTTTAAACTACAAACACAGTCATCGAAGATTCAGTATTCAGCATCTAGACGCCGATGCCTTTAATTTCGACAGACATCAAAACTTCTTTAAAACCCAGTCTATTTTCACAAATTAAACTACCAACACCATCAGCAGAAATTGCAACATTCGACGTCGCGACACTCTTCGTTCCGGTGCAAAAGTGACTTTGATACGTTTTTACTTTGAACTGCACATTAGGCTGCAGAAAATGCGTACACTGAAGTTTCTATATTTTTTTCTTTGTCTATTCATAGATGAGATGTGTTAAGAGATCATGTGCAAAGAAGCAATAAAAAAAACTGAACAGAGATTTATCATATTGAAATTGTAATGGACAAGGCAGATGTAGTCAGAGCTGAAGTTACTAGACGTAAAGAAATTAAGAAAGCTGTTGAAGATTTAATTGAACACCGGACACACGAGTCACAGCTAACTGATTCCAAAAATCACTGGGAAATGTTGAAACAACTTTACCACTTATTTAGAACGAAATTTTATAAAGGGTGGACAAAACCAGTGAGATACTGATACTACAGACGGAAAAGCTTGATCTTATTGGTGCTTTTAAGGAGTGTGAAAAAAATAATGGAAAGACTCCTAAGAACAAAGACAAAGGAAGGAGTGATGATCCGTCCCCAACCAAAGCTGGCAAGGCAAGAACTCAAAGAGGGGGTTATCTGGAAATGGTTTGTAACAGGACACACGAGTCACAGCTAAATGATTCCAAAAATCAATTAGAAATTTTGAAACAACTTTTTACCAGTTATTTGGAACGAAATCTTATAAAGGGTGGACAAAACCAGTGAGATACTGATACGACGGAAAAGCTTGATCTTATTGGTGCTTTCAAGGAGTGTGAAAAAGATAATGGAAAGACTCCTAAGAACAAAGACAAAGGAAAGGAGAGTGATGATCCTTCCCCAACCAAAACTGGCAAGGCAAGAACTCCAAGAGGTGGTTATCTGGAAGTGGTGGGGGAAGGGGTAACAGGACACACGAGTCACAGTTAAATGATTCCAAAAATCATTGGGAAATTTTGAAACAACTTCTTACCAGTTATTTGGAACGAAATCTTATAAAGGGTGGACAAAACCAGTGAGATACTGATACTACAGACGGAAAAGCTTGATCTTATTGGTGCTTTTAAGGAGTGTGAAAAAAATAATGGAAAGACTCTCCGAAGAGCGAAGACAAACGAAAGGAGAGTGAAGATCCTTCCCCAATCAAAATTGGCAAGGCAAGAACTCAAGGAGGGGGTTATCTGGAAATGGTGGGTAACAGGTCACACGAGTCACAGCCAAATGATTCCAAAAATCACTGGGAAATTTTGAAACAACTTTTTACCACTTATTTAGAACGAAATCTTATAAAGGGTGGACAAAACCAGTGAGATACTGATACTACAGACAAAGCTTGATCTTATTGGTGCTTTTAAGGAGTGTGAAACAATATAATGGAAAGACTCCTAAGAACAAAGACAAAGGAAGGAGTGATGATCCGTCCCCAACCAAAGCTGGCAAGGCAAGAACTCAAAGAGGGGGTTATCTGGAAATGGTTTGTAACAGGACACACGAGTCACAGCTAAATGATTCCAAAAATCAATTAGAAATTTTGAAACAACTTTTTACCAGTTATTTGGAACGAAATCTTATAAAGGGTGGACAAAACCAGTGAGATACTGATACGACGGAAAAGCTTGATCTTATTGGTGCTTTCAAGGAGTGTGAAAAAGATAATGGAAAGACTCCAAAGAACAAAGACAAAGGAAAGGAGAGTGATGATCCTTCCCCAACCAAAACTGGCAAGGCAAGAACTCCAAGAGGTGGTTATCTGGAAGTGGTGGGGGAAGGGGTAACAGGACAATCGAGTCACAGTTACATGATTCCAAAAATCATTGGGAAATTTTGTAACAACTTTTTACCAGTTATTTGGAACGAAATCTTATAAAGGGTGGACAAAACCAGTGAGAATCTGATACTATAGACGGAAAAGCTTGATCGTATTGGTTCTATTAAGGAGTGTGAAAAAAGATAATGGAAAGACTCTCCAAAAAGCAAAGACAAAGGAAAGAAGACTGATGATCCTTCCCCAACCAAAAGTGGCATGGCAAGAACTCAAAGAGGGGGTTATCTGGAAATGGTGGGTAACAGGACACACGAGTCACAGCTAAATAATTCCAAAAATCACTGGGAAATTTTGAAACAACTTTTTACCAATTATTTGGAACGAAATGTTATAAAGGGTGGACAAAACCAGTGAGATACTGATACTACAGATGGAAAAGCTTGATCTTATTGGTGCTTTTAAGGAGTGTGAAAAAGATAATGGAAAGACTCTCCAAAGAGCAAATACAAAGGAAAGGAGAGTGAAGATCCTTCCCCAATAAAAATTGGCAAGGCAAGAACTCCAAAAGGGGGTTATCTGGAGGAAGTGGTGGGGGCAGTCGTAACAGTTTGAAGGGCGCTGGGGCAGTTAAAAATGGCCCTAGCGTTAGCGGGTGAAAACTGTCGAATATCGTTAATTGATGGTGAGAATTATTCCTTTTAATGTTTTTATCCAGTAGAAACAAATTAAAAATAATTTATATTTTGAACAAAAATATAATGCATATCTAAAATTTGCATAGTAATATATAAATTTAATTAAAAATATATAAACTTTTAAAAACGTGCTGTGCAAGTAATTTTGTTTAGTTTAATGAAAGATAACAACGTCGCCAGCAGTCTATAAATAGGAGCTAAAGGAAAATTTCTCACGAGGAAACAAAAACAATCATATCAAATAAATTAACCAAACTCCAAATTGGCGTAAAAATAAAAATAAATTGCACGGAATAATTTCATACATATTAATTATACAGAGTGGATCACTTAAAAATTCCACCTCCCTCTTATCTTTGTTGAAATATTAATATTTTTAGTACCGAGTTCATTACTAACCAGAAATTTAATAAAAAAATAATATAATTTAGTAGTAATCCTCCGTCACCCTTAATATAAATCGACCTGGTTTCCTGGATGCCTGCCTGCCGTTATGATTAAATTGGCTCGAAGAGAATATTGTTGTGAATATCAACAAATCCCGTCAAGCAAGGACGCATCAAGCAATGTTATTAATTAAAGCAGTCAACACACAGGAACAGGAGGGCAAACGGCCTTGCCATTTGGCTTTTCTCACTTACATTTTAACACTGACTTGTGACGCACCCCATGAATAATCGTATTTTAATTGAACCCTACATTAATGGAAATATGGAAAAAAATTAAGTGGCTGTTTGGATAAAAATTGCGACTTTTATTATCGTATTATTTAAAGGGGATGAAATAAAAGCCCCAAAATCATACAAATTTTGAATAAAAGATATTTGTTATATTTAAACAATTTATTTCAATTAAACGACGATTAATTTCATTTTAATAACTGTTTTGTTTATTTAAACGATTTTTTGTTACAAATAAACTATTTCTTTAATTAAAAAAAAACGGTACATTTAATTTAACCCTACGCGCGCCAAAAGTTTGAACATTGAAGGGCGCGTCGGTCTAACGGACCGATTTAGAAACCGGATCGAAATTGGTGACACTTTTTTCTATTACATACACAATCATCTATACACAACAAAATCGAGAAAATTGTTGAACTTTTTTTATAAAAAATACATTTTCAATACAAAAATGTAAACAGACGAATCCAAAGACGATACAATAGAAAAGAATAGATAAGGAAAATAAAAAAAGACACAATAAATTAGACAAACTACAAAAAAATCAACACAAATAAGAAACAACTACGAAATGGCAGTAAAAAACAATGCACTGATTGTCGTGGAATCATGGATGGATTTAAAAGATTACGTTTATAGATAAACTATAAGAAAATTAGGAAAATAATTTCACAGTGAAATACACAGGAAACTCCTCTGTATTTTTCGCAGAAAGCGACAAAAAATAAAGTTTAATAGATAAGATACGATAAGATAAGATTGACACATAAGAAATATTTAAAATGAAGACGAAATTTCGCTCGTTATATATGAACATTTCCTTTTTTTATATCAAAAAATGAGCCACAATTTTTTAAATTCAGACAATCAGAATCAAAAATCAGCGAGAAATAGACACTTTGATACGTCACATAACAATGTCAAATACTTCTGTCAGTTTTGAAAGATTCACTGTTTTTGATCACAATTCTATAGAAAAAAGTGTAAAATCTTTGGTACTATGAATACGGTATAAATAAAAAAATAGTTGACAGCTTTAGGAATCGAACCCACGCCTTCGAAGTTACTATTACTGTAAACCAGCGCCTTAGCCAGCTCGACTAATTTACCGATAAAAAAATTTTAGTAGAAATCAATCTATTCATGCAAAGTTCTAATCGAGGATGAAAATTTCAAAAAAGTTTTTATGATTTTTTTTTGGCAGGTAAAACTCACCGATTTTTGCAAGTGAGGGCATTTTCAGGCTCCTTAGAATCCTTAAAAAATTCGGAATTTTGCAAAATTTCGTCTTTTTCAACCCCATTTTAATGCGTTCTAAAAATCGAAACTAAATTTTTTTATACGTTTTGGACCTAGCCAAAGGTCATCATGGTTTTAGAATTTAGAGAAATTGCGTAGTTTTCGAGATCGAGTCAAAACGTTGACATTTTTGTGTCAGAACATTGCAACTATAGTTAATTCGAAGGACCAATCCAAATCCACCCAGTTGGCGGCAAGGGGGTGCAATTTGAAAATAAACGTCAAAAACTCAATGATGAACAAACATAAGCATTTGAAAACTTGTAAAGTATTACTAAATAACAGTTTCACATTACACAGATTCACTATTGTTACGATGACAGTCTTTGCATAATGTCACTACATGTTCTAAACAAACAAATTTTGAACAGTTATGACAATTTTTTTCTGTTCATTTTAGAACTGCAAAATACGCATCTGCCAACTTTTCCTCGGCGTTGATTTTGAGCTATAGCTGGAATATTACAGATTTCACGTAGTCTGCTTTTCAGGTTTCTGAACGTACCCTTAGATGAAGCTCAATAAGATCAAACGCTAGATCACGCAAAAATTGCTGCCTTCTAACATTACTGTTATTTGAATTATATACAAAGTAACTGTTTATACCTGTCACGTTCAAAATTTCAGGTTTTCCAGTAGCTCCATCAATGTTGTCGTCGTGGTGAAGCGAAAACAACAGAAATACGTTTTTATTTTTTTTTAGGTATATAAGATAAAAATCGGTTGTGTCGCCACAACATTTTTCCGACGAGTATCCAAAGACGAATATTTCAGATATTTAGTGTTAAAGTTTATTTTTATTTTTGACAGGTGACAGTTGCAGAAATAAAGTTGACTGTTCTGAATAGACTTTTTCAAGGGCTTTCAAATGACCTATTGCTTCTGTCATTTTTTTCCGTTTGACAGATATCGGGCAAAAACTAATGGGTTCTTCCAAATTTCAGCTCAATCGGATTAAACGTGTGGCCTCTATCGTGGAATAATACAAACAAACAGACTTCCATCTGGAAATGGTCTTAATCATTTTAGGGGACTTCAAAATGGATATCTTGAAAATTTTTTTAGCTCTTCACAATACTTTCCCTTCTCGGAGGTGAGTCGAGAAAGTTAAACCAAATAAAGTCGAAAAAAGTTGAAAATAATCGAAAAAAATCGGAACAAATTGAAAAAAAAATGGGATAAAATTAAAAACATCGATAAAAACCAACATAAATCCATAAAAATAGACAAAAAACAAATACGAAGAACAAAAAATCCAAAAAAAAACTATATAATAAAAAATTCGGAACCAATTGACAAAGTAATATAGGTAATCGAAAACAATCGAATAAAATTGACAAAAATCTTAAAAGCCCAAATAAAAGCGACAAAATTGATAAAAATCGAATAAAATTAGGAACAAATTGACAAAGTAATATAATCGAAAAAATCGAATAAAATTGACATAAATTTAAAAAACCCAAATAATAGCGACAAAATCGATAAAAATTAAATAAAATTAAAAACAATCGTCAAAATTCGTGAAAAACCAAATAAAATGAATAAAAATCGACAAAAAAATAAATACGAAAAAACTGAAAAAAGTCAAATACAATACAAAAAAAATCGAATGAAGTTGACAAAAATGCTACAATTTCACATGTATTTGACAACACTGCTGAGTGCCCCCATAACCGATTCAGGCAGCATGGCCCTGCCTCACTCTACTAAACTCTCCTCGGTTATTTGTCCTACTGTTGTCCTGGTCCTCGTACCCTGCTGTAGGAGTGATTACTCCTTTTTATCTTGGAGCTCGTCCGGAAGATCTTTCGCTTCGGTCAGAATCCTAAGATTCGGTTAAGGAAATTGCTTCTTAGGTTTCTTGGAGAAGGCTCTTCTATTCCTTTCATCTGTCCATTTTGTTCGTAGGGTGGCCTGGGCGTGGGTGTTGGAGCTGTCCAGTCTTCTCCTGACGTGCTTTCCCTGCGGCGTTTTTAACCTGGAAACAAATGTTGGAATATTAGTAAGGTTGTAGATTTGGTCTGAGGGGAATCGACAGGGGAGGTAAGAGCATTTCGTGAGGGCTCTGTGGTCGAGTATGTGTGTAGCAACGTTCGAGGATTACATCTGCCAATTTGACCCCCCAATTAAACAAACAATTAAAAATATATATTACGACCAGTGCTGCCGTTTTGAGGGTTTTTACCCCAAATAGGGGTATTTTGGGGATATAAATATTTGGGGGTAAAATAGGGTACGAGAGCACAGATTATTTAATCCCTTATCCATCATAATGTAAATTATTATTTACTATCAGTGATTTATGCGTTGCAATCTTCATCTTTTCCCATTACAAGTATTTTTTATATGTGTTGTTTAATTTTATGGTTATTTCGAATAAAGATGTATTTTTATATATGATTATAAGTAAAATTTTCCCTAAAAAAGTTCAAGGTCAAGTTTGGGGGTTAAATCTTGCCAATTGGGGTATTTTTGTTTAAATTTTTGGGGTAAAACAGCATTTTACGAACGGCAACACTGATCACTACGGTCTGTGAGACCGGGCGCGCCCTTCTTAGGGCCAAGAACTCATCAGTGGTTTTCAATGTGCAAAGGTGCTTAGATTTCAATGTTCAACTTGATAATTGATTATTAATTAAAAAAATAGTTTGTTTTGTTTAAACAAATGAATGTTTAATTTAAAGACTGAACTTGAACTAAAATCAACATTCTGTCGTTAAAATAAACAAAATTTATTTCTTTTAAGATCAAACATTTCATTAAAAAAAACAAATTAAGTCTAAATATTATATTTTTCTGTCACTGTTATTTAATTCTCGAATAAATATTTAGACTCTCTTTACGTCATTTATTATGTTTTCAATACTCTCTTTACATAATTTATTATGTTTTCAAAAGAGGTGTGTGTGCGTATCTTAAATTTGACTTTGGTTCGTGACGTACAATTTTTATCCCTTAATTGTTGCAATAGTTGAGTAACAAATTGTAAAAATAAAACATAAACAATACAAAGTATAAAATATTATCTAAAATTTTTTTTTAATTGATGATAAGCGATGACATGTTTTAATTTACGCAGATTCTACTAACACACTTTTCGATGAACGTTGATATGTTTGTTTTTATTTTATATTGAAAAAATAAATATCGAAAAAAATATTATTTAATTATTGTTATATTTGAAAATGAATAATGGATCCCGTATTTTTACTTTTTCAAACATTATTTTATAATTTTCTTGGTAATGAAAAATTATCAAACTATGAATTTTAAAGTAAAAAAAATGACAAAAATTATTTATATTTAAGATGTTTGGTACAAAAGTAAAACTCTGGATATTTTAAATTAAATATGGTATGGATTTTAGACTGCAAGGAAAAAAAAAATTTTTTTAAACTCATATTATTAATTGTTACAACAAATATTTTTGTTCAATTTTTATTGTTTAGTTATTATCTGAAGAGGACCAAAACGTAGGTGAATCAAATTATAAAATCACCTAGAGTTTTTTTTGTCCAAAATCCTAACATCTTAAATATTAAATGCCAAATCCTCAAATGTAGTCCAAAGTTTCAGGTAATAAAGCACAAAGTCAGGTACCACAAAATTTAATTATAAAAAGGTATAGTACTAGCAGGCAACTAGTTTCGGTTACTGACCATCATCAGGCCACTATTAAGTACTAAGAAGGGGCGAAAAAATTTCTTTGCCACGAGCACTTTCTACTTTCTAATTTGGTTTACGGTTTATCCACTTTTTTCACTGCTATGACCATTAAATGGTCTTTTCTGTGGGTGGTTACTAATTTTTATGTACTTTCTCCAGGATGATGATCCCCCTAAAGGTGCTGTCCGTCTGTATGGGTAATCATGGTTACCCCCTAGGGAGCAACCTATTTTTTATATTTCAAGTTCTATTTTATTACTTTCATTTACTTTCGTAATAATTCCGTATAATTTCTTTTCGAGTACCATCATTTTTAATTTTTATTTTTTCTACCCTTAATATGGGTACTTCACTATGTGATTTATAAATTTTTTCTCCCCTTCTTAGTACTTAATATTAGCCTGATGATGGTCGGTGACCGAAACTAGTACTATACATTTTATAATTAAATTTTGTGGTACCTGACTTTGTGCTTTATTACCTGAATCTTAAATATTACTTTACTTGATATGAATTTTTCAAGTTGAGGTTCATCATTTTATGTCTCAAATCAATAAAAATTTTTTTTTTTCAACTTTTTTTTGTTTCACTTTATTCCCATTTAATTCTCTACTTTTTATTAATTTCTTTGGTTTTAACTTTTTTCCCATTTGATTTTAATACTTTCTCCCACTCTTTTCCCCCTACCTTTTCCCATTTTTCCTCCACTCAATTTTCCCCTATTTTTCTTTCATTATTTCCCCCAAAATCCATCGGTGCAATCAAATTAAATATACTTTTTTGTTTCACTTTCTCCTCTCTTTTTCCTTTACTTTTTTACTATTTTCTTTTTTTTAACCTTTTTTCCAACTTTCTTACCCTCCTTTTTATCCTCCTACTTTTTTACGAATTTATTTGTTTTAAACTTCTTTTTTGCAATTTTTTTCTCAATTTCTTTTAATATTTTACGCACACTATTTTTCCCCCTACTTTATTACTAATTTCAAACTCTATTCCCATTTTCCCCTACTTTTCTATTATTATTTCCCCCAGCATCCGTCGGAGCAATCAAATTAAATATACTTTTTTGTTTCACCGCGTCTCCCCTCTTTTTCTCCCTACTTTTTTACTATTTTTTTTGGTTTAAACCATTTTTCCAACATTCCCCTCCTTTTTTCCTCATACTTTTTGTCCTTCTACTTTTTTACCTCTTACTTATTTACGAATTTCTTTGTTTTACTCTTATTTTTTTAAATTGTAAAAAAAAATGAACAATTCTTGGGGCCTAAAATGTGTCCTTGAGGAACTTCTACGAAGCTACGATTCTATAAAATAAAATTGTAAAAAAATTAACAAATCTTGGGACCTAAAACATGTCATTGAGGAACTTCTATGAAGCTACGATTTTTTAAAATAAAATTGTAAAAAAATGAACAAATCTTGGGACCTAAAACGTGTCCTTGAGGAACTTCTATGAAGCTTCGATTTTATAATATAAAATAGTTGTTTTAAAATTATAAAAAATGAACAATTATTGTGGCCTAAAATGTGCCCTTGAGGAACTTCTATGAAGCTACGATTTTATAAAATAAAATTGTAAAAAAATGAACAATTCTTGGGACCTAAAATGTGTCCTTGAAGAACTTCTATGAAGCTACGATTTTATAAACTAAAATTGTAAAAAATGAACAATTCTTGGGACCTAAAATGTGTTTCTATAAAGCTACAATTTTATAAAATAAAATAGTAGTTTCAAAATTGTAAAAAATGAACAATCTTTGGGCTTAAAATGTGTCCTTGAGGAACTTCTATGAAGCTACGATTTTTTAACAGTTTATATTATTTTTTCCCCTTTTTCCTCCACTGTTTTACTTCTACTTTATTGTTCCCATTTTTCATTCACTTTCGCTTTATTTCCCCCTACTTTTCTTTATTTCCTCTACCATTCATAATCTAATTAAACTTTTTTTGTTTCATTTCCCCTCTCTTTTTCCCCGACTTTTTACTATTTTCTTTGACTTCAACTTTTTTTTTCAACTTTCCCCCTACTTTATTATCAATTTTTTTTGTTTCAAACTTTTTCTACTTTTTTTTGTTCTTCACCTACTTTTGTACTCTTTTTTTATGTTTCAAACTGTTTTTTCCAATGTCGTGAAACACTGAATTTTTTTTAAAAATTTGGTCACTTTTCAAGAAATTTTCTTAAATTTTGCAACTTCATAAAATACATCTTTTAGAGATATTTTCGACAATGTGGCAACATTTAAAAAAAATTACCGATTTATTCCCAAAACTTCACCAAATTTAGAAAAATGAGAATAAAAATTAATAAAATCTTTAGTTTCAAATATTTTTTTAAATTTATGAAATGTATAAAAAAAATGAGAAGTTTTGGCGAATTTTAAATCTCTAGTACTTTAAAACGATATTGCCATCCATGTTTAGAAAACATTTCCTAAATCTGGAGAAATTTTAAGATGCTAAAAACCACAAAAATAGAAATATTCTAAAAATCATAACAAATTTGCCTACATTTCTCTAAATTTCTTATGTTATGTTTTTTTATAAATTTGGTACTTTTTCTGTACAATTTTAACAATGCCGTAAAACGTAGAAATTTGGCTACATGTCAAGAAATTTTCATAAATTTTGAAACATTATAAAAATACCTTCAAATTTAGATATTCTCGGAAATGCAACAGTTAGAATCAAAATTATCTCAAGAATTTCCCAGCTTTAGAAAAGTAAGAGAAATAAAAAAAATTAATAAATATTTTTTTTTCATAAATTTATAAAAATTATGAGATTTTTTTTGAGATTCTAGTATTTTTCTAGCGACATTGCCACGTTTCCAGAAATGTTCCCAAAACTGGAGATTAATTTTTACAAGACTTAAAATCACAAAAAAAACATCGAGTATTATAAAAATTAGTTTTAAAATATTCTTGTTCTGTTCTAATTATATAAATCTCTAAGAATTTTTTAAACCTTGATGAAGATTTTAAATTTTTTGTGCAAATTTGACAATGTCGTAAATCGCCTCATTTTTGGGTATATATATATAGTACTGGTAAACAATATAAGATCAATGATAATTAATAAGTCGGAGTTAGTTATCTCGGGAACCGGTCCTGATATTTTAATCTTGATAAAACCATTTAAATTTTCTTGAAAATCTTTTTTCCGAATAAGTTAACTTTAAACGCTTTACGAAATACGAATCCAATTAAATTTGCGCCACCCTGTATATAAAACACTTTAAACTCATCCTGTGTAAATTGTTTTTTCTGACCATCGTATGCTATAGTACAGGATCCTTTTGATCTTAACTACACTGTAATAATTATTTTACTAGTTACCAACCATTCTCGGGAACTAAATTATTTCAACGTTGAAACATACACGCGCTTCCTACCATATTTTTACTGAATTTTTTATGAAGCTTTCAACAACATTAAAAGAGACTTGAATAATATAAACACGGATTTTTTATATTTAAAAATAATAAAAAAACCTTCTTTAAAATATCTCTTCCAGTCATTATATATAGAAAATAACTAGAGCTGGTGAAAATTTAATTAAATTAAACGAAACGTGTGCCGTAAATTATTATTCAACATTCAACGTGATTCTCGCATAATTCTCGAGTAAATAATCTGAATTTCAAATTTATGCAAAGGCACAATTATTAAAAATGAAGCGAAAACCGCAAAACCCCGAATCTTCCATATATGCACATTTTTTCTTTACCATAAACGCATCATCGTAACGGTTTTCGCTTCAAATATTTTTCATTAATAAAATGGTGAAAATTCATCTACATTTTTTATATCTTTTAACACAATAATATATTGTGTGTTTTATATCGTAAAAAGTGGCTTGAAAGCTCTAAGAAATCAGGAAATGTGTGGGACTGCGTATTCCAGACAAAAGTGGAGGTTCGGCTATTGCGGTGTTGAGTGATCTTATATTCGTGTACAGGCAGGATAAGGGGAGACAGGATTGAAAAAAATAATTGGTGAATAGCGCTCAGAATTGAGGATCTAGTGGCACTATACAGAGAAGTCTTAAATTGACTCGCTCAGGCGACTATGCGCATTTAAACCCTCTATGTTACCCAAAATTAATTATTTACGTTAATTACCACATTTAAAAATATAAACAGAGATTTTAGATAAAAAAACCAAATTAATCTATATTTGTAAAGATATATTTATGTTAGTCAAACACAAAGTATTAAATTGTCATATCACAAATAATAATAAAGACAATCCCTAGATACTACTGGTCTGTCAGATACCTTTTGTGTAGTCTTTAGGTCTCTCAGATACGTCTAGTTTAGTCTTCAGGTCTCCTAGGTACTACTGGTCTGTCAGATACTTCTGGTCTACTCTTCACGTTTGTCAAATACCTTTTGTCTAGTCTTTAGGTCTCTCAGATAAGTTTAGTCTGTCAGATACGTTTAATCTTTAAGTCTCTGAGATACGTATATTTTAGTCTTCAGGTCTCCTAGATGCGTCTGGTCTACTCTTCAAGTTTGTCAGATACATTTAGTCTAGTCTTTAGGTCTCATATACGTCTACTTTGTCAAATACGTTTGGTATAGTCTTCAGAACTTAGATACGTCTAGTATAATCTTTAGGTCTCGTAGATACGTCTAGTTTAGACTTTAAGCCTCCTAGATACATCTTGTCTGTCAAATACGTTTAGTCTAGTCTGTAGGTCTCTCAGATACGTTTCATATAGTCTTCAGACCTATTAGATATCTCTAGTCTAATCTTTAGGTCTATCAGATACATCTAGTTTAGTCTTCAGATCTCCTAGATACGTCTGGTCTGTCAGATACTTCTGGTCTACTCTTCAAGTTCGTCCAATACCTTTAGTCTAGTCTGTAGGTCTCTCAAATAAGTTTAGTCTGTCAGATAAGTTTAATCTTTTGGTCTCTCAGATACGTATATTTGTCAGATACATATAGTCTAGTCTGTAAGTCTCAGATACGTCTAGTTTGTCAAATACGCTTGGTATAGTCTTCAGAACTATTAGATACGTCTAGTATAATCTTTAGGTCTCGCAGATACGTCTAGTTTAGTCTTTAGGTCTCCTAGATACATCTAGTCTGTCAAATACCTTTAGTCTAGTCTTTAGGTCTCTCAGATACGTTTGATATAGTCTTCAGAACTATTAGATATGTCGAATCTAGTCTTTAGGTCTATCGGATACATCTAGTTTAGTCTGTAGGTCTTCTAGATACGTGTGGTCTGTCAGATAATTGTGGTCTACTCTTCAAGTTTGCCAGATACCTTTAGGTCTCTCAGATACGTCTAGTTTAGTCTTTAGTTGAACAAACCTATCAATTCTGGTAAGACGTCAGACTGAACTCCGCCTAGTGGGATGTGCCTTGGTTGGCGATTGGACAGAAGACGAGGCGGAAAATAATTTCATTAATAAGCGAGAAATAAAACCGAATCACAGCACCAACACAGGTCAACAGGGTCATTCCATAGCAGATCAAACTACGATTTAACCTCACTGGATAAATTATATAATTTCTAGAATGATCGAGCCAATGAATACGCAAATTTTCTATCTCAATGATTTTCTCTTTCACTCATGTACGCTGCAACAAATATTATATCGATTATTGTGTATTTTACGAATCTTAACCTACAAACGTCCTCTCAAATGTATCACACTATTTTTGTTAGCCAATCAAATTAAGTTAACGTATCGCCAGACATTCAATGGTTTTTCTAGAAGTGGCGGTTAAAACGAAAGACCGCTAAAAAGTTCAGTTCATCATTAACTCTCAACTAAGACAAAAGTGCTCTAATGAAAAATAAATAAATCCATGTAAATTTTCCAAGGTTTATTAAAATATAAATTGTTCAGAAATTCCTGTTATTAATTTGTGTTGTTAAAATTATGATTAAAAAGGTGCAGTGGTCTCCAACTTAAATACGGCTAGTGGCGGAAATATTTTGTAATCTTATGAATAAATGTGCATGTAAAAGCTCTCCATAATTAAAATCAGTTGTATCTATATTTTTAAAACAAGTTTAGCAGTTATCTAAAAATTGTGTGGTCCTTCAAGTATTGTTTTTAAATGGTCGTAAAAGCACTTCTAATTAAACTATAGAGGTGGGACAAATCTTATTTTCAAGCATTTTTCATGACTTTTTTTATTATAGGGGTTTAAAATAAAAACAAAACAAATTTTACAGTAAAATGTTAACTTTCTGCGCTATAAGAATCCAATCGATCGAAAATTTTCCAAACAGTTAAAAATAATCCGGTGGAAAGTTTGTATAAATTTATTTTGTGATTGAGTTGGCAAAGAACTCTTCAATTCAATATAAGATTAGTTTCGAGTATTTCGTGAAAAATCTCATATACAGAAAAAAGGAAAATTTAGGTGCAAATAGGTTTGGAAATCACGGTCCGTTTTCTCGTTTCTGTTTCTGAGGAAAATCCGAAAGAATCGTAATTTACTTTCCATATTGCGTGGGTAAAAATTCTTGACGAAATTCCCGACGAAATTGTAATTTCATATCATGAATATCACATCGAGGGATGGATACACATCCCATGCATAGAAAGTAAACCTGACCCTCCGTTGAAATTAAATTTTGTACTGTTCTTGAACGAAAAAAAAAAAACTCCTGGCGATTTATATGTATAAAACAACTGGTAATGCTTTTATAAAAATATAGAATTTTTTTTAGGGATTATCACAATTCAATTTTACCTTATGGCTCTTATGACATGCACTAAAATTTTTTCTTTTCTAATTTTTTACGGATCGTTATTTACAAGTAGCGATCGACGATGTTCTTTCTGACACCTTCACTATCAACGCCGGTGTCCTGCAGGGATCCATTTTGTACTCTACACTTTTCATTCTTCATCTTCAAGACTAAAGCGGATCCATGAGCAAGAGCAGAGAAACAGGAAGAGATTCTGAGAACACCAAAACGAATAAGAGAAAAGAACATGGCAAACCAATAGAAAACAAGTAGCGAAACACGACAATGTGGCGTATACGTAGATTTCTAAACAATTAAGTTTCTAAACCAGAAGTCACATTACCACCGGAAGTATGTCATATGATTAGATTTTTGCTGTAAGGAATATATTTTTTTAAATAAACAAGGTCACGTGACCCCCTGAAGGTCAGAGATCAATTGTTTGCTGATGAGATTGACTGTTTTCTTTCTGACACCTTCACCATCAACGCCGGTGTCCAGCAGTGATCCATTTTGTTCTCTACACTTTTCCTTCTTCATCTTCAAGACTCAAGCGAATTCATGATGTGCTAAGAGCAAGAGCAAAGAAACAGGAAGTGACTCTGAGAACACCAAAACGAATAAGAGAAAATAACATGGGAAACCAACAGAAAACTTGTAGCGAAACACCACAATGGGGCGTATATGTAGACAGGGGGTCCTGAAGGTTAATGATCAATTGTTTGCTGAAATTTGCTGAAAAAATTCTGCCTATAGCTTTGCCGATGACAGAACATTCATGCCCTTAACCTTTACCAGCTGTCAATACACATTTTCAAAGAAGTTTTACATTTTAATAAAGACCTGGAAGAAATTGTAGCATAGGGTGACTGTAAACCTAACGCTAAGAAACCCAGGAAAGCGTTTTTTCTAAAAGGGTTGACTTAGTGTCAACTTGAGGGAAATATATCATGGGCATGATTACGATGCAAGCTTGGCAAAAGAAGTTTCCCAATAACTTGAAACTATGTTTAGCTCAGAAAGTTTTATTCACCGCAACAGCTTTTATTACTTTACAAGTCTCAAATTCGACCATCACTTGAATATTGCTCCCACATCTGGAGCTCTGCTCTATCCTATTCAATAGAGAATAGAATTTATTAGGAATCTTGACAGTTTAGAATATGGAAGAAAGGAGTCCAAATCTAGAACTCTACTCCTAAGCATATCTTGTGGTTGTTCGATTCTATCCAGCAATACGCCTTATTGGGGACCCAGAACTGACTAGAAACATCGAAGAGAACTTTACTCATGGCAACTGTTGTTTTTGTATTGCAATGTTGAAATTCGACCATCACTGGAGCTCTGCTTGATGCCATTCAATAGAGATCCATTTGCCTAATTGGAGACCTAGAACTGATTAAGAATCTTACAACATGGAAGAAATATCTGACTCCAAATCTAGAGCTCTGCTCCTATAAGCATACCTAGTGGTTGCTCAATAGAGAGCAATTCTCCTAATTGGAGACCCAGAACTGACTAAGAAGCTTAGAACTTGGAAGAAATATCTGACTCCAAATCTAGAGCTTAGCTTCTATAAGCATACCTTAAGGTTGCTTGATTCTATACAAAAAAGAGCAATTCGCCCAATTGGAGACCCATAACTTACTAGGAATTTTAACACTTTGAAACATCGAAGAAGGGAGCAATTTGACTCTTTTTTACAGATACTTTTATGGAAGGTGTTCAGACGACTGGAATACCCATCGAGCTGGTATGAAATCCAACTTTGTACCACTCGTTCTAACCTATTTAAGAACTTTTTTATCTGGAGAACGTCAATCATCATTCTGGTGTTAAGCAGGTGGAAGCGGAGCAAATAATGTCAACAAGAAAGCTTAATAATCACAATATCTCACAGGTATTCTTTTATGGTACTTCGGTTCGAGTTGGTTCGTCGATCTAACTGGCCAAATTTGTTATAACTGCTGTCTATTGTATTTCGGCAAGTGAGATGACCGATTCTCTCCTTCTACTCTTTACTTTTAATCGGAACTGGGTTGATTCGAGCGTGCGCAGAATCGAAATATCTTGGTACAATTATTGAAATACTTATTTATGAATATAATATCAGATTGGTGACGTAGGCGATGACGGAAGCTCTGTTGGACGGCGAATTGGTTTGCTTGGTGTGAAGTTCACGTTTCCTGGCCGTATTGATTCTCATCTATCGTGTTCCAGTTGTTTTACATACTGTCTAGAATGAGGACGCGATTGGTTCCGTTAGCGGTGTTGTTTAAGGGTGAAAGTGACGCGACGCGAATATATTAAAAGGAGATTTTTTTAAAAAGGATGATGTTTGTAGGATTATTATTAAAGAAGATAGGATACTGGATGTTTTTTTAGTTTTAATACGTTTCGTCGGAATTCTCCAGGGGATGTTTGCTTATTTGGTCGATGTGAGATATAGGAGGTTATTAGAGTTGAGAATATCTCTTCCCCTTTTTCAGCTTTCTCACGCGTTTTTACTGCACTTTGGCTCCTAAGAGTTTTTTCGTGGATTCACGTATTTGTGACTGTTTTTAGTTTCTACTTGTTATGTACAATTAATCTTATTTGTTTATTAACTTTTTTGGTAATTGGGAATTTCGCTTCCTATACGGTGTTCAGATTTTTAATATAGATTTTGTTTTATTGGTCCATTTCTTTAGAAATTAATGACCTACAAATTGTACCGAAATTAACTAACATACATTTTTTTCTTAAATGATCCGTATCATAAATCAAACTAATCTGACACATAGTACGATCCTGGCAATTGCGATATACGAACTATGCGAACTATTTAAATTTACAAGGATACAATTATCGCTATAATCATACCATAATAAACACGCAAAACACCATTACACAACAAATTATATTGAAATTGTCACACCTCATTTTGTAGCCAATCAAATGCTAGTATTTTAAAACATTCCTATAAAATTATCTTGAACGTAAGAAGTATAAAATTATGACATAGATGTGGTTAAAACACTGCCGTTTTTTATATACCATATACAGTATGTCCCAAAAATATTTATCCTGCATTTCACAAAAAAAAAAATTGATATTACTTAAAAAGCAATAATAACAAATCAGATTTGTGAAATATTTGGTAGGAAAAATAATAAATTTAAACTTATTTGTACATAGTGATCCACACTAGAGTGGCAAAAAAGTTTGTGACTTTTTCATTTTTGGGATGACTACTTCAGTACAATAATTTTTTTTTAAAACTCGGATGCAACATTTGGGCGTTTTAAAGATAGTGAAAATATACCCATTAGTTCCCTAAAGTCATATGTACACATTTATTCATGAAAATGTCAAACATGTTTTGAATATTTTCTCATAATTCTATTGGTAACTCAATTGTGTAGCCGTTCAATAACACAATTTCGTTGACAATAAATCGACAGAATGACCTCTAAATATTCAAAACGTCGGAGTATTTTACTTATGCATATACAAATGGTTACGTTACAAATGAAAATTTCAGTTATTCAACCATAAACATTTATTAAAAATTAATATTTAATATAATCATTTTACCCTGAAGGTAAAATATATCATACAGGATGTTTCATCGCTAACAGCTTGTACCGAAGTTACTTAGTTACTGTTATTCTTTTAATGGATTATCATATAAGGTCAAGCCCGATCAGTTAAAGATGTGGAAATGGCAAACCTCCCGTATACGACGATTCAATGCGTTCCCATCAGTTCGAGTTCGAGGTCAAGCCGACAACCAGATCCAGCTGCATTATCGGTTCAGCGACCTTTAGAGAGGATATTGTTACGCTTTTTTCCTGTGTCACCCTGTATTTTTATTATTCCTCTACTCAGTATATTTTAATTTCAGACTCGATTGATTTCCCTTTTTAATTTCCTCCCGTCGTGTCCTTTCTAAACTTATCTTGATTTCCCTCTTCTTTTGATATGACTGTAAAATGTCTTTTACATGTTAACAATTCTTCTCTTTACCTTATCAGTTAGAACAATGAGTTTCTTTATCGTCCATATCTCTCTTTTAAATTTCTTTCCTCTTTTTATTTTCATTTTTTTTTTCCTCTTTTTTCTCTTTCTCTTAAAAAAAATTATCTCCCCAAGATTCTTTTGTATACCGGTTCCCTTCTTTTGCTGTTTTTTCCTTTAACTCAATTTCTACTCCTCGGGTACATTCCAGAAAAATTGCTCGCTTCTTTCGCAATTTTTCTTGCCGACTTTTAGGGGTGTGTTAGGTTTTTTCCCAACCCTTTTGATATGACTACAAAATGTCTTTCTCGTGTTAACAATTCTTTTTACGTCATCAGTCAAAACAATTAGTTTCTATATCGTCTATATTGCTTGATGCAAATTTCTTTTCTTCCCCTCGATATATAGGGGTTGTTCTGGACAGCCTTTTTATGGACTGAGTTTTTTTCTGGACTATGCTTTTGGATTGACATCTTTTCACTGCCGGATCCAGGAAGATTTTCGAGTTATTGCCGTCTCTTTTCTTCCGGATAGCAGACAGAAGACTACCAGAAGAAACTTGATGATAAGTAAAACAAAAACAAGTTAAGTTCGATTTTCCCGGAAAAAAAATTAAGAAAAAGAATAACGTTTAATTTGAGTTTAATTTCCTTAAACCCACAAAAAGAAAGAAAGGACGAATTTTAAAATGTATCATAGTTTTTTTTGTCAATTATTTCTAAATACATCAAAAAATCAATTAGACTGACGTCCAATTTTTTTTAATTAATATTTTACTTTTCGATATTTTTCAAATTTTATACCCATAATAAAAAGAATTGAGCTTAAATCACATTTATTACTAAATCACTTTCATCAACAAATAAAATTTAAGTTATTTTTCTTTAATGATTTTTATTTACTTTGATCCCGATTATTGTGATTCTAGCAGGTACTCAACCCATTATTACAAGTAATGCCCGTCCTTCTGGCCACTAAAGCTTGGTCGATACAATAACGACCCCTGGAGTGTTAATTCTTCAATGATGCTGCCCGGTGCAAGTGGTCTTCACACTATAAATGGAAGGCGGCGCCTAAAGACCGCATGATGACGCAAAGAGCGTTACAAGAGCGTTGACGAATGATTGGTTGCCACGTTAACATCTGGTAAAGTTCCTGTAACTACAGACTAAATGTTATACGTTAACAAGTTTGGTTGGTTTGGATTTTCCTTTAACGTTTTCATAATGTTAGGTGTAATTTGTTTTATCGTTAATATAAAGAACAAACCAATAAAGTTGCCGCCGTTCCTGATTTTGAATTCCTTTAAAGGTGACGTCTAAAATGTCACAACTCAATTATTTAAGAATATAGGAAAATTTATAGTCTAATGTTCTCTCATTACGGATTCTTTCAGCGTCCATATTAGGACTGACATTCACGTTCGCTGGCTTAGTTGATTCTGTCCATCGATCGACTGCCACATCCCTTCCATTGTAGAGTGGGGACGCGATGGATTCTTTAGGGGTGCTATTTAAGGGTGAAAGCGGCCCCACAAGGTTTCTTAAATCATATGCAAAATTTTTATGCAGTTGTTACTTTGTCTACTTTTATTGATTACTGCTTTTTTAGTATTCATGTCAAATATCTTTTGCTGGCTTAATAACTGTGAAGGATTTTAATGACGTCATGAGGCACTTCTCTTTTGAATCCTCTATTAAGTCAATATTAATATTATGCGACAAAATTTACGTTTCAACAAACATAAATACTTCTTAAGAAGCTATCTGTAATTCAAAATATTAAGGTGTCAAATACGTTTCTTTAATCAAAGAAAATTAATATAACTCTTTAGTATTATGCATAGAGATGTCTTTTTCCGCATGATCAACTCCGGCAGGCAATAAACTCCCGGTTGACATTTATGATGGCGCGCAAATAACCTTTAAAAACACCGCTTCAAAATTATAAATTATGCTCTCTTGAACGAGGTGAATAGGCCCCCGTTTCGGGGTTAAATTAATTCTTGTCTTGCAGATTTTCTATCAGCGAAATTCCTGTAGGAAGGTGAGAAAGGAATTTCACTAGTAGATATAAGAGCAACAAAGAATTTTTCGATTATTAATATACAAGAGATTAATTTTTTAATGGCGGAAACGCATAAATTTATCCGTGTATAAAATCAACCAAATTCTTGGGGTAAAATTATAAATTCGTCCTTGAGTCGTTTCAAACTAAACTTTAACACGTTCCGACCCCTTTAAAGTGATTCCTGCCTGATCAAAAAAATGTTTTTTTATTATATAGTGTGGCGCAAATTTAATTGAACAATATTGGCTTTCCTAAACCGTTATAGATACAAAGTTTGTTCAATGGGAAAAGGATGTGTATTTCAGGACGACTTGATTGGTTTTTTCAAAATTAAAATATCAGTTCCACTTTTTTTTAAATAGATTAGATTATAATTTCTAAAGAAGTAAAGAAAATGGTTAATATCAATATTTGTTAAATTACGTTTACATGTTTTTAATTAGATTTAATATCAATTGGAATATTTATCGCCTTTGGGAAAAAATTAGATCGTTTTATCATTTTGTCGTTTATTAATTCTTTTTTTATGGGTTATTTGTTTGCAAAACTTTTTCAACTACAAAGCAAATATTATCACAATAAATAAGATATAATTGGATCGGAATTATATTTGACAAGAAATTCAATTTGGGAAATCATTTAAGATATAAAATAAATGAGGCGTTAATAACCGAAACGTAGTAAATGGCATTTATTGAATTATGAGAAAATAAAAGTTAAAGCAAAATCTACATGTAAATCTACATAAAAAAATTTAAGCTTCATTTTAGCAATTTTTGTCCACTTCAAGGTTGCTCGTAATGGAGGACATGGCACATTAATAATAAAAACCGGTAAACGTCATTCGACTTGTAAAACATGTTGTCACTTTCATTATTAGCTTCATTCTGCTTGTTCTGTAACGCTCTCTGAGTCGTCAAGCGGTCTTTTGGCGCCTTAGTCCAGGTTTCGGATTGTCTCGGGCGCCACCTCCCGTTTATATTGTGAAGGCCACTTGCACGGGCAGCGTCAGTGGAGAATAAATACTCTAGGGCTCGTTATTACATCGACTAGACACTTGGCAGTCAGTCGGCGGGCTTTATTTTCCCTACTTGATTGATTACCTGGGTTTTCGCTGCAGAAAACGGTAAAACTTACAACCAAATAAAATCCTCATGTAAGTAAAAACCATTTATTTAATTACTCAACCAAATCCGGAAGAAGAAAGGTGTGTAACTTTCCGGATTATTTATTTATCGTCGTCGGTCGCAGTATGCTCGGCGATTGGTCCTCTCTATTATCTATTCTTGACTGTATACTGTTATACGGTCTTTTTAGTCAGGCGTCTCTGCCTGGTACACTGGCTTGCGGTTAACTGAGCTTGGTCCTGCTTCGCCCCTTTCAGCTCGACGTATCTCTAAATCTCGTTGGTTTTAGTTCTCGGCTCGAGCTCCAACCCGAACTGGGACTGCAACTCTGGAACTGTTTACAACGGATTAAATTATAGTATACGGTAATTAAGTAACTTCGTTACAGTTTTTTGTAGAAGCTATGATAAATTTGGGATGTTTTATTCTAGCTTTTCATTTGAGGTCTGGCAATATTTCAAGAATTGGAAATGTAACCTTTGATAAAGGTCTAAAACTTCTAGATTCAAAAACTAAAATGCCGTTTAGCACAGCAGAGTAAAAGGGATCCTTCTTTTTAAGACGTGTCGTTTCTGTCACTTTGGTACTTTAGTTTATACAATCTGAAGGTCACTTGCTCCGGCCAGCGTCAGTGAAGACATATATACTCCAGGAGTCGTTATGGTATTAGCAATATGTTGCTTTCTTGATTTTTATTTTTAAATCTCTTTTCTTTTATTAGGACTAATCTGGACGGGACCTACAGCTGGGTTTCAATGATAATTAAAGATATTATGATTCGAGTAATTATTATTAATCAATATACAATGTGTCCAATTATTGACTGGAACCATATGGAAAACTTTTTTATTCTTAGGTTTATGAAAAAAAGTCATGCTTTATAAAAAGTTCTGCACGGTCTAAAACTTGAAATACAACAATCCGATACCGAATTTATTGAGCCGTATACAAGGTTTGTCAAAAAATATGAATTTTACTCAAGATTAAAGTACCTTTATTTTTGACAATATCTAAAATTGTTATAAAGAAAAGGTGTTCTCTTTTTTCGCCCTTTTTTTTTGAGATAACATTGAAAATTGTTGAAAAAAATAATTTTTGGTATAAGTAACGCCCGCCCGGAAGTTGGCACTCCAATTGCCGGAATCCTTTGATTTTTTCAGAGTTCTGGACTCGTATCGAGGAGTTCTAGAGTTCTCGAGGGGGTGCAGATAGAGTTCTGCAATTTTTTTACCGAATTTTTAAAAACAAATTTTTAGGTGCTAACTTCATGAATCACCCCTTTTGTGAGAAAAAAGAGTTCTGGGTGAATAGATATCTCAGAAATAAACAGTTCTAGAGTTTTCGGTAAGTTTTACAAAGAGTTCTGAGAATTTGCGGAAATTACAAAAAAAATAAATTTTGGGGTGCTAACTTCATGCCGCACCCCTTTTTATTTACTGGATAGTTTTAGTCACTTAGGGCTGGTTTTAAATACAGCACTCCTGAGTTCTGACTCGAAAAAATACTGAAAATTATGAAAATGGATATTTTCAAGGGGTGCTACAAAGTTCCGATTTTTGTCGCTAATTTTTCGCCAGAATATTCAATTATTTATTTACTATGCAGTTTTGTTCACTTAGGGCTGGTTTTAAATAGAGCACCCCTGAGTTCTGACACGAAAAAATACGGAAAATTATGAAAATGGATATTTTCAAGGGGTGCTACAAAGAAAAATTTGCGACAAAAATCGGAACTTTGTAGCACCCCTTGAATATATCCATTTTCATAATTTTCAATTTTCGAACTAAAACTCGAACTAATGAGAACGCATTGAATTGTGATATACGGTAAGATTTTCTCCGCGTGCGAAGCGCGTACGCGACTGTTTCCATCTATCAGGCGGAGGTTTAACTGATCACGCTTCACCTTATATTCCAAAGAAGGTTGCCTTCACTATAATTTTAATGTTAATACAGTGCCGTGCAGGCACATCACCAGGCTACAATAATCTGATAAAATAAAATAAAATAAAAACATTTTGATTAAATAATTATCGACCAATTTCGTTTCTTAACGAAGTCTAGAGAAAGAGTTTCTAACAATTTTTAATTAATTGAGTTCAACTAAAAAAACAATATTAATTGAAATAATGATTGGAAAAACAATTTCGAAAGAAAACCATTACTATATCAAATTGCCTTTTAGCGATAATAAGGAAAGTATCGTATTAAAGTATCATATTTACCTCGCTTCTTAGGATTTTTTTGTACAAAATATTTTTTTTCTCGTCTGCAAGACAAATATATAAATAAATTAATATATTGTTGTAGATTCGTTTAAGTGGGAGATAAAGTTTTTATACAAAGTAAAAATTATTGTAGTAGACTAAATCGTGTGAATAAGCAGTAAATATGAATTTTTTATAGCTCGTCCACTTTTAGCAATGTCATTTTATTGTAAAAAAAAAGAATAATAAATCACCATCCTCACTCTCATATCAGAGTAATACATGATTTTGCGCTTTCGAAAAATAAACTTTCATGTTGAAACATGACGTTGTTTTTTTGGTGTGGATAACGAGAGCCCGTCGTATTTTGCTTATTCAAATTGTCAAGTGAAACTTTTCGACGGTTCTCATTGTAATTCGGTTTTAATTGTGAGCCCAGACTGAATAATATATAACTAAGAGCTCATGAATTTAATTGGCAAAACTAAATTTTATGCGGTAAAAGTTCTCTAAAACAATGCAAATGGATATAATGACAATTATTTTATCAACTAAAAAAAAACGTTTTATAAAAATATTGGATTTTTATAGAAATTAATAAAACAAAAGTGATTTCAAAATGATGGAATATAAAATTTTTTTGTGTAACATTTTTTTTATTTCCGTTGAAACAAAATTCCATTTATCCCTTCCCTATGATTGTTTAATGTAAAACCTTCCTCCGGTCGATATATTGATCATATTAACAACACACTCGTGACGTAAACACGATAAGTAATGATAGTTGGAAAATATGCATTACATACAATTTACTTTAGGACGAGCAAGGCATAAATGAATTCTAGTAAAATGATGATTATTGAAGTAATTAATAACTAACATATCGTACAAAATTAATTTACTTTTTATCCTGAAATTAATCATAAACCAATACTTTATTACTAAGGATATTAGTTATTGAAATTAATTATTATTATTATTGATTAAAGTTCTGGAATTTATCTAACTAATTTATTGACGAGCGTTAAATATTTATTTTAAATGTTTTTAGATTTAACTAAAATATAGACAAAAACTAATCAATTGGTAATTTTTTTTTAAATCAGTCAATAAATAACGGAGAAATATATTAAATTTGTTGTTTTTTAGCTGGTTGTAAATGCGTGTGATGTCACGTCTCCGCATAGCCAAAGCGTCGTACTACAGAACAAACTCTTATTAAATGCCACGATACGAAAGATGGATGCCTGACTTTTTTTATCTTTATTTCAGTCGTCGTATTTTATTAACTGTTACACAACAAAATAGTCAAAATTAGTTAAAAATAAATGAAACATACCCTCGCCGATTTTTTTATATTTGATAGGGTGGCTGGTGAAGCTTAAATCCTGATTTTCAGATTGCTATGTGGTGACTTCCGGTCGTGATATTGGAAAAAGCGAATTGTTCCAAATATCCAAAACTTTTAATTTTGCAGAAAAATTCAGTCGACCATAAATGTAGACAATGAAATTATCTTTAAATTTTAATTACACTTTCATTTTGTAGTGACATTATTTTTGGAGGTTATGTGCATTTAGAAAATCCGGATTTAAGCTTCCATGATAATCCCCTATTACATATAAAAAAATAGGTTAGTTTACTGGACTAAAATAAATGTCGCTTTAATTACAATCCCGTCTCGTCCACTAATTAGGAGAGATGACGTCAGATCACTGAATCGGGCGTAATGCAAACCACAACTTTAAAATGTTAGTTTTTGAAATATCTTAATTTCATTTTCATGCTTTTGTTCAGTTTTGCTTAAATTTTCAGTTTCATTCATAAAAAAGATGGTGTCATTGTGTCATTTTTTTTTCGTTCTTTCTTGTTCTTTTTTTATAAATTTTTATTATAAATTACCCCTTTTTTCAAATTTTATGAAAAAATTGTCCCTTATTTAATTTCATTTAAGTCACATTTTAATTGCTTTTTTTATCTCACTTTCCCCTATTTTCTCTATTTCAAAAGACACTTTTTAGTGCTTTTTTTCTCTCCAAAATCACTTAACTTTTTATTATTTCCCCCCTTTTTTTCCTGAAAAAGAAACTTTTTTTATGACAAGAATGACTTTTTATCATAATGAAAAATTTTTTAAATACTGCAAAGTTAAGAAAAAAAATTAAATAAAATCGTGAACTGCGAATATCACAGTTCTTTAGACTTCTCACCCTCCTTGTCATATTACGCCACGCTAAGAAATATCCCTCCCACCGTTCCTCCCCCTTATTTGTGAACGTATTTTATGACCAGCCTCTTAATTTTCTTTTTATTTTTTATCAAAGTTGTAACATCTACGTCTCATATGTCGTTTGTTTTCTATTAACTTTTGTCACTTTTTTAAATATTATTCTTTTTTTTCACAACTTTCCTTTTTTTACCAAAAATTTCCCCTATTTTCTTAACATGTTTCTAAGTAGTTTTCTTTTTTCTCAGATTCCTTACTTTTTCATCTCAATTTACCCTATTTCCTCTGAAAATGTTTCAATTTTCTCTCTCAAATTTTGTCACTTTTTATGTTGAAATTACCCCTTCTTTCTAAAATTACATCTTTCTTCCCAATTTTGTTACTTTTTCGTTTTAAATTTACCCTCTTTCTCTAAAATTGTCCCTTTTTTCTCTCAAATTTTTGCACTTTTTATCTTGAAATTACCCCTTTCTCTAAAATTACCCATTTTTTCTCATTTTTGTCACTTTTTTTCTTAAATTACCCTTTTTTTCTTCTTAAATTAACTCCTTTTTCTAAAATTCCCTAATTTTTCCAAAGTTACCCCTTTTTTCTCAATTTTCTCAGTTTCCTTTTAAATTTTCATTATTTCTCCAAATCTTTTTTGTCAAATTTTGCCACTCTTTTCCTGAAATTACCTTTTTTTTTCTTCTAAAATTACCACTTTTCTCTATAATTATCCATTTTTTCTTATTTTTGCCACTTTTTTTCTTAAATTTTACCTTTTATCCAAAATGTCGCCTCTTTTCTTTCAAATTTTTTTTCTCAAATTTTGTTACTTTATTTTGTCATTTCCCGTTTTTTCTAAAATTACCCATTTTATCTTAAATTACTTGTTTTTTCCTCTTTTTTGTCGCCTTTTTTCTTAAATTTTACCTTTTTCTCCAAAATCTCCCCTATTTTCTTTCAAAATTTTCAAATTCTTTTCTGTCAAATTTTGTCACTTTTTAATTTCCCATCTTCCTTCAAAATGTTCCCTCTTTTCACTAAAATTTTTCCTGAAATTACTTTTTTTTCTAAAATTACCTCTATCTAAAATTACTCATTTTTCCAAACTTACCCCTTTTTAATTTTGTCAGTTTCCTCTTAAATTTCCCCTATTTCTATAAAATTTTCATTCTCTTCTGTCAAATGTTATCACTCTTCCCGAAATTACCCTTTTTTTTCTAAAACTACCCCTTTTTTCTAAAATTATTCACTTTTTTTCATTTTGGTCAGTTTTTTTCTTAAATTTTATCTTTTTCTCTAAATTCTCCCCTCTTTTCTTTACAATTTTTCAAATTCTTTATTCTCAAATTTTCTCGCTTTTTAATTTCCCATCTTCCTCCAAAATTTTCTCTTTTTTTACTCAAATTTTGTCACTATTTTCCTGAAATTACCCGTTTTTTTTCTCTCTAAAATTACCCATTTTTCTGAAGCACTCCTTTTTTTTAAATCGCCCCTTTTTTCTAAAATTACGTTTTTTCTTCTTAAATTTTCCCTTTTTTCTCAATTTTGTCACTTTTTCGCCTTAAATTTCCCCTTTTTCTTCAAAATTTTCACTCTTTTCTCTCAAGTTGTGTCACTTTTTTCCTGAAATTACCTTCTTTTTTTCTAAAATTACCCCTTTCTTTTTTCATTTTGTCTCAAATTTCTCTTCACACTTTTTTGAGTAATTTTGTTTGTTTATTCTTTCCACTTTCCCATCCCTCCTTACCATTCTATTTTTTTTTAGTCTAACCTCTCCTAGAGAGCTAACTTAATTTTATATTTGCATTTACTGGATTTAATTTTATGAGGGGAATGTTATTTTTTATTATTACCCCCCACCTTCTATTTTTAAGTAGGTTATATTGACATTTTTTACTTGTTTCAGCTTGTTGGTGGTGAATTTGATATGGAACTGAATTTCGTCATTCAAGATGCTCAGAATATCAGGCATATGCTGGAATTGCTCGATCATTGCCCTCCCAACTTACAGGTTAGTAATTTAATCTATATATTTTTTGTCAGTTACATTAATAATAAAGGCGAAGAGAACAGAACGAGCTAAAAACTATATAGGAATTAAAATCTATAAAGCTCATATCTCCTCTTATTACCTTTTGGAATTCTGGAACCAAACAAAACGGTTAGAAGCAAGTTGTTTAATTAGGAATGTGATAATTATCTGGTTTCCCGTAGGGTGAAATCCTTGAGCGTCACGTATATATTTCGCGACAGTCTTTTGTCGTCTAACAGCACCGATTACAGGAAATGCAATGATTTCCGAATCCAATTTAAAGTTTTTGTGCGCGACGTTGCAGCTGAACCGATTACATTTAAATTAGCATCTCTTTGAACTGTAATGATTTTTTAACTTTTCGTCGGCACTTTGTCCATTAGTTTAATTTTACGGAAAAGTTACCTGTTAGGTATTTACAATTATTATTAAATTCCTTTATAAAAATGGAATTAAATGTTATATATAGGATTGAGAGGTCAATCTCTAACTGGTGACCTGTCGTTTTGTCGGGGCTGGAATCTCGGGTCGAAAGGGGTAGTTCGTGCCCCTGTGGTTTGGAGGGTACTTGTACGTTTACATAGGGAGAGAAGGAATAACAAAATATACACAAGTACCTAATTAGTTTTTTCTTGACCATTTTTCCTTTACAAATTTAACAAAACCCAAAATATTGTCGTTATAAACAAAAACAGGAAAATTTCCCAATTACTACAATTACAAAATAGTAGGATTTAATTATTATTTATAATCGCCAAAACTTGTCAAGTATATAGAATTAATTCTAATTACAAAAAAAACATAGAGATTCTCTAGATCCCAAAAACCAAAATTTCTCTCTATTTGTAAAGTCAAACAAAATTAAATTGTCCAATTATCTTACCAACCAATGCTTTATCTTGGTGAATTTTTAGGTGTATTTGATTATTCCCCACTCCTATTTTTTAGCTCTACGATGGGGCAAAGACTAGACGATAACTTATTTTTCCCCACTTTAAATTCTATTATTACTCATTTCTCACTACTTAATCTAAAGTAAGAAAATGTTTCACGACCTGATTCTATATTTTTTCCCGAGTTACTGTCGAATAGCAGCAAAAACAATAAAAAAGGAAGAACACTTTTTATCTTGTCCCCGTCGCGATGACTTTTTTTCAACCTTGAAAAAATCGGAAAAAGTACCACCAGCTAAGAGGCGGTACTGGCTAAGAGGCCCCTGGCTCACCAAAACCTCGGAACAGTCGGTTCAGACATATCGTCAAGGTTTAGTCGCTGTCTTCATCCTTATGTATCAGTCCAATCTCCACACTAACATCTCTCCTCTAATCTTCCTCTTCCTGTCGCATGATACTACTGATATACCCGTAGCCTCTGATCCAGTTCTGGGTGCCGCTCATCTTAGTATTTACGAGCTCCGCTGGCTGGTCCCTATCTAGGTGCCATCCTAGTTTGTCCCTCTCTTCTTCCCATCTGGGACACTCGAAGCATATGCCTCAGCGTGTCAGGGGCTCCACAGTACCTACATGTATCCACCGTGTCTTTCCCTATCCTCAGGGTATAACTTCTGAATAATAGGCGGTACCTACTTTAAGGTATATTTATTAAGGTTTTTGAAGCTCCCTGATGTTTTTTATCAACCCTTTCAAGTTAACCTTGGACTCTGTATTGAGTTGTGTAAACGTATTTAACGTGCTTGTTCTTGGATCTGACTTTGTTGGGGTATTCTTGTTTTGTGGGTTTTCTCTGTCTTAAGGTGGGAAAATTTCTCGCCACCGGAGTTAGAAGCTACATCTTCGGATCTGTTTCAATGTCCTGAGGTAGAAAAACTTCTTGCCACCGGGGTTTGACGCTACATCTTCGGGTATCTTTCTTACGTCATCACGCGGTCCTTTGGCGATTTAGTCAAGGTATCGGGTTGCCTCGGGCTCCACCTTTCGTTTATAGTGTAAGACCACTTGCACTGGGTAGTGTCAGTGGAGAAAAATACTTCAGGGGTCGTTATAGTATCGAGAAATCCCTCCTTCAACTCAACCTCATTCTAATAGTCACTGAACCCGATACTGTAGCTGGATCTGAATCTTGGCTCGAACTGATGAGAACGAATTGGATCGTAGTATACGTAGTATTTGTAGCGTGTGCGGAGCCTGTATCTGACTGTTTCCATCTGTTGGGCGGAAGTTTAACTGATCATGTTTGGCCCTCTATTCGAAAGAGGGATGAAAGTTTAAATTAATTATTTTAAAACAATTTTGAATTTTCTGATATTAATAAAAAAATGTTGCACTTGCAACTTTTAAATTTTTCTTATAGTTTCCGTCTCAAAATCATTTTTCGAGCAAAAAATGTCGTTAGAACTAAAAGAATTTCAGGATTTCTCGGTGTAGGAACCTTTTCTCTAAATGAACATTAAAACGCGACATTATAGATGAGAAATTTTCCATTTTGGCGTCCGTGATGATCCTTAGGATCTCGCTTTTCACTTCCGGCGGCAATGAAAATATCTGTTGACTCTGGAATGGAATGTTTCCGATGAAATACACCCGAAACTTTGTTGATTATTACGAGCTTGTCCCCTCTCGCACCGCTTGCTTTCCATGAAAGAGTTCAGAACTTCGGCATGCCTAGCTGAAAAATGGTTACCGCCTTTTTCCTCCCTTTTCGTCCTTTATTTAAAGCCGACCGGCAAAAACCGGGAAACATAGCTCGACAAGAATTTATTAGCGATTTTTTTGCACCGGTCTTTTTTTATAAAGAGGTCAATTGCCCAGCTCAACATTCTAAAATCTGAATAAAAATAAAAACCAGCAATCGTTTAATATTGAAAATAGTTAGAGCATAAAGCTAAAATTATTTCGTATAATTTCCAGCGCAACAAGTTTATTGATGTTACTTGCATTAATTTCTAGCGCTTATATTCTACTCCGATGAAGTTAATGTTATTTCTTTGGAAGAGTAATATTCGACGTCGATTTTGCTGACAGTTTAGAACAAAGTTATAATTGGTGGTTTCGCTCACAATTTAATAATTAAATACGAGTTTCATACAAAGATATTAGTTCATATGTTTCAAGAAAACAAATATCAATTTATCATTCTAATTAATAAAAATATTGTAATATATGTTTAATAAAAGATGATTTATTAGCACTCTACAAATTGTCCTGTAAACATTGGGAAATAATTAAAGACATTATATTTAATCTATATAATTGAGAGAAAGCGGACTGAGCTGATGCATTTCATAGAGCTACCGTCTTTCGACGATATAATAGACGATAATTTAGAAATACCAGGAGATTCGAGAGAAAGCGGTCTGAGCTGAGGCATTTTATGTCGACGATATAATAGATAATATTTTATATAACCGTCAGGAAGCGGCTTGAGATGAGACATTTCATAGGGTTGCAGTCCGTCGGCAGTATAATAGACGATAATTTATATATACCGGACAATCGAGAGAAAGCGGCTGAAGCTGATGTATTTCATATGGTTAACCGTCTGTCGACAATATTTTGTATAAACCGGGAGATATAATATTCTATATAATCGAGGGAAAGCGGCCTGAGCTGATGCATTATATAGGACTGCCGTCTGTCGACAATATAATAGATAATATTTTATATAATCGGCGGGATAAGACATTTGATGTGGCTGTAGTCCGTCGACAATATAATAGATGATAATTTATATATACCAGGAGAATGAAGAGAAAGCGGCTGAAGCTGATGTATTTCATATGGTTAACCGTCTGTCGGCAATATTTTGTATAAATCGGGAGATATAATATTCTATATAACCGAGAGAAAGCGGCCAGAGCTGATGCATTATATAGGACTGCCGTCAGTCGACAATATAATAGATAATATTTTATATAATCGGCGGGATAAAACATTTGATGTGGCTGTAGTCCGTCGACAATATAATAGATGATAATTTATATATACCAGGAGAATGAAGAGAAAGCGGCTGAAGCTGATGTATTTCATATGGTTAACCGTTTGTCGACAATATTTTGTATAAACCGGGAGATATAATATTCTATATAATCGAGAGAAAATGGCCTGAGCTGATGAATTATATAGGACTGACGTCTGTCGACAATATAATAGGCGGGATTAGACATTTGATGTGGCTGTAGCCCGTCGATAATATAATAGATGATAATTTATATATACCAGGAGAATAAAGAGAAAGCGGCTTGAGCTGATGTATTTCATATGGTTAACCGGGAGATATAATATTCTATATAATCGAGGGAAAGCGGCCTGAGCATTATATAGGGCTGCCGCCGTCTGTTAACAATAGACAATATTTTATATGTACATATAATCGGCGGGAAATGGCGTGAGCTGAGACATTTCATGTATGCCCGTCGGCAATATAATAGACGATAATTTATATATACTAGGACAATGGAGAGAAAGCGGCCTGAGCTAATTAATACATTATATGGCTACCGTCATTCGACGATATAATAGATAAAATACAAACACATTCATATGATATTAATTTATCACGTTAATTAATAAAACTATTTTATTATACATGCTCAAAAACTGACGATTTAGTAGCAGGAAATAATTAAATAAATCATATTTGTGTTATTTTCCTTACCTGCTTTCTTATAAAGAGTCGATTTTTTCTGTTTATCGGAAAAAAAGACATCAAAAGTTTCCCTTTAAAGTTGTTCTCTTCTTTTAAATGCGGTTGTCGATTTTAGTTCGGTTCGGTTGCAGCTTGATGTATTTCAAGTGAACGGCAGGCACGTATCTATTTCGAATAAAAGTTAAGTGAGCTACTAAAACTTTCGATATCGAATCGAATCCAGAAAGGGCTCGATACAATCAAGATAAGACTTCCAGTCAGTCGGCTTAATTGGTAATTTCGACCTCGCAGAATTTTGTTCAAAAGTTTTCATAACTTTCTCCAGGTGTCAATTTAGACCATCAATTGTCAGCTTTTGGTTTTTTTCTGATAAAAATAAACGCGTTTTACAATTGAAAAACTTGATAAATGTTATTTAAACCTCCACACATAAACTGTTTATTCCGAAGCACAAAAATTTACATAAAAGATGGTAGAGGAGAAAGTGAAAAAACAGAAATTGGGATTTTATCAGCGAAAAACTTTTTGAAGCGAAAGATTTAAAACAGATGTCGCGATTTAAGTTATATATTTCTTTGCCTTTTCTAAACGACACACACACACACACACGAAACATGTATTTATTCGGTGAATAACAACTAAATTTTCCATTCGTTCTCACGTTATTATCTTATTTTCTTAGATTAAAGGAAAATAGCAATCCGGATCCTCTTTACTAATTAACGTTAATTAAAGCCGGTTGACGGTTCTAAGAGTCGCAGTTGGGTCTCTAAGATAAACTTTGCGGTCATCTGAAGGTAGCAGAATATTATGAAAGAGATACTTGTCAAACGAAGTTTTTGCGAATAAAATGATTTTGTTAAAGTTTAAACATCGCGAATAAAAATATAACGAGAAAAAGGCATTATTTTGAGTAAGCGTATGTAAACGTCAAAATAAAACGAAATAAATTCGAATTAAGCACAGCAAAAGGGTGTAAAAAATAGGGATTAAACGCGAAAATCGTATTCCCAGCTTTGGACCATTAAAAAGGATATATTACAACGATACAATCGTATATAAATGTTTGTAGAGTAAGCCATAATGTTTAAAAATAATTTTACGTCGTAAACAGAGTTACTGATATTTAAAAAAAATTATAAATCCATTGTAATATTTGCCTTTTGAGGTCATATTATCAATATTCAATTACAAGTAATTGTACTGTGCGCTTAGAGCTTAAGCGGATCAGCTTAATATATATTTACCAATAATTTATATCTCTAGGGCTTCAGGAATCACCTTCTAGAATTAATTAAACAGATTTAGTCTGCGAACGAAAAGTAAACACACCTTTATGAGCTGCCCTCATCTCAGTATTACGAGGGTTGATCCCATTTATAAATATCACCTCAGTTAAATATTATTTACACACCTGCTATGTGTTTCTTTTTAACTAAAAATACGATACAATCATCGTGTACATGTATAAATTGAAACAGAGTGTCGAATTTTAACGGCCGGTTAACAGTGTCGCAATAATTGAATCAGCTTGTTAGCACGTCCTTATCTCTATACGTTGATGCTGGCCATCGGGATGTGCGGACATGTTTGACATCACCACCAGCTTACTACATAAATTTGCAGTTTTAATGTTCTCCAGTTTGTACGGGAGATGAGCCTTGGATAATGCATTATAGTTGATAAAATGGAGAACACTCAACGCGCTTGTTTAGCCTATTAGCAATGGAAATCTCTACCGACGTCATATCGACCCCGGGAAATAGTTAGCGCTCGATTGTCTACAAGATCGACTTAATATGCTGCGAGAATGATTTAATATCGAGAAAACTATTTTCAAATATATAAGTTAATCTTACGTAATACTTCTTTCTCACTTCTCTATTATTGACTAAATTTGAATGAGCGAAACGCCACTGAATTATAAATAATACTTAGATGTTAAAATTAAAGAAAAAACATTGGGGGTACTCGCTTTTATAATTATAATTAACCCTATTTGAATAGAGTGGGCAAACTCAGTATGGATCATAGACAGACTTACATACAGAGAGACATACAGACTGGTAGAAGTCCCTAATGAACCTTTCTCCACGACCATTACTGAATGTATGAATTCTGAAATCATTTTTAATAATAGAATGTAAACATTCACCCTCTAGAGTCTGAATATTTATTCTATAATACTTGCCTCTTATGCATTTTGCATGTATTTTCATTCTTTATCAAGGTAAAGAATGGATTTTCTGTAATCGAAATAAACGATATGGGATTGAACTGGATTTCAAAAGTGTCACTGTCAGATATAAAATGGCGACGGTAATAATTATTTTCAAACAAATTTTAATTTAAACAAAATAATGAGTGAAAAATCAAGTGAAGTAGATATAGAATTTAATAATATCTAAAATTG
Source organism: Neocrepidodera transversa (assembly GCA_963243735.1). Taxonomy (NCBI): domain Eukaryota; kingdom Metazoa; phylum Arthropoda; class Insecta; order Coleoptera; family Chrysomelidae; genus Neocrepidodera; species Neocrepidodera transversa. The sequence goes on along the minus strand of OY725353.1, from coordinate 8,468,862 downwards.
CAAATTATGAAAAAACACCAATGCACCATATTTTAATATCGGTAAGTGTACTACAGCACTATAAATATTAATACAATGTAATACAAATATGTCAACAAATAACTTGTGTTCAGATTTAATTTAATTTTGATTTATACTTTTTGATCGTGGAGAAAATATAGTCTGTTACTCGGTCAGAATGAAAAAATTCGACACTCGTGGTTCCTCACACTCGCTTTCGCTCGCGTTCGGAATTTTCCACTCTTGTCGAATTTTTCATTCTAACCTTGTTACAGAATCTACTATTCTATAGGTTTTATGTTTTATGTAATTTTCATGACATTATTTCTTTTGTATAAAATACAGGTAATATTTATACCCGCATCCATGTTCTCTTTGTTAGATCGACAAAAAGCAAAGTACCGAACGCGCGTCTAGATAATTGCACTAAGGCTATTATTCTAACCACACGCATGTCTGAACCTTTCCAACGTCAATTATAAGTTAAGTATGAGAATAAGTTATCCTACTACCAGTTAACCTACCAACAGGCTGACTAGGAATCGTTTACCAGGAAATACATTATTCTATATAATGGAAAGAAAGCGTCCTGAGCTGAGGCATTTCACAGAACTGGCGTCTGTCGACGATATAGCAGATACTATTTTATATTGTTATGTTATTTAAGGGGTGTAGTGGTTTATTTGCTAAGGTTTGTTAGAAAAAAAGAGTGATACTGCTGAAAACATAACACTTATTTATTTATTAGTATCCTAACAATAATAAAATGTTAACAATTTACTTACTTTTAATTCCATGTGACAAACCCTTTGAGGGTAGGCACATGTTAAACTTAAATTCCCAGGAGTCGGAGCAAGAAGCCTGGGTTTAATTTTAATTTCTTCTTATCTTCTCAAATTTAATTTAAGGTCTTACTTCGATCGTATCGTAAAATCGACTCCCCGAATAAAAACTTTTTAGCTAGCTACCAGTGACCCACTTCAAATTTTGATGATCTTACACATTGAATTCTTTACCTTCGACCCAGATCACTTTATTTAATAATTTAAGAAGTTTCCATTTGTTTTTAAATTTTGAATAAAGTTATGAAATTAAATTACAATATTAAATACCAAATATTTATACAGGGTGGATTTACATTTTGGTACTAGAGCTTTGATAATATCGTAACAATATAAACGGCGGGAAGTGGCTTGATCTGAGGAATTTCATAGGAATGTCGTCCGTCGGCAGAGGCAATATTCTATATAATCAAACGAAAGCGACCTGAGCTGATACATTTTATAGGGCTGTGCTCTGTCGACAAAATTTTATATAATCGGCGGGAAGCGACTTGAGCTGACTTATTTCACAGGGCTGCCGTCCATCGACGATATAATAGGCGATAATTTATATATACCAGGACGATCTAAAGAAAGCGGTCTGGGCTGAGGTATTTCATATTTTTGACCATCTGTCCATAATATTTTGTGTAAACCGACAGATACAATATTCTACATTATGGAGAGAAAGTGGCCTGAATACTATCGTCTCTCGTAGGTATAATAGACAATATTTTATATAATTGGCGAATAGCAGCTAGAGCTGAGGAATTTCACCGACAATATAATAGACGATAATTTATATTGTAATGAAATTTGTTATACACTGTATAAGATAGAATTAATTTGTTATAAAATATAATAGTGAGGAGGGAGCAGAAGGGAGGAAGAAAAAGATATTGTGTTTTTTATTTTATTTAGGCCCCAATTGAACCCAGTCCAATTAAGTAAGAGTTTCCCAGGATGGGAAAGTTAATTACCTTTAACCAGGGAATTATTATTTCAATATATACCATTACAATCGAGAGAAAGCTTCCTGAGCTAATGCATTTTATACGGCTGTGTCTATCGATTATATAATAGACAATAATTTGTATGAACAGCGGGAAGCCGCTTGAGCTGAGGCATATTAGAGGGCTGCCGCCCGTTGGAGTTATAATATTCAACAATTTATAGTGTACTAGGACAATCTAGAGAAAGCGGCTTGAGCTGAGGCATTTCACAGAGCTGCTGTCCGTTGAAATCAGTGTTGGAAAAATAAATAAGTATAATAACTGCCTATAAAATATAACTTTGCCCGACGACATGTAATTTCCGTGTACGCTTCGATGGTCACCTATACTTGCATACTACCACCGTGCCCGCAGTACCGCTAGTAGATTCGTCGCTTTTCGAACCGTAGAAACAACCAGCGTCTTGTATAGTCCGTATTGCTTCCATTATTGCCTTATTACATACTTTTCTTTTGTGTTACATTAACATCCCAGCTAAGAGGGAACGTACCTAAGTCCCTTTGGACTGCCAAGTCTGGACTATAACGACTCCTGAAGTATTCTATTTCTTTACTGACGCTGCTCCGAGCAAGTGGCCTTCACACTATAAATCGAAGGTGGCGCCAGAGATAACCCGAAACTTGAACTAAATCGCCAAAACCAGAAATGGTCTAGTTAACTAAGGAGAGCAGGACTAAAATTTGACTTGGATAAAATTAAGTTACAAATTCATTATTTAAATTAGAATTGTTATTTTTCAAGTTACAACTTCATTATTTAAATTCGAATTGTTATGTTTCAATCACATAGTAGGTACAACGTAAGAAAATCTAATCAAATATCAACAGCCGGTTTTTAATCAAGAGTTAGGGTTTCTACGAGAACTTCTTTATTAAGTTAATTGTTTCATCAAAAAGTTTTACCAAAAAGTTTGAAAAGAATTTTAAGTTATTATGGAAGTTCTTTAAAAATCTAAATATCGCTTTATACGGCCCAACATTCATTTAATTAGAAAAGCTGTGCTTGTTGGATAACAACTTTACTTTTCTTTAATAATTTTTAATATATCATGAATAATAAATTTATAAGAAGTACTGGACCCATAAAACATGTTTTTTACCCATAATTTTTCTAAAAGCAGAGGCGGACAATATCGCATTATATTTCTAACATTGTGGATGTATAAGGATTGCCTTGCTGGTATTGATTTAGCCACACGCTCGTCAATACAAAAAAAAACATAAATACCTACAAAAGAACACAATAATGCAGATAAAGACAGTGCACGTCTAATGACATTTATTTAACTTAAAGTTATTAATAATTAAATTTGCGTAACCCTGTATATTGTTAAGTAGAGACAGAGTATAATTTATGGGTCTCATAAGATACATAATACTTAAAAATTTTGGGTAGCGCATTAAACGACTGTAGAAACTTTAAATCCTTTAACCTTTAATGCATCGTAGGATTTGTCTCTTTTAAAGTTAAGTTTATTATCGTTCCCCGCGCGGCAACTTTAAACTTAGTCTCTTGGCTTAAAAGCGGAAAAGGGAGCAATATACCGAAGGATTATATGAGAGTTCGAACGAAGTTGTGGAGAAAATTTACCTTCTGATCGTTCCATCTCTACCACTAGAAACTGTTGAAACCAACATTTAGTCGATGCAAGCCGTTAACCAATTTACCAACTCCAAAGCAAAACCCTTTGAAGTGCTACATTTAAAACATAAGTGGAATATCAACATGAACAAGCTTTATAAGGATACACATTATTTCTAGAATGTATTTTTTGTTTGATCATCAAAATGGCATGTGATTGTGTCCTTTTAATTTTGATAAAAACCCAACTTCTTTCTTACGTACGCCGAGTCAAGTTTTTTTCAAAGAAAACTACTGGCGTCATCAATATTGTATGTTATTTCGTATCCTTTTATGTCCTCGCCATTTTATCTCTAGGGATTCTCGCTTTTCTATTTTTTATACGTACACACACATACATTTATTCTGATTTTTTTTATATCATTTATTCATAAATTGCTTCGTCATCTCAAGAATAAAAATTTCAGAAAACAATATAAGTACAATAGTAAAAAATTTAAACGTAAGAAATAAATAAGTAGATTGATATACTAGGACTACTATAGGAAATTCAATATATTAGAGAGAGAGAGAGAGGATGCAAGAGAGAAAGAGTGTTGGGTTGGTCCAAATTGAACGCGGGAAACAGCACTGTAGTATAAATGGTACTAATATATACGTAAAGAAAAATCATGAGCAGCAGCTATGTTAAAAAGGTTCTAGCGTCTTTCTTCGTTATTAACTGTTGGATTTGGATGGGAAAAACGACATTGTATTATAAATGTGAGCTAGATTATATACGTAAACAAAAATAATGCGCAGTAAGAATGACAAATGGACATTAGCGTCTTACTTCGTTATTAATAATCAGATTTTGACTTTAAGGATTTATGGTTTTTGATTCCCAATCGATAAGAAAATATTATTATATATTTTAGTTCAAACATGTAAAATGTTTTATTTAAAAATAATTATATATTTCGTTAAGCCATTTCGTATTGACGGTCATCAAGTAACGCTTGTGTGTCTCTAACGTCGACAGCGAATATGGCGAATCTAAAGTGCGATTACCGCAACTGAACACGACATTTAATGCAACCACTTCCAATTAGGAGGAGAAGCCATTAACGTTTTCAATACTAAGGGCTTTAACCGACCTACTCGATATATATTTCCATATTAACCGTCTGAAGTTTGCCACGGAAAAACGAAAATTTCTCTATTGTATTATATCCAATCAAAAACATTTCTCGCTCTGACAAAACCAGAAACTGCGATTATGAGAATAAATTAAATAAATCGCTACATCAAAACAGTTGTTTGTCAATATTGATCTTAACCTAAAGCGAATATATTATGACACATAGCATACAGAAACACACATAAATAAATGTATGTTATGCAAGAACTCGTTCGTTAGTCGGTTGGAAGTGAAACATTAATTTCAATACACAACATCCGAATAAATGAAATTAAATGAATTTGGGTTGCTTCGTCGGTTGAATTGAATTAAATTGATATTGCTTCCAGTAAACATATTATAAACTTTACATACATATATATTCGTTTTCCAAATGATTTATTTGTAATATTGTTTCGGGGTGCTCAAGTAATATAATTTAAATTATCAGAATTTCATTTATCTAGTTGAATTGGGCGTAGAAAATCCCACCTGGACTGAATCTTTAGGCCTTTGTGTCCTGCTATCAGATCAGTACTCTTGACAAAATTCAGAATAGTTTTAATGTTAGCCTTCAGGTCCCGGCAATGGTATAATATAATACCCAAATGAGATTCAGGTGTCTTCTAAGCCCGCAGTGTCCCTGGTGCAGTTGTTTTAAGTTATCATCTATTTAGACATAACAGCAGATTATCTCCGCTCTTGGTTGGACCTTCTATGATTACTTTGGACTGTCCTAGTCCATCCAGTATTCCCTGTGTTTGTCCTTTAATTGTTTCTGCACAATACCCTTTACATACCAATATGTAAATACCACATGTGGGCTGTGGTGCAATTAGAGATTTTTCCCTCCTTTACCAGTCTCTTCATTTCCATCTAGGCACCCATTCAAGAGTTAGCTTATTATGTTTAGATGAAGAGTGGAAAAGAGTATTTTACACACTGACGACTCTTTTCCCCTCTTCACCTTACGTTTAATGTGTACACCATCTTCAGTCTCTTATTTATTATGTTTTGCCAGGGCATTTAGGACTTTATAATAGTCTAATAGTAGTTTCATATCATTTACGATTTAGCGAGTCGGATTTTCAGTATCGGCGGCTGGTCAGGGTGAAAAAGCGGATCCGCAGTCGTCTTCATCAAGCGACCACATTAGTTGGTCATTTGGCTAATGTGGAATTTAATGCTACAAGAAAGCGACCCGAGAAATTTTCAATTTAAAGACTGATCAACATAGTAGCTGGGTTCCACGTGTATTTGTAACTCATGCAGAAAGATGTTATATCGATAGAAAAAATAAAGGAAACATCAAATTCATGACTCCAGAAATTTGGAGCAAACTGAGTTACTTTTGCTTAAATGATATTAAAAACATCAGCATAAACAAAACGAAAATTCTAAAATTAAATGCCAACCCAAAATTGATTGTGTTACTGAAGGTTCAATTACTTCATTTGTATCTCACTTTGAGTAAAATCTTAGAGATTTAAGTTTACCTAAAGATGGTTCTGAGCTTTTGACTTCATTTTCGCTCGCACTGAGGATCTTGTTATCATCGTAACACATCTCTACATCGTCGAAGTAGCGATGCGCTCTATTGTGATGCCTTTTAGACCAGACAGAATAACCTTAAATAATAATATATTTTAGTATTAAACTAGTTATAATTTAAACAATAGAAAGGTTGAGACGTGAGTTATACGTAATGTTATATAGCAAGGTAACGCCGACAGGTTGAATGCCGGCCGTTACCCAGGTCAGGAAATGTTTATTGTTGGTTTTACATATATAGGTTGTTTTCTTTTTGTGAGGGGTAATTCTTGATTCGTTACTCATTCTCGATTCTTGTTTCATTATCGATGAGTTATCGATTTATTAGATTGTAGTAAACATGTACCAGTGAATAAATTTGTTGTTGAAAGTATCTACCGTTTATCTTTCCAACATTGAGACACTCTACATAGCTACCTTACTATCCCATATCCCACCATGGTGAAAAATTATATTGTGGATTAAAAAAATTGCGCCGCAACGCCATCACTAGCACCACCTGTTGGTCATTTATGTAAATTATCTAGAACGTATATCTCTTCGACTTGATGCGGAACGTGACGAAAGGCGTTCTCTCTCTGTCTCTCTCTAACACGTTGAATTCCCTATATTGGTGGTAGAACTGACAAATCTCGTATACGAGAGAAGAAAATTGATATCTAATGGTTGCATTTTAGGATTTATATTGTATAACTTTTTATGAATAACTTTTTTTCTTGTAGACAACCATAAAGGATAGGACTTCATGACTATATTTTAACAAATATTCTTTAGTAAAAAAATCCATTTGTTTAGCAAATTTGACATGTCAAAGAATAAAGCGTGATACATGTAGCGAATGCGAAATAGGAGTAATAGCAGAAGCGCATCAATTTCATAAATTTTTAAAAACGCTTTTAAGTTTTATATTTGTCTTGCAACACTGACAACGCAATATTCCAAAGCGCACTTTTAAATTTACAATTTGTCATATTTCTTCTAATCAGAAAAAGAGATTTTTCATACAGAAAAATGATTTATTCATGTTGAAAATACGAAATATGAAATTAATTATAAGGAGCAATTTTTCCCGGTTCCGACTCTGACCTAATCGAGAATTAATCTTGAAGTTACGTAATATCGACGGATTGTAAGCTTCACATCAATTGCAAAGTTTCGTTGGCAAATGGAGGATGCTCAGTTTTATGGATCGATAAACATATTTGTAGTTTACGAATCTCTTGGGGCCGATTTCCGAACTCAGTTGAATTTCAACTTTTCAAGCTTTTAGTAACTCTACTTTTTTTCAGATATTGTGTGTGAACTCGAGTTTTTATACTTTTTTATCTTTTTTCGATATTTTACTTAGGAAAGTGACACGCGCAGCAGTTTTTATCGAGTCAACACATTTTGCTAAACTTTTGGTATTATTTTTATATTATTGAAGGTTGGTACATTTTTAGTTTTGAAAGAAAATACTTTTAACACAAATTTTTCGTATGTAAGAAAATCAATTTAAATATTAATTAGTAAAATACAAATATATTTTTTGCACCCTCTAGCGGCGAAAATATTGGAAAATCGGGAAAAAGTTTGATATAAAAGTTGTAGGAAGTTTTATGCTCTATAACTTTGCATTAAAACATTTTGCACTAAAGTGCCTTGTTTGTTCTCCAAATCAAGAATAAGTCGAAAAATCTACATAATTTTTTTCGCCAGCGACAAAACTATTGGGAATTCGGGAATAAGTTTGATACAAAAGTTCTAACGAAGTTACTAATTTACCGATTTAATTCCTTAATATTCGTTCTTATTATTTTTACTTAATAATAATAATTCTGTTAATAAAAATTCCGTCCTCATATTTAAAAAAAATATAATTAGTTTCCCCCTAAATACTTGTTACAATTAGTGTATTATTAAAAAGATCGCGCCGGGAAATAGACCGTAAATAGTTAAAATCAAAATGCACCGTGAATACTTAAAATATACTAAACACCGCTACCTTCCGTTTAAAGATAAAACCCCATCCAAAAGATGGACACACTTGCACTCGTGCTTATTAGACGCCGCGAACATTATCTTATACCGCGATTTAAATCATCCTCATCAAAAGTACGTTCTGGTGGCTTCGGCTACTGGTACTATCAGCCGGCCTGATTTTAATACCGGAAAAAGAGTAAAACCTACTGGAAGTACGTTCTGGTGGCTTCGGCTTACATTGTACTATCCATCGCCGCGATTAAAAAATGAAAACCGACGGAAAGTACGTTCTAGTGGCTTCGGCTACATTGTACTATCTGTCGCCGCGATTTTAAAGGGAAAAAAGACGAGAAGTACCGCTCTGGTGACTTCGGCTTACATTGTACTATCCATCGCCGCGATTAAAAAATGAAAACCGACGGAAAGTACGTTCTAGTGGCTTCGGCTACATTGTACTATCTGTCGCCGCGATTTTAAAGGGAAAACCGACGAAAAGTACGATCTGGTGGCTTCGGCTATCTTGTACTATCCGCCGCCGCGATTTTATTACAGGAAAAGAGAAAACCGACTGAAAGTACGTTGTGGTGGCTTCGGCTACTAGTACTACCAGCCGCCGTGATTTTCATACCGAAAAAAGGAAAATCGACGGAAAGTACATTCTGGTGGCTTCGGCTACATTGTACTACCAGCCGCCGCGATTTTAATACCGGAAAAAGAGGAAAACCGACGGAAAGTACGCTTTTTTCTCCGGTCATATTTTACTATCTTTTGACGCGATTGTAATACAGGAAAATAAAAATCGACGTAAAGTACGCTCTGATGGCTTCGGTTACATTGTACTATCCGTCGGTACGTTTTATTATTAGGGGTAGTTAGAAAGTAGAAATAGAACTTTCTGTTACGCTTCATGTCATGCTTACGCTTTGTCTCCTCGCCTCTCCACCACCGTAGTCCGTTAATAGCACCCCTCACTCCGCGCCTACAGTTGTTGATTCCGCCCACACCCCGCTTAGTTTTGCTTAGCTTATCCGTATTTAATGCCTGTGTAGATGTTGCTTTGATATTAAGGTAAGCCGTCCAGTCTAACCGAGTTCGGCCGAACACAGCATCGGCCGTTCATGTCCGAACTGGCCCGTACACGACAGAATGATCCTATACTGAGAAATTAAAAGTAACCGCGTCCATTCTAGGTTGCCGAAGCTACTCCATCTGGAGTAGATCTACTACCTTTGATTATTTTTTACCCCGCTATTCCAAAAGATTGATTTCTACTCCGATTGAATGCACTTCTCTTAAAAGAAAATTAGATCAGATTTTTTTTGTCAGAAATCTATTTTGATATTTAGTATGAGAAGCTCGCTGTTGCTGTTAACTGAAACGACCTTGAAGATGGACCTCTTGTGGCGCATGCGTAAAAGAAGTTGACTGAATATTCTCTCTATATTACTCCGCTTTGGTATGAATCTACTCCACTTTAAATCTCCTATCTACTACTATTTTACTAAACTAGTGCGGCAACGCTGCGTCCATTTCCTCATGTGAGTTCGGGCGTGTCAGGTGCCTTCAGATTCGAACTGAATGTGATTTTCCAGCTCACAAAATACCATTTTCAACCACTTCATTGTATTCTTTTTGCTGTAAACTTGTAGGTACTTAAGCATTGTGAAAAATTAAGAAGTTTGACCGAAGAACCGCCGTCCTCTCATTAGGGATGTATTTTCCAACAATATAATTTCATCATAAATCAATTCTTACTGAAGATCACAAACATGAACTGGCGAAAACCGGATCCAGTGAATGAACGTCCACGGCCGAACACGGTTCCAATGGACGGGAAGTCTAAAACTTGTTGCACGCTTTCCCTCCTCCCCTTCTAAGCCAACTGTATATTTTGGGACACTTCTTTCTTATTTTTTATAATTCCGAGCATCACCATCAACGCAACGATTACCCAGGTGCCAGACGCAGTAAAATATGTCCTACTGACCAATAAACAGACTGTTCGATACAATAACGACCCCTAGAGTAATTATTCCTTCACTGAAGCTGCCCGGACCTTCACACTATAAACGGAAGGAAGTTCCCGATGCAACCCGAAACCTGGACCAAGGCACCAAACCGATCGCGTAACGATATTATTTTCGCTGAAAATCTACAAAATAGCCTACATATATATAATCCTTTCGTGCCCCCTAGCGGCTAAATTATGCGTAATTTAATAAAAAAGTTTTAGAGAATTTAATTATATAAAATCCCCTGTGTTACGTTATTTTAGAAAATGCATAGTTTTCCCGGAAAACTTTTTTTTAACTATGCGTTATGAAATTATTGTTCGGGAGACTAACATCATTTTGACCCGTGTCTCGTTGCTGTGGGAAAATTTCAGTAAGTTTTACTAATTTGACGGGACCGAACCAAAAGAATCCTGGTCAGACTTTTTTTTTGTAGAAATTTATACAGGTAAAATGGATTCGGATTAGTTTTTACTAAACGTGGTCGATCTGCTGATTATTTTTTTGTAATCTACCTCCCAAGCCAATTCTAAACAAATAAATTTCATAACAAAATATATGGAGTAGATTTCTATCTTTTATTGTCTTCAATTTTAAAATCTAAATCAGTAAAGATAAAAAAAATAAAAGCGAAACAAGAGTTAAGCACTCTAAAACCCAACAAAGCGAGGCTAAAAACCAAAGTAGCCGGTTGCCGAGAAAAGCCCGTTTGTTTAATAGCAAAGCGAAAGCAGTGTTTTCCAGAAAAACTTAGTTAAATGCGTTCCGTCTGAAATACAAACACATTCTTTTAAGTGTAAAGTTGTCCTCTTGCTAGCATAATAATGTATACACTTACGTTTGTTTGCTAAATTGAATTTCGTCGGTGTAGCAAGCGCCGTGAAATGAAGTGGGTACTTGTTATACAGAAACAGCAAACTTTCTTGCGTTTGTTTAATGGTTTATACCAACTTCTTTAGGATTAGGTTAATACCTTTTCGAGGACCTCTTTCATTTGAATATCCTAATTTAATTAAAAATTTTATTTACTGAAAAGTAAACGGGTAACATATTTTATACAAACCACTTCCTGTTTATCAAGAATATAGATTAATAAATAATAAAATAAAAATTCAAGTCGCGTCTACTTAACAATTCACATAATCCTGTTTCTTGAAGTGAATCTTGTAATACCTCACGAATAAGCTATTTTACCTTAACTTCTCAGAAATTCGGAATAGTTTGTGTAACTCCCATCCTTATTCGAATATTACATCATGGCCTCACGAACTCAGACTTATTACTCAGTTCGGAACGGTGACAAGTTTCTGTGACTTCTGACCCATATAAATGGGAAGCTAGAGCGAAACAAAATTTATGCTTCGTCGGTTAGGATGGCCCAACAATTAATCCTATTAAAAAAATTACATTTTTCTGTAAATAATTCTAATTAACTATATATTAATTAAAAACTACTGCCAGTATCACTGAAATTGCTCATATCGATGTGTAATGAAACTTGCATCATTCAAATTTACCCAAATGATTGATCAAATCGTAGCGGTTATCATTAGTGAGATATATCAACCAAATTATGTTGATTATATGTATGTAAACATGGTTATATCACGATAGATAAATCAAACCATATAAACTTGTTTAGATTAGAAGTAACTCCAATATAGACATTATATGTACGGGATAGATACCTATAACTTTAAAGGAGGAAAACTCTATGAACAAACGAACAGACATTAGCAACCTTAGTGTCATATATAACTTTGTTTTTTCACTAATTAAAAATAACAATGTCGCAGAGTTTCACTTCCAACTGTCCGATTTTTAATACTTGTTATTATCAAACTTGACGCACATTTACTTGGGCAATAGCATGTCGTATGCTGTAGATTACTTGTTGATTTTTCTGCTTCACTTGCACTTTGTTTCAGGCCAATTTCATTTTCCATTGTTACGTCCTTACACCTTCGGTTCAAATATTCCCGCTTTTTTGACATATTCGTCTTCTCATTTCACACTCTTCTTCTTTTTCAATTTTTGAGTACATTCTCCAGTACTACAATATTTCGTTGGCTTGTGTGCTTACACTTCTGAGTCCGAATTTGTTTCTTTGTCATTTGTCACTTTTGATAGCTGTCAACCTTATCGCTTGTTTGTATCATTCCGGTGCACGTTAAACACAAATTTCTTACCAATATGTTTTTTTCAAATTGTAAAAATTTTTATTTTGTAACTTGTAACACTACTGTGTGTGCACAATGTATTACGTATTTTTTATTATGTTTTTATGACTATGATGTGTCGTCCACATAATGTTTTATGTCGGTTTTAAAGAAGTATATAACACAGTACCACACATCCTCATGCTAGTAAGTCTTTCTTTAAGAATATTTTGTATTTTATCTAAATTTTTTGTACACTTTTTAGATGTCTTGATAATGCTAATAAAGATTAGCGAAAACTTGACTTTTTAACGAAGAGTTTTCTTTTGTGATTGTCGTTGACCACAACCTCACTAGACACAGAGTTCTTTCTTAACTAGTTCATGATCAAGAAGTACCCCCGCTTTTATAACTTTAAATATATGTAGAAAATTTTGTATCTAAAACAATTCAAAAATGCAAATCTATTGTTAACTCTAAATGAATTTTTTTAGTAGCAAAGCAAATATTCACATATATACAATGTAGAAGGCGCGTTGGACAATACTTTACGTGGAGCTGTCAGAAGCGCAATTAATAACAGAGACATAGACAGTACGACTTCCGAATGGATTTCGCAATTGCTTTCCACTAGAATAACAGAGACAAATATAGGGCAAGACACCATCACCACCTGCACTACTAAGGGATCATAATGACCATAGGCAAGTTTGTAAACACTCTTTGCTAAATAATCCAAAGGAGACTTAATTTGAAGGAACTAAACATTAACCCCACTAAAAGTACTCTTGTAGCATTCGCGGGGAAAAGCAACCTCAATCTCGAAACCATCAAACTAGATGGGCATGTCATTGAGTGAAAACCAGAGGTCAAATATTTATGACTCATCCCAAACAATAAACTTCTCTGGAATAAACGCACGAACAAGAAGTAACGACTAAGGGCCGGTTGTACAATAGGAGCTTAATGCCCGGTTTTTCCAACATATCTTAAAGTAGAGAATAATCAAGCTCGACCTATCATGAAGGCCAGCTTAAGTTTAGATTGCGTTGCACAGTGGCAAATTGTTTCCTATTTTACCCAAGACACCGTTTGAGTTTGGGGTTATATGACAACGTCGCAAAAAACTAGTTTTGTTTATATAACCACCGATGATATAACAGATGTTTTTTGAGTGTTTACAGTTTTCTGCACGTTTTGTTTTATCACTTTAAACAAATCTAAATTTCTTGCATTAAATAAAAATAATGGCAATAAAATGTAAATAAAAATTGGGTTAGTGAAAGAAAATAAGGCAAATTAAAAACATATGTACAAATTCAGTTAATAATAAACAAAAGGAATATGTTTTGGGCCAAATTAGCCAGAAATTAAACGTTAAGCTAGCACACTCAACATTCGTACTCCTCAGAATCATTTGATCTGTTGAAAATACATTTACGTCATCTATTAAGTCCACAAAATCCATTTTTTAACACTCAACCACTTCAAAACACCAGCTTACAAAATAAATCGAAGAACACATTGCAGAAACTGACGTTCGTATTCAGCTTTTGAGGTTAACTTTCTCAGCTCAAGTCGAAAAAGTCGGCGACTTGGCATTTAGGGTCCGCTTAAGGTGAGAGTGCGTTAAATTTGTTATGGTGCAATGAGATTTTAAGCTAAGCTACAGCTGGACCCTAAGATTTGTTGGAGAAACCGGGCATAAGTGCGGTTCAGCCTTGAGCTGAACTTAAAATATGAATTTCTGTTGTATATACCTAGTTCAAGGATGAAGTTAGTTTAAGTCATGCCATCTATCGTATGGTTGATGGGTACCAACCGGGCAGGCCATTTATCAGAATACAATTCTGTAAACGGGTCTATCCAAGTACAACTTGGTTGCCAGCAGATGGTGTTACCCATCATCCATCATAATGCCTAGGGAGCAAGCGGGCACCTCGCAATAATATCAAAACACTATGCATAGTTTCAAAAACTTACTGTATTTGTTTTCTTCTGTTTTTTATAATAAAATTTGTGGTACTCGACTTTGAGTTTCATTACTAGTTAATTATTTATTCACTGCTTAATGTTTTACTACAATATAATTAACATATCTTTTGAGATCTCACGCCAGCCCTGTAACACTAGCGGCACGAAGGCCACACTCTTCATTGAATGAAATGAACCACTAATTGTAATGAATAGTATGAGCCCGTCTCGAAGAGTCAACAACATATATATCTAAATCTAAGAATAAACATTACTTGACCTAGCATAACGTCGAACTTGAACCGTCAGTCGTTACCTTGAAATATCACGTTACCGCATAAAATAATAACACGTCTAACCTTTATAAAGTTTAAATTACAACTAGTTTAATGAACTATAATATTTAATTATTTAAAGGGTTATTCTATGTAGCCCGAAAGGCTAAGCAGGACTAATGTCGTTACTCTTCTGTGGGTTCCTCAACCCTTCTAGGGAATCAGTAACTATAATACTGAGATAAGTGAAAGTACTTCTGTAAAACTACAAACGCGATCAGCTTCGATTCGCGTTTGCGGAACAAAGCTGATCACATGCAGATCGAGACTCGTCTGGCGGAGTCTGATGACGTCACGAGTGATCTTGAATTAACACAATTTTGCCAGAACGAACCTTGGCGTTATCTTATGGGAATTAACATGGGGATGAATGGGTGCTGGTCCTTTATTGATATAGCAAATATGTTAGGGAAACAACATATTTCAATTTTGTACCATCATTACTTAATGTATTTCCCTTCTATTAAACTTTTACGTAATAAATTTCAAAAGTATTAATAAATCATTTGTATTTTAGTTTTTTGTGATATATGAACTGCATCTCTATAAATTTTATTTATCCAATTACGAAAATAAATTTCTGTTTTTGGCAGAACGGCTAAAGCTATAAAGTATCGGATTTAACCTTTTCTCGACCATAGAAAAAATGTCTTAGCCAGAAACTGTAACAAAATTAACAGATATATAAGAATAAAAAATATTGTTATTTTACTTTTATTTTTATATCCCTTTTAAGTTAACTATCTTTCGGATGCGAGGCATTCTTTTAGAGTTCGCTGTTTTTGGTAAAAGAAAAAAAAATAACGTAACTAAGTTTATCAAATTTTGCAGAAGGAATTCTCCTGAGAAAAGCTGCTCGTTCTTGAGATTTCCTGAGATGTCACATCGATGTGTCCTTTATAAGACATTTTTATTCAAGAACGTTGGAAGTTTCTTTAAGTTAAAAATGAGTTTTATACTTATACGTATCTGACTTTCTAGTTTGCAAATATTATTTATTATTAAAATGTATATGCATCGTCGAAGCGTATATTTAAGTTCTTAATATTTAATATTATTTTCTCGGATGTATTGATGTATCTTCTTTCGTTTAATAATTTTGATCACAGTTAATATTTATAAAATCAATCTGTTAAAGTAGGTATATACAGCTTGCTCATCAATTTCATACTGTTACAAATCAAAAAAATATTCCCCGCTGGTCGGCCATCTTAAATGAGCCCAGCACCTGAAAATTTGCGACCGCTTGACTTATTCAGGATCGCTGCGGTTGCATGTTTTCGGGGGTTGGTCGTTGAATACTTTTTTCTGGTTCCTGTGAAATCACCCGACTGACCCAGGGTCAGATCTGGCCCAAAAGTATCGTCAGGCTCCCAGGGTTCCTCAATAACTTCCGCGGTGGTAAGTTGTTAAGGTGCTAATGGTACCTAAGATAGCCGACCGGCGGAGAATTTTTTTTTTTTGTCCGGGACCGTTCTTTGCAACCGGATTCACTGCAGCCTCGTGGGCTTATTGCGTTCTCTCCCGTCTTTTGTCTACTGCACCCAGTCCATCAACCTTGTTCCCTGTACTAGTTTGTACAGGTTCTTTAATGGCTGTTTGTAGTAGTCTTCTGGATCCATTTTTGGTTTTCTTTGCCTTCTGTGATCCAGCGCCTCACAGTTGCATAGTATGTGGAGTGCATTCTCGGTCCCTTTATTGCATTGTCTGCATTTAAGGTCGCCGTTATATAGCCCCATTTTGTTTAGATGCTCTCTGGTGGGAAGGTGTCCCGTGAGGAGCCCTGTGGTAATTCGTAGTTGATTCCTACTCATTGAAAGCAGTTCTTCAGTTACGTTCTTTGTCGGTTCTTTTATAAATTTTTTCCCGTGTAGAAGTCCGGGTACATTGTCCCAGTGTAATTTGTGTTTTCGCTTGACCCAGTCTTTTATATGGTGGAGAAAACTTTTTTCGGGTCCACCCGACTAACCCACGCTCAGATCGAGCCCAAAAGTACCGTCAGGATCCCGCCGTTACTCCGTTTCATTTTTTGCTAGCCGCTGCTTAACTTGGACGCTACCTCTAGTCTCACGTGTACCTATTTCGCACCATTAACGCGATCCATCGCAGTAGTGAGAAGACCATCCCGAGAGTTTCTAAGATCTTGAGCAAAACCAAGTAAGTTGCAATACCGATATAGAAATAGTGTGTCCCGTAATTAATGCTTCAAAATGTGCCAGCAGATTCTGTGTTCCAAAATATTACAAAAAGTCTTAATAAACATGCGCCCCTGAAACGAGTCCGAGATTTTGATCCCGCCCAGGTTCGGAATAAAAGCATTCAATCCAGATTCGAGATTTTAGTAAAAGTGAAAAAAAGAGAGTCGGATCTCTGACTAGCCGTGACATATCAGTTAGTTGTGCCCGTATCGATCAAAACCAAACCGACAGCTTTAACCGTCGCGTACGGCCATTGGCGTCGGCGAAGTCAGTCTTTCGGATTTGGCGTCGAAATTCCGGTACATCCAGTTCAGTTCTTGATCTAGGGATATGCTTCCATACTGGCGGACAAACGTCTGCTAATCAGTGACATATGGGCGTTGTTCTCGTGTAGTTAGTGTATCCCCCTACTACTTGACGAAAAAGAAGAAATCCTGGAAGGCAATGCAGAAATCTCTCCAGTTGATCCAATCTGCCTGTTTATTTCTAAATCATAAGGCAAACATACCTCGTTGTAGCTCAGCATGTTCTGGAAGAGATGGTCGCCGTTAATTCCC
The DNA here is from genome assembly GCA_963243735.1 of Neocrepidodera transversa. NCBI lineage: Eukaryota > Metazoa > Arthropoda > Insecta > Coleoptera > Chrysomelidae > Neocrepidodera > Neocrepidodera transversa. Next base: position 8,451,540 of record OY725353.1, on the reverse strand, counting down.
TGGGACTCACTGATCTCCTGTAGCCTCCCCAGGTCGCCAGTCCCGTCGAAGGTGACATGCCAGTCCTTAATTCTTAGTGGCAGCATCACGATGCTTGTGGGTGGGATTGGACGGATTGGATTCCAACTCATGTTCACGTTAACGGTCGGTTCCATGGCTGGTCGGATACTGGCGGCGGTGGGTTGTCCCAGTGGTAGAGGGTATGCTTATAGTCGATACGGTTGCGGTGCGGCCCTCTGGGAGAAATTTCATCAGGCGCTTCCGTTAACTTTTCTACTTCAACATTCAGCTGAGATACAATCATCTCACTCGGTTGTTGTTAGGGCTCAGCGGATTCGGGAGTCCTGCACCACCTGTTGGTATTACCGGAGGTCCTCTTTGGCTTTTTGTCATCTTCTCTATTATAGCCATTCGTACCTTTTACTTTGAACTGAAACAAAAAAAGCGAGCGAGAAGCTATATCTTTTATCGGTGATCAGATGGGGGTAATTAAGTCTACTCTCTTGGAAATACATCTAACGAGGTATCGCACGGCGTCCAAACTCTTGAGGTTAAGTAGACAGTCTGTCAAAATGACAGGTCGGAGGTTTTTAACATAATTTGGTATATTTTGGCCTCCAGAAGTGTTTTTGGAGTGAAGTAAAAAATTTCATCAAAGTGTAACAATGTCTAAAAAAAAATTACCACCACGGACTAATTTTTTGTTTTCAACATGTAAAGCTCTTTGGTCATTACGGATCACTTTGGTGCTTTGGTTCAGGATTGCCGCCTTGGGCACCACTTTGAATTTATAGTGTAAAGGTCACTTACTACAGGCAGCGTCAGAAAAATAAAATACTCCAGGTGTCGTTATGAAATCGACAAAATCACGAGAGAATACTTTACCTTCCCCTTTGGGTGAAGTACATGTGTATTCGCTGCTGTGATGTTAATGTAAGAGAAAAGTAAATAAAATATACTCGAGTGTAGTCGGCGTTGGTCGGAGAATACTTGGCGGTTGGTCTCTCTGCTCTGTGTCGACTTAATACTGGAGTAGCTGGACACAAAATTAATTTAGATTCGATTGAATGCCGGCTCGACTAGCGGTACCCTCTCTTCGCGATAAGTAAGAGCATGGATTCGGATGCGCATTTTGGTACAACGGTATCAAACATAAATAAAATGGATTTCAGGAATTAATTACGACGACGTAGATAATGTAATAAAATTAAAGGGAACAGGGATGAGAGAATAAATAATACCGGTATTTTAGTAATTTCGTTACAAACATTATGAATATTCAAAAATATTGAATATTATACAGGTCGATGAAATTTATTAATTATATTTTTAATAGAATTTAATAAAAGATAAACCATTCAAAATAAAGCGGTTGAAGGAACATCTCCCCGAACTGTCAAATTAATTAATAAAGGATTGTTGTCCCGCATTTTGTAAAATTACATTTTTAATTAAATTTTTATCTTCCGAAATTAGTGTTCATACTCACAAAATGTTTTTGAACATGGATATTTTTTATTGGTTATAAATTTTTACATTTTCGCAATAATGCATTGAAAAAGTAACTAATACTTCCACTTCGAAACCTTAATCAAGAATTTCCCATATTTGAATTCTATACTTTATTACGGTCTATTGATTTTCAGCGTAATCGTTCTACCTACGATAAATTAAGGACATCGGTTTCCCAGATGGCAGGAATTGATTCGAGAGGGTATTACTGCGAAAAGAGACCTCATATTCTTTACCCTCGGGAATCGTTTGATTAAGATGATGCGCTTTTTATACCTTCCCTTTTCCTCTATTCTTACGCTCTTCGATTTCTGATTCGGTTTTTTTTTTAACGTGACAACAATGTTGTATCGTATTTAATTGAACTAATCACAACAATAAAAAAATAAAATTGATGGTTTTATAGGAGATACACTGGCGTTAAATTGCCACCCCTCTTATTTATGATATAAAACAAGGTTAAAACTCGGTCATTTTATTTTATTCTTGTTTCCGTGCTTCGCAAAATAAAGTAGGTATAAAATATAAAAATTTCATGCCCTGAATACAAATGTATTAATAAGAATATAATGAACTTTGTAAACAACAGCCCCAGTATTTTTTTTAATAAATGAACAGAATAAAATTATGAATAACTTTTATAAAAAGTATATATTTACATTAAAATTATTCTTTGCCTTAATTGTGTAGTTTGTATCCATAAATAAGGTAATAAATGAAATAAATGCACCTCAAGGAAGCACTCAAATAAATAATTTATACTTTCTCTCCTATTTCCACGTACACTAGCGCAGCATAGATGACAAAATTGGTCTAACAACCATCAAGTACGACCAAGTAGATCTTTTTAGGTTTTAGACCCCAAAAAGCTGTCAGCTCGATCCAAAGTGCAGTTAGAGCCTTCGAGGCTATTTTTTCAAGGTATAATGAGCTTTCTGTCTCTCTTCAGAGTGTTTAAGACTGATCCCATTAATTATTAAAGGCTTTAGGTTTATTTTGGTAAATGTGTATAGTGTCGTTTTATTTGGATTGGCTTAGAGCCTCATCCTCGAGCATCATGTAGTAATTAGATGAAATGCACTGCAGTTTGCGTGCGATCGGAAATGATGCCATCATGCTTGCCCATAACCATTATTGCATGTCATCTGCATAACCCAGAGCACAAAATCCAGCTTCTAGCTTTTCTCTCCTCATTGTGGACTTTCCTTGACACTGACTACAAATATGTGATGATTGTTCTGCTTTTTAGCATGGGTTAAATCTATCTAGATAAGCAAGGTTCTATATCCTTTTTTCTGTGACTCTATCTATTGATTCATCTGAGACCTTATTAAGGAATGTATACAAGGCATTTTTTGTCCCAATTGACTTCTCTATATGCCTCTGACAAGTAATACAGATCATCAACTGTAGACTTACCTGTTTGGTAAGCAAACTGTTCTTTATGAAGCTGTTCCTGCAATAGATATTCACTTTTTATAAAGAATTCAAGCATATTTTAGTATGAAAGGTGAGGTTTGTGGGTCTATACGATTATGGTTCCTATTGAGAACGTTCGACACTCTTAAGAATGTAACAAATCCAAGCCTCTCTCCAACATTTCGGTATGTATCCAAGTACAAAACTTGATAAGTGAGGGAGCTAAATAACTAAACCCTCTTCAAGTAGGGCTGGAAAGATATTGTCTTACAGGGCTTAAAGCTGTTTATAGCCTTCTGAATACATTATTTTGCAGTATTTGTATGGTGGAAGTTTAGTTAAAAAAACTTGATGGAGTCAGCAATTGGACTGGCTTGATGGGAATTTTCCTGGACCTTTATCTCCTTTGTAAGATTTTTAGGATCCTTGATTTTAGTGGGAGCCTTTTGGGTTTCCTCTTTTCTGTCCTCTTCGCCTGAAGTGATAGGTTTGGTTTTGTCTCTAAGGAGGAGACTATTACTATTTGTTGACAGTTGCAAGATTTCGTCGGTGTAATATACTAATATACACCTGAACAAATTTATAGTTGGCCTTAAATCCCTGTGGTTTTGTCCATTCTGTGGATTTGTGGTCTACAGACTGGGCGAAATAATGTCACAAAAGCACATTATCGCTTTCTGGGCCTTTGATGTTTTTTTGCAAAAAAATTACCATACACAAAATTTTATCGAATTTTACTTGAAATAAAGTTAATATCAGTTCATATTTATGTCAAATGCTAATTTTTAAATCACAATTAAGTTTTTCTACAAGCGTGCGGAAAGTTGTAACTTTCCGCACGATTGTAGAAAAAATACTTTTTGCTAAATATTTTTTTTAATTCTAGGCGCTTGTAGAAAAAATACTTTTTGCTAAATTTTTTTTTAATTCTAGGCGCTTGTAGAAAAAATACTTTTTGCTAAAAAATTTTTTTAATTCTAGGCGCTTGTAGAAAAAATATTGTTCCTATCACTTGCGTAAAGTATCTTTTCCCCACTTAATTGCATGCCCGAACTCCGCTTCGCGTCGTTCGTGCGACTGCAATTGCGTGCGGAAAAGTATAACTTTCCGCACTAGTTAGGAAAATAACTATTTTAATTAAATGAAAATATATATGCTTTAGTTTTAGGTCATTTTGACCGAGTTGTCAAAACAAACTTTTCTAAATATTTGGTATGGAGGTACTTGGACTTCAGGTCAATAACCCGATGCTAGTTAAAACCTGTTTTTTTTTTAAACATAATAATAATAATTTACCCCTTAAGGGATCCGAGAACAACTTTTAACTAGCATCGGGTTATTGACCTGAAGTCCAAGTACTTCTATACCAAATATTGAGAAAAGTTTGTTCGGACAACTCGGTCAAAATGATAAAAAACTAATATAAATTTTCATTTAATTAAAAACTTAACTGTGATTTAAAAATTAGCAATTTGACATATATAAACTGATATTAACTTTTATGCATATTTTAAGCAAAATTCGATAAAATTTTGTGTTTGATAATTTTTTTGCAAAACAACTTCAAAGACCCAAAAGCCCATTTAAATCCGATGATATCTTTTCCGAGTGACCAAATTCGTTTTCCTCTATGAATTTCAGTGATATATCCTCTACTGGATGCAGGTTCTTAACTAAGTATTTTAGCTACTCCAAGGTGTCTTTGTCAGAACCAACCATTCTGGTCTAAACTGAGAGCTGCTGAACTTTAGGTCTTCCATCCGCTATTTTGTCCAGAAATGCTTCGAGTTGTTCCACTGAAATGGAGACTTCTGCATACATTATTCACACCATTATTCCTGTAGCCGTTTGGCTGTAGGATGTGCTGGCCTCTTGATCACTCTGACATGTTTTCCTCCGGGGTGTTTTCTTCAGACCGGACCTGTACCCATCATGTGTTTTCGCAGCCATCCCATTTGCTTGCCACTGGGGTTATTAGTTTAAGTGTCTGAATTCTAGAATATTTAGGATCAAAGCATTGTTTAGTACTTTAACCTTTACTTATTTTCTTTTGTTTAAGACTTACCGGGGTTACGTTCTTTGGTGAATCTTTGGACATTTGGACTTCAACAAGTTTTATGAGGCCTTCTCCGACCTCTGGGTTATGTAAATTTGAAGGTTCACCTCCCTTTGGTTTTTGTTTGGTAAATCCCACAAGTTTCTAGGGAATATCATGTACCGGATACCAGAAGACGTCTAGTTACAACTGAGTGACAAGATTCATTATCCTATCTGCTACTAATTCCATTATATTTGGAAAAATCTCGTTTTAATATACTCTACATATTAGTTTAATTCTTCTTAACGCGTCGCGTCGCTTTCGCCCTTAATCATTACCGCTATGCAAGACAGCTGGGACGCGACGGTCGATCGAGAATCAATATAACAAGCGAAACGTGTGGTCTAGTAGAATCGAATATAATTGATTATAGAATAATTACTGAATAAACGAAAGTAACTATCGAAAACAAATAGTTTTTTTTTACTTTTAAGACGCTACTGTTACATTTTAGATGTGACGCGAAAATGTATTAAGATTAATTAAGTTTTGTTCGAAATAAAACCGACGGTGTATTTTCTTTTTCTTTGATACTCTGAGAGAGAAAAAATAGAATTTTCTTAATAAAGTCGCGATGGATTCGTTCCCCTTTCGGGATTAAACTTTTGAATAATTTTCACGTAAGATCGAAGTGAGGCGTGATTTGAGGCTGGCGCCGAACACAAATTGTACAGACCTCCATTCCTTAAGCATAATCCAGCTTATTCCGCATCTCTGGATAAAACTTTTACGACGGTTCCTATTGGTGTTCTCCCTTTTGTACTATCTAAGATAAATCCCTTCAAGACGTTTAGGCTTCGGAAAAGAAAAATCTTACTTAAATATTAAATCTAATTCCGGTCGCAATTACGATTGGATTAAGTATATTTTTTTTTTATAAGAATTTTTTTTCCGTCGCAAATATTTTTAGGTCGCTGTATTTGCATTTTATTTGGAAACGAAATTTTAATTTCCTGTCACTAATACAAAATAAAATTAAACGATTTATCGGTAAAAAGGTGTGTATGAAAAGAGCGTAAAACAAAAGATTATTTCTAATATGGAAAAACAGTAATCAGCTTATGAAAAAACTCGTCTTCCATTATATATATGTGGTCGGTCGGTGGTAAATCCTCCGGTGGCATGTGACATGCCTTTGTTATTCTGACCCCATTGATGGCTAGGGGAATATCCCTGGACGCGTCAACATTTCAGAGACAATCCACATGACACTCATAAATCTCATCTTCAGATGTAATTCATTACGCCTGTGACGGTGATTACATTTTATGGTTTTGGCATCGCTTTGTATGTGTCAGTCAGTTGGTCACTCAGGTGAAAGCTATTACAGATATGAAGTGAGAAGCATTAGACTCAGGATAATAATGTGTCTGATGATGTCGGTAATTTTATTACGTGATTTTATACCAGGCATTTCGATTTATATTTGAAATTTTCACATTACATTATGAAACTTCATATATCAAAATTACGTCGAAAATGACATCAAAGTATGGAAATTCGACATGAAACGTCGGAGCAGAAAATGCTATCTCATTTATGTTCGCATTTTTCATTTCTTTGTACAATCAAGACACGTACTTCACTTCTGCCAACTCCTGCTTATCTGCAGCAAAAGCAAAATATTCAGTTGAATCTCATCACGGTGATAAGCTTACTTATGATCAAATTATATTATACGGGTAAAAAATAAACAAGCATTAAATAATTTTCATTAAAAAATTTTTTATTATTTAATTAATTATAGCGATTATTTCTCAAATTAAAATTCTAATTATTATAGGCAAATAATTTTTTTTTAAATTTACGTTTTAACTAAGAAGTAAATAAACTATCCAAAAGAGGTGAAAAAGGACTATATTTGTGAATTATTTCATAATTTTAAAATAATAATTGTAAAAGTTATAGCTAAAAATATAAATAAAAAATTTAAAGGGTCTTTGACTGTTTCACAAAACCTTTACAATTTTTTATTTTTTTTAAATTAACGTTAATAATACATTTTGATCCAAAGAATTTTGTTTCTCATTATAAATAAAATTGAATGAAATATTATTTATTGGTTTTAAAATTACTCCCATTCAATTTTTAATCAATTTCCTTTGAATGATATTGATCAAAAAACTCAAAATGCCAAAAAAAGTCGCTTAAATCGCAAAAAACGAAAAATGAGTCGAAATCGAAAATATCGCAAAGAATTGCAAAAAAATCGTAAAAAATTTTAAAAACTCGGAAAGAATTGAAAAAAATCGGTTGTGTCGCCCCAAAACTTTCCCGACGAGTATCCACGAATACTTTTTCAGATATTTAATGTCAAAGTTTCAACTTTTTACATTTTTTTATTTTTGACAGGTGACAGTTGGAGAAATAATGTTTACTGTTTTGAATAGAGTTTTTCAAGGGCTTTTAAACGACATATTGCATGTCCAATTCCGTGACATATTGCATCTGTCATTTTTTTACAGATGTCGTACAAAAATGCGTTCTTCCGACGGGTAAGCCAAACCCCTATACCAAATTTCAGCTCAATCGGATTAAACGTGTGGCGTCTATCTTGAAAGATACACACAGACAAACAGACAGACAGACATACTTCCATCTGAAAATGGTCTTAATCGTCTCAGGGGACCCGAAAACCCGAAAATGGATATTTCCGTTTTTGTCTCGAATTTTTTTTTGCTGGTTCACAATATTTTCCCTTCTAGGAGGTGGGTCGGGAAAGTAAAAATTAAAAAAATTAAATGATTTTTAAAAAATCGCAAATAATTATAAAAAAATATCCAATAAAAACGGTAAAAAAAGCGTAAAATATCGAAACAAAATTCGCAAACAAACCCCGCAGAAAATAGCAAAAAAATCTGAAAAAAAATCGCAAAAAAATTGAAATTGCAAATGAGGAAAAAACATAAAAAAAATTTCACAACAATTGCAAAAATAAAGGCAAAAACCAAAGAATCGCCAAAAACCGAAAACAAAAGAAAAAACAAGAATGAGAAAAAAACAAAAATCAGAACAAAACAGAAACAAATGAGAAAAAAAACTAGAAAAAATTTGAAATGAATCGAAAAAAAGAAAGCATTGGTAAGTTGAAAAAAAAAAACAAAATATTGGAGAATGATGATAAAAAAAATTGTAAAATACGAAAAAAAAACGATAAAATAAAAAATTTGTAAAAAAAAACAAAAAAAGCAAAAAAAACCAACAAAAAATCACTAAAATCGAAAAAAATTGCAAAAAAACGCAGAAACCAGAAAGAATAAAAAAAAATGAAAAAATCTCAAACAAAATCGGTAAATAAAGGGTAAAAAATCGAAACAAAATTACCAAAAAAAAATTGCAAAAAAGAACACGCAGAAAACAGCAAAAAAATCGGAAAAAAAAATCACAAAAAATTGAAATTGCAAATGAGCAAAAAATCAGAAAAAATCCCCAAAAATCTCAAAAATAAAGACAAAACACGGTAAAAATCGTAAAAAACCGAAAACAAAAGAAATTGAAAAAAAAGAACAATGAGAAAATATAAAGAAAAATTAGAAAACAATCAGAAAAAAAATCAGAACAAAACAGAAACAAATATGAATAATGAGGAAAAAAACTAGAAAAAAGTTGGAGAGAATCGAAAAAAAATGAAAACATTGTTAAAAAAAACAAAATATTGGAAAGAAATGAAAAATAAAATTGTAAAATTCGAAAAAAACGAGGAAATCAAAAAAATTGTAAAAAAGAAAAAAGTTAAAAAAACCAAAAAAAAATGGCGAAAACTAAAAAAATGCAAGAAATCGAAAAATATCGCAAAAATTGCAAAAAAATTGTATAAAAAACCGAAAAGACTAAAAAAATGAAAAAATCATTAACAAAAAAATCTCAAACAAAAACGGTAAAGCAAAGTGGAAAAAATCGAAACAAAATCCCAAAAAATTGCAAAAAAACCCGCAGAAAATAGCAAAAAAATCGGAAAAAATATCGCAAACAAATCGGAAAAAATATAAAAAAAAACAGAAAAAGTAAGAATAATAGGAAACAATAGAAAATAGAGAAAAATGGGTAAAAACAGAAAAAGTAGGAAAAAACATTGTTAAAAGTCGAAAAAAAAAAACAATATATTGGAGAAAAATGATGAACAAAATTGTAATACACGACAAAAAAAAACAAGAAAATCAACAAGATGAAAAAAATGAAAAAGATTTAAAAAAAAAGAAAAAAATCAAAAAAGCAAAAAAAACGCAAAAGAATCGCTAAAATCGCAAAAAATGCAGGAAATCAAAAAATATCGCAAAAAATTGTAAAAAATTGGAAAAAACGGATAGAAAAAAAATAATAATTAACAACAAAATCTCACACAAAAACGGTAAAAAAAGCGTAAAAATTCGAAACTAAAGCTCAAAAAAATTGCAAAAAAAACCCGCAGAAAATAGAAAAAAAAATTGAAAGCAAATCGCAAAAAATAGAAAAAAAAATCTGATGTGGCCAGCACATGACCTCTCGCCATTTTTGAATAAAAAATTTACAGGTTGACACAAAAAAGTATGAAAAAAAATTATATTTTTGTAAATCTGGCAACAATGGCAAAAGTTTAGAAAATTTTAATGAGATGAAAATAAACTGTAGGGTATACAAAATATATGTGTAAAACTTTATTGCCGTTTTCTATAATAATGGCGTCATCACCCATAGCAACTGCCACTTCCGGTTGTGCGATTGGCACCAAAATCTAATCAGATCTAATCTAGGGTATCAGAATCCTGTATGCAAAATTTCAATTTTTTTTATTCAGTAGTTTTTGAGTTATCGTTACTACAACATCCATCCAAACACACACACACACTAACACACACACACACACACTAACACACACACAGACATCATCGCGAAAATATTAAAATCGTATTCTAGGGACCCTAAAACGTGTTTATTCATTGAAAACTCACTACCCAATTTTTAGCATGATTCCTATACCTCTCTTATCTGAAGGGCGAGAGGTAAAAAATTAGGATAAAATAGTGAAAAATAGGAAAATGTAGGGTAAAATGGAGAAAAGCATGAACAAATTGTAAAATATAGGAAGAAAAAAAAGAAAACATTGTTAAAAGTCGAAAAAAAAACAATATATTGGAGAAAAATGATGAACAAAATTGTAATACACGAAAAAAAACAAGAAAATCAACAAGATTTAAAAAAAAGAAAAAAATCAAAAAGATTTAAAAAATAGAAAAAAAAACGTAAAAGAATCGCTAAAATAGCAAAAAAAATGAAGAAAAAAAAGTCGCAAAAAATGCAGGAAATCGAAAAATATCGCAAAAAATTGTAAAAAATTGGAAAAAAACGCAAAAACCGGAAAGAAAAAAAATAATAATTAACAACAAAAGCTCAAAAAAATTGCAAAAAAAACCCGCAGAAAATAGAGAAAAAAAAATTGGAAAAAAAATCGCAAAAAACAGAGAAAAAAATTAGGATAAAATACTGAAAAATAGGAATATTTTGGGAAAAATGGGTAAAATGGAGAAAAGCATAAACAAATAGTAAAAAAAAAACAAAATATTGGGGAAAAATGACGAACAAAATTGTAATATACGAAAAAAACCAGAAAATCAAAAAGATTTTAGAAAAAGAAAAAAAACTCAAAAAAGCAAAAAAAAACTCAATAAAATCGCTAAAATCACAAAAAAACGAGAAAATATCGCAAAAGAATTGTAGAAAAATCGTAAAAAATTGCAAAAAATCGCAAAAACTCTGAAAGAATAAAAAAAAAGAAAAAAGTAAATTTGTAATAAATCCCAAAAAATCACTTTAACATAGAGATGAAATGTGTCTGCGAAATTAATCTTAAATTGTGTCTAGAAGATATACAGTGACGTGACCATTTTTTCTCATTGAAACAAATTATTCACATTAATGAATTTGTTAGTAAATGTATTAAGCATTCTTTTCTTTATTAAATAATAATAATAATTAGTTAATAAACCTATAAATAATACAGTCCACTATTATTAAAACTTGTAGAGTATTATCGAGATATATATCGTTACCTCTATGATAATAACTATTAAGACCTAATAACGTAAATACCAATTACTTACTTCTCTTTGTTAAAATTATTGGATAGTTTCCAAACTTAACTTCGTCTCTTGACATTATATTATTTATTACTATTATTATTATTATTATATATAAGCAAACTGACAGGAAGTCAAAATTGAAACGCCATGCTTCTAATCTCTATTCGAACATTATTAATCTTGTCTGTCGTTATAAATAGCAGAGTGGAGGAAAACAACAGAGGAATATGTCGATGCGACGCCACGATTTAAATCACAATTGATATTCCGCCTGGAAATTTACGACCGTAAATTTCACAATAATGTCCCGGATTCGCGTCCCAAAAAAAAATAAGAAAACCAACAAAAGTACATACTGATTCGACTATTGGCAATGCCCCAAAGAATAAAATGTTCGAGAGGTATATTTAGAATCGAAGATAGTAACAATAGAGTTTATCGTGATTATCGTTCATTCAGGATTTTCTATATATTTTCCATTGGGATCCAGATTTTGAATCAATGTTCGGTTTTATTTTTATAAAACATATTTTAAACGATTGTTATTTTTCCTAATCCCTAGAGTAAAAGTGTTGCAAAATAAAATGAAAAATTCTATAAAATCTAGAATATTACCTACGTGTATAATGTTACTATGAAAACTTTTAAGACTTAACTCATTTTATATGACAATTACGTGAGGTTGTTAGGCTGGTAGTTTTCAAACTGCTTTAACTAATTTATTTTCCACACATTGTTTAAAAGTTCTTTTTAATTTCTGAACGCTACAAAGTTGTATAGAAACTAAACAAAGTATTTAATTTAATTACAAAAATTTCGATACCAAGATTTAGATGAATTTACAAAGCACAATTAATTTAGATGAAGCTTTACGCATATATTTATGGTTACAAAGAGATTATCTTTACATACAGGGTGAGTAGAAGATCTACGGGTTTTCTAGCGTCCTTAGGGAAAATAACTGTCGATCCGCGCTAGGCGAGTCTCGAACAGCTTTTAACAAGTCTTGTACAGCTTTTAACATGTTTCGAACATATTTTAACAGGTGTCGAACAGCCTTTGGTCGAGACCAAAAAAAAGGAGCGGAGGAACCCACCTCGAACCCATGCTCTCCGCTAGCAGACCCAGGAAAGGTATAAATTTGTTGGCAAACCGGTAATAAAAAAGTAGCTTTATTTTTTACAAAATTTTATTTAGCAAAAACTGTTTAAATTTAATTAATCTTCTTAGAAGTCATATTCCACTTAACTATTCACAGGGCTGGAGTCGAGGGTCGAAGCCTTGCTATAGAGGTACCTTAAATTAACCCTCTTACAAAAATAATATAGAGCATCCTTTATTGCACCTCTGCCAAACTCTGGCAATTCCAAAAACAAAAGAAAAATATAATACTTTGAAAACTTTATAATAAACCTTATACTCATCCTTACCAACAATGATAATAGAAAAACTAAATAAATCTATGATCAAGAACCTATATATAAAATATTTATGAATTACTAATCTACAACTAATTTAATCTAAGCTGTTGACTCTGGCTTCCCCTACGGGAATTCATCAAGCTCAAATAGCCACAAAAAGGGTAGAAGATCTAAAATCCGCTCGAAAGCATCGGGAGGACCTGTTTAAACATGTTCGACATCTGTTAAATGCTGTTCGAGATCTATTAAAAACTGTTCGAGACTCGCCTAACGCGGAGAGTAACAGAATCGACAGTGGATTGAGACTCGTCTAGCGCGGATCGGAACCTTGATGTGTACCAAAAATTACCAGATTGGACCTTAGCGATTTTCCATGTTATTTTTGATAAGCAGTGCGCTCAAACACCCATAGCACTTCTACTAAAGTGTCCGCGAATGGAATAGGTAGAAGACATTATTTCAAACAACGTATAGTAAGCATCCTAGAAACCATTAACTCTACTAATGAAAATTAATCCTAAACACAGCCCTGTGTATCTGCCTTGGAGCTTTTAGATCCAGTCCAGTTGAAAATATCTACATCGAAGCCACCCCCCAAAACCTTCATTGATATCAGCTAATCTTCAAAATCCTGTTTATCCATTATAGTAAGGGAGGCCACGATGTTAAATGGGGATTACTCGAGCGTCGCGCACTCCTATTAGATTTCGAAGCTTAGATGATAAAAAGATGAAAATGTTTAATAATTTATACCCGTTCATCGGTGGGGGGAGCGTCTATAGAATTTCAAAAATGTAAAAAAAACCGTTATCTTTAATAATGGAGGTTGCTTAATAGAAAAATAGAAAAAAACAGTTTAATCGAGCGTGTCAGATATTTTAAAGGGGTGATTTTTGAAAAATGCAGAATAAAATCGCCGTTATAAAATACTCGAGCGCATCAGACTAAGATATAGGTATACGGTCCATCTTAGATGTGCTGACCAATAATCTGACGATTATTCGGAGGAATTTCATAAATCTGACGATTTAAAAAAAATCATTGCAGGGAGGAGCGTGTATAAGTTTTCAAAAATATAAAAAAAATAGTCACAAACACATACTATAGAGTGCCAGGCATTAATAACGTATACGCCTTACGTGTTTATAGTAACGGATAGACAATAATCTGCCGGCTTGCTAGTTGGGGGTGGCCGTACGAAGGGGTTGAAATATTTTCACTCATTGTCGTAGTTCATATAAAACTCATTATATTTAATTCAATAAACTTTTTTAAAACACAATAAACAAATTAAAGCGTTGTATATATACGAACACGAACGCTGGGATGATATAATAGATAAATAAAAATAGAGATATCATTGTTTACAAAATTCTGGACGCCAACAACACCTCAGAGTCTAAACCACCGAGAGGTATAAAGTCACAATGATCGTTCATTGTTGCCAAATAAAGTATAGTTCACTAAAGGACCAGAAAGAGACTTATTGTCAGTAGATAGAACGTTCGTTAACTTTAACGGTTCTGTAACTAATGACGGATTTGTAAATTTAATAGTAAAATATTAAGCCCATCTTACATTAGATGTCATTTGGAATATTCGAATATTTAGTGTTTTTGGAGTTCATTAGTGATTTATAGACTTTACGTTAGATGAATATGGTTAAACGGGTCAAGTGAGCAAAAAATTGGACTATTTAAATCAAATCGTTTTACAAGTAAATTTATTTAAGGTTACATTTCTGAACCATGGGCGTTCGTACATGTCTATGAGAAAAAAAATTATTTTATTATTTATTACTCACTGAAAATATCCCGTCAATTAATATTTTATGAAAAGAGGGAAAAGATAACTTGATAAAAAATAGATGTATATTAGGTATACATATATAATGTTCTTTCAGATTTCCCGTAAATATTGATGTTAGAAATGTGTGATTATTTATTTTTAGACAGTGGCGGATTTAGATATTTGTCACCCAGGGACTGATTGTACATTGTCCCCCCCCAACAGTATGCACATTATAAGCCTCAGCCTCCGATAAACCGGGATAGCACCACTGCCTAATCCAAATACATCCCGAAAATGCACGAGAAAGCGCCAATTAGGTGATCTCTTTGTCGGAAATCATTTGGAGGCGAATCTGATTCTCTTTCGACATAACTGGCACATTCCCGGGTTACCATCAGCTCTTCCCCCTCTCATTTTGTTTCCTTATTGACAAAAAGGTTATTCGTTCATCAAACAGACAAACAACAACTTAAATCGCCACTTCATCTAGTTTACAACAAAAACATTAAACACCTTAGATTATATACGCTACGCATGCGGCATGTAGATTACTAGTTTGACCAATGACAAATCATTACCCGACTCAGAGTACTATGTCACATTACACCACTCTTCTATTGTTCCAAGAATAACATCCAGAACATGTCAAACCTTTTACCTCCCCACTCCCCGAACTAATATTTTAAAATTTTCTCCCTTACATAATGTGCAACATGGTGAATTACCAGCTTGACATCTTTAATACTAGTATTTAGGCCATAAAGACGTTCTTGGGAAGCTATTTGTTAATTGTTATTTCTTTTTTGTATTTTTTTTTAATTTGCCAATATGTACTCCCGATGATATGTATGTATTTCTGAATGTATTTTATACTGTTCATAGATCTGTTCTATAGTTGGGTGCAAACCTGTTTGAACAGTAAATAAATAAAGAAATAAAATACTACATGGTGCCGTATTTAGCGCAGCATATATGATCTAAGGTAAACACCGCCACCATCAAAGATAAACTTGCGATCTTACGAATGGCGTTTTGACAGTGATTAAAACAGTAGTGCCAACTGCGTATAGGAGGACCGCGAGCACTGCGTAGTGGCGGTCCATTCCCACGATCTAGAGTAACTTGTCACTATGTAATTTCTTTTTATTCTCTAGCAAGAGATTAATTTTTCATTGTCTGCAATTTTAAGTATTAATTTTCGCCATATCGAAGAAATTTACCCTTTACCGTTACGCCTATGTATATACTTTTAAATGCGACGTCATACTCACTCCGGCACATTCCCACTCCTACCTTCTCCTTTCCTCTCACCTCACCTGGCTAAGTTTAATGTTGGCGTGTAAACAACTAGTAAGTTATGAATGAGTCGTTGGGGATGTGGATGATATCATGGCGACAGAAAGTAGTGTGGGGACGGTGCCAAAGAGTGAGAGATAGAAAAGAGCGAGAAGGGAAGAGAGACGCGGAGCTGGAAATACATAATTCTCAGCAGCTGCACACACCACACTTTATTGATGATTTTAAGTACTCCGGCTTGATGAAATCGGCAGATTATATTATTTTCGTGATCATTAAATTATTTCTGTCAAAATGAAAAGAAATTTAACCGCGCTCGAATATTACAAGGTGACGAATTTTTTTTTACAAATTCGTATCTACCCCACTTTCTTACGTCACACTAAAATCATCAGATGATCTACTTTATTTTAACTATTCTGATCCTTTATCCTACACGGACGGCTTTATATTAGGAGCTCATATCCGGTGAGGTATCTCCCCATATATTAATCTGCTGCGCTTCACTAAATCCCGAAATCCCCGCTTGGTCTTCCCTACTATTAATAACCTTTATTCGTTCAAATCCAGACTTACCCAGTCATTTACAACCTTTCCCTTAAAATTTTCTTTCACTACTTCATATTACTGATCTTTCACAAAACAACAGCTAATCCAACTTCGTTCAATACCCAATGGAATAAATGTCTGCCAAACATCAGTCTCTCTCTTTCCAATTACATGAAACATAAAACACCAAACTGATTTTTTGGACAAACTTTTCCTACACAACGTTAATTCCCAACTCCTACGACATTATCATCTATACCGACGCATCTAAAAACAAATCTGTTGTTGCCTGTTCAGTCTGTTCACTGTTTTCTGTATTGTTACTAGTTGTGTTTATTTATTGTTTATAAGTTTATTGACTCTAGAGTGAGGTCATTAAAGACACCACTAATTGACTATAAGCCGAGCGAGGTACACGTGAATTCTGTAAGGTGAGATTGTGAGACGACAAAGATAATACCTGCTAATTTCTTTATCTAGTATAACAGATTTTTCACCTACCTAGTTCTATCAGAACCGATCCCGAGCGAAGTTGAAAATTAACTGCCTTAAATTTGGAAAATGATTTTCAAAGTTACAGACGGAATTATTTTCAAACACCAAAATGCTTCCTGATTGGTTCAACCCCGGTAAACTTTGCGATACAATCCCTACAAAAAGTAAACGAGAGTGTTTTACTCAGTGAACTACGGAGGGCGTACCCCTTTTTTATTAAAATTCTGACTTCCAGTAAGTGCTGCCCTCTAGTAAAATGTAATAGAGTTTACTTAATGTAATGTGTAATCATATTCATGAACTTTGGACTTTACAGGGATGGAAAAACCCGACAAAAAACCATCATGCAAAGCTCGTCCTGTCTTCCAATTATTCTTACTAATATAATTATCTAACTAAACAACTACATTGTTTTATTATTGAACGAGTAATTTAAATTCTTGTTAGAAAATCGTTATTTCTGTGTTAACATGTGTTAGCCATTTGACATTCTTCACGTAGGTCCTTTCTCAGAACGGCAGTCCTTTGTTATTTGATTTATATTTCCTGGTGAATGTTTGAAACTAAGTACTTAACAGTGATATTTACAATGCATCGAATTCTAACGAATTAGTTTAAATTTCTAAAGTGCATGAAAATTTATTACTTCCTTTAATTTAATATAATTTACTGAGACCTGAATATGGCTCTGTCACCAATGGGGAATTCAACAAAAATATAACCTCACGTTTTTTCTTTATTAACAGTTAGAATTAATCAAATAGAACCCATTGAGTTTAATTATCTACCGTAATTTGATCTAGATTTTCCAATAATTTAATTTAAACATTCAAATTTCTAATTATTTGAATATGCCGCCATTACGATCGTGACGTCGCTTATGTGCAATGAAGTTACCATTAACTGGAAATGGGTAAAGAAGAGAATACGAATGAATAACATCTGTTAAATATCACTTATACAGATAAAGATGGAAAAACCCATTTTATGATAATTGTATAAAGATGAAAACTTGGACCTATCCACTGTGAATTCGCATTCAAAACCGAGAGAGATAAATAGATATTAGATTCCGCTGTTAGATAAAGAAAACGACTATTTTAACGAGATCAAGTAATAATTTGATGTTTGGTGCATAAGTGCTGGGCACAAGCGTTCCTTATTAAGTGAAATGTCGCGTCCGCGTCTGTTTACTGCATAGTTCACTGTTGTAGTTTGTACTCTGTATATCTGGTTGATGTTGATAATTTTCCGTGTTTATTTGTATTTGTAAATATAAGTAAACAAAGGCAAAAGTAAACACAATTAAAAACATATTGACCAAACGACACATTATAAGCAAACGTCATCTATATTTGAAAACGTCAATTTTATTTAGAGAAACTGGCCCACGTTAATATTATCTATGGCACATAAGTGACGTAGGTGCACTACAAGTTGCATAGATGCAGTATTTTTTAAATATCAATTTTTTCATGTTAAATTAAAGAAAAAAACAGAAAAATCGATTTTTTCATAAAAAGAAATTCATTTTTTTCTCATATAATGCAAAAAAAGATGGACTAATATTTCAAGTTGAACTCCCCATTCGTATTTCATTGGTATTCCAGTAAATGGACAAGTAGACAAGAATCTTATGAATTCCAGCGAAACAAAATATTTAGGTGTCTGGGATCAACTTTTTTTCTACACTAAATATATTGTAGTTAATATATTCCGTAATTATATGTCAACATTTGTTAAACCCTGTATTAACATGAAAGTAATGAAAAAGAGGAGGAGCTGAATCCATTGTGTTCCTAAACCGTAGAGAGACTAGATTATAATGTAAATTTAGAAACTTTCGACTTTTGGTTTATATTCGGCTTATGTAGTAAACATTGCCTGGAAGTTTGTTTGATTGTTTGTATAAATATGGCAACGGGGCGAATATGAATAAAACGGTTCTCGCAGCTCGTTTTGACACAAATTGTTACGATAATGGCTCCCGACGACGCTCACCCAAATAAACGAAATGGAGTCTAGCAATAATAATAACAATGGCCATAATATGTATGGGAGTTTGTTCTTGTACCACCAGATGCGATATAGAAATTTCTACGAGCTGAAACGAACGCTTTACGATCATTCGGAGATACCACTATCGTGTACGAATTACTTTCGACACTACATTTGAAGATTTTATATTAAATCGATTCATGGAAAAACACAAAAATATTTAAAACTTGCACAAGTATTTTAGAATTTTTAGATGCTAGAATTATAACGATAAAACAATCATTTATGTCCAAACAGTAACGTATAATTTTAGGTCTTATTATGATGAGTGTCCCACGCTTTTATTTTTAATATACTCCCTAAACGCACATAAAAGCGTGCTCTTTTTTATAAATATTAGTGTTAGAAATACTGACAGATCCGTATTACATTTTATAATATGTTATCCAATTAATTTGATGATACTCGCTATGTTTTCATATATATGGCAAGGCTTTATTATACCCCAGTGATGATGTATACTAGTAATTTCGTTAATTAACCATATACATACCGGTACATTGTTTTCTCATAAATACACTTCTATCCCCTTTAAACTGTTCTCTCTCATTCTATGTCTATCTCCGGTTGAATTTTAATGTTAAATTATTTTATTTTTCATGCGCGAACTATATTGCATGTAATGTCAAAATTGGAAAAATATTCGAACAAGTTGAAACAATGCATAAAATAAATATAAAAATTTAAATTTTATTTTATTAAATTCGTTCGGTTATCATCAGATCTCATGCAGGTTTTTTATTAGTATTTTCATGTCCAATACATAATAATAATTATCTATATATACATCTGCACTTACGAATTAAAAATGTTTGTTTTTTAACTAAAGTGATATGAAAATTTACATAAGCAGGACTTATTTTTCTGAGTCGAGTAAACACTTGATATGCAGATTCTAAATTTGCTTTTCATCCCTTTGATAGCAACCCTCATTCGCTCATTCACGCATCGTATGGAATAAGTTACTTTCTGCACTTGTTAGATAATATACCATTTGCAAATTATTTCGACTAAGAAATATTTAAATTCATTATTAATTAAATATCTTTGTTTATTTAAAATAACAACATCTACACAAATCTAGTGCGTGATATAAATATCGTGAGAGTGAGATATAGATAGAGTCAGAGCTAGAGAAAAAGTGAAAAAGAGAGATCAAATGATACCTAGAGAAAGAGTGAAAGAGATAAAGTCGCGGAGACGGGAATCATGATTCTCTGCAGCTGCACGCACTAAACTTTATTGACGACTTTTGTTACTTCAGCTTGTGATTATATTTTTCTCGTTATCCTTGATTTATATTTCCTTCAAAATAAAAAATAAATCGACCGCACTCGTGAATGTCGAGATAACGTTTTTTTTTGAAAGTTTGTGCCCCTCCCAGTCCCTTATGTCTATCTCAAATCATCAGGTTATTGTAATGCACAGTTCACCAATAAAAAAAAATGAGTATCCAGATAAATAATAACAAACCGTAAATATTGCTACATCTGTTGAATAAAAGATTAATTAAATTTAACATTATTATTACATTTAGTTACTAACATGAATATTGTAGAGCGCTACTGTGGTCATATATCCAAAATAGAAAACTAAATGTACAACTTAATCATCATACAAAAAGCCAGATTCAATTAACTTTATGAAGATGGTCTAGTTTACGAGTAAATTTTAACTTTACGGCTGTAGTTTAATTTTCACAACCTCTTGTTTGTGTTGTTGAGTTTGCGTGGCATGTTACATTTACATGATTATATTACATAAATTTGACCTGTTTTGAAATTACAATTTCCCTTTAATTATTACGTAACGTAAATTTATAATTTCTTAAATCAATACCAATTGAAAATGTCTTTTATCTTAATTTAGGCAATTTGTGAGCGATAAATCAGATACTTAAATTAATTAAGTTTTTTTTTTAATGATGCCCTGCGAATTGTTGAGAAAGAAGGAAATAAGGTTGTTGAATTATTTGACGTTTAATCTGAAAAAGTTAGAGGCGGGCAGCAGCTCGTTGCTTTTACGTGCCCTACCGCTAATGGACCCACTTTGTAGATATAAATTGGGCACTAGAATTACAACTGGGAAAAGTCTTAAAGGCGGTCATTATTTACTACTGGTCATATGACATAAATTCTCTTAAAATTGATTACCGGCTTCAGTAATTTTCTTTCTTGTTTATATACTAGTAGAAGTAATTTTTTTGTGATTATTTATCGTATCCATAAATATTTAAAAATACTTCGGGAACAACTTTCTATTCGAAATGAAAAGTTAAATGAATATTATCCTAAAGTATTTTCTGCCATTTTAGGTTTAAAATTCGATATAGCTTATTCATTTATCGTTTGTCTCATCAATGCTCTCCAGCCTTCTCTTACTTGTGCTAGTTGCTTATCCTCTTTCCATTTAATTCCCTGCCTGTTTAAATTCTTCTGTCCATGTTTTTTTTTGGCTCGTTACATTTTTTCTTCTAGCCTCATGTATTCCCTTTACCATTCGTTTTTCGCTAATTCATTGCAAATTGCTAAACAAGTAAATTCCCAGGGCCCAGACCCAAAGGAACGTGAGACACAAAATTAAGTACTGGTTGGGTAACGAATTTTCTAGGTAACCAACTGTCTAGCTGAAAATTTGCGGCGTGACCAAATATTGGGTGACGAAGTTTTGAGCCCCGGGTTCTGAACCCGAATTCTCCTTTGGAAGCTGTCTTCCTAATTAAATGTTTAAATAAAATTCATTAAATCAAAATAATTGCGTTTATTGATAACAAATCCTGCGAGGAAGAAGAGGTGTGCAACACGATTCTTTATCGGTGATGTGTCAGACGGACAGTACAGCCACGTCCTCTAGGTTGGCGTGGTGTGGTCGGCTTGATATTTCCAGTACGGTACAATTGAACTTGGCTGGGACTGCCATTGGAAATCAGACTGCCACTGCAACTAATGACATCGGATTGAATCGTCCTACCCGATAAGAAATTTGGCCTCTATAGAAGCACGAACGCGAGTGTCTCCATCTGTAGGGCGGAGGTTCAACTAGTACGACTGACTGTAGAATTCGGCAAAAAATTGAGACAGAGGCCGATTATCTACGTGAACGTCTAGAAGATTACGTTAATGTTCCGCTATAGATAAATACATTTTTAGGTTTTAAATAAGTGTATAATTATATTTGGAGTTTAACAAAATTTTTATTGACAACATTCTAACAAGTCAAAATAATACAATAATAACTCAGATGTTTTTTCTTTCTTCCCTATTTTCCTTCTTTTTTTTTAGTTGGTCGAGAAATCCGGAAACAAGAGAGATGAAACTTGAAACTCCGAAATGATTTCTTTCTTCTGCTTGTTCCATGCAAGAAATTCGTAAAGGAGGTTACAAATAAAAACCGACCAACTATCATTATACAACTACGGAAAATGTAGAGAGGTGAAAACGCATACTACACTGACTTTAGCTTCTGGTTTTTCCTATAATTTTAAGTTAATATGTACTAAATCCAGTATGCTGCACCCACTCCTTTATCGATTAGTCAACTCTTTGCTTAGTCAGCGTAGAATCATCACCCGCCCCAACATCCGCCACATTTTCCGCGGCAGACAATGGGATCCATGCGGACCCGCTTACGCCTCTAATTTTCTCTTTCTCCCTTTTTAGAGCGCTGGTATCCGATCGGTATATCTCTTCTGTCCACCGACCATTTCCTGTCCTCCACTACCAGTCCCTGTGGTGGTCCTTATTACAAAAGTGCCTGCTTTTGCTAGCCTCTTTGGTTTTTGGTGTAGAGGTTCCGCCGATGCCGGCGTTTCTTGCGTTCTTTTTATTTTCACTAGCCCCGAACGGTCCCTGCTCTCTAGAGACGCCAAAAATGAAAAGGGAAAGACTGTCACTCCTCGGCGCGCATCATACCTTGGGATTTGGCAGGTTTTTATAGTGGTCCTCATTTACGCGGCCCTGTGCTTCTCGGTAGAGCGTATCCTTCATCTCGTGAAAAAATCGTTGCGCCAGCGGATAGTTAACTACTTAAAATATTAATTGTTGAACTTTGCTTGGTATTAATTTTAACGTATCTTTTCGGCTACCAGGGCTAATCTGGACGGGACCTATTGCTTATCGTGGGCTCCGAATGAAGGTCCTCAATCACCCTAAACCCAGGATTATGCCTTTATCATTCAGGTAATCTACCGACCAGCAAAGTGTATAATTGTGCCCCACCAATCCCTATCAGTTCCACGAGATATCCGATCTCATCCGGCCTGGTTACCGGCGTAA
Organism: Neocrepidodera transversa; assembly: GCA_963243735.1. Lineage (NCBI taxonomy): Eukaryota > Metazoa > Arthropoda > Insecta > Coleoptera > Chrysomelidae > Neocrepidodera > Neocrepidodera transversa. The sequence goes on along the minus strand of OY725353.1, from coordinate 8,428,571 downwards.
GTGAAACTGCGCATGGCACAAATACCTTTTTGCACTTGCAGAAAGTCTTATCTGACTTTAATTCCACTTGAGATTCATTGGAATCGAACCCACGACCCAAATAATGACCAAGTATAAAGGCCAATGCCTTAACCAACCTGGCCACCGTGTCCGGGTTGTTCAACTTTATATTGCCTTGAAACCTTTATTTCACGTATACGGTGTTGCCAACTTTGTAAAGTGGCCTAGATTTTAAATACAATTTCTAATACCCCATTTATAAGTATATTATAATTTCCAAATTGATGATTTTCCATGACATTTAATAGACTATATGGATAAATTTCACTGGAATATTATCCAGAATTCACAAAATAAACTTATTTCCTTTAAATTCAATAAGATTCATTTTAATTTATATTTTTAGCCAGCGCTGTATATTTTACCATTCCATAATCTAAAAATAAATTGTTATTCGGTATTGTTTATACAAAATAATTTACCCTATCGCTATCTCCCTCTAAGCGATATAATATTTCTAAGAGCGACAAGCGCAGAAATACCTGTGATCGCCGGGCAGGTCGGTTTTCTTATCGGAAAGAAGAAAACCGTTACAAATCCAATCTTACAAATCTTCTGAAACTATAAATACTCAAACAGTCCAATAGTTCAGAGAGTCTCATCATATCTAGCAGTGTTCAGTCGACTTATCATGTCTCGACATTATAAAAAGCGGTTGACCGCACCCTAAAAATTAATAGTTTAATAATTTTCTGAGAGTCTAAAAATGTACATAAATTGTAAATATATTTTGTAGTAGTGAGAGCAGTTGCTCTAATAATAATAATGTAATAAAAAATGTAATAATTAATAATTTTGGTTTCCTAATAAATGGGTGAGTAAATAGCCCTTACAGTTCACTTAAATAATTTGATTTATTTTGTGGTAACATACTAATTCCTTATTCTCTGTATTAAGGTGGTCCTTCGAAAATTTAGACAGCGTTAACACGCTGTCTGCCGTAGTAAATTATTCCAAACTCATATCGATTCTTAATTATATTTGTTCACTATATAATTTAACTTTCATTTCGAGTTTTGGTAATTTTGTATAACAAACCTAATTCAGATTCCCATTAATTATAAATGATCTGAACTCAGTAGTTTAATATAATTAGTGTTCGATATTTGTTTTTTTTTTGTTAAGTAAGTAAAAGCAAACTTTGCAATTTGTTCCATATAAATAATTAACGTTTTCATACGAATAATGTGAACTAATGGATTGGGGATTAAAGCTCTTTGGCAAAGCGTTTATATATATACGTTTGCGTATATGGTAACTCCGAAATTAGTAGATGAAAACGTTTACTGAACCACGAATTACATTCCCGGTTAGCACCAGCTCACATTAAATTTGGAACTAAAATACTTATATATGTGACTTGGGTGAACTCAGACATCGTTATGGCATTGAATAGGATTAAATTTGTCCTATTATATCTCTACCATTGAAATATTACTAAATCCAAAATCTAAACACCACGTCAAGAACACTCCATTATGCAATGCATTCAAAACAGGAAATTTAAAGTCACTTTCGCACATGGAACATTCGTCACTGAAAAGCTGTTGAAAATCTTCAAACAACTTGATATAAAAATAATAATTATATTTTTATTTAAGGGAAATTCGAATAATGAACATTAAATTTTTTTGGAGCTTATTTAGGATTTTTTTTTAATTATTATATAAGAGAAGCATCACATTTATTTGTACAGTTTTATAAAATTCAATTTTTGCATTATTTTATTTTGCCCCGGGTAAAAATTTTAAACAGAATTTGTAAAACCGTACGAGCATGGAATGCCAACAGCAACATTCCATAAACAATTTGGATTAAAAATTAACACTAATCTGCTTTTGCATTCGCAAAAACCCAATTAACGAGAACATCTAACGGGTTATAATAAATAAAATAAAAGCGAATAAAATTCTAAAAAAACGTCGAATGAAATGAAATAACATTAATGGAATATGGATTGTAGTCAACATGACACTATTCCACTATTTATGTATAGTAAATAATTGAAAATAATAATACAAATGAAAATAATATAGAAGAAAACAAAATGTGAAGAAGGAAGAAAATTTCGAAAATGAAGGAAAAAAGATGATGGACAAAATGGTGGAAAAGATAGAAGAAGAAAGACGAGGAGGACCATGAAGAAGAAGTATCAGACAATGACGAAGATAAAGAAAAGGTCAAATTCACCTCTTCTCCTGGACCCCTATTCTTGAATATTGGGGAGTAGAAATGGTGAGAGAAAGTGACGTAAACGTGGCTCCTTGAAGCTGAAAATACTGTATTATTTGAAATATTTCTCTCAAATATTAAGAGAATAATTTCTCCCTAAGGGAGCTGCGTATTCTACTGGTCCCAAGTAAGAGAAAATGAAAATGACAATGGAAATAACAAAACATAACCTAAAATAAAGTCGAAACCGTGTTTTTTGTGAGTGATTTTTTTTGTATAAAATGGATGTAAACAAATGTGGGAATAGCTTTTTAAGAGTCTTTAAAGTGCAAAAAAATTATTTATATAACGTACAGTACGAAAAATAAATAGGTATATTCTATAATTCACCTTACGCCAAGCACTCCACTCTTTTTTGACCCCATTGGGATGAGCATTTAGAATTGTAGCAAGTTGTTGCAATAACTCTCTAGATTGTTTTTTTGTAAAATCTGGTGAAAATTTTCCGGTATAAAATGTTGGTAAGGCCTTCATGAACTCCAACATTACTTCGTTTTGTTCTTGTCTTACATGTGCTATTCTTGTTTTTTTTTTCATAATTATAATTAGTAAATATAAATTCCAAACATGTATTTTTGGCCCCAAAGATGTCAAATAAAGACGAAATTGTGGACGCAAAATTTTTCGCAAAACAAAAGATTTAAAAATTGGGTTAGAGCACAAAAATACAATAATTTTTGACTTTGGTTAGTTGGCTATCAAAAGGGGGTCAATTTTTTGCATTTCTGATTGGTCAGAATTTTCTACTGACATTTGGCATCAGTGTTTGTGTTTACTCTCACTCCTTTCTACTCCCTAGTTTCAAGAATACGGCTTTTTAATATCAAGAGAAATTTTGAAGGAGTAGAAATGTCAGGGAGCTCCCCAGGGAGTAAAATTTTCTCTCGATTCAAGAATAAAGGTCCTGGCCAGAATCGGCCTTCTTACACTATTGAGGAATATGAAATGATATTACATCAAATATAAATAATCGAAGAGTCACCAAGTAGACTGTATATAGAAAGTGTAACAGAGCCATATTCGGGAGGGTCTTAGTAAATTATATTTGACATTTTTAAAACTCAAGGAATACAGAAACAGAAATCAGACTAATTCGTTAGAATTCAATGCATTATCAGTTCCTTAGTTTCGAACCTTCACCAAGAAATGACAAATGGCTGGGTTAGGATCAATCTGAGTGGGGCGATTGCTTGCCCCCTAATCTACTTAGCTTAGTTAGATAATTATATTAGTAAGAATAATTGGAAGACAGGACATGGCTTTCGATGATGGGTTTTTGGCTGGTTTTTCCATCCCTGTAAAGTCCAAAGTTCATGATTGTAACCCGGCCTGAACTTTCTCGAAAGATTCTATTTAGATTAAATTTTACTGGAAGTCAGAATTGTAATAAAAAGGGATACGCCCTACGTATTTTACTGGGTAAAACACACTCGTTTCTTATTTCAGAAAGATTAAGGGTCGTACCCCGAAGTTTATGGAGGTTGAACCAATCAGCAAGCATTTTGCTGTTTGACAATAATTCAGCCTATAACTTTGAGAATCGTTTTCCAAATTTAAGGCAGTTAATTTCCAACTTCGCTCGAGATCGGTTCTTCTTCCAATAAGTAGTTGATTCAGACATTGGCATCAATATTTATAGTAAGTTTGCTCAATTTGAAATTCGGGTTTCACGATTACGGGGTTGTTTAGTCAAGCAATATTTTCGTATTCACCCAGCTATTAATGATAGTCCGCTTAATAAGGTACTGAGTAATTGTTGCTCTTTTATCAATCAATTAATGTCATTTTTGAATAACTTGTAAACTACTGTTTTTAATTGTTCCTTTTAACGATTTGCTTCCTTAATGTTTTTTACCAACTTGGGGTCATATATATAAATATCCTTCGCCAATAAATTAATTAGTATTTATCTCGTGTTTTAATCGATATGACGTCATTAGCCAGCTTTACAGTTTCCATTTATACAATTTTTGCTAGTTCGACTACTATCTGACAGAGGGCGCTACCACTCAGCTTTAATCATGTATGTAATACTCCTATATCGCCAGCTTGAGAGAGAAGTGTGTCGCCGATAGTAGACGATCGTTTCTCTCTCACGCAGTCTTGGATAGGCATAGGCGTCACAGCTGTAAAATCGCCTACGTTTACTTAACTTTCCTTTTCTCTACGTTCCTTTTTCACCACGGGACACGACGCCAATGCAATTTATGTATATGGGCATGCGCGTTGTTATCCAATTCCGATCTTGCATCTCCTTCTGCCGAAACCCTTTGTTTATACAGGCAAAGATAGGACGTTGGCGATATAGGAGTATTACATATATTTATAGAAAAATATAATTTAATAAAAAACATGCGCAGAATCGTTAAACCAACACTTGTGTCATATCAAATGAAAGATACATTCGATCTGTCAATTTAAGAGACAAATCATGCGCAGAAGGAACGTTGAATCTCTAACGTAGCTGATATTGGTCGGATTTAAACGCGGGACACGACAATGTATATGAAATGTTGAATAATTTCCTAGCTAATCATGTCTAACTCTCCCGTTGCGCCCATAGCTTCTCCCAACACTATTATACTGGCACTTGCGACATATCAAATTAAAGGTATTGACGTGTACATGAGAAAAATTTCATCCGTCAACGTAAGAGAAATAACATGCACAGAAACGATATAACGTTAAACTAACACTTGTGACATATCAAATTAAAGGTATTGACGTGTATGTGATGAAAAAATTTCACCTGCCGATCAATAGCAACGAAGTTAGAGATTCAACGTTCCTTCTGCGCATGATTTTTGTCTTAAATTGGCAAGTTTTTTCATGATGTACAAGTCAATACCTTTCATTTGATATGTCATAAGTGTTAGTTTAACGTTTCTGCGCATGTTTTTTTATTAAATTATATTTTTCTAAATGTTGTAGTGATGCCCTCTGTCAGATACTAGTCAAACTAGCAAAAATTGTATAGAAGGAAACTGTAAAGCTGGCTAATGACGTCATAGGGTTCTCTCTCGAACTCGTTGAGATACAGACGTTCTCTCTCTAACACGTTGAATTTCCTATACCTGGGTCAGAAAGCCCCTTGTATATCTACTCCTCGTGCAGAGCTGTGACAAACTTTATTGGCTGAGAATGGAAATTGCTGGTTTCTTCAAAAGGAAAAGCTACGACCGGTGGTTTATAAAAGGATCTTTTTGTCGTTTTCACAAATCAAGGATATAGACAATATTTTGATGCCAGACTTAACAAAAACAGCACATTGGTCGTGAGGGCGCTCTAATATTAGTTTAATTTAAAAGTTTTTAAAATACTGATTTCAAAAATGTATCATTAAATTTAAGGTACGACTATCACCTGAAAGAGGATATCACAAAAGTCGAATTTTTTATAACTATGAAGGTTTTAAAAATTGTCCTGTCAGAGCGTTTTGCTCATTTTTCTCAAAGACTAGTTTTTTGAGTCGATGGGAGTGGTAACACTTATTCCAGCGTACTGTATATACAATAGTGAAAAAGTTTCAATATTCTTTTTGGTATAATTTTTACTAAATTATTCCATATTTTTTGCCCTTTCTAAAATATATCATCTCTGCTGCTGGAATTATCTGCTCTTGTCTCTCTCCGTCAATTTAATCCAATGTTCCTGAAACGTAGTTGTTATTAGATTTAGAGAGAAATCACGGAATTGTGTCTTGTTTTATGCAGATGATGTGCTCGTCGAATCTAACACGTCTTCAACCATGTACCTTATACTTTATGGAAAGACTAGGGGCTTAGTTGGAAGTTCAACAATTGTTCGGCTCGTATTTTAACCGAGAGATAAAATAAAAGTGGAAATTTCATAGTGATATTGACATATAAAATACACCGAGGCAATCAGAAAAGTGTTGACATATCATGCTTAAGAATCTCTCAGGGGAAGTGGAAAAAGTTTATAGTTGTTTCCCTTGATAGAGGAAAAGAGATTTTCCAACTTTTCTCGATGACGTAAGTACAAAGGGCAAAGGCAAGTCGAGACCGAAAATCTAGATGGATGAGGGCCGGCGTGCTGGCATCTCTGAGCCAGGTAGATAGCGCCCTCTGCAAATATCCATTTGGGATTTATGTGTTTTTCGCCGACTCACTTTCTAACTAAATTTATACGCTAAAACGGACTTTGTAGTCACAAAAATCGGATGGCGGCGGTAGACAACAGTTCACTGTTTTATACGGGGTATTTTATTAAACACTGCAATTATTAAATTATAAAATTAACCTGGTATATTTTGAACATTAGATTAAAAAGTAACAGCAGGCTACAAATGACGCCGATAATAGTGCGCTACATGCCTCAAACATTTAATACTCCCGCTAACAAATAAATGGTGCTAAAAGTGACGATTTTTTTATTTGTGAACTTTTATTACTACAATTTTTATTGGTCATCTAAGATTCGTTTGAAATCTTCAGTGGATTTATTTTTCGAGCCACAAATGACGCCGATACTAGTGCGCTCCATGCCTCAAACATTTAATACTCCCACTAACAAATAAATGGCGCTAATAGTGACGATTTTTTTATTTGTGAAGTTTTATTACTACAATTTTTGTTGGTCATCTAAGGTTCGTTTGAAATCTGCAGTGGATTTATTTCGCGGGCCACAAATGGCGCCGATACTAGTGCGCTACATACCTCAAACATTTAATACTCCCGCTAACAAATAAGTGGCGCTAATAGTGACGATTTTTTTATTTGTGAACTTTTATTACTACAATTTTTATTAATAATAATAATAATAATAATAATGCTTTATTTAAATACCAATAAAGTATATAAAAGAAACCAGAAAATAAATATATATATATATATATATAAATAAATAAAGCTATTAACCGATAAGTGCATACACACTTGTTTCGGTAATTGTGATTTCTTGTTCTTTTTAAAGAACGCAGATTAAAGAAAAAATATATATATAATACATGCGTACACACATTCATACATACGTACATGCATACATCCATACACTCATACATATATAAATACAAAATTTAATAAATAGTACATATAAAAGAAGAAAAATAAAGAATTTTTTACATAATATATAATATTAAATGGATCAGGTAAACTAAGGATAATTAAATCAACTTTAATTATAGATCAAAATAATTAGTTATAGTAATCCTATTTGTTTCAAAAATAAAGTTCTTTAATAATTTTTTAAATTTATGGATATTGTTTATTTGTTTAAGGGTCTCAGGAAGACTATTGTATAGCTTAGGTGCTATGAATAATTGTGAGTGTTGCGTAATAGTTTTAAACATTAATGGAACAGCAAAAAAGTGTTGCTGGCGAGTGTTGTAACTATGTGACGAGGTTGTAGCAAATTGTTTTTTGGCGTAATATCTTATATTGCTTTGATAGAAATATAATTGCCTTATATCCATAATTTGATATGTATAATATAAAGCGTCAGATGGATATCGAGATTTTTTACTATAGATAAGTTTTATAAAGCGTCGTTGAATAACTTCTAGTGGTTGTAAATGAGTTTTTAAAGCACATCCCCAAATTAAGATTCCATACCGTAAGTGGCTCTCAACTAAGGCATAATATAATAACCTGAGAATGTGTTCTGGTAGCAAATCTTTAAGTACCCTAAATTTATATAATATAATTCGAAGTTTGTTAATGATGTATGTAATATGTGATTTCCATTTCATATGCTGGTCTAAAATTATTCCCAAGTATTTTATCTTCTCTACGGCTAAAATTTCAAATGGTTGCTCAGCATTTATCCACAGCCGGTTAAATGTTGGCAAGCCTAAAGAATTGCAAGAAAAAGGTAAATAATTCGTTTTATTAATATTTATTGTTAATAATTTATGTTCTAACCATTTTTTTATGTTACAGAGATCAGTTTCTACTTTTAGTTTGAGGTTGTCCCAGGTATTCGATTCGTAGAATATTGCAGTATCATCTGCAAATCCCAAGATACTACCTGAACTCCTAAGTGAAAACAAATTATTAACATAAATATTGAAAAGGATTGGGCCTAAGACGGTACCCTGAGGTACACCATATTGAACAGTTTCATAATTGCTAATAGCATTGTCTATTCTCACTGCTTGACTTCTCTTAATAAGATAGCTTTCAAAAAACTTTAAGCAATTGTCCCTTATTCCTACGTCCTCCAAAGATTGTAAGAGTAGATTATGGCTTACTGTATCAAACGCCTTGGATAGGTCTATGAATACACACAAACATGGTTTACTTTCATTAAGCGCTGTGGTTATTTTAGAAGTTAAGGACAAGATTGCATCCTGCGTTGACGTTTTTTCTCTAAAACCGAATTGATTATCGGATATTATATTAAATTTGTTTAGGTAAGTTGTTAGACGGTGTTTGATGATTTTTTCAAATATTTTTGACATATGTGTTATCAAAGAAATTGGTCGGTAATTATTTACATCTAATACATCTCCCTGTTTATGGAGTGGGATAATTATTGAAGTTTTGAAACTATTAGGATATACTCCTTTTTTGATGCATTCGTCGAAAACATGTTTTAATGGCTTACAGATAAAATCGATTATTAATTTAATTGTTTCAGTATTTATGTTATCAATACCTGCAGCTTTATTATTTTTTAGTTCATTTATTGCGTTTTTTATTTCAGATTCTTCTACAGACGTAAAGACAAATGAATTTGGAACAAGTTTACGTAGAGATTTATAGTTTTTATTTATTTTAATATTTTGTGCCAACTTCTTACCTGCTTGCTTAAATCTAATATTAAATTCATTAGCAATATCAAATTTTTCTGTTAGTTGTTGATTCAGCTCGTTCTTGATTTTATTTATTGTAGGTTTCTGTTTTTTTGTATGACTTATTTCTTGAACAATATTCCATAATTTTTGTGAATTTTTTAAATTATTTTGTATTTTATTTGTAAAATAATTATATTTAGTTTTTTTTATTAAAGCATTTAATTTATTCCTAAAGTTTTTGTATTCAATTTTAATATTCATATCATTTGGAGTTTTTATGCTTTTTTGAAATAACTCATTTTTTTTATTTATCGATTTTAGTAAACCATTAGTTAACCAAGGTGCTATTTTTATATATTGCCTTTTTTTCTTTCGAACTTCCTTACACATTTCTATAGTTTCTAGTACCATTTTTAGGAATATATCTGTTGCAGTATTCGGATCAGATGACGAATATACAGCATCCCAATTTATATTGTTAAATTTGCTTTTAATCTTTGTTTCGTTTATAAATGTTTTATTTATTGTTTCTTTACTCAATTTATACATTTTGTTTTCTAGCATAATTTGAAGAATAGTTACGTAATGATCAGTTAAATCTGATGTTATAATTAACGGAATTACATTTTCTTCTACTTTTTGTTTAGCTCGTAAAAAAATATGGTCTATGCATGTTTTACTGTTACCTTTGACTCTTGTTGGCTCATTAATCGTTGATATATACCCTAATTCATTCAGAACATTTAGATACTCAGAAGTTATATTGTCGTCTGACTTTAGAAGATCTATGTTTATGTCACCCATAAAAATATACATGTCATTGTTATTGTATTTACATCTGTTTAAATAATGTTCTAAATGTGTAGTAAAATTTGTTGCATCCGAGTTCGGTGATCTATATAATGATGTAACATTAATATTCATATTATTCTCAAGTTGAATTTTAATTTCTGATGCTTTGATTTTATTAAATATTTCTACAGTATTGTGTGTAAACCTAAATTTTGACTTAATATAAGCCATAACTCCATCATTTTGGTTAAAATTACTTTCATTGTAAACGGCAGAATACCCTTCAATGTTAAACAAACTCTGGTCTAAAATGTCCCAAGTTTCACTTAAAATTAAACAATCAATATCACAATCAAGATTTTGCAAAAAAATTTTAAATTCATCTAAATTTTTTTTTATACTACGTATGTTAAATCCTAGCACTTTGAAATTAGGATTTTTTTTTGTTAATTTCCAAAATCTGAGAACATTCGGTTGTTGTACTGATAGAGTATGATTTTACCGAATTTATTTCGAAATCGCGTAGATACTGATCCATTTAAAGACAATCCTAAATTATACAATATTGGTCATCTAAGGTTCGTTTGAAATCTGGAGTGGATTTATTTCGCGGGCCACAAATGGCGCCGATACTAGTGCGCTACATACCTCAATTATTTAATACTCCCGCTAACAAATAAGTGGCGCTAATAGTGACAATTTTTTTATTTGTGAACTTTTATTACTACAATTTTTATTAGTCATCTAAGGTTCGTTTAAAATCTGCAGTAGATTTATTTCTCGGGCCACAAATGGCGCCGATACTAGTGCGCTACATACCTCAAACATTTAATACTCCCGCTAACAAATAAGTGGCGCTAATAGTGACGATTTTTTTATTTGTGAACTTTTATTACTACAATTTTTATTAGTCATCTAAGGTTCGTTTAAAATCTGCAGTAGATTTATTTCTCGGGCCACAAATGGCGCCGATACTAGTGCGCTACATACCTCAAACATTTAATACTCCCGCTAACAAATAAGTGGCGCTAATAGTGACGATTTTTTTATTTGTGAACTTTTATTACTACAATTTTTATTGGTCATCTAAGGTTCGTTTGAAATCTGCAGTGGATTTATTTCGCGGGCCACAAATGGCGCCGATACTAGTGCGCTACATACCTCAAACATTTAATACTCCCACTAACAAATAAATGGCGCTAATAGTGACGATTTTTTTATTTGTGAAGTTTTATTACTACAATTTTTGTTGGTCATCTAAGGTTCGTTTGAAATCTGCAGTGGATTTATTTCGCGGGCCACAAATGGCGCCGATACTAGTGCGCTACATACCTCAAACATTTAATACTCCCGCTAACAAATAAGTGGCGCTAATAGTGACGATTTTTTTATTTGTGAACTTTTATTACTACAATTTTTATTGGTCATCTAAGGTTCGTTTGAAATCTGGAGTGGATTTATTTCGCGGGCCACAAATGGCGCCGATACTAGTGCGCTACATACCTCAATTATTTAATACTCCCGCTAACAAATAAGTGGCGCTAATAGTGACGATTTTTTTATTTGTGAACTTTTATTACTACAATTTTTATTGGTCATCTAAGGTTCGTTTGAAATCTTCAGTGGATTTATTTTTCGAGCCACAAATGGCGCCGATACTGGTGCGCTACATGCCTCAAACACTTAATACTCCCGCTAACAAATAAATGGTGCTAAAAGTAACGATTTTTTTATTTGTGAACTTTTATTACTACAATTTTTATTGGTCATCTAAGGTTCGTTTCAAATCTGCAGTAGATTTATTTCTCGGGCCACAAATGGCGCCGATACTAGTGCGCTACATACCTCAAACATTTAATACTCCCGCTAACAAATAAGTGGCGCTAATAGTGACGATTTTTTTATTTGTGAACTTTTATTACTACAATTTTTATTAGTCATCTAAGGTTCGTTTAAAATCTGCAGTAGATTTATTTCTCGGGCCACAAATGGCGCCGATACTAGTGCGCTACATACCTCAAACATTTAATACTCCCGCTAACAAATAAGTGGCGCTAATAGTGACGATTTTTTTATTTGTGAACTTTTATTACTACAATTTTTATTAGTCATCTAAGGTTCGTTTAAAATCTGCAGTAGATTTATTTCTCGGGCCACAAATGGCGCCGATACTAGTGCGCTACATACCTCAAACATTTAATACTCCCGCTAACAAATAAGTGGCGCTAATAGTGACGATTTTTTTATTTGTGAACTTTTATTACTACAATTTTTATTGGTCATCTAAGGTTCGTTTGAAATCTGCAGTGGATTTATTTCGCGGGCCACAAATGGCGCCGATACTAGTGCGCTACATGCCTCAAACATTTAATACTCCCGCTAACAAATAAATGGTGCTAATAGTGACGATTTTTTTATTTGTGAACTTTTATTACTACAATTTTTATGGGTCATCTAAGGTTCGTTTGAAATCTGCAGTGGATTTATTTCGCCGGTCACAAATGGCGCCGATACTGGTGCGCTACATGCCTCAAACATTTATAATACTCCCGCTAACAAATAAGTGGTGCTAATAGTGACGATTTTTTTATTTATGAACTTTTATTACTACAATTTTTATTGGTCATCTAAGGTTCGTTTGAAATCTGCAGTGGATTTATTTCGCCGGTCACAAATGGCGCCGATACTAGTGCGCTACATGCCTCAAACATTTAATACTCCCACTAACAAACAAATGGCGCTAATAGTGACGATTTTTTTATTTGTGAATTTTTATTACTACAATTTTTATTGGTCATCTAAGGTTCGTTTGAAATTTGCAGTGGATTTATTTCGCGGGCCACAAATGGCTTCGATATTAGTGCGCTAAATAAATAGCGCTAATAGTGACGATTTTTTTTTGTGAACTTTTATTACTACAATTTTTATTGGTCATCTAAGGTTCGTTTGAAATCCGCAGTTAATTTATTTATATTTCCCGAATTGATCCGAACTTTGAATTATTTACTAAAACATATTTGATACATATAATAAACCTTTACTCTAAGGCCTATACCCGTGAAAAAAACTCATTTTATTTATACGCTTCATAGAAGAAAAAAACATTTTCTTAACATTGGCAATTTCCACGTAGCAGGTATATATTTCGGTTTTTTGCCCTAAGGTAAAATCCACCATTGGAAATGCAATATCCGTCGAGGCAAGATCACTGTTTATCAGGAAATAACGTGAAAATCATGTTGCGGGTCACCGAATTGCCGGGATATATTTTCCGACCCGCCAAAAACGTTTTTCCATGCCGATACGCATTTTCGATGCGATTTCGTCGTGGATCTGGTTACTCAGTCATTTTCTCGCTGTAAATTTTACAGGATTGGTTACGCTACGGAAATTCTAGCCTTCACCGCAGTTTGGATTTATGCCCGTCGGCGGCGTGAAAAATTATTGGAAAATTGAAATCTGCCACCTTTTGATTGCATTTATATATAAAAAAAAATTGTCGTAAAGAGGGTTGTTAAAGATATTTTTTAGTACTAAAATCGTTGAGATTTTTTTTGCAATCAGTAGAAAGCTTTTTAAAGCGCACAAAGGACCTTTCTTAAACAGGGTTTTTTATAAAAAAAAGTGAAGTGAAAAGACCGAACGAAAAAAGTACAACACAGAGTTCGTTTCTCTTTACAGTGTATTCACAGTTAGTTGGCATCACAAGCAGCCTTATATAATTTGTAAAAAATTATAAATGTAAATTTTAAATTTAAAATAAATCGAAAACTTGATTCATTTGAATTAAGAGGGCGCCACGTTCAAAAGCCAAAACTCGAAAATTTGATAGAGCTAAGCAAACACATTGAAATAATCTAAGGATTCAGGTTATAAATTTTTTAGTATAGATCAAAACTTCTAAAATATATTAAATATTGTAATGAAATAATTAGTATGAATTATTGAAATTTAAAATTTAATGGTTAAAAGATGATTAAATTTTTTTTTTAATTAATCTAGTAGAAAAATTTTGATTTTTGGGGGAAAACAGATGAAAGGTGAAAAATAATAAACAGAAAAGTAATTTTTTTTATATAAATAGAATTTTTTGAAAAGTCAATTTTTAAAATATAATTAAGAGAAGGAATTTGTATGACACATTATTAAGACGATGAAACGTAAAAGTACACTACCAATTAAAAAAAAAATATTTTGAATAAATGAACAGAGAGAGGGGCAGAGAGATGGATTTATTTTTTTTTCATTTTTTTCCGTTTTTTTCTGATTTTTTTCGATACTTTATAATTTTTCTTATTTTTTTCTTATTTCTGTATATTTTTATATTTCTTTCTTTTGTTTTCCAGTTTTTTCTCATTTTTTCTTATTCCTCTATTTTTTTCGATTTTTTAGTTTTTAGCCTTTTTCTAATTTTTTCCAATTTTTGTTTCTTTCTAATTTATTTTGTTTTTTCTGATTTTCTCGATTTTTCTAATTTTGCTTCATTTTTTTGATTTTTTTCTTTTGTTTTCAAATTCCTCTGATTTTTTCATTTTTTTCAATTATTTCGAATTTTTTATTTTTTTTATGCTTACAACTGTTTCCGGTTTATTTTTGGTAATTTGGTTTTTTTTTGCAATTCTTTTTCGATTTCTTCGCCATTTTTATGCAATTTTTTTATTTATTTTTTTTTCCTTATTTTACAATTTTATTTTTGATTTTTTATGATTTTTTTTTTCTAATTTTTTCCGATTCTTCTCGCTTTTTTCTCGTTATTCGGATTTTTTGTTTTGTTTTTTTTTCTGTTTGTTTTTTTATAATTTTTTCGATTTTCTCTAATCTTTTCTAATTTTTTCTTATTTTCTGTTTTTCTTCTTCTTTTCTTTTGTTTTATAATTTTGTCTCATTTTTTTCTTATTTCAATGATTTTTTCGGTTTTTTTTTTTCTAATTTTTTTGATTCTTTTTCTGTCTTGATTATTTTCTCTTTTTTGATTTTTTCTGGTTCTTTCATGACTTTTTTCAATGTTTCTTTTCTTATTATTTTCCGATTCTTCCAAGTTTTTCTCGGTTTTTTTCTCATTTTTCAGATTTTTTTGATAATCTTTTTCGATTTTTCAAATCTTTCCTAATTTTTTCTTATTTTTCTGTTTTTCTAATTCTTTTTTTTTTGTTTTATAATTTTTCTCATTGTTTTTATTCCTAGAAGTTTTTCTAATTTTTTGATTCTTTTTCTGTCTTGATTATTTTTTCTTTTTTGATTGTTTTCTGCTGTTTTTTAATTTTTTTCTGTTATTTTTTTATTTTTTCTGGTTCTTTTACGATTTTTTCCAACGTTTTTTTTTTATTTTTTCCGATTCTTACAAGTTTTAGTCGGTTTTTTCTCATTTTTCAGATTTTTTTTTTTTATAATTTTTTTCGATTTTTCTAATCTTTTCTAATATTTTTCTCATTGTTCTGTTTTCCAATTCTTTTTTTTTGGATTTAATTTAATTTTTTCTCATTTTTTATTTCTATGATTTTTTCGGTTTTTTTTTTCTATTTTTTTTCAATTTTTTTGATTCTTTTTCTGTCTTGATTATTTTCAGGTTTCAGGTTTTTATAACTTTTTTAGGGTTTTTTCTTATTTTACCGTTTTTTCCAATTGTTTATCATGTTTTATCATGTAACATTGCTGTATTCTAAACCATAAAAAATACAAAGATCATTAAATGGGAAAAAAGTTAAGTATTTTCAAAAGCATTACATTGGTAGTAAAAAATCTACAGGGACTCTCGCTCTTCTTGGGTTATACAGGGAAAACAAAAAATGCTATTTTTGGTATTTCCGCAGAATTGTTATTTCAAGAATTATCAAAAAATGTAAAGCGAAAGTTTTATTTTATCTAACATTTTCTATTATAATGTACTAATAAATCTTTGATACGACGTTTCGTGTCTTCACGGCCACCATCAAGATATTTTTTTAACAGAAGGAAACAATTTTAATTGGAAGTACTCGTGTAAATTTTCTGTTTATGCTCAGATTTCAAAACATTTTTTTAGAGTGATGTGGAGGATGCAATATTAATTTTCAAGGCACCACATGATTTTTTATTACAAACATGCTACAAAATTATTGTGTACATATTTTTCTCGGAACTTACATAAACAAAACAGATCTTAATTAAGCTTTAACTTATTTGAAAAGTTTACTATTACATAAAATCTTTGATCCAATTATTAATAATGTATATAATTCTGAGAAAATTGCTTTCTCGGAATTTTTAGTGAACTTCATTAAAATGCTATTCTATTCATTCTGATGTAAACTGGATCTCTTTGCTTAATAAATTACCAATTATAATTTTTTAAGTAAACTTTGCAAATTGATGTCTTCTAATATTTCCAAAGACTGTTTATTTTAATAAAATAAAGCATTTGCTAACGTTAAATTGATTTAATTCACATTTGTTTATAGGCTGTTGAACTTAGACCAGTGACGAAAATTTTAAATGAAGAATATTAATTTGACATTAACAGATGAATATATATATATATTTTTAAAGTTTCAGGTGCGAATTAAGTGGTTCTTCTTTTTAATTAGGTGAAAACCTTCGCAGCATTCCGGCCTTTTTCGAAAGGGGAAACGCATGTCGCTGTCGGATGCCGCAGGCTAAATAAATAACGCCCTTAAGCTAGATTTATTTACCCTAGAAAGTGATTTTGGAAAGACCGACTTGAAAAGAAATATTACATTGTGTGTTTACTTCCTCGTTTTTAGTGACCTTTCTTGAAAAATGGACTATATATATTGTTGAGAAATTTAAATATAAATAGTAGAATAATTAATAAAATATATTTATAAAGTAATTTGTAATGCATAAAGAATGAATTGAACTAAGCACTATTTGGTAACCAGTGTTGTCAAATGCAGCACAATTGTGCCAAAAATGGCACTTTGGAGTAGCACTAGAACATGTAGCAATGTTGGGAAGATAAACAGTAGATACTTTCAACAACAAATTTATTTACTGGTACATGTTTACTACAATATAATAAATCAATAACTCATCGATAATGAATAACCAATCAAGAATGACCGCTCTCAAAGAGATGACAAACTATATATGCAAACTCAACAATAAACAGTTCCTGACCTATGGGCAATGACCGGCATTCAACTTGTCGGCGTTACCTTGCTATATCACGTTACGTATAACTCATGTCTCAACCTTTATATTATTTAAATTTTAACTACTTTAATAAACTACGATATATTATTATTTAAGGTTATTCTGTGTGGCCCAAAAGGCATCACACGTGATCATACGCACGACCACAACTGCAATGACACTTTTAAAAGTATTGTCCAAACGACCACAAAAGTAAACGTTAAACCAGCCTTTTGCGCACTGGCTGAACCCGATAGATCCTCATAGACCGGTAATGAATTAAATGAATTGAAGTGTTTTTACATGTGAAATATTATTAAGAAAAAAATGTGTCAAAAATTACAAATAATCACAACCAGTAAATTCGATTTTAAATACGATGGTAAAATTAATGAAATAACAAATTATAGTTTAACAACAACAATAGGGAATCAAATATGTGTTAAAATAATAATGCACATCGAATTGTACTGGCCACAGACAAATTGATATATTATGAATTTTTAAAGAATCTGAAACAAAAAAAAAGGTAAAAGATAATTATTGTGATTTAGCTCAAATTATATTAAGGGTAAAAAAAAATTTGGACGCCAGTCTGTTGATTTTTTGGTGTGATTAGAAACAATTGGCAAAAAAACTTTGATAAATTTCAAAATCCGTCCTTTCTTTTTGGGTTAAGGAAGAACTATTCAGAGATATTTTTTTTCTTTTTTCCAAAAAAACTTAGCTTCATTCAGGTATAGGGTCTTGGTGTTGTAGGAGTAAGGTGTAATATTCCTAGCTGTCCCGTCTCGGTTGTCCAGAAAAAACTTATTGGCCCCGTCAGACGTGGGAACCAGCGGAAAATCGACAATAATCAAAAAACCCCTATAAATAAAGGGGAGAGAAGAAAGAAATCTTCAGTAGAAAACACTGGCAATATAAAGATATACAAAGTCTATTTTTGGTATTAAATAGATAAATAGAAGGTTCTTAGCACGAGTAGACAATTTATAAGAGTGCCAAGAGAAGAAGGGGGACATGACGCGAAGAAATAGGAAAGGGAACATCAAGCGAATATGAAACTATAAAATATACGAAGTAGAGGAAGAATGAAAATACAGGGTGGCACAAGAAAACGTAACAAATCATAAAATTTCAAAAATAAAATGCTAATTATGTTAATAACGAAAACAATATTCAGTTAATTATTTTAAAAGTATCATAAATATCAAAAAAGGAAAACGATAATTACATTAATAATGAAAATAAATAATCAAACGATTACATGTGGTCTCGCAAATTTGTGCAACGAAACGAAAGATTCGCAAAAAAAATCAATCCGCCATTTCGCTTGACACGTCTTCAAGAAAAATAAAATTACTCATACTAGCAACATTTAATTATCACAAATGTTAGTATATTGTTTGCAAGTAGAGCAAATAGTTAACTGAATAAATAAATGAAAATCAAAGTCTAGTACCACAAGTATTTATTAAAAGTTGGAAGAGGCAACTAGTTTCGGCATACTAATGCCATCATCAGGCCTATAATCAGGGTTGGCCGATATATATCAAGTGATATATATCATGATTTATATCATGATTTATATCATGATTTATATCATGATATATATCTGATATTTATTGATTGATATATATCATGATATATAATGTATAATTTGCGTAAAATTGAAACGTGGTTCCTTGGTTGATTAAGAGATTCCGCGGGTTCAGACGGTTCAGTTTACTGTTTGTAAGTGAATCGTGCACACTTACTCATGAAATCAAATTGGTATTAGTCGTATATTCATTCACTTTCAAGTTTTAATTGTGTTATAACGTGAGTTTTTTTACGAAAAAAAAATGCCGAAAAACAAGCATCCCGTGTGGGTTAATTAAAAAAATGCAAGAAGGAAATGCAGGGTATACCATCAAGAATGATGAACCACTCAAAAGTATGTAAAGGCCATACAGAGGCAATCTCAGATCCAGAATCGGAAACTAACTCGAGGGATTCAAATGATGAGGAGGTTGTGTAAATATCAAACAAGCAAACAGGTAATAATTATGAGTTAGGTTTTTTTTTTGTTTTCTTTATCAGAGAATCTAAGATCAAAAGTTTGAAGTAAATCTTTGATTATAAATTAAAAACCCACTAAACTTTGTCCAACTACTAAACCGACCACTTGGTTAAAAATTACAGAAGTGGGGAGCGAAAGAACAAAGGGAAAATTAGAGAAATGGGGATTTGGAAGGTGTCGGTTTAGCTGCTTTACAATCTATACTCACTAGGCCGATTGGGGTCTTACGAAAGTACATTTTATTTAAATTTTCTTGAGCGACATTTATAAGTGGAGATTCATGCTTAATGTCAACCATTGATACATCCACACACTGCAGAGTATTTGAAAGAAGTGGCAATTGATGCAATTCAGAAGACTGAAAAAACCTTTGATGTAAAAGTAAGAAGTTTTGTTACAGACAACACGGGCAAGACGTTGATTTAATTCATTATGGATGTTCCGCTCACATACTTAATTTACTTGCAGTAGACCTAAACATTTCAGGAGTCACAGAGCATATTTTAAAAGTTATAAAGTACTTTAGAAATAAGCATTTACCTGCGGCTTTTTATAAGGAAATGAAAGAGAAAAAACTTGTTATGTCTCAGGAAGTACGTTGGAACACAATGAGCCATGCAATCAAGTCCTATTTGGATAACCGGGGAATATTGGTACAGTTATACCAAGATCGTGACGAAGTTATTGATAAAGATACTATTAGAATAATTAATGATACCCACATTATAAAAAATGTGATGGATATCATGAACCGACTTAATCCCATTGGTATTGCATTAGACCGCATTCAACGTGATCAAACTACTATTGGAGTTGCAGTAGAAATATGGTATCAACCGGAAAAAGATTTGAAAATGGAAATGAAAGATCAACCATGCAAGTATCGTAAAGAAAGCGTTTGTCAAAAGACAAGATATGGCATTGGGATCACATCATTTTTTGGCGAATATGCTTGATCACAGATTCTTGGGTCAAAATTAAACACCGCTCCAAAAACAACAGGCTTTTGATCTTCTGAATTCTACAAACCCAGAATTTTATTCCGCTGGTTATGGCTCTTACTACAAAGTCTTGTCCAAAAATAGAATTCTTAGAACTATATGAGCAGTTATTCAGTGCGGTAGCGGCAACAGCTGGTTTAGAAAGATTTTTTTCAAGTTTTGGACTAATCCAATCTAAATTAAGAAATCGTCTGGGCAACGAAAAGTCGAGTAAATTAGTATTTATTTTTAAATGTTTAAATCAAAATATAGATAAAAAAGCCAAAAGCTTGGACTGGATCTCCTTAAAAAATGATGAAGTTGCCTTAAGTGAAGAAGATGATGATGATGATATTCCTCTGGCCCGATTTTGTCCTATCTAAAAATTCTTATGTCAAACGACAAGTTATTTATATTATATATTTAGGAAAAATGTTCTGTTTTATTTGTCTTGTTTCTTCTTTTTGTTACTTATGGTTTTTTGCATTTTAGCTAAAGAACAAAATTTCTGATATATATTGGATATATATCAGATATATATCCGATATTATGATATTTTGATATTTATATAAATATCATGATATTTGCCAACCCTGCCTATAATACAAAGTCTCGTGTAAAGACAAAATAATGTTGACAATGTGGTTGAAACTTACCAAAAATTTTTTTAACATAGATAGAAAACACTTAATTAAAATTTATAAAAATTGGTTAACTAACAAGAGCGCACTTGACAAGTTTATACGATTAAATAAACATTAACACAATGGCTAACATGTTTCTTGGGTGTTACCCAACTTTCCTGTCTTTCTGACATACAATGTATGATGCTTCTCCATCCTTATCAAAATATTAATCCTTTTCTTTAATTATCGTTATCATTACCATGTACCGTCCCTCCTTAATTGACGTACCACATTTTAATTTGGAGTTTAATCTTTATTTAATCGTATAAACTTGTCAAGTGCGCTCTTGTTAGTTAACCAATTTTTATAAATTTTAATTAAGTATTTTCTGTCTATGTTAAAAAAATTTTTGGTAAGTTTCAACCACATTGTCAACATTATTTTGTCTTTACACGAAACTTTGTATTATAGGTCTGATGATGGCATTAGTATGCCGAAACTAGTTGCCTCTTCCAACTTTTAATAAATACTTGTACTAGACTTTGATTTTCATTTATTCATCGGTGGACCACATTTGAGATTCTGGTTTAACATATTGGATGTAAATAGTTAACTAATTAATTGAATTGAATTGAAATGTGGTCCACCAATAAAGAAATAAAAAACCAAATTATTTAATAATTGATTGAGGAAAACTGGCAACTAGTTTTGGCACAAATATGCCATCATCAGGACTATAAATACAAACGTTACAATTAAACAGGACATATTTATAGCATTACAATGAGACTTACCAACTAAAAATTACACAAGTTGTTAAAATTTAAAGTTATACAATGAGTATTATAACTTGTTTACATGTACGCACTTAAAATTAATAAGGGGGGGGGTATATAAAACTGATAGTTACAATGTGGTACTGGAAAATATATTACCGGTTATTTAAACTGGGGTAAATTTGAAACTGAATGAATTAGATCTAGTGAAAAAGGAGCCATTTTGTGGCATGGTAAGTGGAGCCAAAATGTGAGGGTAATCAGGAATAGCACAAACTGTGTTTATACAGAATTTGCTATAAATAAATCACTTGGCTAAAGGCTCGGCTAAAAGTTTGCAAGTTGTTTGCAGTATTTTTTTGGATCAAATTCAAAATTGTAAACAATAGGATCTTACGTATTACCTATTTAATTATGAGTGTTCTAGTAGTTTATGCGTCATTAGTAGTCAAAACATCATGAAATATTCAAGTTATTTTGATTGCAAACAGAAGCCCATCAACATTGTTAAATATTGCAGCGTCGTCAGACGTTATAACGACGTTTCAGAATGCCGAATCAGTAAAATTATATCTGAGATGTTAAGACGATGGAAACCCCCTTAGGCTTTCGGAATTAATCTTGATCAGAAAACAATATTTGTCTCTTCCGATCGAGTCGGTCTTGACGCGTTCTCTGCCATTTTCCATTTGGATATTCCGAATTTCAAGGTAGGTAATCGAGAAAAGGAATTCCTACGAGACTCGAATTGATTGATTTTACCAGATTTATTTTATATCGACAAAAAATGCTGTATATTGAAATAATTTTATACAAACAAAAAAAATTAAATAAAACTTTTTTTGCCGTAGTAAAGGATATAGCGTTATATAAAACTGTTTCCAGGAAAAAAAAATGAGTCGCTTTAAAAACATCGAAGAGGCAAGACCTATGGGATAATTTATGAAAAAATTGTGAAAATATTTATGGAAAAGTAGAGGAACGTCACCAGAGTCGGGCCCCCATTTGCTTTTTGGTATCTAAAAAAATTAAGGAATCAAAATTGAAAGTTATAATGCCTGGATTGCAAATTTTAAACAATTAATTGTAACATACATTCAATACAAATTTGATACAAAACTTTTTTTTTGATAAATTTGGATAAAACTTGCTACATGCATTTTTCGGATTTTCGAAAAAGGGCTCCTAAATACCTACTCAAAAAGTGAGCGCAAATAAACATTGTTTTTTTATTTGTCGACAGAAATCACAAGTTAAAGTGTCTTTTTCGGCGCCGGCGCAGTCGACGTGAGCCCACAAAGAGCACATTAAACACATTACCCACTGCTCTCCCTTTGTGTACTCTGAAAATTTAATACTGCAGAAAATACACTCTGCGTCATAACTGGCCGGTGCCGATTCCCCCAGAGGAAGTCCAAATTCTGATGAATCGCCTGAAGATATTTCAACAACGTCTTCTTCACTGCTTGATGTCTCCTCAGCCATGAGACGTCTTTTGGCTGCCTCTTGCTTTATTATTGTGCTCCTCGAGGTTGTGCTGGAAAGAGATTTTGATCCACGGTCACGTCCACGACTTGTTGAAGGCCTCTCAGTGGATGGTTTGCTTGCTCTAGTTTCAATAGACTGCTCCAAGTCAGTCTTATATGGCGAATAAGTTATGATTTGAGATTTTCATGTCTTTCTTCCTCTAGTAGAAATCATTTTTTTACTGTGGAATTGGCGCTATATCGAATGGACTTACATGACAAGACGTTGATGCCCCTATTTGTGTGGATTCCGTAGTAACTGGAGGAAACTTCTGGCTTTGTCCATAGAAAGTCGTCGATGGAATAGGTGATATACAGGGTTTTGACGTTGATGGTCTATTCAAATCTATTTCTGGAATTTCCTGATTATCCTTGCTACCTTGGCTTGTCATACTGGTATCCATTAGTTCTTCGCCAGTTCTTTTTCGCATCTTGCTGGTCAATAAATTCATTGTCGGTGAATTTGTTTTTGTCTATGGGGTAGATGCCAGTTACTTGGAAGCCGTTGATTGAGATCTGAGCAGTCTGTCACTTGATGTATGCTTTTCCAAACAATTCCATTACATCAAAAGCACTTACAGCGCGATCATTATGACGCAGCCACTGTCTTATCTCTTCACTGTAATATGTCTTCAGAGGACCCATAAATGTTCGGTCGAGGGGCTGCATTTTATGCGAAGAATGCGACAGGAGCGAGAGAATGGTGATATGGTTTCTTCTTGTCAAATCTATATTTTGTGTGTGACTATAATGGCCGTCCAGAAGTAGCAGCACCGGTTTCTCCTCGGTGGGCTTAACAAACTATGAAATGTTGAAACCACAGGGTAAAAGGTTGGTCTGGATCCATCCTGAGGGGTGAGCAGCAAAAATTGTTCCGGCTGGAGCTCTTTTTTTCACGAGAGGAGGGACAAATGTTCCTGCAGCATTCATGCATACAAAAATGGTAATTAATGACCCACGCTCAGCAGATCTTAAAGACACGATTTGCCTTTTACCTCGGATGCCAACTACTCTTACCACTTTTGACTGCACAATTGAGATCCCACTCTCGTCGACGTTGAATATTCTATCCGAAGTATATTTTCCTTTCTCGTAGAGGCCCATAAGATGATTGAAGAAGACTTCCACGTTTTCTTTGCTAAACCTCAACGTTCTAGAATAAGATGTTCCGGTAGGCTTTCTTTCAGAGAGCTTTGCTTACTGGCGTTTAAGGAACAACTTGACCCACTTTCATCCAGCCATATTGTCACCAAAAGGATGCTTGAAATTGTTTCTTACGGCCAGCTGTAAAGCCATTCCAACTCATTTTCCAGCGCTTCATTTAAAACCGTGGGCCTCTCAATATTTGTGCGCGAAGCTTCCACAGGGCTGCCGTATTTTGCCTTTGCCAGTCTTTGAAGAGTCGATCTGGGCACATTAAATGTTTAACTTGCTTTTTCAGACCAATTTTTTTCTAAGAGTTTTAATGGCTTTGACCATGTTATCTGATGTACAAAATCTTGAATTCTTTGTTTTTGGCATTTTTTCTCCTATCAGTCTGCAAGAGAGATCGGAAAAATGTAATTTGTGATAATTCAGATGTTTTTTGTTTAAAAAAGGGGCCTACATAAAGAACCGAAAAATAAGGGGCCCGCTTTAGGCACATCGAGGGGGCCCGACTTAAGGTGAATTTCCACTCCGCGATTTGCCATCGCAGGATTTGGCGATTTTACAAATTTGAAAATGCCATTCTGACAGTTCATGTACAGAACATATTCCTCAGGAGTCGTCGTCACAAATAATGCCAGTAATATCTATTATTATTATAAAATACGCGTAGAGTAATCATATTGATGAAAACACGAAAAAAAGTTTGACAGTTGTCAAAAACAGAAGAGCTGAAGAACGCACCAAAAAATACTAAAATGCCTATTTATATTTGTAACATTATCGCCCATTTCCGCGATTTTATGGAAACGGGTTTTGCGCTATCGCAACCTTCGCGCATGCGCAGATTAAATTCGCCAAATCCTGAGATGGCAAATCGCGGAGTGGAAATTCACCTTTAGGCACAATCGTTTTTGTTTATTTTGGGGTTATATTTTTTTTCTCGAGCAACCCAGCAAACCTTCCATACCATAAACTGATCAGTCATTCCATGCACTTCAAACATACAAATAATTTGAATTACTTACCGGTTGAACTACGCCAACAATAAAACAAATACAAATGCACGATAAAGTTTTCCACAACGGCAAGAATTCGTTTGGACTGACTAAGATGTCTAAAAATCATGGTGTTTCTGCTTATACCTGTAAAAGTTTGGGTCAAAACTGGGAGATCTCTACCTACTTGATTTTGACTGATTTTTGAGAGATTACCAAAGTTTCAGATTAAAAATTTTAGATGGCACATACATCGCTCATAGTAAACTGTAATCACAGATCACACAGGGTGTATTTATAATCTGGTACTGAATACAGGCGAATGCTCCAATCTGCAGCTTTACACTGTCCATACAAAATACAGTACGGCCCCATTTGACGAAAAGTATCCATACTTATACACTATTTAGAACTATTCCTTATGAACATAATTTATTTGACATATCATCTGGTTTAAGTGATCTGTGACAAATTAAGCTAGGACACGCACAATTCTAAGCAGCGCCATCTTACAAAATTCTGGTAAGTTCTATTGAACGCAACAGGTGGTACTCCCAGAAAGTTCGAAACAAAATCTGATCAGTGGATACACCAGGGTTTTTAGACATCTTAGGACTGACGATTTGTTAACTGTGAAAGATTAAAACCGACGGTGGAGACATCTATTATGGCGTATCCAAAACTATCACATGCAGGTCATTTTGCGAGTATCGATGTCTAGATATGAAAATATAGAGGAGGGCCCGGTTAAAGACAGGGGCCCCACTTTGGTGACGTTCCTCCATATAAAGTACAAGAAACTATAGTCGTGGCAATAAAATTTCAATCCCACGTGATCAACTTATGAAAGTAGATATTGCCATTTTATTATAAATTTCCAAAATGTAAGGTTTATATTATTATCAAAAACAACAAATAGAATAAGTTTTTGAAACTATACTTTCCGACCATTACCATACATGTTTCATCCTTATAGGAATTTTCAGTGGACCTTTGTGCCGCTGAAGATTCCTATAAGGATGAAACATGTATGGTAATGGTCGGAATGTATAGTTTCAAAAACTTATTCTATTTGTTGTTTTTGATTTTATTGCGAGGTGTCCGCTCCCCCCTAGGCATTATGATGGTTAATGGATTCCCCCATCTGCCGGCAATCCAAGTTGTACTTGGAGACGCGTTTACAGAATTGTATTCTGCTAAACCGCTAGCCCGGGTGGTACCCATCAAACAATACGATAGATGACGTGACTATCTATCATTTTGGTGTTTATATTATTATTTAAAATGGCAATAGCTACAGTGGCTTCTCAATTAGACAAACAAAAATTGCACATAAAATTGACCTGATTCATAATTATTATTTGACACAGCTACTAGGTAAACTATTTTTGACAATTGTCACGTGGGATTGACATTTTATTGCAACGACAGTATTAAATTAACAGTAAGAAAATGTCTAAAGCGATGATCCATGTTCATTAAAATAAAATATAAAATAACTACATTAATATAAAAAAAAAACCCAAAACAAACAGATACAATGTAATTGGAACCAAATGAAGCCATTTTGATGAGGAAAACACTTCCAATGCGATTATTTTCAATCGAAGATGTAGTTGTACCGGTTGGCATTACATAATACACTATAAATGCTGAAATTAAACCTAGCTGAGTAGATAGACGATTAAGGAATAGGGTCTCAAAAATAATCCGTGGCACATTGTATTATAAAAGTGACCAACTAGGGTCGAAACCGCATATCGCATTTAAAATTTCGAGATAAAATTAATACCATAGCATAAAATTTAATCGAAACATTCCTTATTTTATGGAATGTTGAATACATTTTTTTCCAATCTGTTGTTTGATGTTTTTCATGATTTTCTCTTTTATAATGTTCTGTTTTTTTTGCTTTAAAAATATATCTATATTTTATACAGCAATTATTATAACCTGACCATAACGGAGAGACTAAAATTGCATAACAACTATAATGTTAATTTTGAAATTTGCATCAAGTAATTGTGGTTTCATTCCAATTATAACATTCTAGTATTATCTTTCCATTTAAAATTACTGACAATCAATTTTTAATATATAATTTACAACAACCAAACCATTTTGTATTATTAATTACTTAATATTAGTATTATTATTACCGAGCTAAAACGGCTCTATCGATATTTAGAATGGGTCAAAATCAAATCCAACCGTTACAGTTTCAATATGATCAGATGAGATTTTGGGGGTCGTAAAAGAGAATTAATTTAAAATTCTACGATTCTTTAGTTTTCTTCCATTCTTTTTTTAAATTAAATACATTTTATTCTTCCTGGATTATTCTTAAGTCGATCTCTGTTCCTTGTCTTTTTATTTTAATTGGTAATTTTTATGATTTTTCAATTTTTGACAATTTGTTTCACCAATTTTATGATCTTGCACCAATTTTTATTATCTGGCACCACTTTGTACGATCTTGCACCAGTTTAAGATCTTGCAGTAATTTTTATTATCTTGCACCAGCTTTTATAATCTTGCACCAGTTTTTATGATCTTGTAGCAATTTTTAAAGATATTTGATTACTTTTTGATGATCCTGCACCATTTTTTGACGATCTTATATAATTTTTTATAATCTAGCACAATTTATGATGATCATACACTACCTTTTAATAATCTTGTATTAAATTTTGATGATCTTGCACCAATTTAAAATTACATAATTTTTGATAATGATGCACAACGTTTTTAATTTTTGTACTCCTTTTTAATGACCTTGCACCATTTGGATTATCTTGCACCATTTTTGATGATCTATTGCCATTTTGTGATGATGCAGCTGCTTTATATAATTTTTTAAGAATCTTGCATTTTGTGTTTTGTGGAGTTGCACCGTTTTATTTATTTTTTGATGATCAATTTATTAAAGATTTAACAGCAATTTTTGAAAATTTTGTAGCTATAAGACGAAATTCCAATAGTTTTCAAATACATTTTCTCCACTCCTATTTTTTTTTGGTTTTTCGCTAATATGCTCCAATTTATTGTACTAGTAACTCAGGTTATAAGTATGACGCCAACAAATTTTTGTATCTCAAGTAATTTTAAACATGGAAAATATAGGAAAAAAACGGAAAAAATCGGATAAAACCGAAAAGTATCGGAAACAATCCGAAAAATCGGAAAATACTCAGAAATAAAACGAAAAATATGATAAAAATTGAAATAAATCAAATAAAATAAAAAATCTGGAATGCCCGGAAAAAAGAAAAAACATGGAATAATAGCCGAACAAATCAAAAAGTCAGAAAATAATGGAAAAATTGAATAATTTGAAGAAAATCGTAAAAAATTGAAAAACCGTAATAATTCCTAAAAAAATCGCAAAAAAACTTAAAAAATAGAAGAAAAAAACCGGAAATAAAACGAGAAAATTGAAAAATAATTAAAAATTGAAATAAATCGAACCAAATAAAAAAATCTAGAATGCCCGAAAAAAAAAACGAAATAATAGCCGAACGAATCTGAGTGTTAGAAAAAAATGGAAAAAGGTCGGAAAAACCGTAAAATATCGGAAACCATCCTAAAAATCGGAAAATACTCAAAAATAAAACGAAAAGCTCGTAAAAAATTGAAAAATCGTAAAAGAGTTAAAAACTTAATTAGGAAAAAACGGATAGAATCGGAAAAACGGAGAAAATCGGAAAAAACGAAAAATATCGGAAACAATCAAAAAAATTACAATGCCCGGAAAAAAATGGAATAATAGCCGAACAAATCTGAAAGTCAGAAAAAATTGGAAAAAGGTCAGAAAAACCGTAAAAATCGTAAGAATTACTAAAAAATCGTAAGAATTCCTAAAAAATCGTAAAAACCGTAAAAAACATAAAAAATCGGTAAAAGGAAAAATATCGGAAACAATCCAAAAAATCGGAAAATTCTCGGAAATAAAACGAGAAAGTTGGAAAAAATGATAAAAATTTGAAGTAAATCGAATTAAATAAAAAAATCTAGAAGGACCGGAAAAAAATGGAATAATAGAATAACAAATCTGAAAGTCATAAAAAGTGGAAAAAGGTCGGAAAAACCCTAAAATGTGGGAAACAATCCGAAAAATCGGAAAATAGTCGGAAATAAATCAAATAAAATAAAAAATCTGGAGACCCGGAAAAAGAAAAAACGGAATAAAAGCTAAAAAACTCTAAAAGTAAAAAAAAATGAAAAGGTAGGAAAAAATTGAAAAATTTGGAGAAAATTGTAATAAATTCTAAAAAATCGTAAAGAAATCGTAAAAAACCGTAAAAATTCGGAAAAAATGGTGTACCCACTTCGACCAATCTGAAGGTAAGGTTTCACTAGAACTGCTGGCAGTAACATCTGGCTGCGACATCTGACAGTCAAGGCCAGCCTTAACGCTCTCGTTTTTTCCCGGCTACTGCTTAAAGCTATCGGCAGTCATTATTTTTTTGTTGAAGTACTGTGGTATTTGTATGTATATCATGGATGTTCAAAAGCTCGCTCTTTTTTTCTTGTAAGATGATAAAGACGAAGATATAATGGTTCATTTGTTGTATGGAAAACGAGCCAGTACGTCCAGAATATACAAAACGAGGTTAGATCAAGGTATTTTCAACATACGTATTAGATCTCATTTAACCGATAATGATGATAAGTTTAGGCAATTTTTTAGATTAAATCAAAATCAGTTTAGTTTTGTCCTAGACCTAGTAATCAAAGTTCCTATTTCACCACAGGAAAAGCTCCAAATTTATGTAATCCTGATCTGACGATATTTGCTGACTTCGGAAATCAGCATTTCATCATAATCCTCTAAAAAATGTTTGCTCCTCTTGCTTGAACTAAAAGTTTTTAATATGCAATAGAATAAAAATATTAAAATTAACGTACGAGCAGTTCTGTCGTCACGTTTAGACTGGTATCGAAGCAGTTAGCGCGCAGCAGCCAACTGCCCGCCGTTGAGCCGCGAGTATTTTGGCTTCTTAGTCCAGGTTTCGGATTGCCTCGGGCGCCACCTTCCGTTTATAGTGTAAAGGCTACTTACACGGGCAGCGTCAGTGGAAAAATCCGGGGGGCGTATGTTATCGACAAGATCCTTAGTGGCCAGAAGGGTGGTCTTTACTGCCCTACTAAAATAATTAACTTTTATTTATACTTTGGCAAGGATAAAAAGGTGTGTAACACAGATCTATTCTGATGTGTCAGACGGTACAGGTACTACTTCCAGGCTGGCGTGGCGGTCAAATTGACGGTTCCGGTATAATTGAATTTGGCTTCTCTCCTGTGACTCGACCTATCTCTAAAGGTCTTTGTACCGGTACTCGGCTCGAACTAAGGTCTCTAGATCGGTACTCAGTACTCGGCTGGAGCTTCTTCAACTCGAACTGGGACTGCAACTGGAACTTTAATTGGGAGTGCCACAGCAACTCGTGCTTTGCTGCGGTTAACTAAAAACCGGAGAATTACCGGTCAACACAGCGACTGGAAATCTCCGGTTTTTTACATTTAAACCGATTATTTTCTTGCAAGACTATTTTTTAGAAAATAGATAAATATATGATAATTTTAAACTCTCTATATTGGAAATTAACAGAAAATTATTCAAATTGACATTATTAATTCAAGTCGTGTTACTAAAAACTAATATTTAGTTGTTGATTTGTATTTTTTTGTTAATGGTTTTTTTGTATTTGTATGTGTTTTATTGGATTTTTATTTTATCTGAAATGAATGTTTTTTTTTTTATAAACTGAAACAAATTAGGTTTATTTTATTGTATAATATTACCCAGTTGATGACGTTGATGATGATTAAACCAACGTTTGTTGATCTCTGTTTTCATTAAAAAAATATATATTTTAATTGCACAAAGAGGAACATTTTCAAAATATTTTGTGATAATAATTGTGGACTGAAAATGGCGGAGTTTCGATAAATAATATAAATATGTGCCAATAGGTGGCAGCAAGATCTCGTATCTCGTGGTCGGGTACTTTAAAATTTCCGGTTTTTTCTAAAAACCTGTGAAAAAATAACCGGAGTCGAATTTTCTCTCCGGTTCAAAGCACTAACAGCAACTCGGACTGCCACAGCAACTGACTAGATCGACTCCGGCTGCCGTCTACCATAAGGTCTGCTGGGTATGCGAGTGACTCCATCTTTCGGCAGGGGTGATACAACTATTACGACTAACTTTATATTCGAAGTTAATTCTAATCCAGTGCGGTGCGCGTTTAATTTAATTATTTTAATTATTACGGAAATTAAAGTAACTTCGTTACAATAACTGTCTCCTCGTCGTAATTTTGTTGTTTCTGTTTATTTGGTCCCATATTAATTGGTATTTTTTTTCAATTTTTGAATATTTAATTTTCCTTAATTGTTTACTGCCATTTACTTCTTATTTTAATTTTGAACATGGATCACCGCTTTAAAATTGTCTTACCAAGTTTCTTGTACTTCTTTATAAAAATTTCTTCATAAATTATTTTATAGATATTGCCTCTTCATTGGTTTTAAAATAACTCGCTTTTTTGCCAAAACAGTTTTATATAATCCATACTTTGCTATGGCAAACAAAAGTTTTTTTAAATTTTTTATAAATATCAAAACTTGTTTAATAAATATTAATAAAATTTATCTTTTTACAATACTTTGATTCTAAATACAAAAATTAAAAGGTTAAAACAAAGATCCTCTTCTTTCTTTGATTCATTTACAAAAAGTTCTCTCCAAACAAGAAATCTTCCATTGTATCTGAAAGAGATAAAAACTTGGCATTGTTCACTTTTATTTTCGATAACAACGCCAATCTCTATAGTTCTCTTTTGATTCAACATTTATCTCAAGAAACAATGGTGTTTGTTACATGGAGACAGAAATGGCTAAAAGATTAGAAAGCTTTTGACGACGCTATCATTTTTCATCATACAATATATATTTTCCGGAAATGTAATATTGTAATTTAAATTTTCATCGTTTCCGATTTTATAGCGGCTACTGGTACTGACTGCATTCGCCGATGAAATTTCTAAATGCAATTTGAACTGTTGCAAAATTCGATTAATCCTAATGGATCTATAGACGGATTTCCCAGTTATCCTCTAGCATTATCCAGTTTACTTCTCGTTAAGATCTGGATAGGAATTATTAATGGAAATGTTCGCCAAATTTATTGAAATTAATTGAAGTTGATTTAATAAAGCAAATGTTTTTTTTTAACAAAATTTCACTGAAATTATATAGGATATTTGAATAGTGAGTGCAGTTCACAACCGAATTGTACTTTGCCTCATTAAAAGATCAAATATTACCTTTGACTGACTCTATTCAAATAACCAATGTTTACGCTTTATAATCACTAAGTTCCAATATTCTATTCGATTTTTAATGATGGCATTAAGAGGATTTCTTATCTTTAAGTATTAATATTGAGTGTTTCTTTTCATATAATTATCAATCTTCACTCTTGGGGTTAAAAATGACACTTTAGTCACTTGGTACATAATATAGTGTTTTTATCCAAAAAACGTCTCGGTAGCAGTAAATAAAGAAACAAGTTGTTTTTTCAAGGACAAGCTCCGATACAGATCTCATCGTAATTTGTGTTCAAGTTTTCTTTTAAGATCCAAAGCTTAAGATTTTACTATCAAGAAGGTAACAAAAAACATAAATATGTTAAAAGTCCAAATCAATCCTACTTTAGATAAAAATAGTTGGCACATTATTTTTACGTAATTTGTCCTATTTGGATACAATTGGTTTGATAATACAATTTTCTAGTAATTTTTAAAAAAAATGTCTACTAGTAATAATTTTCAAATACTTCTCTAATGTTCTTCTTTTTTCTTCCCTTGTTCTTCTCCCTCTTGTTGCTAGATTTCTATTGATTGCTCTGAGAAAAAGATACATCAGACACCTCCTCATTGATATCTTAAACGTCATCATCTATTATATTTGATTTAACATTGGAGCAATTCTGGTTGGATAAATTTTACTGAAAATTTATCCAAAATTTACAATCCTATGTATACTTAAAATTACATAGGATTGTAGTTCATTTACTTTCATTTATTTTTATATATTTTCATTTGTTTTCGTTTATTTTGATTTATTTTTATCCATTTTCATTTGTTTTCATTTAATTTCATCTATTTTAATTTGTTTTCATTCATTTTCTTTTATTTTTATTTATTTCCATTTGTTTTCATTTATTTTCATTTATTTTTATCTACTTTCATTTATTTTCATGTATTTTTATCTATTTTTATTTATTTTCATCTATTTTCATTTATTTTTATCTATTTTCATTTTTTTTTCCTTTATTTTCATCTATTGTCGTTTATTTTTATTTATTTTCATTTAGTAGTATCTATCTTTATTTATACTTCTTCCTTTTCAGACACACATTGCACCACTAAATTTGAACCAATGAGATTCATTGAAATTCTCACCCAATCACGTTCATTTGGAATTGGTCGGTTAATT
Source organism: Neocrepidodera transversa (assembly GCA_963243735.1). Lineage (NCBI taxonomy): Eukaryota > Metazoa > Arthropoda > Insecta > Coleoptera > Chrysomelidae > Neocrepidodera > Neocrepidodera transversa. The sequence continues at coordinate 8,394,980 of OY725353.1, read as the reverse complement.
AATAAAATAGCGTATTTCTGAGATTTCATAAGATTATTGTACATAATTAGTACAGAAAGTGAATGGTAAATGATAGCAGTGAATTACTAAGCATTTTTAAAGTGTTTACAGTGTTGTAAAAAATGATTTGCTTGTAATAATTTCGTTTTAAAGTTAATAAATGGGTGAAAAAATCACCGTTACAGTTCCCGTTAATTTTGCTCATTTTTATTCAAGTTTAGGTAACTGATTCAAACGTAGTTATAAGTTAATAATAATCTTAATATAAAATCCATATTTCATTTTTTGGTCCTTCGATTATTGGTCGATATTAACACGTCGACTGTCGTATTAAATTCTTCCAAATGTATATCGATTATTAATCAAATGTGTTCATGGTCGTCGCACATTTGATATGATTTTAAAATATTTAGGTTTGAATGTGGTTTTAAGCGGATATTTTTGAGTGAAAATCCACTGGTCTTGGCATTTACTGCATATTGGTAAAAAAAATAATTTTTTAGCTTTTCATTATGATCTTTTATAGCGGTGTTGCTAGTTAAAAAAGGAAGTACTTTATCACGTTTTAATTAAATATTATTGAACGTTTGGCCAATTGTTTCTGTTATAGAAGCAATTCCCACTCCACGAGCATTCTATAACAATTTTTTTTTATCTATGACCGCTCCACTTGCAATAGACATTATTTCTTAACCTCGGGGCAGGGACCATGTAATGTGAACGATTTAAGAATTTTTTTGATAATCTATTGTGTCTATTTAAAGAATAGCAAGAGCCTCCAGTCTTTCATTCAACAATACTCATCACTCTCTTGCGTAATTCTTCCTCGAGCAATACCTCATGAAACGTTATTTTTTTATTTGCTGATAAAAGTGATTTAGTAATAAATGTGATTTAAGCTCAATTCTTTTAATTATGGGTTCGTTCCATGAATAGAATTTGAAATATATCGAAAAGGAAAATATTATATTAAAAATTTTTTTGGACACCAGTCTAATTGATTTTTTGATGTATTTAGAAACAATTGACAATAAAACTATGATATATTTCAAAATCCATCCTTTCTTTCTTTTTTTGGGTTTAAAGAAATGAAACTCGAATTAAACGTTATATTTGTTTTATTTTAGAAGAAAATTTAAAAATCCTTTAGAGGCTTTTTCTATTATTTCTTTGGATAATGTGACTTAGCTTGGTTTTGGGCTTGTCATCGACTTTCTTCTAAAATTTCCTGGGTCCGACAATCTGTAAAAACAAATTAAAAGTAGATTCTCTTTTTGTAATTGAGACTGAAAGAGCATCACAAACATCAGATAATGTATATTATTATAAAATATAAAATATGAACTTATAATGAACAGTAAATAAAAGTTAAAGCGTCGAAATAATTAAAAATGATAACAGGGAACATAAGTGAATATATAATATAATATAAAAAAAAATCCTATATAACGAGAGGAAGAAAAGAAAAATTCAATAAGCGACACAAGCGATTTAAAAGTCAATTATTCTGACTGATGAGGCAAAGAGAGAATTGTTAACATGGGAAAGACATTTTATAGTAATACCAAGAGGAGAGCGAGATATTAAGAAGGGATGTCATGCGAGTCTGAAATTAAGATATAGTGAGCAGAGGAATAATGAAAATACAGGGTGACGTAGAAAAAAAAACGCATTGATTTCATCAGAGATCATCATCAAAGATCATATTTGTTTAAGTTTCACATTAAAATTTAGCAGAACGTCTAAATTCTTGTATAAATCTCTTAAAAATAATAGGATCAATAAAATTTTCTAATTGCAGCACTGGAACTCGGACTGCCACTGCTACTGCAATTAGGACTGCCACAGCAACTGCCTAGTAATGATGAGCACTCTCGAATATTTTTTTCTTTCATTCGAATGAATTCATTCTATACTATTTTTACGCCAGATGCGTCTGCAACATTTTTTATATTAAAAAAAAAATAGATTTAGCACTGGTCCAAGAATATTAAAATAAATTAGATAAAAAACATAAAATTGATTTTTTTATGATCAATCCTTACAAATGTCCCTTTGTATTCTAAACAGATGGAAATTTTACAAATATGACAAAAATGGGATATTTTTCTTCTCTGTGCATTTCTTTAATTTTTAATATCCATTTTGTACATTATATCACTTCCCTACATGATGATTTTAAATTGTTGTTTCAGTTTTGGTAATTGTCTAATATTGTCACGAAAAATTTACATTTCTGGTGCTTTTACTTCGTATTAAAACAAATGTTTAAGATTATAAACAGTCACCACTGTAAATGATAATTACAATTTAAAACATAGATCTTACTCAAATTCCTTTAAAATTAAATTTTATTTATATTGGGTTTAATTTAGTTTTCTTTATTAACAACCCTTTTTTATTTACACTATTTAGCTCTGTTCATTTAAAACGTTCCCACCGGTTATATTTATAGTAAAAAATCGCAAAATTTGCTCGGATCTCTTTTGACAGCAAATTTATCTTCAATTTTATTTAATTTTTTTTAATAATATTGTGATCAAATTATACTATTTTCCCTCGAACGAATTATGAATATTAGTATTCATAACTGTTGGAACAATACTAGGCGGCGAACGTGTTAACATAAATCCAGAATTTCGAAGGATCAAACTTCTTGGGTAGAAGTTAAACCAATATGAATGTTGAAATATAAATAGTTTTTGAAATTGTAACGTAACATTTTATTCCATTTTTTTAAGTACGAAACATGAACTGCAAAATCATAAAGCGGCACAATACGTTTAAATTATGAAACTGAAACATGAATATTTAAATTGTACTCACTTCTCTCACTGTAAAAAACTATTTACATTTTTTAGTATGACAACTTTTTTAGGTGCGGTTAACGCGCCATTTTTTTATATGAAGAAACTTTTTTGCTCTAGTAAATGCATGACAGACTTGATTCATTCTCTGAATGCGAGAGAGTGTGTGTGCTCTGATTTTTAACGGAGAGGAGGGTTGGTAGGTTTTTATTGGTAGGAGACATGGGACGTGGTGCGTAAATAGCCTTGAATTAAAAATCGTAGCGGGAAGAAACATATCTATATTTTTTGTCTCTTATAATGATGGGATAATAACTGTTTTCTTTCGACCTTGTTCCTGGAATCAAAACGCATTATGTTCCCGAATAATGTTCTTTCGAGCAAATTTGCATTGTGATTCATCCCCACTCCACTCCTAACTTTGGATCATGATCAGTAATCCCTTTTCCCGCTGAAACATTGAAAATGTATGATTGACAGATCTAAATCAATGTTTTCTAACCTCAAAAAAGATAAGACAGAGGATAATTAATTAAAGTATTTTTAAAATGAGAATTTTAAACATATACAAATGATCGAGAGCAAAATATTACTGCATCACTTAACCTAAGCGACGAAGATTATGAACGTGCCATCTCATGGCAATGAAGCTCTTAAGAGCTCTTCCCGAGGCTCCTCCTTAAAAATCCGGTTATGGTTATTTGGTGAAATTATTCATTATTATACATAAAAAATCAGTAAATAAACTACTATATTATATTCTATAAATTAAAAGCATAACCTAAATTTGCACAACTGCTGATTGACAAGTAGGGACTGTTCTTTCATCTTTTGACAGGTGAAAATGTTCTTGTAATCATAACGGTAAAACTGAAACATGATTTGAAGATCATGGTCCAAAATAATTGGCGAAAGAAAACGTTTAATATGAGAGAAAGATAAGCTTGCATAGCAACAGTCATTTGTGAATTTTATTTTTGTTAACTGTACTTTACAAGCAAACAGAAGAAAGTTTGAAAGAAAGACGGAATAATATTGTATTGATTTTAAATCTATAATATTCCAGTGAAATTTATCCTTCCCTTATCCTACCAACTATTCAATTTAACAACTAAAACAATAAACAATGGACGCACGGTTAACTCAAAACCCGAGCGCAAACATGAAAATTCATTCATCCATTCCCATTCCATTTCTTATTTTTATTTGTCGTCACATTCATTTAATAGTTTTCAATTATCGACTATCGGACTATCGTTTAGAAAAGTTAGTAGTTAGTTGCTTTAATTTAGTAGTAGTCAATATCAAATTATGCATTCGTTTATTCGTTACTAGATTTAGTAATTTGCAGAATAATTCGAATAGTTGACAACTATCGAATATTTCGATAGTTTTTATTCGATACTGCCCATCACTATTGCCTTGAGCGATTCCGGCTATGATATACCATAAGGTCGGCTGGGTATGTAAAACAAGTGACTCCATCTTTCGGCGGGATTACGACTGGACTTATATTCAAAGATAATTATATTCCAGTGCCTTTCGAAATTTAATTAAAATATTTTAATTATTACGGAAATTAAAGTAACTTCGGTACCCCTCATTTTTTAGATACACCCCACCGCTCTGACCTACCCTGTCTGCTCTGTATACAGTGTAACCTTTTATAAGTTCAACAATATATAATATGGAACCCTTTTAATTCGTATCCCTTAATACCCCTAAGTCCACATTTCAGTAATAAACATTTTCGCTGAAAAGCAGGCAACAATTATTTTAACTGATATAAATTACAAGACTTAAATATGAAAAGAAAAAGTGCTATCATAAATTTAATGAGTTCTGTCTCAAGCAGAATGAGGTCTCTTGTCAAAAAGCGTAAGTAATAACTAAGGCCAGCGTCATATTTAATCGAGGATTAATTACGCTAACTTTGTCTTGTCTTTTCTGTTTTTTTATAATTTTTGGCTAGTTTCGCTAGTTTGAAGTAAAATGTTAAATTTGACATAGGAAGAATAAATTAATTAAAGCGGATGAAAGATGAATTCATCTTGTCCCCGAAATATATATATATATATATATATATATATATATATATATATATATATATATATGTATGTGTGCGCCTAAAAACAAAGATATTATTCGTGAGTCCATTCGGTCGGATTCGCATTACAGTAAATTAGACGGACCACTTGGCCTCATATATGAAATTAATTGTCCAGAATGGAAGAGGACTAAGCCGATTTACTCCACCAAGAATAACAAAATCCTCCGGGGTTGAGGGGAAGGAGGATAGGGATAGGGATAGAGATAGAGAGAAGTAAGAGGGTCGAGTAGACTAATTGAAATTGTAATTAGCCTCAATGTGGATGAAGAAAATGGCTTTTCAAACAAAAGGGAAGCTATACTGTTTATACACAATGGGAATTATAGAACATATGTACTAGATGTAAATGATGTGTTATTTTCTAACGGTTATAGTTAGGTTGTATATTTAATGAGGCTAAATAAATGTATGCTTTGTTAGAAACTAAATTAGTACTATAGCTGCTTGTAACAAAGTGAAAAAATGTTCACGTTCGCTGGCCGTATTAATTTGTTATATGACCGACATTTTGTTATATGCTGAATTATTAAGTGGTCATTAAAATTCGAGGAAATAAAAATATTATCGCTTCATTTTGAGTAACAAGCTTTTTTACAAAAGCAATTTGTTGCAGTCGGAAGTTGAATTATCGAAATATTTTTTAACATGGAAATACGTGACGTGGCAGCTTTTGTTCGTCAAACATGGATTAACAAAGAGAGAATATTGCAAAGCGGCATTTGCATTCCCAATCGAATGAATCGTAGCCAAATATGTTTCATCAGAGTTAATGAAAATATGAAATGGTTATTTTTTTCTTCGAATAAAATAAAGTGATCTCAACCGTACCATTTATGAGCTCTTTGCACTATAAAAATTATGACTAACTCGTGGTGCGATTGTGTTTTGTTTTCGGAACATTTTGTTTTTCGTTTAATAAAGTTTTATCTGAAACGACTTTCACATGGCTGGCCATCCGTTAAATATACACGAGGTGGATTAGCTTTTTTTAAATACATAGAACTATAACTCTGCTTTTATTACTCATAATTTTTTTTCTTTAGTTTTACGATTCATTACGGTTTTTGTCTATTACTAATTTTTTATTGGTAGAGTATTCATTGAGGCATGTTCACATGTTTCTAGTGACAATGCTTAGTAAATCTTTTTTTACGTTTTATTTTCTCCAAAATTATTAAGAAACTTTCTAAAACCAATATGAATAATAATAATGTGATTACGACAGTAGAACCCTACATGATATTATCGATAATTCTTATAAAAATGATTTTCAAAAACGCAAGTGAGCCGAATATGATCGTTGGCTGAATTAAAATGAAAAAAAAAACAAGATTTACTACTCAATTCTATTCCAATGGAACAATCTGCATTTTTGATGGACACACCAAATTTGGGATGCCAAGTGAATTATCTCTTTAGGGAAAACACTGAGTTCGTCACGTTAATTTTGACTTTCTATTTCCCAAACCAATTCTGTAGGTGTCTAGTCATTCCAGTCTTTTCCTATTAAGAATCTGGGTCCCAAACTCATAAGAGGCCATGGCTTATTGTTTCTGTATGCTCTGGTGTATCTTTCATGCCATAGTAGAGACAATTGTCTTCCTACCTTTTATGTATTGTCATGTCGAATTTTTAGAAGTATCCATTTTATGACAAAATCTGAATCATGTAGATTTCTATGCTTACACTTGACCCATACTTCGATATTTGGAATAAATTTCTTTGTCCACTGTCCCATTATTCTATTTCACTCCCAGTGTCTTTGCCATTTTTCTATTATTTTCACCTTCGATAACCTGTGATGCCTTTTGGGCCACGCAGAATAACCTTAAATAATAATATATCGTAGCTCATTAAACTAGTTATAATTAAAACAATCTAAAGGTTGAGACGTGAGTTGTTGAATGCCGGCCGTTGCCCAAGTCAGGAAATGCTTATTGTTGGCTTTGCATATATAGGTTGTTATCTCTTTGAGAGGGTCATTTGTTGTTGAAAGTATCTACTGTTTATCTTTCCAACATTGAGATACTCTACATGGCTATCTTACTATTCCACATCACAAACCCTTCTCATCTCTTTCTTTCTTGATCGTTTTAGAATTAGCGCCTCCATTTTATGTAGCTCCAAATTTGAGCGATGTTTGCTTGTTTGGTGTAGTAACTCGTTAAGGTTAAATTACTTACACTGTCACGCCCTCATCAGTATAAGAGCTGATCTTCCTTGGTGAAAGTTAATAAAACTCATGTATCAACAAATATAGTTAGGTTTATTGCCAACAGTAACAATGGGAATAATAATAAAGTATTAATTATACAATTATTCAATATAAAGGATACAGTATAATTTAAAGAATAGTTTCTTACCACATCACAATTATCGCAGGGCCGCTGTAGAACACCTTATCCCGTAGAAACAATATCGACCGTTATTTATACTCGATATTGTTTTTACAAGAAGATGCGTGAACGACCTCGTATAGTTTGGTGTTATTGAATGTACGAACAATAACTATAACAGAAGTTCAGCAGGATATCCAAGTCAAGGAATAGGTGCATATAATGGAGGTCCTTATGAACACAGACCTCAAGCACATTATAATCCTTGCCAACAATTCCATTCAAACCACCCCATATACAGACTTCAAGCTCATGCATACCAAGGGCCCATTCATCATTTTCCTTCAAATCATTATGCTTATGGTCATCCATCTTGCAAACACGATGAATCCTGGAAACCTCATGCACACTCTCAATCCTTTGGTTACCCTGAATCGCAGTATGCCCGTTCTTCCGAAGTTCCTCAATTAGAGAGATGCGTACATTGAAAGTGATAGAAGACATTTACAACAACGGCTAGCAAATAGTTGGGTCCCAGATGGTATGGAAGAAGTTGTAAGTAATGGAAAAGCTAGAGAATCAGCTCCAGAAACTGAAAATGCTTCTTTAGTCTATAACGGGGATGCAAGAGAAGCAGACAATTTTGTCGTAGATGGTATAGAAGAAATTTTCAGTGATGGAAAAGCTAGAGAAGCAGGTCCAGAAACTGAAAATGCTAATTTAGAACATAATGGTGCTGCAAGAGAAGCAGACAATTTTGTCCCAGATAGCATGGAAATAGTTTTCAACGATGAAAAAGCTAGAGAAGCAGTTAAGTATGGCCCTCCTGAAGCGCACTCAAACAACAAGGATGGAGCAAGAGAAGCACAAAGTTGGGTCCCAGATGGTATGGAAGAAGTTATCAGTGATGGAAAAGCTAGAGAAGCAGCTCTAGAATCTGAAAATGCTCCTTTAGTCCATAACAGTGGTGCAAGAGAAGCAGAAAATTTTGTCCCAGATGACATGATTACAATATCAGCAAAACCAAAATGTTCCGCAACCTACTATAAGTTTCAGTCGTAGTATCGATAACTATCGATTTCTTCATAAAATAATAAAATTTACTATAAGCTTTTATAAAAAATGTATAACAAACACTATTAAGTAAAAATCCACTGATTATTATTTAAAAATATCTGCACATTGACGTTTTTTGCCTTAATTCTTAAACGCCTTATCTATTATTAAAATTATAGATAGTCACGACATCTATCGTAGGTTGATAGGTACCAACCGGACACTTCACTTCACCCTTTTTTTAGACTTTGTTAAAAAGTTATCGATGTCACAAAAAAATTACTCCATGCACTTTCTCTATCTACTAAAATTCGTACACACAGTAGAGATGTTTTATACATATCGATACTCTAGAGTATGGATACTTTGAGCAAAGATTACTAGTCTTTGCTTTGAGTGTCGATTCTCGATATTTTGTATCGATACTTTTAGCTCGATACTGGGTCTCGATACGCAAATATTTAATATCGTATCGAAAATTAATCTTATGTAACACTATTTTCATGAAAAATGTAATGTTGGTAGTTTTTTTTTTGGATACTTTTAAAATTCATTGTGTGCCTCTAGTTGTCCTATAAATTATTACTTATTTTATAGACGAAAAAATAGTTCCTTCTTTAAATAATCAATTATTTTTCCCAAGTCATAACTGGTTTCAAATTTTGTATCGAAATTATGGAATGGATGAACGGTCCAAATTTTAAGAAAAACTGAAAACTTTTCGATCATTCGATATTTTGTATCGATATTTTAGATACCGATATTGTATCGTATCGATATCGGTACTGAGTATCGATACTTTTTAGAATATCGAACATCTCTAACACATAGTATTTATAGATTTATATATTCATGTTCTGTAGTTTCCCGTGTTCATACTTGATAAGTGTAGGTGGTTCTATCCCTACTTCTAGTTGCTAGTGGAATCTATTTATATCTCTGGACTGAACGTAGTGAACAGAATCCTATAATTAAATCTTGTAAACTAGATGTCGCTAGATATCACTTTGGATAGTCCAGGCTATCGATAGTGCTATCGATATTTCTCCACTTCTAAGTCTTAGGACTCATAGACAATATTCCATAATGTAGGCCCTAATATTGAGCCTCAGAGGACTCCGGCTTTCATGCTCAGTATCCCTTTTGCTTACTTCTACTTCTCTCCTTAATATTGACACTTTTTTAGATTTGAGTTCTTTTATTAGCATTTTTAACGTCCAAGGTAACCAATATACACCATTTTCTACTTCTCTTTTTTATTTCCGTTACCATTTCTAGTGACTGAGTTGTTGGTTTCTCTTTTCTGAAGCCATATTTTTTCTCTTTCTATTTTTTCTTCTTTTCTCTGTCTTATTAACAGTTCGAATAATTTTTTGACCGTATTAACTAGACATATTGGTCTGTCTTGGTCTCCATAATTGTTTCCCTTGGGTATCAGAATTATTTTAGCTATTTCCCATTCCTTGGTTATTTCTTGTGCAGTAAGTAGACTGTTTAAGACCTCAGGATCCAATTTAAAGCTCTGCATTTTCTTAATGCTGCTTCAGCTTCCTCTGTGGTGAAAATTCGTATCTAGTTTCATTTGCTTTTCTTCTTACACATCTCCTATTCTTGGAAATAATTTCGGTACTTCTTTGCTTCTTCAGATAATTCGTAAGGTGATTGCAGACTAAAATTTTTGTTTACTATTTTGTAGCAAACCCCCCAGACGTCGTTGTTCAACTCTATCCATAGATTCTTTTTTGAGTTTTTTTTCTTAGTGTTTTGTATTGTTCTTTGAATTCTGCTTTCTTGTTCTCGTCTATATCATTTCTTTTAACTGTTCTTGTCGCTTTTTCTTCTAGATTCAATACGTTTTTTTCTTTTATCATCCCACTACGTGTCTTTCCCAGTAGTAGTCAATTTTGGTGCCTATCCCTCTTTTTCCTTTAGCCCTTTTATCTCGAATTGAATGAACTGGTGATCTATAACAGTTTTATTGTCCAGAACCTTCCAATTTTTAATATATTTTTGTGTCGATTTAGGCCTGGTGATGGTTTGGAACCGAAACTAGTCGCCGCCCTACAAAACAATATAACTTTTGGTAATTGACTTTGTGTTTTATTTCTTGAATTATAGATGCTAGTTTGTAACGCTTTGGTCATTACGGGTCACTTTCGCGCTTTAGTCCAAGTTTCGGATTGCCTCGGGCGCTACAGTTTTTAGTGTGCACCAGGCAGCGTCAGTGGAGAAAAAAAAATACTTCACGACTCGTTATGGCATCAACAAAATCATTAGCGACCAGAACAACGGGTTTACTTGCTTTAATGGGTAGAGCACCTCGGTATTCGCTGCTGGGATGGTTAAAATAAAATTTAATACTAGCGAAGAAGAAGTGGCGTGTCGTACGGTACAGGCACAACTTCCAAGCTGGTGTGGTAGCTTTCGGTCTCTCTGGTCAAGCGGATTGCGGTCTACTGAGCTTGTCTTCTCATTCAACTAGACCTATATCTAAAGGTCGCTAAATCCTTTTTTTGGCTCGAGCTCAAACTCGATCTAATGACAACGAATTGAATCGTGGTATACGGTAAGGTTTTCTAAATCTGAGAGTACGTACGCGATTGTTTCCATCTGTCGGGCGGAGGTTTAACTTATGTTCGAAAAAAGGTTTCCTTTACTATAATTTTAAGTTAATTGTAATCCAGAGCCGTGCGCGATATAATTAATATATTTTAATGATCGTTACAGTCTACTTAGAACAATATTAGTAGTATAGTCATTTCTAGAATGTTTTTAAACAACTATCATACAAATTTAATTGAATGAGCAAATTCGAAACTCAATTTTGTTGTAATTACAATGTTAAATATAATTTCCAGGAAAACAGGAATATATTTCCAATAGTAGGCAATTAGTGTGTCATTAAAGGGGTAGAATGGTTTAATTAGTATCTCAAATTCCACGAATTGATGTTTAACAAATAATTAGCATTTATATTTATTTTTATAATTGTGTTTTTTTTTTGTTACAGGCAGAAATATGGAGCGTCTTTATCGCAATTTTAAGAAAAAGCGTCCGCAATCTTCAAGCATGCACGGACGTCGGACTGATCGAGCACGTGCTCAAGAGGTTGCGAAATGCCGATATTTTAGTAGCAGGTGAGTATTTATTTAAAAAAAAAAACCACTGTTGAATCTTTTCCCGAACACAATAATTCAGCTATTCAGCGTTTTTCCTTTTGTAAAAGCTCCTACCTAGAATTCCAAGCTCATCGAACATGTTCCCGAGAAGTTTCCGGAATGTGGACATTGTCGTTGCGGTAGTATGTGATGCTGGCGCACCGGAAACGAGCGCCATTCCTCTTCTCTTATTGAGTTTCTGTGTATGTATGTGTGCGCTCAAGATTTTGATTCAGAAAAATAAAAACGAACTTGATAGAATTTATTTTTAAAAGAAGACTTAAATTATTTTTCATTTAGATCTATAATATTTATATTATTCTACTATTCACACCCCAGACAAATTTTAAATTCAAACCTCGTAGCAAAATCGATTTTTCTATCACTAATCACATCGGCGTTAATCCAGACAGAAAAAAAAACCCATTGAACCTTCATCGAATTAATCAAAGACGGAATGTTCGTATTCTAATCGAAATTGTCTTTTTTTACTTCCATCGGTTACGAGTAATGACATCGATATTTCCAACAGTTAGTAGGTTCAGATTACTGATTCTTTTAACACGTCTATTGCCACTACAAGTTTAAATTAATATGAAAAAAATAGTAATACAAAAGGTGTCTTCTTAAGTCTGGATGAGTGTTGAAACACGAGGCGGTCAATTCAAGACGGCACGCGAAACACTATTTATATTTAATAAGTCTCGACTATCTAAATTTAGCCTGTGTATTAAAAAAAAAGGAAAATACCAACTTCCATTTATTTCGCAAAAAAAAAACATCTATCAAAATTCGAACCTGGAACTTTCATTTGTAACGTCTACACTCTTAAGTGATAAATAATCAAAGTTTATAAATAGAAGTTGTATTTTCTTTTTTTTAATACACAGGCTAGATTTAGATAGTCAAGACTTCTTTTAATAAAATAAATATAAATAGGGTTTCGCGTGCGTTCTTGTATTGACCTCCTCATATAGAAATTATATTTGATTTGCTCATCACGAATTATACCGTCCAAGCCGCAGGCTTAGATTTATCTGCCTAGCCACATATGGAGTAGAATGATTGCGTCAATTCATTGTGCGACAATTCATCGCACAATATTTCAAAGCCGTCAATTCATCGTACGACAATTCATACCACGACAATTCATAACCGTTAATTTGTCGCACAACAATTGATCGCTACGACAATTTCTCGCGAGACTATTTATCGCAACGACAATTTATCGCAGCAGGAATTTATCGCAAAATCAATATTATTGATATCTGTAACTATGACAATTTATAGCCGCAGGGATTTATATAAATTTCCAAATATTGAGGTGTACAGCGGAAATAATTGAACTGAATCTGTACTCATTCCCTCTCTTGCTGCACAATAATTTTAAACATTATGGGAAATTTTGACTGTCGCTTCCTTCCTCTTCTATCCAATTTTCCAATCTATGTTTTCTGAAAATAATTTATAAAATCGTCCAATTCTTCTTAAGTTTCTGTAAAGAACTTACTTTCTAATAATGCTTCAAAATCATTCTTAACTTTCTTCAAAAACATTGACTAGAGCCGCAAGAGGTCTCAATTTTGTGGAAACTTCTGATTCCTTAACATATTGTCTCTGCAATCCATAAGAGATGCACTGACTGAAGTGAAAGACACACATTTGTGACTTTCAAAATCCATCAATACTGATGTTTGTTGAAGTTCTGGTTTCAAATTTTTTATTGCAGCTGTCTTCGGCTTTATTTAGCAGCAATGGGTAAATTGTTAAAAATATGTACATGAATTGTTTAGACTTGGTTAAGTATATTTGGACATGTTGAAAACATTCCATTTGCACACCAATGTCGTACCACAAAAATTGTTTGTCTTTACATTGTTACATGGGGGTGCTTTCTATTTTACTTTGCTTTTTGTTAAGTATTATGTATTATTGATTTTCGAGTGATTTGGTAAAACACCGCTAATTAACTGTAGGCCGAGCGAGGCATACGTGGATTCTGTAATATGAAATCGCGAGACAGAAGTAAGTCGACGTCGCGAGAACAGAGAATTTCTATATCTAATATAAAAAGATCATGCACCTACCTTTTTTCTACTCTTCAACTCGTAGTCATGGTGAAGGAGTCGTAGCCACTATTTTTCACACATTTTAGGTAACGGGAGTATAATTATTTTCATTGATTGAAACACGAGATAACTATTAATTAATTTTATTGGCGAGAGATGTTTATATGCATGACCATAAGTTGATCCAAATTACTAAAGAAACAATTATGAGAGAATTAGTTTACAAGTTATTGAAAAATGAAATTAATTAATCGTTAAAGAGCAACAGCTACCCAGTTCCCTATCAAGCGGACTCTCATTAATAGCGCGTAAGAAACTAATATTTGCTTAAACAACCCCGTAACCGTGAAACTCGAATTTCAGTTGAGAAACTTACTCTGAATATGACTATCTAAAACAACTGCTTATTGGAAGAAGAACCGATCCCGAGCGAAGTTGGAAATTAACTAACTCAAATTTGGAAATAAGTTTCAAAGTTACAAACGAAATTAGTGTCAAACAGCGAAAGGCTTCCGGATTTTTTCGACCCCCGTAAGCATCCCGGTACCGCCCTTAATCTTACTGGAATCTAGCAATTCAGAAATGAGAACATTTTACTAATCGAACTAAGAAGGCTTATCCCTTGTTATTACAAATTTGACTTCCAATAAGTGCTGCCCTCTGGGCAAATTTGAAAGAGTTTACTTGGATTTAATTATGCGATATATCAGCGACTAGCTATGTAATTATTATTATTATTAAGTCTGATCTCTCGAAACAGGTGAAGGTCGGGTTACAAAACATGAACTTTGGACTTTACAGGGATGGAAAAACCCACCAAAAAACCATCATCCAAAGACATGTCCTGTCTTCCAATTTCTTATCTACTAACATAATTTGACTAAACTAAATACATTGTTTTATAATTTTATATTTTTGAACGAGTAAATTTAATTGGCTTTTTCATTTTGCAGGCCCTTCTGAGAATTTCTAAAGTGAATGTCTAAAATGTATTGAATTCTAACGTCTATTTTTCTGAAGTGCTTGACAATTTATTACTTCCTTTATGTCGAATGTAATTTACCAAACCCCCCCTCCCTGAATAAGGTACTGTTACAGCATATGCTTCTGGAATTGTTAACCCAAGCAAAGAATTAAGGGTTAGCCCGGGGGTGTTTACTTTGAGGTGCCGGCTCCCCTAATACAGGCATGTTCGCCTAACCAGGACGTCCCCACCTACAATTTCCTATTCAACTTTTCCGGTTTTTCCGCACTTGATAAACCGTATATTCAACCCTACAACTTGGATGTTCCATATCTGGGTTTTTTGTTTTTACATTCCTTTTTGCACAACAAAGGTGCACTCTGCAAATATGAAATTATTCACCCAACGAGGATCTTCCTAACGAAGATAATCTCACTTTTTCAAATTTTTTAACAGTGTTTCAAACACGTCCTTATTCGTTCCCTAATTTTTAAATTTTAAGTTGAATTTTCATGTATCCCCATAACTTTCCCACAAATTTTATATTTATGGATTTGTTTGTTTGTTGTTGTCCCCTAAATCTTTGTTTTTGAATATATGTGGTACATGACTTGGAGTTTTATTTCTATTTCTATTAAAGAATTACGGTTTGCAGGCATGTATTTTTCTCTTCGTAGCCGATACTTGTGGAAATGCAGTAGCTGCAATCGTCTGTGTAGCTAAACGTTTCATTTTCTCTACTGCTTTTTTTACTTCTATATCAGCGGATTTAGGGACGCCATTGTGGACCGTAAGAGCACATCGCCACTTCTGGTAAAGGGAATACTTTCAAGTAATCTTTTCTCTTAATAATAAATGTATCCGTTCTTAACTGGCATTTTCCGACATCTCTTACTCTACAAATTGTAACGCCATTTCTGAATAATTTTATTTTGGGACTACATCACAACTAAGTTTCTGTTTCTCATTAGAAATTATTTATTTGAATATTTGCACTCTAATCTCTTAATATTTTCGTATTGAAAGAGGATTTAGTCTTCGAAGAAATATTATAATAAAGGTATAACAAATTACTGTTTAATAGCTTTCCCGTTACAAAGTAACCTGAAAGCAATATAAATACAGATGCTGATTAAACTTTCCCCAAATTATGGTTAGGTATTGGTATAATTATATTGATATTATACATTTTAATATAGCCTATGGGAAATACCAAAATGTTTATGAAGAGCTTGAGTAGATAACATAATTATAAATGTAAATTGAACGAATTATGAATATTAGCATTCATAACTGTTGGAAGAATCTAGCGGCACATTATGTTAAATTATGAAACCCGCCATTTTATTTCTACATGAAGAAACTTTTTTGCTCTAGTAAAGGCATGATACACTGTCTGGATGCGAGAGAGAGAAAGTCTGCTCTGATTTTCAAAGTGGAGGAGGGTTGGTAGTTTTTTATTGGACATGTGACGTGGTGCGTAAATAGCCTTGAATCAATTAGCGGGAAGCAACATATCTTTATTTTTTGTCCCTTATAATGATGGGATAATATGAGAGAAAGATGAGCTTGCATAGCAACAGTCGTTTGTGTATTTTATTTTTGTTAACTGTACTTTTCAAGCATACAGAAAAAAGTCTGAGAGTAAGACTGAATAATATTGTGTTGATTTTAAATCTACTTTTAAATATTAAAATATACAATAAAGAGACATTAATATGAACTGAAAGATTAAAATTATTAATTTTAAAAGAACTACCAAGTGAAATTTCTATTCGAGATATCTCGATAAGGAAAGCAAATTTGTCGATACTGATTTCTTTAAAGGTGTTGTATAAGTCAAGACGCGTCGATTGATATCCATATCGCATCCGGCTCGTTGAAAAAAAATTTGAAAAAAAAAATATTGGAAAAATTTCGATTTTTTCGAAACGGACGTTCTTCTGCATAGGGAAACGGGCCGTAGTCTTGAAAATTCGCGCAGAGATTATTCCTTTTACTAGTTTAATTAATGAAATAATGTGTGAGGATTCAACCGTATATTTTGCTCCGAAACAAAAATGAGCTTAAAACTGGCCTAATAAATTTTTATTTTATAAAATCGATATTGCTGGATGTGTAATTAAATTTTTTGAATCGTTCAAATTGTAAAATTCACAAATTAGAATAATGGGTTTGAAGCTGTGGACAAATTAAAATGAAAACCGAATTCAAATATTATTAAATTATCCAATTTTTAAAAAATGGAATATTGAATATTAAACAATTATAATTTAATTGTTCCGATAACCAATAAAATAATTGGTTTTTGATTGCGACAGAAACAATTTAATTTAACGTATTTTCCATTACACTGTTATGTTTCCTAAATTCTTTTTCTCTTATTTTTATCATCTTTATTCCAGCCATGCATTCCGAAACGTAACGTAATTCTCATAAATGACATTCATAGCTGGGAGGGTTAACCATTACCAGAGATTTAAAGGTTTAATCTCCTAAATGGTAAATTTATTTTTACACCAAAAAGAAAATTACTTAAATAAACCATCTTGCAAGCAATTTATTAAGTCTAGCTTCCATCTCTCATACCTAATTCAGTTTATAAAGTATATACAATTTAGCTCGTAAAAACTAATCAATAGCTTTTCTCATAAAAATCTTCTTTTTTTTTCTTCGCAGATTTGCTGATCGAAATGCTGGGCGTCCTGGCAAGCTACAGCATTACCGTGAAAGAGCTGAAATTGTTATTCGGAGCCATGAAAGCCGTAACAGGAAAGTGGGTAAGTGCATTTTATATCCCGAAAAAGAGATTCACCGCAAGCTTGTTTGCCTACGAAAGAGGATCCCTTAAAGACCCCACTCAAATCTGATATTTATGTAGGCCTCAAAAGTTCTATTAGACAGAGAGGTATGTGCTGAAAGTTTTAAACCATAATTTTATATTTCAGCCTCGTCATTCTGCCAAATTGTTGAATGTCCTTCGACAAATGCCCCAGCGGTCCGGACCTGATGTTTTCTTCAGTTTTCCAGGTAGAAAAGGCTCGGTAAGTGTCAAATCATAATTATATAAAACCATATTTACTATACTCTGTCTCTACAACATTGATAAATCAGTAAGAGAAATATTTATTTTTTTCTACTAGTCTTAGCAACTCTTTTCCTTTCTCACGAACCGACTTAATTTATTATAAATATAATATACATCATAGGTTGTCTAACAGACCCTGAAATGGCGGGATTTGTAATGCATTTTTATATCAAATAAGTATCGCACTTTTTAAAGTTTTAAAACGATATTGTAATAATAAAGTATAAAATTCAATTTAAGTGAAACGCATGAAAGTGAAATATAATATGTGCCGGTGTAAGATTTAAAGTTACAGAACAATTTTTATCTCAGCTCTTCGTCAATTTTATTATTACAAATCTACTCGTGATCTGGTACTTCGATAAGAAAAATATTGTGACTAAATTAATCTATGTCACTTTCCATTCGAAATTATATTCTTAGCTTTATCCCAAACAGTAAAAATATAACTTTGTTAATATTACTTTTAGTTAATTTTGAACAAACCTGATAAAAACCATTAAAAAATAATAATGTACAAAATATTTCAAGCTTAATTTTTACTACACGTAATATTCAATTATTGCTAGACTGTCCTACTGGACAATTAAACTAGAACGGGAACCGAACACTTTAAAAACGGATATTACTCATCGGGTTGAGTCCAGAAAAATAAAAAGCTGCTAGGTTGCACGTTGAGCTGAGTCCATCAAAAATATTAGGTTCATTAAAACTTCCTCCGATATTGAAATAAACAAAAGTCTACTAGGTTGCATATGTCCTTTTCAGCGTTTAATTTGGATCAATAATAACGAAGTTGGACCCTAATGCGCTTTTGTCTTTAGCTCTACACATGATTTTTCGTTATTTATGCGTCTCATTTCAAATATAGCGCCGTTTTCCACGTTCAAATCCGACCAATAGTAATGAAGATATACCCCTTTATACTTTAGCCCGTCCCTGCGTCAGCCGAGGAGGTCCATTGGCCTACTTTGCACTTAGACTGACTACTGAGTTGAGTATAGTAAAAATATTGGTCTAATTAAAGCTTTCTATGATATTCGAACAAAAAAGACAGTTATTGCTGGAATGTTGAACTCTATAACGTGAACCGAACACAGATTGGATTCATTAAAACTTTCTCCGATATTGGAATAAAAGAAAGGCAATTGTTGCTAGACTTTCCTACTGGTCAGTTTGAAGTATTAGATAGGGTCGAAAAGTAACGTCAGGCACCCATATGCTGTGAATATATCCAAAAAACGTGTTTGTTGCATACTAAATCAATATTTAGGTACGGGAAAGCTGTCCACGCGTTGGATACCGTGTTTTGGACCAAAAATGTGTTACGCTCTGTTAGGCACAGTTTTGGCGCCGATTAATTACTGTAAGGACTACTACTTCCAAAAATGGCAGAAGATGTTCCTTCGACTGGAAAAGTGATTTTGATTGTTTTTTATGATTGTCATACGCACCATTACTTCACAAGCTGAAGACGGAAAAAAGGACAATGAGGTTGTCATTGCGAAATTTCACCAATTACGATCGCTTGATTATCCTCGCTTACACACCAGATCTAACCCCAAGCAACTTTTTTTTGTTCCCTAAAGCCTCGATAACATTGAGCGAGTTTGCAAGATGCTAGTTAGCGAATTCACTAGCTGCTAGTAAACTAGCTCAGTGTAATCATATTAATTAGCCTAGTATATTACTATCTGCGAGTAACGTTGAAATCCGGTCTACTTGCTACTAGCTTGCGTGTGGGATTGTTAGCTTTGAAACTATCCGTGTTTCATCATAGTTACTAGTGAACTAGTTGCGACTAACTCGCTAGTTTTTGGTTTCAGTGTCTACTGATTACTTTTCTACTAAGCGAGTGGAACGTTTTGTGTGTCATCATCACTATTACACTAGCTGACTCGCCCGCTTCTAAATTTACCAACTATCAGTTTGTAAACTGGCTTAATGTCATCGAGGATTAACCTCAACGTTGCTAACTGTAATGGAAGCTGTTATAGTACGGGCACTTAAATTATTATAGTACATTGGAGAAAAATATAGTACAATAAAAAATAAACAAGAAATATGTAACGACATCAAAAATAACAAATACTAATTATCTCAATTAGGTATCTGAATTCAGTCAACTTTTTATGAATTATAAATTATACTTTGCTCTTGGTAAATAATAAATCCTTAAAAATCCTTAAAACCCCTTAAAAATCTTTAAAAAGCCCTTAAAAAAAATTAAAACTCTTAAGAAAATCTTAAAAACCCTTAAAAATACTTTTAAATCCTTAAAAAATTCTTAAAAAATCCTTAAAAATCCCTAAAAACCCTTAAAAAGACTTAAAAATCTTAAGCAATTCTTAAATATATCCTGAAATAATCCTTAAAAAACAATAAAATCACTAAAAATAGTTTAAAATTCTTAAAAATCCCTAAACACCCTTAAAATATTTAAAAAGACTTAAA
This sequence comes from Neocrepidodera transversa, assembly GCA_963243735.1. Classification (NCBI taxonomy): domain Eukaryota; kingdom Metazoa; phylum Arthropoda; class Insecta; order Coleoptera; family Chrysomelidae; genus Neocrepidodera; species Neocrepidodera transversa. The sequence goes on along the minus strand of OY725353.1, from coordinate 8,374,938 downwards.
ACTACTTAAAAATCTTAAGCAATTCTTAAAGATCTTAAAATAATCCTTAAAAAAACATTAAAATCCCTAAAAATAGTGAAACGATACTTTGAGTTGTTAAAAATAATTAATGTAATTTAGCTCAAATTATATTATGGGTTCGTTCCAGGAATAGAATTTGAAATATATCAGAAGTAAAATATTAAATAAAAAAAAAATTTGGACGCCAGTCGAATTGATTTTTTGAAGTAATTAGAAACAATTGCCAAAAAAACTATTATATATTTCAAAATCCGTCCTTTCTTTTTTTTGGGATTAAGGAAACTAACACAAATTAAACGTTATATTTGTTTATTTAAAAAAAACTTAGCTTCTTTAAGGTAGGTTGTCTTGTTTTCGTACGAAAGCTCTTTTGTCATCTGTCCTCTTCTGAGTTTTCCTATTCTTCGGAGAACAGGAAAAAGACTCCTTGCACCCGGCACTTAACCACTGTCCAGGTAATAACAATTGTTTGAAGTGGAACCAGCAATATAAAACCCCAAATAAGAACCCATATAAATAAAGGGGAGACAAAAAAGAAATCTTCAGTAGAAAACACTGGCGATATAAAGATATACAAAGTCTACTATTTGTATTAAATAGATAAAGAAAAAGGAAGGTTCTTAGCTTGGGTAGGCATTTTATAAGAATGCCAAGAGAAGAGGGGGGCATGACGCGAAGAAATAAGAAAGGGAACATCAAGCGAATATGATTCTATAAAATATACAGAGTAGAGGAAGATTGAAAATACAGGGTGGCACAAAAAAACGTAACAATAGTTTAAAATTCTTAAAAAACTGTTTGAAAATCCCTAAAAAAACCAAAAATCATTAAAAAACCTTCTGAAAAAAATTTTAAAATCCCTAACAATCTTAAGAAAATCTTAGAAATTGTTAAAAATACTTTTTAAGGAATTTAATCCTTAAAATATCCTAAAAGAAATTCCTGAAAAAATCCCTAAAAGCCTTTAAAATTACTTAAAAATATTAAGTAATTCTTAAATATCCTAAAATAATCTTAAAAAAACATTAAAATCCCTAAAAAATAGTTTAAAATTCTTAAAAAAGTTTTTGAAAATGCTTAAAAATCCCAAAAATCCTTAAAAAAATTAAAAAACCTTCAAATCATTAAAATCCCTTAAAATTCTGAAAAAAATTTAAAAATCCTTACAAATTTTAAGAAAAACTTGAAAAAAAAACTTTTTAAGGATTTTAGTCCTTAAAATATCCTAACTCCTGAAAAATCCTTGAAACTCCATAAAAATATTAAGCAATTCTTAAAGATCCTAATATAATCCTTAAAAAGCATTAAAATCCCTAAAAATAGTTTAAAATTTTTAAAAATCATTAAAAATCCTTGAAAATCCTTAAAAACCCCAAAAATCCTTAAAAATACTTTCAAAATCCTTAAAAATCATTAAAAATCTAAAAATCCCTTAAAATTCTGAAAAAAATTTAAAAAGATTAAGAAAAGCTTAGAAATTCTTAAAAATGCTTTAAAATCCTTAACATATCCTTAAAAAAAATCCTTTAAAATCCCTAAAAACCCTTAAAAATACTTTAAAATAATCCTTAAAAAACATTAAAATCCCTAAAAATAGTTTAAAATTCTTAAAAATTCTTAAAAATCCTTAAAAGTTCTTGAAAATCCATAAAAATCCATAAAAATCCCAAAAATCCTTAAAAATCCTTTAAGATCCCTAAAATCCTGAAAAAATCCTTAAAATGCCTAAAAATTCTTAAAAATCCTTAAAAATACTTTAAAATCCCTAAAATCCTTAAAATCCATAAAATCCTAAAAACAATCCTTAAAATGCCTAAAAATTCTTATAAATCCTTAAAAATACTTTAAAATCCCTAAAATCCTTAAAATCCATAAAATCCCAAAAAAAATCCTTAAAATGCTTAAAAATTCTTAAAAATGCTTAAAAATGCTTAAAAATACTTTAAAATCCCTAAAATCCTTAAAATCCATAAAATCCTAAAAACAATCCTTAAAATGCCTAAAAATTCTTATAAATCCTTAAAAATACTTTAAAATCCCTAAAATCCTTAAAATCCATAAAATCCCAAAAAAAATCCTTAAAATGCTTAAAAATTCTTAAAAATGCTTAAAAATACTTTAAAATCCCTAAAATCCTTAAAATCCATAAAATCCTAAAAACAATCCTTAAAATGCCTAAAAATTCTTATAAACCCTTAAAAATACTTTAAAATCCCTAAAATCCATAAAATCCAAAAAAATCCTTAAAGTGCCTAAAAATTCTTAAAAATCGTAGATCCTTCCAGTTGTGTGAATGACTGAAGATTGTCCTAACAGATGCTCCTTATTTTTGCGGTTTCCTGCGATCAATTTCAGCTAGTTCTAGTGAAAACATTTTTTTTTACTACTGTTTTTTGTTATATTACTATTTTTTTTAATTCTGCAATAAGTTAATTTTAATTCGACGTTTCGTATTCGAAGAATCACATTTAATTTACCAAACTAAATTTTATAATTTATGTAGTATTTTTCAATTATAGATTGATTACATTAATGCATGAATATATTATATGATTTACAGATCAATTATTCAAATCTGTTTTTAAAATTTGTCAGTGATTGATCACATTATGATTTGTGAAAATATGAAATTAAGGTACTATATTTACTTTGAAATTTTATAGTTCATGAAATTGTAATTATCGTACAAATACTATAATTATAATACAGTTGGCAACGCTGCTTAACCTACAAGTTGAGCTCGGAGGACACAGATATTTTCGCCATTACCTTTTTGAACAACTATTCGGAAAAAAGACGCCGAGTACTGTGTGAATGGGTTAAAGAGAGCGCATTAGTTTAGTGTGTAATATAGTGTAAAGAGATAACAAACTATATATGCAAACTCAACAATAAACAGTTCCTGACCTATGGGCAACGACCGGCGTTCAACCTGTCGGTGTTACCTTGCTATATCACGTTACGTATACCTCACGTCTTAACCTTTATACTGTTTAAATTATAACTAGTTTAATGAACTACGATATATTATTATTTAAGGTTATTCTGTGTGGTCCAAAAGGCATCACAAGTGAGACACAATATAGAAATAACAAGATACCTTCATTATTAAAAGCATGGCACTGCGTTAGAGATGTTTTATTTTGGTTGGACTGTAAGAATCGCAAAATATAACAGTTCCATCCAGAGTTATTTGCGGTTCAAAAAATTGCTTGTACATTAGATGTCAGGCCCATCTATGGTTGTTTATTGATCTGATGAATTAATGTATATATTTATGTTGGCTAAATTCAATTTAATAAATTTCTCTATGTTATAACATTAAAATAAAGTCGATCCGTGTTTTAAATAAAAGCGTGTTTGCTAAATACCTTATTTTATTTCACTTTTTTTTAGAATTCTTTCCAGTCCAGATAGCAAAAGATAAACAAAGAAATGGAGTTGTATGTTCACTCTCTTTGTGTATTACGCGATAAAAGCAAAAAAAACAGTGCACTCGTGAAAACGGGCTTATTTGCTACTGTAAATTTATAGTCCCAACACTTACAATGAATTATGTAACAAGTTTAAATCACAGAAAAATCGTGTCGGTGCATCGTAATTGAGTCCTAAATAAAAATAAATTATTTCCAAAATTTTCTCTTATTTTTCTCGCCGGGATGATGGATTTTGACGCTTTCCTGTTATTGTATTTCTCTTCTACGATTTGTTTTAAGATTGATTGATCACATTTTTTTTTCTTCTTCAAGGCGATTGTCTTGCCGCCGCTGGCGAAATGGCCCTACGAGAACGGTTTCACCTTCACGACTTGGTTTCGCTTGGATCCGATCAATTCCGTCAATATAGAGAGGGAGAAACCTTATTTATATTGGTAAGTTTTTGTTAAATTTTAATTTTAGTTCAAAAAAGTATCAGTAAAAAATCGAATTAATTCAATTTCAAAGCGCACAAATTCTTAATAAATGTTGTCCAGCTACTAAACCGACCAATTCGTTAAAAATTAGATAAGTGAGGGTAGAAAAATAAATTAGATAAATGGGGGAGGCTGAAAGTGTCGTTTTACTTGTTGGACAATCTATACATCATGTTCAACTAGCTCAGGGTGTCCCAAATAAGAGTGTAAAGATTGTAAATGCACAATGTATTAATTGCTGTAAATAAATCGGGTTTTCACTAATTGTTTTGGTTTACCCAAAAGTTTTTTTATGAAGTTTGTTTACATTTTATCCGATCAATAAAGGGTGATCTACTAATTTTTTTCAAAATAAATTGAAAAAATATGTAAAATATTAAAAGAGCTAAACTGCGATACCTCTTTGTACAGTTTATTAATAAAGATTTATTCTTCATTTAAGAAATGTATAGTTTGATGTTTTATGCTTTCCTAACAGCAAAGATATTCGAGATTTCAAGAACCACCGATTTTTCCTTGCGGAAAACCTTACAGTAAATAAAAATTAACAAATCTGACAAATAATTTATTCAGCAACTAAACATCACAAACATTTAATAAAACTAATAATGTAATTAATAGTAAGAAATAATGTAAAAATGTTATATGTGCCTACTCTCTTTTGTATTTTTTGTTGCAAATTTGCAACTTTATTTCGAGTTTTTGCATTTTTTTGCAATTTATGCAATTTGACATTTTGTAACTTTTTTTTTGTGTTTTCTTGCAATATTTTTTGCCATTTTTTGTGTTTTTTTTCTTTCAATTTTTCTTCTGATACATTATATTTTTTCGGTTTCTTTTTGCGTTTTTTTTTTGCAATTTTTTGCGATTTTTTTTGTTGTTTCCTAATTATTTTCGATTATTTGCAATTTTTGTGAGTTTTCGCGATTTTTGGCGGTTTTCGAGAGTTTTTGCGGTTTTTTGACCTTTTTATCGATATTTGGCAATTTTTCTTATCTTTTCGTTGTTCTTCTCTAATTTTTTCAAATTTTGAAACACTAGGATCACTAAGAAATAAATTTTCAAAATTTCCAAGTGACGTCAGCCACATTAATTTGTTTAAAGTAATGTAGATGGCATGACAAGGTATAATTTACAGTTATCTATCGAGTATTACTAAAGAAAATAGCCTTAGCAGCTTAGACTATTAAAAAAAAAGAAGAAAAAAGCGTTACACACAGGCTACACATAAACATTAAAATAATAGGTTTCTTCTTCTTCTTCTTCTTCTCTTTTATTGATCTATAGATCATAGCCCAATAAAAGAGAAGAAGAAGAAGAAGAAGAAAATAATAGGTTATGTTAAACTGAAAAGTCAAAAATAAAACGTTGTGCCTAGCAGTACATAGGATGTACGCATTTATTTTGTACTTCGGCCGTTCGTTGCATTTTAAGGTTTACAAGGTATAAAGTTGATAAGTTTGATAATGTTTCTGTAACGTTGTTGTTTAGTATATGGTTTCGGTGTAAAAGGGTCGGAGTTTCATCCTAGTACGGCCATTTTTTAATAATATTTTAGCTTCATAAAAACCACATAAAAATAGCGATTGTTAACTGGTTTGATTTGTAAAGTAAAGTTTTTTTTCTCAAAAATTAATGATTATTAGATTTCACTTTTTACCTTCTTAAAATCTGCATAAAAATAGTACAGGGTAACTGGTTTGATTTATACAGCAAAGTGGTTTTTTTTCTCATAGTTCTAGATATAAAAATTAGGTAGTTTATTTTATTTTCCGACGTACAATGTAAACAAGCACATCCGATGTACTGCTATGGTCTATTTAATAACCAGGAGGAGCGATTAGAATTTAAGTTGGCAATTCTGTAGACTTCTGATTGGTCAGTTTGCAGTCGGTTTCACAAAGCAAATTTTAGCATTAACATCAGCTGATTCTGACATTTTATAATAGCTGAATTTTATTTCCACTCGGATCACTTCACTTCTGATCTAGATTACTTCAGATACAGTTTTATTTGTAAAATGATCTGAATTTATCTGATCTGGATCAGTTTCCCCTTTACCGATGCTGCTCAACCGGTAAAAATTGTTCAAAGGTGAACTACAGAAATGTTTATACTTATTTGGAGAAATTTTATTTATTTTTTATTACGAATGCTTATTCTTCTTGTTCTAGTGAAGATGATATGATTTTGGTAAATATTAAAATAATTTAAGTTTGTGTATTACAATTAACAAGCAAAGAAAAATAATTGTCAATAATAAAATAGTAATAATGCACATTCGATTTGTCACTGTTCAAGTCACTTCAGATGAGTAATAAGTGAACTGATCCGAGTGCAAATAAAAAACGCCTAACAAGACTATTTCGGATTTCGGAACACGTTCTTTATAAAATAAAATCTAGTAACTTTTAGTGGTATGAGTAAGGCTTATGGAATTACTCCTCCTGGTTATTAAATAGAGTATAGTCACGGCGAAAATAAAAACAATACAATTTTCTTCTTTTCCCATATTTACATCTGGCCTCTATTTGATAAGGAATTAAATTCGTACATATTGCCATCTCTTAACAGTATTATTAATTAATGTAGATATTTTTAATTTATTACCTCTCGCCCTTCAGATAAGAGAGGTATAGGAATCATGCTAAAAATTGGGTAGTGAGTTTTCAATGGATAAACACGTTTTAGGGTCCCTAGAATACGATTTTAATATTTTCGCGATGATGTCTGTGTGTGTGTGTGTTAGTGTGTGTGTGTGTGTTAGTGTGTGTGTGTGTTAGTGTGTGTGTGTTAGTGTGTGTGTTTGGATGGATGTTGTAGTAACGATAACTCAAAAACTACTGAATGAAAAAATTTGAAATTTTGCATACACGATTCTTATACCCTAGATTAGATCTGATTAGATTTTGGTGTCAATCGGACAACCGGAAGAGGCACTTGCTATGGGTGATGACGCCATTATTATACAAAACGGCAATAAAGTTTTACACATATATTTTGTATACCCTATAGTTTATTTTCATCCCATTAAAATTTTAGAAACTTTTGCCATTGTTGCCAGATTTACAAAAAAGTAAATTTTTTTCATACTTTTTTGTGCCACCGTGTAAATTTTTGATTCAAACATGGCGAGAGGTCATGTGGTGGCCACATCAGATTTTTTTTTTTTTAAATATAATAGAGGTTTAAAAAAATATAAATATTTTTGTAGGCATATTTGATAACAGACTTTTAAGGTCCTAATTTAAAAAAATTACATAATACATCCCCATTGTCGCCACTTTTCCCAGGCCTCTGTCGGATTTTTTTGTGGTTCGAAAGACTTGGACGGGGTTAAACTATTTGCTGCAATAGTTCTTTTATTCTTTTGACCGCTGCCACCATGTAACGTTATTATTATTAATAAATAACTCAACTTTAATATCTTTATTTAATTGACATGTGTTTTATTAATAGTATCAAAAAACAAGTTACAATTTTATCACTTGACAGTGTATTTAAAATCTATTAATTTTAATTTTTTCTTTCTGACAACACTCTTGTCAAAAATAAATTTTCTTAATATCTTCTTTTATTTATTTCCCCGGTGATGTTATTTCCCTGGAAATCATTATACAGGGTGCCTTTTTTTATTACAATATATACATAAAATTAATACTTTTCCGTTGAGTTCCATAAAGTTGACGGAAAGTGCTAAAATGAAAATAAAATAAATTAGAACGGGCGTAGATGTTAGAAGTCTCGTTTCAAAAGTAGTATACTTTTATTAACTGAAAGGGTATATGCGTGTGTCGACTTAATAAGATCCTAACTTATTTCCAGTTTCAAGACAAGCAAAGGTGTAGGATATACTGCTCATTTCGTAGGAAATTGTCTAGTACTTACTTCAATGAAAATTAAGGGCAAGGGCTTCCAGCATTGCGTGAAATACGAATTTCAACCCAGAAAGGTATAGATTAACTTGGTATTTATCGTATTCCTTATTTTTTATTTTTATTTTAGTGGTACATGCTCGCTGTCGTTTATATATACAACAGGTGGACGAAAAGCGAAATTAAATGTTTGGTAAATGGTCAATTAGCGTCTAGCACCGAAATGGCTTGGTTTGTTTCGACAAATGACGTGAGTTCATACTGATTTATTAGTTGATTATTCGCTTATTAATTTTTATTAACAGGTATTCGACAAATGCTATATCGGTGCGACGCCGGAATTGGATGAAGAGCGTGTATTTTGTGGTCAAATGTCAGCCATTTATCTTTTTAGCGAGGCCTTAACGACGCATCAGATATGCGCTATGCATAGGTTAGGACCTGGATATAAAGTAAGTGTAATTATTTAATTTATTTAATTATTATCACTCTATAATTCCTTTTTGCTTCTTTCTTAGCAAATAAATCTGTTCCTTGCACATAAATTTTAAAAGGTCGTAAATTTCGAGAACAGCTTTATAAAATTAAATATTCATTTTTGAACTGAAGTTTTAAAAGTATGGGAAAATATATTCAATCTGGAAAGTTTTTAACGTGGAAAATTCTCTTCGAATATTGATTAACACTAAAACGTGATTTTATTCTTTTGTATCAAAATTTAATCCGAAGATAATAAATAACTTTGATTTGATTTTATCGTAGAGCCAGTTTCGTTTCGACAACGAGTGTAATATTAATTTGCCAGACAATCACAAAAGGGTGAGTGAAAGTAGTGAACAATTACCAGCATCTAGCATGCCTCTGCCTTTGACTGAAACAGATGCACGTTCCGTAAGCATTTTTATTTTTTATTTTTATAGTTTAATAGCCTAGCACTTAAAATATTTAATTTTTATTTAGTTACTCGCTTTTAATGTATATTCTTAACTTATATTTCTATCATCAAAGGAATTTACTAAACGATCGAAAAAGAAAAATTTAGAATTTTTCTAGTGGATTAGCGGAAAAATAGCTGCTAGAAAATCGTACAACCCTTAAAAAGTCTCGTTCTAGTTAACGATATAAAAATAGTCCTCCTCTTTTACTGGAATGACAGCTGACAAGACGAGTCAACTCGCATACCCCTAATATATTAAAAGTCAGTCGATTGTCTTCCGTCATACAATTTTGTTGTTAAAAAATTGAAATCTTATCAACAATTGCTTCTCAAGTTTGTCAATTTTACAAGAAGAGCTTAATATTGTAGCGGATCTGTTGATTAGTCATTTGAATGAGGAGAATAATAAGAAGAAGCTGTTTAGGTTAGTTTAGGATACATACAGAAATCATTTAATACTAACTGTATCTTAATTTGAAGAGTTAAAATTTTTCTTAGTTGGCGCCATCTTGAATCTTGCCTTGCGCTTTAAAAAATGCTTTGAAAGGTTTAAAAAAACCGAAAAAAAAAAACATTATACTAGTATAAGGACCAATCACTATACCTATTGCTGATTTATTTATTTGTTTGAATAATATAATTATAAACAAATAAAACTAAAGAATTAACAAAGTTGTTAAAAAATTATAACTTTGAACCGATTTAATAATTTAAATTTCATACGGGAAGTTAAAGCTTAATTATGGTACCTTAAGAAAAAAAATATTGAAAGTATAAATTCATGGAATGAGCATGAAATTCATGTTATTTCAAAGTACGTAAAAAAATGGAAAAGAATAAAAAAACCAGAGGTATAAGAAAAAATAAATAAATCAGACGAATAAGAAAAAATTTAAAAAAAAAGAAAAAAATGAGGAAAGATTAGAAATTATCAAAAAGATGAGAAGAAAAGAAGATCCGAAAAAGTCTGAAAAAATCAGGAAAAACAAAAAACAGAAAATATTGGAAAAAATTGGAAAAAATGAATAATAAAATTGTAAAAGACGAAAAAAATTGCAACAAAATTTATAAAGTCACAAAAAATTGGAACAAAAATATCAAAGAATTGTAAAAAATTGTGAAAAATTGTAAGAAATTGTAAAAAATTGAAAAAAAATTGTAAACATTTTCAAAAAAAATGTAAAAAATTGCAAAAAAAACTAAAAACAACCAAAAGAACCGGAAACAATTGTAACCATAAAAATAAAAAATAAATAAATTGAAAAAATCAGAGGAATAAGGAAAAATCAGAAAACAGAAGAAAGAAATATATAAAAAACTAAAACAATGGGAAAAAAATGAAAAAAAGTTCGGAAAAATCAAAACAAAATCGGAAAAAATGAAAAACCGGGAAAAATCGAGCAGATCGAAAAAAAATCAGAAAAGAACAGAAAGAAATTGAAAAATGAGAAAAAAAAACAAAAACGAAAAAAGTCGCCAAAAATTTGAACAAAAAATAAAGTCGCAAAGACAAAAACAAAAAAACAACTAAAAGAGCCGGAAACAATTGTAACCATAAAATTAAAAAAAAAAATAATAAGGAAAAAAATCAGAAACAGAAGAAAGAAATAGATAAAAAACAAAACAATGAGAGAAAAAATGATGAAAAGTTAGAAAAAATCAAAAAAGTTGAGAAAAAAATAGAAGGATCGAAAATGTCAAAAAAAATCAGGAAAAATAAGAAAAAAACAGGTAGTTTGGAAAAATCGGAAAATATTAGAAAAAATGAATAATAAAATTGTAAAATACGATAAAATCGAGAAATTTGTAAAAAAACGCAAAAAACGTTAAAATTCGCAACAAAAACGAAAAAAAATCGCATAAAAATGAAACAAAAAAAAGCAAAACATTGTAAAAAATTGCAAAAAAAACGAAAATATAACCAAAAGAATCGGAAACAATTGTAACTATAAAAATAAAAAAATGGAAAAAAATCAGAGGAATAAGGAAAAAAATCAGAAAACAGAAGAAAGAAATAGATAAAAAACCAAAACAATGAGAAGGAAAATGAATAAAAGTTAAAAAAAATCACAAAAAAATCGGAGAAATCGAACAAATCGAAAACAAAATCAGAGGAATAAGAAAAAATGAGAAAAATCAGCAAACAACAGAAACAAATAGAAAAATGGGAAAAAATCGAAAAAATCAATCTCTCTCCTCATTTATTACAAATTAAATCAATCGCAACAAAAACGAAAAAAGTCGCAAAAAATTGGAATAAAAATTGCAAAAAATTGAAAAAAATTGTAAAAAATTAAATCGCAAAAAAAACAACCAAAAGAACCGGAAACCATTGTAACCATAAACATAAAAAATAAATAAATTGAAAAAATCAGAGGAATAAGGAAAAATCAGAAAACGGAAGAAAGAAATAGATAAAAAACTAAAACAATGATAGAAAAATGAAGAAAAGTTGAAAAAAATCAAAAAAAAAACGAACAAATCGAACAAGAAATCAGAGGAATAAGAAACAATGAGAAAAATCAGAAAACAACAGAAAGAAATAGAAAAATGAGAAGAAATTGGCAAACAACAGAAGGAAATAGAAAAATTAGAAAAAAAATCGTAAAAAATCGAACAAATCGAAAAAAAAAACAGAGGAATAAGAAAAAAATAAGAAAACAACAAAAAGAAGTACGAAAATGAGAAAAAATCGGAAAACAACAGAAAGATATAGAAAAATGAGAAATATCGGAAAAAATCAATCTCTCTCTTCATTTATTAAAAATTAAATCAGAACAAAAACGAAAAAAGTCACAAAAAATTGGAACAAAAATTGCAAAAGATTACAAAAAATCTGAAAGAAATAGAAAAATTAGAAAACATCGGACAAAATCAATCTCTCTCTTCATTTATTAAAAATTAAATATAAAATAGTGAATTATAAATTATATAAAAAAATCTGAATAAAGAAAAGATAAAAAACCAAAACAATGAGAAAGAAAAATGAGGAAAAAAAATGAAAAAAAATAGGAAAAAATTGAACAAATCGAAAAAAAAAACAAAGAAATAAGGATACTTGAGGAGAAAAATGAGAAAACAACAGAAAGAAATAGAAAAAATCGGAAAAAATCTCTTCATTTATTAAAAATTAAATATAAAATAGTGAATTTTAAATTATATAAAAAAAATCTGAATAAGAACAAATTATTTTTAAACCTTATCATCATATTGTAGAAAGAAACAAGATAGAAAAAGAAAGAGAGGGAAGGTCGCCTAGAGGTGGCATAACGCTTTTTTCTTACGTGACGCTTTCTTCCAATTAACCTAAACCTCGTTCAGGAACTTCGTTCCAAAATATACTTGCTTGACGTTGAGGCCAAAAAGTGTAACTTTAATTTTAGTTCTTACAGTTCTTTTATTTGCTTATGAGGTGTTTAAATAAGATCCGAGTAAATCAAACGTGATTTACATATGTAAATTTTTTGCGTCATCCAATTCGATAAGTTATTTTTAATGAAGTTAAGTCTTAAATCAGGAAAATTGCAGGAAAATAAAAGATAAACATTGAACAAGTTTATTTTTATTCTTTTAAAAATAAATGCTATTTCTAGCAATTTTTATCACTTAAATTGAGGGTGTAGCTTGGGGCGATTCCTTGTCTTGGCTTTCTTGCAAGCAGCCTATGTAATGTTTAATTCAAACCATGCAATGACCGGTCCAGGGTGATTTTCTAGTCCAACTTAACGAATTTATCCTGAATAAACGAGTCTAACGAATTAAAGAAAAGGTGGTTAGAAATAACGGTCAGAACAGAATATTTAAAAAAATAAAGACAGATTTATATGAAGCGGAAAAAAACGTAATACATATCGCAGTCTAATCGAATTATAGAATGAAGGCTGAATAAAATTAATTAACAATTTAACTAAATTAGTACTTGCGTTTATTTTCTTCCCTCTCACCACTAAATGATCTAGTTTAATATTCTTTACTGGCACTATACGGATACTTGATAGAATTTACACTGTAATGAATGTTAGTTTAGTGTTTTTAAGTAGTTTGTATATTTGTATGTTAAAAATGGAATATTTATTGTTATATTTAATATTTAGGTTCTGTATGACGGGAAGTTGTCAAGCGCCATCGTCTTTATGTACAATCCCGTAGCGACGGATACTCAGTTGTGTCTGCAATCTGCGCCCAGGGGAAATATTTCTTACTTCGTGCACACGCCACACGCCCTTATGTTGCAAGTAAGTAATTGTTTTAATTTAGTAAAATATAAATACATTTAACGTTCACCATATAAAACTTCTTTATAGAAATCTCGTTCAAATTATTTACATTTCAAATTTTGAAACACTGAATTACATTTTACAAATATTGTAACAGTTTAAGTAAATAGTAGAAACTGGGAAAGATTTGATATCTTCAAATACTCGAGAGATATCATAACATTCCTTTGTTTACTCTATTTAATTTGGCCACAAAAGTTCTGAATAAATAGCTTGTTTGATCGATTTTCATTTTGACACGAAGAAATAATTATTGTAAAGTATATCCTAATTTCAATTCGAAAAGTTAAATTTATTACCGGGCACATGAAAATAACAAAGTTATCTTGTTGACTCCAATTTAGTTTGAGATCTCCTTTGTAGTGCCACGCTTTTAAAACGAACCTTAATCCTCACTTGTCACCGAAGCTTTATATTACTAACATAAAAGGTCTCTTTTTGAAACAAATTAGATTTTACGAACGCGGTAAAAAGGAAAAGCATGAAAATTAAATTTAAATATAATCGATAACGTATTTTCATAAAAAGATGAATTAGCAGGTGTTAGTCTGGATAATTGCCTTTCAACCGGTATGTATAAGGCTAAATATTGGGGTTTTTTTTAAACGCAATATTTAAAATCCTATACAAATAGATAATAATGCTGGAAAATCGGTTCATGATTGTGCGATTCCGTTTTTATTCTTCTTATGTACATTTTTATCCAGTAGAGAGTTTAGTCGGCTACAAAAAAAGTATCAGATTACCGGATAGGGGAAGGTAGGATCCATTTATACATTTTTTTATAAAATCTCTTGTTATTTGGATCGTGATGATCTTTTAACTGAATCTTTTCTAAAATCTTTAAAAAAAAATTATGCAAACCCTATTTTTGAGGTACTTTGATAAAAATTACAGCGTTTGTAATAACCTCAAAATAAAGCTATAATAGTTTAAAGAGTATTATTAGGAAAATATTTATAGAACACAAAAACACAAGAAGTATAAAACTTAAATATTATTTCTAGATTTGTGATTAAACCTGTGTTAAAAGTCATATTGATAGTAATCAATTAAATGAAGCTTGAATTTAGTTAATTGAAGCTAAAATTAATTAAAATATTATGTTAAATGTAGAAATTAAATTAATTTAGGAAACTGATGGTATAAATTAATTAAATTTCTTAACTCAAGTGTTAAATTGTGTTAAAAATTTACTAAAACTTGTTAAACTTTTCTAAGATCGGCCTAAATTTACTAAAATTGTTAAATAGTATGTCTAGGATAAAACTTCATCACTTAATTTATTTTCTTTTGGTAGTATCAATCATAGTTGCAAAAGAGAAAAATCTTTCTACTGGTGCTGTGTTATACTTGATTTACACCTTTTTTTAAGATTAGGTACTCATTTAACTCTTGTAAATTGGTTATTTTATCCTTTAAATATCTTAACAATTTCAACTGAATTTTTGAAATTTTATTGGTATTGCTACTGGCGCTGGTATCCTGTTTGTTATATATATCGCAGTATTGTTACTGTCTGCTTGGTGATCTTTGGAATCGCTAAAATCAAAAAAATCGTAAAATTTTGGTCCTTTCGTCTGATTCATTGTATGTTTAATATCTTCCAAAGTTTTTGAGGTTTTTTTACTACATTTTACCACTTCAGTTTAAATTTAGGAAGAAGATACTCTCCTCCAAATTTCAGTTTTGTTTGGGCAATAGTAACAAATATCCAAAAGATACCTTTCGTCTAGTCAACAAGTGCTTTTTGGGCCAAACTTTTTCTCCGCCTTCGAAAAATATGAACGATGTGTCATTCGATTCGGAATAGCGTATAGATGATTTTTGAAAAAATTCAAGACCCGCTTGCAAAAAATACAAAAGTTATAAACAATTAACTGAAAAATAAAAATGAGGTTTGGTTTTTTTGCAAATATCTCAAAAATAATTTGACATTTTTCAAATTTGAAAAAAGATTCAAAAAGAGGAGGAAATTTACCAAAAAAAAATACCTTCAGGAACTGTAGGACCAATATTAATAATTTTCCCAGAGGGTTGAAAATACGGCCGAAAACGGGGACTCTGGCTTGCGTAAGCGCCGTCCACTTTGGAATTTTAACGAATAAATATTATTTAAACTTATTAAATATGAAAATTAAGAATTGGAAAAATTCAGGCATCTACTGGATAGATTCATGAACAAGAATCCGCAATGAAAAATTTTTATCGCGATTTTTCTATTAAGTATGGATTAGTTAACTTTTTTTTACCTGAATATGAACATTGTAAGTGCAATAATTGTTAAATAACAAATCTGATTTTTTTTCCTTTTTTGGACCAATTTTGAAGAGATCGTCGTTGGAAAAATTAAAAAATTGTTATTTTCACTTTGATATTAACAATTTATTTAGGTTAAAAATTAAAAAAAAAATATATTTGAATGATTAATCAAGCTTTTTAATTTTTAACCTTCTGAGACCTTTCAAAAATAGGTCCAAAAAAGGGAAAAAAACCAGATTTGTTATTTAACAATTATCGCTCTTACAATGATCATGTTCAAGTTGGAAAAAATGTTAATTAACTAATGCATAATTATTAGAAAAATCGCGATAAAATTTTTTGACCGCGAATTCTTGTTCAGTAGATGGCTGAATATTTTCAATTCTTAATTTTCATAATTAATAAGTTTAAATAATATTTATTTATTAAAGGACTTCAGCCAGAGTCCCCGTTTTCGGCCGTATTTTCAACCCTCTGTTAAAATTATAAATATTGGTCCTAGAATTCCGGGACGTACAATTTTTTTGAGAAATATCCTCCTCTTTTTGAATCTTTTTTCAAATTTTAAAAATGTCAAATAGTTTTTGAGATATTTGCAAAGAACCAAACTCCATTGTTTTTCAGATAATTGTTTATAACTTTACAATTTTTGCAAGTGACTCTTGATTTTTTTCAAAAATCATATGCACGCTATTCCGAATCGAATGGCAACTCGTTCATATTTTTCGGAGGCGGAGAAAAAAGTTTGACCCAAAAAGCACTTGCTGGCTAGACTTGTAGCACCTTGTAACAAATTTCATGTTAAAGCCAATGGTTCCATAACTAAGCCGTATTCTTCCAGATGCAATAATTCAGTTTCCTTAAAAGGTTCTAATGTTGAATTTTGTAGCAAACCCGGAAGTTTTTCTGCGAAACTCCATCATAGGTGAAGTTCCATTTGGTTACCACAGTGTATGCCTAAAAGTTTTAATTAAAATTTCATTGTTTTTTGGTTTATTGGATTTTTTTCCATAACTGAGCACATGTACTAAATTAATTTTTTTCTTTTGTTCGGATTGCTGGAATTGATCTAACAGTATCTTCAACTTCGTTTAAATGTTTTAATAAAAATTACTGCCGTTGTTTATTATTGTTCCCACAAGTTTATTAGTGGCAATTCTGTAAAGATTACGTTAAAATATTAACGTAGGTAAAATTTCTCGTTTTAACCTAAATGGCAATTGCGTATTTTTACCTGTTAAAGTTCGTTTATTTTAGTAGAGATGTTAAAAAGTGGCTCAAATTGTTTTTTTAAGTAGAAGATTAAATATGGTTATTATTATATGTTTGGTGTTATAAAAGGGTATTTGATTTTTTTAAATACCTACTTAAAAATACAAAGATACAGTAAAATGGAAAATAAAATCAGAGGTGCTCGTATGAACAACAGATAAAAAGAACAACTTATAAGGTATTTGGAAGGTAATCGAATAATGTTGGGGTCAAAGTGGCCCCAAAAGATATTCAAAAAACAAGGAATTGTTGGCAAAATAATCTGACAATTCCCTAAATATTATTACATGTTTTTTCTCATGTGGCAATTAAAATTTAACCATTGATTTGCCATTTATTATTGTACATACATAAATCATTTATACATCTACTAAATACTCTCTGGCTAACAGCTAAGCAATATTCATGATCAAAACAGTTTAGCACTGATAATGTTCTTAATTGAATTGGTATTTTTGAAATTCTTATAGCTTGGTTGAAATATGGATTCGAATAATCATTTAAGTATTTAGAAATAGAGCATCTAAAAATTCAAAGGGATTACTACTATCTCTCAAGTTTCTACTATTGAATATGTGATACGTTGGAAATTAATGCCGAATTTATTTTTGAAATTTTAGGAAATATAATATTAAGTTTGTTGTGTCAATTATCATTATATTCTTGGATTAGAAAATGTATTATTTCGTCCAAAACCATTTTACAGTTGATATTAATTTTTAGAGGGTACTACGCTTTAAAATTATTAATTTAACGCCATTTTTTAACGCTTTCAGCCATTTTTTAACGCTTTCTACTATTTTTTAACGTGATAAATTGTTACAGAATACGAAATAACAGAATAATTGAACTACTGTTGACAATACACGTTAAAATGTTCGTGTGAAAACAACAGGGAATAACTTTAGCATATTAACGTACGATATTTTTGAATATCCGTTAATATTTAACGTAATCGTTACAGAATTACCACTATTTTCTGTTAAACCAAATTTTAAATTTATATATTCTTAACATTTCACCTATGTTTGCGGATACCGAATACAAAATTTGAAAAATATCCGGAAACAGCTTTCGGATACATATAAAGTATCCGGATACTACCCAACTCTACTTTTCTTGCTTATAATGTAAATTAAACATTAAAAAATATTTTTTTTTGACAGGATGTGAAAGCAGTGATAACACACTCCATCCACAGTACTTTAAACTCAGTTGGAGGAATTCAAGTTCTTTTTCCATTATTTTCACAACTAGATTTGCCTTATGAATCCAACGGTTCATCAGATGTTAAACGAGATCCAACATTATGGTAAGATTTTATTATAATTTTATATCTATAATTACTGATTTATTATTTTTTCGTAGTGCTAAACTGTTGGGTTTCATCTGCGAATTGGTGGAAACTTCGCCTACAGTTCAGCAACATATGATACAGAATCGAGGATTTTTAGTGATTAGTTTCATGCTGCAAAGGTCGTCACGAGATCATTTGACGATAGATGTGTTAGGATCGTTTCTCAGTTTAACAAAATACCTTGTTACCTGTCTAAGTGCCAATAGCGAATTACTACTCAAACAGGTATGTAAAAAAGTTATAATTTTTAAACAAAATCATTTTTTAGACAAAATCGTAATAAATTAATGTAGATTTAATTTTTTTAATAATAAAAAATTACAGAAGTACTTGCATGGTGTTGGATAAGTAGAATGAGTAAATATTGTAGAAATAGTTAGAATTGCTTTTACCACGTTTTTTATCTTTATGGCTGAAGTAAAGATTTTGAATTGTATAGGAATCTTTTTTATATTCTTTTTTCGGCTGACAAATTTTAGTTTTATAAAACTTTCTAAAAAATATACAAAAAATCAAAACATTGCTAAAAATTCGCTGACGTATTAAATTAATAAATTATACGGGGGGAGAAAGATGCGCTTATTTAAATAAATGCACCCTTTCGAGAGACTTAAAATTTTGATAATATATTCTGTTCAAAACATAGACACCCATACTAAGAAAGAATTTGGGAAAAATAACGAACAATACAGAATAATAGAGAAAAATCGGTCAAGTGCGTGTCGGACTTCGCACATTTAGGGTTCCGCACCAAATGTAAAATATAAGTCAGCTGTGCAGAGGCAGGATTCTTAAATGACTTTAAAATTTTAATCGAACTTATAAGTCAAAAATACTGGGTAAAAAGATTTAAAGAAGTGAAAAGAAAAATAACCTGACGCATGTGTGTTCGACGAAAAAAAAAATTATGAATATCACAGTCCGCATATATACTTAGATATATTAACAAATTTTGAAATGCAACGAACAAAGTTGTTAATATAAGCGTAACCGACAAAGATAGAAAAAACATTATAAGATGAAAAATGCGTTTTTTAATAAGACTAATACTACGCATATAAAAATAATGAAATATTGAATATCACAATTCGCATAAATACAATGTTAATGGAAAAATCATATTTATTAATATATTGGTATTTGTTGGTAACATATACGTAACAATAAACATAGTCACCAAATTTCAAGTACATAGGTCAATGGGAAGTTAAAAAATACTTCGGAACAAAATTTTTCAAAAAATGCTGACTTTGGCGACTTCTCATGCCTACGTTTTGCAATATTTTTTAAAACAAAAAATACAACTTTTATCTATTCAACGATATCTCGCTTGATGGGGTAGCCCAATTTTTTTTTCAGCTCCCTCCTTTAGCTGTAGGGGAGCCCCCCTTAGAAACTTAAAAATATTTTTTATAAATTATTTGGCTTTGGGTCAACAAGACGCATATACTGTGAAAATTTGAAGACTCTAGCTCGAACGGTTTAGCTGCTAGACCGGTGTGACAGACAGACGGACGGACGGACGGAACCCTAAAAATGAAGAAAATAGGGCAAAATATCAACAAATATTGACAAATAGTGAAAATATGGAAATTAGATAAAAATAGGGAAAATGGGGAAACATATGGAAAAATAGTGGAAATAGGAGAAAAAAAGGAAAAATAGGGAAAAAAAGGGAAAACAGGAAAAATAGAGAATAATAGGGACAAATACGGACAAAAAAGATAAAATAATGAAAATCCGGAAAAATATGAAGAAATGGGGAATAGGGAAAAATAGAAAAAAAAAATTGAGAAAAACGAGGAAAATAGTTAAAAATGTTGAAAAATGAGGGAAATAGTTAAAAATAGCGAAAATGGGGAAAAATGAGGAAATTTGAGCAAATTAGGATAAAACAAGTATAAATAGAGACCAATTTGGAAAATAAGGAAAAATAAAACTTGGAAAACAGGAAAAAATAGAAAGAAATAGGAAAAACAGAAAAAATAAGAAAATATGGGAACAATAAAAAACTAGTAAAAGAAATAATCTCTGCGCGATTTTTCAAGACTACGGGTTCCGTCAGCGGAAGAAAATCCGATTCATTTTTTTTTCAACGAGCCGGATGCGATATGGATAACAATCGACGCGTCTTGACTTACACAACGCCTTAAAAGAAATCAATATCGACAAATTTTCTTTCCTTATCAAGATATCTCGAATAGAAGTTTCACTTAGTAGGCGGGACCGGGATCCTCCGTCCCGAAATTGCTCATCTTCTGATAGAGCCTTTCTTTTTTGAAGAAAAACCGATAGCCGAAAGAATTTTCCGGATCGGCCTTACCGTTCTCGAGTTATCGTGCGCACAGACATCCACACAGACAGACTTTTTTTTCGCGGAAAATCAATTTTTTCCACGTTTCATGACATTTTAAGTCATCTGGGGCAAAAAAAATGTTTTAGATTTTTGCACGATTTTAATACTACGGTTTCCCTACTTCATAAAAGGTGAAGTATGGGCGGGCCGTAGTAATAGTTAAAAATTACGAAAAATAAGAAGAAATAGGGTTGAAAAATAGGGAAATTTGGGAAAAATATGGAAATATAGGGGAAAATAAGGAAAAAATGAAAAACAGAATAAATATTGTAAAACAGGAATGAATAGTGAAAAACAGAAAAGATATGAAAAAATAGGAAAAATAATTGAAAATTTGGAAAAAGAAGAAAAACAGTGCAAAATAGGGAAAAATAGGTAAATTTTCAAATTATATGGAAAAGTAGGAAAAAATTAGAAAATAGAAAAAATACTTAAATTAGCGATAAATAGAGAAAAATCTGGAAAAAGAGGGGAAAATAAGGAAAAATGGTAAAAATAGGCAAAAATACATAATAATGACAAATACAGAGAAGCAGGAAAAAATAATGAAAAACAAGAAAAATAGGAAATAAACAGAAGAAATATGAAAAAAATGGAAAAAATGGAAAAAATAGGGAAAAATATGAAAAACTTGATATGAATAGTTGAAGTAATAATTTTTATATCTGAAAATATACATTTGAACTTCTAATTTTTATATAATATGATTTTTGTTTAAAGAAATCCAAAAATTTACTCATTAAATCTTACTAGTAGCGGGAAAGAAAAAATAAACGGTTTCATTAAAAAGTAATATTATTTAATAGTTATAACAGTTTACCTATTTTTTAAAATTTTTTTTTATTTAATTTTGTCTTAATTTATTTATAAATTATAAACAATCCGGTCCTGTTGTCAAGGTCGCACTCACTTTCTATGTAGCGTACACTACTTAGGAATTCAATATGGCGTTCCATTCATAATTTTTGTTTTTACCAATGGGAAGACCACGACCAATCAAATATTTTCTACTAAATTGAATTATACGTTGGTACCTACAACTATATTAAGTTGGTAGAATTGTACATAATTTTTTTGACAGATTAATAACAAGTTTCTTGTGATATAATAAACTTTGTTATTTACTTTATTAATCAGACTTGTTTACACCCCAAATTATATTATAATTAATGATCGAAGATTGAATTTTATTATAAAAGTTATGGTTAGTTCTGATTAGTTGTGAACCGGAAAAAATATCTATTCGAAATATGCAGTTAACAAGGTAGGATTATTTTTTTAAATTATGAATTATTTCAAATTGGATTTTATATTATATTAGTGTAATAACCACCTAGAGGTAGTGAAATAAGTATAAAACATATTAATTGTAAACTAAATCCATTGTAAAAAATAACCTAACCTAAAAAAAATAACGGTGTAAAATGATTAAAAAGTACGTATAATATTAACAATTCATAATTACAGTCGATATATTTGATTTTTCTAATTTATTTTCTGTCAAAAATACGAAATCAAATTACAAATGTATGTAAAAACTAATTTTGTTCTAGTCAATTCAATTTTTAGTAAATTTTCCTCCAGAACTTGTGAAATTATTCAATATTATTTTATTATCTAAGCATTATATTTTGGTCCAAAATCATTATTATATTGGAAATATTCTTTCGATCTAGATTGTATATGGGAATTCAATATATTATAAATATTGAATATAAATGTACGATCAATATTATTTTATTATGTAACAATCGTATTCTTTTCCAATATCATTAGAAGATTGAAAATATTTATCCAATATCGATGTTATATAGAAATTCAATATATTATAAAAGCTGACCAATATTCTTTAATTACGTAGGTTTTAATATACGATAAATATGTTCAAATAAAATTTTACTTATATTGGTTTTAGATGGAAAATATTTGCCCTATATTAAAATTTTGAGCCAATATTTCATTGATACCTGGGATAATGCTTCCTTGCATATGGTAGGGTTTCCCTTTTCTCCAATTCCTATCTATTACTCATATCGACAGAAAATGTTGTTTCGAAATGATAGTTTGGAGTTATTTCATATGCGGTCGTCTGAAGGTTTGAGTTATCAATCGAGCTGACAATCCTCCAGTGTCAGTTGAATAATTTTCCCAGTTTCCTGTACATTTAAAACGAGATACTGTCAATCTCACATCTCCTTTGATAAGTATGTCCATGGGAGGAAGTTTTAAGATTTATTCCATAGCTGCTGCAGACGCCAGTCTTTGTAAACTTACAAGATGGGCTTTCACTGCTGATTGTTCAATTTTTGTCCACCACACCACAGCCTGTATGTAATTATGGATCGAATTGTCGTAGTGTATAGCCGGTTGGTTATTTTGGCTTTCAGCCTCCATGTTGCCATCATGAGGATGGTTTTCGCTTTTTCAATCGTCATGATTAAATGAGTGTTCCATGTTAGCTTACATGCATCTTGTATACCAAGCCATTTTTTAAAGTTTTATTAAGTTATTTAAATTGTAAACGATTCTTGTGGTAAGTTCCATGGGCGTACGCCACTAATATTGATGTTTGTAAATACTTCCCCACACCTAGACAAATGTCATGAGAGAGACCAAATGTATACATTGTATACAAAAATGTAAACAAAGCATGTCTAATAGTAAATGGTCCAACACCAAATCGATCGGCGACAGATCTAAAACAGGACCCATATGAGATAAAAAAATTTACTTTGGAGGAGTCGCTATGGCCACATGAGAGAATATCTTCCCCTCTTGCTTTATCTGTGTTTAACTTATCCGAGAATATTGAAATTTGCAGTATGCCCATATTGACAATTATGAATTATCCAGAAAAATTACCTTAAACTCTCTAGATTTCCAAGATACCAAATGGTTACCATCAATTCTTTGTGAGAAGACATACAGGGAAAGTTCCTCTTTCTTTCATTATTTTGAAAAACACTTATTTTACAAGAAGAGATTCAAATATAAGGGTCGAAAGTGGATCTTAAACTGATTGTCAGTCATATTAGGGACGGTAAATTCTGCATACCAATCAACTTTTTCAGTGACATTATTTTCCTCGTTATACAAATCAAATAATATTTCATTTGCATACAAAATAACAGCTAGTTGTTGATTTATAGCATTCATGTTAATGTTATCTTTTCATTTACGAAAAATAAATTCTAAAACTCATATAATATGATTGTATTTTACACAAAACGTCCATTTCAGTTAGATTTCCACAATTAATTTTTCATTTCGAAAAAATATCGCGTTTTATGATGTTCCCATGACGTCACGTTCATCGGAAACACCCCTCCATTATTCAAACACGCTTTACTGTTCTTCCCAAAAATAAAGCTCACTGCTTGATATACACATTTAATATATAACTGAATTCTGTCATTTAATCGACTCATTTAAAAAAAATATATTTTATTTCCTGTTTTCTTTATTTAAAAATTCAATGTTTTTGAATGGGCTTCTTTTTAACGAAAAGCAATCTTTGGCAACGCTGCAAATCCTAAAGGCAGTTTCTTAAATAAAATTATAACGTAATGTACTAAAAAACCATTTTTTAGATATTTTCACAGTTATTAAAATTGTAAAATAATTTCGGGAAATCGCTTGACAAGTACTGAACTTTAGTTTTTCTTGTATTTCGAGTTGAATTCCTTTATATTGGGGTAATTGCGAATCGAAATGGACCGTAATTTGCTAGAAAACGAGATTAAGAGAGAAAAACGATTGATAATATTCTACTCCATGATTCAAATGAACGAGTCTATTAAGTATTAAATGACAAATCTCATACTTCACAATACAGACATATCGACAAATTGAGGTTATATGGTTCGCACCTTACACGACGATGCCAAATTTAATTTTAGTGAACGTGACGCTCGAACCCTCTTTTTTCCTGATTATGGAAAAATTAGCTATCAGAAAATTCCAAAAAAAATCCCAAGTGATCTTGGCACTTATACCTTCTAATTAAAATGTTCTCACATGGTTCATAAAAGGTCCATTGACCACATAACAGATTTTGGACATTTGATATGACTGTCACGTCACCAAAATCACTTGACATTTAATGCTCTCCTGTTCTACTCCATCCCCCTTACAATATGCTAACTCGGCTATTGACTGGTGAACGAAGGTAGATAATATCTAAAAGAATTTAAACGTAGAATTTCATGGTTTTTTTTAATCCCAAGGGTCTAAAATTTTCGGTGGCATAGTCTTCAATTTTCTTTTCTCAAACACCAATTTACGAGATCTTCGTAGGTTTTTTCATATATATTTTTACGATTTTGTTGGAATTCATTAAAAACCACAAAAAATTTAAAATATCTTAAATGGGACAAAGTCGTAATCTTCTGTCATTATTTTCATAATATATTCGTATAAGACAAGGTTTTGCAAATATTTTTTATTGTTGGAATTAGTTCAGTTGGTTCACACAACGGTGACTTGAATGCGGATTACAATTGGTCTGAGTTCGAGCCCCATCGGGAACCCCATTTTTTTTAATTGTGTTTAATAATAGAATTGATTGTTACGTTTAAATATTAACAAAATTAATAGGTAAATAATTATTTGAATTTTAAGAGAGCTTGGGCCTCGCGGTGTAAAAAATAGCGTATATACCACAGAACTAAAGTGTCTTTTAAACCCTTGGAATTAAAAGATGCACTCTAATCCCTTGGTATATAATATACTATTTGTACCTATTTTTTAATCCCTCGAGTTACACTTTAGTTCCTTTTTATATCATTTACTATTTTAGTGGTTGTAGAACTTTTATTAGATTATTTGTTGGCTGGCATGTATTTAAACTTGTCGCACTTAGAAACAGTCCCTCACCTGCACATATATCTGCAAAAAAAAACTTGTAAATACATTTTTAATATTTTTCTTAGTTATTTGTGTAAATACTAATTTAAATTAAACTAAGAAATAATGGTAGCAGTAGATTTATATAAATTAGGATAGTTGACCCCCAAAAAGGGTAAAAATACAAATTTAAAATTTCAAAAATGATTTTTTTAATTATTTTAGCACTAAAGATTTTATCTATTTTGGTTCAAATTTTTTATTAAAATATAGAGAATTTGAACCAATAGTAGACCATCACTACCCCCTTATCAAAAATTATTTATGCTTTTTCCCCAACTTTTAAACTGTACTTATCCATGCATGTTAAAGTTTTTATGTCTAATCTTGCCTTTTTCCAAATTGAAACAGTACAAAATGGCTGCTGAAGCATTTCTAGTACGAATTTTTCAGCTTTCTTAATTTATTTGCAACATTTTTATCACTAAATACCAATTTTGCATGAAAATTTTTCCAAGTGAAGATATTTCAAAATAAGATTTTATATTGACAATTAATTAAAATTATATTTGGTTTAATATTTAAATAAAATTCATAGGATGTTTTTTCTTATTATCGCTATTTATGAAAATAATTAATAAAAAATTTTAAAATATTCTATAGCCATTTCAAAAAGTAAAAAAAACTAAACATGTGTTTGGGTAAGTACGGGAACAGCGTGAACTATTTTGATTTAGTTATTTTGCTTTTCATTCCTGACATGGCAGTTATTGGATCATGTCCTGTTTAATCCGGCCTTGTGGATCTATACACCGGCATCGGTACAATCCAGACTTTACTCCTATTTGGCTACCGAGTTCTTATCCGATACGCAGATCTATTCGAACGTCAGGAGAGTGTCGACTGTCCTCCAAACCGTACATACTCTCAAGTATTACTACTGGGTGGTCAATCCGAGATCCAAAAGTGGAATTTCACCGAAAGGATTAGGTAATTATTATTTTTTTAACTATCTGAAACAAATTGTGTGGAAAAAGTATAATAAAATTACAAGAAAATATTAGGTAACCTAGTCGTCAATATTTATACTAATACATTTTTTTCAATTAATAAATTAACAAGAAAAAATAAGTTATAATATTTTTAGCATTTATTAAGTTCTACGTTAGGTTTGGCGACCATCTTAAAGTTTTTTTTTAATTACCGCAGATCAATCCAAGATTTGCATTAAGGAGTAAATGATATCCCATTCCTTATATCTTCTTGGGGTTATGATTAATCTCAGAAAACGCAGGAATTCGGGAACAATTTTCATATAAAGTTCCTTTCTCCTTATAAAATGTGTTCAAATCAGTTGATTCTACCTCTTCACGCTTCATGATCATTTGTTAGTCGCGATTTGTCAAAATCTCTATATAATTCCACGATTTCGTTTACCAGTTATAATTTTCTAAAAACTTGCGTTATCTGTATGAAATAGCTCTTTTAGTGACAAATTTACTTAGTCAAAACTAATTTTCTGTAATAATTTTTGGGAGATTCAAAAATATGTTTTTCTGAACCACTCGTTTCGGAATTTTGCATTTTCTTGGCTATTTTGGATCTTCGATTTGCTGACCAATTAACAAATGTCTTTCAAATCGATTCGTATGTCTCGAATCTCGAGAATCATTAATTATTTCCACTTTTTGATATGAATCAACAACTTTTGTAAATCTTTATTATCTGTAGTGAAAAATTTACGTGATCAAAACTAATTTTCTGAAACAATCTTTGGGAGATATGATATCTTTATTAAGAATCTCGATCTGATCAAAAATTTCGATCATTGTGCTCAAAAGAAACCACCACAGTGATATCGGCTTTCTTATCGTCAACAAGTTCTTGAAAAAAAATCGGCTGTATCACCCCAGAACTTTCCCGACTCAGCTCTGAACAAAGCTGGGCGGTACTCGAGTACAAGTACTCAATAGACACTAAGTACATTTAATGTACTTATTACTCGGTCTAGAGTACACTTAGGATATATGTACTTGTAATTTCACTGTTTTTCCTGTTTAGTCATTTCAGTATTATAAAAGTACCTTTTAATGTACTCAAATGCTTTCTACATTTCTACAAAATACAATATTTCTGAATGGGTTTTAGGATGGAAGGGGCATCTACATACCAAAATTCAGGTTCACATCTATAATATCTAAAAAGTTACGCGTAAAAAGGAAGAATCGAATGTCGTACTTGAGGACCTTCTACTGCACCAATTTAAACCAAAAATGGTCGCACTCGAGGCACTCTTCGTACCAAATTTCAGTTTCATTTGTCAAACGGTTCGTCAGCTATCGTGGAAGATTACACACAGACAGGCCTTACTTTGTAAATGGTCTCAATATTCTCGGGAGACCTCAAAATGGATATTTCCATCGATATCTCTAATTTTTTCACTATACTTTCCCTTCGATGTGTCCGGGAAAGTAACAATTGTCAACGTTTCAAAATTGGCACAGTTTTTGACCTATCTGCAAAATAATTTACCGAATATATACTAAAATTTACTATAATTCAATTATTTACCTATTTTAACAGTAGGCTGCAAGAGCAGGCGCATCTTTTTCGTTAGTTTCTTCCGCACAGCACATCTTTGATCGATATTCTTCTTCTTGTACTTGTTACATTGGCCTTTGAGTATTTTAACAGGTAATTGGAAAGGTCATCATTAATAATTCCAAATATGTTGCGGCTGTCGAATAAAATCCAGTAGATACAAAATTTGAAGAGGCAACTCTGAGATAAATTGAAATTTGTTCTTTTCTAGACGCCTCCGATATTTCGTCTCATTACGATAGTGTAAAATTTTGCATTTCAAAGACACAATTTTGTTGACCATCATTTCCAAAATTTCATTCTAAACATCATGTATAACTGGTTCTATTTAACCATGATTCCAAAATAGTGATGAAATTTCCAAAATTTTCATAGTACTAAAGATATTTTTTAATAATTCATCATTTGGTTTTGCTCAACAGCTTATACTTTGACCGAATTATGATCTTTAAATGTAGAGAACTAGTCGAATATAATATTTCAAACTGTCAGCTGCATGTTTCCAATTACATCGTGAGCGCGTGACAAAATTAAAAGTCGATAAAAATTTTACCATAAATGAATTAGTAGTTTACCTTAACCGTATGTTATAAATTGAATTCCTTCGAAAAAATCCATAAAATTGTTGCAAGTTTGCGTTTTATAGACGGCAGGAAAATATAATGACTCCAGGAGGAAATAAATAGCAAAGTGAAGAGCAATAAATACATCTTATTACATTTTTAAAATCGTATAGTAGTTTCCTAAATTATACAATACTTTTGCCGAAAACAATATGTATCTTTAAATTTTAATATAGAAAACACAACAGAAAAAATTAACTCTACTCTGTTAGATACATATATGGGAGTCCCACAAGGGTCAATCTTGGGGCCAATATTGTTTATTTTATATGTCAACGGTATAGATTCTATAATGGGAGATAACAGTCAATATGTTGCATACGCTGACGATTTTTCTGTGATAATTTCATCAAACAACATTTCTGCGTTACAAGAAGAATGCTCTTCTATTATCGAAAAGATTGGGACATATTTTAATAGTATACAGTTGTTTTTTTTTAACACCAATAAGACATACCTCATAAGATTCCATAATATTCAGAAGATTTTGAATGATTTTAGTATTGATATGGGTAATGTACCGGGTCTAATAAATTTACTACCACATAAAACCTTCCATATTAAATTGATGATTAGATCTCATTTAAATTTCTTATCAGTCACTAATATTCGGCTGTATGCCAGCCGTATCTAGTCGAACAAATAACACTGCGTGGACACACAAGCAAAATATGATGGTCAAAAAATGTTGGGTCCACTCTGAACACCTGTTTTTGCATTTTCGAGTGAATTATCAGTGCTCAAAATAATCTTAAATTGTCCAAAACCTTCTAAAAATTGTCTAAATTAATAATAAAACGGTCTAAAGTTACTAAAATTGTTCATAATCTAAAATGGTCTAAAACTGTCCAGCAATGGTCTAAAATAATAATAAAACAGTCCAAAGTTACCTAAAATGGATCTGAGGATTGTTCAAACTAATCTAAAATTGTTCAAAATCTTCTACTAATTGTCTAAAACAGTCTGAAGTTACTCAAACTCAAATTTATCAATTGCATTGTTCAAAATAATCTGAAATGGTCTAAAATTACTTAAATTGATTAAAGAATTTTTCAAAATAATCTAAAATGCTCTGAAATTGTCCAAAATCTTATAAAAATTGTCTCAAATAATAATAAATCGATCTAAAGTTATCTAAAATGGATCAGAAATTGTTCCAAATAATATAAAATTGTCCAAAATCTTCTAAAAATTGTCTAAAACGATATTAAGTTACAATGGTCTAAAAATTGTCTAAAATAATAGCAAAACTGTCTAAAGTTACTCAAACTCAAATTGATCAATATTGTTCAAAATAATGTAAAATGATCTAACGTTTTCTAAATTAATAATAAAACGGTCTAAAAGTTAACTAAGTTGATCTGAGATTTGTTCAAAATAAGCTAAAATGGTCTAAAATCGTCCAAAAGCTTCTAAAAATTGTCTAAATTAATAATAAAACAGTCTAAAGTTACTAAAATTGTTCGCAATAATCTAAAATGGTCTAAAACTGTCCAGCAATGGTCTAAAATAATAATAAAACAGTCTAAAGTTACCTAAAATGGATCTGAGGATTGTTCAAACTAATCTAAAATTGTTCAAAATCTTCTACAAATTGTCTAAAACAGTCTGAAGTTACTCAAACTCAAATTTATCAATTGCATTGTTCAAAATAATCTGAAATGGTCTAAAATTACTTAAATTGATTAAAGAATTTTTCAAAATAATCTAAAATGCTCTGAAATTGTCCAAAATCTTATAAAAATTGTCTCAAATAATAATAAATCGATCTAAAGTTACCTAAAATGGATCAGAAATTGTTCCAAATAATATAAAATTGTCCAAAATCTTCTAAAAATTGTCTAAAACGATATTAAGTTACAATGGTCTAAAAATTGTCTAAAATAATAGCAAAACTGTCCAAAGTTACTCAAACTCAAATCGATCAATATTGTTCAAAATAATGTAAAATGATCTAACGTTTTCTAAATTAATAATAAAACGGTCTAAAAGTTAACTAAGTTGATCTGAGATTTGTTCAAAATAAGCTAAAATGGTCTAAAATCGTCCAAAAGCTTCTAAAAATTGTCTAAATTAATAATAAAACGGTCTGAAGTTACTCAAACTCAAATTGATCAATTCTATTGTTCAAAATAATCTAAAATTGTCCAAAATCTTCTAAAAATTGTCTAAATTAATAATAAAAGGGACTGAAATTATTTAAATTGGTCTGAGAATTGTTCTAAATAATCTATCATGGTCTAAAGTTGTCCAAAAACAATATAAAATAATAATAAAACGGTCTAAAATTACTTAAATTGATCAAGGAATTATTGAAAATAATCTAAAATCCAAAATTGTGGAAAATAGTCCCAAATTGTCTAAAATTGTCCAACAATGCTCTAAAATGATAATAAAACGGTCTGAAGTTACCTAAATTGATCAAATAATCTAAAATGGCCTAAAATTGTCCAAAATGGTCTAAAAGAAGCTGCCGACGGTGGGTAGATATTTAATTTTTATGCGATTGGAATTGACTTCGCATATAGACTATAAGGCCTGATTTATTAATATAATGATTTTTGAAAAATAATTAAAAAAGTGATTAAGTGAATTCAGCTTTATACAGGGTGTTTCCAAATGACGCTTACAACGTTTGACTGTAGATAAAATTACACAAAATGATATCAGGAATGACGGGTCCAACATATTTACTTTTTGAAATACAGGGTGTTAAAATTATAAAAAAATTAAATGATTTTATTTGATAACTTTAAAATGAATGAATATATTGATTTGAAATTTTGCAGGTTTGTTTTAATGTTTGATGTTTTAATCAAAAAACATGTTTCAATTCTTGATCCAGCAGTGTGCATTTGGAAGAATATGTCACCTTTCCCCTCCTATTTTTTACGCCTCTGACATTTAAAGCTATTTTAATTTTTTTTGTATTTCTCATAAAATCCGCATAATTTGAACTGTGTGAGATTGGGTGGTAATTTTGGCTCAATACATATAAAGGCGCCTATCAGTATGTCGCACGACAGCGCTGAAGAGTACTTGGAGCGTCCCTGCCTTACGCAAAGCTGCATATAACTTATAATGCACCAAATTTTATGGGACCAATAAACTTCCGAATGCGCTAAAAAATTGTGTAATTGAAAAAAAATTAAAAGACTTTCTTCTGGAAAATTGTTTTTATTCCATAGATGAATTTTTAAATTTGTAATATCTTTAGACTTATTATTTTATTTTTTTATATTAAGTTACTTTATATTTATTGACGAATCCTATATAAATATAATTTTGTCTTTTGGAAAATAAAAATTATTATTATTATTATGTTTGTGAACGATTTTCAAATCAATTTACTAATTATAGATGGTCCAAGACCGGCTCAAAAGGACATTCTAGCTATCCGTTCCTACATCCTATTGTTCCTAAAGCAACTCATCATGGTGGGTAATGGAGTGAAAGACGACGAGCTTCAGAGTATCCTTAACTACCTCACTACTATCCACGAAGACGATAACCTTCACGACGTCCTCCAAATGCTGATTTCGCTCATGTCTGAACATCCCTCGTCCATGGTGCCTGCGTTCGACTCCAAGTGCGGTGTCAGAACCATCTTCAAACTTCTCGCTTCCGAGAGTCAACTGATACGACTGCAAGCGTTGAAACTACTTGGATTTTTCTTGAGTCGAAGCACGCATAAGAGGAAATACGATGTTATGAGTCCGTATAATCTTTATACGTTGTTGGCTGAGAGGTTAGTATTATGTCTGTTTTTAGGGTTCATCAAAAATATCGCTGTGTCTACTTATTGTAAAATAAGAAAGTTTAAGATCCAAAAGTCCCAAAAATAAGGTGGGGGATTATCTCAGAGACTGGAGAACCCAGAGAAAAAATTTGACAATTATTTTTTCAAATCTAATGCATAGTTTTCATTGACGGAATTTTGCATATAATAATAGTTTTATTACTGACTAGTTGAATATA
Source organism: Neocrepidodera transversa (assembly GCA_963243735.1). Classification (NCBI taxonomy): domain Eukaryota; kingdom Metazoa; phylum Arthropoda; class Insecta; order Coleoptera; family Chrysomelidae; genus Neocrepidodera; species Neocrepidodera transversa. The sequence goes on along the minus strand of OY725353.1, from coordinate 8,342,621 downwards.
CCCTTGCTCTGCTACGGAGTACCTGGACGACCGAGCTTTCTTGTTATTTCCTAGTTTGCTTTATTTTCCATTATTATTTTTCACCATTTCTCCTTATTTTTCCCTGTTTTTACCAATTTATTCCTATTTTCTCCATTGCTTCCAAGTTTTTTCCTGTTTTCCTATTTACCCCAATTTTTCCTATTTTTCCTATTTCTTTATATTTATCCTATTTATCATTATTTTCTCCTGTTTGTCCCTATTATTTTCTATTTTTACGTATTTCTCCTATTTTTCTCAATTTTCATTATTTTCCCCTATTTATCTCTATTTTCATTGCTTGTCCCCTATTTTTACCAATTTATCCCTATTTGCTCCTATTTTCTCTATTTTTTCCTTGTTTTTTCTATTTTCCCCACTTTTTCACTATTTTTAACTATCTCTCTTTTTTACTATTTCCTCGATTTTCTCCATTTTTTCCCAATATTTCTCACTTTTTTTCTAATTTTGCACTGTTTTGCCTTGTTTTTTCAATTTTTTCCCTATTGTCCCTAGATTTCTTCTATTTTCCGCTATTTTTCCTATTTTTGCTTTTTTTTCAATTTTCCATTTCTTTCCTGTTTTCCCTATTTTTTCTTCCAATATTTCTCACTTTTTTCCCATTTTGCACTACTTTGCTTTTTTTTTCAATTTTTTTCACAATTTTTTCCAAGTTTTCTAGATTTTCCATGTTTTCTCTATTGACCGCTATTTTTCCTTTTTTTTAATTTTTTCCCATTTTTCACTACTTTCAATATTCTTTTTTATTTTCCCTATTTTACCCTATTCCTATTCTTATCTTAACTACTACCATCAATCTGCAATCATCAAATACAAACCTAACCTGAACCAGATGATTTCAACGAAACTTAATATAAGATAGAGACAACGTAATAGTACGAAAACGCCGCAAGAAAACATTTCGCATAAAATTTTTGCCATTTGAGATAAAAATATTTTCAAGCAATGGGAAAATTTTCGCAGATAAATTATTCGCTCATGGAAAAATATCGATCTAAAAAAAATTAGCAGAAACTATCATTGTAGAGAATTAAATGTCTACAAAAGCATGATTACTTCAATTTTTCATTTATAACTAATAAAAACGTCAAATTTTTGTGTATTTTTGTACTGTGCCAGCTCTGCGTCAAAATAAACCCAACCATTACCTTGTATCGATCGTTTTTGGATTTTAATAACATTCGAAATCCTTGTTATAACTTTATATCAGCGGATTATACGGTAATTTTAGTTTCATAAGTCCCGTACTTTGTATTTTAATTGCATTTTATTTGAGATTATATAATTTTAGTATATGATTTATTTTTCCTAATTAGGTTGCTATTAAATGAAGATACATTATCTCTGCCCACATACAACGTGTTGTATGAAATAATGACGGAGCACATTAGCCAGCAAATTTTATACACTAGACATCCGGAACCGGAATCGCATTTTAGATTAGAAAATCCGAGTAAGTAAATTTTATATATATTATTCATAAAAATCGTAAATGAAAACAATAATGTACCACAATAAAATTTAATTATACAGAAATTTGACAGGCAACTAGTTTCGGTTAAAAACCCATCTTCAGGCCTATAATAGATACAATACATGTAGGAAATAGTTATTATCCTAATAAGTGCAGAAAGTGCTTTCGGCACGTATTAGGATCAACATTTTTTCCTACAAGCGTTAATAAAATTTTATTGTTTAAGAAAAACAGAATATTAGAAATGTTGCTTTGATTTCTCCGGTAGTAACTCCAGACTATCGGAGTTTGCAGTCCAGAAAATCTTCTGGAAGTTCTTCATCTGACAAAGTTTTTTTTTACCGATTTTAAGCAAGTTGAAAGTTACAAAACAATAACGACTAGAAAGTCACTTTGACAATAATATTAAAAATAAGGTTATAGGCCTCAGGCCCACGCCTACGAAAATTTTTGTGATAACCTAACTGTTAATACTTCGTCTGCATGTTCTTTACGTCGAGTCGGACAAATTTTTTATTGTGAAATTTAAGCAAACTGTCATGGGTTTTGTAATTTTTGCGGATTTTTTTACAAATTTTCTGTAGTAACCGAGGAGACCAAGAAAAGATTTAATTTGTTTTTGCGTTCGCGGAATGGGGAAATTTTGAATAGCTTTTGTTTTATTTCGATTCGGTTTAATTCCTTCTTGAGTTACTACATGCCCTAAGAATTCGACTTCTTTACGAAGAAATTCGCATTTGTCAAGTTGAATTTTTAGGTGTGCATTTGAAAGTTTTAAAAATACTAATTTTAAATTTTCTATAAGTTCCTGTAAGCTTGTACTAAAGATGATTATATCATCCAGACCATGCAAAGTTTATTTTGCAGATCTTTTAGTACCTCGTCCATCGCTCTCTGAAATGTCGATGGCGAGTTCTTCAGACCGAAGGGCATACGAAAAAATTCGTAGTGTCCATTGTCCACACTAAAGGCGGTTTTTTCAATGGAGCACTGAGCCATTTCGATCTGATGAAAGCCGCTTGCTAAATCAAGTACACTAAAATATTGGGCTGTACCAAGTTTATCTAAAATATCATTAATATTGGGAATTGGATATCTATCGGAAATGGTTTTTTCGTTTAGTTTACGATAATCTATAACGAGGCGCCGTTTTTGGACATTTGAAGCATCCATCTTACGTCCCACGACCCACACAGGCGCGCTATACGGCGAGCACGACGCCCTAATAATACCTTTATCTAACATTTCATTAATTTGTCTTTTTACTTCTTCTCTATGAACATATGGATACCGGTAGGACTTAGCATGTACAGGAATTTCATCTGTAGTTTTGATTGAATGTTTGACATTAGAGGTAAATGTTAAAGGATCACCGGATTTCATAAAAATATCTGAAAATTCTCGACAAAGTTTGGTTATGCTGTTTTTCTCTTCCGAATTCATATGTTCAATTCGAATCAAGTCTTTAGTATCAATTTTATTTTGATTAAATTTATTATTATTTCTTTTACTAAAATAGTTAAAATTATGTATCTCATAAAGAGAAGGTACAAATGGATATACTTTAATAGGTTTGTCTAAAATAACTGAAATAGTTTTGCTGCTTTTATTAATAATTTCCACTCTTGCGTAACCGTTTTTTGCTACAGTTAATGATTCTGGGATGCACAGTTCACCTAAATGTGTAATATTTTAAATTTAAAATAAGAGCGGGTAAAAAATGTTCCTACATGTATTGTATCTATGTTAGATTTAAGGGTGGATCTTAAATAAATTGTCCTTTATTTATTAATCACTTATTTATTTTATTAACTGAACAGTGTTTTACTATATTTCTTTTCCCCGATCACTCTTCTACTCTACTGCCGTAGTCTTGTGGTCGTTGCGCCGGCTGTTCGGTCTTTCCTGATTCAGCAGAAAACAATACTACTGCTAACATCTATTATAGGCTTGAAGATTGTCTTTTCACCGAAACTAGTTGCCTGTCAAATTTTTGTACAATTAAATTTCATTGTGGTACATGATTTTGAGTTTTTTTCATTCATTTTCACTTGACCACATTTGAGATATGGATAACTTATTGAATTAATGTAATTTTTTTTTTTTAGTGATACTTAAAGTAGTAGCGACCCTCGTCCGACAATCGAAACAAACCGAACAGCTTTTAGATGTGAAAAAATTATTTTTATCAGATATGACGTTACTTTGCAATAATAACAGAGAAAATCGACGAACCGTACTGCAAATGTCCGTTTGGCAAGAATGGTTGATAGCGATGGCGTACATTCATCCGAAAAATAATGAAGAACAAAAACTTTCCGATATGGTTTATTCTCTATTTAGAATGCTTCTACATCACGCTATTAAATACGAATATGGCGGATGGAGGGTTTGGGTCGATACATTAGCTATTGTACATTCAAAAGTTTCTTATGAAGAGTTTAAACTTCAATTTGCTCAAATGTACGAACGTTATGAAATGCATAGAGCCGATAACATAACGGATCCTGTAGTGAGACAGCAGCATCCTATTAGCACCATATCCGGTTGGCATGAAAATTCCCAAAATATAGCTAACGGATGTCATTCTGATAACGAAAGATGGCAAAATTCCAGAGCGTCCCTTCAAGAGATCGAACTCAATGAAAACGACAAATCAGAACAAGTTTGTAGTTGTGATTACAATTCCACTTTATCAGACGGAAGTCCGGTGTCTTACATAGTCAAACACGAAGATAGTGAGGTGGTGTCTTTAGATTCAAGGACTAGTGATCTGTTTAGTGATGGTAAAGTTAGTAAAGAGTATTCTCAAGATTCACCGATTAAAATTGCCGAAGATGGAGCTGGTGATTCCCCAATTTGTAACGGTTTGCATACAGAGAGCAGTCCGAGTTTTGGTAGCCCGGTGAAACTTTCTACTGAAAAAAGCGAAGTTGTCGAAGAAATCCTACAAGAAATTCTCTCAAATTCGGAAAAGTTGATTAACGAACACATTGATTCAAATTTAAGAACTGATTCTCCTATTTTACAAGATCAGGAAATAGCTCAAGCCGTCAAGGAGGTTGTGAATAATGTAGATGTTGAAAAAATAGATACGATTTCCGAAAATGAAAGTACAGGGAATGAAAAAATAATCGAGTCTTTAGGGGAGGATATAGAGATGGTTAGTCCAGATAAACAAATTTCCAGTCCCGAAAAGGAAGTGCCAGATAGCGATTTATCTGAAAGGTAAGATTGACTAATGTTTTTCACAATTTTTAAAACTTAACGCGGCTTGCGGTAGGATTTAACAATCAGAAATTGTAACGTAACGAAAAATAGAGATGTTGAAAAATTAACTATTCGTTCTTTGATTATTATGGTTATTTTTGCATGGTCGGTAGAATCGTAGATTGGATAGACTGGATGAATATAGGGAAAAATAAAGTGAAATAGGGAAAATAAAGCAAAATACGGACAACTAGAGAAAAATAGAAAACAAAAAGGAAAAAACATTGAAAAAATATAAAAAAACTGGAGAAATAGTGAAAAATAAAAAAAAAATAGGAAAAAAATGGGGAGCAATAGGAAAAAACGGGGAAAAAGATGTGAAAATTAAGTAAAATAAGAAAAAATAATGAAAAATAAAAAAAAATTAGGAAAAATATGGGAAAATATAAAAAATTAGTGAAAACTAGGAAAATATAAAAAAATAGTGAAAACTAGGAAAATAGAAACAAAAAACTGAGAGGTTGGAAAAACTATAAAAAATAGGACAAAAATCAGAAAACATTAAGAAAAATAGGAAAAAATTGGGATAAACATTGAAAATACGAAAATACAAATAGGGGAAAATAGGAAAAAATAATGAAAAATAGGGAAAAATAGGAGAAATAGAGAAAATAGTCAAACATTGAGAAATATAGGGAAAAATATAAGAAAAATATTGCTCATTTTTTTCAAATTTAAGTGTGGAAAAATGCAATCTTGTTTAAATTCGAGTGTAGAAAAATGCATTTTTGCTCCTTTATTTCCAAATTAACAGTGGAAAAATGCATTTTTGGTTTTTTTTTTAATTTAACAGTGGAGAAATACATTCCTGCTTATTTTTTTCAAATTCGAGTGTAGAAAATGTATGCATGCTTTTTTCCTTTTTAGAGTTTTCTCCCAACTTTCTTTAAAAAATTTATTTATTTTTGTAAAAATTTGTACTTTATATGTGTTTTTTCCTTACTTTCGTTTTCATTTGAAGAATTTTAGGAAAGAATTTCCCAATTGGAAACTGTGGGAGTTCTATATCATTTTTCCCTAATTTTCAGCGGAAAATACTTTCCGACGTTTATTTCTTTAATTTTCTGCAGTTTTCCGTGAATTTTCCTTCACTTTTTTCCGGATCTGTTCCAGCAGTGATTCTATAACTATATCTAAACTTTCATTTGCGAGAATGATTATCGGATTGATTTTATTTCTCCTAACCCTCGCGATGAATCTTTCTTGTGAAACACACTGTATACAAGGTGTAGATGACTATTTTTCCTGGGGGGCGGTAATCAAACTTTTATACCGATATGTTTGTCCGTTTCTATATATTTTATTTCTTTTCGTGCTTTTTTTTGTATCTTGGGGGAGGTAATTACCCCCTTTACCCTCCCCCTATCTACGGCCTTTCAACTTTTTAGAAGGTTTTTTAGCACTATTAATAATTTAGATTCATAATTTTACCATTACTGTGAACCAACAAGATTAAGTCAAAAAATGTTTAGTAGTTCACAAAGCTAAGTCAATAGACCTTTATATCTTTTATAATTTAGTCGAAATCCAAATTAAATTGTGATTTATTTTAAGGTACCTCACTCCTACCGACGAAATAGTGGAGAAAAAAGAGGGAGAATCAGAAGCGTCAACAGAGAAGACTGAAAAGTGTGATGAAGAAGAATTTAGAACAGTAAAAAGTGATAGTGAAGTCGTAAAAACGAACAGTTCCAATGACGTTATAAATAGTGATAACGAACTCGTAAAAAATAATTCCGAAGCTGTGCCAATTGTCGAAAATAGTGCTGTGTCCGTAGAATTAGAGCCGTCCAAAAATGAATCTAGTCTAGAAGAAGCAACCATTCAATCTAGTGATAACGATTCTAAATTAGCAGATGGCGCTGAAACTGAAGTGCCTCAGGTTGAAAATATATCAACGATTTCACAATACTGTGATCCTAGTCATTACGATAATGCTACAGTTACAACTGTTACTACTACCACTGTTGTTGTTAACGCTGACGATGAATCCTCTAATAATCAAGATGAAAGTCCGCAAGCCGTTGCGGATGGATTAAAGAGGAGAGTGAGTTTGCCTGAAACACAAAATGGAGATTTCAACCGGAATTCAAATGCAGTATCTCCTCAAAAAAGACCTAGAAGTGCGTCTACTTCCACACAAGTTGATCCTAATCTTTTTGGTAAGTAATTAACAATAACTTAAATACTAAATTACTTATTTCTTTTAATATAGAAGCTAAAAATAATAAAACTGGATTACCAAGACCGATGTTTAGTCCAGGACCAACGAGACCACCGTTTAGGATACCGGAATTTAAATGGTCTTATATTCATCAACGATTATTATCCGATGTGCTATTCTCGTTAGAAACTGACATTCAAGTATGGAGAAGCCACTCGACGAAATCTGTACTAGATTTTGTTAACAGCAGCGATAACGCCATATTCGTCGTCAATACCGTTCATTTAATCTCGCAACTAGCCGACAATTTAATTATAGCTTGTGGCGGTCTTTTACCTTTGTTGGCATCAGCAACTTCACCAAATGTAAGTAATATATTATAATAATCTGCCTTTTCATCATTACATAGATTTTGAAAACTATCTCAAATTTTGGGGTGGTTTCTGATCAGAGTTGTGCAGTTACTTTTAATTTAAGTTACTTTTAGTAACTTAGATACTTTTAAAATCTAGTCAAAAGTAACTTGGTTACTTTTTGAAAGTTCATTTTTTTAAAAAGTTACTTTCGACAAAGATCAACCCGATTTTCGCAAATGTATTTGGGCCAGCACAGTATTGGAAACTTGTCAGTTGGTGAGTTCGGAGTAGATAAAGAGCGGAGTAGATAAAGAGAACGTGACGTCATAACAGTTAAAACAGAACGCTCGAGCGCTCAAGAAAAACAATTTATAACCTCGAAAATCTTTTTACATTTAAATTTTTTAAAATGAACAGAAACAGACTTCTTCCCCTACATTTTGCGGTAAATATGTTTTTCATGGTGATAGTGATGAAGAAGAAATAGAAATTACTATCAAAATTTACAATTTTGTTGAAAAAACTGTTAAAAATTTTATTGATCTGTAATTTCAGTATCATTTTCGCCTTAACTCGACAACATTTGAAAATGTTCTGTTAAAATTGCAGAACATGCCTAGTGCGATCACAAAACTCTGGATACCCAGAAACAACTTTGGAGAAGCAATTACTAATTGAACTTCTTGGAATTACTTGCTTCTGTTTTATATCTTTCAAATACCATAAATGGGAGACTGTTGGGCAATAATTACCTTTTCCAAGTCCTGAATTTGATGCAGAAGTTTCAGCAGAGAGTATGGTTTCAGCTTGCTCTTCTGGATCAACATGTTCTAATAGAAAATTGTTTTGAATATCTGTTAATGGTCCAGGTATGCGTCGTGATAACAACAAATTAATTCAAAAAGTGAGGTTAAGGGTCAGTGTCAATTCGCTTCACATCTCTACGATATCCATATCTCTTAATTCGGAGAAAACAGAGCGTCCTCGGATTATTCGCTCTGTGACGGCTCGAACGCGAACGGCCAAACTCAGGGTTTCTACTAAAACGTAGAATATATGCTCCGATCAATCCGAGAGTCAACCCGAACTCACCCAGTGATTCACCGGCGACGGCGAATTCACCTTGTAGACATAGCTTATCCGATACAAATTTCGAACACTTGGTTTTACTGCTGGCTAATGTTCACTAAATAACCAAAAAAAGTTTAATATTTCTGTTCTGTTTAAAGGACGTAGGGGCGGTTCGGTTTAGTTGTTCTTACGTTCTTCTTATCTTACCCCTTTATTCATGAGATTAGTTACTGTATTTTATTATTATAGTTGTCAGTTGCTGCTTACTGTATTGCTGCTACTGCAGCTATGGAAGCTATGTCATAAAAATTGTCAATAAATAAAATTATTAGACTACTACAATAGATATTTATGTACCAAGGACGAAAAACTGTCTATTATAGTCGAGCCTGCAAATTGAAAGCCGAAGTGCAACCGAGGCTAGCAAGCAGCCAAGACAATAGACAGTTTTTCGCCAAGGTGCATATTACATTTTTTCGTCGACCTATTAAATAATAATAATTATTGCAATTATTATTATTATTATATTATTCTCATTCACACATAAAATCTAGCGGATTTCGTAAAAAATTCATTAGACAACAGCGAATGACAGTTTTTGTCACAGGCGCCTGCGTTTCTATTAAATCGTGGATTTACGAAAATGACTCAATCACCGCTCTCGTACCGTGCCGTATCATAATGCGCAAAGCGGACGAAAATTGTGTCTGCGTACGAAAAATACTTGCCTTCAAAAATAGTCGATTTTCCGTTCGGAAAGTAGTACACGTAAAATGTCATTTTTTATAGTGGTGGACAAAAAAAATATTTTTTTTTATAGTGATGTACATAAACCAAAATTATAAAGCAAGTTTCAATTCAAGTGAGTATATTTATTTTGTCTACTGTTAATTTAAAGTAACTATAAAAAGTAACCATTTTAAAAGTAACTTAGTTACTAGTAACTGTAACTATAGTTACTTTCTTCATAAAGTAACTAGTTACTAGAAGTAACTTTAGTTACTTTTATAAAAGTAAATATGAAAAGTAACTAGTTACTTTTTAAAAGTAACTATCCCAACTCTGTTTCTGATCCAAAGTAGAAAAAAAATCATAAATTTTTTCTTTGATGCGACTTTTTCTTCATGTTTCTTTATCTCTGCCTATTTCAATGTTTCTTCGTATCACCTCTTTACCTCCTTTGGAGCTGCTCTCTCGTTTCTTTTGTCTAATTTAGTTATTATCCATTTGCATCTTTTTCAATCTCATCTCCCAAGTTAATTTCCATTTTCTTCTCTGTCTTCTTTGATGCCAATCGTTATTCTTCCTCTGATTTCTTATCTCTTTAATTATTACCTATTTTATTTTATTATTTCCTCTCAAAGTTCAATTATATTTTATGGAATATTTTGGTTATGAAATCTCACTAATTTCGTATTTTACTTCTTTATTGTCTTTATGTTTTTTAAAACTAATTATAATTAGTTTTAATTTTAAATTACACTATATAAAAATATGATTTTTTTTTTGATATCTCGTATCTAATTAATTTTCACTTTCCATTTTTTTTAAATATTGTCCAAAATTTTTTATATGAAATATAAAACAAATTTTATTTCTATTAAAATTTCATAAGACCTTCTTTCGACATTAAAAATTGTTGATTATACCAGAATTTTTACTTATATACCCAATTATTTTGAATTAATTCATTATATTCAACTATAAAAATATAGTTTTATAATACAAACTTCTTTATAATAATAACAATAATAAATTAACTTCTATAACTCATACAAAATGATTTCATTATAATATAGTCCATTATTATTTATAATAAAGTGCCGCCAAAAGAAAATTAACCAAATTGATAGTACAAAATACAAGTTCAACCAATAGTTATTTTTATATATTTTTTAAGTCCCTTTATAGGTTAGATATGAAATGGACCACCAAGCAGTATATTGATATGGAACACCCGGTATATCAGATGTCTTATCTACGATTCTCAATCCGGGTTGGGTTCACTCTTAAATAAATTATAAAAAAAGCATGCATTTTTTTTAATTTCAATATGTCTTATCCCCTCTTCAATTTCTTCGATCTTGCTCTTTTGTTTATGTTTCTTCTATCGCTCCTATTTCAGTCTGTTTTTGTCTCACCTTCTAAATTTTTTCTATTTTCTTAAGAATATTGTCCGTCCCTGTTTCTTTCTGTCTACTATCTTATCTCATAGTTATTCCCTTCCTTGTCTTCAGTGTTGTTAAGTATTTAAAATACTTTCAATGTGTTTAAATACGTAGTTAAATATGTGATTTTTAATACAAATCCCGATGCACGTCATAGATCATTTATGTCAGGATGCTGCAGTGTTGCCTGCTCGTCAAAATAACCCATGAATGTAGGAATTTGCGAAAATGTAAGGTTATGTTGTTTAGCTTTGTTATTATTTTAAATGTATGTATAATAAAAAATAAACATAAAAATGGTAGCAAACTGTTTATTTTTATTAAAATAAAACAATGTTTTGTTTAAAAAAGACATATTTTTACTTAAAAAAGAAACAATTCAACTACTAATATTCATAATTCCTACAAAAAATAAATCTTTTCTCCTAATTCAAATCGAAATCACTTGAATCACTGTTATCGCTGTTAGGATTAATTATAATGGGATTAATTTCCATTCTATCAAAAACTCTTTCTCTTTCGTACCATTTTTAGGTAGATTTCCATATATTGTAATCGATTCAATGACGGGACCCAGCACCCTGAATAGGGGCGCTACGCCGTTTATTACCTTCTGAATAAGAATCAGTAAAAAAAAAATTATCGGTATACAGGGTGGCTACTTTTTAATAGGGACAGTATTGCTATCTCGTAAACGGTAGACGCTAGAAAGACGGTTAAATGGGGAAAAATGTGCGAAATATAAAAATAGACAAAACGATTTTTTGAAACCTAAAATATTCCTATTGGTTCCGGAGTTAAACGACAAAATCCGAATTTGTCGAAAATCGTTTTTTTGCCAAAGCTCGGTTATTATACAAAATTTGGAATAACTTTGTTAAAAGTTTTTGTTGTATTCTAATATCGTTATAAACTGCCACCATCAACTTTATCTTTTTAAATACGGACCTGTCTATTTTATTTCATATTATTAAATCGCTTCTAATACTAAATTCAACGATATATCACACTTGATTATTCCGCGACGTTTTGTCTCTTCGGGGCCACCATCAACTTTATTTTTTAAATACGGACCTGTCTATTTTATTTAAAATGATTAAATCGCTTCGAATACTAAATTCAACGATATAACTTGATTAGTCCGTTATGTTTTATCTCTTCAGGACCATCATCAACTTTATCTTTTCAAATACGGACCTGTCTATTTTATGTAATATTATTAAATCGCTTCGAATATTAAATTTAACGATTAACTTGATTATTCCGTGACGTTTTGTCTCTTAGGGGCCACTATCAACTTTATCTTTTTAAATACGGACCTGCTTATTTTGAGTAGTAGTATTATTAAATCGATTCGAATACCAAATTCAACGAAAACTTGATTATTTCGTGCTCTTCTGGGCCATAATGAACTTTATTTTTTAAATACGGACCTGTCTATTTTATTTAAATTCATTGCTGTGATTCGAAGTATACTTCATTTAGATATCAGGAAATTCTATTTAATTGTTTATTTATTAAATATTACAATAACAAATGCTATCGTGTCTTAGTAATGCTCTAGGTCTAGAATCACTAGAAGGTGTATTGTTGTCTCCCCCTCAGAAAATACGTAAAACCACGTATGTCATTGATCGGGAAAAACGTCACAGAATAATCAAGTGTTATTATCGTTGAATGTAGTAGTCAAAGCGATCTAGTACTATTAAATAAAATAGACAGGTCCGTAGTTAAAAAATAAAGTTGATGGTGGCCCCGAAGAGACAAAACGTCGCGGAATAATCAAGTGTGATATATCGTTGAATTTAGTATTCGCAGAGATTTAATAATATGATATAAAATAGACAGGTCCGTATTTAAAAAGATAAAGTTGATGGTGGCCCCGAAGAGACGAAACGTCAGATTTAAAATTTAACTGTGGCAGTTTATAACGATGTTAGAATACAACAAAAACTTTTAACAAAGTTATTCCAAATTTTGTATAATAACCGAGCTTTGGCAAAAAAACGATTTTCGACAAATTCGGATTTTGTCGTTTAACTCCGGAACCAATAGGAATATTTTAGGTTTCAAAAAATCGTTTTGTCTATTTTTATATTTCGCACATTTTTCCCCATTTAACCGTCTTTCTAGCGTCTACCGTTTACGATATAGCAATACTGTCCCTATTAAAAAGTAGCCACCTTGTATACCTATATATATGTACGTGTAGACATTCCGTTCCGGCATGATAGAGGTCGCAATTTTTGTCCAATCGACACCAAATTTGGTACAAAAATTCTTTGGGGCAGTAATTCGTTGCGTATTGCAAATGGGCATTCTACCTCTAAGGGGGTGAAAATATTAAAAAAAGCCCATTAGACTTTTTTTATGCTCTGATTATTATAAAATTAATTTATTTGAAACTTTTTTATCAGACCCACGGGGATGGACCTGGAGGGGGTTGAAATTTCAAAAAATTTATATCTCCGCCATTTTCAAAAATATTGAAACAGGTCACAAGACTTTTTTTGTGGTCTAATTATTGTAAAACTAATTTGTTTGAAACTTTTTTTCATCCGACACACGGGGATGGAACTGAAGGGGGTTGAAATTTCAAAAAATTTATATCTGCTATTTTAAAAAATATTGAAACAGTTCATAAAACTTTTTTTATCTTCTGATTATTATAAAATTAATTTGTCTGAAACTTTTTTTAATCCGACCCATGGGGATGAAACTGAAGAGGGTTGAAATTTCAAAAAATTTATATCCGCAATTTTCAAAATTATTGAAACAGGTAACAAGACTTTTTTTGTGTTCTAATTATTATAAAACTAATTTGTTTGAAACTTTTTCTCATCCGACTCACGGGGATGGAACTGAAGGGGGTTGAAATTTCAAAAAATTAATATCTCCGCTATTTTTAAAAATATTGAAACAGGTCATTAGTATTTTTTCATGTCCTAATTATTATAAAATTTATTTGTTTGAAACGTTTTTCGATCTGACCTTATCGTGGAGTGGGGAAGGATGCTTAAATTTAGACAACAGAAATCTAAAGAATATATTTTATTTCTACTTGCTGTTTTTTATCATATAATGCAAACATCACTTATATTCTAAAACATAACATTTTGACATTTTTTTATATTTCTTTTGGGTAAAAAAATAACAAAAATGGCATTTTTGGTTTTCTTGGCTGCTTGCGAAATACTACTGACAGTAGAAATATTTAAGTCTAGGGCTGCTGCAACACGCTAAAACAAGACAAGAAAACAATTTCATATTTCTAGACATTTATTAATCTTTCTAACTCACCTCTCTGACCGCAGTTAAGGGTAAAAGTGGTCCATTATTATCACGCTCCTGTTCAAAGTACTGTATTAACGAAGATGCAAGCTCCTTACAGCGACTATTTAGTTTTTTTTGCATTTTGTTGAACTTATTCGTACTATGTTTTGGAAAAAAAAACAGTTTTTTATTAGTATAACTGGCAAAGCACAAAAATAAAGACAATATTATAAAAATACGAAAACGTGGAGAAAACTTAATCAACTTGTTGACATAACCTAAATCAGTTATCACTAATAGGAGGTGAAAATTTTCAATTTACAATGGACAACAGCGCATCAAGGCTTACCAATTACTAAAATGTCAATTCTTCTCTATAAATACGTGTTTCATTGGCGTACAAAATGTCAAAATTATTTAATAAAAAAATATGTTTTTTGAGTACTACACATAATATAATAATATTTTATAAACTTTATATTATCAAGCTAATATAATTGAGATCATTCTAAAATTGTCAAACAGTTGCATTTTTCGGTTTTCAGTATTGTAACTTTCAGTTGCACGTCACCAAATATGAAGTCATATCATGTTTTCGGCATGTCTTTGATTACTACATGACATTTAATGGCGACTCTACAAAATTTTGCCAGTTGCCAGGATCGTATTCAGCCAAATAGGAAAAGGACCACGGCTAACGCTCACAGAATCGGACATTTTAGCTGAGTATTCGCGATCTGTTTGAATACCTTCATTTGCCAATCGTCCTACAGTCGATAGTGATATTCCTAAGGCGGCCGAAACACGCTAAAATTAATTGATCATCAATGAATTTTTACTAAACTTTAAGATGTGAAACTTACCTCATGTACAGCATTTACGGGCAATAGAGTTTTACTGGCTTGTTTTTCTAATTGGAAATAAGCAAGCAGTTTCAATACTAACGCTTACTCTTTTTCGCTATACCTCGGCATGTATATAATTATCAAAATAAATAAATAAATTAAAAATAATATTCCAACTTCTAAAAAATGTGATTAACCACAATAATTACAAATGGAACTAATGTAAGTACTGTTCTGATTCAAACTGTCAGGCGTACACTTTGACGTTTATCAAAAATAGCTAAAGAGCGTGTTTAATATTTCAATTTGACTATGAGACCATGACGTATAGCAAACGGCAGTCAATGAACTGCGCCTGTATTGTGTCAATTGTAGTTATTTAATATCTACGTGTAGATCTCTCATGATGTTGCCTTACGAAAATTTATAGTGGACGTACCTTTTTTTTTGCATTTCTTTCAACTTAATACGATAAAGCGAGATAGATGCCGTATGACGTGCAACTGAAAGGCTATGCAATGAACTTTACTCGTGAATATTCGTTAGTTTCAGATTGTTTTACATATTTAGGGAAATTTTAATTAGTTGGTAGTACTATAATGAAAGAATGACATCACTTGTGACGTGCATCGGGATTTGTATTAAAAATCCCATATGTATATTTCAGAGTGAACTCGATGTAATCGAACCTACCCAAGGTATGCCGATAGAAGTAGCTGTGAGTTTTCTACAGAGATTAGTGAATATGGCGGACGTACTAATTTTCGCTAGCTCCTTAAATTTCAGCGAATTAGAAGCCGAGAAAAATATGTCCAGCGGCGGGATATTGAGGCAATGCTTGAGATTGGTTAGTAAAAAATAAATATTATTTGCATGTTGTTTTTTTTTATTGTTAATACGTGTTTGTGTCAGGTTTGCACATGTGCCGTTCGTAACTGTTTGGAGTGCAAAGAAAGAAGTCGACCTCACCACACTCTTGCACATAATTCACATAATGCTAGCCATAAAGCTGCACATCTTCAATCGTTCATAAGGGGTGTACAAAATTCACCAAAGGTAAGAAAAATTTTATTATTGAATGTATAATACAAGTTTATTAATTTTCCAGACCGTGACTGATAATCTATCTAATAGTTCGAGTCCAGTTAAAGATCCAGAAAAACTTCTTCAAGATATGGATGTTAATCGACTTAGAGCTGTTATCTATAGAGATGTGGTAAATTATATATTTATAAAAAATGTATGATTTATTGATTTATTTATTTTTTTTTAGGAGGAAACTAAACAAGCTCAATTTTTATCATTAGCTATTGTATATTTCATTTCTGTATTGATGGTATCCAAATATAGAGATATTTTAGAACCTCCTGTCTCTATACGAGTACCAAGTCCTGTACCTATCATCAGAAATAACGGGACTTCTTCACATCATTCTGGAAGTCCTCAAGGTACTATCAAATTTCAATATTTTTATATTTTAAAGAGTTTTTATAAAAGAAACTGTCAAAAACATTTTTTTGATAAAAAGTATGTTGTTTATATACTTTTTTTCATAAAAGCTTGGCAATAATCACTTCACGCTTTTCACTTTGCAAATTCCACTTCATATCATTATAAAAAGTTAATTATTCAAATCAATTTTAACTGTAAAAAATTATCCCATTGTAGAAAACATGATCAATTACACATCATAAATGTTTTTCGCAATCTAATAATTAACGATGTGTTTTTTACTTTGTGACATGCAGAAGGGAGTGCGAGGCCTCTTTTCCCTCAATGGTCCCATCACGTTTATCCCCAATTCCTGCCTGGTTCCCATCCGAATGCCGTAGCTCACAATAATTACGTGAGACACAGACATTCGTACGTCAAACACCATTACAACCTTAACAACAACCATCACTCTCATCACCACAACCACAAAATCGACCACCGTTTCCACCGCAACTCTGTTGCGAACCGTGCAGGTAAATACCTGTCAGACAAGGATCTCAGTGTATTTTTATTGTTTTTTTTTGTCGCACGAGCCCTTACACCCCATGGAAATTAAATTTTGTTTTGTTTCTACTATTTAGATCGTTGTTTAATCATTTTATCGAAATATTACACAATCTGTTATGTAGCAGTAGAATATATTCTAGATTAGTCAATTAGCATTAAATTTAATAGATAAAAATTTTACAGGTCTCTCACCTACATTTTTTATTTTTTTATCAAATTTTTGACAATGAAAATAGGTTTTTTTGCCTACAAAACGTCATTAGAATTAAATTTCAAAGAATAATAAAAAACTTGTAGTCATACCACAATAATGTAATTTAAGCGAGGGGCAACGTGTTTCGGCCTTTCGATGGCCATCATCAGGTTCATAATACAAAATTTCAGTTTAGATAAACAATCGGACAAAAGTAAAATGGTTACTTACAAAAAATTAGTTACGCAAGTACGACATATTTAACGGTAATATACCAAGACGTTGATAAATAGTCGGCTATTTTTGCTGCGTCTAAATTTCGAGAATATTTTAGTATCAATTTGATGAGACATACTTTTGGCAGTAATAATCAATTGATTATTAATGCCAAAATTATGTCGAATTAAATTGTAAAATATTCGAGATAGTTTAGCAACAACAAAAATAGCAGATTATTAATCGACGTCGTGTTATATTTAGGAAGATTATTTCCCGTCAAAATTAAATTAATTGCGGATAAGTAAATTAGAAAAAACTTTATTAATAGAACACAAACATCAGGAATACAGCTAAAATAATAATACGAAATTAAATCGAATACTAATTAAAGTTGGAAACACAAAAAACAGACAGAAATATTTGACGTTTTTATGTGACGTACAACAGTGACTAAATATTTCTCTAGTGCGATAGTCGCTGATAGTAATGACGTCATAAATCGACGCCATACTGACGATTTTTTCCGAAATATACTGGCCATAGCGCGTTAACGTCATTAAAAAAATAGAGCTCGTGTTTGTTGTTTACTTTTATGCTCAAATGTCATTATAAATTTCAAATAATCTATTTCGAAAGAATGGAGCTATTAATTATTACAACAATAAGTAATCTACCAGCAAAATTGCATCGTAATCAGGATCTGTAAAATATTAGAAATAAGTCAAAATAAGTCAAAATTTTAAGGTTATTTAACATAACATAAACATAACTCGTCACAAATATACCTGTACGATTTATTACCTTCGTCTATTAAGTAATTGTTTAATTTTTTGAAAATGCTGCCATTATTTTAAATATTTGACTACAAGACTTCACTCTGTCACACCACACTGGTCACTTTTCTCACCAGTTCAATATGGCGTCGGATTCATGACGTCAGTACCACTGACCAGTATACTGATGTGTATTTCGGAATACACCCCAGGTCTAGTGCAATAGTCGCTAATATTTGATTCCCATTGGTCAGAATTTTAAAAATTGTGAAATTTCATTGGTTGATATAAATCAAGGGACATAATCAATTATACAATGACAATGGTATGAAAAATTAGTTGAAAACTTTAACGATCTATGGTGATTTAAATTTTAAAAATGTTTTAGGAAAAACTTATTTTAAATACATAAAAAAATTTAGAACATTGAATTTCAACTACAAGTATAGTAGATTCTGTAACAAGGTTAGAATGAAAAATTCGACACGAGTGGAAAATTCCGAACGCGAGCGAAAGCGAGTGTGAGGAACCACGAGTGTCGAATTTTTTCATTCTGACCGAGTAACAGACTATATTTTCTCCACGATCAAAAAGTATGAATCAAAATTAAATTAAATCTGAACACAAGTTATTTGTTGGCATATTTGTATTACATTGTATTAATATTTATAGTGCTGTGGTACACTTACCGATATTAAAATCTGGTGCATTGGTGTTTTTTCATAATTTACAATTTCAGATATTATTAAATTCTATATCTACTTCACTTGATTTTTCACTCATAATTTTGTTTAAATTAAAACTTGTTTGAAAATAATTATTACCGTCGCCATTTTATATCTGACAGTGACACTTTTGAAATCCAGGGCAATCCATATTGTTTATTTCGATTACAGACAATCGATTCTTTACCTTGATAAAGAATGAAAATACATGCAAAATGCATAAAAGGCAAGTATTATAGAATAAATATTCAGACTCTAGAGGGTGAATGTTTACATTCTATTATTAAAAATGATTTCAGAATTCATACATTCAGTAATGGTCGTGGAGAAAAGTTTTTTATAGCCGCTCCATATTGGAGGGCCGAGCGTAACAACGCTTTTGGAAAAAGTAGTTCATCCTACGATGCATTTTATAAAAATTATTTTAAAACGCAAATTAAATTAGGTATCGTTCTTTCGCTCACCATGCGGCAACTGACTGAGTGACAATTGACAAATCTAGTTACATTTGAATTCGAACTGACACAGTCCGAAAAGAAGAAGAAAAGAATGGCCGAAACATGCTGCTAGTTAAATTTTTAAATTACGTTATTGTGGTATGACTACGAGTTTTTTATTATTCTTTGAATAATTTTACCACATGTTTATTTAGAATAAAATTTAATAGGAAAACAGTGATTCAAAAATCCAAGTCGGTATTAGAAAAATTTAAGTTTGGGCTGACGATAATTTGGTTTAAGATCGATTGCAAAATGTACCGAACAGACAGACAGACAAAGAAGGCGGGTTAATAAAAACGTAATAAAATTTAAAAAACTTTTCATTTAAAAATGAATTAAAAATTATAATTTTTTAAACGTTTAGGCGGACACCAACAAGTCAGCGCTGGTTAAGTCGGCGCCGGGACAAATTTCTACTGGCACAAGTCGGCGCTGTACAAGTTGGACTAAAATAACTTATTAAATAATGTCTAAATAATTAACAACGTACAATAAAATGATATAACAATAATCAAAAGGACGTGTGAATAACAATTAGCATTAGCTTTAATGGGGGATTTACTCTATTTGGCTAAAGTTTCAGAAAAATCGCCAATAAGTTACTCTACCGACTTGGAAAAATGGGAAAAAAAAAATTGGAAAAAAATAGGAAAAACTAAAAAAAAAAACTAGGGAAATCCAGGGAAAACTGTAAAAAACAGAAAAAAATAGGAAACGATAGGAAAATGGATAAAAAATATGAAAATTAAAAAAAATAGAACACAATGGGTGAAGTAGAAAATGGAAAAAATAGCCAATTCAGAAAAAAATAGAAAATAAGGGGAAAATAGAAAAAATAGGGAAAATGAGAAAAAATAGTTAAAAAAATACGGGAAATAGAGAAAAATAGGAAAACATAAAAAAATTGGGAGAAATAAAGAAAATTGGGAAAATGAGTAAAATCGAAAAAACAGAAAAAAGAAACAGGAAAATATAGAAAAAAAAATTGTAAAAAATTTAAAACAAATAGGAAAAAATATTATAAAGTAGGAAAAAATAGTAAAAATAAAAAAAAACGGGCAAAAATATAAAAAATAGAAAAACGTAAAAAAACAGGCAAAAATAAGAAAACGTAAAAAAGTAGGGAAAAATTGAGAAAAACAGGGAAGTATAGCAAAAATGGCCAAAATGATTGAAAAAAGAATAAGATTATTAAAGAAATAGTAAATAATAGGAAAAAATAGAAAAAAATTGGAAAACTATTGAAATATAGGTAAAATAAGAAATTAGGGAAAAATAGTAAAAAAGAGGAAAATGGGAAAAAATAGGTATAAACTTTAAATTATAATGAATTACGGGTCACCACGACTAAAGTTAAAAATACAAACTTCGGGTTAGGTAGTTGTAAATTTATTCAAATGGTTAGAATATCCCAATAGCAATAAAACTGGAATGTTCAGTGCAACTTGAAAATTTAAGCAGTATTGTCATATGTAAACGATTGCCCTACTACAAAATTTTAGATCCTCACTTGGTGTGACCTAAAACGTGAGGGAATTCGAAGCACTTGTTGATAAAGAAAGTGTTAGCTTTCCACATTTGGGCTCATGAAAAATGTTGTTAAAGCGTTGGCAAAAGATCCAGAAAGCAAAGGCCTGACTTACTTATAGACAAAGTTTCCCAAACCGTCAACGAAAATTATCAAACTAGATATATTTGTCGGTCCGCAAATCAAGAAATTGTTCAATGATACACAAGTCATAAAATTATATACTTGGATATATTGATATCATGTAAAATAGTTTGAAAACACAATTTCAAGTAAAAATCCCGGAGATGACGCCATTAGTCAGGTCGTCCAGCTACTCGGGGGAGGCTGCTGATGTCAGATTCTTGACGAGTAAGTCGAAAAAACCCCGGATAATGATTTTGGGCTGATTTCAGTAAAATTCTCAGAGATGGCGTCATTAGTCAGATCATCCAGGGCACAAGGTACTCGGGGATAGGTTGCTGATGTCAGATTTTTGACGAGCGACTCCAAAAACTCGCGAGAAATGAGTTTCGGTCGATTTCTGATCAATTTCCATGGAACTCCTGGTGATGACATTCCTCTTGCTGTCCTGACCTCCAGGTACTCGGGAGGATAATCTGAACATAATATTCAGGTTCAGCCATTAAAAAAAACTCCGGGTAGTGAAATTCTGGTGATTTTTGTCGAAAATATGAATTTTTGCTTGATCATCTGAAACTTAAATCAACTTTTATGAACTCAATTGCTATATTTCTTCAATTAGAAAAGTATTAAAAGGTTGTATAAATTTGCATTCAGAAATCAAAAATATATTTTTATTTTTAAATATTTATCAGAATGTTACTTGTATTTATAATGATCGGTTATTACTCTTAAGCTATCCCGAATAGACTATGGAAATATTAGGGAAGACGCACTTTTTTTTTAGACATTTTAAGACAAACTAAGTAATTTTATGATTTTTGAGAGACCTGATTTTATGAAAATAGCCTTATTTAGTCACAGCTTATTCACTATTATGAGAGTAATTTTGGAAACTTTATTCAGTAACAACAAAAGTATGTTCAGGCTATAAATTTTTCTAAACTCTCTCGTAAAACGCTTTTATATTGTATAAAGTTTCAATTTAAAAAAATTAAAAAATAATAAATTTGAGAGAATAAATGTTTTATAATTTTGCACGATGCCTGGAAAAATCGTTTTTCTAAATAAAAACTGTCATAAATTTCAAAATGGAATTTTTGCATAATAAACTTTAATTTTGTTCTTTTGAGCTAGTTTTTTTGTGCTTTTTACTATAAGTTTTTAAGTGTTTTTTAGTTTAATATATATTAAAAAAAAACTATGTTTCTGAAATTTGTTGCCAGTGTCAACTTTCTACTTAATGCGGCATTGCACCTTCAGAATTTACAAAAAATCGATTTTTTTCTCTTATTTATTGTCTAGAAGACGTTAGAAATTTTTTATGAAAATATTTTTGTCGAATTCGACGTATTATGTAATTTATAGAGACCCGAACAGGGCCGAGCACGGTAATTTCATGGGACTCAGGGGCGGTTGAGCTCACCTCAATAAGGGTTTGATGAGTATATGTGTTCTCTTTCGGTTAAAATTTGGCATTGACGATTCACTGTGTTTAATTTTAAATTCGTTTTCCCAAAAGTTTTACTTTGTGGCAAAATTTTGAAAGAAGTATTCCTTATTTTTTTTTGTAATTTTTAGAAAACATGTCGCTTTATTATATCAACGTTTGGTTCAATTTTTACAATTTCGAATTTCTACAAAAACACAAAACAACATTTTTGAAATAATGTCCGCTTATTGCAAAAAATTCGAAATTTTAAAAAATCCACCGGTCAGACTATCTTGCCACAAACTCGGCTCTTATTTTATTCGAATACTCAGTCAGGGACACCCCAAGGTCACGCATGTGTGAAACGTTTTAATTTTAAACTGGATTCTTATAAAGTACTAATTGAACAAAAAAAATTTTATCTGAATATCTTTTTTGGTTCTTTTGAAAAAACAGACCTGAAGGTGTAATACCCCCTTAAGATCCCAATATACCCTAAACTAGTATTTTAATCCGGTCCTAAATACAAGAAAGTTACTTTTCCGGAAAAAAATAAGAAAGTACCTTTTCCGTCTCGCGATTTTTAGTCAATATATAAATAATGATACGATTTCAGAAAAATAAAACATTCCCGAACTTCAATGCTTTTTGTCCTCAGCAATTTACATTGTAATGTGGTTTGCATGTTTATAAACTGATTTTATACTTCTATTATAACACCAATTGTTCTTTCTCTAGCTTCTCGGTCAATTCAAATCCAAGAAGACAATGATTTTGACATTATTACGGCATACGTTGAAGAAAATAATTCGCTTCATACTGAAAACGATCTAAATTCAGGACCGGCATCAATTAAGGTGAGATATTTATTGATTTTAAAAAATATATATTCTGGATGTAGTTTTCTTATTATTGAATGTAGAAAGAAAATTGACCAATTTTATTTTCCATTGTCAAGTTATTTTTAAAGTTTTATATACTACAAATTTTATCGCTTATACTAAACTGGTTTAGATATATAATAAATCAGTTAAAACAAATTAGAATTATTTTAAATAAAAAAATAATGCTTTTATATAAATTATATTTTTTTTGAGATTTTTGCCATACCTTTTATTTCCTTTAGTACGTTCAAAGTTTCCTGTTCTTCACAATTTCTTGTTACCTTCTACTTACTACATTTTCTGTTTATTCTTCTTGTTTTTAAACCAGTTCATATTATTTTCCTCGATACACTATAGAAAATCTTCTCTGCAGTGCAGGATTTACATATAAGTCACACAAGCCACTTTCTAGGGGGCCCCAAAAAATTACCTGAGTGAGCAAATCATATAAAATTCTTTTTCTAAAACCGCTTTAGGAACCTTTAAATTGTGTTTCTATTTGATATTTAACACATTTAGCGCCACGTATCCAGCGGTGGGCATTTGAGGTTGCTTACTTCAAGTTGTCGTGGACACGATTTATATTACTTTTATGCTTACTTATTCAGTGGTCCCAGAAGAAAAAAAACTGTATGTGGACCGGGCAGAAATAATATACAAGTAGGTATTTTTGAGTGGTAAAAAAAAATATCTATTTTTACATTTTTACATACCACACACAAAAATAAATCAAATTATATTCTAATATTGAAATAGAAAAACTAATAACCTAAGGTAACAAAATAATAATAAAAATAAAGCTTATGGAACCTAAAAAGTTGCTACATGCTTCTGAAAACAGTAGAGGCACATTGCTATAGAAGTTACAAGTATCACAAAATGTGTTTATTTTTTTCGCATTTTTACTAGCATACACCGGATTTTACTACACCTTTTTCTAGTGACCCTTTTTTGTCACTCATATTCTTTTAGAACATGTTTCGGCTTGGAAGTGGAAGGCCTTGATAGTACTGGATCTAAATCTTGATGCATTGATGACTTTTTCTTTGAATTCTGTAATGCCGATTTTTTATTATTGATTTTGGTGTACAAATGTAGAGCATTTACCATAGCTGTCGATGTAACAAGATGGAAAACGAGTCTCTTATACCATTTGACCGTTCTTCTAACATAAGGTGCATACGATGCCATCTGGTTGGAGTGGTTAACAAAAGCTTTTCCTTTGTGATAATCAGGTTTATTAAGGCTGCAATTACAACAAAAATGGCGGTAAAATAATACATGCAAAAATAGGAGTCATTGCGAAGACAGTAATTTAAAAAAGTAAAACGATTGCATGCATTTTTTAAGTTGTTCTATATAAAGCAAAGTTTGGGCTTTACTATGAACAATTTTCAATACAAATACAATGCTAAATAAGTGGCTAATTATTTTTTTTAAAACACTAAATTTATCGTGAATGGTTTTTTCGACGGCATTTAAATTCGTTTCATAATTCTGTAACTTAAGTGCTTCATCGAATAGCTCATATATATGTGACAATGTTGATTTTAAATTTTTTGTCAAAAAATAATTATTAATGCCAATTACTTTCTTTTACTGGGAATTCTTTAAATATACTGAAATTGAGACTTTTCTTGCAACGCATTTTAGCCATTATAGAAAGCAGGGTTGTCAATTCTAATGCAGATTCGTTTTAGGCTGCGATCTGCGAATACTACAAAAATGGCGGAAAAATAACATGTAAAAATATCAGCCACTGCTAGCGTTATCTATGAATCTATAGAAGAACGACTTTGTTAATGGCAGTCTTAACTTCTTGGCCTCTTCGATTTACTATAACTATCGAGGCATCATGTTTAGTACCAAGCTTCAAGACGTCTCTTTTGTCATTCCATTTGCAGATTACGGTTTTGTCTTTATTTTGTTGGGCTACCACTCCACCTTTTCTCAATTTTGCTTTTACCGCAACTGGGCGATTATTTCTTCTATTTTTTTTTCTGAGGGTTCTCACTAAATGCGTTTTGCGCTTGATTAAACTTTGAGAGTTTTACTTTTATCCAGAAGTCCCTCCATCAGTCCTATGACAATTTTTTCGGCAACAGATGTATCCTTTGCTCCTACATTCTTTTTTGTTGGTTTGCCCGTGTAGACTTTGAACGACCAAGTATAACCTCCAGTAATGCAAAGTTTGATAACCTTAATCCCATATTTATGTCGCTTGTTAGGAATATACTGTACTAACCTCTTCTTCGGGCATATAGGATTCCTTGAATTTCTGTTCAAGCATGTTCAAAAATTTAGAAATTTTGTGGAGACTGTCGTCTAGATTTATTGGTTGCTCATTATTCGATAGATGAAACATCGTAAGCAACATTTCAAATCTGTTACGGCTCATTATTTTTGGTATACCATTTCCATACATTTTTTTGTGCTTCAGTAGTCTCTCAATTTTGGCAAACGCATAAGTCCCATCTACAGAATCAGTATCAACTCATTTATTAAGGCTTTGTGTTGTAGCTGGAGTAGTAGCACGCTCAGCAATTTTTTTCCCAGAAAATCTATTGGTTTCTTCCACAAATAATGAGATAATATCAACGTCTATGAAATGCTCAACATAGGTTATAGGAGATGCTAAACAAAGTTGCTGGCGTCAGTTGATAAATCCTCACTTGAATTGATATCCTGTGCTGCAATAGAGTCGTCGGAATAGTCTGGGTCACCAATGGAGTCGTCGGAATACTTTGTTGTTTATACATCAGACATATTTTCCAGCTCCCGTGCCAATTCTTCTTCTGTAAGACCTCTTCTTGCCATTATTATTCAAAATCACTAAAAAAAGTCAATAAAAACCCACAAAATGAAGAATAATATACTAATATAGAATATACACAATAAAAAATAGATTTCCATAAAAAAAGCATTTTAAATATGTTGTCCCACGCCGGAGTGGCTAACCACTTTCAGCGTGGCTCTAAATGTGTTAAGTCTGGCGTCTAGTATTTGTTCCTACATTCACTATACTCAGCTATGTGATTCCCCTGTTGTTCGGGTATTCACTGTGATCGTCTTTCTTTAAAATTTATAGAATTATTCCTTTCCCGACCCACCTCATAGAAGGGAAAGTATTGTGAACGAGCAAAAAAAAAATTGCGAGTTAAAAACGGAAATATCCATTTTCGGGTCCCCTGAGACGATTAAGAGAATTTCCAGATGGAAGTCTGTCTGTCTGTCTGTGTGTATGTATGTGTGTGTATGTGTGAGTGTATTCTTCCACGATAGAGGCCACACGTTTAATCCGATTCAGCTGGAATTTGGTATAGGGGTTTGGGTTACCCGTCGGAAGAACTCATTATATTTTATATGACATGTGTCAAACGGAAGTGCCACTATCAAAAAACGACAGATGCAATATGTCACGAAATTCGACTTGCAATATGTCATTTGAAAGCTATTGAAAAACTATACAGAACAGTCAAAATTAGTTCTCCAACGGTCACCTGTCAAAAATAAAAAATGTCAAAAGTTGAAACTTTAACATTAAATATCTGAAAAAGTATTCGTGGCTACTCGGGAAAGTTTTGGGGCGACACAACCGATTTTTTATCATTTCTGGCGTTATACGATCATGACCGATCGCTTTTTCTTGTTTTACTTCTGGTCTATTTGGTCTATATTAAGCAAGTACTCTTTCCATCTGTCTATGATTTCTGCGTCCTGTTTTTTTCTTTTTTTAATTTGTTAGAAGTTTCAGTACTTAATAACATACTTTCTGGTTTGTCCATTGTTTTCCCAAATTCTTCCCACGATTTTATTTAGCCATTTTGTAAAACTTTGTTCCATTTTGTTATTTAGATATCTTTTCCTCTTATATTTTTTCTGTGTTACTTCTTCTGTTATTTTCTTACTCCACCTGGTAGTTTTGCTCCGGTTATCCCCAACTGGGTGAATTTGGACTGGTCTTGATCCCCAATTCTAATATAAACCTAGGTACTATGCCACCAATTAATGTAGACGCCACCTCCCGAGTCATGCGATAGCTCATTTTTCTTGCCACGCCTAGACGAATGTCAAAATTTTCACACTATCTCGAAAATTACGTCGTTTCTCGAAATTCCGAAACTGTGGTGACCTTTGGCTTTGCCCGAAAACTAGAAAAAAAATTTGTTTAGATTTTTAGAACGCATTAAAATTGCAAAAGTCGAAATTTTGTCAAATCCCGATTTTTTCTCGAAAATCTACGCGTTGTCTTTTGGACCGTACACTATTATTATCTTCGTTAGATTATTTACTAAATTACTAAATAATCTATTCCTTCTCTTGTTTTTTTGTTTCATTTTAATCCATTATATATTAGAAGATGTCCTGATTTTCAGTATTTTTTCGCCTTGATCTTTGATTTTTGTCTCCCTTTTCTCAAACTCCTCTATTAATTGATCTTCCTTTCCTGTTATATTTTTGACATTTCATGTTGCTATTTTCTGTTTATTTTTAACTATTTATTTATAAAGAATAAAAAAAACACTGATCTAGTTTAATTATATTATAATAGTACATGTTTAAATAATAACTGAAAACATGGGAAAAGTTCCATAAAGAGTAAAATTTAGTTATCACCAAGAACATAAAATTAAGCTAAATAATGATTGGTCAATTTTATTTGAAATGTGTGTGCGTGTGAGTGTGAATATATTGCATTCTAGAGTTAAGAGTTGGTCACTTTTTATTATTTTATTTTGCTTATAAACTAATATAAAAATTTGTTATACATTAAACATGAAAAAGTTTGCACCATTTTTATTTATCACTATTATTCTATACCTTTTTTTAACTCTACGTTGAGTTCGGTTTTTATCTCTTAATTAAATTTTTCACATTGTTGCTAATGTTTGGAAAATGTTTAATTTTTTAGTACTCTTCTAATCGTTCAGATGAATTGCATCTCAGAATAGACAGGTATAGAGTGTGATACATAAATTGCATCTCTGATACAACAAAATTGCATCTCTGATACAACAAAACTGCATCTCCGAGCTAAATTTGATTTGTAAGATAAAATTGAAAGTTATTTTCGCAGTATTGTCGAACTTTAAATGGTGACTGGTTTGCATTTGTCTCAGTCTAGTCCTTTTTTTTGGCATTATCCACTTGTGGTATTGCGCTGATTTCATGACCTGATTCGTGTTTGAATTTCCAATATACGTGTTTAGATTCAATTAGTGTTGAAACCCTGTTTCCACTAGCGATTTCCAGTATGATAAGTTTTCATGGACTGCCTTATGTAACGTATACATATAAAAAAATCAGGGCAAAACAATAATTTAGAAAAATCAGTAAAAGCTAGAAGTAGAAAATGTTTGACCATACACGAATTATTTTTTTTTATATATATAATGTTAACTTTTTCATACTCATTGTAGAAAAATAACGTATTTAAAGATTTAATAATAAAGTGACCATCTATAATAAATCTAGAGTTATTATCGCACAATTGTTATTTTCAAACACATAGAATGCACTAATTATGTATTTGCTGTATGTATTTGTGAATAAAATTAGTCAGGGGATATATTATACACTTATGTAAATGAAAATTCTAGTATTTAGAAGTTTATTGAAACAACAAATAGTGATCTTTTTGCTAGCTAATCGATTAACTTTCAAAATTAATAATAGTAGTAGGTATCTTTTTACTAACATTGCTTTTGCTCCATGCCGCTTGCCTCTTATTAGGTTAACACGAGGCAGCGTCCCTCTCTGACTCATGGGTTCTCTGTAAATTACTCTTTGGATGGGATTAGGCATGCTCGAGGTTGTGACAGTGCTCGTATTAAAAAGGTAATGCATTTTTGACTAGATCTTTTTCCGTTGATGTACAACTAACTCAAAAAATAATAACTGACTTAGTAGTACTGATACTCGAATAATTTATAATTTTGGTTACTTAAAAGCATGTTTTAGTTGTTATTTTATAAATAGGTATATAATATTTTTGCATTTAATGCTTACTTAACTTGGTTGGACAGAGTTAAGCATGGTTCATGTAACACTCGTTAATAATAAATTGATTTTTTTTCCTTCATCGAATATGGTTTCATATTCGGGGTTATTCTCATGGCCAGTAAAAGTACCTTCTTCGTCCTTATTTATTAAACGATCATGCACTTTTCTTATGGCAGATTTTTTTTAAATTTATTACACATCTTTCTTGAGCCTTATGGATCATTTTTGCTCATTGCACCGAGACTCTAAAAACATTGACTTTCAATACATTAACTGTGATTTACTTTCCTAATTAAATTAGTAATTATCTATCCATAAATATTACTATTTTAACCCTTAAATGCATGATTTTTATTTTCATTTGAAATATTATTGTTTTCAATTTAAATTCAGATAAGGAACATAGGAAAATTAATAAAAAAAATCTGACCTAAAAAATATGTATACAAAAAATCTTTATGTACCAATGTACAAAAATACAACTTTTATATAAAAATGTCTAAAAGAATTATTTTTTTTTGTTATACAACAGTTGTTACATATAATATCTGAATCCCGT
The DNA here is from genome assembly GCA_963243735.1 of Neocrepidodera transversa. NCBI lineage: Eukaryota > Metazoa > Arthropoda > Insecta > Coleoptera > Chrysomelidae > Neocrepidodera > Neocrepidodera transversa. The sequence continues at coordinate 8,313,021 of OY725353.1, read as the reverse complement.
AACATTTGAGAAATTTAGACTTTGTTAGCTTCTCAGCAAAATTCAATCAGTGTTCTACATTATCCATCCGGACTTCTTGAAGTCATTCATCTATTTTCTTTTTTTAGGCTCCTCAGATTCTCACCCTCATCTATTTTTCCCCACTACAGATATCTCTATTTAAAATCGCATCTTAACCATCTTCTACAATTTCTTCGCCACTTATAATCTGTGCTTCTTCATCTGAATTACTACCGTTATATTGGTGAATAATCAAGACCATCTGCACTATTTGACCTAATTTTATGCGGTTGCTGCTTAGTTAACCATTTTTTTTAGTTTCTAATCTCTAACAACCCAATATGCACAATAATGCATATCTGGAACATACCAAAGGATCTAATTGTACGAGTATAAATAGTAGAAATGAATAATAGACTCCTTTCAAAATATTTTTTTAACTTTTAACGACAATAACACATAGAATAATTTTAGGTTACAAATATGCATATACGACATATGAAAGACAGAACGATACTAAATAATTAGATAAAGAATCAACCTAGCACCACCTCAATTACAACGGTTGAGCCAATCTGTGTAATAATAGGTAATTTTGTACAGTGTTAGATTTTTGCAACACGATGCATTTAAGGGTTAAACCATGAAATATAATTAACGAAACCTGGATTCTAACCTAAGCAAAAACCACCCCCAAAAGGGGTTAATGTGGATACGTCTCATACTAATACAACCTGCATCACCCCCCGTTTTTGAGGATGCTGATTATGGTGGTGATATTGGATGTTCTCCCCGAGACAAACTACCCTCGCAAATGGACAAGAACTCTTCGCTTATTCGATGCACTTCATAAAACCGTGTATTGAAAAGGGTAGTTTTTGACCATTTGAGAGGTTAGTGAAGATCCAGGATCACCATCCTGTTCAGCATCCTCGAAAACGGGGACTGACGCAGGTTTTGTCGGTATGAGACGGCGTATCGGTTTGAACCTTTTTGGGGTGGGGTCAACTCTTAAAAAGATTAAATCGCTGCCATCGTGCTCAGCATCCTCGAAAACTAAAGGTGGCGCAGGTTTTGTCGGTATGAGACGTCTTATCCGCGTTTTACCACTTTCGGGGCGCTTTTTGGCTTTTTGGGGGGTGCGGTTAACTCAGAGAGAATTTAAACCACTGCCATCGTGTTCAGCGTCCTCTAAAACTGAGGAGGGGAGAATTAGTCTTGTTAGGCTCTGAAATGTTTACATGTTTGTCCGACTCACAGAATCCATTAAATGTTAAAGGTGGATACAATAGAATTACTTTGAGTCAATTTTATAACTATTTGTTTTCCTAATTTTTTTATACTGTATTTATTTATTAAAATAAAATGATCAAAAAATGATTCTTTAAGTATCGACTAAAGGAAAGCAAGTTTAAATAAAATTAGTAAAGAAACACACAAAGTCCAGTACCACAGAAATTTATTTGTTAAATTAGTTCAAACGTGAAGTTGGCAACTGGTTTCGGCTTCCACCATCATCAGGCCATAAACATCGTGGAGCAAACAGTGAAATAAAAATTATTTGACTTAAGCAACATTAAAATTTAATTAATAAAGTTGCAGGGTACTGAATATAAAATATTATTAAGGTTAAATATATTCAGTACCCTGCAACTTTATTAATTAAATTTTAATGTTGCTTAAGCCAAATAAATTTTATTTTACTGTTTGCTCCACGATGTTTATGACCTGATGATGGTGGAAGCCGAAACTAGTTGCCAACTTCACATTTGAACTAATTTAACAAATATATTTCTGTGGTACTAGACTTTGTGTGTTTCTACTCATTGGTTGACCACATTTGAGACATGGATAACCTGATGAATTTTTAAATAAAATTGATTAAAATAAAATAAGCATAAGCTAACTACTTATTTTTTTAAAACAATCTCCATGTTTATTTTCACAAAATTAAAGTTTAACGTATCGTTTAGTATATTTCATAATAATAATAATAATAAAAATATTAATAAGTATTTATGAATAGAAAATTACTAATTTAATTAAGAGAGTAAAGCACAATATATGTATAGAGTCCTTTTTTGGTCCACCCTGTATTTTTAGAGTCATGGTGCAATCAGCAAAAATGATCCATATGACTCAAGAAAAAAGTCGGCCCGGGACCCAACCACCATAAGAAAAGTGCATGGTCCTTTTGTGTCTTTTATTTCGAGCTCACCATCTTTATCCCTATTTTCGTCAACGTATATTTCTAGTTAATAATTATTACAATTTTTATGGAGTCCATTCAATCTTACTTCTTCTACGCCACAACCATCAATCACAACATTACTGATTTTAATTCTGAAAATGTTATGATTTTTTTTCATTGGTCTCCAATTTTTTTATAGGGTTTTTCCTATAAAATCACTTGGAGCTTTTTTGTTGACAATTGAACATTGAAGGGTACGATTTAAAATGACAATGGCCATCAGAATAATCGCGATTATGTGTGTTACAGCGGATATTTGGGATAAGTTGATTTTTATCGATTTTGCTTACAGGTTACCCTTATTGACTATTATCTATAAATGTTTAAACTAATTTGTAAAAAATGCATCAAAAAACAGTAAAATGTGTGTGTTTTTTCTCGCTTAAATTCCACAGAATTTATACAAAAATAATGATGAAATTAACTGCCATTCTACTGCTGCTATTCTACTAAAATTTATGTAAAATACCAATTAAAATTAGCCATTTATTAGAAGTATTCATTGTTGCAAAGTTTAAATTACTAAATTTCCCCAAAAAACTTGTCAGCTTAGTCGAAATAATCTATTTAGGCGGGTAGATGAGCGTAGACGAGATTATTACCTTAAAAATTATCTCAAATCTCTAATATACCGAAGAAATGAACCCGCGAAATTCACTCTAAATGAAAATATAATATAAAGGAATGTAACCTAACATTAATGAAAAAAAAAGTGAAAGCACTTTCAAAGTATAAATTATCTTAATGTTCCATTTACGACAATACATCAAATAAATATAAAGTAGAGAAATTAATTAGAAGAACACAGAGTGGAATATTAAGATGCTTAAACAGATTGTGGAATTACATTTCCATAATAATACAAAGTCGTTAAAAAAACGACTCCTCCCCACTTACTGGACGTTTTAAAAATATCCGCTAGAGTACATTGGACGTATAGTACAAAACGTCCCAGACAGTCGTTTAAATAATGTTTTTCCAGGATTAAACGTTTTTATGACTAAAAATATGGGTTTTAGAAACGTTTAAAGTTCATTTTTATTTGTTGATAAAAGTGATTTAGTAATAAATGTCATTTAAGTTCAATTCTTTTTATTATGGGTTCGTTCCACGAATAGTATTTGAAATATGTCGAAAAGTAAAATATTAATAAAAAAACATGTGGACGCCAGTCTAATTGATTTTTTGAAATCAAACTCAAATTAAACATTATACTTGTTTTATTGAAAAAAAGAAAAATTTATTAATTATTTGATATCTACAGAGACTTTTTCTTGATTTTTTTTTTTGTAAAACGGAACTTATCTTGGTTTTGCTTTGCTTCTCATCAAGTTTCTTTCGGAAAACTTCCTGGATCCGGCAGTGAAAAGATGTCAGCTCAAAAGCAGGTTCTGATCCAGTAAAGGCTCTGTCGAGGAAAAATGCTCTGACCAGAAAAAAAAACTCGTTCCAAAAAAAACTTGTTCCAAAAAAAACTTGTTCCAAAAACTTGTTCCAAAAAAAACTTGTTCCAAAAACTTGTTCCAAAAAAACTGTATATAGAGGGGAAGAAAAGAAATTTTTTCAATCAGCGATATATACGATATAAAAGTTAACTGTTCTGACTGACGAGGTAAAGAGAAGAATTGTTAACATAGGAAAGACATTTTATGATCATATCAAGAGAGTAGAGGGAAATGAAGATAAGTTGAGGAGGGAGGAAATTAAGAAAGGATATCAAGCGAGTCTGAAATTAAAATATACTGAGCAGAGGAATACAGGGTGGCACAGGATGTTTTAGAATAATTTTAATACAATTAAAAAAAGAGTTTTCTCAGAGATTTCAGTTGGTTTTAAATTTTTGCAATTTAATCAAAGGTTTGTATTTGAAGTTTTTAGTGTTATTATCGCTGATATATTTGTGTTATAGATTTTTAATAAGTAATGGCTCTAAAAATGGACGTATCAATTCGTCTGAACCTGAAATAAATGAAATATTATGTAATGAGGGAATTAGGTATTTTTTTAGTTGATTTTTAGTGTGTGTGAAGTTAGCCTCCCATTTTTCGAATTTTAATATTTTGAAAGTTGTTCCAAATTGTTCTAGGTTTCTACCTAATTGTTCCAGAAAAATATTCCTTAAACTTAAATATAAAGGCCGAAGAACTATAAAAACTATTTTTAGAGCTAGCCCCATTATTTTTTTTCGATTTTATTTTGTTCTGGTTGTTCCAAATTTTCATGTCTTAAAAAAATTATTTCAAGGCCAAAATCAATAAAAACCATTTGGGCCCAGCACCCCATTATTTTTTTTCCAAGTTTTTTTTGTTGCACTAGATTGTTCTTGTTATTCTTAACATCGTTCCAAATTTTTATGTCTTAAAAAATATTTCAAGTTCAAAATCAATTAAAACCTTTTAGTAGAGCTAGGCCAACATTATTTTTTTTTCGAATTTTTTTTTGTTGTACCAGATTGTTCTAGTTCTTAACATTGTTCCAAATAGTCATGTCTTAAAAAAATATTTCAAGCTCAAATTAATTGAACTTTTTATATCTTAAAAAAATATTTCGAGTTCAAAATCAATTACAACCATTTAGATCTAGACCTCCATTATTTCTTTTTTCGAATTTTTTTTGTTGTATCATATTGTTCTAGTTGTTCTTAATGCCATAAAAAAGTGAAATTAAATAAAAAATTGTGCGGTCGGGGGGGCCCCGTCAGGAACGAAGTTACTTACGTTATTATTTCAGTTTTTAATCTTAAAATGAAAAAAAAAATCGGTAAAATCGAAATGAATCGAAATAAACCGAAATAAATCAAAATAAATCGAAAGAAATGAAAGAAATCAGAATAAGAAAAAATGAGAAAAATCTGAAGAATTTGAAAAAAATAAAAAACAACAGTAAAAATCAAGAAACAAGGAGAAAAACGAGAAAAAAACGAAAAAACCGAGAAATCGAAAAAAATCAGAATAACAGAAGATAAAACAAAAGTCTTAAAAAAACAAACAGAATAATGAGAAAAAAAGGGGAAAGATTAAAAAAATCGAAAAAAACCAGAAAAAAACACAAAAAATGAGAAAAAATTTGGAGAATCAAAAAATATCAGAAAATCGGAAAAAATAAGATAAAGTAGAAAATTGAAAGAAACATCAGAAAATATTGAAAAAAAAATCAAAAAGATCGAAAAAACTCAAAAAACGCTGAACATTGCAAAAAAAACAACGCAAGAAAAATGCAAAAATCAATAACAAACAATTGTAACCATAAAAAAAATTCGAAATAATTGAAAAATATCGCAAAAAATCAGAGAAATAGGAAAAAAGTAGAAAACAAAAGAAACAAGTGGAAAAAAATAGAACCATGGGCAAGAAAATCAGGAAAAATTATATAAAACAAAAAATAAGAAAAATGAGAAAAAAAAACGAGAAATGAAAAAAAATAGAAAACAAAAGAAAAAAACAGAAAACTTTGGAAAAATTGAAAGAAAAAACAGAAAATATTGTGAAAAACGCAAAAAAAACACACACAAAAAAGCAAGAAAACAAAGAGCAACCAAAAAACCGGAAACAATTGTAACCATAAAAAAATTAAAAAAACGAAAAAAATCGAAAGAATTGAAATAAATCGCGAAAAATCACAACAAAATACCAAAAAAATCGGAAATAATCGCAAGAAATCAGAGAAAAAATTAGAAACGAAAGAAAAAGACAATAGAAAAAAACAAAACAATGGGAAAATTGAAAAAGCTAGAAAAAAGAACAAAAAATCGAAATGAAAAAAAACCGAGAAAGATATCAAAAAAATTTCTCTATAAAATATTTGTACATGAAAAAATTCATATTGTAGAAAGAAACAGAGAGCAAGATAATGAGAGGAAATGTCGTCTGGAGAGGGCATAACGTTTTTTTCTTACCTAACGCTTTCGCAAGTTTACGCAAGCCGCGTTAAGAAAAAAATATCCGGTTTAGGAAAAACGTACCGGAACATCATACACCACTGAATTTAAAATAAAATAAAGACAAATAAAATGAAACTGACGCAAAATAGGATACTTTTTTTTATTTGTTGTATATGTTAATCTAATAGTATTTTGACCCTGAAAACTTGTATTTATGTTGAAATTGACCAGACATTTCATATCATTTTTATTATAAAAGATTGTAGAAATCATGTGAAGAATTTATTAAATATTTTTTTGTTCTTTTTTTAAATCGACTTTTGTTTAAAATATTCTTAAGGAGAGTTGGTAGCATATTAAAAAACTTTTCTTTCTTTACAAAATATCATCCAAATATATCACTTTCAATGCATAAATGGATTAAAATAACATAAAAGGTTAACTTTTCACCCATATAAAAAATCGCAATTATTTTGTTGATCACACCTCGAGTCGTTCAAACGGTCAAATATAGATGTCGCCCACTCCGTAATTTTTCCCTATAGATTTCCATATACGATGAACTAATTTCGCTTTTATACCGCCATCTACTGAGTAGCGTCTATAATAAATACCAGTATAAAACAGATTTCTTTAATGTATTTAAAAAAATCAATACTTTTTTTGACGATTATGAGAAGATGGCGCTATATGCTTTAAATAATATAACAAAAATATTTACTTAACGAAAATTGTCTCAATCCCATTTATTTATAGATAATAGTTAATAATCACTTGTTTTATATCATGAAAGCTTTCCTTATACTAATTTTAATCCCTGTTATAAATTTTTGAATGATTTTTATATAATATGAAAAATTCCAGAGTTCCGATTCGGCTGAAGACATCCTTTCAGTACACTCTGTCGATACAAACAATATCGGTTCAAACAGCGAAACTCAATTAGACGATAACGAAAAGGTAAACGCTGACGAAAGTTGGACGGACATTAACCTAAACGAAGAAGGTGATACAAAAGAAGAAACCAGAAATTTACAAAATATATCACATTCTCACTCACCATTAGACGTTGAAGGGAATATATCAGAACGGGGAGAAAAACACCATTCAGAAATTTCAGTAGTTCGAGTTCCTGATGGGATTATTCAAACTCCAGTTCAAATGCGACCTGATGATCTTCCTGTTAATAACCTAGTAGATCATATATCGATACCAACACCATCGCGTGAGGCTTCTTTGACTCAAAAATTAGAAATGGCTCTTGGATCTGTTTGTCCATTACTTAGAGAAATTATGGTGGATTTTGCACCATTTTTATCCAAAACACTAGTTGGTTCTCACGGACAAGAATTATTAATGGAAGGAAAAGGTTTAACTACTTTTAAAAATAGCAATTCCGTGGTAGAATTAGTTATGTTATTATGTTCACAAGAATGGCAAAACTCCTTACAAAAACACGCTGGATTAGCCTTCATAGAACTTATTAACGAAGGAAGACTTTTATCACATGCTATGAAAGATCATATCGTTCGAGTCGCTAACGAAGCTGAGTTTATTTTGAACCGAATGCGAGCTGATGATGTTCTTAAACATGCAGATTTTGAAGTGAGTTTTAAATAAACCCATTAAATTCTTACTAATTAAATTTCTTTTAGTCACAATGCGCTCAAACATTGCTGGATCGCAAAGAAGAAGAACGAATGTGCGATCATCTTATCACGTCAGCTAGAAGACGCGATAACGTAACTGCTAGTAAATTATTAGAAAAAGTTAGAAATATAATGTCTAATAAACACGGTGCTTGGGGATACATGGACGCGTTGGAATCTAGATTGAATGAATTTTGGAAATTGGACGCGTGGGAGGATGATGCTAGACGAAGAAAACGATTCGTACATAATCCTCTTGGTACGACACATCCAGAAGCAAGTTTAAAAGCTGCGATTGAACATGGAGCTCCGGAAGATGCGATACTACAAGTAATATTAAATATTATATAGAATGAATATGAGTTTATTTATTATTTATGTAGGCTCAAGAAGAATTTCATGCGCATGTAGCTGCTACTAGAGGTCAACAACAGATGCAGAATGATCTTATGGATGATAACGAACTTATGATCGATGATAGAGAATTAGATACAGATCTAAATGGTAAGTAATTATTTTTTTGGCAAAAATCGTAAAAAATATATTTTTTTTAACTTTAGGTCCAGTCAATATTAGTACAAAAGCTAAATTGATTGCTCCTGGTTTGATTGCACCTGGTATGGTTTCCGTGACTTCTGCTGAGCTATATTTCGAAGTAGACGAGGAAGACGACGAATTTAAGAAGATAGATAGTGAGGTAAGTGATTTTTTTTTAATTTATTTTTTTACACCGCGGGGAGTGAAACTACTACTTTAGTCCCGTAGTCAAATACTTCCGCAAAGGAGTATAGGAAACAATTTTCGGTAGTACAGTCTTCAATTTTCTCCAACACCATTTTACGAGATACTTGTAAGCTTTTTCATATATTTTTTACGATTTTATTCTAAAATATCTTAAATGAAAGTTGAGAAATTATTGGAAAAAATTCTCATCTGATAAAAACTATTTGTACACATTCGGGGAATCCGCAAAAATTTTTCCAGAACTTTGCTCACATTTTTGTACATTCAAAAAAATGGCCACATACAGAGATTTTCCGAATTTTCTCGTAATTCTGAAAAAGGTCAGAAAGGTTCCATAAATGATTTTGAACAATTTTTTGACAAAAGTGGCCATTTTGAATACAATAGTTCATTATTAATGAGAAATTATTAATTTTTTTTGATAAAAAGTATGAATTCTAAGTGGATAGAGTTTTCCAAGACGAGAATTTTTTTTTGATAAAAAAGTCCGGCAAAATATCAATCTCTCGTTCCGTAGGGTCATTTTTGTGCGAAAAATCTAGCTCTTTCCATTTAAACCTATCGATTGGGAATTTTATGACGAACATTTAAAAAAATCATCTCAAATGGCCCAACCCTAAGGGCCGTACATCAAATTGGGTGGCCATTTTTGTGCGAAAAATCTATTTTTTTCCATGCAAACAAATTTTTTTAGTCAAATTCCGCGAAAATGAAGACCCGAAACAAAAATCGATAAGGAGGGATCGATAGGGAATTTTATGACGAAAAAAATCACCTTAAACGTCCTAACCCTGCCACTGTGGTATGGGGAACCCCGTTTTTTTATTATTTTTTTAAGAGCCGGTATTTTATAAAAAAAAAACAGAATTTACGTTTAAAAATTTACAAAATTGACAGGCAAATAATTATTTGAATTTTAAGGGGGTTGTGGCACCGCGGTGTAAAAAATAGCGTATAAACCACAGGACTAAAGTGTCTTTTAATCCCTCACTCAGTAAACACAACAACGTTGATTTAACGTTTTTTATAACCAGAACCCATCCAATGAAAACGTTTATTTGGACGTTGAAGTCACGTAGATTTGACGCCCAAAACAACGTTAGAAGTAACGTGTTAATAAACGTTATTTTAACTAGACTTCAAAACCGGTGGTAAACTTTGTCAAATTGACAAAAAAAACGTTTATTTCAATATGATGAGTCCTCTCGATGCAATATATTAGCCACTGGTTATTTATACGTGAATTTAATTCGCTACAGCTACGTAAAAATATTAAACTCAATATAACGTTAAAATTACGTAGAATTATCTATGAAAAATAACATTTTTATATACCACTTTCGTCCCATGAAATATGTTGGCAACGAGTTCTCCACGTTATTTATAAGTAAATTTATTACGTTAGGGTTGCGTAAGAATATTAACATAATATAACGTTATGTTACTGTTAATTTTCATTTGAATACAACGTTACGATAAATAAAATTTAACTTATTATCAACGTTTTAAGAACGAACTAAAAACACGTTTTTTATTAACGTCGATATAACCTTAATAAGATTAGAGGAAGTCACAATTGCGTTTTTTTATATTGAAATGCAACAACTTTGAATAAAATCCTTTATTCAACGTTACCGAAAGGTGTACAGTAAACTTCAAAAAGACTGTTAATTTTCACGTTGATATAACGTTAAATATAGAAAAAGGATAAATTGTTTTGTTTTGTGGACGTTATGGAACAACTATTTATCAACTTGAAAATTTAACGTAAAACGTTTTTTCAACGGCACCAACGTCGAATCAACGTTTTTTTCAACGTATGTGTGTTGACTGGGCAGGTGATTGTTTCCCTCGCTAAGCTCGGGAAACAATCTTCACTCTCGGGATTAAAAGATGCACTTTAGTCCCTTGGTATATCTCATTAGATATCTTCAAAGGATTTAAAATTATTCAGTTAGAAATTTAGCGCTGAATCATTGTACGGGTACGTCCCATCTCATCCATCGTCCGTCGATTTCAATTAGCAGTATCCCGATGAAAGGCAAACAGCCGCGGGCGCGGGCTCGGGCTCGGGCTCGTAGTCGACCGGCTGGCGTCCGGCCCCATTTACCGATTATTTATAACATAATTATATGTGCATTGTGACAGGGTGTTGTGTGTGTGTGCGTGGGACTTCGGTAGTCCCGTGTACGGACCACCGAGACGGACCCTGCTAATACCAGTGATTATTCTGGGCAAGAGCTGGAAACGTCCACCTCGATCTATGTGATCGATGTCTGGAGATATCGGGGCTATGAAATTTATCGACCTGGATGTTATAATAATCGCCGTCGGGCTTCTGTCAGGATATATCACCGGATCGACGAGATTATTGGTGGTTTTGTTCCATTTATGACAGGTTAAATTGGTTTCTAGGTTACTATCTTTCTCAAACACCTGTAACAAATTGATTAAATATACGTCGTAAGATATTAAACCCTAAAAATATAAAAATTTAGTCACTTGTGACGTTTTTCCTTTTGTAATGAAACTAGTTAAAGATTTAATTTTGCGTTTAAAAAATTACGTCCTAATTTTTGTAACGGCTTAAACGAAATATTTTCAATATCGGTGAAAATTTAATGTATATATTATTTAATTTTTGATCAACCTGTATAGATAAATACAGAGCTGAGGAATTACTGAAAAAAATAACGCGTTAAATTATCGTTACGTTTGCGTTACAGTTACTTTTTTAAAAAAATAACTATTTGTTTTTTTGTTGTAATTTTTTTTGTTATTTTTCTGTGATTTTTTTGTAATTTCGTATAATTTTTGCTAATTTTGGCTATTTTGCTAATTTTTACTAATTCGGCTAACTGCTAATTTTACAAATTTTGCTCACTTTGATAAATTTGCTCTTTTTGCTAATTTTTCTAAATTTTCTAATTTTGCTTGTTTTGCTCATTTTGCCAATAATGCTGACTGAAAATTTTGAATGTTGTAATTTTTGCTTATTGTGATAATTTTACTCATTTTGCCAGTTTTGCTAATTTTGCTCATTTTGCCAGTTTTACTAATTTTGCTAATTCTGCTAACTGCTAATTTTACAAATTTTGCTCACTTTGCTAATTTTGATAAATTTGCTCTTTTTGCCAATTTTTCTAAATTTGCCAATGTTTCCAATTTTCCTTGTTTTGCTCATTGTGATAATTTTACTCATTTTGCCAGTTTTGCTAATTTTGATAACTGCTAATTTTGTAAATGTTGCCCATTTTGCTAACTGTGCTGACTGCAAATTTTTTCATATTTTTCTCATTTTTTGCTAATTTTTTCCTATCTATTAAAATTTTTTCAACAACATACATTAAAAATAAACAGTAAATTCAGTTTTGATTATTTCTAATTGTTATATAATACACAGTGGCGCGCGAAATCCACAGGGTACAAAAAATAATAAAAACAAATTATTTCATATTAGACAGCACTAAATAAAGCAGCACTGTTTTTTCTAATTTATCTAAGGGATTTTTTTCAATAACTTTTCTAAACAAGAAAAATATCGATTAAGGTTAAATCAATAATCGAGTATCAACAGATTAATATCGATTAAATAAAGTCGATCATAAAAATAAATAAGGGCAAGGGCGTCAATATGGGGAGGATAAAGTGGGTAATTACCCACCCTAGGATACCAAAAAATGGCACGAAAAGAACAAATAAAATATATGACATGTAGAAACGGACAAACATATTTGTCTAATAGTTTGATAACCTGTCCTAGGAAAAAAAGTACCCTCCCCCCAGGAAAAATTGTTAAATACGCCTTTGTTAGTGGGTTGTATTTCGTATTTCAAATCAACAAAAGATACTTGTCAAAAGAAGTTTTAGAAATTTAAATGAGAAATTTAAAGATGCTATTGGTATAATAGAGAATTTTGTTTTTTTTTTCAACCATATGTTATGTTTTTTGTCATTCGAGATCGATTCATTTTCATTTATTTCAGTTTGAAAAAGTTCAAATACTTTTACACCGACAATAAACAAAAAATAGACGAGGAAATGTCATTCTTGTCAAAAACTGAGTCCAAACAAAGAATTTGAGTACGTTCTCTGTTGATGTTTTGCTTATTAGTTTGTATTTGGTTGTTTGGATGTTGATTTCACAGGCTTTATCTTAATATGGATGGAGCTGCTAAATTTGACTTTGACAGATGTTTGTTTAGACTCCGTTTTTGACAAGAATGACATTTGTGACGTCATTACTTTCCTCATCTATTACGCTAATGTTACATTTGTAGGTTAAGTTTTTCTTATTTTTTAAAAATGAAATAAATGAAAAACAGAACATCAATGAAAATAGACGTAAATGAATGAAAATAAATGAAAATCAATGAAAATAAACGTAAATGAATGAAAATTAATGAAAATCAATGAAAATAAACGGAAATGAATGAAAATAAATGAAAGTTTTTGACAAGAATGACATTTGTGACGTCATGAATTTCCTCGTCTATTACGCTAATGTTACATTTGTAGGTTAAGTTTTTCTTCTTTTTTAAAAATGTGGATTATATATCCTACTGTCAGTGGGTCTGATAAGAAATAATATTTTGTCGGGAGACGTTAAATATGTTAATTATATCGGTTAAAATGAAATATTTTAACGAACCAATAAAATTTAATGGATGGCTTACAGAAAAAAATACATGCGTCATATTTTAGTAATTAAATAATTATTTTGTATTGTAAATAAACATTAATGTAGCAACTTCTTTTGATCCAAAAACTATCCTAATTAAAATCAGAAAATAGAATTTGCTTTTATTTAAAAAAATATCCAGTATAATATAAAGAAAGCCTCGTGAAGGTAGGTCAATAAGCTCGTAATTAAAATTCGACTTATAACATTTTAAGTGTGTTTACATAAGGCTGTCAACGGGACACGCCTTCTCAACGATGATTTATTATTTCCCTTGTCTCGATGAATATGCAGCGCGCGTACCTAATTTCAATAAACTCCGTCCCTGATAAATGGTTTTTCTAAAAAACAAAGATACTTAAACCGAACTCAAATTGATATTGATTCGCTAATTGCGAAATGAAATTTTCGTTACCCTCACTCGTAACGAGCCATTAAGGGTAATAGCTTTTGTCAATTACCACCCAAGTGTTTTTTTTTCGCTAGAAGAGATTTTTGTTGTTTGCGAAATCAAATTCCTCGTTAAAAAAGATATGAATATTTGGGCAATCATGTTCGGTTGATTAAACATTCAAAGTTAATTTCGCATGATATCCTGCGGCAAGAATGCGCCATTTCGATTACCAGCACTCGCATGTTTTCCCGCAGCGTTTCGTTGTATTTAATAATCATTTTATCGAGGAAGTTTGTTTTACTACACTAACACAAATATACGTTTTTAAAGCTGTTAAAAATATATTATATAATGACTAGTTTTTTTTTGGGAATCCATAAATAAAAATTAATTGAAAGGTTAGGTTAAAAGGAGGAGAAGTGTTTAGGGGCATTTTGTCTAAATTATAATGATTTAGTGCGGGAAACACCAACTCAAGTTTATACCTGCCTTGAAATATTTCAGATACTGTAATAATTTTGATACATTCTTAAATAAAAATATATTTACGTAATTTTAAATAATAGACTTCTGGATTGATATCAACAAAAGGCAGTATAAAAACATTACAAAATTGTTTAAAGATGGTGCAATAAAAGCACCTGAAATAAAATATGTGAGCGGCAAATGAGACTTCTAAAAAATCATACCTACATCTTATGATTATTCAGTTTTGAAACCGGAAGTCGCAGAAACTTGCTCTATCTGTTGTTGTTCCTGAGTTATAGCGCGGACGGACAGACAGACGGATAGAGGCGTATCATAAGACTTTTTTAGAAGTCTAAAACTCAGTAACTAATGTGAAAAGACCAATAATATTAACATACCTTCAAGATTATACAAATAATACTAATTAAGATTATATTCAACATTAACAAAAAAAAATTATCTAAGATGCTTTCCGACAGACTCAAGACAAAGAAAATGATGATGCAATTAATTAATTTTTCAGTCTTACCAAGTGACATTTCTATGGCCTAAAAATTTTCGGCCAATTATAATTACATCTATAATGTAATCGGTAAAGTCCTGACTGATTGATTTTTTAGAAAAAATAGAAAACATTGTGAATAATTCAAAAAAATAAGGGAAAATAGTGAAAAGCAGGGAAATTAGGAGAAAATAAGGAAAATAGAAAAAAAGAATCAGACAAAAAATAGAAAAAAGTAGGATAAAATAGGAAAAATAGGGATAAACAGTGAAAATAAGGAAATTAGTGAAAAATGGGGAAACATATGGGAAAATAGTGGCAATAGGGATAATATGAAATAATGATTTTTTCTTGTTGTTGATGTTGATGTTCTTCTCTTGTTTTTTTAGTTTCTGTTTTTTTGACTTCTTGATTTTTGTTTGATTTTACCAAAAGAATCTTGACTCCGCTGAATGGATCACTCTGTATCCTGAAATCCCTCAAAAAACAGTGTCATTCTGCCAATTATCTTTGGCGAACGAATGACAAAACGAACGATCCTAAAAAGTCAATTTGATCAATTGTCAATCATCATTATCAAACGATATAACTATTAACGTCAAAAAATAATATTACTAATACAATAAGGTTCGTATGTAGTGAAATGCGGCAACAAAAAAAGCAGGCATTACAGTACAAAACTGTAGGGATCTTTCCAACCAGTATTCGCTGGGTGTAGGCGCATAGTGGGGATAACTGAAACGATCCCAGCGCTCGTAGTGGTCAAAATTTCGTGAAATCTGGCTCTTGTCATAAATAAACACGTCAAATTTAAATATAAAAATGGTTCATAATAGTTGTTGTGTTGTAATTGCAAAAATACAGGGAGAAATAGAAAATGCAGATTTTACACACTTTTACTTAGACGAATGTGTGTTTTATTCTACAATTATTCGATGTGATTAAATAATTTTTGCCACCATGTCTCAATTCATTCACATCTCTAACGTGACCAGCCGCGACAAGTTGCTTCCCTTTGTCCATCGTTTGGGGTTGAAATCCGGTTTGATTGAATAATTACATTCATTATCGCCTAAAAATTATTTTAAAAAAGTGTATGAAAAATTATTGTCACTGAAAATCTAGCAAATATTCATAAATTGTTATTATTCTAGTTTTCATGTATTATTTGTTTGGATGTCACTGATTAACCTAACCTAAAAATCATAGTTTTTGATATTTATTTATATGTTTTTTACTGAATTTTTTCCTTCAAAAATATAATCACATTTTTTATTTATATGCTTAAAAATTCTAATGAGATTTTTTTATAACGAATTTTAATTTTTTATACACAACTTACGTACTTCTCACAATTGTCGAGCCAGATTTTATTCAACCATCAGATGGCGTTTGCGTCGCGCTCCCTGCCAATAATTTGATTTTATATATGTCATAATTTAAATGACGTTGCGCTTAAAAACTGACGATCTCGTAGTACAATTTCACGTCATGTGCAATAAACAATTACTTTTTGCATAAATAACTACTTTTTGTAAATAGATTTTTCATTGTGTTAGGATTTTTGTTGTGGCAAAGTAAAATTCCCACAGCCACCATTTCGGTGTAGATTTCTTAAAACCAGTCCTGGTTTCCAAGAATTCGTCGAGCGCGAGGTATCCGTAACCCCCGCGGTTACTTGTTGCTCCAAGAACGTGCTAAATCACACTGATTATAAGGATTAAGAGTTGTACCATATTTATTACAAGTTATTATGAAAGAAAAGATGGACGTTATCGGTGTAGATAGTCTTACAAAAAGGGCGCACACAGAGACACGTCATGTTAAATAATTTCACCTATTCACAAAAGTTATTTACACGGTAGCATTCGTTTATGGTTTGCGAGAAATACGGGTAAATATGTTAGATTTAAGGGGTGGATCTTAAATAAATTGTCCTTTATTTATTAATCACTTTTATTATTTTATTAACTGAACACTGTTTTACTATCTTTCTTTTCATCGATCACTCTTCGACTCTACTCTGTCGTCTTGTGTCGTTGCGCATCTTCCGTCGCGCGCACTCGGCTGGGGTTCACCCACGCCGGCCGTTCGGTCTTTCCTGACTCAGCAGAAAACAATAATTCTGCTAACACGGCCATTCTGTTCTCGGGGCGTCCTCGCACCGTATCTGAAATTTAGAAAACAACAACAGAACTTTTGTAATGTTTGTTTTTCAACGTCAAGAACATTAATGTTTATTTTAAGCGGTACTGCCACTTGTCCCATTTTATCAATCACCACATTGGTGTTTTAACTAAAGTTTATGTTATGTATCGCCTTTATGAGATGGTATGTTACTACCGCTTTTTATCATTATTTATTTATTATTATTTTTCTTTTGTTCATCGAGTGGTACTGCCACTTTTGTTGCATTTATTCTTTTAAATTACAATGGGATTGCCATTATTAACTGTACATTTCAGAATATTCTAAAATGCTTTTATTACATAGTGGGATTGCCACATAACTTTTCAACAAATTATAATATTATTCACAGAAATTACATAGTGGGATTGCCACATAACTTTTCAACAAATTATAATATTATTCATAGAATAAATATAATAGAATCATATCGCATTACATTTTTTTTTTTTTTTTTTTTTTTTTTTTTTTTTTTTTTTTTTTTTTTTTTTTTTTTAATTAAGTGGTACTGCCACTATTTTTATGTAATTTGAAATTTGAAACGATCATCAATCAACTAAAAATGTTCGAAATTCATCACTTACCCCATTTTTTTTTAATTCGGAGAAAACCAACGTCTTAATTGGTCATGAGCGGCCACAGTGGTCCGCCGTCCTTGTCTATGTAGCACATATCTTTCATTTTGTAGTACATTACGAATAGTATATGGCCCTTTAAATTTTGGTTTTAATTTCCCTCCACCTGCTAGCTGAGAATCTTCCACAGCCACAAGGTCGCCAATTGTAAACAAGTTGGCTCGACTACGCGAGGCATTAAAGTGCTGAGCTTGCTTGATGGCACTATTCGTCAATCGAATTTGAGCTTCGGCAACTGCCTTGTCTGGGTCAACGAAATTATCTGTCGGTGTAGCGTCTGCTAAAAATTGTTGACTAGCTAATAATCTCGGGTTTGTTCCGAAATGTAACACTTTGGGAATGTGACCAGTTATTGAGTGCATTGTGGAATTTAAATTATCTTCTATAGCAGGAAGTACGATAGTCCACTTTTTTTCTTTGTCGGCAGTAAGGGTTGCTCGCATTAAATTGAACACTGTGCGCATGACACGCTCAACTTGACCGTTACCACGAGGAACTCCTGTGGCAATGTGATGAAGTTCTACGTTTTGCTCTTTTAGAAAATTACGGAAAGTAGCCGAAGTAAATGCAGCTGCTCTGTCAGCAATTATTCGTTTCGGGGTTCCTAGCTCTTCGAAAATCACATTTAATGCACAGCTGGAATCTTGTGATGTTTTCTTTGGAATTGGCATTAATCGGCAGAGTTTCGAGAATGCATCGATTACTACTAAAATTTGAGTACACCCATTTGACTTAACCAACGGACCTGCATGGTCAATATGCCATGTGTGTAAAATATCATTAGATTTTTCTCCGTGTTGCCATAGTCCTGCTCTACGACCAGTATGTGATTTTCCTAAAACACAAGCTCTGCAGTTTTTTATGTACTTTTTCAAGCACTGTCCCATTTTCGGCCAAAATAAGTCTTCTCTCATTTTAGAAATACACTTATCCCAACCTATATGTGATGATTCATCGTGGTAAAGTCGCAGCGTTAGGAGTCGGGCGGCTACAGGTACAAAACACTTTGGAGTTTTTGTGTTGGTCACAACAACATTGTTTATTATAGTATAATCAGCATTACTGATCGGGTCACTAAATATTTCAGAACAAAAGGCGTCATTTAACTGAAATTCTCGTAAAGTACTTACATCTGATATCTTAAGCACATTTAGTGTCTTTAAGGCGCACACTTTCAAAGCACTTTCGTAATCTACGGGATTTCGGCTTAAATAATCTACGTGGGCCATTTTATTTCCAGGGCGATATTCAATAGAAAAGTCATAATCTTGTAATTTGACCCACCAACGCGCAACTCGAGGATGTAAGTCTTTCTTTAGGGCAGTCGCACGCACTGCATTACAATCAGTGTACACCTTGAAATGTACTCCATACAAATAAACTCTAAAATGTTCAACAGATTCAACAATAGCTAGTGTCTCTAAGTCATACGAATGATACCGTGACTCATAATCAGTAGTACGACGACTGAAATAAGCGACAGGACGAACAACACCATTTTCATTTTGCAAAAGAGCGGCTCCTAGTCCCACTGAACTTGCATCTGTATGCAGTTCACAATTTAAATTAGGATTATAAATTCTTAATACTGGGGAATCGGTCAGCTTGTTTATTATTAATTGTCTTGCATTTTCGCACTCAGGGGACCACTGGAAAACACAGTTTTTCCGTAACCAGGCGGTTATCGGTGCGGCTAACTCCGAAAATCCTTTAATAAAACGGCGAAAATAGCTAGCAAGTCCCATAAACTGTCGAACACTTTTTACATTCGTCGGGATAGGTGCTTGAGTTAAAGCAATCACTTTCCGCGAACTAGGCCGCACTGATCCTGTACTTAGTGTAACGCCAAGATATTCAGTTTCTCGGGCAAAAAACTTACATTTTTCATAGTTTAAAGCAAAACCGTGAGTGGACAGCGCATTAAGTACTTCCTCTAGGTGTTTCAACCCCTCTTCAACGCTTGTAGATGGCACAAGAACATCATCGAGATAAACGAATGCTTTTATCCCTTTCAAATCACCCAATGCTTTGTCAATAGAACGTTGATATATTGCTGGAGCATTGACATAGCCAAAAGGCATCCGATTAAATTCATAATGACCATCTGGTGTAATGAAAGCCATGATGTGTCTCGACTTTTCTTCGATTTTCATTTGGTAAAAGCCAGATTTCATGTCTAATGTAGTAAAATATGTTGCATGGCAGAGAGCATTGATCTGATCTTGAATATGAGGCAATGGGTACCTTTCCTTAACTACCTTTTTATTAATATCACGTAAATCTACGCACATTCGGACTTCGCCGTTCTTTTTTGACACTAGTACTATAGGGCTTGCATATTCCGACCGACTTTCGCGAATTATATTCGCACTTAAAAGTTCCTTAATTATTTTTTTTACCTGCAATCTTTCTTGGTAGGCTAACCTACGAGGACGATACGCCACTGGGGTAGTGTCTTTTAATTTTATTGTCATTTCACCGGTGGTAATATGATCAGGCGTTTTGTTTTTATAGAACAATAAGAGACTCTCTATTTGCGATTTTAATTCGCTGTCTAAATCAAGCTGATTTATCATAAAATTATTTACACTTTTTAAAGTCATTATATTGGGAATGTTGAGCAGGTTATGGTGTAATTCGAGACCATAATCACTTTTCTCGATTCGTAAAGAAGGTCGACTGATGACATCCCATCCAACAATAACATCAATATTTTCTGGAATGACATTATCTGGTACAACCGCATAGGTAATGTCTAGGGTCAGCGTCGGCAGAACTGTTATGATATCACAAACGCCGATTTCATAAACAATTTGGGTCCCAAATCCCGTGAAAGCACGCACGTTATTTTCTGTTTTGATTATAGCGTTTAATGTTTTCACTACAGATTGTTTTATAACCGACACGTCGGCACCACTATCAATAAGAAAAGAAAACGACGGAGCACTGTTTTTACATAATAATGTCGCCAGTGGTGTCGTGTTCAAATGGCGTCATTTCTTAAGTAAAAATGCCTGCTTGGGATTCCCATTTTTATACCAACAGTTTACTTCATTGTGACCCATTTTTTTGCAATGGTTGCAGGAAGGAGTTTTGGAGGGGCCTGGGGTATTCTGACTAACTTCTTTAGTTATTTCTTGTTTATTTCGACACGACTCTTGTCGATGACCTTGACGGCCACAATTGAAACATGATCCTTTAAATAATTTGTTTGGTCTTCCATGGTTGAGTATGTCTCGCCTGTCTCCCTGACGATGTTCGAATTTCTTTTTAGGCATCCCTTCACCCTCTAAAGACCGTTTTGCAGTTCGTCGGGCATCAAATTCGCTTAGTATTGTCATGAGCTCACGTTCAGACTGCGGTATTTGTATATGCAGCGAGGCACGAGATTCTGCGTGATCCAAACCATATTCAACCATACTCAAAATTTTGTCCCATGGTAATTTCTCATAAAACCTGTATATGGAGCGAAGTTTCTGATTTCCATAATCACACAAAGAATCGCACTCACGACTTCGTAGTGTGGCAGCTTTAAATGCTCGCGCACCCGACGTCTCTTTGTCAGGAAAAGCAGTAATGAGGTCAGCACAGAAGTTGTCCCATGTTCGGCGAATTGGTCGCCAGTCACAACAGTATCTATTACCACGATTTTTCAAAGCCTCAGTCGCTTTTACGATCATTAAATTATCGCTGACATTTAACTCGTCTTTTAACTTCGTAGCATCTTCCAACCACTCGTTGATTGCGTAGGCGCTGTTGTCCGGATCGTAGCTGGTTAGTTTGAATGTAGTGTACGCATTTCCAAATGTTGGCACTTGCGTAGTCGATCCATCTGCTACGGGAAGATTGGGTGTTGGCTGTGAATGTGAAGATGACGCCATCGCCATCTTTGTCTGTTTTGCCAATTCAGCAATTTGCTGTTGTTGTGCAGCGAGTAAATTAATTAAAGTTTCTCGCCATTGTACTTTATTCTCACAAAATTGTGAACTTGGTGGCACCTCACCTTCATCTGAATCTGCTATAACCCTCAACGGACTGCTATTAGCACAATTTTGTTCTTCCATACTGATTACACTGATTGTTTTTTTTTTTAACTACAACTAATACTAAACGAGGTTTTATCCCACTTCTGATGTTAGATTTAAGGGGTGGATCTTAAATAAATTGTCCTTTATTTATTAATCACTTTTATTATTTTATTAACTGAACACTGTTTTACTATCTTTCTTTTCATCGATCACTCTTCGACTCTACTCTGTCGTCTTGTGTCGTTGCGCATCTTCCGTCGCGCGCACTCGGCTGGGGTTCACCCACGCCGGCCGTTCGGTCTTTCCTGACTCAGCAGAAAACAATAATTCTGCTAACAAATATAATGAATCGTTAATTGAGAAGTGGACATAAAGAAAAAACATATAATTATTTTATATTTTCCAACCATGGAACAAAAGATTAATAAAAAAAATTAATAATTATAATTCAGTTTTGTAATAAATCAACTGTCATGAAGATCGTTTCGATGTTCGCACAACTCGATCATTTTCTCGACATTATGCAAATAACTTCATTAACGCATACGGTGTTCCATACAAGTTATTTTTATTTAAAAAAATGTCAATATACCTTCAGGCCCCAAAACTTATTTATTTTGATGCGTTTATTAAATTATTTTAACAGAAAATAATCTATGGCAGTAAAAGTGTTAAGTTAGATATGATAAATTCTGAAAGCGATATCGTTTTTATTCGAAGAGAGATAAAACGTGGCCGATACTGTCTGTTGTAAAAGTTTTTAGCACTGGCCATTAACTAAGACGAAATACCTACATAAAATTTTATAACGGACATGTTTTGCGTTTTTTTTTTCTATGCGAATGAGTTTCGAAACATTCACACATTTTTGATTGATGTCGACATCTATTTTAATAATGTTTGAATTTTTTTTTCTTTTTTAGCAATAAACTATATTTTTAATGTTTCGGTCAAAAACCTCAAATTTAGTTTGAATTGTTACCAAAAATGTGTCAGTGAAAACCACAGGTTTATTAAACTTAAAAAATTGACTTTACACAGGCCAAATCGTGAAAAATTGATTCTTTAGAAATTATTTTTTGCTTTATCTGCAAGTAGTTTTTCCATAAAATAAAATTCAATTATGAATTCGATGAATTTAAACAATTTTCAAGGGTGAGAATTTTGTTTGTTTTCATTTTTTACTTTCCCGACCCACCTCCGAGAAGGGAAAGCAGAGATCCTCAACTCCGGTAAAATTATGGTGTCGATATAATCTGGTACCTCAACTCCGGTCCGTGCCTCAACGGCCCACTAATCCTGTACCTTAGCTCCGGTCCAGAGGATTTATTTTAATATTAAGACTGTTTATAATTTATATATTTTATTTAAATAATTTAAAAATATTAAATTTTCAAAAAATATATCATAAAAAAGTATTTGCGTATTTATAAGAAACGCATTTAACAAAATTATATAGCGATATTCGACTTTCATGCAATTGTAATATTTTTTTTCTACAAGCGTGCGGAAAAGTATACATTTCCGCTGCATTTGAGTGCGGAAAGTTGTACTTTTCCGCACTAATTTTATAAATGCTAAAATGATTAAAAAAATATTTGGTAACTAAATAACAATATTGTTCATGAAATATTTAATTTATTGTAAAAATTATGAAACAATTTACAAAAAAACAAAAAGTTTATTAATAATATTTAAGGATTAAGGGCCTCCAACATTAACGATTATTTTTGCTAAATGTTTTTTTTAATTCTAGGCGCTTGTAGAAAAAATATTGTTCCTAACACTTGCGTAAAGTATCTTTTCCCCACTTAATTGCATGCCAGAACTCCGCTTCGCGTCGTTCGGGCAACTGCAATTGCGTGCGAAAAAGTATAACTTTCCGCACTTGTTAGGAAAATAACTATTCTGTTATAAAGTTCAACCGTTGTCTAACTTCTTTATTTGTTATGCGGAGTTGATGACTGCACAGGGAAAGTATTGTGAACGAGCTAAAAAAAAATTTCAAGATAAAGATGGAAAAATCCATTTTGAGGTCACCTGAGATGATTAAGACCATTTACAGATGGAAGTCTGTCTGTCTGTCTGTCTGAGTGTTTTCTTCCATGATAAAGGCCACACGTTAAATTCGATTGAGCTGAAATTTGGTATATGCGTTTGGGTTACCCGTCGGAAGAACCCATTAGTTTTTGTACGACATATGTCAAACGGAAGTGTCACTATCAAAAAATGGCAGATGCAATATGTCACGAAATGTGACTTGCAATATGTCATTTGAAAGCTCTTGTAAAACTCTATTCAGAACAGTAAAAGTTATTTTTCCAACCGTCACCTATCCAAAATAAAAAAACGTCAAAGTTTGAACTTTTAGCACTAAATATCTGAAAAAGTATTCGTCTCTGGACACAACCGATTTTTTTTCAAATTCAAATTTTTTTTTGCATTTTTACTGTTTTTTTTTAGTTTTCATGTGTGGAAAAATGCTTGCTAGCTTTTTTCTCAATTTATGTATAAAAAATACATGTTTGCTGGTTTTTTTTCTGGTTTTTTATGTGGAAAAATTTGTTCTTGCTTTTTTCCAATTTATATGTGAAAAAATGAGTTTTGCTGTTATTTTCAATTTTTTGTGTGGAAAAATGCATTTTTGCTTTTTTCCCAGTTAATCTGTGAAAAATGCAGTTCTGCTGTTTTTTCTAATTTTTCGTGTAGAAAAATGCATTGTTGCTTGTTTCTTTTTAAATTTATGTGAGATAAAATGCACTTTGCATTGTTTCAAATTTGAATATGGAAAAATGTATTCTCTTTTGTTTTTTTTTTAAATTTGTGTAAAAAAAAGTATGCTGTTTTTTCCAATTTTTATGTAGAAAATCCATTTTTGCTTTTTTCCCAATGTATGTGTGAAAAACGCATTTTTTCGGTTTTTTTTTCTAGTTGTTTATGCTTTCTTGCTTTTATATCAATTTATATGTTAAAAAAATGCATTTTCGCTTTTTTCCACATTCGTTTTGTGAAAAAATACTTTTCAATTTTTTTCCAGTTTTTTTGTGGAAAAATGTGTTTTTATTTCAATTTTTTCAAATTCCTGTGCAAGAAAACGAATTCTTGCTTCTGTTGTTTTTTTAAATTTTTGTGAAAAAAATGCAGTTTTGATGTTTTTTTCAAATTCGTGTGTGGAAAAAATGTATTGTGAACGAGCTAAAAAAGTTTTTCGAAAATGATGGAAATATACATTTTAAGATCCCCTCAGACTATTAAGACCATTTAGTATGTCTGTCTGTGTGTCTGTCTGTCTGTGTATTTGTCTGTGTGTATACTTTCACGATAGAGGCCATACGTTTAATCCGATTGAGCTGAAATTTGGTATATGAGTTTGGGTTACCCGTCTGAAGAACCCATTAGTTTTTGTGTCAAACGGAAGTGTCACTATCAAAAAATGACAGATGCAATATGTCACGGAATTTTTTGTACTATGTCTTGTGGTGTTAGTTTTTTGGACTTTTTACCTCTCGCCCTTCAGATAAGAGAGGTATAGGAATCATGCTAAAAATTGGGTAGTGAGTTTTCAATGAATAAACACGTTTTAGGGTCCCTAGAATACGATTTTAATATTTTCGCGATGATGTCTGTGTGTGTGTGTTAGTGTGTGTGTGTGTGTGTGTGTTAGTGTGTGTGTGTGTTAGTGTGTGTGTGTGTGTGTGTGTGTGTGTGTGTGTGTGTGTGTGTGTTTGGATGGATGTTGTAGTAACGATAACTCAAAAACTACTGAATAGAAAAATTTGAAATTTTGCATACAGCATTCTGATACCCTAGATTAGATCTGATTAGATTTTGGTGCCAATCGCACAACCGGAAGTGGCAGTTGCAATGGGTAATGCCGCCATTATTATACAAAACGGCAATAAAGTTTTACACATATATTTTGTATACCTTATAGTTTATTTTCATCCCTTTAAAATTTTCAAAACTTTTGCCATTGTTGCCAGATTTACAAAAAAATAATTTTTTTTCATACTTTTTTGTGTCAACCTGTAAATTTTTAATTCAAAAATGGCGAGAGGTCATGTGCTGGCCACATCAGATTTTTTCTTGTGATTTTTGCGTTTGTTTTGGCATTTTCAAGAGTCTTATTTATTTTCTCACAAAAGTTGAATCTACTTTTCTGTAAATCCTTCGTTTCCACTTTTTTTTTTTAAGAATACTGGATCTTTTTCTTGATATTTTTTCTGTAGTTCCATATTCTCTTGTCTTGAATTGGAAATTTGGAACCTTAACAATGTTGAAGAATATCGTCACTACTAACCAAAACTACACTTTTTAAAACTACGTACTCCTGATGATGCTAACGTAGTTAGCGAAACGTACGTAGAGTGTATTAATAAGTGTAGTTTTGGTTAGTGGTGACGATATTCTTCAACATTGTCAAGTCCGTCATTTTTGTTAGTTGTATATTCGGATTTGTCCCTACTTTTCATTATTGTGTCCAGTACTAGAATTTTTACCATTTTATCCCTATTTTTCCCTATTTTCGCTGTTTCTCCCTATATTTTACTGTCTTTCCAGAGGTTTTTACATTTTTCCGTATTTTTCTCTAATTTCTCTATTTTCCTGTATCCTATTTTTCCCGGTTTTCATTATTTTTTCCTGTTTTCCATAATTGTATTTGTCCCTCTTTTATCGATTTTTACTATTTTTCCTTATTTTCCCCTATATTTTCTTATGATGTAGACAGGATTGGTCTAAGGGGTGTTGGATACATTTGTGCAGTGACTTAAGGCGGTCGGTTACAATAATATTAAACTATTTTATTTAATTAAAAAATAACGACCAAATGCAAAATTCAATATTGAAAACAAAATTGGAATTCATTAAGATGAAACAAAATTTTGTTGTTGTTAATATCTATGTGCAAATAATAAAATTAAAACTAAAATTCTCTTAGTTAATAATTTATGAATTGTTAAAAGTGCTAAAGAAAATGCGAATTAATCGCTGACTATTAAATCTTGTTGTATAACATTTTGAAGGCGTACACACTAGCAAAAAAAGTAGCCTCGAAGTCTTGATAGCCACACAACAAATCAATTTCAGCCACGACGAACAATGGGCCGTTTTTACAGGACCGTATATTTGTAAATTTGATTAATTCGGAATATGTGGTCGGTTTTTATCTTTGTATTAATTCATCTGCGCATACTTTCTTTTCACCTCGCTGTTTTTCGGCGTTCGTTAATTATTTATAAAGTGCTCCGAATGAGACATTAATTTATTGCAGCTTCTTTTCGTAGTACCGCTTTTAATTTTTTCCCAAGCACTAAGTTTTAGAGTAAATTAAGAGATTTTAATGATTGTCGAGAATGCAGGATTGTTTTTCATTTAAACATCCTTCGTTGAAAGTTATCTTTAAAAAAAAGTTCCACATCCGATACGATCTTAACCATGAGGTAATTCAATCCATCATAATTAATTGCTTTTGTTGGGCAAGTGGAATAATTTGTTTATGAAGAAATTTAATACGATACTCATGGGAAGTGGTGATCGGAGACCATGCAAGAACCAGAGCGCATGTTTTCTTTTTAACATAATGCCTTTTATCGGATCCAAGGTATCTTGGAAAATTTTTCAATACGCTTAAAAATACCTACTCGGGTTGTAATTCATGGCCCAACTCTTTTATAGTCGTTGATTGTTTCGACCGATAGCGAACTTCTCGAGTTACATCCCAGTTACCATTGGCGTGGGAGATTTTTTTTTAACCACATGAAAGTTGTTCTTGAATAAAATTCATCCGCAGTTTAAATAAAAATTAAAAACAAGATAGTATCCATACTCAAATGTGGTAAAGAATTCAATAAAGAATAAAACAACTCGAAATCATACCACAATAAAAAATTTAATAAATGAAATACAGTTTCGGTCTACACGACCATCATCAGGCCTATAATAAAAAGGACATTGTGAAGAGGCATCAATAGTATTAACAAACATTAAAAACTAACTAATAACAAATTGGAGTAGAATTATTGAAAATTTCTTATGTATGAAAATTAAACTTAACTAATACATTAATAAGAAATTAAATGGAGTTATTTATTTAAATTTTAAGACGGCGTATTTATGTTTCTTAATTTTTTATTAATGTATTAGTTACGTTTAATTTTCATACCAAGAAATTTTCTATAATTCTACTCATTGGATCCAATTTGTTATTAGTAAGTTTTTAATATTGATTAATACTATTGATGTCTCTTCACAATGTCCTTTTTAATATATGCCTGATGATGGTCGTGTAGACCGATACATGTTGCCTTAAACTGTATGTTATTTATTAAATTTTTTATTGTGGTATGACTTCAAGTTTTATTCTTTATTAAATAAAAATTTTCTGTATTAGAAAATGTTCATATTCATGTTTACGCTCTATAAAATTTAGCAAAAAATGCAATTCGATATACAGGATGGCGAAAATTTATTTGAACACTATTGGGATTTCATAAACCGTTATAGATACAAAAGATAGTTAAATGGAAAAAGATGCTTTGCTATATCAATTTTGGTTTTTTCTATCTGTAGCGCATAATAATAAATTTAAAATTTTGAAAAAAATCTCACTTGAAGTATTTTTTATTGTCGTTTAAATAGCGTTGAATTCAATTTAATAGTGTAGTTTTTTTGTTATAAAATTAAAATTAGGGATAAAATAAATTTGAAACTAATAATTTACCATTATTTCATTAATTATTGCTCTTAGATCAAAATGGAAGATTTTTTGAACTTTCAATATCAAAATACCCCGTGAAACGTGTTTTTTTTAAATATAAATTTTTCAAAATTTTCAAAAAAAATCGTTAAGGCTGGGCTTTAGGCGGGAAATGTACATGTGTAAACTATAGTGTGAAACATGGTCACCTTATTACGCACAGGTCAAACAAACAGAAGCAAATATATTGAAAGTTAAATTAAAAAGGTGTTTATAGAGGTTAATTCTTTGCAATAGTCTGGTTTTTAACTAAATCCTACTACAAATAAAATCACAAATAAATCTTAAAAATCGTGTAAATTATCGTACTATATTGTATCTCGATTTTTATTAAACTGAACTGAAAAATTTAAATTCTGATATGGCCAATGCAAAGAATATCAATTTTTCTTTAGTTTGGATTATCAAACTTGTCGATTATTAAAGTAATATAAATGTTCTGTGCAAAGTTAACTATAAATTAACAAATGAATCTAAATAAAATATGGCGTTTGTATATGAGAATGTGACAAGGCGGAAATTACTGATATTATTTGTGACATTCACTAACAGATAGCGCTACTAAAAGTCAGACGATCTATTGAACTTTGAACCATAAAGTTAATCAGACAAAGCTTATATTCATTAATATTGTATGTTAGATGATATTATTTTGCTGAGTTATTGTAGAAAGATTTCGCATATACATCGTATCTCTTTATAGACTGATTTCGGAACTATATACCAGTAATTCGCAAAAGTTTTTTAAAAACGCAACTTTTTTATTGTATAAGTTACAAACAATTTTAATATTTTTATATTGGATGGAAGTGACTTTTACTTGATGAACATCCATGTTAAAGATTAAATAACACGATTACTGTTCGATATTCATTTTAATTTACAAACTTACATATCACATGTTTCGATATACAATATCTTCTTCAGATATGAAATCAGAGTCAGAGTACTAACCTAATATGTTAATGATTTTGGAATTCCAAAATTATGTAAATATATTAAGCAATTTAAAGGACCAAGTTATTGGGGCCAACTTATAGGGCCGGTTAATGAAACTTGGGATTTGACAATAATTGCAAACAATCCGAAACTTGGGATTTATGGTTGATGTCAGAAAACTATAAACTATAAAAATTTGCAATTTGTTTAATCGCCAAAAATAAATAATAAAGTATAACTCCTTGGTTAAAATTTCAAAAAATAACGTGCAAATTGACAAAAGAGTTTAAGATTAGGTGACATGAAAAACTAAAAGTTTAAGTTGTAAAAAATGAACGTACCGTTTTATTTCAACCAACGCAGAACACGACACTATAGTTAAAACTAATAAAATGACAAAAATCATCAAACTACAAAAAATAATCCAGTATCTACGAACAAAAAGCAATATAAAAAATACACAAAGGGATCAACTTGAAAATACTAGTGCGAAAACTGTTGGATAATAGAATGAATAAAAACATTAAAAACGGTGGAAAGTCTCTATTCAACTAATACATTTTATATTCTTATATTAATCTAACAACGCACTGTTAAGAAAAATAAACATTCAGGTTATAGGACGGATATATGGCAGCTTCATCATGCACTTAAAATAAACTAATAAACATATTAAATATACATACTAGCCCTTAATATTATTTCTTCTTTCAGAAGTATAGTAAACATTTATTAAATTAGTTTTTGTAAATATTCCAACGAAAACAACCAAGACTCAAATTCGATGATTTAACTGTTTTGGATTCTCTGGTTTCATGTATCTTTGAGGGAATCTCAAAAATAACAAATAGCGAGTTGGTCCAACTTTTTAATATGCATGATTGTAACTGGATTTGTGAAAAGTAATTAGTTGGTCGAATAGAATGTCACAGAAATGAATAAGAATTAAATTTTGGTAAGAAAACTGCCAGTTAAAAAATAACTTTCAATAGTGCAGCTTTTTGCCAATAGATACCATCATTTTTTGGAAAGGTGTATATATATTTTATTTGAATATCCAAGTGCTGGCTTTCCCGCCTAAATCCCAGCCTTAAGCAAATGTTGTATTTCTCGATTTTGGATTTTCTCTCTGTAGCGCATAATTATAAATTTAAAATTTTGAAAAAAATCCCACTTGAAGTATTTTTTATTGTCGTTTAAATAGCGTTGAATTCAATTTAATATATTGTGTAGTTTTTTTGTTATAAAATTAAAATTAGGGATAAAATAAATTTGAAACTAATAATTTAGCATTATTTCATTAATTATTGCTCTTAGAGCAAAATTGAAGATTTTTTTGAACTTTCAATACCAAAATACCCCGTGTGTTTTTTTTTAAATATAAATTTTTCAAACTTTTCAAAAAAAATCGTTAAGCAAATGTTGTATTTCTCGATTTTAATTTTCTCTCTGTAGCACATAATTATAAGTTTAAAATTTTGAAAAAATTCTCACTTATAGTATTTTTACTGTCGTTTAAATAGCGTTGAATTCAATTTAATATATTGTTTAGTTTTTTGTTATAAGAGTTAAAATGAGAGGTAAAATAATTTTGAAACTAATAATTTGCAATTATTTCACTTGGAGCAAAATGCCGCGAGAAAAGTGTCTTTCAAAAATATAAATTTTTCAAAATTTTCAAAAAAAAACGTTAAGGGGATGGCTTCGCAGTATTTCTCGATTTTGGTTTTTGTCTCTGTAGCGCACAATTATAAATTTAAAATTTTGAAAAAATTCTCACTTATTGTATTTACTATCTTGTGTAGTTTTTTCGTTATAAGTGTTAAAATGAGAGATAACATAAATTTGAAACTAATAATTTAGAATTATTTCATTAATTATTGCTCTTGGAGCAAAATAAACTAATTTTTTTTAAATTTTTTGTATCAAAATGCCGCGATAAAAGTGTCTTTCAAAAATATAAATTTTTCAAAATTTTCAATAAAACATCGTTAAGAGGGGACTTTGTTGTGTTTCTCGATTTTGCTTTCTCTCTGTAGCGCACAATAATAAATTCTCACTTATAATATTTTTTGCACCTCAGGGACTATAACATGCATTTTACTTCCTCATTTTAGGGACTAAAGTGCCACTTTTACTCCCTTGGGATTAAATGTTTTTATTTATTTTTTTTAATAATTTTTCATAACCATTAAGTAGTCGATTAAGTTATCGTTATGAAATAATATTGAGTATTTTTTTTCATATAATTATCGTATGAATTTCAAAGTTTTAGTCCCTGAGGTGCAAAAAGTAGCGTATGTACAAGTGACTAAAGTGCTACTTTTAATCCCGCTACGCTCGGCAACAATCTTCACTCTCAGTATTAAAAGTAGCACTTTAGTCCCTTGGTACATAATATACTATTTTATTGTCGTTTAAACAGCGTTAAATTCAATCTAATAAGCTTGTGTAGTTTTTTTGTTATAAAAGTTAAAATGAGAGGTAAAGTAAAGGAATAAAATAGAGAAATTAACATTCGCGCCCTCTAGCGTCAAAACTACGGATTCTGGAAAAAGTTTGACACAAAAGTAGGGAATTTGATGCTCTAAAAGTTTGCAATAGACATTGTACACTAAAGTGTATTGTTTGATTTGTTTGTAATCAAAATCAGGAAAAAGTCTATAAAAAAAATCCTTATAAAAATTATCAAAATACAAAATATATTATATTATGTTTATCCTGTATATTCCTCTTCTTTTTTGTTGTTTTCTTTTGCTTTTAAACCTAGATAAAAGTCTTCTACACTCCTAATTTTCTTTAATATCAAATAACCTTTTTATTTTTTTTTTAATTATTTGAATTTATAAAATAAAATTCATCCTATTATTGGTATATAATTTTCAGTTTTATTTTTTTTGCAGCATTCAAAATCTTTTTTCGTCTGTTTTTTATCTCCCAAATTAAAATTTTCTTACTATATTAAATAAAAAAAAAATTAAATATTGCCCTTAACATTATTACTTAAAATTTTTTTATATCATTTCCAATATTTTTTTTATTTTCATAATAATAATGAAATAATGATGTGCTCAAAAAAAATAAAAATAAGACTTTATATTCCACAATTGTTGATTTCGAACATCTTATATACCAATTACTATTAATAAATTCTTTAAAATCAAAACTCATAAAAAGTAGTTCATTACAATATATACACATTTTTCGCGCCCTCTAGCGGCGAAATTGAAAATTCGGAAAAAAGTTTGATACAAGACAATATTTTATGCATTGTTTGTCGTTAAAATTACAAAAATGGCAAACTTAAATACAAAAGTTGTATAGAATTTAATTATTTAAAATCCTTCTATGTCACGTTTTTCTCTGATATGCATAATTTCCTCGGAAAATTAGAAAAACGGCCAAACACTGCAAAATAACTATTTTTTTCATTTAATTAGCACCCCATTACTAATCTGGCAGTAATAAATGTAACATTTACAAATAGTGTCTTTAATATTTTTTCATTTTCCATTTTGGTAAAATTTCGACTTGCAGGAGGTCGATAATATTTGCGATCCTTGTTTGCTTAATGAGGGCAGATGCAAAACAGAAAGCAGAGTTTTGTAAAACCATAAACTAATATCGACTCATTATTCTGAAATGGGTTATAAATCACATCTCAATACGGTGCAAAAGAAACCGCATCTTCTCCTTCTTATTCTTTATACAATACAAGATGCTAGCGGCGAATCGCGTGATGAGGCGATTGCAAAACACTATGAAGAATTTATTTACATTGATAAATACTGTAACTCAAAAATAAATATGGGACTTATCAAATTTCACATCAGATTAGTCGATATACGACACGTTCCCTTATTTGGATGGCTTATCATGCAACAAGGAGAATCATCTAGGTAAACATATGTCGAGTAGTTTATTTAATGCACCGATTTGTAAAGAGAAACCTCTCTTCACATAAAACCCTAAAACTAACAATAACCCAAAGTATCATAGAAGTAGAATCGTTTATTTCTCCAGGTATATATAAATATTTATAAAAACAGTAATTTGTAAATCTTGATAAAGGAAGCCGCTGCAATTGTTTGCTTAAAAGTTAAGGCGTTGATCACTTTTACGATTCTTAATGAGGTTCGAAGGTGATTAGAGGGCGGTTAAAGGGGAGGTTCTATCGTTACATCGGTTACTTTGATCTCAATCACCTCGAGGCGGGTCGATTTAATTAAGATTAACGTTTCTTGTAACAGCCGACATTCGTTACTTTACTTTACTACACCATAACTATTTATACACTGTTTAACAATGTAAATCAAAGAATAAGAGTGAGCTGAAAAAGAAAATAAAAGAAGCGGAAATTAAAACAGCAAAGTAAATGTATATAGCTAATGAAAAGTGCTTATTAAAAAATAACGATGATATTATAAAGAAATTAGTATGAAAAATTCTTTCTGAGGAAAATATCGAAAGATTTCCAAATAACAGGTCGAAATTACAAAAATTACTCTAAATGATCAAAATTTTCTTGCTGTCGCAAGATTTATAATTCTTGACGAAAGTAAGGAGAAAATTCTAAATCGAAGGTTCGAGCGATATTCGATATTACAGAATTAACAAAAGTAAAGAGAATATATTCAACAAGCCCGATTGTATACAAAGTATGTTTAAAAGTGACCAACGGAAGAAACCGATATGTCTCTTTTTGTCGCGAAATTTAAAAACATTGACGAAAGTAAGGAGAAAACAGTATATTTCTTATTTTATACAAAGATTAAGAAAGAAACATCATGAATAGTACTTTATTGCGACTTAACATTAAAATTAAGATTTAACTAAAATCGATGATCTAAATAATATGAGGAGAAAACATGAATGAGCCTGATCGCCTGATGAATCCTTCCGATCGTCCGTTTCCTTGCTTTCTTACAATTGTTAACAAAAATAAGAAGAAAATTATACAAAAATTAAAAAAAAAACATCTGAGAATGCTATTCTAGATATACGGCACAAAACTCATGTGCAAAAAAAATATACCTAATGAAAATTGGTTATTAAAAAATAACGATGATATTATAAAGAAAATACCAAACAAAAGTTAGATAGTACAAATTATTTTGTTAATAAAAAATGGGGAATTAGTATGAAAAATTCTTTCTTAGGAAAATATCAAAAGAATTCCAAATAACAGTGCGAAATTACAAAAGTTGAGCAGAGTTTTCTTGCTGTCGTAAAATTTATAATTATTGACGAAAGTAAGGAGAAAATTCTAATTCGAAGGTTCGAGCGATATTCGATAATACGGAATTAGCGAAAGTGAAGAAAAAATATTCAACTAGTGCGATCATAGACGAAGTGTGTTTAAAAGTAGTGATGGGAAGAATCGAATACTTTAAAGAATCGAATACTAATAGGAATCGAGAACCGAGTACCGAATATATTCAACTCAGTACTCGGATTAATTTGATCAGTAAGTGTCAGTTCGCGGTTCGTGGTCGGTTTGGTACTCGGATTTTCTTATTATCGACATTTGGGATTCTCAAATTATAGAGTTTAAGTTTTGTATTGCTCGTTTCGTTTTTCGTAGGTATTTTCCTCCATAACCCGAGCTATAATCAAAAAATCGGCTCTTTCACCCCAGAACGTTTCTGGCTGGGCTGTAGATAATATAATTAAAATTATAATAAAAAAAGAGTAAAAGTAGACAAAAATCAAAAATAGAATAAGAATCCTAATACAATTTTGAATAATTGGCAAAAAGAAGCAAAAGGCAAAAAATGACAAAAAAGCAAAAATGGCAACACAAGAAAAAAGGTAAAATAAATCAAAAAAAAGGAAAAACGCTTAATAACGGCAAACAAGGCAAAAAAAATGGGCGAAAAAAGAAAAAAATAGTAAAAAAAGCCAAATAACACAAAGTAAAGGGAAAAGAAGCAAAAAAACACCAAAAAAGTAAAAAAAAAATTCCTGTCGACAGGGGAGGTAGATTTCTATTGTCCAAAGAGACTTTCATCCTTTCCCACTCCATGATATGGTCAGATCGAAAAAAGTTTCAAACAAATAAATTTTATAATAATTAGGACATGAAAAAAGTCTAATGACCTGTTTCAATATTTTTAAAAATTGCGGAGATTATGAATTTTTTGAAATTTCAACCCCTTCCAGTTCCATCCCCTTAGGTCCGATTAAAAAAAGTTTCAGACAAATTAGTTTTATAACAATTAGAACATAAAAAAAGTATTTCAATATTTTTGAAAATGGCGGAGATATAATTTTTTGAAATTTCAACCCCCTTCAGGTCCACCCCCGTGGGTCGTATGAAAAAAAGTTTCAGATAAATTAATTTTAAAATAACCAGATCATAAAAAAAGTCCCATAGTCTTTTTTAATATTTTCAAAAATGGCCAAGATCTGAATTTTTTGAGATTTCAACCCCCTCCAATTCTCACCCCTTGGAGGTAGAATGCCCATTTGCAATACGCAACGAATTACTGCCCTTAAGAATTTTTGTACCAAATTTGGTGTCGATTGGGCAAAAATTGCGACCTCCATCGTGCCGGAACGGAATGTCTACACATACATACATATTGTATATAGGTATATACCAATAAAATTTTTTTTTACTGATTCTTATTCAGAAGGTCATAAACGGCGTAGCGCCCCTATTCCCGGTTCTGGGGCCCGTCATTGAATCGATTACAATAGGTAGATTCCATATATGGAAATCTACCTAAAAAGTTAAAAAAAATCAAAAAAAGGCAAAATAAAGGCAAAATAAGGGCAAAAATGGTCAAAAGGTCCAAAAAATTAAAATAATTTAAAAAAAAAGCAAAAAAATGGCAAAACAGTGGTCAAAAAGCCAAAACAGTAGTTGAAGAAAATTAAAGAAAATGGCAAGAAAAGGGGTAAAAAGGCAAAAAAAGGAAAAGAGGTAAAAAAAGGCAAGAACATCACAAAAAATTTAAAAATGATAAAAGAAGGCAAGAAGAAAATAGGCCAAAAGAGAAAAAAGGAAAAAAAACAAACAAAACCCAAACGAAGTAAAAAAACTAAAATATAGGTAATTAAGGCAAAAAACGCCAAAAAAGTAATAAAAAAATAATCGGCTGTGTAACCCCAGATGGATTAAAAATTCAAGTCCACATCTTTAATGTATAAAAAGTTATGAGTAAAAAAGAAGAATTAATGTCGTACTAAAGGACTTTCTACTTCACCAATTTAAACAAAAACTAATGGTCGCATTCGAGGTACATACCAATCCATCATACCAAATTTTAACTTGATTGGTGAAACGGTTCGGCAGCTGTCGTGGAAGATTACACACGGACACACAGACAGACAAACCTCATTCTGGAAATGGTTTTAATTTTCTCGGGGGATCTTAAAATGAATATTCCCATAAATATCTCGGTTGTTTAGGGCTACCCTTATGTCCTTATAGACGAATTGCATTTGGCTGAATGACATAAAATCCATGCCTTTAAAAAAGAAGAAGAAAAAAAACCTTTTAAGAATCGAATACTTTTTACTTGGTATTCGAGAACCTCCGGAGCCGGACATCTGGGCGCGGGTACGTTTGGGCGCGAAAAGTTCATATTTCAATTTTATTTTTCCAGGTTTTTTCCAAAAACAAAAAAAATCCAAAAAACAAAAAAATTTATTACTTATTTTTTATTAAACAGAATTTTTTTTTTGCATACAAACCTACATTATGTAGGTATTTTCTATACTTATAGATAGAAAGCAGGCAGACTTTTTAAAATATGAATAGTTTTGTAAAAAGACGCTGTCATAGACCATAATAATAATAATAATAATATTTATTCACTAAAATATAAATATATGCGAATAGTACAGTAATAAATAATGGTAATACAATAGTTAAATGTGAATAAATGAATACTCAATAAGTGTGAAACATTTGTTACGAGAAAGAATTAAGTAGTATCTAATATGGAAATACATGGAAAATTTCATAGAATTAGAGATTTTTTGGTGCCAAAGGTCTTAATTTGCTATTAAAATAGAAAGCACCTGCCCTAACCTAACCTAACAAATATAGGGATAATATTAAAATTTCGTGTTTAATTTCTCCTCGCGCCCAAATGGCTCTGCGCCCAAACGGCTCGCGCCCAAGAGTCCCTGCGCCCAACAGTCCCTGTGCCCAAGTGCCCCTCGCCCAAACGGCCGCGCCCAGATGTCCTAGACCGCAGAACCTCGTCACTATTTAAAAGTGACCAACGGAGGAAACCGATATATCGCTTACTGTCAGTAGATAGAACGTCCTTTAACTTTAAAGACTCGATAAGTAAAGGCAATGACGTTTAGAATAAAATTTTACAAGTTGATTTCTTATACAATTGTCACAATCTAAACGTCATTGTCATTAGTTACAGAACCGTTAAAGTTAAAGAACGTTCTATCTACTGACAGTTAGTGTCGCGAAATTTAAAAGTATTGACGAAAGTAAGGAGAAACAGTAAAGATTTAAGAAAAAAACTGCAGGAATAGTACATTATTGCGACTTAACATTTAAATCAAGATTTAACTAAAATAATAAAGACCATCTGCGAATGCTATTCTAGCATATACTGGACAATCTCATATTTTGGAATCTATAGGTCTTTCTATATGTCTGTCAGTGAAGTAATATTGATTTTTTAAATATCGGGTATTCCTGGTGATTTAAACTAAAATGGATGATACTGAAATCACGAAAATGAGGAGAAAAAGTTAAAAGGAACGCAATCGTAGATCACCAGAAAAAGCTCATCATCAAAGCTCGATCGTTTGTTTTCTTGCTATCCCAAGATTTAAATTTGACGAACGTAAGGAGAAAAGGTAATTTTTTTTATTTTATACAAAGATTTAAGAAAAAATAATCACGTTAATCGTAACATTAAACAATTAAAATAACATTAACGAAGTAAAAAATTAGCCGAGAATGCGCCAATTTTAAAAGTTTTTTGTCGTATTAGGCACAAACTTTTTGTAATATCATTTTTTGTTTACTTTTAATGATATATCAACATTTTAAATTTTATACAAAAGATTCCCAAACTTTAAAATTTTAGACCCTTTTAGAACAAAGAAAAAATAACAAATAACAAAAAATCGAAAGATTATTAATGGGATACAAAAATAAGCAAATGTTCTTTTGATAAAACCACATCAAAAAAAACTAACCAAAAATTTGCTCTTTAAAGCATTTTATGGTCCACGCTAATACCGAATTAATTTCAATAACTTCGGTACATCTGCTGTGTAATAAACGTGTTGAAACTCAACTTTTTATAGCCCGCTCAGAAAACAAATAAAGCGAGTAAATACAGTCAATTAACAAAGTGCACCAAAATCGGGAAAGCATATATCATTCGGTGTACGGTAATTTTTCACTGCCACATCAAATAACCCCGGGAAATTCCGACCGGGCGCGTTCAATATTTTTATGTTTCCTGCTCGCTCCTGCGGGACACTTAAATGAAAACAAATGACATCTGCCGCACCACTCCTGACTTGTTAGGGACCTAGATGTAGTTTGCGTTCGATGTCTTAATAGAAAATAAACAGGGGCAATCGCACCCAACTTTCAGAATTTCATTCATGCAAAATAGAAAATGAACACATGAATTTTATTAAATAATGTTATATTAATTCAATTTTTTCTGTCAAGAATACGAAATTAAGGCCGAAAACAATTTAATTTTAGAAAAACTAAATTTTTAATGGTTCTAGCATTTTTGACTTTGAATCGCTTTTTCTCTCCAGTCCCAAAATCTCGAAATTAACCAATTTGGAATCATCTTATCTTCAGTGACATCATACATATACGGGAGCCGTTGGTCCATTTAAACAAAACAATTGTTATAATCGACCCTTCATCCAAAATTTTTTTCAGAACTTTCACGATTTTCAGGAATTCCAGAAAATTCAATTGTATTATCATGTTGCTTTTTACTAACAAGATCTTGCTAAACTACATCTAGGGCGCCAACAATTATTTCTTCTCTATTATTTTGGTGTAAAAGCCTATTATGCTCTCCGCCACTGTTGTTAATGTTGTAATAAGACTGAAGTGATATTAAAGTTTCATAAATAGAAAACGCAAGAATAAAAGAAACCAGAAAAATATTGAGCCAAAAAAAAAACACGGGGCACACCCAAATTGAATTTAGTACTTCTTTCTATTTTCGTAAGCTCCGGAAGGGATATTTTACTTAGAAACTCGAAGGACCAATGTAAGATTCAAACAAATTTCAGATCGTCGATCTAAATTCGACACCTAATCGAAATACTTCATGTTTAGTCGTTCACTGATCTCGAGGAGCAGAAACGCATTTGTAGATGACGCAATGAGTACCATTTTTAATTTAAATTTTAGATATAAAAAGCTTGGAAGGTATGTTATGAGACTCGATAAGAGTTTTATAGGTTACACATTGCTTTGCACTTAAACAAATTCCCAAAACTCAAGCTCGGATTTAAGATAAAATAGATAAAAAAATTAAAAAAACTGCACGAAAATAAGAAAAATTATAATCAAAGTTAAAAAGGACAAAAAAAAGGAAAAAGTGGGAAGAAAAAAGAGCGAACAGGAAAAAATGGGGAGAACAATGAAGGGGAAAATAAGGGGGAACCAAGAGAAAAAAAGTGAGGCAAAAGAAATATGGAAAATAATAAAGGGGAAAAATGGAAAAGTGCGAAAAATGAAAATCAAAGCAAAAGTGCAGAAAAATGAAAAAAATAAGTGGAAAAAAGTACGAAAAAGGAAAAAATGTGGAAAGGAAATAAATTGGTTAAAAATAAACGGGAACAACGGATGAAAATAAAGGGAAATAAAGAGTGAAAAAATTTGGAAAATATAAATGGGTTAAAAATGAAAAAAGTGCGAAAAATGAAAATCAAAAGAAAAAAGAGGAAAAATGTCGAAAGTTATGGTCAAAATATTGGGAGGGGGAGGGTAACTAAAGAGGAAAGAAGAGAAAAAAAACCCGAAAAAAATTGAGAAATTAATAAAAAAGGAGGGAAATAGAAAAAAATGTGCGAAAAATGAAAATCAAAGGAAAAAGTGCGGAAAAATAGATAAAGGGAAAAATTAGGGGGAAAATAAAGTTGAAAAAAGGGCGAAAAAGGAAAAGTGAGAGGAAAAAAATAGGGTGAAAAATAAAGGGAAAGAATGTGGAAAAAAAGTGAGGCAAGAAACAATGGTTTTAAAGAAAAAGAAAAATATAAAAGGGTAAAAAATGGAAAAAAGTGCAAAAATGAAAATCAAAGGAAAAAGTGCGGAAAAATAGGTAAAAAGGAAAAAAATCAGGGCAAAAATAAAGTTGAAAAAGGGCGAAATAGGAAAAGTGAGAGGAAAAAAATAGGGTGAAAAATAAAGGGAAAGAATGTGGAAAAAAAGTGAGGCAAGAAACAATGGTTTTAAAGAAAAAGAAAAATATAAAAGGGTAAAAAATGGAAAAAAGTGCAAAAATGAAAATCAAAGGAAAAAGTGCGGAAAAATAGGTAAAAAGGAAAAAAATCAGGGCAAAAATAAAGTTGAAAAAGGGCGAAATAGGAAAAGTGAGAGGAAAAAATAGGGGGAAAAATAAAGGTAAACAATGTGGAAAAAAGTGAGGCAAAAAACAATAGTTTTAAAGAAAAAGAGGGGTACAAAAATATGGTGCTAAAAATAACAGTTGTAAAATGATTGAAGGGAAAAAGTTGGCCAAAAAAAACACAAGTTTTGAAGAAAAGGAAAAAAATGGTGTAAAAAATAATGTAAAGAAACGGGGAGAAAAAAATCGAGGTATAAAACTAGTAATGAAAAGAAATGCGGTGAAAAAAAATGGTGTAAAAAATTATATAGTTGTAAAAAAATGGGTGGAAAAATAAGTGGGAGAAAAATAAAAATGGGATAAAAAACAAAAGTTTCCCCCACCCTACTTAGCCTAAAAATAAATCATAATTCATAACTAGTAGTAGAACCTATTTTTTGTCTTTTCCTCGAAATTTTCCGATTTTTACCTTTTTTCCGTATTATTTGTCCCTACCATTTTTGCATTCTAATTTTGCTTCAATTTCCCCCATATTTCATCAACATATTTTTGCTCTCTACTTTTTGTCAATCCTGTTTCGACTTCTATAATTGCTATATGTTCGGAATTTATAACCATCAAGACTGATTTAAATCAAAATATAGAATATAACATATTAAGATTGGATCAGGTGGAGAGTTGGAAGTGTAATTTCATGCGTCACTAGAGCGTCGCGTTGGTACGCATCGCGACGCTGCTTGTTAAATGACTCCTGCAACATCCTAGCATTCATTATTTATGGAAGAGGATGCCGTGCAGGATCAACACGGTCCAGCGCATCCTGATTACTTTTTCATTCAACTTGTGGAGAAATAATCCCTGTACCAGTTCCGAAGGGACTTTAAAAGCAATTTTACATTTGATGTGTCCATTACTAAATTCATAGGCGTACTTAATAATTTTTTAATAAATAAAACTCATAGCGGTGAATGTTAAATAAAAT
This sequence comes from Neocrepidodera transversa, assembly GCA_963243735.1. NCBI lineage: Eukaryota > Metazoa > Arthropoda > Insecta > Coleoptera > Chrysomelidae > Neocrepidodera > Neocrepidodera transversa. Next base: position 8,271,387 of record OY725353.1, on the reverse strand, counting down.
GTGATAGTCCTGGAATATAAATGAGAAAATTATGCGAATTTTATGTTTTATCACAATTAAATCTTTTTTCGTGATTTAAGTATGCATGCAACGCGCCTATGTCGGCCGTCACTATAAGTACGTTTTCGCATTAGCATTACGATAAATTTTAAATGAGTTAATTGTGAGTGAAATTTATATGTTTTTCCTATATAATGTTAACTATATTACATTACATGTATTGTTAATTACATCTAAAGCGTAATAAATATAATTAATCGTGAGTGCATCGGAAGGTTTCTTCTTTCCGCTAGTTTTAACATAGTTGTTAAAGATTACGTGTTTGCGAAAATTTATTGGCAACATCGCTTCATTTCGAGACTCGTTCTTCAAGTCGTCTACAATTTATGTCTTGAAGTGGTGTGTTGTCTCAAGTTTTCAGTATGCGAGGGAACTTTTTGTTTGTCGTTTTCGGGCGGTTTTGTTTGTTGCGCAAAACAGGCCATTGTTACTTCTCTCGAATGATAAGAAATACGTAATGGTGTTGCCGAAGACCATCTCCATTTACCGGTTTCTGCGGCTCCGTTGGTGATACTGTCAGTGTCGTGGGCTTTTTTTTTCTTTTTCAAAATGCTCGATTGTTTGTAAATGGGCCCCAAGTCGCTTGTTCCACGGGAACCGGCGAAGAGTTTCACCTGAGATGGTGCTGGACAAGATCTATTGTTTTTCTTTCATTTAGCTCTGTGAAATTATTAGAAATCAGAAAAAATTCAAATAGTAATAAATCTTTATCAATGATCGTCTAATAACCATGTAGAAGACTGACTATACTTGTTCACCGACTTTTAGAATGTTAGTATTTTTTTTAGATTATTACAGCTTCTGAATATAGGATTGGGTATAAATATATCGGTTAATATCCTAATTATCGACATAACAGCAAGGGAAATTTTTATGTAGTTGCAATATTGAAAACGGGCATCAATGCGATGAAAACTTTCACTAAAGTGAAAAACCAACTAAAATATAAATTCTTGAATAAATCTTTGGTACAGAATCAATTTTTAGGAACTATTTTTTGTATATTGGGGCCGGAACGGCGTTTCGGTACCTTTTTTCAGAACCGGAACGCGTTCCGGTACTTTTTTAAAAAAGTCAATTTTTTTGGAACGAAGTTACTTAACGCGGCTTGCGGTAAGAGTTAACTGGCAGAAAGCATCATGTAAGGAAAAAGCGTTATGCCCCTCCAGGTGATCTTCCCTCTCATTTTGTTACTCTGTCTTCTTCTACAATATATTTTTTTTTATACTTATATTTTCCCCTATTTTAACTAAACGGTTTTAATATGCGGTTTTCACTGAATTGTTATATTTTAGTACAAGTTTTGTTTGAATAGATTGAATTTTTTTATCGATTTCGATGACGTCAGAACAAATATGGCTATAATTAGTTAATAAATTAGGAAACATTACTCAGTCATTTGCTAACCGATTTTTAAAAATGTTACATCACTGAATAGGTGAAAGGCAGTTCTTTCAAACTACAAAAAATATACTGGGTGTTCCATTAAAAAAAGTCAAGAAAAAAATTGTCAAAAATCAGCCATTTTTGTTGTGACCTCATCGAAAGCGATAGAAAAATGTCAATCGATTCCAAAACTTGTACTAAAATAAAACATTTTAATGAAAACCGCATATTTCTATCCTGAACCGTTTTGAAGTTATAGGCAGTTAAAATAGGGGAAAAGTGGACACCCGGTATAATTTTTTATAATTAATTTATAAAGCGAGAGAAAGAGAGATATTTTTTAGGTTTTTTCTCATTTGTCTGATTTTTTGTAATTTTTCCTTTCTGTCCATTGTTTTGTGTTTTTTTTCTATTTCTTTCTTTTGTGTTCTAATTGTCTTATTCTTCTGATTATTTGCGATTTTCTTGCTATTTTTTTTTTGAATTTGTTGCGATTTTCTGCGATTTATTTCAATTCTGTTGAATTTTTCCACTTTATCTTAATCTTCTTTGTGGTTAGAATTGTTTCCGTTTTTTTGGTTGTTTTTTGCGTTATTTTGCGATATATTTCGAATTCTTGCGTTTTTCGCGACTTTTCTTCGTTTTTTTTTTTGCGAAATTTTTCGAATTCTTACGTTTTTTTTGCGACTTTTTCTTCGTTTTTTTGCGCTTTATTGCGACTGTTTGGGATATTTTTCGAATTCTTGCTTTTTTTGCGACTTCTTCTTGTTTTTTTTTGCGATATTTTTTGAATTCTTGCGTTTTTTTGAGACTTGTTTTTCGTTTTTTTTCACTTTTTTGCGATATTTTTCGAATTCCTACGTTTTTTCCGACTTCTTCGTTTTTTCTTGCCATTTTTTGCGATATTTTTCGAATTCTTGCCTTTTTTTGAGACCTATTTTGCGTTTTTTGTGATGTCTACTGTTTGTTTGCGTTTTTTTGGTTTTTTTTTACAATTTTTTTGATCTTCATTTTTTTCTGGAATTTACAATTTTATTTTTTATTTTTCATTTTTTTCCAAATATTTTATGATTTTTCTTTCAATTCTTTTCTGTTTTTTTATATATTTTTATTTTTTCTCGTTCTCGGTTTGGTTGTTCTTTGTTTTTTACATTTTTTGCGCTTTTTTGCGATGTTTTTCGAATTCTTGCGTTTTTGTGCGCTTTTTGCACTTTTTTACGATTTTTTGTGAAATTTTTCTAATTCTTGCATTCTTTTTCTTTTTTGCGATTTTTACCTTTTTTTTTTTGGTTTTTTTCGTTTTTTTTTTTTATAATTTTGATTTTTTTAAATCTTTCCGATTTTTGTTTTTTCTGTTTTTTTCCATTTTTCCGGTATTCGTCTATTTTTTTCGACTTTTTTTCAGGTTTTCCAATGTTTCCTCTTTTTCATATTTTTTTATTTTTTCTCATTGGTCTGTTTTTTTTTCTAATTCGTTCTTTGATTTTCTCATTTTTTCTTATTCCTATTACTTTTTTCGATTGTTTGGTTTTTTTCGTGTTTTTCCAATTTTTCTGTTTGTTTTTTTTTTATTATCTTTTTGTTGTTTGTAATTTTTTTTTCTGTTTTTTTTTATTTGTTCAGGTTTTTGTTTTGTTCTTCTTATTCTTTCTATTTTTGGTTTTGGTAAAGTGGCCTCTCTTTTAAGGAGGTTTCCCTGATGATGAAAGCCTAATCGGTCTGTATGACCTGGCCTGAGATGAATCTTTGTCAGCCTTGAGTATAAAGAACGCTTTTACTTCCCTCCAGAATTCCAGGATATACTCCGTTAACAAACTAGGTCTGCACTGGCTGCAGAGGGTTGTAGCAATGAGATCAATTCCCTCTTGCAGCTCATTTTATTCGTCCATGAGTTACCACTTTGTTAGCTAGTTCACAGTCTTCTTTTAGGTTTAGTAGGTTTGTACTTTCAGGAGTAACTACGGTGGGAGTCTGTAAACTAGGTTTGAAGAAGTACACCCAAGGGTTTTTCCCTATTTTCCGTAAAGTTGTCGGATTTTTCGATGGTTCCCGTCGGTTCAGCCGGATTTTGCTCAGAATTTTTGGAATTCTTTGTTTTCAGCTTCGCTACAGAACTTCCTCCAAGATTCTAACTCTGCTTTACGAATTTGTTTGTTGTAGTTGGTCAGGATTTGCTGGTATGCTTTCCAATTCCCGGAAAAATTGCGGGTGCTTTTCTTAGGCATTTCAATGTTTGCGTTCAACCACTTTTGTTTTCCTTGATTCTGCACAATCTTCTACTAGTATAGCGGTCAAGTCACTCATATGAAGATCAGAGGTATAAATTAAATAAGGGAAGAGATCAAGGATACTTTAAACTTGAAAGAAGCGTTTTTTAAGGTATGATTTTAGAATAAGGTAAAGTTCACTGGATATATGCAGTTTCAAGGCCATACAGATGCACACATTTTTTTGTTTTCTAGGCTGTCTTTGATTTTATTTACAAATACAATTTGGCTCCTATAGCACATTTTCTTTAACGCTTTAACTTTAAGTCTCAAAGTGGCAACATAGCAGAAAAGAATGCAAAGACCTAGTGCGTTTATTAACACCAACGCAGGGGACACATTGATTTAATTGTCCCGTAGAAGAATTTCGTCAGGTGCAATGTGGTACGCATGGGAATTTCAGTCGAATAGGCAATTTTATATACACACACCGAGAGCCAAACAGTGACAGTTTTATTATATGGTACCAGTATATCGGCATTCGAGTTTTATTCATTTTTTTTACTTTTGCTACTTTTAATTGGACGATGCCTTTAGGTATTTTCTTTGCTTTGTTCTTCCCGAACTAAATCATTTATTTTTTTGCCAAGTTAGAATTCTATATAATCTTTATTGCTAACAGAGAGCGTCGACAGTGACATTTTTATTGTTAATTTGTAAACAACGCCAAAATTTTTATTAAAATCAATATACGTTCGATAAATAAATAAAGAAATAAAAAAACTTGAGAAAGTCCGTTTCTTGAAACCGCCTATTATCAATCAAAGCGATAAGAGCATAGTGAATAACGATGTACGATTGTCATTGTCTGCGAGCCCAAGACCACAAGATACAGAAAGAAGAATGCCAACATGGTTTCTCCACAACATCATGCCGATGATGGATTCGTTCGTTTCGATCAGATACTTTGTATAAAGCATAGGGGCGAGTTGAGTATCAATTAGGCTTTGAATTAATTTCAAACTGTAAAAAAAATCTTCATAAATTGGATTTTTTTATATATAAATAAAATATAAATAAAAACGTAAATATAAAGAAAAATTTTATTATTATACCAGAAGTTCCTCTTTTCCTAGGGCTTCCCAACGAGATGATATAAGGCGAGAACTTCAAAAATCTCGTCTCGGTCTTGTTAGTTGAGAAAAAATAAGTCTCGTTTCAGTCTCGGTCTCTTCTCGTAACCGTTTGTCTCGTCTCGTCAAATCTCGTTATTGCTAGAACTTATTTGTACAAAACAGTTAATTATTAATTTTGTCTTCGTAGGCCTTCGGATGAGCAGTTACTAAATGTCTTTTCATTCTTGTCGTATTACTGTCTTTTTTTCATCTTTAATTATTTCCAATAATTTTTTTTTAAATTTTGATGCCACCGAAGTATTTTTTATTAAACACAGTTTATTAACTTCTTCAATTTCACTTAATGTATCATCACTTTCATTTAATATCGCCCTTCTATTAGGGTTAACATTACTAGCAACTGAAATCCAAAATTATAAAATAAAATATTTCACAGATGGTTTCCATATTTTAGATTTCGTAAATGTATCGTAACCTATGCAGACCTTTTTTTATTATAAAAAAGTATAAATGTTTATACTGTTTGTTAGTTTATTTTTCTCAAAAATTGTGAAGAAAAATGTGCGATACCAAAAAGTATACTCTCAGATCTCGCCGTATGTGGTCTCGGAATCGCCTAAATAATTTTCAAAAAGGTCTCGTCGCGCTCTCGTCTCGGTTTTACGACACGAGACGAGAAAAGTTTTCCGTATAGATTAAGTCTAAATATCACCAGTACCCCATATATTTTTTTTCATTTTACTAAATTAAAAAAAAAACTGTTAAAAAATTCACTTATTAATTTTTGTACTTAAAATTAAATTGAATAATATCTGCGATTTTCAGTATGTTTTAGGCATTTTTTTTGTCGTAATAAAATCGCCAGAGTTAGGAAAATTTGCGAAAATTTGGCAACATAGGTTTAAAAATATCAAAATTGTTCGGAACTGAAATAAAAATAGTAAAAATCGATAAAATATCCAAAAAAATACAGACTTGTGACGTTTTAAAAATTAAAAAAATATTTACCAGATTTAGTAAAATTTTCAGAAATTGGATTTTTTATATATAAATAAAAACGTAAATATAAAGAAACATTTTATTAGTATACCAGAACTTCCTCTTTTCCGTATAGATGGAGTCTAAATAGCACCAGTACTCCATATATTTTTTTTTTCATAAAATCCTTCATTACTAAATAAAAAAAATGCCAAAAAATTCAATTATCAAATTTTGTACTAAAAATTAAATTGATTAATAACTGCGATTTTCAGTATCTTTTAGGTCTTTTTTTTAGTCGTAAGAAAATCGCCAGAGTTTGCCAAAAATTGTCTAGGTCGGTTTAAAAATATTAAAATTGTTCGGAATGGAAATAAAAATAGTAAAAATCGATAAAATGTCCAATTCAGAGAGTTTTGGTACTTTTTAAAAATAAAAAACTTACATTTCCCAAAAGTAGAATTTTCAGAAATTTGGCTTCAGCGCTTCAAAAGTTATTGGACTTTGTCAAAAACTACTTAAATTGAGTGTTTTATCAAGAAATAAAGACATTTTTAGCACTTCTGTCTAATATTTTTTGGTCATAAAAAACACACCAGATTTAGAGAAATTAACGAAAATTTGGCAACGTTACCTTAAAAATATCAAAGTTACAAAATACAATTTGTTTTTTCTTTGATAACTTTTCATGAATATTCAAAATCAACCAAAATTTGGTGATTGACAAAACAAATGAATTCCTTCAATGAAATTTTTCAATTTTCTGAATAAAAGTGTACACGATGGCGCAAGTTTAATTTTTGTCAAAACGAGGTGGCGATGGCCTCTATATGACAGTGCGCATTTAAAGAAAATATTTTGGACGTTCGTTGTCGCTGATGATCCTTTCATGGCAATTACAAATCTATCATAACAATTATATACATCAAAATCCAGTATTCATACAACAACTGCTCCGTCCATATCACTTCCAGAAGGTACATATCATGACACCTGAATGTTTTCCAATATGCCTGACTGGAATATGCCAATTGGTTCATGGATAAATAAAGAAACCATCTTATAGGACCATTCGTTCTATATGATCCATTTAATGAAGAACTTTTGGTACATGCTTCAATGCAAACCTGAAGATGTGATTTTCTCCAATAGACGGATTGGTAGAGAAGGGTAATATTCATGACCAGCGCGATCTGCAGATTTTAATCCAATAGATTTTTTCCGTGGAGACAATCTTTACGCGTCACTTATTCACACAAGAGATGACGAAACGATCCTGGAATGCTATTTCAAGCACAGAGGGAGTCTCTTTACGGAAAATGTATTGAGATAAAAATGGTTTATATCGAGCAGTTTTTACAGTGAATTTTTGATTTCTGTTTGCTCTTTGCAATCGTTTCCAATAATAGTTGATAGGTTGGATAAAATTACATTTTTATCAAAAATATTTGTTCCGAACGACCATTTTTGTGGACCATCAGGGACAGTCTGATTCTGACTTTATGGAATTTCTGTAATATCTGTAGTATAAGCATTTTTTGACGAAACAGTTTCTACCTTCGACGTCACTACTTTTATGAACATTTTAAAACGTCAATTGTCATTCTAAAACCGCCAAAAATTTAAATTAAAACGGGTGTTGTGAATTTTGTGAAAAACCAGCTGCATTCATATTTTGTGCAATTTCTAACCAGAGATAATTGTTGGCTGTACATTTATCAAAAAACTTATGTTTTAGTTTTTTTCGTTGAGCTAAATAATATATTGTGACCACTTTATCAGTCTCGGGGTTCTAGAGGTAGTCTAAACTTTATTTGTGGTAACAGGTTCCCCATTTGGCCATTGTTTATTTTTTGAACCATTGAATTTTGACTTCAATTCAATTTCTGTTAGTTGTTGCACAAATACATCATCTAAAATGGTTTAAAGAAACGTTCAGAATATAATTATCGATTGATTGATTGATTTAATCGATGTTTTGGCTAAGGATTTAGGCCTCAACACTGCAGCATTGAAGCTTATTGTGCTATGCTAATTGTATCGTTGTTATCAAGTGAAAAGGTTTGTTACCTTTATCAGACTTAGCAGCCTCTTCAGAATATTTTCTCTGGTGAAGTTCTCGTGTGTATTTTCTGTCATCAGGAGGTTGTACCTCCAGCGTATAAGTGCTTGACACTCTAGTATAATGTGAGAGGCTGTTTCCTCCTCCTCATTACATAGTGTAGGTGTTCTCTAAGGTGGCAATGTTCAGATATTAGTCCCGTGACATGCCTTATTTGATTTCTGCTTAGCTGCAGAATATCGTTGGTCAGTGCTTTTGATGGTTTTTTGACCATCAGTTTACTGTTTTTCTGACCCGGCATGAGATTCCAGCTTGTCTAATGTTCTTTAGGAGCCCATCTAGTCAGCCAGAGTCGTACTGAGGATTTGGAATGTCTAACACGGGCTCGGGGCCCATAACTGAGGCTTTTCGTGCCAGAGCGTCAGTTTCCTCATTGCCTGATATTCCCTTGTGTCCGGGCACCCATTTAAGTGTTACCTTGTACCAGAACCAGTAGGGTTTGTAGACAGTTCCAGACCAGTTTCGATCTGTTTTTTTGCATTCTAGAGCTTGTAGGGCTGCCTGACTATCGGAGTGAATGAGGATTGTTTTCCCTCTGTAACCCCTTTCAATGTTCTCCCTTAGACAAAGCTCTATGGCATGTACCTCTGCTTGGAATACTGATGCGTAATTCCCCAGTGACGCATAGTTTTTGCATCTGGGTTTGTCGCCATATATTCCAGCACCTGTTCCACTGTCGGTTTTGGATCCATCAGTATACCATACCAGTGCTCCCTCTCTACAGTTTAATGTGTCTTCACCTTTCAAAGTTAACTGAATGTTGAATGGCTTCGTCAAGTTATTTTTCGGTATCATTTCATCACTTCTCATTTCTAATAACGAGCTTGTGATGATTTTTGTTACACTGGTATGTCCTTGTTCAGTTGGACACCAGTTTCCGTTGCATCTACAAGCTCCCATTCTTGCCTCCGCTTTGATATGAATATCAAGTGGTGGGAGGTTTCCATAGCCGCGGTTGGACTGCTCCTCATGGCACCTATAATGCAAATGCAGGCTAGTCTTTGGAGTTTAGAAAGCTCCAGTATAGTCCACCACACCAGAGAGCCGTAGGGTATCATGGATCTTACCACAGCAGTGTACAGCCAATGTACCATGCGTGGATTTATTCCCCATTTGGTGCCCACTGCTCTTTTGGTAGCCATTAGTGCCATTTTTCCCTTGTTGATGGTTTTTTGCAAGTGCTTATTCCAGATTAGTTTTGCATCTAAGGTTATGCAAAAATACTTCACCTCCTGGTTCATTTGTAATTGCATGTTGAAGAGCTTTGGTAATCTGTAATGGTAATCAATTACTTATGATTGTTTTTCATTGTCAAAAAAATTAAAAATGGAACTAAAGCCGAATTATTTGAGCTTACCATTTAATTTTTGTGCAGTGAGCAGAAATTTTCCTAAAATTAGTTCCACCATTTCTTCTTCCATTTTTCTGAAATATTTAAAATAAAAAAATAAATGTATCACAACATAAAAAAAGCACATTGAAAGTGAAGTGTGGTTAAGGTTTTTTGATAGTTTACCGAAATGAAACGGTCTTTGAGACGTTTTCAAAACGGTTTGAACCAGAATCAAGTGTGACGTCATTAATGGTTCAAGAAAATGAAGTGTTTTAAAATTATTTCAAACAGCGTCAAAGCAGTTTTTCAAAAAAAAATGCCTTATATGTGTTGGATCGGTTCGGATTTTTCGTGACATCAGAGTTGACTTGGATTGGTCATGAAGCCTTAAGTCTCTAGAAAAAGTTGCTCCTCACTTAGCTGTTTGATGTCTTTGTGCTTTTCAATTTATTTTTTATAATATCAACATATCTATTATTTTTTTCAATTTACAATCTAGTATATTTCAGCTCTTATCTCTCCTACGTTATCTTTAATTTAAAGTTAAAACAAAGGAGTGATTGAACGGTTGGATATCACAATGCAAAAGGCGCCCCACTGTATGTTATACATCAGTACCTTAATGGAATTAACAAGGTACCCATCTAAAAATTCAGTTTGAGTATAAATAAAATTCAATAAATCTTCCGGTGTTCATTTCGCGGTTAGTCACAAATTACGTAAGTAGTTAGAAAAAAAAAGGTCTTGTGAAAAGGGCAGGCACAAGCCTCGGCGCAGCAGGTGACCGAGTTAGGAAATTGTTGCTCTCGGTAGTAAACCAAATATTGCGTCAAGTTTCAATTGTCGCCGTGCATAATAATAATAAAGATGGTTTACGAGTGGCGTTCTTTTTTTGAACCTCTTGACGGGTATACAATGGCGCCCCGCGGTGCGACAGGGAACCCCTACCGTAAGACCCGTTCTCTCTACTTCAGAGGATTATATCGTGTGGTTTCAAAGAATGCTTCAACGATTTGATGCGAGTTCAGAGAGTGATTTTTATAAATCTATAGTACGCAATTTTTTTTTATTAGAATATCGCTTATCCATGAAAAGTTTGTGATTAATTGATGAACGGACAGAAAGCTAATTTCGCTCTATATGCCTTAAGTATAAAAGTTTTTGATTTTGCTTACAAGACATGATAAATGACTTTTCTCACTGCTCTTACTGGTTTAGTATTCTTAGTTATTATATTATTTATTATCCGCAATATAAATAAATCAAGTAATGCCACAAGTTTAACAACCAGAATGTAGGTTGTTACTCATACCCACCTCTTTAAAATTACATAATTTTTGCAAATAACCCTAATAAGGTTTATACATTTTTAATACAATAACTAAGTTATATTAAGAACATTCTTTAACAGAAATCGTAGGAAATTGTATACACTTATTATATTTATTGAATATTATTTTAGTTGTAACCGGTTTTTTATACATTAACATTGAAGTTTGCTATTCAATGTTTTAAAATCAGTGTTAAGGGATGTGTTTAGGCGAATTATCCCGGGAAATGAAGCAAAACGCTCATCACAACCTAAAAACCACGTTTATCATAACCTCAATCACCTTAAACACAAAAGTGGTTTTTCCTCGACTTATGTTATCTTGCCTGAAATCGTTTTTGGACGGGCGCTCCGTTAATATTAAAGATAGGAAGCTGCCGTTTTTCACCAATCGACTCTGTAGTTAATTCTTTAGAGCACGTCTGTGGCACTTTTTTTAAATTATTTTTAGTAGAAGTGATACGACTATCAACTTTTTTCTCTAGATAAATTTTAAAAAAGTAGAACAGACGCGCTCTTCTGATAAATATTTTAAATATCATGAGAAACAAGCATATTTTTAAATGCTAGATTAGGCTAGTTCCCGTCCAAATACGAATAATTATGTTTTATGGCGCTCTTCCTTGTTCTGCGCAGAAGAAATTGGACTAGAGGGTCGGATTACTTAACATGGGTCTATGACAAATCGCCGAATGGACAAATCGCCGAAAGTCTGGTCATAACGCCGAAACTAGTCTTTGGGCAAATCGCCGAAAGTGGTCAAAACGCCGAATGGACAAATCGCCGAACGTGGACAAATTGCCGAATCCTGTAAAACGACGCTGCATAGATCGGGTTTGTGGCGTCGAAGCCGAAGTCACAATTTTGATTAAGATACTCTGATCAAAATATTCAACTTGATCAAAACTATTATTTGGGCAAATCGCCGATCGTGGACAAATTGCCGAATGGACAAATCGCCGAAAGGGTGGTCAAAACGCCGAAAATAAGAAACTTTTGTAGAAATACTTTTACGTAATATTTTATGAATTGTAGGTAGCATAAATGAGATACTGCTTTAGAATCTAGAAACTCAGAGTTAGTTATGTCTATAGATTGTATATTAAATTAAAAATGTATTAATCCACTTCAGTCGATTATTGTAAGTTAAAGAGATCGTTTTCTAAATTGTCTTGTATAAAAAAGTAAACAAAATCTGAGGTGTTGTACACATTTTTGTTTTGACAAGGATACAAATAAATTTGTGTACAAGTGTGTACATTTTTTAATGGATTGAATCCAACCTCTTTAGACAACATCATCATTTAGGGCTATCGGCCTATAAAGGTGCAAAAAATTGTACACAGAAACGAAAAAATTATTAAAATTTTTCATTTGGAAATTTTTTGCTAAAATTTTAATTTTAAAGTACGTCGATTCGTGTTTAAATCCAACATGGCAACGTCAAAAAACCGAGAAACGTGAAGTCTAAAAGTTAACTTTTTAATTATTAAAAAAACAGCAAATTATCCATACTCAAATGTGGTAATATTATTCAAAGAATAATAAAACACCAAGTCATACCACAATAATTTAGAAGATGTTAAAATTTTAGACAATTAAATGGCCATTTAATTGTCTAAAATTTTAACATCTTATAAATTATTGTGGTATGACTTGGTGTTTATTATTCGTTTTTTAATTATTGATCTGACAGGAGTATCTCGTAACGTCAAATAAAATATTACTAACAAATGTTTTAAAAGCTAGATTCAAATATTTAACAATGAATGTGAAAATTAGAAGCTATTCAAATAATACCTTTTGCTCTTTCATCCATTTGATGAACTTGTCGTATTCTTTTTAATAAGCGTTTTCCGATTTTTGCTGTATTAACCGCGATTCTGCTTTATTATTTAATTAATCAATGTTAGAACTCATTTTTAAGCAATATACAAGCAGTAGATACCGTGGTGACAATTAATGTATTTAAATAAATAAAACATTTTATGATTTTCACAAAAATAATAACAAAAGTTATTAATTTATTAGTAACGTTACATAGTAACTTAATCAGACTAATATTATTTACAAGAATACTAATTCTCAGTTAATGGATTCTAAAGAATATCTTCAATATTTAAATATATTATTTGTGTCAGCTACATTTCATAAAATAGTGTGTAAAATATTTTCTACAAAAGACTCTTATTTTCGGCTTTTTGACCAGCCTTTCGGCGATTTGTCCATTCGACGATTTGTCCATTCGGCAGTTTGTCCATTCGGCGGTTTGTCCATTCAGCGATTTGTCCACTCGGCGATTTGTCCACGGTCGGCGATTTGTCCAATTAATAGTTTCGGCGTTTTGATGAAGTTAAATATTTTGATCAGAGTATATCTTAATCAAAATTGTGACTTCGGCTTCGACGCCACAAACCCGATCTATGCAGCGTCGTTTTACATTCGGCAATTTGTCCACGTTCGGCGATTTGTCCAGAGACTATTTTCGGCATTTTGACCATTTTCATCGTTTTGTCCAAAGACAACTTTCGGCGTTTTGACCAGCCTTTCGGCGATTTGTCCATTCGGCGTTTTGTCCATTCGGCGATTTGTCCGGATCCCCTTGGCATTAATCGGAAAATACTAAAAAAACAATGTTTACACCCAATTTATTAGAATACAAGCACATTTTCCTTGGGTATTTCTGTAACCGCCAACCACAAAAGTCACGTAATGTGCGGGCCTCTTAACCACATCAACTATGTCAGTAATGAGTTAACCACTGAATGTTCTTCAAATTTTATTCCAAACTATGACGTAATAGTTGACCAACCCTTCAAACTCACGCACGGAAGTAATTTAACCGTGCTTGGCCCATCAAGCGCCAGTTTGGCAGAGAAATTCTTTTCTTGGAGGTCATGTTTTTGTTATTTATTATTATTATTATTATTAAATTTGAGAGTAAAGGCTAGTTCTCACTTAAGCTTCGGCTAGTTTTACTCCGCATTGTGCGTTAAAATGTCGCTTTAATCAGTTTAGGTGGTTTCTTATGTACCGGTTCTCACGTACACTACGCGGCGCTGGACTTCAAGTAGCTTGACACAACTTGACTCGTCGAATTGTCGGCAGGCTTTAAAACTACGGAATGAAGTGTAACGCCGCTTGATAAAGTATTTACCCGAAGCGTGATATTTTTATTATTTTAGTCTACGGGACCTAAAAATAAATTAAATTTATGTGGAGACATTCTAAAATATTTGTAAAATTTCTTTTCGTCTTCTTCCTGTCGTTTAAAAATCGTATGAAATTCGCCTTCTGTCGACCACGCTTCGATTTGAAGCTTATATGTTATAGCTTTTCCATTCTCAGTTTGAGGATGCTGAAATCAAGCGAGGTTGTCACATTTATTTTCTAAAATTCTTTCTTAGCCTTACTATAAAAATGTTCTCGTTATTCCAGTAAAATTTTAGTTAGTGACGCTGTTAGACAGATAGTGTATTATTTTGTAAATAAATAGATATAAGGGTATTAGTGTTATATTATAATTAATTAGTTCCACCAATGATAAAATTCACGTTAAATATAAAAATTCGCCTTATGCATGAAAATTTTGGTAACTTGGCAACAGCCGGTCTTTGCGGATAAATACAATGGGTTATAAATCTTTTAAACAGTAGTTTCTAAGGGTTTGTTGCTATCGTAAAACCACTTCTTGGAAAAATTGACCATAACTTTTCTATGAACAGTGTCGCCCTCAAGTCGGGTATTATAGGGGTAGTGTGTGTTAATACTAGTTTATTAAGGTTTGTATAATCAGAATGGCGTTTTGTGCAAATTGTTGGAGTTTTTTTCGTTTGTTGAATTCTAATGCTTCTAAATAATTTAATTTCAGCCCCTTTCTTTCTGTATGTAAAATTTCAAAGTTTGGATCAAACGAGTGATTTTCTTCTATTATTGGAATAACTAGAATCTGTTTTATAGTTTCATTGTGAAATACGAGTTTTGAAATTTCCATACGTTCTCCCGATGAATGTTTTAGGACAATCTGCACAATTTAGTTTATATAAACACCTGACTTTTGAATTATTTGAGTTTGTTTTATTATTTTTAATGTATTTACCTAAATTATTATTTGTCTTATAAGAAACTGTACAATTTTTTTGTATAAGGAATGATTTTATTTTATTACTTCATTTTTCTCCCTATACAAATTTTATATGCACGCCCATTGTCGGCATGCTGCCCACAATCATTTGTGACTTTTATAGTGGCACGTGTCCTCAAACAGAGAATGGAAGAACTATAATTGGATTGGCAATTTTGACAATTTTGTCGCTTTGTCGCGACGCCAAGCGAAGCTCAATGAAGTGCAGTAAAGCTTATATGAGAACCGGCCTTAAGGCTCTGCATGTCGCATTTATATACCTTCCGCTCGTGCACGATTACTAGGTTATCTTTTAAAAAAATACAATTTTGTTTTTTTTAGATTAAAGATAAAGGTTAACTTTAGGATTGTATGCATGTAAAATGTTATTATAATTTTTCAGAACCCGTAAAAGTTACCAGGAAATTGGTGTATTTTTATTGTTTTTAAATTGTCGTAGTTTTTTCGTTTTAATTTTTTTTAAATTTGACTTGCATACAATCCTAGCTGTATGTTTTATAATGCCAAGAAAATTTAGAAATAAAGTAGAAAATTAAATATATTTCTATAATCCAGCACGAGCTGGACCCCTATATCAGTCCAACAAATCAGGGGACGGTAGAGCCTTAAGGCAACGATATTTTATTTCTCACTTTCGCGCAAGGCACATGCAAGGCGCTGACTCGGCAAAATATCTTTTTCATTGAATTTTATGAATTTTACTAGGTTTAATTCACACTATGAGGCCAACTTTTCGGCAAGCGACGGCCTTTGCACGCGGCGTTCTCCAAAAATAATATTTGCCTAGCATATGCCAGTTTAGTAGGGAAAAGTATAGTGAACATGACAAAGCGTCAGCAGAAGCCCAATTTTTCATTTCTTGTAAAATACGTTAGAGAACATGAAGCTCTTTATGATTTCTCTAATAAAAGATGTTTAACTATAACGTGCTCATTTGTAACGTATGGCCCGAAAGTTTTGGAAAAAATTCAAAAGCTTATTAACTTTTATAAAACTAGTTTAATATTTTTGTAACATTTTTTCCCAAAACTTTCAGACTATACGTTATATTCAATTTGAACTCCTATGTATCAACAATAAATTAAAAAAAAATAATTGCCTTAAACAGACATCCACTTTTTGAATAGGAGAAATGGATTCACTTACTGTCAGTAGATAGAACGTCCTTTAACTTTAATGATTCAATAAGTAAAGGCAATGACGTTTAGAATAAAATTTAACGAGTTGATTTCTTGTACAATTGTCACAATCTAAACGTCATTGTCATTAGTTACAGAACCGTTAAAGTTAAAGTCTATCTACTGACAGTTTGAGTTGTATTTTTTTTTTGAAGAAGTTCTCCAAACTTGTCCATTGACATTTGATAATACTTGAAAAATTTTGTCTGGTCATCTAGAAGTTCAGTGTGCAACGTTGCGAATTCCCCTTCTTCGTTTCGGTTCTTTAGCATTTTATGCACCCAAAAACGTCTTTTTCTCTTTCTTCAATTTTCGTTTATTTCTTGCTCTTCTTCGTCTAATATTAGAGCAATTTTGATTAACGTGGAAGTTGAAAACATATTTTTCACAAAGTTGGAAAAAGAATACACAGCCAGGTCTACGCAATGTGAATTGTCTCAAGTAATCTTATTCGTGCCGAGCACGTGCCGTGCCGTTGCCGATCCGGTTTCTTGCACGTCTAATGAGAATCGGTCTTAACACTGATACGGCACCGATCTGTGTAAATAAACCTTTATAATTTTTTGCTGTTAACGTTATACTTAAGAGACCAATACCTTTGTTATTTTTGGATTCTATCTGATGTGATTGCAAATGATGTTTTATAAAGTGGTCAAACGTAAATAGTAAATCTTGATATATGACTTTAAATTTATTATACTTTAATATAAATGACAATATTAGTGCGTTAAAATTTAAATTTAAAAATAATTTTTAATTGATTAACGTGGCTTCCAATATTTCTTGGAAACTTTCTCTAAATACCTTGAGAAAATGTAAATTAAACATAACTATTTATATATCAATAAATTATAAATAGGATTTTATGTGACTTTAACAGAGAATTATAATTTACCAGCAGGTAGAGACACACATATTAAAATATAACTCCGTTTAAGAAGAATTCATATTTTATTATTATGTGGGTTTCTAGTAAGCTAATAATAAATTATTAGAAAACTTACCGTTATTTAAACTACTCAATTTATTTATAATTTTAATTTTATTAAAAATATAAACGTAATTTTCATGAAAAACGTTAGCCATTTATCAACTTTTAAAACAGGTATCTCAGTTTCGTATGACAAAAAAAAATGTTGCAAATCTGAACCGCAGTTGACATCGTATATAGTTAAAGTTTCCCATCATAAAATGATCCTTATCTCTTTTGATTTAACGTGGTCCTGACATTTAGACCGTCGTATATTTTCTGTTGCTTGCTAACTTAACCGTAAATTGTCGTTTGGTCCATTATTATTCAGTTTATTTAAAATTTTGTACCAAGGTACAAAAAACAATCATCAAGAGGGTCATTGAAGCATTGACTCAGTAAAAGCTCAAACTTGAAAAAAAGGATATGCGTCCAGATTAGCAAATAATTGAAGTGAAATTAAACAAATAAAAATAAAATGAAGAGAGGGTAATCCCACCCAACTTTTCAAACACTCCTACTAAAGTAGTTGTTTAATCAATTATTCTTCTAATAAAACTTTTGTAATTAAGCGTATTTGATTTTTTCAATATTCTCTAAAAATAGTAGTACAGGGAATACAAACAAAAAATTTATTTTGTAATTATATTTTACGTATTCTTAACATCATCCTCTATTTTTTTGTATATTAATTTTTAAATTTAATTAAGATTTTTAGATTTAGAAACTTTTATCAAGAGTAAAATTTTTCTGTTAAATTAATAGTACTATAGTACTTTTTAATATCTTTTAGTCTATTCACTTTTTTCATTTATCTTATCAATTTTGATAAAACTAAATTACAAAAAATTTTCTTATTTTGTCCATAACAATACAATTCTAGATTCAAAGAAACTAAAATATATCTTAAATTTAAATTTCACAATTTTTACAATAAAATTTGGAAAAAAATCAACAATGATAAAATATTTCATTACAAATTTTATGGCTCTGTCTGTCCGTCCGTCCGTCTGTCCACAGCTATTTCTCAGGAATTATAACAGTTAGCGACAAACGGTCAACGGCTATAAATTCGGCACATCTTGAATGTGTGCATAGGCGAGTTTCATGTTCTAAGATTTCCGGTTTTACAAACCTGTACCAGAAGACATACTTCCGGATTAAAAAATAACCATTTCTACGTTAAATTGAACGCCGAATCCATAGATGCATTCAGATTTGCGCTATCTCTTATACTTTTTGAGGTAAACGTAAATGTGATGGCTCAAAAGTTGCCCATTACTACTTTTTGGTCGGGAGAAGAAAAAAAATAAGTTGAGTTTTTTAAAGTGACCCGGGGTCTTGACTTTGTGCCTTTGAGCATCCCTTAGGTACAGCGGAAGAAAAACCGCTGAAAAAATTGATGCTTCAATTTTTTAATTTTTTGGTTTTTTTTTCTGGTTTTCGTCCTTTGTTTTCGACATTTACCGATTTTGTCAGAATACCCCTAATTTTTTTTAATCTTTTCCGTTTCCTTTTTTTACTGATTTTTATCCGGTTTTTTTTTCATTTTTTTCCGATTTTGTCTATTCCTTTCAGTTTTTTCAGGGTTCTTCAGGTTTTTTTTTATTTAATCAGATTTTTTTTACATTTTTTTTCCTATTTGTTTTTATTTTTTCAGATTTTTTATATTTTATCAGGTTTTTTACATTTTTTTCAATTTTTCCCGATCTTTCTACGGCTGTTTCCGATTGTCTTCCATTTTTTCGACGTTTTCCATTTTTGTCAGATTTTCTCTGATTTTTTTTGATTTTATTAGGTTTCCCTTTTTTTATTTTTTCAGATTTCTTATATTCCTTACAGTTTTTTCCGGTTTTTTTTTCAGGGTTTTTAATTTTTTTTTGGAATTTTCTATTTTTTTTTTTATTTTATCGGGTTTTTTACATTTTTTTTCAATTTTTCCCGATCTTTCTACGGCTTTTACCGATTTTCTTCCATTTTTTCAACGCTTACCATTTTTGTCAGATTTTCTCTCATTTTTTTATAAAATTATTCCCGTTTTTCCCTTTTTTTAATGATTTTCATCGGATTTTTCTCAGTTCTTTCCGATTTTTTCATTTTTTTTGGATTTTCTCCATTCTTTACAGTTTTTTCAGGGTTTTTCAGGTTATTATTATTTTTTATTTTTTGATTTTATCAGGTTTTTTACGTTTTTTTCCTTTTTGTTTATATTTGTTCAGATTTCTTATATTTCTTACAGTTCTTTCAGTTTTTTTAAAAAAAAAATTGAGCTCTTCTAGATTTTTACTTTCCCGGACCCATCAAAGGGAAAGTAAGGTGAACGAGCAAAAAAAAAATCGGGATATCGATGGAAATATCCATTTTGAGGTCCCCCAAGAAGATTGAAACCATTTCCAGCGCATGGTCTGTCTGTGTGTAATCTTCCACGATAACTGCCGAACCGTTTAACCACTCAAGCTGAAATTTGGTATGGACGGTCGGTGTGTGCCTAGAATGCGACCATTAGATTTTGGTTTAAATTGGTACAGTAGAAGGTCCTCAAGACCGACATTGATAAAATGCACATGTAACAATTTTTTACTTTTTTTAAATTTTAAGGACAAACTATACACTTTAGTGCAAAATGTTGTAGTATAAAGTTTTAGAGCATAAAATTCTCTACAACTTTTGTTTTAAACTTTTTCCAGAATTTCCAACAGTTCCGCCACTAGAGGGCGCGTAAAAAATGTGCATGTAGTTTTTCTCTAGTTTTTCTTGATTTTGAGGACAAATAATACACTTAAGTGCAAAATGATGCAGTACAGAGTTTTAGAGCATAAAATTGTCTACAACTCTTTTTTGAAACTTTTTCTAGAATTTCCAATAGTTGCGAAACTAGAGGGCGCGTAAAAAATGTGCATGTAGGTTTTCTCTAGTTTTTCTTGATTTTGAGGATAAACAAAGCCTTTTAGTGCAAACTTTTCTGGTTCAAAGTTGTATAGCATCAAATTTTCTTTAACTTTTATAGAATTCCTCATAGTTTCGCCGCTAGATGGCGAGAAAAATACACATTTAAAATTGTCCATTTTTTTAAAATTGGAGGTAAATTATGCTCTTTAGTGCAAAATATTTCAGTGCAAAGTTGTAAAGCATAAAATTCTCTACAACTATTTTATGAAAATTTTTCCCGAATTCCCAATAGTTTTCACACATGAATTTAGGAGATCATAATTGTAGCAGTGTGATATACAACGTGCGCATGCGCAGCTTATGTCATTATCAACATTGAAATATCAATTCGGTAGACATATTCACCATCGGCTGGCTGTTTTTAATGTGTTCCATAAATTATTGTATTACTATTTTGTAATTAAAATAATAATAATAAATAACATATTTTCTACGGTGGAGCCGGGAAAGTTCTGGGGTGACACAGCCGATTTTTTTAATTTTATCAGGTTTTTACATTTTTTCCAATTTTCTCTGATTTTTAAAAATGTTTCCCGGTATTTCCTTTTTTTAATGATTTTCATCCAATTTTTTCAGATTTTTTCCAATCCTTCAATTTTCGCCCCAGGGTCACGTCCAAAATTGTTTTTATTACAGTGGGATAATTTGAACAGAAACTCCAAAAACTTTTTTTTAATTATTTTTTTTTCAAATTTGTTTTATTTTCAGTTATTTAACATGGGTCGTAAAAAAATTGAATTTTCGTGCAAGTGCTGATCGAAAAAAAGAATTAGATAAAGAACGAAACCAATTAAAAATAAAAGACAAAGATAAGAATTTTTAATACAATTTGTGGCTGTTGGGAATAAGTGAGTGAGCAAATAGCTGATTAGTGGGAAAAACTACCCCATTAGTAAAAACAAAATGTGTAGAAAATTTTATATTCTACAACTTTGATATCTTGTAATTTTTTATAAAAATGGATACTTTTGGCAATTTAAAAAAATATGAAAAAATTAACTTTTTGATAAATCTGGCAAAAATGACTACAATTTTAACCATGTGAAATTAAACTACAATGTAAACGTCACTTCCGGTTGTCCGATTAACACCAAAATCTATACAGGTCGTCTCCTTGCTATCTTAAATATGTATACAAAATTTCATCTAAATCTGTTCAGCTGTTTAAACGCTATCGTGTTCACACAGACAGACATCATGCTAAAAATAGTAGAAATTGATTCAGGTAACCTCAAAACGTAAAGATCCATTAAAATCTGAAAGTAAAAATCAATTTTTTGTTTGTCCACTTCTTCCCTTCTTTTCTGTCAAAAAAGTCATTTTTTGTACTGTTTTCACTACAAAATTTCCCCTCTTTTCTATCGGAATTTGTCACTTTTCAAATACTTTTTCCCCTCTCGTAATTTATTCTTTTAATGGTAAAAATATAATGAACCAACTGGTTTCTCATAGACTGATATTTCACCTTATCCTCTGGTTTTCTTATTCTTCATCGAGCATTTGATATCTGTAACGGTAAAACAATAAAACACAACGGGCGGCGGGCGGCGGGCAAACGTTGGGCCATGGGCGACGGGCTATGGGCCGATGGTTGTGCGTGTAGTCTGGCGGTCGGCGGGCGGTCGACCACGGCGCCACTCTTCTTCTTCTTCTTCATATTACGTTCATCTTCTCTCTCGAATATCGAAGAGAGTGAGTAACCGCGTTGAAGAGGTAAGTGCGCGGCTCGCCAGGAATTTCGAATATGCATATCTGGTCGTGGGATATATTTTAAATAAAAAAAAATCTATCTATCTAATAAAAAAAATAAACAAATCATATTTAATAATTTGGGGATTTAATGAATGAAAAATCCATAGGGTATTGTAGCCACGAGCTGAAAAATAAACAGAGGTAGTTACCTGTTGTTGTTGTTGTATGTATATATATATATATATATATATATATATATACTGGGCCTGGGTAATTACAATCCCGAGATGATGGGGCTGCGTCAGCCCATGAAAACGGGCTTTCTCACAACCGGCGACGGATTGACAGACGCTGCCTGCCAACTTTTAACATGATAATGATAGGCTTAATTAGGAACGCGTTTTTGATGAGTGGCTGTTTGCTCAAAATGCTCAAGCTTGTGCCTTTCAAATATATACACTTATATATAACGTGATCGTTGTTGTTGGTTGATTTTTCTTTCTTCTTCTTCTTTTCTCGATATTCTACGTTACGTACGACCTTTGGCTATAATGTCTGTACCACATGATACGATAATTATTCATATTTCCAAGCCATCCTTGGGTGGTATATTTTCAAAAATATTCAAGATACAACAATTATAAAGTACCTGCGAGTGCGAGAAATAATAAAACACATCCATTCCAACAGTACTAAATGTCTCCGAGCAAAATTAATAGATTCTATACGTAAGAATCACCATAGTTTATTTTTCTACTCCTATTTTATAATACCAGTTTCATAATGAATATCATTATCGTCACTTTCTTGAACGTAAAGGAAATATTCTTAATTAATTTTGTATCCTGCTTACATTTTCAATTAACCATCTACTAACTTTTTCCAGTAACTTATTTGCTATAGTCTACAGATCCTTAGCATCCTTTGCCACAATCACTACAACTAGATCATCCGCGTACATAATGTTTTATTTCCCTAGGACCAGGCATATTTAACACACTATCATATTCCATACAGCTTGACTCAGAACTCATCTTTGTAATATCCATCGTTACTTTTCTCCTGTAATGGCCTTTTTATTTTAACATAACTGGCTGGCATTTATTTTTATTTTTCCGGATCTATGTTCGGTTATTTCGGATTTTTACTACGGCCCGCCAATACTTCACCTCCGGTGAAGTATGGCAAACCGTAGTATTGAAATAGTGCAAAAAGTCTGTCTTTGTGGATGTTTATGCGCACGATAACTCGAAAACGATACGGCCGATCCGGAAAATTCTTTCAGCAATCGGTTTTTATTCAATAAAGAAAGGCTCTATCAGAAGATGAGCAATTTTGGGTCCGAGGATCCCGGTCCCGCCCACTAAGTGAAACTTCTATTCGAGATATCTCGATAAGGAAAGCAAATTTGTCGATACAAAGGTGGAAGTCTGTAAGGGTATTGAATTTAATCGTTAACGAGTTATTCATTTGTTAGTTTCCGTCAGTGCTTAAAAAAGGAATACATATGTTAGATTGCTGTCTTTAGACAAGTGTAAAGAGTAGTTGTAGACGATATCTTTAGATAAGTATTGTTACTAAAAAAAGATGTATTAAATCTGTTTGATTGTCATCTTTAGACAAATGTAGAATACATTTGTAGATCCGGTCTTGATCGCTGTTTTGATAGATTTAATTAAATCAACGAAAATGCTGGAGTAAGTGGAGTAATAAAAAGTACAGTGATACATACACACATAACTTTTCTTCCTAGGTATGGCTAATAACAAATCATAAAGTCATCGACGACGCCATTGCTTATCCAATCTTGTCCGTGTGTATAATATGTCTTTTCATGTTAAAACAAACGTAAAGAATATCTCGGTCGGTTTTTAAGCTTCTCTGTAGCCTCTTTCACATTTTATATTATATACAATATGTCCACTTAAGTTCACAACATATATGGGAAACTTTTTTATTATTAGTTTT
Organism: Neocrepidodera transversa; assembly: GCA_963243735.1. Taxonomy (NCBI): domain Eukaryota; kingdom Metazoa; phylum Arthropoda; class Insecta; order Coleoptera; family Chrysomelidae; genus Neocrepidodera; species Neocrepidodera transversa. The sequence goes on along the minus strand of OY725353.1, from coordinate 8,247,934 downwards.
ACGAAAAAAAAAAAGTTCTGCAAGATCTAAAACTGAAAATACAACCATCAAATAATAGATTTTTTGAGTCGTATACGAGGTGCGTCAAAAAATATAAATTTTACTCAAGAGTAAAATTACGATTACTTAAAAAAATACAGAAAAATGATGTTTATTAAACTTCTTTAAAAACAATATTTACCTCCAAATATATAATCATAGCCTACTATCTATAAACAATATTTTTTTTAATGTTTTTCTTGTAGCAAAGTTCAAAATGAACTGAGACATAAAATTAGTTTCCACAAATTATTTTAAGCTTATTTATTGGTCTTTAGTTAAAATAATAAATTTAATCTAGTTTAATATGGTTATTTTTTAAATATACTTTAAAAAGATACACAACTATGTGTTTTCTTTATGCGAAATTAGTATTTTACTCTGTAATGGCATATTAAACTAGGTAAAATCATTATTTAAAATAATAGCCAATAAATAGGTTTAATAATGTGTGGAAACTAATTTTATATGGATCAATTCACTTTGAACTTTGCTACAAGAAAAAAATTTGAAAAAATATTGTTTTCAGATAGGAGAAGGTGACTTTAGATTTATAGGTAAATATTGTATCCAAACAAGTTTTCTAAAAAACATTTTTCTATATTTTTTAAAATAAGCGTGCTTTACTCGTGAGCCAAATTTATATGTTTTGACTCACCTCGTATACGAGTCAAAAAACTTATTATTTGATGGTTGTATTTTAGGTTTTAGACAATGCAGAACTTTTTATGGAGAATAACTTTTTTTGGTAAAATTAATAATAAAAAAGTTACTCATATGGTGCGAACTTAAGTGGACACATTGTATATTAAACTGGAACTACCATTTGTTATTTGAATTTCCAAAGTACTTCTTTATTTTGTAGGTATATATTGTAATGAAATACTCTGTATGAGTTATTTTTTTTTTATTATTTATTCGTTAAAAGGTTTGAATAACATTTGTGAATTTTGAATGTTATAAACAGAGTTTATTATTAAAAGTATAATTTTAAAGCATTTATTGAAAATAATTGGTGTATAAAATATTTAAAATCAACAATTGTGGAGTATGAAAAAAAAAAATCTTATTTGTAATATCATATCATTATTATCATATGAATGATTATTATTTGTATAATAATTTAATAGAGAAAGTTAAAATTTGGATAGAATATCAAAGTAAATTTTTGCTGTATAATTTAAAAGTAAATGGCAAGTTTGTCAAAAGTGATTAAAAAAAATTTTATTCAGGAATCAAGTAACAAAAAAAAAATTTGAATTTAAAAAGGGAGGACAGTTGAAAAAAAGAATAAATAAGATTTGTCAATTTGAAATGATATAGAAAATTTTGTAATAAAAAAGGTTTATGTAAGAGAATAACTGTGTAAAAATATGGAATAAAATCAATAAAATTGTGTACTAACACTATAAAGAAAAACTTTATTATAAGGGGAAGAAAATAAAATTGTAAGAGTAATAAGCGTATAAAAAAAAACAACTAAAAACCAATAAGAACACGTAAGAAAGGATGTAGAGATATAGAAGCCGAGATTAGGAAGTCAGGTTAAGAAGAGGTATTTAGAAGAAGTGATTGGTCAAGGTAGGAGATAAGATAATTGCAGAAGATTGGAGTGAAAGGCGAACAGAAGGACATTTATTAATTTAGTTTTTTTTTTCTCTATTATTTTTGTAATGTTTATTATTTTTTTTTATATAGAACTCACCCCAAATTGAGAGCAACGTAGTATTTCATAACAATATATTTATGAAAAACCTTTCAAGTCGTACATTTAAATTTACCCTAATCAATTATATTGAATTGAATTATACATACTTTATTATATAAAAAATTATTTTTAAAATTACTAATTCTTTCTAATTATTATCTTACGTATATTCAACTCAACTTTCTGAATTATTAAAATAATTTATAAAACACTTATCCACCGATACGTATTTTTTACATTTGTATTTAAAGGTTAAAATTCGTTAACTAACATAAAAATCTGATGTGGCCAGCACATGACCTCTCGCCATTTTTGAATCAAAAATTTACAGGTTGACACAAAAAAGTATGAAAAAAAATTATTTTTTTGTAAATCTGGCAACAATGGCAAAAGTTTCGAAAATTTTAATGAGATGAAAATAAACTATATGGTGTACAAAATATATGTGTAAAACTTTATTGCCGTTTTGTATAATAATGGCGTCATCACCCATAGCAACTGCCACTTCCGGTTGTGCGATTGGCACCAAAATCTAATCAGATCTAATCTAGGGTATCAGAATCCTGTATGCAAAATTTCAAATTTTTTTATTCAGTAGTTTTTGAGTTATCGTTACTACAACATCCATCCAAACACACACACACACAAACACACTAACACACACACACACACACACACACACACACACACACACACACACACACACATACACACACACATACACACACACATACACACACACACACACACACACACACACACACACACACACACACACACACACACACTAACACACACACACACACACACACACAGACATCATCGCGAAAATATTAAAATCGTATTCTAGGGACCCCAAAACGTGTTTATCAATTGAAAACTCTCTACCCAATTTTTAGCATGATTCCTATACCTCTCTTATCTGAAGGGCGAGAGGTAAAAATGATCGGTTGGGTTGGATCTACCGAATAAAATCGTTAGCAAAAATCCGTCACTACCGAGTTCCATAACTTACTTTGTTTTCATTCAAAATGAAAATTACTGACGTATATTAGGCAGAGTTTACATACTGTCAATATCTGAAAATTGAGGAAATGTTAATTTCTCGTGAGACTCGTAAATAGTTTAATTTTAGGCTTAAATAATGAGAGTTAGTTGCCCAAAACAATTAACATTGTAATAAATCAAAATATTATAAGTATTATATTTAAATTAGGAAAACGCCAAACGCGCTACCTTCATCTGTATGAGTTAGACTACGGATTATTCGTCACTGACGGAAAACTAACAAATGAATAACTCGTTAACGAAAAAATTCAATACCCTTACAGACTTCCACCTCTCTGATTTCCATTATGGTGTTGTGTAAATCAAGACGCGTTGATTGTTATCCATATCGCAACCGGCTCGTTGAAAAAAAAAATTGAAAAAAAAAAGTATTGGAAAAATTCCTATTTTTTCGAATCGGACTTTCTTCCGCTGACGGAAACGAGCCGTAGTCTTTAAAAATCGCGCAGAGATTATTCCTTTTACTAGTTTCGATTTGTTCTGGTTTTTTTTAACTTCTTTCCGGTTTTAACTTTTTTTACTGATTTTTCTTAATTTTTTCCGATTTTTTCAGATTTCTTCTGTTCCTTAATTTTTTTTCCAGTTTTTTTTGTTTTTTTCTATTTTTTTTATATTCTATCAGGTTTTTTACATTTCGATTTCATTTTATTTTTTCAATTTTCTCTGATCTTTCTTCGGTTTTTTTGTTTTTTTCTTGTTTTCCTTCGTCTTTTTCGACATGTTCGGTTTTGTCAGAGTTTCTCTGATTTTTTCAATTTTTTCTAATTGTTTTTTAATTATTTTTATCCGATTTTTCTCAATTTTTTTTTCGATATATTTCAATTTTTTCAGATTTCTTCTATTCCTTACAGTTTTTTCCGGGTTATTCAGATTTTTGTAAAAAAATTTTTGGGTAATTTTTTTAATTTTTTAGGTTTTTTACATTTTTACTAATTTTCTCCGATTACTTTTTATTTTTTCAAATTTCATTTTTTTTTTGGTTTTTTTTCAGATTTTTTAAAATTGTTTTTGGTTTTCTATAACTTTTTGTATTTTATCAGATTGTTTACATTTTTTCGGATTTATTTTTTTTTTCGATTTTTTTATGATTTTTTCCTCGTTTTCCGATTTTTTCAGATTTTCTCTGGGTTTTACAATTTTTGCCGATTTTTCCTGTTTTTCCTTATTTTTGCTCATTTTTATCCAATTTTTCTCAATTTTTTTTTCGATATTTTTCAATTTTTTCAAATTTCTTCCATTCCTTCCAGTTTATCTGATTTTTAAAATTTTTTTTGGGTTTTTCTATTTTTTTTTGATTATAGCAGTTTTTTACGTGTTTTCCAATGTTTCCGTTTTCTTTTTCATTTTTTTAATCTTCTCCAATCTTTTTCGGTTTTTCAGATTTTTTGTGTTTTCTGATAGTTTAGATTTTTTCCGGAGTCCATTTTTTTCGACGTTTTGTCAGATTGTTTTCAATTTTTTCGGTATTTTCGCTTTTTCTTTGTTTTTTTTTCTCGTTTTTATCCGCCTTTTCTCATTTTCTTTTCGAATTTTTCAATTTTTTTAAATTTCTTCTATTCCTTCTAGGATTTTCTAATTTTTTTTAGATTTTTCATTTTTTTCGGTTATATCAGGTTTTTACGTTTTTTCCATTTTTTTTCGTTTTCTTTTTATTTTTCGTTTTTTTTTCTTTTCCGATTTCAGGATTTTGCCATTTTTTATTTTTTCGGTTTTTTCTTTTTTTTACGATTTTTTTTGCTTTTTATCCGATTTGTTCCTATTTTTCTCAATTTTCTTGACTTTCAAATTTATTCCATTCCTTCCAGTTTTTTTTTTGTTTTTGTATTTTTTTATCAGATTTTTCATTTATCCAAATTTTTTCCCATTTCTTTTTATTTCTTCGATTTCTTAGGATTTTTTTATTGGAAATTTTTTCAGATTTCGTTCATTTCTTCCGTTTTTTTTTCGATTTTTTAAATTTTTTTGAGTTAAAATTTTTTTTTATTGCATCAGGTTTTTAAGTGTTTTCCAATGTTTTCCGTTTTCTTTTAATTTTTTCGATTTTTTTCCGGTCTTCCGTTTTTTCCGATTTTTTGTTTTTTCTGATTTTTTTGATTTTTTCCCATGTATTCGTCCATATTTTTCGACGTTTTTTTCGATTGCATCAGGTTATGCTTTTTTTAGGATTATTTACGACTTTTTACGGTTTTTTTACAATTTTTTATGACGATTTTTTCCTATTTTTATCCGATTTGCTCCGATTTTTCTCAATCTTTTTGATTTTTCACATTTCTTACATTCCTTCCAGTTTTTTTATTTTGTTATTTTTTTCCTTTCTTTTTATTAAGTTTTTTCCAATTCTTTTTTCGATTTTTTTATGATTTATTTCAATTTTTTTATCGATTTTTTCTGGTTTTTTAATGTTTTTGAGTTATTTTTAAATTTATTTTCAGATTTTTTCAAATTTTTGCCAACTTCCTCCTCCTCAATTCCTTTTAAATTATCTTCTACAAGTTAGTAGACACGGCTCGGCAGTTAACCATTTAGATTTAGCGAGATCATATTATTTTTGACTAGAGAAACCACCAAAAAACTCCAATCAACAACTTCAAATATATACGGGGTAATACATCAAGTAGGAACACACCTGTAACTTTTGACTAATAGATTTCTTATTGATATACTAGTAGACATAAATTCCAATTTATTTTAAAATCGAGACGTTGTCAATGAAAATTGATCGATAGATAAAATAGAAGAAATATTAGTGGACTATAAGTCTTAAGACCATTATCTAGTAGTAGACACGCCCAGTTGCACTGGTTAACGTTACAGTAGTGAAGTTTAACTTGCATCTTATTATACACACACTTTAACTGTCTACAATATTAAGTTTCTGGTTTATATTAAAATAATTTAATGCATTTTTTTTAATATAAAACAGTCTATATTAAATTGTTGAAATATTCATATATTACAAGTGATAAATATTTTTAATAGACACATCTTTTTCTCGGTTCTTAATAACGTCAAACATTATAACAAAGCCTCATAAGTTATGAGAAGAAAAATGGATAGTTTTGGTCAGGTAGACCCGTGATCGACGGGTGGTCGACTCATTATCCGCGTTACCGGGTTTGTGTAAATATTTGACAGTTACCATGAATAATGTTACCGGCTCCCGTTTAAATTATCCGCCTATTATAAGTAATAATTATCAGCTTATTTAATGGAACCTCCAAATAGTTATTTTGATGGGCAGTCAGTCAACGGCTACCGAATTCGGCTATTAATCATAAAAATCAATCATGGAAAGTTAATCAGGCTAGATTAAATACGAAGAAAAAATTTCGGTGATTTTGTAATGTATTATTTTAAATAAATGTAAAAATATCCAATAAAAACTACTTTTCTTTATTCGCATGTGGCTATAAAAACGTATCTTTGACATTTATATGCTAATAAAATTTGAAACAACCAATAACGGATCGTTAAAGTCGTTTTTAAAAAGGTATTTAATATGAACCGAAATTTAAATAAACATGTACCTTATTTAATGTATAGGAAATAGGAAAGCGAAAGTTTGTGTTAATTAGAAAGAAAACCAACAAATACTAAATCAATACATTTCAAATACAGTAAATAAAAATAAATATATTAAGTCAATTTTTTTTCTCTGCTTTCGTTCTTTACAACCGGATTCAACCGCGGATTCAGTGAATCAACTGTTACTAATCTGTTATCAATTATTCACTTTTATCCTAATAGCACAGAGATGTTTAAAAAACGTAAAAACGTACCCGATCGAACTTCGGGACGTTTTAGAAACGTCCGTTAAAATACCCGAGAACGTTATTATAATTACTAACGTTTTTAAGACGTTTTTCTCTAGTAAAATGACACAACTTCTAACGTTATATAAGTTTTAAAAACGTTTCAAAACGGTTTAAATAAATGATTCGACAAAAGACGTTTTTTAGAACGTCCACTGGAAAAACGTTTAAAAAACGTAATTTTCGTACTTTTTCTGAAAACATACTTTTGAGGACCTAAACAAAACGTTTTTTGATTGTTTTTACTGACAGGTGTAAAAACGACCCTTGTAACGTTGTAAAAAATATTCTGATGTGGGTGTTAAAAAAAACGGTTTTTTTTTTTAAATTTATGAGTTTCTCACGTTTTGTCGATACATTTTGGACGGTTTTTATATCACTTTCATAAACGTTCTTGCAAAAACGTTTTATTTTGGTCCTCGGACGTTCTGACGTCATATGGCCCATAAAAACGTCAACAGGACATTTTGTGCTGTTAGGGTTGCTTTACATGTGAGATTAATTGACACAACAGTTTAATAAACGTTGGCAGTAATTTAAAAAAACGTAACTTTCTGACTTTTTCTGAAAACATGCTTTTGAGGATCTGAACACAACGTTTTTTTACTGATGGTTTTAAAAATGTCCTTTGTAACTTTATAAAAAAAACAATCTGACATGGGCGTTAAAAAAACGTTTACTAGACATTTTTTATCATAGGTTTTAAAAACGCCTAACCTACTGTAGCGAAAAAACTTTTTTCTATTTATGAGTTCAGACGTTTTGTCAACTTATTTTGGACGTTTTTTATGTCCCTTTTAAAAACGTTCTTTCACGAACGTTTATAAAATGTTTTATTTTGAACTTCAAACTTTCTGACTTTAAATGGACCATGCGAGATCAATTGACACAATAGTTTAATAAACGTTTGCCGTGATTTTGAAAAATGTAACTTTTTGACTTTTTCTGAAAACATACTTTTGAGGATATGAACACACACAACTTTTTTTTATTTTATTGATGCTTTTAAAAATGTCCTTGTAACTTTATAAAAAAAACATTTTGACATGGGCGTTAAAAAAACGTTTACCAGATGTTTTTTATCATAGGTTTTAAAGATGCCTAACCTACTTGAACGATTTATGAATATTAGTATTCATAACTGTTGAAAGAACACTAGACTGCGAGCGTTATTAAATAAATTCTTGGATTTTCTCGAAGGACCAAACTTTTTAGGTAGAAGTTAAACCAATATGAATGTTAAAATGAAAACAGTATTTGAAATAGGAATGTAATTTTTATTCCATTTTTTCCAAGTATGAACATGAATAGAAAAATCATAAAGCAGCACATTAATTTAAATTATGAAACCGAAACATAAATATTTAAATAGTACTCATCACTTTACTCACTGTAAAAACTATTTACATGGTTTTGTTATGAAAACTTTTTGGGTGCGGTTAATTACGCACCATTTTACTTAGTTGAAGAAACTTTTTTGCTCTATTGAATGCGACTGCATATGCATAATTGGGATGCGAGAGAGTGATTGTGCTCTGAGTTCTAACGGAGAGTAGGGTTGGTGGTTTTTTATTGGTAGGAGACATGTGACGTGGTACATACATAGCCTTGAATTCAGAATCTTAGCGGGAAGAAATAAATCTATATTTTTTGTCTCTTATAATGAAGGAATAATATAAGAGAAAGATAAGCTTGCATAGCAACAGTCGCTTATGCATTTTGTTTTTGTTAACTGTAATTTGCAAGTAGACAGAAAAAAGTCTGAGAGACAGACGGAATAATATTGTGTTGATTATAAATCTATTTTTAGATTATAAAATATTAAAATATGCAATAATAGACATTAGTATGACCTGGAAGATTAATATTATTAATTTTAAAAGAAATATGAAGTAGTTTATATTTTCTGGATAATATTCCAGTGAAATTTATCCACTACTGTAGCGCAATTTTTTTTTCATTTATTAGTTCGGACGTTTTTTAGTCCCTTTTAAAAACGTTCTTTCCCAAACGTTTATAAAACGTTTTATTTTGATCTTCAAACGTTCTAACTTTAAATGGACCATGTGAGATCAATGGACGCAACAATTTGATAAACGTTCGCCGTAATTTTGAAAAATGTAACTTTCTGACTTTTTCTGAAAACAGACTTTTGAGGACCTAAACAGAATGTTTTTTAAATGTTTTTACTAATAGGTTCAAAAACGTCCCTTGTATCTTCGTAAAAAAGCATTCTGACCTGGGCGTTAAAAAAACTGTTTCGTTTTTGTTTTAGATTGTTTTTTTTCTTTTTTTGTTCCGATTTTTTTTTACGTTTTTGATTTTTTTCGGTTTTTTCATTATTTTTTTAATTATTGCCAATTTTTTTCTAATTTTGTTCAATTTATTCCAATTTTTTATAAACGCACTTTATACCAAAATGTTAAAAAAAATCAATTGATTTTACCATTATTCTTTCTATTACTACCCATAAGTTCGTACGAGTTTATGTATGTCATTACCTTCCTGTATTCATTGGAAAACATCAAGTTTTCTGTTTATACATTTCTTATCACTTGCGGCGAGATTTCCTAAAAAAAAAAAAATTATTGTTACAATTATGCAGCTGCAAAAAAATATAAATTAGAAGAAAAGAAACAAAGTCATTTAATATTTTGCTCCCAACCATGATGAAAAAATATTTCAATCCCTTTTATAGTACATAACGTTTATTGATCAACACGGTATAAAGACAATTATATTGTACCCAGTAATAGTACTGGTAGTTTTTTAGTTTCCTGCAAAAGAAGGAATATAGGTTTGCTGGAATACCGATGAGAGGCTAAATTCCAGAAAATTTTGAACAATATAATGTTGCCTTCACTTAGCAGCGTTTCCCAAACGACAATAGGCAGAATCGACATTTTTTTTTGTAACTAAAATCGAGAGATTTTGTTATTTAAAAACGATCAAAAAAAATTTGACAAAATATTAATATTTGTCCACTGCGAGCTTTTTAAAATCAAGGATCGGCGAGAGGCTGAAAAACGTACCTGTGCGCGAGACTAGACCGTGTGACTTCAGTAGCCATGAACGCTTCGCCCCTGGCCCGCTGTTGCGCTTTATTCACAATACACACACATCGTGAATACAGCGCAGCAGCGGACCAGGGGCGAAGCGTTCATGGCTACTGACGTCACATGATCTAGTCTCGCGCACAGGTACCGTTTTCCAGTCTCTCACCGATCGTTGATTTTAAAATGCTTACAGAGGACATACATATTATTATTTTGCAGTCAAATAACAAAAACTCTCGATTTAAGTTAAAATAAAAAAAATAAGAAAAATGCCGAACCTGTCTATTTCATTTTCCAGCAAGATAATTACTCAGTGCATACCGCGTGTAAGAAATTACTTTGTTGAAAATGAAGTTCTGACCCAAAGTCCCGACATGAACCCAGTAGAAAACATTTGAAAACCTTGAAATGAATATTGTCGACCAAGCGTACTTACACCATTTTTTAAAAAACTAAATAACGGGTTTTTCATGATTTAACGAATATTTCTAATTAATCTTGAGAATGAAAATATAAACAGGTTAAAAGAATTTTGTAAAACACTAAATGTAGACGAAAATCACATCATCGAAAAGGATGGGGCAAAATAGCTTATTTGAGATGAGAGGGATTTTGAATTTATTTCCTAATTTACTTGATTTTTCCATAAGGATTTATTGTATTTATTACTTTTGATAATTGTTTTAATGCGACTCTAATTTTGTTTTCTTTTGTTTTAGGTAAGTTTGATATCATTTTCATCAGTTTTTGAAGTAAGTAAACAATATAAATTCTTTAAAATGTAGATCTGAAAAAAAATTTATTACAAAAATGCATTTTCCGAGGTATGTAAAAAAATTTAATTTTTAAAAAATACTAAACGTTTTTGAATGAAAAATTAAAATATTGTGGTTATCTATTTAAAATTAATTGACATTTGGCTAGTGAATTGCATGTATTTTGATTAGTAGAATCCAAATTTATCAAAATATACAGGGTGTTTCACTTAAAAAGCAAATTTGTTGTCGATTTCGGGCGAAACTTTAAGTCGGCCATCTTGAATATATACGTCAGAAAATTAGAAATTACTATTACTATACTCAGTTAAAATTTCATAAAAATCGGCTAATAAATAAAAAGTTTAAAAGTCAATAGCTCGCAGTTACCTAATATTCGAAACACCCTGTAGATATATAAAAAACAATGTTTCTCGGATACCATATATTTTACATCAAGTTGTAAAAGTAAATGCGTTACTATTTTAGCTGCAAATCTGTTACAACTGTATTGCTAAAGCAGCATAATTTCAGGCGATTTTGGAAAAAATCAGATTTGAAAGCACTACATTCGGGTCCGTATGTAATTTTTCTAACTCTAAGTGCAGTTTTTCTTTGACTATACTGACCTGTAAAGTATATAATTTTTTCAAGGAAATCTGGCCGTTTGCTTTAAAGTTATTAGGAATTTATCAAAACTGAGGTTTAATGGTTTTCAATATTATAGTCATTTTAAAAATAAAGTAGCTCCACTGACTTTTTGGTAAACCCTGTATATATAATTATTATATTTTTTAAAAGACCAATATTTTGACTAAATTTTACCATAAACAAATTCAAGATAAGCTGATCAGTTTTCTTAAAAATTGAAGAAATTGAAATTAAAACAAAATTACCTAAATACTCAATTATTCAACTTTGACCATCAATATCTCGAAAACTGGTCATAGGATTGAGTTGGGTCCATGGAGACATTTAATCAGAACGTCAAGATCTACAACATACTAAAATTTAAAAAAAATTGGCCGAAAGCCATTTTCCATAAGAGAAGTGAGGGGTCCTTTGAGGATGGAAGATAGAATTACTGCAAAAATGTTAAAAGTAATATGAGTGCGCAGGATTTTTCTAAAATGTGCAAAAATATACAAAAAGTTCTGTGTGAAAAAATAACATTTACTGAATTATTTTTTATAATTTTAGCACTATCTATTTACCACTAATAAATCTTCAATATTTTACTGCTTTATTAAAATATAAAAATAAATCCAACGCAAATTTAACTTAATAAAAAAAATTACCTGCAGTGTTCGCAAACCAGACGGTCCATAAACTGACCAAGGGTATGCCAGGTATATGTTCGCAAGTCACACGGTTCGCAAAGCCCACGCCACCGAATGGAGTTGTCTCCTTATGGGGGGTTACGACTGGGTGGTATGCTCCAGGGGGTTTGTGGTTACTCCACGGCTGATTAGTCAGTCAAGGGTAACATAATCCATATTCAAATAAAATAATAAAATAAAACACAATTTTTGTTAACAAAAAATAAGTAACGCTGCGTCTTTTAGTCAAGAATCTAGTGAACATAAAGTCTGCGCGCAAAATTTATCAGCCACCATTCGAGATCGAAAAGCCCCCCCCCCCCCTGTAACATCGCGATAAAATATTAAAAAGTGATACACTGAGGAAAAATTTAGTACATTTTCATCGATTTTGTGGTACTGAAATTTTTTCCCACGTAACACTGGTTATAGGTACTCGAATATAAATTATATTTTTAGGTTTAATTAAATAGAATCGCGATAAAATTAAACCAGGTTAGTCGAAATTAGTCAAAATGTATCCAACATAAAATAAAATTATTAAAAATAATGAAAAAAAGAGGTCAACAGGGGAAATGTTTAAGGCGGGATTCTGTGTAACAACCTAAAAATTGTTATTATTTTTATTATGGTTTATTAAGGTACTTTAACATTCATTTTAGGAATTAATTAGTAATATTTTGATTTATAGGGGCGAAAATATAGTAAGAGAGTGAAATATTAAATGAGAATTATTATATAACTAAATAAGTTCAGGATAAAAAATTTAATCAAATGAAATAATTTGTTATGCGTCACCTTCTCATTTAATTACCATAAAATTAATATAAAATATCCAAGATCGTGTCTTGTAGACAAAAAATAATATCGAAGCAGATAATTAGGCCGTAATTGCCCACATACGAGCTTTAACCGTAACTTAAATATGTTAAACGGCGCTTAATAATGGTCCACAGATATTGTTTGTTTAATAAGCGAGGTGAAATTTATCGACTGTTGATGTCCGTTCCATCCAATTCGGTTGATTATTATTCTTATTTATTGGTTTATTCGCTTTTTAACCCCGTCAAAATCGCTTTGATACGCTTCAAAATAATTGCACCGAATTATGCAAATGGTTTTTATTTGTTTATTCGAAAAAAAATTATATATGCAATAATTAATGTAGTGCCCGTGGGGTAAGATTTTTGTTTTATATATATGCAAAATTTTAATTTTTTCATTTATAATACTTCTACTTTTTTATATAATATAATTATTAACTACCACCGCCTCATTTCTTAACTTACTGGAAAAAATAGTCGGTGGTATCTTTAAAATAAAGTATCTGAACATCAATGTTGCCAACATAGAAAAAGGTCTATCAACGGGAAAGGATTATTTTTGGTCAAAATCTAACTTCATTATTTTCGCAATGATAAAATATGTTTACAAAATTTTTCTGCCCTTTTCAAAATGTATCTTTGGCAAAATATAATGATTTTAATAAACTCCGCTTCTGATTGGTTGAACTTAACATTGGATCAAGAGTCAAGGTGATAATCGATATATTTCTGTTATGAAGTTACTTTTTTATCAGTATTATATTAAATGCTAATATACGAAATATGAAAATTTGATTATAGAATGTTCAATATTATTTATTTTTTGTTATAAAGCATTAAAAAATAATTGTACAATTGTGGTATTTTCATAGTAATAATAATTTTTATAATTTTAGAATTAATTTAAATTTTTAGTTACATCTCCTCACCCTCGTAAAATCGAAACTACAAAAGATATAAACTCAAATTTAATCTTATTTAAAAGATAATTAACTATGTTCTAAGTTAATATTTTTTCAAAATTTTATAATAAGAAAAGTATACGTAAGAGTAGGAAGAGACCAAAACAAAGATTTTTTTGTTTTTTAATAAGAGTCTCTTCCTCCCCTCAAGTTAATAATCCTCTTTTAAAAAATTTGGTAAAATTCGCATTGGTAGTATTATTTATTGCAGTATTTCATATTAATAATAATAATTTTTCTAATCTTAGAAGCAATTTAAATTTTTTAGTTACATACTTTCTCACCCTCATAAAAACTAAACTATGCAAGATATCAACTCAAATTTAATGTTATTTAAAAGGTAATTAACTATTTTCTAAGTTCAAAATTTTATAATAAGAACAGTAGGCGTGATCGTGTGAAGAGACCAAAACAATGATTTTTTTGTGTGTGTGAAGTTAGCCCCCCATTTTTTGAATTATAATATTTTGAAAGTTGTTTCAAATTGTTCTAGGTTTGTACCAAATTGTTCCAAAAAATTATTCCTTAAACTTAAATACAAAGGCGGAAAACTCAAAAATCCATTTTTAGAGCTAGCCCCCTTTATTTTTATTTCGATTTTTTGTCTGTTGCTCCAGATTGTTCTAGTTGTTCCAAATTTTCATGTCTTAAAAAAAATATTTCAAGCCCAAAATCAATAAAAACCATTTGGGTCCAGCCCCCCATTATTTTTTTTTCGAAGTTTTTTTTGTTGTACTTGATTGTTCTAGTTATTCTCAGCATTGTTCCAAATTTTAATGACTTAAGAAAATATTTCAAGCTCAAGCCCCCCATTATCTTTTTTCCGAATTTTTTTGTTGTACTAGATTGTTCTAGTTGGTCTTCGCATTGTTCCAAATTTTTCTGTCTTAAAAAAAAATCATTTTAAGCTCAAAATCAATTAAAACCTTTTATAGCTCTGGTATATAACAATCTGATATAACAAAAAAAATTCGAAAAAAAAATAATGGGGGGCTAGCTATAAATGGTTTTAATTGATTTTGAGCTTAAAATAATTTTTTTAAGACATGAAAATTTCGAACAATTTCGATTAAATAATAATGGGGGGCTGGCTATAAATGGTTTTAACTGATTTTGAGCTTGAAATAATTTTTTTAAGTCATTAAAATTTGGAGCAATGCTAAAAATAACTAGAACAATCAAGTAGGCACAACAAAAAAAACTTCGAAAAAATAATAATGGGGGCTGGACCCAAATGGTTTTTATTGATTTTGGGCTTAAAATAATTTTTGTAAGACATGAAAATTTGGAACAATGTTCAGAACAACTAGAACAACCTGGTGCAACGGAAAAATATCGAAATAAAAATAATGGGGGGCTAGCTCTAAAAATGGTTTTTTGAGTTTTTTGATCTTTGTATTTAAGTTTAAGAAATAATTTTCTGGAATAATTTGGTACAAACTTAGAACCTAACCTCAAGTTAACAATTCTTTTTAAAAAATTCACAGTAGTTCTCTTTTATGTACCTAAGCCAATTTTATTATATTTTATAATTCTCTAGTTATATATCATTTGACAGTTTATAACTATTGTAAATTATCAAAAAAAAAAAATCTATGTGTATCCAGATTAGATCGAATGCAGTAATAAATTCCGACCGGAGCGACAGTGAGAAGTGAGATAACAAGTTGTGATTGATCTGTACAAGAAAATAGGGATTGATGAAGGAATGAAATAATGATTTTTCGATTTGTTATAAATATTTCCTCGCCTTTATAGAAATTAAAATAAATATTAATATTTTTCTTGTAGTGATTGTCAAAAAACAGAAGAAATCGTAGAAAATGTAGAAAAACCAAGACAAAATATATTATTATACGTTGAAAATAGATTTTTCCAATTTTTTTTTTTTCAATTTGGCGTCCAATATTTCAGTTTGATTTTATTTATTTGGTCATATCAACACAATTTTTTTTAAACGAAAGAATTTTAATTTTTATTACTAAAACCAGCATCGTTCGTTGACCTATAATTTAATTCACAAGAGTCATTTAATATATTTATTGTCAATTTTTAATTAACTGCAATAAGTGCCACAGTAAGAGTCATTAGAGTTAAAATCAACAACTAAATCTTAATAATTATAAAAAATAAAAATATTATGATCCATTAGAATTGAACATTGAAAAGTTTTAACGATGAGAAACTATTAGGTTGGTAATGCAATGCGAAAGTAAAAATTATTAAGTTTAGTTTTTAATTATATGAATTCTGCCTACCTGTCTCAATGTCGTAACTTTTTTCCTGTTGACATTATTGACAAAATCTGATGTAAGTTTAATGTTATATTTTTAAAGTAACAAAAAAAAATCGGTTGTGTGTCGCCCCAAAACTTTCCCGACGAGTATCCACGAATACTTTATCAGATATTAAATGTTAAAGTTTCAACTTTTGACATTTATTAATTTTTGACAGGTAACAGTTGGAGAAATAATTTTGACTGTTCTGAATAGAGTTTTTCAAGGGCTTTCAAACGACATATTGCATGTCCAATTCCGTGACAGATTGCATCTGTCATTTTTTGATAGTGATACTTCGGTTTGACAGATGTCGTACAAAAACTAATTGATTCTTCAGACAGATAGCCCAAACTCATATACCAAATTTCAGCTCAATCGGATTAATACTTCTTCAGATATTTAATGCTGAAGTTTAAAATTTTGACATTTTTTTATTTTTGACAGGTGACAGTTGGAGAAATAATTTTAACCGTTCTGAATAGAGTTGTTCTAGGGCTTTCAAATGACATATAGAATGTCCAATTCCGTGACAGATTGCATCTGTCATTTTTTGATAGTGATACTTCCGTTTGACAGATGTCGTACAAAAACTAATGGGTTCTTCCGACGGTAACCCAAACCCCTATACCAAATTTCAGCTCAATCGGATTAAACGTGTGGCCTCTATCGTGGAAGAATACACACACACACACACAC
Organism: Neocrepidodera transversa; assembly: GCA_963243735.1. Lineage (NCBI taxonomy): Eukaryota > Metazoa > Arthropoda > Insecta > Coleoptera > Chrysomelidae > Neocrepidodera > Neocrepidodera transversa. The sequence goes on along the minus strand of OY725353.1, from coordinate 8,231,416 downwards.
ACAGACCGACAGACAGACTTCCATCTGGAAATGATTTTTTTTTTTTAGCTCGTTCACAATACTTTCCCTTCTAGGAGGTGGGTCGGGAAAGTAAAAATGTACCTGACTCTTAGAATTTGTTTTGCTTCTCAATTTCCCAGGGTAAATGATAAGTTTACTATGAGCACAGCTATAACCGGCTATTAGGGCAATAGAGCACTTTCGTAAGGTCGCCATTTTAGTCCAAAAGTGTTTAGTAGTAGTGATGTCAAAGTTCGAGATCATTGTCATTTAACTGAGGAATATAGATCGAGCGCTGTATACAGTAATTGTAATTTAAATTACACTTTACCAATATTTGGCCACCTATTTATAAAGCAAAATAAACTCGATAAAAATGAAAGAAAAATATATACTTGAAAAATATAATGAGCGATACGGAAAAAGAAAAATGCCATACTTAGATATTATTTTTTTTAATTTTATTATTGATATTTTTATATTATAAATGTCATTAAATTTTCCTAAAAAATAAAAATTTCATTGTTTAAATTTTTCTATTGTATCTAAATAACCGTTGGGTTTAAAACCCATTTAGGAATTAATGACTATACCAACATTATGCAAATTTCTATTTGTTTTGGCTGTTAGTACGAGCTCGAGGAGTCGGAGTTGTTTCATTTTGAAATAAATTCCAATAAGGCCGTGGTTGTTTCTATCCGAGATGATACTTTTATAGCTCGAAAACACCCATGTGGGTTGGATTTTATGCTCCTGTTAAGTGAATACAAAACATTTATTTTTTTGAACGCGCATTCTTCTGACAACTCGAGCCATTTTTGGAAATATGATTTTTTTTTGTAATATAAAGTGCGTGTTTATTAAAAATGACTTATTTCATTAATATTTGTGTGTATTCGATGCTGGGTGGTACGATGGGATAATAAGGAATGAGTGCGCCCTACGGTGCAGGTGCTCCTTTAGGGATAGCCAATTATTTGGCTACCTGCCGCGAATAGATTACATTTGAATGTCCTCTCTTTTTTTGTTTCTCCATTCGAAAATTCATTTACATAACTCGATCTCGATACCTATATGTAAATGCAACTAACAGTTTTTTGATGCTACTGCTACCTGTGCTTTTATAAAAAAAACTTATTTATCCATATCGTTCACGTCAAAAAAAAATCGGCTGTGTCACCCCAGAACTTTCCCGGCTCGACCATAGAGAATATGTTATTTATTATTATTATTTTAATTACAAAATACTAAGCATTACAATAATTTATGGAACACATTAAAAATAGCGAGCCGAATTAATATTTCAATGTTGATAATGACATAAGCTGCGCATGCGCACGTTGTATATCACAATTAGGATCTCTTAAAATCATGTATGAAAACTATTGGAAATTCGGGAATAATTTTCATACAATAGTTGTAGAGAATTTTATGCTTTACAACTTTTGCACTGAAACATTTTGCACTGAAGAGCATATTTTAAAAAAAAATGGAAAATCCTAAATGTGTATTTTTCTCGCCATCTAGCGGCGAAACTATGAGGAATCCGATAAAAAGTTAAACATAAAAGTTAAAGAAAATTTGATGCTTTACAATTTTGCACAAGAAAATTTTGCATTAAAATGCATTGTTTGTCCTCAAAATCAAGAAAAACTAGATAAAACCTACATGCACATTTTTTACGCGCCCTCTAGTGGCGCAACTACTGGTAATTCTAGAAAAAGTTTCAGACAAGAGTTGTGGGAAATTTTATGCTTTAGAACTTTGTACTCTAATATTTTGCATTAAAGTTTATTATTTGTCCTCAAAATCAAGAAAATATAGAGAAAACATATATGCACATTTTTTATGCGCCCTCTAGTGGCGTAACTATTGGAAATTCTAGAAAAAGCGTAAGACAATAGTTGTAGGGAATTTTATGCTCTAAAACTTCGTACTACAACACTTTGCACGAAAGTGTATTGTTTGTCCTTAAAATTTAAATAAAGCAAAAAATTGTTACATGTATATTTAACCAATGTCGGTCTTGAGGACCCTCCACTGTACCATTCTAGGCACACACCGACCCTCCATACCAAATTTCAGCTTGATTAGTCGAACGGTTCGGCAGTTATCGTGGAAGATTACACACAGACAGACCATACGCTGGAAATGGTCTCAATCTTCTTGGGGGACCTCAAAATGGATATTTCCATCGATATCTCGATTTTTTTTTGCTCGTTCACCTTACTTTGCCTTTTATGGGTCCGTAATAATAGCAAGTAAAAATTACAACACAATTTCGATGAAAGATTCTAGTCACTTAAAACTACAGCTTGTAATTAATCTTCTAGATAAATAAATCCATCGTTTTAAGTAAATTAACCCTTTCCCAATTGGATCGCATTACCGGCTGATGTTAATTATATTTCATGAAAATAAATTACACCTTGAGTACGTATTAATTTAACACGCGAAGCAATAAATAAGATTCATTTGTTTCTGGTGCTTCTTCCTCTAATGTCTATTGATAATGTAGGTTGCGCTTTTATCGGCCTCGACAGTTCAGCTTTTCGAATGATTTCCCATGGGAAGGGTAAGTTTCCAAAAGCGATTTACCGTCGTTGATGTATCTAATGTATTTTACAAGAAATGTACAGAGTGTCACAAATAACTAGAATAAAAAAAAATATACTAAAAATATTTTTTTCACAAACAAAACGTCATTAGAATAATAAATAAAAATAAAGCTTAGCTTCGGATTGTTTTTTAAGGAGTCTGAGATTTTGCATAGTTAAAGTTTATATAGAGGAAGATACTAGAAAAACTAAATTAAAATATAATATGTGTGTTTTTTTTTGGAAACAGGTTTTTACTTTCTTTATTGTAATTTTATTTTTGAAGTGAAAACTTCTTTAGGCGTGTTGGAACGATTTTTGGATAGGTAAAAAATAACGTTATTTGAAAAGGAATAAAATATGATAGTCTCTCCCTCCCCTCCAAGTTAACAATTCTTTATTAAAATTTTTGAAAAAATTAGCTCTGGTAGTACTGTTTATTTTCTTTAATGTGTGATAGGTCCTGTTTTAATATATTTTGTAATATAGATGATTTTATAGCTATTGTAAATTAAATGTCTCTTTACCCTCGTAATGATAAAACTATAAAAGTTATAAAATCGAACTTATCGTTATTTGAAAGAGAATAAAATATGCTATAAGTGCAATTTTTTTCAAAATTTTAATGTCAAAATTGTAGGCGTGAGTGTAGGAAGAGACTATTTTTTGTTTTTAAAAATGATAGTCAGTCTCTCCCTCCCCTAAAGTTAACAATTCTTTATTAAAATTTTTGAAAACAGAAAAAATAGGAAAAAAAACACGAAAAAAGCAAGAACAGAAGAAATAAATACCGAAAAAATGGGAATTTACAAATGGGAAAAAAATATGAACAAAAATTAAAAAACAGTAAAAAAATAATAAAAATAGGAACAGAAAAAAATATGAAAAAATCGGAAAAACAAAAAAAAACAGTAAAAACAGAAGAAGTACGAAAAATAGGAAAAACCAGAAAAAAAATGGTAAAAAACAGCAATAAATAGTGAAAAACGGAAGAAAAAAGGAAAAAAATAGGGACAAATAGTAAAATATAGGTTATTATTAAAAAATATAAGGAAAGAGAGTAAAAAAGGGAAAAGGGAAAAATACGAAAAATAGAAAGAAACGGAAAAATGGGAAAAACATAAAAAAGAAAAAATAGGAAAAAAGTTAAAAAAAACGTTAAAAATCACAAAAAGCTAAAAAATGTCGATAAAAACACAAGAAATCGGATAATGACGCAAAAAAATTGTAAAAACAACAAAAAAACCAAAACCAATTGTAACCATCTAAAAAATTTAACAAAAATAAAAAAAACTCAAGAATTGAAATAAATCGAAATAAAATCAGAGGAAGAAGAAAAAAGAAAACAAAATAAATTAAAAAAAAATGAGAACAAAATGAGAAAAAATTGGAAAAAATCAGAAAAAAACAAAAAAGTCAGAACAAAATAAATTTTTTTTTGAAAAAGATAAGCGAGAAAAAATCCGAAAAAATGGGAAAAATAAAAATAAAAAGAAAACATTGGAAAAAAGTTGAAAAAATCAGAAAATATTCGGAAAAAAATGAGAAACCAAATTGTAAATACCAAAAAAAAAAACCAGGAAATCAAAAAAATTTGTAAAAAAAAACGCCAAAAAGACAAAAAAACTGCAAAAAACGAAAAATATCGCAAAAAATTGCAACAACAAAAATAGGACAGAATTAAAAAATTAAATGATTTGAAAAAATCGCAAATAATTACAAAAAAAATCTAAAATAAAATGGAAAAAGGCGTAAAAAATCGAAACAAAATCCAAACAAAATCCCAAAAAAAAATCAGAAAAAAAACAAAATTCAGAACAAAACAGAATTCTTTTTGAAAAATGTGAAGAAAAACGAGAAAAAAATCGGATAAATTAAAATAAAAAGAAAACATTGGAAAAAGTTGAGAAAATCAGAAAATATTAGGAAAAAATGAGTAACAAAATTCTAAATACCAAAAAACCGAGGAGATAAAAAAAATTGTAAAGAAACTGATAAAGAAAACGCCAAAAAGGACAAAAAACTGCAAAAAAAATCGCAATCGAAAAATAATGCAAAAAATTGCAAAAGAAAAATAGTAGGTAAAGAATAAAAAAAAATAAAAAATTAAATAATTTGAAATAAATCGCAAATAATTGCAGAAACAAATCTAAAATAAAAAATGGAAAAAATGCATAAACAATCGAAACAAAATCCCAAAAAAATCGCAAAACACCGCATAAAAGAGCAAAAAAAATTCAAAAGATCGGAAAAAAAATCATAAAAAATGCAAATGCCCAAAGTATCAAAAAAAAATGCAAAAAAAAATCGCAAAAAAAACCAAAAATCTCCCAAAAATCCAAAAAAACAAAAACCATTGTAAAATTAAAAAGCAAAAATGAACAACTTGAAAAGAATCGAAAAAAATCAGAGAAATAAGGAAAACATCAGAAAAAAAAGAAATAGGGAAATATAAGCAAAAATAGGAAAAAATATAAAAAAGCAGGAAAAAGTAGAGAAAAATAGGAAAATACGGAAATATGGGCAAAAATAGGAAAGTGGGAAAAATTTTAAATTTTAAAAATAATGAAAAAGAGTACGTCAACTAGTATATTATTAATTAATAAAAAACAATTTGGACAGATTAATTTTTGATTTCACACATAATATTGACAAAAATCGATGGTGGTAATTTTATAAAAGTGTCGCTCTAATAGCTATAAAACTCGAATATTCTTGTATGATTGACACAAATTCATTCCTATTCGATTACTTTGGTCTAACTCCATATTTTGGCTATTAAGGATTACAAATTATACTTTCCTAAATTAGATTGTGTCCTTTTACTAGATGGATTGTTTCATAGACCGAAAAGGGTAAACCCATGCTCTCTGGCCCTGCCGAAATGACTCCCAACGGATTTCTAGACACAGAACATTAGAGAAACCAATGTACTTGAGTGTTTCTTTTTTGTGTATAAAAATAAATTTACAAATAATTGAATTTTTGTACCTTCGTTTTATACCCTAATTCCATTAATTATTGCCAATTTTAGAATATTTACGACGCCCTAAACACTAAGTGCTTGTATAAGGCTCAAAAATAATTAAATATTTCATAAGAATTTTAGGGGATATAAAACTGAAGTATCTATATATCTAAATTTACTTAGTCTTTTTACCGTCGAGTAGATTCTTTGTTAGGGGATTATCCGTAAACGAAAATAAGATACCTTTTGGTACCATTTTATTTAGAGCATGCACCAACAATGTACTCCTAAGTCCATCCTTTTAGTTCATCCAACTGGAAATGGAATCGCGGTGTCTGAACCATCATAAAAGAACGAAATCGTTTATGTAACTGCTTTCCGAAAAAAAATATAGAATGAACCTTTAAAAATTATAGAAGGAAAAAAATTGATTCCGATTAAGGTGTGGCGAACTTTAATTTCACATCTATACGTCCCCGTTGTTTGATTTACGATCGTATAAATGCTTATTGATTTTTTTTAAATGTTTGTACGGGTACAGAAAAGTAAATAAATAATACTCGATGAACGTAGGTAGAAAGAAGTCTGGTCGTAACATCTGTCTAGTACCCCGAGGTACCGACGTTTTGATTAATACACTCAAGTCCTCATTATAAGATTTTATGGTTAATTATAATGATTTTAGAGTTTAGTTAGAAATTTAACTGTGTTAAGTAATACGGTAATAATAGTAGATTTGCTATTTAAAAATTATAACTTAAAATATGATAAAAAAATCCTGTTGTATTTTTATTTATGTTTTAAACAAATAAATCGAACAACTTTTTAATTAAGCTCTATAACTTAAATGTAATTTTTTATTCTAAATTATTAACAGCCACTTAGTCACAACACATCTCGGTCTCATATGGTTGACAGCTTGATACGTAAAAAAGTATCCCGGATGATGTATGCCAGTCTAAGTGGTAAAATGTGTTAGTTGCCAAGTCGGCAGATAACCATAAAGAGGCCTAAATCGGCCGAAAAGTATGTAGGTATACTTAGGATTGAAGGCTTCTATAAGTAGCTCTAATTCGTTTGGGGACAGAATTTTATCGAAATTTTAACTTTACTCGAATTACCAGATATTAATCCTTGCATTTATTTACTATATTAAAAAAATTGTAGGGTTTTATTTAGTACAATGCGAGATATTTTTTAAATGTAGGCAATGGTACCACAATCTATTTAATTTCTAACGGTTCAGAAACTATGCATAATATTAGCTTTCAAAGGACCAGCTCCTTGTTTTAGTTCATAAGAAAAGGACTAAAACTTATTTTTCATTAAATTATTAAATTATACAATTTTTTTACTTCTAAGAGCATTTTTCTAACTCATTTATTACAGATACGTTGGGTACACATTATTACTCCGAACACATTTTGTCTATTAGAGTCGGACTGGCGAATTCACTTTAAAATGCACTAATTTTTACATTAAAAAACGCACTGATACTTTTCACTACATATTATTGCAATGATACTGAAGAGACTGCTCACTAAGAGAGTTTATAAAATAGTGCCAGATTGACGCGATCGTCTGTGATTGCTTAGCCAGACTTTAAGTATTCTGACGAGATATCATATTTCTGATTGGTTAAAAATATGTGGAATATTTCTCTCAAATATTTTTAAAAGTCAATCGGCTTTTTATTGCTGGCATCTAGAGAAACGAATTCTATTCTGAATCCTTGGTGCACGCGCTTGCGCATTATTTATTTTGCCCTAATGTGCTTTTATTGTACGTTAACTTGAAAGTTTGATTGTTCATCACTGTGAACGGTGTGGTCCAGTGGTCGAGTTTAACTTCCAGGTTCGAATCCTGAAACATATTTTTTATTTTTTTTACGAAATAAATGGAAGTTGTATTTCCTTTTTTTTTTAATGCACAGACTAGATTTAGATAGTCAAGACTTCTTTTAATAAAATAAACATAAATAGTGTTATATTTTCCTTTTTTTATATACAGGCTAGATTCAGATAGTCGAGATTTCTTTTAATAAAATAAAATACAAGGGTTAGATTCAGGCAGTCGAGACTTCTTTTAATAAAATAAAATTAAAAAAATAACAAACTTGAATGCGTGCACCAAGGATTCAGAACAAAATTCGTTTCTTTAGATGCCAGTCATTTTATCGTATAAATTGATAAATAATATTTAAAGCCGGAGTCTCATGCGTCCGTTTTCCGTCGATCCGATATCCGGTAAAAATTGAATTTCGGATAAAAATAAAATCCGAATCTCATTTATACGAAAATCGTATCCGAAAAGTCCCATCATGACAGTTGACAGTTGTATTTGAGGGTATAATTCACAATACACTGATTAGTATTCAATATCATTTGATTGTGTTCTGTGAATTGATTCAATATTGTATTGTTTTAAAGTTCGATTATTTGCTATTTGCGATCAACATGTTTAATTCCTATTATTGGCAAAGTCAAAGTTTTGATTAGAATGAAAATGATGTAGAAATACGTACCCGAAACAAACAATGCCGAAACGCAGGTAAGTTTTACCATTTTACCAAAGTTCTGCAATGCTTGCTGAAATGCAACTAAATAAATTATTAAATTTATAACTTAATAACTATCGACGAATGTTAAAAAGTAAACCGAATAATTATTTTTATTAGTTTATTGTTTTGTTTTGTTTACTTTTCATCAGTCAGACAGCCTAAAGTGAGGTTAAAAACGATCCGAAAACGGAAAAAGTTAAAATTAGTTTAACTTTGTCCGACGTCGGAAAAAAGTTAAAAATATTCGGATAAAAAAGGCGGGAAATTTTTCAACCAATAGGAGCTCCGTCGTACCATCGGACGATCGGAAAACGGACGCATGAGACTCCGGCTTAAAGCAGCTATGAGAGCGAAAGAGATAATAGTTTTAACAAGAGACGAAATATGTCTGCTAATGTAATCTTGGATTATTCTAGAGGGTAACTGTGACGTAGGAGATATGCATGTCTAGACAAGTGAAACTAAGATTTTGAAATAAAGGAATAATCGGACACGCCGATTACAGGTTCTGCTCCAACATGTATCGTCTTTGACTGTAAATCCTCCTTGTAACTAGTAAGATACTCCAGGAAAAGTATTTAAGTAGATAGGATACCCTTTTGGTACACTTTTTCAACCCACTTTTCAAGATGGCGGCGAATGGCGGGAGATGTTTGAGAAAAGTGTGATGAGTGTAGATATGGTAAAGAGATAGGGGTAGAGAGAGGGGGTGTAGATAGGTGGATATAAGAGAATAATAAAGAAGAAGTGACAAATTACAGATGGACAAATGACAGATGGGCAAATGGCCGGCGAGCGCGTTGGAGCACATAGACGGATGGACGATCGAACAAACGCATAGACGGACAGACGAACAAACGCATAGACGAACAGGCGAATGAATGATCGAACGCATAGATGGACAGACAGGCAGGCGGATAGGCACATGACTGGTCGAACTAACGCTCTGGTGCCATATATGTAATACTCCTATATCGCCAGCTTGAGAGAGAAGTGTGTCGCCGATAGTAGAGTGTAGACGATCGTTTCTCTCTCACACAGTCTCGGATAAGTCATAGGCGTCACAGCTGTACGGAAATTTTTTTTATTGTTATTTTTATATATTTAGCAGAAGATATATTGTAATAAAAACGTATAAATAAAGAAAGTCATGATATATGCATTTATCATTTGTAGAATAATTTTCAAAAATAAAAATCGCCTACGCTTGCTTAACTTTCCTTTTTCTCTACCTTCCTATTTTCCCACGAGACACAACGCCAATGCAATTCACGATGCAGCTATATACTCAAAATGTGTATGACGCATGCGCGTTGGCACCCAATTCCGATCTTGCATCTCCTTCTGTCGGAACGCTTTGTTTCTACAGGCAAAGATAGGACGTTGGCGATATAGGAGTATTTCATATATACCTGGTGCTAACCTCTATACAGTAACACCAGATCCATCTATCGCGCCAACGATTATCCTGTCATTTGTCCAGTCATCTGTCACTTGTGCTTTATTATTCTCTTATATTCACCCATCTCCACTCCATCTCTCTATCCCATTTCTTCCCCATCTCTATCATCTCTCAGACATCTCCCGCCATTCGCCGCTATCTTGAAAAGTGTGCTGAAAAAATGAACTAAAAGGGTATCCTATATCTACAGAGTAGTTACCCAACTCAAAAGAAGAGAAGAATTTTTGGAAATCAACAGAGTGTTGGTCGATGCTCAAGAATTAACAGAAGAAGCCGAAATAGAAGCAGTTTTTGAGGTAGAGAGAGAATAAAGAAGATAATGTTTAAATATGAATCAAGAGATGAGCTTGGAGGATTTCAAAATTAATTTTTATTTCCATCTTTTGAACACAGTCGTGAATGATATCAGGAAGAGATCTTCCCAATTGAATATCTCAAGTAAATTTGTATTTCTGTATGAAATTATGGCTTTTACCTGACTGTGGCTACCTAAAAATCGATTATGTAAAAAAATATTTGCAAATATTTATTTATTTTATTCATTCACCTATTTATATTTTAAATGTATTTATTTTATATTGTATCTAATGTAATTTGAATTTTATATCAATAAGCATTATTATTATTATTATTATAACTCAAAAACAAAAGGTTAACTGATACTTTGCCTGCGGGGGGGATCAATGTAATATTGACAAAGACATTGACGCTTTAGAGGCCCACACACCACGTGACTTTTGTGTTTGCCGGTTAGAGAACTACCCAAGGAAAATGTGCTTGTATTCTAATAAATTGGATATAAAATTTTTTTTTTAGTATTTTCTGGTTTATGTTAAATAATGCTACCCTCTAGTCCAATTTATTCTGCGTAGAACAGGGTAGAGCGCCATAAAACATAATTATTCGTATTTGGACGAGAACTCGCCTAATATAGCAACTAAAAATATGCGATTTTTTTTATGATATTTAAAATATTTATGAGAAGAGCGCGTCTGTACTACATTTTTCAAATTTGTTTAGAGGAAAAAGTTGATAGTCGTATCACTTTTACTAAAATTATTTAAAAAAAAAGTGCCATAGACGCGCTCTAAAGAATTAAGTACAGAATGGATTGGTAAAAACCGCAGCTTCCTATCTTTAATATTAACGGAGCGCTCGTCCAAAAACTTTTTCAGGCAAGATAACATATGGTATGTGTGAAGTTAGCCCCCCATTTTTCGAATTTTAATATTTTGAAAGTTGTTCCAAATTGTTCTAGGTTTGTACCAAATTGTTCCAAAAAATTATTCCTTAAATTTAAATACAAAAGCCGGAAAACTCAAAAAACCATTTTAGAGCTATTATTTTTATTTCGTTTTTTTTCTGTTGCACCAGATTGTTCTAGTTGTTCTGAACATTGTTCCAAATTTTCATGCCTTAAAAAATTTATTTCAAGCTCAAAATCAATTAAAACCATTTATAGCTAGCCCCCCATTATTTTTTTATTCGAATTTTTTTTTTTTTGTACCAGATTGTTCTACTTGTTCTTAACATTGTTCCAAATTTTCATGTCTTAAAAAAAATTATTTCAAGCCCAAAATCAATAAAAACCATTTGGGTCCAGCCCCCCATTATTTTTTTTTTCGCAGTTTTTTTTCTTGTACTAGTTAGTTCTAGTTAATCTTGGCATTGTTCCAAATATCTTAAAAAAATTATTTCAAGCTCAAAATCAATTAAAACCATTAATAGCTAGCCCCCCATTATTTTTTATTCGAATTTTTTTTTGTTGTACCAAATTGTTCTAGTTGTTCTGAACATTGTTCCAAATTTTCATGCTCAAAATCAATTAAGACCATTTATAGCTAGGCCCCATTCTTTTTTTTTCGAAATTTTTTTTGTTGTACTAGATTGTTCTAGTTGTTCTTGGCATTGTTCCAAATTTTCATGTCTTAAAAATATTATTTAAAAGTTTGAAGGGAATATATTTTAAATTCGGACCTGTAATTTAAAATATTTTCTCTAAGACGTGATACAAACGCAAAATTATTTATAGTCAATTTAAGAATGAAAACAAAGAAAACCAAATAAAAAATATTTGTAACATTTTATGCTTTGTTGATAAAATAAAAAGCTTTACAAAACTATCTAATATCAAAGGTTTCAATTTTTTGTAAATAATTAAATAAAAACAACTTTTGCCAATAAAAAAAAATTTCGAACGATTAATGTAAACACTAAAAAAAGAATTAAATAATATGTACTGAAGTTAGACTTCAATTGTTTTTACTTAATTTATCCTGGCGTAATTTTTTTAACATATGAAAATTTGGAACAATGCCAAGACCAACTAAAACAATCTAGTAGAACAAAAAAAAAATAATGGTTTTAATTGATTTTGAGCTTAAAATAAATTTTTTAAGGCATGAAAATTTGGAACAATGTTAAGAATAACTAGAACAATCTGGTGCAACAGAAAAAAAAACGAAATAATAATAATGGGGGGCTAGCTCTAAAATGGTTTTTTTAGTTTTCCGGCCTTTGTATTTAAGTTTAAGGAATAATTTTCTGGAACAATTTGGTACAAACCTAGAACAATTTGGAACAACTTTCAAAAATTAAAATTCGAAAAATGGGGGGCTAACTTCACACACACGGTATTGGCGCCTCTTTAGGACTTTCTGAAAAGCATTTGTGGTCACTTCGATAATTACTTAACACCACAACTGGTAAATTGGGTTTCAGTAAATTTGCTCGAATTTTTTATATAATGTATAACTCACTAATCTGATCAAATGTCTCCATTGCGCTGACGCTCTAAATTCAACGGTTTAGATTATACAGGGTGCTGAAATTAACATTTCCAAAATTTCAAATGGCCATTGTGAACATGCTTTTTTGAATATACAAGCCAAATCAATTACGCATCGATTATTTATGTAGCCGATACAAATACACTATAGAGTATAGTAATTCTTACACAAAGCAACGGTATATAGGGTGTGTCCAAAGATAGCAAGTTTTTCAGTAATTTAGAAAAAATTGAGCGGAGTAATTTCATTCATTTACAGATAATATCTCATGAAGCCGGACCCGTCCTGCTTATTGATATATGCAAATACCTGAAATTCCGGATACATGATGAAAGTTCACTTTGCAGGTACATAAAACATACAGGGTCTATCAAGACATAGTAGCTTTTGCTGACGATTTTTGTAAAGTACTTGTGCTTGAGATTCATTTTATTGATGCCGTTAAAGTTCTAACACAAATCTTCTTAAATATTTTGAACATACTGTACATAACAAGTCAGTCTGATTCAGGAGATACTAATATCATTAATCGGAATTGATATTGGGATCCTGCAAAATATCTGTAAATGAATGAAATTACTCTGCTCATTTTTTTTTTGGAAATCACTGAAAAACTTAGGACTCATCCTGTATACCGTTGGTGTGTGCAGGAATTATTATTTAGAAACTTCAGCACCCTGTATAATCTAAATCGTTGAATTTAGAGCCTTAGCGCAATGGAGAAATTTGATTAACGTCGCGAGTTGTGTGCAATATACAGTGAGGACCAAAAGTGTTACCCCTCACTGTAACTCGTCTACGAAAAATCGCCCGAACACGTCAATTTTAATTCATATCGAAGTAAGTTTATGAAGAAAAATTTCACCCTTAACTTAATCCCCTAGAGTAGGGAAGCTACCCCCATGAAAATTTTAAATAGCAAGGGGGGTCAAGTGGCAGCTCTTCAGAAAGAGGATTCAATTCTCTATTTGGCAGTGTAAAAAAATAAAATTTGCTTCATTAGTACAAGAGAAAAGTATCTTTAAAGATAAAATAAATTAAATAAATCAAAAAACCACGGCACTGCTTTACTGTTCTTTTTGTCTACTAAAAGGAATAAAAACTGTATCTTATCATTAAGAAAAAGTAGATTTTTTTCTTTTCAATGTAAAATCAATTGTGAACCTTCATCCATTTAAAGTAAAATAATTTAAAATTTTAACTCGCATCTGTTGCCTACTAGGAATTTAAACCGAAATTCATCGATTATTTTAATTTTCAAAATGATTTTACCGCGGAACGTAAATGAAAAGTGTGAGGCAATTCTTATTTATGGTGAGGCTAATCGCAACTATCATGAGTCGGTAAGAATTTTTAACGAACGTTTTCCGGATCATCCCATTGATAGACATTATTTTAAATTACTGGTAGCAAAATTTTTTGACACTGGCAGCATTTTAAACAAAAAACGTACTGGTCGTTCCCAATTAACCGAAGAAAAGCAAATTCACATTTTAGGTGAAGTTGTAAATAACCCGTCCTCATCTAGCAGAGCCGTTGCTGTGAATTGCGAAGTAGGAAAGAGCACCGTAATAAGAGTCCTAAAAAAGTATAAATTTCACCCGTATAAATTAAGGATGGTACAACAATTGACTGAAGACGACCCGGACCGACGCCTAGAATACTTATTGTGAAATAATAGCCAACAATACCTTAAGGAATCCCAACTACTTACACCACATCCGCTTTAGTGATGAATCTACTTTTTTTTTGAATGGTAACGTACACAGAAACAATGTTAGATATTGCACGGAAAAAAATGTATAGTAAACTGTATTAAAAATATAATAATCTTTAAAATATATTATCATTCCATATGGGACGATTACCTATGATAATAAAACTGAAAGTAATTTTATAATGACATTTCAGTATATTTTCTTTTAGAACTAAGTACTTTTTATCGTTAACGATATTATAAATCTTTGATATGTTTAACAATAAATTTTCTATTAAATTTATTATTTTGGGTAATATAATTTATCAATATAGTATCATTAGGTTAATAATACTTGATACTTAAAGGTATACTCTTTTTATTAAGTGGTATAATATTGTCCAGTATACTTTATTATATTTAGGTAATAAAGTGTAATATTTTTTATATTGAACGATATAACAGTTTTATACTTTGTGTTATAATATTTTGTAATAAGTATTATTATACCTTTATGATAAATTTTATTATATTGTATTATAATTTCGGGACTATATACACTGCAATGCAGAATAACAGGCCAAAGAAAATTTGACCAAATTTCAATGTTGGCTCTGCATCGAAGCGCTAATCTCATTCTGATGTTTTTTATCTTTAGTAACAAACAAATTACAAAATCATCAAAACCAGGCGAGTGATTCGGGAGAAAACCAACTTTGAAATGAGGGCCAATTTTTAGTGGCCGGTATTTTGCAGAGCAGTTCAGAATAAATAAAACAAGTTTGTAAATATTTCAAAATAATTTATTGCAAAAAACTAATATATTCCTACTCGAATATAAAATCTATCAACTATTCAACAAAACTATTAAACTAAAAATCATGATTTAGAAACATTAGTATGTATGTATTGACAGAGGTAATCAATATTTGTCACCTAAGTAAGTTCACATTAGAGTGTCCAGAATCAAAGAAACTAAGCTTGAATTCAAAATACTGTGAAATTATATCTCATGAAATTAAATTCGATTTGTGATGTGTAATAAAGTAAGGTAAAACAAGACAAAAAAAATATTAGCAGTAATAATTACCTGATAATACAACACCATGTATTTTATATTTTAGTTGCAATATTTAAAATCATTTAAATACTTACTGGTACATATAAAATAAACGAGTTTTGAACTTAAAATTTACTAGAACGATAGCTTTTTTCTCTCGAGGAGTAGTTGGTGGGAAGATGAGTACAAAATTGAAATCACTTCTAAATCTACAAAAAAAAAATAAATTATATGATAAAATTTCATACTAATTAATTATAGAGATAGGATTTTTACGCTAAAAAGAGAATTACGTAATTTTTGGTTTATTTTACATATTCAACATTGTGACATAGTCCAACGACAAATATATCACAATGTTGGATGTACAAAAATACTAACAATGACGTCATTTATCTATAACCTAATAATTGTAACTGGATATTTCTTACCTATATCATCAAAATTGCTGTTTCATCTTTTCTTCTTCCATTACACCAAGAACAGTAGATAGAAATTGTGGCCATTTTTTATATAAATTGTTACTTTTATTTGGATATTCATCAATAAAGTCATCTATCAGGAACTAGTATACATGACGTGGATGTTTTAACATGGAAAAGTTTTTAAAATACTCAAAAACAAATTTTTTAAAATATATTTTCTCTGCTTACCTATAACTGTACGGAGCCGACTGATTCAAGCGTGAACATGACAAAAATATATCTAAATTTTGAGTGTGTAAACAGTATAACCTAGGGTAGTAAAATGTATTAATCGAAGTAATTAACTTTATGATATGGTATTGATAATAATGAATCTGCTATTATTTGAGTATTTTAAACTTTATTACCATGGCGTTATAAAATATCACTTAAGGTAAATAGGTTATATACTTTAAAGACAAAATGTCATAAAACGATCAATTAATTATATTTTATAATCAAAACTACTACCAACTTTTTAAGATAATAATTCTTAATAACTATTATTATAAGATTTATTATATATTCTCTTTTTTTCGTTTATGAGGAAAATATAATGATTGATAATATATGAGGATGATAAATCGAATAAAAATTGTCATACAAGGTATTACATATTTTTTATTATACAATATAATAGAGTAATTTTTTTCCGTGTGGTCTGATGAGAATCCTAGGATTATTCGTGAAATTCACACACAATTCCCGCAAAAAATTAATGTATGAGCAGGAATATTATGGGTAACCATATCGTCGGTCCATTATTTATTGAACAAAACCTTAATGGTATGTTCTTTACTTGGAATTGCTGGAGACATTAATAAATCCATTGATATTAGAAATAGTTGAAAATAACCCCGAAGAATTTAATATGGATATAATTTTCCAGCAAGTTGGTGCTTCCCCTCATTACGCAGTAGTTGTCAGAAATTATTTAAATGCAGTTTATCAGGAAAGATGGATAGGGCGAATGGGACCTGTGGAATGGCCCCCAAGGTCACCAGATTTAACTCCATTGGATTTTTTTCTTTGGGGTTATCTAAAAACTAAAGTTTACGAAACTGAGTGTGAATCCATTCAAGAGATACATCAACGGATAACGGAAATCTGTTCAACAATCACACCAGAAACTTTACAAAACTTAAGAGAAGCCACTAAACATAGACTTTTTTTCTGCCAAGAAGTAAATGGAGAACATTTCGAACATTTGCTCTAATACCTAATAATAATTAGTTTAGTTAATTGTGAGAAAAGAACAGTAAAGAAGTTTCGTGGCCGTTTGATTTATTTAATTTATTTTATTTTTAAAGATACTTTTCTCTTGTACTAATAAAGCAAATTTTATTTTTTTTACACTGCCAAATAGAGAATTGAATCCTCTTTCTGAAGAGCTGCCACTTGACCCGCTTGCTATTTAAAATTTTCATGGGGGTAGCTTCCCTACTCTAGGGGATTAAGTTAAGGGTGAAATTTTTCTTCATAAACTTACTTCGATATGAATTAAAATTGACGTGTTCGAGTGATTTTTCGAAAATTCATTCGTAGACGAGTTAAAGTGGGGGGGTAATACTTTTGGTCCTCACTGTATAAAAAAATTCGAGCAAATTCACTGAAAGTCAATTTCCCATTGATAAGGTGCGTAGTCAGTATTAAAGGTTAAGAATAATAATTTTTTTTGCCTGCAGGCTACATATGTTGCCAATTTACATTTTATTGTTAATTTAATAATAGTATTAATTTATGTAAAAATGTTTGTTCATTTTAAATTTAAATTCGTAAATTAACAATAAATCTCATGAAATTTATTACTAAAAACAAAACATTCTCGAAGAAATATGTGAGATTTTTAAATCTTTTCACACATAAATAAACCCATTGTCGCCAGACTAACAGTTATTTTTATTCGAATATGTGAAAAATAACTTTAATTATATACGCAGGTTAGGTTTATAAAAATTTAATACTTATTTTTTCAAATTCAAGAGCACGCTCGTGTGCATTTATAAATTAGAAGAAAAATAGGTGTGATGGAATAGAAACACAGCTGGAGTTAATAGAGTGGGATGTTTGAGCTAATGGAGTCGACATTGTCGCCAGACCAGGTCTGCGGTGTTATGTCTGCGATAAAATGAGGACAGCTGAGCCGGTAACGAGAGGACGCATTTTACAAAGTGTTATTTTATAATGTATACTATACTTTTCGTAAATTTTGAATTAAGCAGTCCCTTGAGAAAGTCGGTTAGTCGCTTCTCTTACACCTGATCCCACTACAATTTTTATTGTCCTTCTACACTTAAATCGGTTAATAAATCTTTTTAATGCTGTTACAGTAGATAAGTTTTTTCCAGTAAATAATTGATTCTTTATCAATAATTATGGATTTCCCGGTATGTTTTTTCTAACTAAAACCTAAACCCAGTTCAAGTAGAAAATTTTAATATTAATCAATGTTTCGTCTCAACAGGATCATCAGCAATTTTTGATGGGTTTTATATTGAAGCGAAAATATATAATAAAATTACTATAATATGATTCTTTAGTGCGAAATGCTTGGCGGAAATCGGAAAAAATTGATAATTTGAAAAAAAAATCGGCAAAAATTGGAAAAAATCTGAATCAATCAAAGTTAATTAAAAAAACCGAAAAAATCCGCAAAAAATGGCAAAAAATCCAAAAAAAATAGAAAAAATAAAAAGAAATTGAAAAATGGAAAAAATCTGATAAAAAAAAAATATTTAAAAACCGGAAAAAAACTGGAAGGGTTGGAAGAATTTGGAAAAAATTGTGAACAAAAAGAAAAAAGTGGAAAAATCGGAAAAAATTGAAATAAATCAGATAAAATAGAATGAAATCGTAAACCGTTGAAAAAATAGACGAAACACAAAAAAACCAAAAAAAAATCAGAAGAAACAAAAATCTGAAAAAACCGAAGTGGAAGAATTGAAAAAAAAACAAACAAAAAAAGTGAAAAAATGAAAAGAAATCAGAAAAAATGTAAAAAAAGCTGATGAAACCCAAAAAACAATAAAAAAATCGGAAAAAAACTGAAGCAATCAAAATAAATTTAAAAAACCATAACCCAAAAAAATAAGCAAAAATATCGAAAACAGAAAAAAAAAAATAAGGAAAAACTGGCAAAAATGGATAAGATTAAACCAGATAAAAGAAAAAACCAAAAAAAATATTTAAAAACCGGAATAAACTGGAAGTAATGAAAAAATATGAATAAATTGAGAAAAATCTGATAAAAATCTGAAAATATCATAAAAATAAGGAAAATCGAAAAAATAAGTAATCCAAAAAAATGGGACTAATGTAAAAAACCTGATAAAACCCAAAAAGAAATAGAAACCCCAAAAAAATTTAAAAAATCGGAAAAGCCGGAAAAAACATTAAGCAAATCCGAAAAAACTGAGAAAAACCGGATGAAAACGGGAAAATATCTTAAAGAAAAGAAAATCCGAAAAGGCCGGAAAAAGTTAAAAAAAATCAGATGAAATCTAAAAAACGTCGAAAAAAATGGACGAAAACCGGAAAAAAACCGATGAAAGATCGAAAAAAAAAATCGAAAAAATAAAAAGAAATCGAAAAAAATTGGGAATAATGTAAAAAATCTGATAAAACCCAAAAATAAATAGAAAACTTCAATAAAACTTAAAAAACTGAAAACTGGAAGAAATCAAACAAATCCGAATGAGAAAAATCGAATAAAAATGGGAAAATATCTTAAAAAGAAGGGAAAAAAAGAAAAATCGAACAAGTCTGAAAAAGTTGGAAAAAATCAGATAACATCTTAAAAACATGGAAAAAAATGGACGAAACCGGAAAAAAGATCGGAAAAATTGAAAAAAAAATCGAAAAAAAATGGGAATAATGTAAAAAACCTGATAAACCCCAAAAATGAATAGAAAAACCTAATAAAATTTAAGAAATCGGAAACAACTGAAGAAACTGGAAGGAATGTAAGATATCTGAAGAAATCGGAAAAAATTGAGAAAAATCGAATAAAATCCAGGAAAAATCGGATAAAATCCAGGAAAAAAGAAAGGATAAATCAGATACAAACCAGAGGATATCAATTAAAATCTGACAAAATCTGAAAATGTCGAAAAAATTGGACGAAAATCAGAAAAATATTAAACAATTGGAAAAAACCGAAGAAAGATCGGAAACAATTGAAAAAAAATCGAAAGAAGAAAAAGAAATCGGAGAAAACTGGAAGGAATGGAAGAAAAATTTGAAAAATCGAAAAAAATTGAGAAACATACGATAAAAACCGGAAAAAATTGTAAAAAAACAACAGAAGTAAAACCGGAAGAAATCGGAAAAAAAACAGAAAAATCGAAAAAAATGGACGAAAACCGGAAAAAACAAAAAATCGAAAAAATTTGTGAAAATTCGGAAAAAATTAAAAAGGTGCGTACCGTTAGTTACGCTAACATTACATTAAATGTCACATTTTTTTTAATATAAAGCTTTTTAGTTTTTTTTAAGATCTAACAGGAAATGAGTTCCATGTTGAAGCTAAAATGCCTAACAAATCAAGAGCTGTTCACATTACTATAATATGATTCTTCAGTGCGAAAAAAAGTTCAAAAAATGAAAAAATATTGGAAAAATTTAGGAAAAATCGTACAGCTGTGTTTAGTTAGAACATTGGCGACTAATGTAAGACTCGTTTGAGGGTCCCTAAATTTTTTTAGAGTATAATCACAAGGAATAAATTTATACTGTAATGCTTAACAAATAAAATACGAAGTAGTAACTCTTATTTGCTTAGTGTAATACAACATTCTCTTTTTTAGTATCTATTATTGCGTATAAGACCAAATACAACATCTGGCATCTAGAAATTATATCGATCGCTATCGTTTCTTATCGACATATAGAAATATACGCGTATGTTCATACCGCGGCGGCGGCGGCAGTAGACGAAGAGCGAGGGGAGATTTGATGAACGGCACTTGTCATTCAGAATGACTAGATCTGTGAATCAACCCTAAAATAGGTTTCGTTCGACCGTAAAAAGGCAGAAATAATTCGGTGTTTTGAAATGCAGAAATAGACGCACATAAAATACGTGGAATAATTACATTTCGATTTATGGTATTCTCGCGAGTTATAAATATTTATAGTTTATGTATATTTCGTGGCAGTGACTAATCTAATTTTTGTTCTATATACTTTACTTACAAGTTAAAAAATTTATTGCATGATATATACCGAAATCGCTTTGGTAGTAATTAGTCTTTATCTACAAGCCGGCTGCATGTATATCGAGTACTAAATACCCGCAAAACCCGCAGAGATTAAACCCGTATAAAAATATTTCGAAGAGCCCATAACTCACTCGGTATGCAGCGCACGATGAGATTATTTATAATAGTAATAGTAATATCTGAAATGAGGGAGAAAGGGATAATTTAATGTTGATATCTCGGAACAAACGCGCCGACATTGTGTAAAACACGGTTTCGAAAATCAATCAACAATAAAGTCGATGAGTTTGCTTGAGCGGTGGGCAGATTACTCTTTAACACGCAGAGCCTTCTTGTATCTAAAATCTTGTTTTTAATAATTCTTATTTCCTTGTTATTTTCACTTTTCCCAAAAAAAAAGAAACAATATAATCTTTGCACATTGGTCATCTCAGGTGACCTCAAAATGGATATTTCCCTCTTTATCTCGAAAATTCTTTTTAGCTCGTTCACAATATTTTCCCTTCTCAGAGAAGGGGTCGGGAAAGTAAAAACCAAAAAAATCTGGTAAAAATTGAGAGCAAAATCAGAAAATATTGGAAAAAAACGAAAAATCAAAAAAAATGCAAAAGCTGAAAAAAATCGCTAAAAAACGAAAGGACTAAAATAAAATGAGAAAAACTATAAAACGAAAGAAATGGAAAAAAATAACGATGAGAAAAAAATTTAAAAAAACAGAAAAACAAAACAAAAAATCAGAAAAATGGAAAAAAAAACGAGAAAAATATCGCAAGAAACCGAAGAACAACCAAAAACCGGAAACAACGTAACCATAAAAAAATTCACAGGGAAAGAAAAAAATAAAAAAAAAAACAAAACAATGAGGAAAAAATGGAATAAATAAAAAAAAAACAGAAAAAACCAAAAAATCAAAAAAGTGATAAAAACTAGAAAAAATAAAAAATCTCTCTCTATAAAATAATTACCAATCATATATAAAAAAATCATATTGTAGAAAAAGACAGAAAACTAAGAAAAAAAAACAAAAAACCTTGTTAAAATTGGGACCAAAATCAGAAAATATTGGGAAAAAAATTGTAAAATACTGAAAAAACTAAAAAATCAAAAAATTGTAAAAAAAACGAGAAAAATCGCTAAAAACCGAAAATAACGCAAGAAATTAAAAAAAATCGGTTGTGTCGCCCAAAAACTTTCCCGACAAGTATCCACGAATAATTTTTCAGATATTTAATGTTAAAGTTTCAAATTTTGACATTTTTTTATTTTTGACAGGTGACAGTTGTAGAAATAATTTTGACTGTTCTGAATAGAGTTTTTCAAGGGCTTTCAAATGACATATTGCAAGTCAAATTCCGTGACATATTGCATCTGTCATTTTTTGATAGTGACACTTCCGTTTGACAAATATCGTACAAAAACCAATGGGTTCTTCCGACGGAACCCAAACCCATATACCAAATATCAGTTTAAACCTGTGGCCTCTATCGGGGAAGAATACACACAGACAGACAGACAGACTTCCATCTGGAAGTGGTCTTAATCATCTCAGGTGACCTCAAAATAGATATTTCCATCTTTATCTCGAAAATTTTTTTTTGCTCGTTTACAATACTTTCCCTTCTCGGAGGTGGGTCGGTAAAATAAAAAGATATCCTCAGGAATCGAACCAGGAACTTTTATATGTAACGCACACACGGTAGCATTAGACCACAAAACAATTTTGAAAATTTATTCAGTGCCGTAAAAAATTGGGGACAAAATATTCGGTCATATCCAACTGGAAGCCCACTGGTAAAAGCTTCTTATGTTAAAAAAAATTGTATTTAAAAAGATGTAAGGAATTCAAAAAACAATATAAGGTTTCACAGATATATCAAAAATTTCAAAATACATTAAAAAAGTAATGGAAGATTTCAAAAATTCTGAAAACATTAAAAAACCACAAAAAGTTTCAATATATTAAAAATTACAAAAAAAATCGTAATTATTTGAAAATTTCAAAAAATTCAAAAGTTTAAAAATGTGAAAAAAATAAAAATATATAAACATAGTAAAATTTATAAAATATTTAAAATTAAATTAAAGGAATTCATTTTATATCCATATTAAATATGTATGCTAAAATTAAACAAGCGATTGAAAATAAAAAATTTAAAAAATTTATCCAGTGACGTAAAAAATTTGGGCCAAAATATTGGGTCGGATTAAACTGGAACGCCACTGATAAAAGGTTTTGTGTCTCGTCAAAAAAATTGTATTTGACAAAAAAAAAATGAAAAGAATTAAAGATTTCAAAGATATATCAAAAATTTCAAAATACAGTAAAAAAGTAATCGAAAATTTAAAAAATTCCGGAAACTTTAAAAAACCTACATAAAAAATCGAAATTATTTGAAAATTTCAAAAAATTCAAAAATTTAAAATAGTGAAAAAATCAAAAATGTATAAAATTTGTAAAAACTCCAAATTTCAAAAGTTTGAAGATTTTGTATAAATTTGAATTAGTAAAATTTTTAAGAAACTAAAATTTATAAAAATCTGTAAAATTAAATTAAAGGATTTCATTTTATCCATATTAAATGTTATGCATTTTTTTCACTAAATTAAACAAGCAATTGAAAAAAAAACAATTTTGAAATTGAACAAACACAGTACAGGGTGTATCATTTAAATATGTATTATACCTTATTCTATACCATTTAAAGTAATTTTTATTTGATTTTGTTTTATATGAAATGAAAAGGTTAATTAATTTATAATAAAGATTTTTACTCATTTTTTAAATTTTTGACTTGACTAAAAATGTTTCGAGTACTATACTAAAAAATAAAACACTTCTTGTTTTTAAAATAATGTTTGTATAATGTAGTGAATGAAAATGTATGAATTAGGTACCTACGTATGCGGGATAATTTGTTTTAAAATTTTTTAAGTACGATAACTTGTTACCCACATTGTTTTTATTGTAAGTGACATTTAGAATTATTTATTAGCGATACTATACTATACCTACCTGCTGTGTGAGCACCAGTTGTTTGTGTAACTTAATTTATTAATAGAATAATTGGCTATTATATTCACACTTTGTTTTGTTATTTAAATTTTATAGTACATGAGCCAAAATCCCTAAAATAAATAATTTATAATAATAAAAAATTACTATTATTTTGCTTAAAGTATTTTATGTACTGTACTGAATAATTTTTATAATTTAGCTATAACAATACATAATAAATTATTTGTATTCAGACAATAAGAATTTCAATCCATCGATCATATCCGTCAGTTCAAAAAAATATTTCACGATAATGATCCGCCTCCTCATGAACATAATAATGTTTTATATATATATAAATAATATTATTATAAATGTATGTTTATTTTAGGCTTATTATTATTAAAAGCCTGCTCTGCACAGATATTTTCGAATATTAGATGTATTCACGTCGACTTCTGGTGGTTAAGGGCAGGTCTGACACAGCGGGGGTCAGGCGCCACTAAAATACACGCCACTGCACAGGAGCTAAAGAATTTACATCTATAAGATCTAACAGTTAGATACTATTGTTTTATTCTTCTTAATTTTAATTATTACGAACAAAGTTATCAATAAATTTAAAAATAGTATTAAAAATAATAATAATAATGATAAATAAAAGGTACTTTTTATAATAAATGTTTCTTATACGTTATTATTATTTGGTAGGAATTTTTTTTCATTATTATTTTTGTTAATTTCTTTTACCTCTTCGTATATTCTCATCACTATTTTGTCGATCTTCTCATTCTTCTTCCATATGTTCTATTTCTCTTCTTGTTCTCTTTTTCTGGTTGATTTCGTTCCTCTTTTAATATTCTTCCACTTATTGTGTCAATTTTAACATTGTTTTTACATTTTTAAATATTTAAATGGAAAAATTTAAAAAAAATTAAGAAACGAGGCACCAATATCGTATTATATGTTATATTTCCTTAACTGGTTTTTGGACGGACGCTCCTTTAATATTAAAGATAGGAAGCTGCGGTTTTCACCAATCGATTCTATATTTAATTGTTTAGATCGCGTTTATGGCATTTTTTAGTAAAACTATCAACTTTTTTTTCTAGATAAATTTGAAAAAGTAACACAGACGCGCTCTTTTAATAAATATTTTAAATATCATGAAAAAAACCGCATTTGCTATATTGGGCGAGATCTCGTCCAAAAACGAATAATTATGTTTTGTGGTTTTATGACAGAATGAATGAATGTTAAATTTTAAATTTACTTTATATATTTCGATCAAAGTAATATAAAAATTTGCTTATTTAATTCATATATTAATACGCAAAGAGAAAAATTCAGACCAAATTTTAATCGTAATGCGCGAAAAGAGGAGTGTGAGATTTTGCATAGTTGAAGTTTTTATACAGGAGGAGTGCGGAATTATGATTAGAATTAAAAAAATCAATGCAATATTCACAATGAATTTAATATTAAATTTAATCATTATTATTGCTAATTATTTAGCCTTTTAGAGAATTAGAGAAGTAATTTTTCTCAGCCGAGCATTATTATTATTCCTCGATGCTTCGCCTCTCGGGATAATAAGTTGCGAGGCTGAGAAAAATCTTTACCGGGGTTTATATACCGGGTGACACAGGAACATGGATCATCCCTAAACTTTTTTAGTTATGGGTCGATCTTGATGAAATTTTAAGTGAATATATTACATGTAATTTCAGATTTTTTGACGTACACACTCAAAGAATTTAATGGGTAAAATCAACCAAAAAGAGCATATGAAAATGATCCTACTCAATTTAATAATTAAATCAACCAGCAAATAAGTTAAGTCGCCATACAAATTAAATTGTTCTCTTGATCAAGAAAATTTGTTATCAACCAGTTTTTAGTCTCACAACAATTTTATATTATCATAAACAAATGGTCGTTTGGTTAACATATATATCGTACCATAACAAAATAAGTAGTAAGTAATCTTTTTTTTTGTTCCTCAACTTTTTTTGTTAAGTCAATCCATCTCTCTCGTTTGGTTACCATTTTAGATTGTACCGCTACAAAATGAGTGGTATGTTAACAATTATTGTGGTTCCGCTACTTATACAGAGTGAGTTTTATGTATGGGACGCCTCAATTCTCTCGAAAATGGATCGCACGATTTTTATAGATTTTAGTGAGCAAGGGTCTTGTGATACGGCTGATATTATGGTGGTTTTTACATTATTGTTAGATCTCTTTTTCCGGAAAATGTATTATTTTAGCTTCGGTGAAGATAATAATATAACTTCGAAATTAAGAAAGTATTGGTATAGGGAACATTACATGAAAAATAATCAGTAATTCTTAAGGATTTTAAAGGGAATAAAATATAAATGGTGATCCGTTTGAAGTAACAAAGTTCATTATTATTTCGGAAAAAGGGAAGGTCTGACAATAACGTAAATACCACCATAATATCGGCCGCATCACAAAACAGTTGCACATCTAAATCTATAAAAAACGTGCGATCCGTTTTAGAGATAATTGAGACGTTCCATACTCTGTATAGTGTAGATATCCATAATATTTTGTTCAACATATTGGAATCAAAATACAGATTTTATTAAATAAATAAAAAATTTTATTCATCACATCACATCCTCGACATGTAAAGTTAGTTACAAAATTAAAATAACCATTTTCTTAGTATGTCAACTTCTCTCCTAAAAGATTGAATGATTTCTTTTCATGTAAGTTGGAGAAGTCCGTTCCAATCTACAAAACATTCATTATATTTTCTATAAGAAAAGTGTCTCACCTTTATCAAAAGTGTTTGAATAGTGGTCAACTTTTCAAAATATCTACTATATCACTCTCTTTATTTGTAATTTCTCGTCTCCATATAGTTTTAATATACTCTTCCATTTATCCTCTATAACACTCCATGGACTGTTATTTAATTATAACCACAGTTTATCATCTTCCTTCTGAATGAAATTTGTAGAATTGAAATATGAATTTAAAATTTAATTGATTGAACTAATGAATAATACTCACCATCACATTATTTCCATTATCTGATGAATTTTCCTCATTATGCTTATTAATTAGGGGAGCTGCATCAGTGGTACTCCCTGATGATGGGGACGAGAGAATTCCTAATTTTCTCAATTTTTTCTGTATGGTTCTGGTACTTGTCGTACAACCTTCCAGGGGGGATATTTCGACTTCTTTTGTAGTAAATGATCTGACAATTAATGAGATTCTTGGATGAATTTTCACTGATCCACTGTATCGACTTACCAAAATCACTTCACTATAGAATAGATATAATATGTAATGATAAATATTAAGGCACAACACAATGTGGTCGCTGTCGCTCTGTAAATCACACAAAAACAAATCACAATGAGACGCGCGCATGCTCTGAAGATTATTGTCAACCTATTAAAGAAGGATGCTAACTATTTTATGTCCATCTGAAAATAATTATAGGTTGATTCTAACTTACTATTCGTTTGCCTACCAACTATAAAAGTGTGCGAACTGTAATAATATTTTAGTTACAGTATAATATTGTTGAAATACTATCTTTAGTTCGATTTGAAAAAATTCAACAATTAAGTGATTGTATGACAAAATTATTATTTAATCCAACTAATATTTTCAGTTGACGTTGAATTTGTTCTGTTACAATTTTTACTCGGTTGTTTTGACAATCACCTCATTATTAAATATACCGTAATTGTAGTTTAATTCAACAATTATAATGAAGTTGCTGATTAAACACTTTGTCTTTGAGTGTACTAATAACCAAGATACAGGGTGTTTCATCTATTTTGCCAATTTCTTGCATGGTTCATAACTTTCTAACCACACTGTATATTTTCATGATGTTTGGCAGTACTCAATCGATCAATAAATTTACAATAAAAGAAATCCAGGTTCGGATTTAAAAAAATATTATAAAATATTGCGACCCGAAAACAACACCTTGTATATCAGATTTTTCTAAAATAAATTTTGTATTTGCAAAGAGCACGAACAAATGAATTTAGTGATATACTTTGCACTTTCGGCAAAATGTTTATTCTTGTAAAATTTTGAGTTGGAATTCTGAAATGGTGTGAAATTGTGAGAGCCCAAAATTCAAACTATATTTCTTTTCAATGTGATTTAGTTTTAATGAAAACTAGTTAACCCAAATTGGTAAACTTTTAATTTTTTAAGTATTTTTTCATTATTTGCAATAAATAATCCACAAAAAACATTCATCTTTAATTAACGAATAAATAATAATGAGTCCACCAAAAATAAATAACGTTAATTAATGAAGTATTACAAACATTTTAAAAAACGCTTAAAAAATATTAGACGGGGTAAAAACATATGATGTTGTTAGTACCTCGGCGCAAAAAAATTATTTTAACAATAAACACAAGAACTATACGCAACACGAAATTTATGGACATGACGATTTTTTACGGTTTTTACGACTTTTTTACGTTTTTTTACGATTTTTTACGATATGACCTGTTTCGATATTTTTTACGGTTTTTACGATTTTTTATTTTACGATTTTTTACGATTTCTTACGATTTTTTACGATATGACCTTTTTCGATATTTTTAAAAATGGCGGATATAATTTTTTTTGATATTTCAACCCCCTCCAGTTTTACCCCATAGGTCGGATGAAAAAAAGTTTCATACAAATTGTATTTGAAAAATGTAAATCCAGTGGTTTTACTTTGTTGTCATTAATTTTTAGGTGTTTTTTTATAATTTTTGTTGTTTTTCATTAATTGAAGTTTTGTAAATTTATTATAATTTGTTTGTTAATTAAAGATGAATGTTTTTTGTGGATTATTTATCGCAAATAATAAAAAATACTTAAAATACAAAAATTTTACCAATTGAGGTTATCAAGTCTTCATTAAAACTAAATCACATTAAAAAAAAATAGTTCCAGTTTTGGGCTCTCACAATTCACACTATTTCAGAATTCAAACTCAAAATTTTACAAGAAAAAACATTTGGTCGAAAATGCAAAGTATATCACTAAATTCATTTTTTCGTGCTCTTTGCAAGTACAGAATCTATTTTAGAAAAATCTGATATACAGGGTGTTGTTTTCGGGTCGGAATATTTTCTAATATTTTTTAATCCGGACCTGGATTTATTTTGTTGTAAATTTATTGATTGAATGTTTACTTTAGACATAATATGCCTGCCAAATATCATGAAAATATACAGTGTGGTTAGAAAGTTATGAACCATGCAATAAATTGGCAAAATAGATAAAACACCCTGTATCTTGGTTATTAAAGTAGTTAGAACCATTAATTATGGGTTTTTTGAGATCGCCTAGGTGTCCCCTATCTGCAGTTAACGTATGTCATTTCCCCATAATGAAACACCCTGTATTATAATGTTACTTACACAATCTTAATTTGGGTTTCTAGAAAAAAATAATAAACATTACAAAAATTATCAGAAAAAAATTAATTTTAAGTTTGTCCTATTATATGCCTCGTATTTTTCTTATGTATAAATTTCTAAACTATTTTTTTTTCAAATATCTTCTTATTTCATATTTCCTATGACTTTAGTTCTCCCAGTAATACCTTTTGTCTGAACCAAATTTTTCTTCTTAAAATAAATTTTATAATTTTTAATTTTACGAAATAAAATTCATCATTATTATAATTGGTATATACACTTCAATTTTATTTATATTTCCATATTGTACAACTTTCAATAAACAATTTTTTTTATAAACTTACAATTGCCGTTTCATACCATATATAATTTTTTTTATTAATTGATTGACAATAATTTTTTTTTCTTCTCTTTCAAATTTTTTAACCACTGGATTTTATTGATATTTTTATTAGTTTAGTTTTATTATTTATATTTATTAGTTTTATTAACTATCCGACTTTGATTACTTAAATTTAATAATGTTTTAATAGATTAAATTTCAAATATATCTTTATCCTCTTTATGATAATTAAAATTATTTCAAACACTATCATATACAAAATAAAAATAAAATTATTAACTTTTATATTAACTTATCATTATAAACATCTACATCTACTAGTTTATTATTTTTCTTATCTTTGTTTTTTATAACTACTAGATTTTTTTAAATATTAATGCCTGTTAACTATATCCTCCTCTATTACTTATTATTTTTTTTATTTTTCATAATTTACGGTAGGTACTTTATAAATTTTTTTAATGGTTTTTCTCCCGATTTGTATTCTCTATAAATTTGAAATAATTATGATTCCCATCATCATAAATATTGCCTTCTATAAAATTTCAATCGTTATATACCAATTATTTTAAACTTATTTATTTAACAATTAACTATAATACACAGTGTGTAATAAATTGTACTACAATATATATTATAAAAGTAAATTATAAGTCAGTCTAAATAAATTATGGAATAATATGTTGAAAATCTTAATAAGTATATAAAAATAATTTACGTAAAAGAAATTTTTAAAATACTTTAATAAAAAATATTGATAATTGAAAGAATAGAGAGTTATTGCAACGTTCGTTTTTTAGTTCTTTTAATAAAGTTTATTTTATTTTGACATATACGCATGCTCATTGAACCAGAATTTAAGGACATCCTTTATCTAAATACAGGCGTCCCTTATTTTATTTAAATAATGGCAAGGACATTTTTAATAAAAACTATAATTTTGACGTAAATGACATTATTACAGAACTCTGTTTTGCGTTGTTGCATTATTTTACTGAAATTATTATGAATTGGGAATTTGGAACTTTTGATTTTCAACAATGTTGAAGAATATCGTCACCAGTTCGAACCTGTAAATTTAGTAAGCATTGAAAAGTAAAGAAAATAGTTATCTACAATGGACGACGAAAGAGCCAAGAAAAAGATTAATTTAAATAGGAATATGACGTTATTTTATGAAGAGAAATAGTGTTTCACAGTCCATTTAAAATGACAAATTTTTTTAATCTCATTGTCAGTCATATTGTCCAAATTAAAATTTTCATAATTAACTAGATGAATTCGTTCTCCAATATCATTGTGTAAAATTAATATTTTGATGTCTTCATCATTTTCTTCACTAACTAGAATAGTAGGCAAGATATAGAAAGTCTTTGCAAAACCTACCTATATACAAAAAAAAGCTGCTAGCTAAATTGCAGCAGCATATATTTATGTAAAAATTATGAAAATATTCACACATATAGTATGTTTTGATCTCTTTCGGATAGTCTATTTACTTTTTTATTTGTTTTATAATTTTCACCCTTTTGAATATTTTTAATTTTTTACCTTTTTAGCTATAACTTCTTTAAATATCATTTAAAAATTATGAAAATATTCACACATAGATTACTTGTTAATTCCTTTTGGATAGACCATTTACTTTTTTATTTATTTTATAATTTTCACCCTTTGAAAATTTTTAACTTTTTAGATTTTTGCCTATAACTTATTCAAATATTATTTAAAAATTATGAAAATATTTACACATTTAGTACTTTTTGATCCCTTTCGGATAGTCTATTTACTTTTTACATTTGTTTTATAATTTTCACCCTTTTGAATATTTTTAATTTTTTACCTTTTTAGCTTTAACTTCTTCAAATATTATTTAAAAATTATAAAAATATTCACACATATATTACTTGTTAATCCCTTTCGTATAGACTATTTACTTTTTTATTTATTTTATAATTTTCACCCTTTAAATATTTTTAACTTTTTACATTTTTAGCTATAACTTATTCAAATATTATTTACACATTTAGTACTGTTTGATTCCTTTCGGATAGTCTATTTACTTTTTTCATTTGTTTTATAATTTTCACCCTTCTGAATATTTTAAAATTTTACCTTTTTAGCTATAACTTTTTTAAATATTATTTAAAAATTATGAAAATATTCACACATAGATTACTTGTTAATTCCTTTCTAATAGACTGTTTACTTTTTTTATTTATTTTATAATTTTCATCCTTTGAATATTTTTAACTTTTTACATTTTTAGCTATAACTTATTCGTTCTCCAATATCATTGTGTAAAATTAATATTTTGATGTCTTCATCATTTTCACTAACTAAAATAGCAATATCCAGTTGCTTTCATATTTTAAGCATAAACACTAATAGATAAATCAAAATAAAAACAAAATCAATAATTTACCACTACTTAGGTGACATCTACAAGAAAAATAGAATAATGTAATTACTTGACAAAATAAAAGCTGATGTATAGATTAAGTTGCAATAAGTGTCTAAATGCAAAAATTTTTATAGATGCTACTTTATTAAAATATCTTTTAATAAAAGTCGCTTTTTTTAAATTCTAGGAGTCCCTTAAATCAAACCATTAAAGTATTACTAAGATAAAAAAAATTGTGTCAAATTATAAAGCGCATAAATATCTATAATTTTTTGAATTTACATTAATTTTTCTATTCTGAATACAATAAAAAATAATAAAAATCATTCTTCTTTATTTATTTTTAATTTACTAAAACTTATTTTTATTAAATGAAAAATTATTAATTAATAATATAAGTTGAGTTGAATTTTGGTAATTTAAAATAATTTTTTATTATAAAAAGGAACAATAAAAAACGTATTTTTATTATAAATAAATTTTATTAATTACAAAAATATCTTGGAGATATCAACGTTGAAATCGTCAATAACACGACATTGTGCTTTTTTTTACAAAAAATGTGTATTACCATTTTAGGAATTAAATAAATATACAAATATAAAAATCACAGTCATTGATCGAAAATGTATGACATTTCCGTCATATTTATCTCAAACCATAAACACTTATTTACAAAATATGACAAAAGTGAACACAATTACTACTTACAGTACTATAGTTTCTCAAAACACCTAGAATTTGTTAACATTTCCCTGGTCAAGCGCCACACTTGTTTCGAGGCATTTTCCAAGGCACTAGGAGATTTTCCTTTAAACAAATCTAAATTAGGCAAAAAATAATGCGGGCACCTTTTACACTGTAAACACGATATAAGTTGCAAAAAGATTCCATTAATTCTATCAGCGATACATGATTCGTCCCATTCGGATTCGCGCGGATGTTTTTCACACTCGTATAATAATAAAGTTTTCATGTGATATCCCGCGACGGGATTCCCTGGAAGATCTAAATGTCTATCTCGGAGAGTTTTCAAAATACTAAGACACCTTTTCCTACATCCTCCTTGTAAAAGACGATTTTCAGCTTCCAGAAAGGATAATACCCAAGCGTCGCCTTCCATCGCTGATTGTTTACCTTGAAGAGCTATACATTCTTTCGAAAGTAGATCGAAACCTTCCGTTTTAACTTCTACAACTATATTAGGATGAGGCCATGGAATTTGAGGCAAAGGCCAATGCGCTGCACTCCTAGGCCATAATCCCGCACATTTAAACGCCGGTGTTATTTGTACTATATATCTTTCACGTATTCTCAATTTTACTTCTGTTGTATCTGCAATCATTTTGACACTATCTCTATACGAACACTTATCACAAGCTTGAGCTACCAAAGTTTGAAATCTCGATCTCATTTTTCTAGCTGATAGATACCCAGAAGCTGTTATGAATTCCACCCACAAGGACATTGATCTTTTTCTACCGTCGCTCAGTTTCAACACAGCACAACCTGGTAAAGTACCATCGTCGACGAAATTTAACACTCCCATTTGATTTAAATAAATAACCACCTCAAATTCTAATGGGGATATCACCTCTAATCCATCAAATCTGCCATTATAATCCGTTAGAGATGATATGAATCTTGGTTCTTGAACTTCAACTTCTTTCAGCACGTCTTGTACGACTCTACATACTTCCTGGATGGTTTTGGAACTTTGCAATTTCCTCGCTTGCACTTTTTCCGTATAATATTTATTGAGTTGGTAAACCATTTTGGATTGGGCGGCCAACATGTCCGGCGGAACGAGCATCTTGGCGGTTTGGTGGCTACTAGAGCCTAATTTTTCTACCGGTGCCACCTTGATTACGATTGCTTATAGGGTGGGGGTGGAAATTTTTGGTTAAAAAAACGGTCGATTTTAACGTAGAAATTACTTAGATATTGATGAATCGGTTAACACTGTCGTAACGATACTGTCGTGTGCGTAATGGAATAGAGAGGAGAACGAGCAGGTGAGATAGACCCCTCCTATTCAGGGAAGGATCTAAGATTCGGTTACGCCTTCTGATTGCGCCCAATCGAACGCAGTATAGTCGGTTGCTATAGAGTTTTAGAAATGTGGGGTTATAACGGAATGGCGAAAAGAGAGAGGAGTGGTAGCTTGTTTAATACTCACAATTCTTGTCCAAACTTGGATCTTTATATTCATATGTAAACGTTTGTTGTAATCTTATCTATATAAATAAAATTACATTCTTTACATCACATTTAAGTAACTATAGTAATAATTTCTTAGTTTTATTATAATATAAAAGTTGTGAGTCTAACACACTGTATATTGTCGTGACACATGTCAAAGTAAAGGTCTCGGTCTCCTGAACAATTATTTTATAACGCGCAGTCAAAAAAAGGGCTTTTGAGAAAAATACAGATAATATAAAATGCATCTACAGCCCGACACAAACGTGAATTCGATAACATAAATACAAAAATCTTGGCACGTGATAACAACAAAGAAAACTTGGCAATAAAAGAAATGATACAAATGAATAAAGAACTAAATTCTCCGAACTTTGGGCAAGATATAGAAAGTCTAGGCTAACCTACCTATATAATATAGAGAGAAAAAAAAAAAAAAAAAAAAAAAAAAAAAAAAAAAAAAAAAAAAAAAAAAAAATCGGCTATTCCTTCTTCAAATATTATTTAAAAATTATGAAAATATTCACACATTTAGTACTTTTTGATCCCTTTTGGATAGTCTATTTATTTTATTCATTTGTTTTATAATTTTCACCCTATGAATATTTTTAATTTTTTACATTTTTAGCTATAACTTCTTCAAATATTTTTTAAAAATTATGAAAATATTCACACATATATTAATTGTTAATCCCTTTCGGATAGACTATTTACTTTTTTTATTTATTTTATAATTTTCACTCTTTGAATATTTTTAACTTTTTACATTTTTGGCTTTAACTTCTTCAAATATTATTTAAAAATTATGAAAATATTCACCCTTTTAGTAATTTTTGATCCCTTTCGAATAGTCTTTACTTTTTTATTTGTTTTATAATTTTTACCCTTTTGAATATTTTTAATTTTTTACCTTTTTAGCTATAACTTCTTCAAATATTATTTAAAAATTATGAAAATATTCACACATTTGGTACTTTTTGATCCCTTCCGGATAGTCTATTTACTTTTTTCATAGAATTTCCCCCTCTTCATTTAAATATTTTTTTAATATTGGCATATTTAAATATCCTCAAAAATTAGGTTCAAAGTGCTTAAAAAATACACATTCATTTCTATATAGTTTTCAACTTGGAAAATAATGTCATTTTGAGGAGTGTTTTTATTATTTATCTATCAGGATTATAAACCTGAAGTGCCACCTAATTCAGGTTTGATTTTCTCATTATTAAAAAAAATTTAAAGTAATAATCGGTGAATAAAAATTTGGCACAATGAGCAATATACAAATTATTTTATCATTTAATCAAATCGATTTTTTTATATTTGTACTTGGTAACTAGATTAGCATCATAAAGTAACTTTTAAATTTTAAATTGGAAATGATTCCTTCCACACGAAACTATAACAATAATAAACGTAGACGAATACATTTTTTTAAATATATCTAGGAATAATCCAAAATCGAAAAGATTCAAAAAATATTATTCCAATCCAGCTTTCACGAGCAGAAAGGCTACGCCTTTAGATGCGACAAAGGATTAAATTCGGGTATAACTGTCCGCTGCGCCGAAATGGACTCCACCGCATTAATTACTTTCCCGAACACATCAAAGGGAAAGTAAGGTGAACGAGCAAAAAAAATCGAGATATCGATGGAAATATCCATTTTGAGGTCCCCCAAGAAGATTGAAACCATTTCCAGCGTATGGTCTGTCTGTGTGTAATCTTCCACGATAACTGCCGAACCGTTTGAACAATCAAGCTGAAATTTGGTATGGAGGGTCGGTGTGTACCTCGAATGCGCCCATTAGTTTTTGGTTTAAATTGGTACTGTAGAAGGTCCTCAAGACCGACATTGATTAAATACACATTTAACAATTTTTTACTTTTTTTAAATTTTAAGGACAAACAATACACTTTGTAACGTTTGATGAAATGTAATTTTTTTAATTTTTGAAGGGAAAACATCTTTTTGAATAAAAAATTTTTATATTTTTCAATGCTCAGAACTGAACCTAAGTATATTTTTATATAATAATCAGAAAATTGACATTTTTTTTTTAACTATTGAATAATGACAGATAACCAATGTATATGACTTATTTTCTTTAATTTTTTTAGATTTTTTAGATTTTAGTTTAAATCTTAATTTTATTGTTATGTCGCAATAATGTGGTATTCTATTGTTTTTTTTATTTATTTTTATACAAAAATAAGAATATTGTTGTCTCCTTACTTTCGTTATTAGTATCACCGATTTGTTTAAATCTTGATTTTGTTACGTCGCAATAATATGACATTCTTGATATTTTTTTTTTATTTTAAAACAAAAATAAGAAAATTGTTTACTCCTTACTTTCGTCATTAGTAACACCGATTTGTTTATTGTTGTTTTTTTTTGTACAAAAATCAGAAAATTGTTTTCTCCTTACGTTCGTCATTAGTATCACCGATTTTAGTTTAAATTTTGATTTTATTGTTACGTCGCAATAATATGGCATTCTTGATGGTTTTTTTATTTTTATACAAAAATAAGTACATTGTTTGCTCCTTACTTTCGTCATTAGTATTACCGATATGTTTAAATCTTGATTTTACTGTTACGTCGCAATAATATGGTATTCTTGATGGGTTTTTTTTTAATACAAAAATAAGAAAATCTCCTTACTTTCGTCATTAGTATCACCGATTTGTTTATTGTTTGTTTTTTTGTACGAAAATCAGAAAATTGATTACTCCTTCCTTTCGTCATTAGTATCACCGATTTTAGTTTAAATCTTAATTTTATTACGTCGAATTAATGGTTGTTTTCTTAATAGTTTTTTTTTTAATTTTGTACAAAAATAAGAAATTTAATAGACTGGTGTGGTCAAAGTACATAAATCAAGACAGTTAAGAAATTTAAAAAAAAATGTTGTGGGTTTGATGTTTGATGGAATGTAAATTTTCTTAAATTTTTTTTGTTATGCTAATAGATAAATATATCAAAAAATTTATTTCATCAAACATTACAATACCCGCACAATTATAATATAACAATACAAAGTACATAAAGTAATCTATTTAGGGGTGAGTTCTACTATAAAAAATAGACATTACAATGTTAAATAAAAATAAAAAAATATATAAATGTAGTTCTTAAAATTTCTTCATTATCTTC
This sequence comes from Neocrepidodera transversa, assembly GCA_963243735.1. Lineage (NCBI taxonomy): Eukaryota > Metazoa > Arthropoda > Insecta > Coleoptera > Chrysomelidae > Neocrepidodera > Neocrepidodera transversa. The sequence goes on along the minus strand of OY725353.1, from coordinate 8,194,068 downwards.
TGTTACTTGAATTTTAAATTGATAATTATGTATGTTGACCCTATCTTAATCTCTTCTCAGTATTTTTCTTCAAATTTTATAAAAAATAGTTATTTATGCAACAAGTGTGTAAAGTGATACTTTTTTCACGAATGTGAATGTTGTCACACGAGCCAAGGGCGAGTGCGACAATCACATGAGTGAAAAAAGGTACTTTACACACTAGTTGCATACAATATTTTTTCTACTACCATATTTTTTATGTCCAAAAATAGATTTCGCATGCAAGAGGTTAACAAGCTATTTTCCAAAATCTTGAAGTTAACCAGTGAAAAAAAGTAAAACTCCTTAGCGTGCGTAAAGTAAGTACTTTACTCACGGTAGTAGAAAAAATTTATTATAAACTTTTTTTTTAATTTTTATAAAAATTTTTATTTCTTTAAATTAAATTCAATCGTTTTATTCTAATACAAATCATTCAATGAACCTTTTTTTCTGTACCTAATATTTCATTCTGACATTTAAAAATTTTTAACTGACTTTTTTTTCTGCCTATATCCTTTTGTTGTCACCCCAAACAAACTTAATTTCAAATATATATTTTTGTAATAATCACTTGTGTCTATCACTTTTACTTAACTTTTGTTTTATAAAAAAATAACCATAGGTATAATTTCCGAAAATAACTTTACCATATTAAAATGCAAATAATAATGATAATAACAATAATAATAATAATTTTTTTTGTATAATCTACAAATGTTGATTTATACTTTCCATACTTTATTCCAATTAATATCAATTACTTTTTTTATATAAAAACATCTAAATACTTTTAAAAAATTTCAATTATTATAAAATTATAATAACTCGTACAAAGTATTTCATTTTAATAAATATATATATTAAAAAAAATTGTCTAAAATTGTATTTTTTTAGAATACAAGTTGCATTATTACTGAACACGTATTTAAGGTGCTTTAAAAAAATAAAACTACAATACTTCCTAGTAAAATTTTAATAAATTAGTTTTTATAGATACATTATTATTTATGACATATATAGGAATAATAAAACAGTCTTTTCTTATCGTATATAATAATAATAATAATAATAATACAAACAATATATATTCATGGCACTGGAATACGAGATTTGCCAACTAATACTAGCATCAGCAGTTTAAACAAACAAATCCTTAACAACTATTAAAGCTATATAACAAGGAATACTCATGTGGTAACCTTTGCATATCTACAGTATTATTAAAAAATTTAATTAATAAAAAAAACATGTGTATTTGGCTTAAAGAATCGTTTTTTTATATACTCAATTTTATAAAACACAGCCTTGAACATATATATATACTAATACAAGCAATTTATAATTGACATATACATTGACCTATATATTAAGTAAAATAAATTTACATCGTGTACGAATTTTTCATAATTCATAGATAAAAATGAACATTATTGAATGAACAGATACAATACTTTAACAAATGGGTATATAAATTAGAAGTAAATGTTCATTCCAGAATCAAACTTATCCTTTGGACATTTCTAAGAATTATTTATATGTAACGTTCATAAAAAAAGATTAGTTTTTGTCTTCCCTATAAAACTATAAAATCATAATTGTGTTTTAAAATAAATAGGACTAGTTAAAAGTTTAAATAGAAAAATTTACAATTTTTCCAAACATCTAGTATTCGTCAACATTTCCCTAGTTAACCTCCACACTTGCTTCGACGCATTTTCCAAAGCGCTCGGCGATTTTCCTTTGAATAAATCCAAATTAGGCAAAAAATAATGCGGACATCGTTTACATTGCAAACACGATATAAGTTGTAAAAAAATTCCATTAATTCTATCCCCAATACAAGATTCATCCCATTCACTTTCTCTTGGATGTTTCTCGCATTCGTATAATAGTAAAGTTTTTAAATGATAACTAGTTACTGGATTTCCAGGTAGATCTAGATGTCTATCACGAAGAGTTTTAAGAATGCTTAAACATCTTCTTCTACATCCTCCTTGTAAAAGACGATTTTCCGCTTCCACAAATGATAGAACCCAAGCATCACCTTCCATGGCTGTTTGTTTACCTTGTGCTGCAACACTTTCTTTACTTAACAAATCGAATCCTTCAGTTTTTACTTCTGCTACCAAATTTGGATGAGGCCATGGGATATGAGGTGACGGCCAGTGAGAACCAGATCTAGGCCAAACTCCGGAACACTTAAAAGCCGGAGTAATTTGAACTATATACCTTTCTCTTATCCTTAGTTTTACCTCTGAAGTATCTGCAATCATTTTTACACTATCTCTATACGAACATTTGTCACAAGCTTGAGCAACAAGAGTTTGAAACCTGGAGCGTATTTTCCTAGCTGATAGATATCCAGAAGCTGTTATGAATTCAACCCACAAAGACATTGATCTTTTTCTACCGTCGCTAAGTTTTAGCACAGCACAACCTGGTAAAGTACCATCATCGACGAAGTTAAACACCCCCATTTGATTTAAATACAACACCACTTCGAATTCCACCGGGGAAATAACCTCTAATCCTTCATATTTCCCGTTACATTCCGTTAACGACGATATAAAGCGAGGTTCTTGAACTTCTACTTCTTTTAAAACTTCTTGCACCACTTTACATACCTCTCGTATGGTTTTAGCGATAGTTGCCATTCTGGTTTGTACTCGTTCGCCGTAATATTTGTTGATCTGATAAAGCATTTTCGACTGGGCGGCCAACATATCGGCCGGAACCAGCATAATTAAAAACACTTCAACGTTGTCACATGGACCGTCGGATTTCTACTAGTCACATTTCTGGGATGTTTCGATGAGGTGTGGCGTATGGTATAGGGAGTGGCGTTATGCTCCTCCTATGTTTAAGAACTGCGCAGAAATTGTATCGATCCATTGATACATTTCACTTGTAAGGAATAAATTTTGGTTTAGAAATTCCCTTTTTAGTTTAAATCAGCGGTGAATCGAAAAATTAATCAGTAAAAGTTAGGAATCAAAACATAAGCGAATAAATTTTTCGATTTTCCCGAAAATTTTGAAAAATTAACGAATTGAATTCGGAAATTAATGTTCTGAATAAAACCCAAAAGCTTTGATTTATGCCCGATTCTCCTGGATCCCGTTTCGCCTGGACAATTAAAGGACCGACGCCAATTGAGCACTTTATTACCCTCAGGTAAAATTGATACCGTAGCCGGACACGCCAATTGAGCACCAAGGACCAAACAGAGACCGGCCAATTGAGCACTTTATGACTAGCCAATTGCGCACTTTATTACTAGTTTGTTCATTAACGAATTATCAGAATTAATGCAAACAGTTATTTTTCTCGGTTAAATAAAAATCAGAATATGGTAGTTGGCATATATTTATTAAAAAAAAATCATGGGGTCAAAACAATTTTTAAGAAGTATTTTTTTTTAAACTCTCAAAAACCCTTAAAAAATCGTTAAATTGAAAAATTTTTGAAAAATCCTTAAAAAATCCTTGAATAATCCTCATCTTTGATTTCTAGGGATTTTTCAAGGATTATTCAAGGATTTTTTATTGGTTTTTCGAGGAATTTTGGAGTATTTTTCAAAGATTGTTCAATGATTCTTGTAGCATTTTTCAAGAACTTTTCATGCATTTTTCAACAATTTTTAAGATTATTTAACGGGGTTTCAAGGATTTTTTTAATTCTTTTTTAGTAGGTAGGTAGGTACAAGTATTTTTTTAAGATTTTTTAAAAACGTTTTTTAATGATTTTTCATGGATTTTTGAAGGATTTTTAAAGATGTTTCATGGATTTTTCAAGGATTGAAAAAACGTTGAAAAATCCTTGAAAAATTATCGAAAAATACTTGAAAAATCCTGTAAAAATCTTTGAATAATTCTAAAAAATGTCTTAAAAACACTTAAGAAATTGTTTAATTGAAAACAATTTTTTAAGGAGTTTTGGAGTATGTTTCAAACATTCTTGTAGGATTTTTAAGGATTTTTCCAAAATTTTTTAATGATTTTTCAAGGATTGTTTAAGGATTTTTCAATATAATGTTTTTTTTATAAGGAATTTGGAGTATTTTTCAAAAATTCTTGTAGGATTTTTCACGTACTTTTCAAGGGCTTTTCGAGAATTTTTAATGATTTTTTAAGGATTGTTCAAGGATTTTTCAATTTATCGATTTTTTAAAGAATTTTGGACTATTTTTCAAAGATTCTTGTAGGATTTTTCAAGTACTTTTGAAGGATTTTTCCAGGATTTTTTAATGATTTTTCAATGACTTTTTAGGATTGTTTAAGGATTTTTCAATTTAATGTTTTTTTTTAAGGAATTTGGAGTATTTTCCAAAAATTCTTGTAGGATTTTTCACGTACTTTTCAAGGGCTTTTCGAGAATTTTTAATGATTTTTTAAGGATTGTTCAAGGATTTTTCAATAATTTTTTCATGGATTTTTTAATTTATCGATTTTTTAAAGAATTTTGGACTATTTTTCAAAGATTCTTGTAGGATTTTTCAAGTACTTTTGAAGGATTTTTCCAGAATTTTTTAATGATTTTTCAATGACTTTTTAGGATTGTTTAAGGATTTTTCAATTTAATGTTTTTTTTAAGGAATTTGGAGAATTTTCCAAAAATTCTTGTAGGATTTTTCACGTACTTTTCAAGGGCTTTTCGAGAATTTTTAATGATTTTTTAAGGATTGTTCAAGGATTTTTCAATAATTTTTTCATGGATTTTTTAATTTATCGATTTTTTAAATAATTTTGGACTGTTTTTCAAAGATTCTTGTAGGATTTTTCAAGTACTTTTGAAGGATTTTTCCAGGATTTTTTAATGATTTTTCAATGACTTTTTAGGATTGTTTAAGGATTTTTCAATTTAATGTTTTTTTTTAAGGAATTTGGAGTATTTTCCAAAAATTCTTGTAGGATTTTTCACGTACTTTTCAAGGGCTTTTCGAGAATTTTTAATGATTTTTTAAGGATTGTTCAAGGATTTTTCAATAATTTTTTCATGGATTTTTTAATTTATCGATTTTTTAAAGAATTTTGGACTATTTTTCAAAGATTCTTGTAGGATTTTTCAAGTACTTTTGAAGGATTTTTCCAGGATTTTTTAATGATTTTTCAATGACTTTTCAAGGATTGTTTAAGAATTTTTCAAGGATTTTTCAATTTAATGTTGTTTTTTTTTAAGGAATTTTTAGTATTTTTCAAAAATTCTTGTAGGATTTTTCACGTACTTTTCAAGAGCTTTTCGAGAATTTTTAAGGATTGTTCTAGGATTTTTCAATAATTTTTTCATGGATTTTTTAATTTCTCGATTTTTTAAAGAATTTTGGACTATTTTTCAAAGATTCTTGTAGGATTTTTCAAGTACTTTTGAAGGATTTTTCCAGGATTTTTTAATGATTTTTCAATGACTTTTTAGGATTGTAGAAGGATTTTTCAATTTAATGTTTTTTTTTTAATGAATTTGGAGTATTTTCCAAAAATTCTTGTAGGATTTTTCACGTACTTTTCAAGAGCTTTTCGAGAATTTTTAAGGATTGTTCAAGGATTTTTCAATAATTTTTTCATGGATTTTTTAATTTATCGATTTTTTAAAGAATTTTGGACTATTTTTCAAAGATTCTTGTAGGATTTTTCAAGTACTTTTGAAGGATTTTTTAATGATTTTTCAATGACTTTTCAAGGATTGTTTAAGGATTTTTCAAGGATTTTTCAATTTAATGTTGTTTTTTTTTAAGGAATTTGGAGTATTTTTCAAAAATTCTTGTAGGATTTTTCACGTACTTTTCAAGAGCTTTTCGAGAATTTTTAAGGATTGTTCAAGGATTTTTCAATAATTTTTTCATGGATTTTTTAATTTATCGATTTTTTAAAGAATTTTGGACTATTTTTCAAAGATTCTTGTAGGATTTTTCAAGTACTTTTGAAGGATTTTTCCAGGATTTTTTAATGATTTTTCAATGACTTTTCAAGGATTGTTTAAGGATTTTTCGATTTAATGTTGTTTTTTTTTAAGGAATTTGGAGTATTTTTCAAAAATTCTTGTAGGATTTTTCACGTACTTCTCAAGAGCTTTTCGAGAATTTTTAAGGATTGTTCAAGGATTTTTCAACAATTTTTTCATGGATTTTTTAATTTATCGATTTTTTAAAGAATTTTGGACTATTTTTCAAAGATTCTTGTAGGATTTTTCAAGTACTTTTGAAGGATTTTTCCAGGATTTTTTAATGATTTTTCAATGACTTTTCAAGGATTGTTTAAGGATTTTTCAATTTAATGTTGTTTTTTTTTTAAGGAATTTGGAGTATTTTTCAAAAATTCTTGTAGGATTTTTCACGTACTTTTCAAGGTCTTTTCGAGAATTTTTAATGATTTTTTAAGGATTGTTCAAGGATTTTTCAACAATTTTTCAAGGATTTTTCAATTTATCGATTTTTTAAAGAATTTTGGACTATTAAGGGATTATTATTACAAAGTGGATCCAGGTCAAATTGCTGAATTGGCCTGTATCAAAAGGGTCGCCTTGAAAAGGTACCTGCCTGCCTGGTGCTCAGTTGACCGGTCTACATTTATTACATCTAGAGCTTGGTGCTCAATTGGCTCATACCCGTTTTATTAACTTATATTTAAAGTCGTAAAAGTAATTGTTATTCGATTTATAAAAATGTATTATTAACTGTATATACTATACAGATTTTTCTCCGTGTAGGAATTAGTGAACAGTCTATAGCAACAATTACACGTGAAAACCTAGGTAACCTATAAAATGCCTGTGAATCTCTTTGCGCATTTCTTCATTTGTTGCGGCCATTTTGATATACTATAGCCTTAATGAAACTATGGCTTACGAAACTCTTCTTACAATACGGCACGTTGAGGCTTTCGAAATGCAAATAAAATCACCAGCTGTCACCAAACATTTATCAATGGCATAAAACCTTAATGTTCGCAGTAACTGTTCTACTGGTTGAATACAGCCGTCCCTGTGAAATATTTTACATAAAATAAATTAATAGGTACGTAACTATTTGTAGGGAGAGCTATTTAAAGGTGTTATTTGTTGCGCATACCACCGTAGGTTTTGTTAATCTGAAACGGTCAAAAAATTCAATATCATCATATTTTTTAAAATACTATTGACGTGTCCCCGTTTCAAGACCATTATATTTTCTTTGTTACTTTCTGACGAAGAACTTGAACTGGTGTCCAACAAATGATTTAAATTCACTCGATCGTACCCAAACACAAAAATCACTATTTTTTAATGAAAAATTAACAAAAACGCCAAATTTTTAATGGTAGAATTACGGCATTAAGTGGACTTTTCCCCAAAATTGACCAAATTCGGGACTACACTAAAGTCGACTTTTACGTAAAATTAGTTTTAAAAATCAATTACGGAACAAAAATGCTACTGTATAGAGTTTTACTGTTAAAGAAAGCTTTAATTTCATTATGGAATTGACTGTAACTCTTAGAATTTTGTCTGTTTTGTCTTTGGGAACTCCTCATTGCTTCGAGAATCACAAAATATTTCACACCTTATTTCAAAACTATATTCATTAGAAAATCAAGTTCTTTTAGGGTTTCAATCTGTACCGACAGACGTCTTAAATGTGAACAAATATGATTAAGAAACGATAAATGTTTGAAAATTTACTATGGGAATCGACGTGTTAACATCGACTAATTATCGAAGGACCAAACAACTGCAATGTTAAAGTATTATGAAAGCAGTAATATTAATATTAACAAAATCACGTATTGAAGTGAACTATAAGGGTTATTTTCACGCCCATTTATTATATTATAAAATATATTATATTGAAGAAAAAGAATTAATTTTTTTTTAAATATAATGTTTAAAAATTATAAAAACCATCAAAATAAAATGTTTGTTAACAGTAAAGAAAATAACACCCTGTACGAAAATTACCCTACCTTAATGGTACACTGCCATCTTAATAATTTGGTTCAAATTAAGAAATATCAAAAATTGAAATATCACAATTGGTGGTAATTAAAATGAAATGAAATGGAGCATTTTAGAAATTTTAAAATAATCCCAGGAAGTAAATTCAATATAAATCTTAATAAACTCATCCAAATAAATTCAATTTAATGTTTAAAAATCCAAATTTTCAGATTTATTATAATAAAGCATTTTGATTGGTCCATTGAAATAATTTTTCATCAAACATCTTTGCTTTTCTCGGTTTCTAGGAAGTAACTAAGATTTTTAATTTGGTTGACAATTCAAAGATTAGGTATAATAATATGAGACTTCAGATGAATAAAACGAGAGAAAAAGTATTGTCTAATATTATTTTGTAATTTGGGCCTTTACGATCACAAAACATATAAACATGTGTTATTTGTTTTGTTGTACGATCGTTCGCTCGATAGCAGTTTTGAATAAACAGTCTTAAGTGTACGCCTATGTTTCGGTCAAAGATTGGTACGTGATATTCGTTCAACAAAATAATAAATATATTTCTGCTGCGATGACAACAACATTAGGATGGTCGACTTGAAGTAATAACAGTTCTTTTTGGGGATATATACCAGGATCTGTTATATTTTATTAAATTACTTTGACAATAGTCTGCTGAATGTTTAAAATAAAAATAAATATTTTCAAATCTTACCTCTGTACGATTAATTCTCACGGTGAATGTTAAATGAGTCCTAATATTAGAATATTTCACTAAAGGACTCAAGAAGCGGCTTCTTTTTGGTTACTATCGCCGACAAGTGTTTTTCATCTCGCACTCTCAAAGTGCATCATAAATCTTGCGGTCGTGTTCGCACTCTGAAACACACAAAAATAAAATCACTCGTTCGTCGGTCCACATACGTCTTCATTAAAAGTAAATATCGATGATGGTATAGTTCATGTTTAATTAATATGACTGATGTGTATACAAGATGTATGAAAATTATTATTTTTACCTCTCGCCCTTCAGATAAGAGAGGTATAGGAATCATGCTAAAAATTGGGTAGTGAGTTTTCAATGGATAAACACGTTTTGGGGTCCCTAGAATACGATTTTGATATTTTCGCGATGATGTCTGTGTGTGTGTGTGTTAGTGTGTGTGTGTGTGTGTGTGTGTGTGTGTGTGTGTGTGTGTGTGTGTGTGTGTGTTTGGATGGATGCTGTAGTAACGATAACTCAAAAACTACTGAATTAAAAAATTTGAAATTTTGCATACAGGATTCTGATACCCTAGATTAGATCTGATTAGATTTTGGTGCCAATCGGACAACCAGAAGTGGCAGTTGCTATGAGTGATGACGCCATTACTAAACAAAATGGCAATAAGGTTTTACACATGTATTTTGTATACAATATAGTTTATATTCGTATCATTAAAATTTTCAAAAAATTTGCCATTGTTGCCAGATTTAAAAAAAAAGTAAATTTTTTTCATACTTTTTTGTGCCAACGTGTAAATTTTTGATTCAAAAATGGCGAGAGGTCATGTGCTGGCCACATCAGATTTTTTAATCCGCCTTATTAATCGAACAATAATGTTTTGAAAGTTCCTTGAAGAAATCAAGTACGCCACTGTATTAGATTTAATCCGAATACGAATTTCTTATCTGAGAATGTAAGTTGTTTTTAAGAACAAATTCAATTTATGAGATTGTTAATTGTAAAGTGTTTTTGAAGTGCGATTTTATGGTGTGGTAAAATCTTTTCTATTGTATAAAAAAATATGTAAATAAATAAAATTGTTAATTAATCGCGTTTCGTTTTTTTTGAATGTTCTATGGATACGCCTATGTGCGTCGGTTTGAAAATATTTAATTAAAATAATATACTCATCCTTTTTTAACTAATCTTGTCAGCTAATTAATGAAAGATCAAAAAAGTGGTAAGGTGTAGATAATAAAATTTCTTAGCAGCAGACCCTTAAATCCGAGGCATTTGTTAGAGATTAACGTTCACGATTATGCTGTTTGATTTGAATATTTATTTCTTTGTCTAATTAATTTTACATAACGAATAAGAAACATCTTTCGCTCTCTATAACTGTGACTTAAGGTATATCTTTTGCAAGAAAGGTATTTACCTTTTTTCAAACAAAAGTTTTGTCCCTTTTAGGATTAGGATCTTACGAGCGGCAAATGATCCATTGTTATCTTCTATAGGTACCGGACAAAAAAATGTTTATTTACAAGTACAATCATCGACCGATGTTCTTTTTATTCCTCTTTATACTTCAATGGGATAAAGCAATTTCAAGTACATGATATTATGTTCTTCAAAAATCGAAAAAAATACATGATAATATATATGAGCAATTTTTTTATATAGTTAATCATTGTTATGAAAAAAAAAAACATAAAATAATTGAAAATAAAAAGTAATAGTAAACATCGCTTTATATGTTGTTATATTCCTGGAAACTTTTTTTATTGGTCATTTATATCGCAGAACGTAAATATTAAACCTTTATTTCACATGCGCGATGTTGCCAACTTTGTAAAATTGCCTAAATTTTCAAAAAATTAAGAAACATTCGAAAAATTGCCTAAGAATTTTTTGTTTTCTTGATTATAAGTGCACTATTTTCGCGGACACTCTGTATATAGGATCAGGATGGGCCACCGGTAATGGCTCGCTCTTATACATCTAAAACTATTTTTTTTCAAATCTGTTTTCATGTCGAAAAGTATGTAAGATATAAAAATAATTTCAATTATACAGGGTGATCCATTATTACATATTTTATTTCATTTTTGAAATCAGCAAAGAAAAATAGTCGCAACTTTATTAAAAGTTTGTTATATCGTTTCTAAAATTTTTGTTTATTTTGTTTAAAAAATTCAAAGAATAATAAAAAAACTCGTAGTCGTACCACAATCATATAATTAAGAAATTTAAAGGAGAGCAACATGTTTCGGCCATTCAATGGCCATCATCAGGCCTATAATACAAAAAATTACATTAAAGAAACGCAAAAAAACATAGTTTACTAGTTACTTACAGAAATTGTTTAAACAAGTATAACATAGTGTTACTATGTTTTTTTACGTTTCTTTAATGTAACTTTTTGTATTATAGGCCTGTTGATGGCCATTGAATGGCCGAAACATGTTACCTCACGTTTAAGATTCTTAATTATATGATTGTGGTACGACTACGAGTTTTTTTATTATTCTTTTATAATTTTTACCTTTTGAGTATGGATAATCTTCTGTTTTTGTTCAAAAAATTGTCTAAATTTTGCTATATTTTAAATTGATTTTTAAAGGTAAATCTGAAATCTTCTAAGCTGTAAGTTGAAATAATTAAATATTAAAAATATTGTACAGGGTGTTTACGGAATATATATTTATTATATAAAACTGATCCCGCTTTCCCCTATTTCATTTTTTTAATTTTTATAAAGATAGTTTTTTGAAATTTTCTATAATTTTTTCATAATTCACATTTTTCGATACTTTTTTGGATAAATTTAGACAATTTTTAGAAAGTTCTATACAGTTCCAGAAAACTTAAAAAGTCTATGATGATTTTTGATTATTTTTGGATAAATACAGACAATTTAAAACAATTTTTAGATAGTTCTAGACAATTTCCGATACTTTTTATTTTTTTTATTTTAGAACATTTTTGGATAAATTAAGACAATTTTTAGATGGTTCTAGACAGTTCCAGGGAATTTAAAAAAAAATTCTATGAGTTTAGAACATTTTTGGATACATACAGACCATTTTAAGCAATTTTTAGAATTTTCTGGACAGTTCCAGACCATTTTTAAAAAAGTTATGATTTTAGAATATTTTTTTAGAATTACAGTAAATTTAAAACAATTTTTAGTAAGTTCTAGACAGTTCCCGATAATTTTTAAAAAAATTTATGATTTTAGAACTTTTTTGGATAAATTAAAACAAATTTTAGATAGTTCTAGATAATTACAGAGAATTTAAAACATCTCAATCATTTTAGAATATTTTTTGATAAATTTAGGCAATTTTTATAAAGTTCTATACAGTTCCAGCGAACTTAAAAAATCTCAATGATTTTAATACATTTTTGGATACATACAGACCATTTTAGGCAATTTTTAGAATTTTCTGGACAGTTCCAGACCATTTTTAAAAAAGTTATGGTTTTAGAATATTTTTTTAGAATTACAGTAAATTTAAAACAATTTTTAGTAAGTTCTAGACAGTTCCCGATAATTTTTAAAAAAATTTATGATTTTAGAATATTTTTGGATAAATTTAGACAATTTTTAGAAAGTTCTATACAGTTCCAGAGAACTTAAAAAATCTCTATGATTTTTGAATATTTTTGGATAAATTTAGACAATTTATAGTAATTTTTAGAATATTCTGGACAGTTCCAGACACTTTTTAAAATATTATGAATTTAGAACATTTTTGGATAATTTTAGATAATTTTTAGAAAGTTCTATACAGTTCCAGAGAACTTAAAAAATCTCTATGATTTTAGAACGTTTTTAGATACATACAGGCCATTTTAAGCAATTTCTAGAATATTCTGTATATTTCCAGACAATTTTTAAAAAAGCTGTATGATTTTAGAATATCTTTGGATAAATACAGTCAATTTAAAACAATTTTTAGAAAGTTCTTGATACTTTTTAAAAAAATTTATAATTTTATAACATTTTTGGTTAAACGAAGACAATTTTTAGATAGTTCTAGACAATTACAGAGAATTTAAAAAAATCTCAATGATTTTAGAATATTTTTGGATAAATTTAGACAATTTATATTAATTTTTAGAATGTTCTGGACAGTTAGATACACTTTTTAAAAAAACTATAATTTTAGAACATTTTGGATAAATTTAGACAATTTTTGATATATTCTATACCGTTCCAGAGAACTTAAAAAATCTCTATGATTTTAGAAAATTTTTGGATACTATTAAGCAATTTTTAAAATTTTCTGGACAGTTCTAGACAATTTTTAAAAAAGCTGTATGATTTTAGAATATTTTTGGATAAATACAGACAATTTAAAACAATTTTTTGAAAGTTTTAGACAGTTCCACATACTTTTAAAACTTTTTATGATTTGTAAAAATTTTTGTTTTTTATTTATAGTCTATCCAACATAAATTTTCAATTTTTCATTTTCTCAAAATATCAATTTTAAAATGCCAATACAAGAAAAATTGATTTCTGTCCTAAATTTTAATTTTGAAGTAATCTAAAAATTTCGTTTATAAATTTAACTTTAAATTCAATTACACATGGGAATTTTTATTGGAAACTTAAAATTGAACATAACATTAAATATCTCGTTTTCACCTGTATTTGATTATAATTATTTTTATTTCCTTTTTGGTCCTGTCAGCAAATTTTAAAAGCGTGACTGATATTTCGAATGACGAGCATCCACATGTTTTGATGAATTAGTACCAAATGTTCACAATAATTTTGGCACGGCTAGACGTCTTCATTCCGTGCATGATGATACACAAAAGGCAAAAAAAATTACCTACTACTAATTAGTATCAAACAAATAGAGATTAATTCTAGTATTATGACAAGTTTGGGTCATTAAACTAATTATTTTGTTAATGTTAATATTTTTTAAATTCTCCGTTTATAGCAATTTTGGAAATAGCAACATTCCATGGTTGGTTGTATGCTCATTTACATTTCCAACCTTTTTAAGGAATGACACATAACTGCCAATTAGCATTCACGTTGGTCGAAAGATAAAAACATTTTATGAAACTACCCGGATTGTATCTCAGTATAAACAACCGCCAATTAAATTTAATTTCATTAAACCAGTACCGGTTCGGTCGTTATCTTTGTCAATTTGCATTTTATTTGCACTTTTGGACCCAAAGGATCCGCACCTGTTTGAATTTTTTCTTCAAGAACAATTTTCAATAAACATGGTCATATAATTCGTGTGATTTGTCACAAGTATAAACATTTTCATAATTTTATATTTAATGTTTACAATGTTAGCGAGCGGTAGTTTGGCAGAAATAAAATTTTATGTCTGTAGTAATTTCACGGCATGCACCCATTTCAAATTATATTTACGAGAGCATCAAAGCTCCTGGCGCTCAAACATATTTTATCTTTAATATCGTCATTTGCCTACTTGGATACCGGATAATAACCTAAAATAACGATATCTCGAAATTACGAGAATTGAGATGAACTAATGATATTTTCTTACGTTGTTTACAAAATAAAGAGCTTAAATGATTTCGAATTATTTTTAACGACTGACAGAAATGTATGTTTATGACAAAAATAAATAACTGCTATCGATCAAAATGTTTTAGTTTAAAATCAGATTTGCAAAAATTTAATCAATTTATATGCCGAAATCGATAACAATCGAGTTATAAAACAATGAATCAATGTCTCGTTTCTTTTAAGTGAAAGACCAGCACTCTGGCTCGTCAGGGTTGGCTTTTGAATTTCTTGATAAACTGTCAATTCCTAATACACACAACTTCAACAGTCTTGGATCTTCATTCAGTGTTTAAAAAACAAAATATATTTATAAAAATATATTATTTTCTGAAAGGAGTATTTTCCAGAAACTGTGTGAATTTGTTGAATCAAAAAAAGTAATAAAACATGTAATAGTCTGTATGGCTCTAAGGCTTCACACGAGACAAGATAAGGCGATCATTTCAAAAATCTCGTCTCGGTCTCGTTATAGTTGAGAAAAAAATAAGTATCTTCTCGGTCTCGTCTCGTAACTGTTTGTCTCGTCTCTTCAAATCTCGTTATTACTAGAACTTGTAATTATTAATTCTATTTTAATTTATAAATGCGTGATTATTTATTGATTTATTTTTGTTTTTTATTTGTACGTTACTAAATCATTATCTGTACAAATTATAATGGGGTACTTGCATGATTTTAGGTAAATGGACCATTAGAAACCTGACCAATAAATATTTAATCCGTATTTTTCATTTTTTTTTAAAAACCTGTATTTGCCCTATAATTAAAATAAATAAAATCTGTGACGACTTAAGGTATATCAGTTAAAAAAATGTGCAAAAGATGGTGCCACTCTAATTTATCTGAATTCAAGTTACAGCCGATAGTTTTCTCTGATATGTCGGTAATAAATCATTATCTACATCTCAATACTATAAATCACCGCAAGGGTGAGTTAGCGTCGAAGTTACGTATTTATTCTGGTTTTTCAAAGACTGTTAAAAATACTATTCTTGAAGTTTGTGACACAATAATTATAAGGAAATTTGTAGTAAATAGTAAGAATATAGTTGAATAAATAACGTCGATTGTAGCGCCATTTTCACAGAAATAGAGAATACATGGATTTAAAAGTAATTACAGGATACTGTTTTCTCAGCTTCCTTAAGACGTCACACATATATTTAATATTCAAAATTAAGGACACTGAACGCCAAAAAAAATCCTAAATTCTGGTCTATGCTCGTCAATAGGGGTAATAAACATATTAAAGTAAAAAAAATCGGAAAAAAAATTATGCAAGCACCCCATTATAAACATTGTTATATGTATAATAAAATACAACTTTTTTTCATTCATATACATTACAATATTTTCGCAAACATACATTTTACATTTCGGTAATGAAAAATGTTAATTAGTTTAAAAATATTATTTTATTATAAATTATTTTTTATGTGGGAGATAACTGACTAACCAGACACCGTTTTTAAAAAAATACAGTTGTCGAATTTGAACTGGAGAGCATCTTAATGTTGATTTCGTTACTAATATTTTCAATAGAATTGAAAATTTTATTTAAAATGTTTTATTCTGCACATATACCTTCAACCTTCAACAACAAATGTAGTTTCTAGGCACCCTTTGGATACCCAAGACTTAACTGGGTCATAAAATTTTATTACCCTCAAACTGTTTGGAAGTCCTAAAAAAATTCGAAACACATTGGGAGTGTCATTTTATATAAAATAAAATATTTCACAGATGGTTACCAGATTTTAGATAACCTAACCTAATCTATGCAGACCTTTCGTTTATTATAAAAAAAAATAACTGTCAGTAGATAGAACGTCCTTTAACTTTAACGGTTCTATAACTAACGACAATGACGTTTAGATTGTGACAATTGTATAAGAAATCAACTTGTTAAATTTTATTCTAAACGTCATCGCCTTTAGTTACAGTAAATGTTTAAACTGCTTGCTAGTTTTTTTTCATTTTTTCTCGCAAATTCAGAAACAAATTCTGAATAAATATGAACGAGACTCTCGTTTCGGTTTTACGAGACGAGAGGATACGAGAAAAGTATCATTCTCGTATGAAGCCCTATTTGTAACATCTTCTACGTTGCAATAACGTATTGACATGTCGTTGTGAATGGTTCTAGTAATATAATTCCACATGTCTTCAATCAGATTCATATCAGGAGAGTTGGCTGGCAAACTCAATCTACTGATATGTCCTGCTTCAAGTGTATCCTGAATCCTTCTTGCGCGATGTGTTCGTCCATAAACACAAAATTTTCGCCTAATTCGTTAAGTTTGGAATAGATAATGGACGTAATAACATATTCGATGGAATGCGAATTAATGGGGTACAGGAATAGATAGCATCTCCCTTTAGATCAATCTCCCTAGAAAAGTTATTAGATTTTCGCCCAGATTGACCTTGAAACCCACCCAAACGTCGATATCTGAAGTACGTCTTCTGTAGACGCTTGGGTGGGTTTAAAGGTCAATCTGGGGGAAAATCTAGTAACTTGTCTAAGGAGATTGATCTGAAGGGGATACTATCTACTTTAAACATTCTCCCCCTCCTACAAAATATTACAGTACCCCATTGATAGGGAGCAACTTCGCGGAAAAAATTAAGTCGCTGTTGACGACCTGGTTCTCTCCAGACTCTTTGCCGATTGTCATCACTCACCAGTCCAATTCTGGTTTCGTCTCTAAATAACACCCACCTCCATTACTACAAAAACCAACCGCTATGCTCTCGCGCCAAGGAGATATCTTGGAAGTATAGAGTTGAAGTAATTTGTGTATTGACTGCAAGAAAAAGTGTCACAGTTGTTGGAAATGACTGAGAAGATCTCAGTGGATGATTAAACATGCACATCGTACTTCCTTAGAATCCAGGAATTATTGAGGATCGCTGCGATCTCAAGTTTCTCGGGCGCTGGTTCCATTCAAGATGACCGACCAGCGGGGTATACATTCTTTCTGGTTGTCGTGGAACCACCCGACAGACCCAGGGTCAGATCGGGTCCACAAATACCTTCAGACCCCCCAACATTCCTCGGTTGGTTTTTTGCTAGCTGCTACTTAACTTATGTTCACCCCATCTTACTCATTGAAATATTCTTTGTTCTAACTATGGAGGGTATAGAAGGAGGCACATCTTAACGTTAGAAAAAGTGGCCCGATTTTGGAAGCTAGTTGTGGTGGCGCTGTTGATCGTCTGTTGATGACAGTTTAAGCGAGTTTTGATATTTCCTTTGACTTTTTTTAAATAATAATTTTAAAAATGATGCATGCTGATATTTTAGACATTATAAATTGAGAAGAATTTATAATTATTCAAATTGTTTTCAAGAATTAGATAAATTATCCGTTTTCCGAGGATTCCGTCTTACAAACTAAACTACCTGTACAGTACTAAAACATATCGAAGATCAGTTAGTTTAATAACTTGTAAGTACATATTAATACTATTACAATTTTTGATTCAAAATTTTCTTGAAGAATCAACAGCTCAACTATTAGCCATTCTTAGATTTTATTTATATGCTTAAATTTTTTAATTGAAATAGAAAATGTACTCATTGCCGAATTTGTCTATCTTTTGGCGAACTACTTACACAGTTGACAATATACAAGTTTTTGTCATTTTCTTTTATATTTTGACTCACCAGTTATTTGAAGATTCCGTTTATTCATTCAAATTATATTCAAATCTGAAATTACATCAATATACAATAACAAGTGTAACTAACTTCAAACAGTTTTTCAACATACGATCATCAGCGCCACGTCGGTTATTTTATATACCTTTAGTTTCGTATAAAATTTTAACCATATTTTAAACGTGTTGTCCATTAGAGATTGCCCTCCTACTATACGCTCCATAGTTCTAATTTATTAGTATACAAAATTTTTAACTGAATAAATCTCAAAACTCGCAAATTATCTACGTAGGAAGAAACAATTACTACCTTTGTCAGTTATCCAACTTCAAGTTAATATCTTGAAAGAAGCATGAGTCAAGTGACTACCTATAACAACTTAAACAAAGATAGATACTTAAGTGGCCAGCACGATCTTCTGATATTACTCCCTTAGATTTGTATAGATCTCTTCCATTTAAAATGTATAGGGCTTCACACGAGAATTTCAACGATCTCGTCTCGGTCTCATTAGTTGAGAAAAAAATCGTTAGTCTCGTCTTGTCTCATCAAATCTCGTTATTGCTAGAACTTATTTCTAAGATAGTATTTCCATGTTATTTAAATTCATATTTACATAAAGTACAAATTACTTCATTAGCACCACTTTGAGATTTATTAAAAAAAAATTGCACCAGTTTTCATTATGGAAAAAAACGTAGAAAAAGTTCGAACGAAAAGAACAAAATCGAAACATGTTTTTTTATAATCGACAAATAAAAAATAATTCTTAATGACACTCAATAACTTTAAAATTTATACCTGAAAGTTGTCGTTACCAAAAACTCTGGAAAGCAGAAAACGGAGAACTGAAATACGAATTCAAGTCAAATAAAAATTAAACTTTACTATACATAAATAAAGTAATATAAAAAATAAATCATGACTGTTCCCCAAGCAATAAAATAGATTTTCTCTTTTTTGTAGGCTTATTTGTTTTGCACATGTTTTAAAGTTTATGGATTTGTAGGTATAAATACTAGAAGGTAGAAAAGATCTATTCAAGATGGTTAAAGAGTTTTGTATCCTAATTTTTAGAATAAGAACTATACTTATTTAAACTATTTCTTACAATTATTTTCATTATGTTTATTCTACCAAATGGAAAATGCGAATACAAATGCATCTTAGCCAAATAATGTATAACATTCAGATTTTTTATTTAATTTTTAATAAAAAATATCTAACCACATTCGTTATATAAACATTAATTGTTGTAAATTTTGTTATCAAAAAATAAATAAAAACTATGGTAGTTTATGACCACTAAGCTCTTTATGGAGTCATGATTTTTCGTTTTAATAGTTTTATCTACTCGTCTAA
This sequence comes from Neocrepidodera transversa, assembly GCA_963243735.1. Classification (NCBI taxonomy): domain Eukaryota; kingdom Metazoa; phylum Arthropoda; class Insecta; order Coleoptera; family Chrysomelidae; genus Neocrepidodera; species Neocrepidodera transversa. The sequence continues at coordinate 8,174,814 of OY725353.1, read as the reverse complement.
GTACTCAAAGATGATTACCATATTTTAGATTTCGTAAATGTATAGTAACCTATGCAGACCTTTTTTTTTATTATAAAAAAAGTAAATGTTTATACTGCTGGTTAGTTTATTTTTCTCGGAAATTCAGAAAAAAATTTGAAAAATTATGAACGAGACTTTCGGATCTCGCCGTATGTGATCTCGGTATCGCCTAAATAATTTTCAAAAAGGTCTCGTCTCGGTTTTACGAGACGAGCCGAGAAGAGTATCGTTCTGGCCTGAAGCTATAAAAATATATCAGTATATTAATTACTAACTTCTCAATGTGGATTTGAGTATAAAGCCTTTCTGGTCCGATACTGGTTGATTTTCGTGGGGTCGAAAGAGAAACGGAGCACCAGAGCATGAACCGTTAGTAACAAAATTAAGAACGCCTAATGTCGCATTACTCGACACTAATTTTGTTTATTGCAGGCCGCGTCGCCCTCTCTCGTTCTCTTCGTTTTTAATTCGATTTCAAGGGAGTTAATGCAATTTGTTCGGGCATTAGTCGATGCATTACTTGCGCCCTTCGATATATTTCGGATGACCTCAGCGATGCGTTACAATTTTTTCGGTCTCCACATAATTTAATGCTTCTGAAAGAGTAAAGAAAATTAAATTAAAATGGATTCATTAATAATGACGTGGAGGAACAAGTACAAGAAACTGAAGAGAAATTTACAGGAAAATGATAAAAAAAAAATAAAAAAAGCAAAATTTTTGGGGTTTTGCAGCTCAGATTTTTATCTAGCCCGCCACAATGTATTCTGAGTAGCTCGGTCTTCTTCAAGATTTGTTCAGGACTTTCTCGCAGAACCTTTTTCGAGTTAGTTCAACTACGATATTCTACTTTTAACAAATTGCGAAATCAACTAAATTAACAGAAATTATTTTTTATTCTAATCAACAGATAAAAAATGTTACAATTTTTGAACCGAATACCCACGCACTTTTCTTTTTTATTCTTAAACACTTTAACGAACTGACTCGTTGGATTGAGCATTAATCTGTCCGAATTTGATTGTGTAATTAAACACAAAAACGGTAGTTTAAGAAACCCAGAGAAGAAACTAACCGTGTCCCAGAATCCGATGATTTCGAAAAAGAACAAACAAAGGATTGTGAAATTATTCAAGTAAAAAATGCCATCTTGGTCCCAATTACTTCCTTAATAGGTACAAGTCGAAGAGCAAAATATTTTAGACTAATTAAAAATGTCCTGTATAAATCAAATAATAACCCATCCGAAGGCATACAAAAAACCTGGTGGGAGAGATTTTATTATCACACCACAATGAACTTGCATCAGGTTATATGGGAATCTCAAAATCATTAGGCTGAGTAAGAGCTTAATATTATTGGTCCACTTTACACCCAATTCCAGTCGAAAAAGTTAGCATTATTATACTGGGGTCATTTCGCGAAGATAGAAATGGATGTATTCGCAAACTTCTGAGGGAAAATATCCTTCAGACTACTGAGCAACCGCAAGATGGCCCCAGGGACGCGCCGACCATATGGGCAAGGTCGTTCGGCGCATGACGGCGCCATGGCCTTAAAGGCTCATTTACATAAAACTAAAAAATTATCTACCAATACTGGCTGTGAATTTATAAAAATTAGGAACGATATCATGAAACCCGTATTTTCAATCATCTCGAAAAATAGACAAGAATAAGGTCAAAAATGTCGGTTCCACTGTGAACATGTCTAAATTAATAATAAAACCGTTTAAAGTTACTTAAATTGTTCAAAATAATCTAAAATGGTCTAAAATTGTTCAAAATTGTCTAAAATAATAAAAAACGGTCTAAAGTTACCTAAAATGGATCTGAGGATTGTTCAAACTAATCTGAAATTGTCCAAAATCTTCTACAAATTGTCTATCAATGGTATTGTTCAAAATAATCTGAAATGCTCTAAAATTTTCTAAATTAATAATAAAAACTTCTAAAGTTACTTAACTTGAATAAAGAATTTTTCAAAATAATCTAAAAAGCTCCAAAAATTGTCCAACATCTTATAAAAATTGTCTAAAATAATAAAAAACGGTCTAAAGTTACGTAAATTGATTGGAGAATTGTTCAAAATAATCTAAAATGGTCTAAAATTGTACAAAATCTAAAAATTGTCGAAATTAATAATAAAACTGTCCAAAATCTTCTAAAAATTTTCTAAAACGGTCTGAAAAGTTACTTAAATTGATCAGATAATTGTCCAAAATTATCTATAATGGTCTAAAATTGTCCAAAATGGTCTAAAAATTATCAAGAATAGTAATAAAACAGCCTAAAGTTGCCTAAATTGATCAAAGAATAGTTCAAAATAATCTAAAATGGTCTAAAGTTGTCCAAAAACAGACTAAAATAATAATAAAACGGTCTAAAATTGAATTATTGAAAATTACCTAAATTGTGGAAACTAGTCTAAAATGGTATAAAATTGTCCAACAATGGTCTAAAATGGTAATAAGATGGTCTAAAGTTATCTAAATTGATCAAAGAATTGTTCAAAATAGTCAAAATTGTTCAAAATAGTCTAAAAGTACCTAAAATTCCCCAAAAATAAACCAAAGTTACCTAAATTGATCAGAGAATTTTTTTAAATAATCTAAAATTATCGAAAATGGTCTGGAATTGTCTTAAAATGGATTAAAATAATAATAGAACGGTCGAAAGTTACATAAATTGATCAGAAAATTGTTCAATATGATCTAAAATGGTCTAAAATTGTCCAAATAGTCTCAAATTGTCCAAACACGGTCTAAAATATTAGTAAAATGGTCTAAAGTTACCTAAATTAATCAGAGAATTGTTCAAACTAAATGGTGTAAAATTGTTCAATTATTCAGCGGTATGCATTTGGAAGAATATGTCACCTTTCTCCTCCTATTAGTTACGCCACTGACATTTTAAGCTATTTTAATTTTTTTTTGTATAGCTCAATAATTTTCACGTAAAATCTGCACAAATTGAACTGTGTGAGATTGGGTGGTAATTTTGGCTCAATAAATATAAAGGCATCTATCATTATTTGGAACGACAGCGCTGAAAAGTACATCGTCTCAAAATGAATGAAATTCACTAGAAATAAATACTTACACATACAAGTTAGAAATAACTTATTTATTTATATTAGTCGTTAGTGTATGAAATACACTTTGAGACTATGGGTCATCTTGCGGTTGCTCGGTAGTTTGGCTGCTTCAGAAATTTGCGAATACCGTGTCCTATCACATATAGGTGGCGTTTTGCTGTCTATAACTTGGGGAGTAAGATTTGAAAAATATTCATCTTGGGTACATCGCCACTGATGATTATTTAAAGGACGAAAGAGTTAATCTGATGTATAGTTTCCAAAATTCACATATACAAGTCAGAAATAACTTATTTATGTCTATATATATATTAAAGTTTAAAATTAAAAACTAAATTTATAAACGTGTCCTCTTTTTAAGTTATAAAATCTGTTCGTGTATTTACGACATAACCGAAACTTAAATCAAAAAAGAATATTTGTTTGAATTATTTGGGAAGTTAAGCAGTCCCTGCGACTCTGTGATGATTTAGTGTACACGAATGTTCCAACATTAATGTGATAGAGCACGAAATCTTTCACCCTCCCCTCATATATACAAACACTTCAATATAAAATCGATGTTTACTATTCTCTGGTAGATGTTTGGGGTGGTGTGACAAAACAAGATATTTAACCCTTAGAGGGTCCTGATACTTAAAACTAACAAATCGAAAAGACCATCAAGTGGCGAGGTGTGGTTGGAAAAGAGCCCAATCAATTAATTTAATATTTTAATTTAAACATATACTTTTAGTTTAAAAAATATTTCAGTTCAAATTAAAAAATAAAACATAAACATATTTTTTTATCTTTAATTGAAAACTATTAGGGTCTCCAGTTTTAAAATTAGGTGCACAGTGATTATCAACCATAAAGTAACTAATCCGATTGATTCAAAGTAATATTAAAAAAAAAAATAAAGGAATAATTTCAGTGATTTTTAATTTTTTTTCCAAATAAATATCCTTCATTTGATTTGTGTAGTAAAGTTTTTTTTTCTCCAAAAAAATAACCTCGGTTTGATTTGTATAGTAAATAATTTTTTTTACAAATAAAACCAATTATTTAACAATAATTGTATTTAAACTGTATCTAAAACAAATTAAAAAAACTTATAATTAATCTGAAAAATTACAAGAAATTGAATGTTTTTGGGGAGAGTGCAGAAAATCTAATTAAAATTAATTCCATTTTTATTATGGTTTACCTAATGGCTTAAGAAATAGAATTTCCGATCTTACTCTCATCATTAAAATAAGCAACTCCATTCATAAAACCAACAATTTGACAATAATTTTATTTAAACTATCTAGGAATAACCCAAAATAGAAACGATTACATAAATATTATTTAATATTTAAATAATCCTATTTCATTTTCCTAGAAACCTTAATTGAGACTTTGCGCCCAGAAAGGATACACCTTTGGAAGTGACAAAGAATTAAATTCGGGTATAACAGACCGCTGTGCCGAAATTGGATCCACCCATTAAAATATCACTAGTTTGGGTTTAGACGTAAACAGAAAATGCCTTAGAAAAAAGAAATATAACTCAGCAATAGTTTTAGATATACCAGATGTTGGCTCAGCCTGGCTGGGGGGCTATTTCATAAAGTAAACTCTATTCCCTAAATCATTTACTGATATCATAAAATCATAATTAACTGATCTATACTTTGGGATCAAACAGCATTATGCCTACTCTGAATTTAAAGGAATAGAAACTAGGGTCCATCAAGTGTTTTGGGCCCTTAAAATCGAGTAGGTACCTACGTAGACAAAGAAACACGAAAGTATACAAGAAGTCATGAAGGAAGTCTTCACTAACACGAGAATATGGAGACCATCTAGCTATCTGATAACTTAAGCCAAAAAATAACAAGAGTAAATAGGACTAAACCTTATGAGCTAGTATAATATGTGATAAGTAATACAAAAAAACTGAGAATAGTGTCTTCCTTTGATGTCTCCCTAGTTATTTCTAGATTGTAAAGGTATAGGATTAGAAAAAGTTTAATAAAGTAAAAAAATAAGAAAAATAAACAAATCGCGTTAAAAGTATACACAGCACAGCAAGTATAATATTTCATTGAATTTATTCTTATCGCAAGGGAGATTAATCTTAACAGTCAATCTTTGGTGAGTCGACATCACGGATTTGAGCCTAAAAAAGTTGACCTTGATAAAAAACACCATATATCCCACTCCATCTCATCGGCATAGGTGGCGTGAAGTTACTCCTGTGAGTCAACGTTCCGTCGTTGTGCCGCTATTCCCGGTTTTTAGGGTGGAAACCAAAACGGAGTTTCCAGGGTTAAAATATTCCGGTGGTTAGGATCTCAGGGTAGCTGATTCGGAGACTATCATACGGTGATAATTTACTGACCACTTTTTCAAATAGCCAAACAAATACACCATACTCAAAAGAGGAAATCGAGTGGTTCCTTCAGTTAGCAAAATTTGACCTAGAAATTGTAACTCAAAATCGACTTTTGCAATGTTAGAGGTCTTAACATGAAGACCAACTCACTACACCAACATCTCCAAGCTAACAAACCTCATATAGTTGCACATTGAAACCATATTCAGTTCGTTAGGCACAAAGCGGATTAACTTCATCAGCTTAACGCCGAGAAAAGCGTAAGTCGATGTAATATTTCAAACACTTACCCGTTGTTAATTTCCTTTGATTTATTTTTACTTTGACTTTTAGATTACTCTCTCACATAAGCCTGTTGGTATAAATAGTCAACGTCTATGTTAATTAAGTAACACGCAAATATATTATTTCGCGTCTGATAGAGGATCAATCGTACCAGTTAAATTTCTGCCCGAAGATGGAAACAGTCACGTATAGGCTTCTCACACGCAGCAAACAGCACTTTATACTTCGATCCAATTCATTATCAGTTCGAGCCGAGATCCAGCTCTAGTACCGGTAGAGAGAGGTCGAGTGTAAAGTAGCAACATTTTTCGTACACAAGACTTGATAAAAGGAACAATGCATTTTGCCATTCACAAAGTTTAAAAAGTGACAATACCTTTTTCTAGCACTAATGCATTTTTCTATACACAAACCTTGGAAAAAATAATAATATTTTTTCTGGTAACAATCCAGTTTTCTATATACAAAGATTAACAAAAAGTAAAAATGCATTTTTTTATACAAAACGCTTAAAAAGTAGTAACAGTGCATTTTTCGTACACACAGATTGATAAAAGTAATAATGCATTTTTCTATACCCAAAGCTTGAAAAAACTATAACAATGCATTTTTTCGTACACACATTGAAAAAAGCAATAACATAATATAAAAACTAAAAATGCTTATTTCTATTCACAAAGATTGAAAAAGCAACTCATTAACAATGCATTATTTAGCGTCCGACAAAAGATCGGTCGTACCAGCTAAACTTCCGCTCGACAGATGAAAACAGTCACGTTTAGGTTTTCACAAACAGCAAACAGTACTTTATACTTCGATCCAATTCATTCTCATCAGTTCGAGCCGACATCTAACTCCAGTACTGGTTCAGCGATCTTTAGAGACAGGTCTAGTTTAAGAAGGGAAGCCAAGCTCAATCGACCGCAACCCAGTCCATTAGATAGAGACGCTTGACCGTATCGAGCCAAGCAGATCCAGATCATGTCCAGCCATTCCAACGAGCAGATAATAGAGAGGATTCTCCGACCGACGCCGATGATAATCGAGTTAGAAATTCGAAATAACACCCATTCCGCCTTTATTTGGTATTAATCAAAGTTAATTATTTGTATTTAATGAATTATTTTACTTTTTCTTCTACTTTAACATTCCAATAGCGAATACCCAGACACAAACACAGTGGCGACAAGTAAAATCTGTCCTACTGATCACTAAACAGGTTTGTCGACATATAACGATCTCTGGGGTATTTATTTCTTCACTGACGCTGTCTGGAGCAAGTGGGCTTCACACTATAAATCGAAGGTGGCGGCCAAGGCAACTCTAAACATGGACCAATGCACCAAAAGACCGCGTGACGACGCAACTGGATTCAAAAGAAAATCTAATAATATTACTTTGCTTCGACTGCGAAAGCTAAAAAGAATATGAAATTTATTCGGATCCCCTTGATTAGCATTTTCACAAACTCCGTATAGGCATCTATATTTCTGTATGTGTGTGTAACATCAAGATATTTAAAATCTGACTTCAGATTCTTGTTTAGGACGAAAAAGTATGTCAATAAAGTGTTTTTAGTTTCGATGTCGAACGAACCGTTACCGAGAAAATGGCGGCCAAAGTTAAAACAATTGAAAAATCATCTTTTAAACGGTAATAGATATTAAAATGGAACCACAGCTAATAAGCATTCATTATTATAATTTATCAAAATTACTCTACTGACAGACAGACATACAGATTCCAAAACAGGAGTTTGTACTTTAGGTACATGCTAGAATAGCATTCCCTGATGTTTTTTTGTTATACTCATTGATCACGCGTTTTTCCTGATGCAACATTCTACTTTATTATTTTTGTTTTGCAAATTGAGAATTTTAGCTAAGTATTTTAGAAAAGTTACGCGTATATTATTTCGTGGGACGTGACCAAGTGTTAAATTTTAACATTTCGGGAGTATATGATGTTGAAATTTTTTTTTAACTTTGTCATAAAGAAAAATGCTTACAGGTTGTTATGTCTTCTTCTTATTTTTTTTTCAATTTTTACATATAGAAGTTCTTGGTTCGATTCCTGAGGGTATTTTTTTAATTTTTTTTTACGAAATAAATGAAATTATTTCTTTTTTTTAAATACACAGGCTAGATTTAGATAGTCAAGACTTCTTTTAGTAAAATAAATTAAAATACACAGGTTAATTACGCTGGCTCTCTAGACTCTTCTTTTATGTTTTCACCTTTTCTTATATTTATTTTAAACTAAATCCTAACAGCCGATTGACGGACCTGTTTTAATTAGACACGATATCAGTCAAGACGGACCTATTGGGTTTTCACCGGATCCGACTGAACGGACTTCTAGACACTCTCTTTATAATTGAAACAATATTAAATTTAAGAAAATGTAATAAAACTTTATTATGTACCTACTACTTAGTTAAGAAGTGAAAACCGCGAAGAACAAATGTTATCGCAAACGAAATTGCTGCAAAAAGTTAATATTTTATAATTATTTAAGCGAAATTAATACGGGGTTAATTCCCGTATAGATTTGTCTCAATTAAAAACAGTATACAAATTGTAACATAAATAAGATATTTAAAAAAAAAGGATAAGCAAATAGAAAACTTATGAGTAAAGATATTTTTGTTTCGCCTTGTATGTAATAAATGAAACCCCCGCACGTATATTCAATTCACGCCTAATTTATAGCTTTTGTGACGCCTAATATCATAGTGAATTATCGTGGAGCTCACCACCTGGATACACCTTTCTTGCTGGTGGTTTACCCTAAAGGCTTTTCTCTTCTAATTCCCCACATGTTCATTTCCCAAAGATTCCATTTGGTCGGATCAAGACCGGCTTATATTTGTGAAATCTCGACTAATGCACCAACAAAAGTTGCGTTAGTCGGTGAGCCTAAAAACTATACAAGTTTCATAAAAATACCAGTTGTTATTATTATTATTATTATTATTATTTTTAATATTTAGATAATCATAGGATCGATCATATTCATATAAAAAATAAATAATATTGATGAGTAGTGGGAGTATAAGTTTATATATTAAATATATTGTGCTCCCAGACTAAAATCTCTTCTAATGCGAATCATACAAACTCACCCCATGTCTTCCGCTTTGTGCTCTTTATGTACTCATTTGTCTATTAGATTTGACATAATTTGTTTTGAAGGATACCAGGGGATTTCCGACAATAGCGCAAGAGTGGAAAATCAATCAGCAAGACTAACAAAAATATTTTTGGTAATATATTTTAACCATTAGAGTATTATTCAATGGACCGTTGTAATTAAAATTCTTTAAGAAAATGATAAATCATTAGAGTAGAATCAGATATAATATCGAACGGTAAACATGTTGACATTTTTCAAAATTAAGAAAATATGCTTACAGGTCCCCAACGTTTTTACGAGAACCCAACAACAGATTATAATCTTCTTAGTTAACAACACTGTTTTATAGCCGTTAAAATAAAAGGCCAGAAAAATAAATCGTAGGATGGATGTCCCTTGTCCTATTTGTCATTTTGTTTGGCGCCAGAAATTCGGAATTGACGAGGATATAATAATACACATAAAATAAAAGATATATATACCTATGCAAGTTTTAATTTTTTATGCTAATTAATATCTATCAGTTTTTAAGTACATAAAAATACTTGGAGTATACAGAGTAGGTTTTTGAAACTGATGATTCCTATAAGGATGAAACATGTATAGTTTCAAAAACTTAATCTCTCTGTTTTTAATTTATCAATTTGTTGTATTAAATAATGTATTTTTTTTAATTAGTCTTAGTTGAAATAGTATTGGGCAATTTAATTTGACGTCTTATAAGAAATTTACTATTATTAGGGATGTAATGGAGCCTAAAGACCTTTCTGGACTTCTCTAATTTTTTACAAAAAAAATAGTTCTACAAATAATACTTACCATACTTTTCCTTTTCTTCCGTCTACTTTTCCTCTATTTTTGTAAAAAAAAAACAAAACAAAAATAAAAAAGTGATTTTTCCACTTTTCATTTTTATCTCACTTTTTGTCAAATAAAAAAAAACAAACAGACATTTCCGATATCCTATTTTCCTCAATTAACTCCAGTGCCCCTACGAGTGGGGAAATTTAATAAAAAAATCGGCTGTGTCACCCCAGAACTTTCCCTGCTCTTCTGTGGAGAATATGATTATTTTAATTAAAAAATACAAAATTCCTGAATGGGAAGTAAAATGCTGTAAAAATGAAGTAAATTGATGAAAATGATAAATATTGCAAAAATGCGCAAAAATTAAAACAAAAGTTACTGAAAAAGGTAACGAATTATTTCCAAAAAATTGTAAAAAATAATAAAGAATTGCTAAATTTCAGTGAAAATTAAAACTTTAATAAATAAATGAGTGAAAATGGGCAAACATCAAAAATACAATAAAAATCTTAATATAATTTGTAAAAATTGTAAAAAAGAGGCCAAAAAAGGAGAAAATGGTAAAATCAACAAAAAGTTTAAAAAAAAGTAAAATAAGACAAAGTGAAGGGAAAAAAGCAAAAAACGCCAAACAAGTCAAAAAAGGTCAGAAAAGGACAAAAGAGTTCAAAAAAATTAAAAACTATTAAAAAAAGTATAAAAAGCAAAAAAAGGCAAAAAGTGGTAAATATGCCAAAAAAAGGAGAGAATATCAAAATAGAGTCAAATAAGGGCAAAAATCTCAATTAAGTCCAAAAAAGACCAAAGAATTAAAAAAAAACCAAGAAAAGGGCAAAGAAAGGGTAAAGAAAAAGTGGGAAAAAAGGCCAAAAAAGAAGAAGAAAAAAAGTGAAAAAAGCCAAAAAAGCATAATAAAGCCAAAAACATGGCAAAAAAACAAAAATGGAAGGAATACATTATATAGCTACACTTAGGATATCCTAAAATCATGGGTTAAAACAATTGGGAGTTCGGGAAAAAGTTTGATACAAAAGTTGTAGGGAATTTTATGCTCTACAACTTTGCACTAAGCGCATTGTTTGTCTTCAAAATAAAAAAAAATGACGAAAAGCCTATAATGTGTATATTTTTTGTCTCCTAGCGGCGAAACTATGGAGAATTCGAAAAAAGTTAAATACAAATGTTAAAAAAAATTTGAAGCTATTGAAAATTCTGGAAAAAGTTTGACACAAAAATTGCAGAAAATTTTATTTTTTGTCCTTAAAATTTAAAAAAAGGCAAAATTTATTCAATCAATGTCGGTCTTGAGGACCTTCTACTGTAATAATTTGAACTAAAAACTAATGGTCGCATTCGTGGCACACACCAACCTATCATAAAAAAATTCAGCTTGTTTGGTCACACCGTTCGGCAGTTATCGTGGAAGATTACACACAGACGCACAGACAGACCTTACTTAAATGGTTTTAATCTTCTTGGGGGACCCCAAAATGGATATTTCCATCGATATCTCGAATTTTTTTTCTCGTTCACTATACTTTCCCTTTGATGGAACTGGGAAAGAAAACGCAACTTATTTTCTTTCTACTTTTCTATACATTTTTTCGTAAATTTTTCATACCATCTCAAATTACCAATTCTTAAATTTTCCATACTTTTCTACTTTTTTCCTATTACTTCAAATGTTCTTCCTTTTTTCTAAATTTTCTCTATTTTTTACAAATTTTTGCAAAAAAAAATCTTTACTTTGCCCCAAAATTTTCCCAATTTATCGTATACCTTAAATTTTTACAGTACAAACCCAGATTATCAATAATTAGGGGAGAGCAGGGCAAGTTGCGACATATTTCAGATTACAATATTTACAAGTTTAGTTTCGATTTTTTTTTAAATCGGAAACATTATGATATGATAATTTCATATGTTCCATATTTATTTAGGATATTAACTCTTTGATTGAATGTATATTTTTCCCAAAATTGACACTTTTGTATGATGCTACAAAGTGTATCAATATTCCCCACATAGGGGAAAGTTGATATTAGATGAAGGCAGGTTGAGACAATCAATTTAAGATTGCAAATAATCACTCAATAGAATATCAAAATCATTTGTCTGGCAAAAAGTAGTACAAAAGTGAAAAGTATAAATATATTTTTGATGTTATACACAAAAATTAGAGATTTTTGTTCAAAACATAGTATAAGAATTGCTGAAATACAAGTTATACATTTTACTGTATTTGTCACATTAAATGTGGGGGCCACTAAGAGCCGTGACGACACATAAAAATCACGGGCCGCCTATGGTACAGAAAAAAATTGCTGATTATGGTGTAAAAAAATTTACAGTGAAACACTTTGAATAAAAACTTTTTTTGAAATCGTTTTTCTGTTACAGACTGACAAAACAAAACTATTTAAATCTACAAAACACGTTTCTGACTGCTAAAAACACAAACTACTACAACTATAGACTACTGCTCGTATTAAAACACGTACAAGTTATTTTAAAGATACTTTACGACTTTTTGTAGATGAAAAATTTTCAATAATTTTAGAAAAGTCGCAGCTAATCTGGACTCAATAGCTAAGAGTATTTAACCGTTCTTGAGCCATGGTAAACATTAAAGTATTTTTAATTCTGGAAAGATTACTGAAAGTTCGTTCTGCAGGGGCTACGGTTACAGGGAGAGTCCAAAAAAGATATAATTATATTCGGAAACAAGGAATCTAGTTTTAGTTTGTGAATTTTATTTAAAAAATTAAATGGGGTAATGTAAGTATCCTAAAAATTTGCAGAAAAGATGCTTTTGGAATATTTTATTTCTTCTTTAAATTGAAAATTCATCTGCATCGTAATGATTTCTATTAAACTTAAAAATTTCCATAACACACTAAACATGTTCCCAATTTTTTTAGCTGCTTTAAATCTTCTTAATAAATTTAAAATTACATCAAGTTCTTGTAATGAATCATTTGATGTTTCGTGGAAAACATTTGTCTTTTCTGAAGCTAATTCAGTTGATATTCCCAAATTATTAACCACTAGTTTACATTCATTCAAAATTTTATTCGAACTCTCCAATTACGTCTTTTATTCTGGGTAACTTCTCGCAGGTTGGTTTAAATCTATTTGATTTTGAGGAAATTGAAATTAAAAAAAAACAAGTGGGAAAACTAATTTGTCATTAGATTGTTAGATTTTTATAGAATTTTATTAACCGAAAGAGTAAATTTTTATTTGTATAAAATAAGAAGGTACCCTGCTGTGCTGGGCTCGGGTCCTAATAAGTCCCAGGCCCCGATATTTTATACCGCCTTCAACACCCTCTCGTCTGGTCTATGTGGGCCCATTTTTTGCATAAAATACACTGTATCCAGTCTTGTCCTGGCTTGGATTTGGATTAAAGCTCCAAACATATGAGACACAAGGCATCGTCCTCTTCCTTAGACTCAGATTCAACCTTGATCTTCTTTTTAATTAATTTCTTTTTCTTTTCCATCTTCTTCTCATTTGTGTCAGCCCCGATCATTTTATATGGTAACTTTTTCTGTCTTGTCATTCCTTTTTGCTTCTTTCTTCCTTCTCCAGCCTTTTCTTTGTCGATCTTGAAGGCAATAGCTGCATCCCGCAAATATATCGTTCAGCTTCATAGACTTTTTGAAAATTCTTATTTGGGATCCGTTTTTCTAGTACAATTCTGCACGATAGTCTTGTAAAAAAAGAAAAAATCGGCTGTGTCACCCCAGAACTTTCCCGGCTCGGCTATGGAGAATAGGATTATTTTAATTACAAAAGACCAAGCATTCCATTAATTTATGGAACAAGTTTTAAATACATCTACCCAATTGATATTTCAATGTCGATAATGACATAAGCTGGCGCATGCGCACATTATATAACACACTGCTACAATTAGGATCTCCTAAAATCATAGCTAAAAACTATTGGGAATTCGGGAAAAAGTTTGATACAAAAGTTGTAGGGAATTTTATGGTTTAAACTTTTTCACTATAACATTTTGCACTAAAGCCCATTGTTTCCCTTTCAAATAAAAAAAATTGGAAAACGTCTAAATGTGTATATTTTTTGGAAATTTGGTGCTCTACAACTTTGCACTAGAAAATTTTGCACCAAAGTACATTGTTTGTTGTCAAAATTTGGAAAAACTGCAAAAAACCTACATGCATATTTTTTGCGCGCCCTCTAGTGGCGCAACTATTTAAAATTCTGGAAAAGTTTAATACAAAAATTGTAGAAAATTTTATTCTCTAAAATTTGCAGTAGAATATTTTGCACCAAAGTGTATCTTTTATCCTCAAAATTTGGAAAAACTGCAAAAAACCTACATGCATATTTTTTGAGCGCCTTCCAGTGGCGCAACTATTGGAAATTCTGGAAAAAGTTTAATACGAAAATTGTAGAAAATGTTATACTCCAAAAATTTGCACTGGAACATTTTGCACCAAAGTGTATTTTTTGTCCTCAAAATTTGGAAAAACTGCGAAAAACCTACATGCATATTTTTTGCGCGCCCTCTAGTAGCGCAATTATTGGAAATTCTGGAAAAAGTTTAATACGAAAATTGTAGAAAATTTTATGGTCCAAAAATTTGCACTGGAACATTTTGCACTAAAGTGTATTTTTTGTCCTCAAAATTTGGAAAAACTGCGAAAAACCTACATGCATATTTTTTGAGCGCTCTCTAGTGGCGCAATTATTAGAAATTATGGAAAAAGTTTAATACGAAAATTGTAGAAAATTTTATGCTCTAAAAATTTGCACTGGAACATTTTGCACTAAACTGTATTGTTTGTCCTTAAAATTTAAAAATGGCAAAAAATCTTTCATATGTATTCAATCAATGTCAGTCTTGAGGACCTTCTACTGTCACCAATTTAAACCAAAAACTAATGGTCGCATTCGAGGTACACTCCGATCCTTCATACCAAATTTCAGCTTGATTGGTCAAACGGTTCGGCAGTTATCGTGAAAGATTACAGACAGACCATGCTCTGGAAATTATTTCAATCTTCTTGGGGGACCTCAAAATGGATATTTCCGTCGATATCTCGAATTATTTTTTTTGCTCGTTCCCTATACTTTCCCTTTGATGGGACCAGGAAAGTAAAAAACCTTAAATAAGTGTCTCATCTTGCCTCCCATGTATATTTACCTCTTAAATCAAACTGACTTCTAAACTAAGAAGACTAAAAAATCGGTACTACCACAAAACACTCACCTTTAAATACGCTATGAATGGTGCCAACAGTGAACTTCTTGGAGGATATCCTCTAAAGCTTTGGTTTCCTCGGAAGCGGTGCCGTCTTCTTACGTCCGTCAAAGTACGGTGGATGATGTCACAAAAAACGGTGTCACAGGAAATGTTTTCCAAGAGAGCGGTACTGCGCGCCATTTACGTTAGAGCGGTGCCGTCTCGTTTCAAAGCGGTCGGCAAGACGGTACGAATCAGTTTATCAATGTTTTTTTTTGCGGTGATGTAGATTTTCATTGGAAGTTGAAATTTAAATAAATGACAACAAACTAAAACCTCATAAGCACCTTCTTTTCTGCGTTTATTAAATAATTCAGATGCTCTTGACTCTTCTTCTGATAATTCCTCTGCGTCTAAAATAATAACAAGTGCAGCGTCTAGATCATCCATAGTGACACTTCATTTTCAGACTTTACACAACTCTCTGTCGCTACGACGGCCGTAAACCGTTTTTGTGACGTAAACGACCGTACTTTGACGGGCGTAAGAAGACGGCACCGCTTCCGAGAAAATTATAGCTTAACACAATACTCAAAAATTACTTTGCACTAATGAAAACAAACTTTCAACAATGAAAACAACTAGACTTGTCCGTTTACCATAGGACGCCGTTAGGCACTGCGTCGCGCTAAACAACAACTACTACTCGCACACTGTCTGTTCATGCACGCGCGTAAGCTCAGAGTCCGATCTGTATTAAATTCTCTAAAATATGATTAAGATGTTTCTAAATATAAACTAAAATATTAATAAAGAAATAGTAAAATAATCTTGCGTTTTGTTTTCTGGAAAAAAAACTTAAAACTAAGAAAACGTGGTAGTTTTAAGTTTTTTACTTGTTTACTTGTTTAAGTTCGCGGTTTAAATCTGTCACGAGTACTTAGTACTATTATTTAAATGTTTAAAATTACCCCTATGATGTTATAAATATTTGGTAAGTTCTTCATACTGTTACCCCTAATTTTTATGTTACTCATTTCGAACATTGTAATATAGGCCTGATGATGACATTTGTATGCCGAAACTAGATGTCAACCTCCATCTTTAATAAATTTATGTGGTACTAGACACTGAATTTTATTTCTTCATCGTTGGACCAAATTTGAGATCATGGATAACATTTTGGATCTAAATAAAAAATATTACCTGTGACAGATTTTGACGTCACTTTAAAAAAAATTAGGCACTTAGTATCTATTAATTGAAAATACGAGATGGGAACGATTATAAAATTGCTGAAGAAGCAGTTCAAATATAAAAAGAGCAAATACAGTATAATCAGTCCCAGACCCATACAGGTTAACAAGGGTAAATAATGACGAATTAGTCTTGGATATACAGAAGGAAATATATAATATGACAGACAAATAATCACAAATTCCTTAATTATTAATTATTATAAAGTTTTTTATTATTTTCTGCAATAGATTCCTTAATATCTAGATCAGATAATTTAAAATTATCATTTTATTCAGTATTTCGCCACTTTTTCTTTGTATGTCGCCACTTTTCCTTTCCTACTAAATTATTTATCCCATGGACAATGTAAAATAATCATAAAATGGCCGTTCAATGTGGGAGGAGTTTGAAAGTATGATAATAGAGAATGATATCGATCTTTGTAGTGCCGCGAATCAACATTTCCTTCTGCGAGCTTGCGCATATTTCATCCAACGCAACCATAATAAATTAAGATATAACAATAAATGAGAATATATAGATTTAATTTTAAACATTTTAATTCTATTATTCCCAAGCATATAAATAACGTTAAGTCACAAAGCGAAAAAAAATATATATAGGTATATAAATTCCTAGAAAACGAAGGTATGTTATATTTAATGAGAGCCTCTCCTGCTTCACTGACAGATTCTTTGTCCTATCTTGTCCGCACGACCCATCGTAAGTTATTTTAACTGAGAAGACTGCCACCTTGACAGCTAGTTTATGTGCTGGACCTGTTTCGATAAGAATTTACAGATAACACTTTAAAGGCAAATGCCATTGTTTTTTCTTTTGGGTTGAGTCGGAAATATATTTATATAGATATATTTCAGTAAATTTGACAATTTTTGGCTAACTGACAACTGACGAACGAACAATATATCAGCAGGATCAGCGTAACCCCTAGACCTTAAAAAAAAACAACCGACAAATGAAGGTGTCAAATTACACAAAAGGGTCGCGTATTGTTTATGTGTCCGCACCCGTTACCCCAACTAAATATATACTCAATGTTGCCACATCTATTTTTATTAAAACAGTATAAAAGCAATATATGTTATAATGATATAATAATACCAAAATTACCAAGATCTCATTTTGAGGTGGATTCTAGAGAAAATAATAAACCAATACCAAAATTATTTTAAAAAAAATGTAAATTTATGTAAGTCCTGCAACACTTCCTCTTCTGTGCATTTTCATGTATAATTAGTTTTTTTTCCACTCCAATCTCTCTATGTTCTTCCAAACAACTTCCTATTTATCCATGCTTAGCCAAAATTGAGTTATGATTTAATCTTCCTCTAATTTTAACAACACCAGTATTTGATTTCTTTGACGAATTAAATTATAAATTTTATTTATTTCTTCATTGATTTGCAAACATTTTTTAATAAAATAATATTTTTTAAGTAAATTGATGTATAATTTATTTTTTTATATTTGTTTACAAGAGTATCATTTTATAAGTTTTTTTTAATATTAATTTTTCGACAAATCATTTTTAAAAAAGTTGTCAAAAACTTGGATTTGTTTATTATTCTTCTTGAACTGTTCTTTCCTCTAAATTAAAATTTTCTGTAACTTGATTAAAGAATAATTTTTTTTATCACTTTCGGCTTTTTAATTATACAGTAAAATTTTATTTTAACTAGAACATTTAACTTTTTCTATTAAATTATTATACAAATAATAATAGTAATGATATAATAATAATAATACAAATAAGATTTTTTTTTCATTTGTTGATTTAAATATTTTATACACCAATTAATCTGAATAAATTCTTTAAAATTAAGCTTTTTTAACAATTAACTTAAAAAATTCATAGTATTTCATTACAATATTTAAATCCAATAGATTATCCATATGTCAAATGTGGTCAAGTGTTCATTAAATGAATATCAAAATCATGTACTTCAATATTATATAATTTTCAGAATAAGGTTGGAGACAACTACGGCTAAAAAGCCATTTTCAGGCAATAGATAGAAGACATTTTAACTATACAAATTTGAACACAACTTAACAACTACAATATTTCATACAACCATTCTTTTTCTATTTCGGACGCTTTTTTGTTACATAATTGTTATAAATCTTCTGGAAATGTTTGAAATTCAGTCTTGTTTTAAAAACGACTTTACGTCTGACCGATCAATTAAGACCCCTCTCGGACCAATTTAACCAACTCCTTTCATAATTTTCCTTTCCCCTTCATTTAGACTCTTCCCAACGTTCCTCCTTTTTTACCCCTTTTCTTACAAGTGTTTCCCTTTTTCCTCTGAAGTGTCCCTTGTTTTGTTCCTTTTTTGGCCATTGTCACCTAATATCTGCCATTTTGCATCTTCTTTTTAATTGTGACCTGTAGGTACCCGGCTCGTGGGATTTGCAAACGTGGGCTTTGCGAAAACGCATACCTGGAATTAATCTAATCACTGATCATCGGTGGGCTTTGCGAACACGCTTAAGATTAGAACTATAAGACTACTAATATATGATATTAAATTATTATTTAAAAAAGTTAAAGTCCAAAAGATAAATGTTATTAATAATCAATGATTGATTGGCTAAAACGGCAATAAATAAAATGAATTTTGATTTACCTAATTGAAATAATTGAAATAATTTTTTTATGAACCTAACAGCTTTTTACTTTCCGAACAACAGAGTTGTATAGAAGGAAAGTATTGCGATCATGATATTTTGACCATACCCAGATTTTAACAGATCTTTACGTTTTGAGGTCACCTGAATCCATTTATACCATTTTTAGCATGATGTCTGTCTGTGTGTGTCTCTGTGTGTCTGTGTCTGTGTGTGTTTCTGTGTGTGTGTGAACACGATAGCGTCTAAACGGCTGAACCGATTTAAATGAAATTTTATATACATATTTAGGGTAGCAAGGAGACGACCTGTTAATCGGACAACCGGAAGTGACAGTTGCTATAAGTGATGACGTCATTACTAAACAAGATGGCAATAAAGTTTTACATATATATTTTTTATACGTTATAGTTTAATTTCAAATGATTAAAATTTTTAAAAACTTTTGCCATTATTGCCAGATTTACAAAAAAATAATTTTTTTTTCATACTTTTTTGTGTCAACTCGTAAATTTTTGATTCAAAAATGGCGAGAGGTCATGTGCTGGCCACATCAGATTTTTTCTTATTTTTTCCCATTTATTTATGTTTTTTCCTAGTTTCTCCTGTTTTCCCATTTTTTCGTATTCTTTCCGATTTTTTCTGTTTGTTTTCCTATTTTTACTTTCCGAACAACAGAGTTGTATAGAAGGAAAGTATTGCGATCATGATATTTTGACCATACCCAGATTTTAACAGATCTTTACGTTTTGAGGTCACCTGAATCCATTTATACCATTTTTAGCATGATGTCTGTCTGTGTGTGTCTCTGTGTGTCTGTGTCTGTGTGTGTTTCTGTGTGTGTGTGTGAACACGATAGCGTCTAAACGGCTGAACCGATTTAAATGAAATTTTATATACATATTTAGGGTAGCAAGGAGACGACCTGTTAATCGGACAACCGGAAGTGACAGTTGCTATAAGTGATGACGTCATTACTAAACAAGATGGCAATAAAGTTTTACATATATATTTTTTATACGTTATAGTTTAATTTCAAATGATTAAAATTTTTAAAAACTTTTGCCATTATTGCCAGATTTATCAAAAAGTATATTTTTTCATATTTTTCTTAAATAACCAAAATAATGCATTTTTATGAAAAATTACAGGATATGAAAGTTGTAGAACATAAAATTTTCTACACATTTTGTCATGACTGTTTTTTTGAATTCCTCATAGTTTCGCCGCTAGAGGGCGTGCAAAAAATTTATATAGACATTTTTGTGACTTTTTTAGATTTTGAGACAAAATTATGGATTTTTATGAAAAATTACATGGTGTCAAAATTGTAGAGCATAAAATTTTCTATAAATTTTGTCTTGACTATTTTTTCAAGTTGCGCATAGTTTCGCCGCCAGTTTTTATTTTAATTTTTATCTTTATTAAATTATTATTTTGTAGTTAAATTTTTATATTAAAAAAAAAATATCTTTAAATTTGTAATAATTAATTTTATAATTACAATTTTTTTCAAAATTTTATTACAAAAATTTTGGAATTTTTAAAAAATTGGCCAAGAAATTTAAGATTATATTACGATTTTAAACTAAATTGAATAACTTCTAAAATATTAAAGTTATTAAAATGTGATTTTCACCATTCGAAAGATAATATGAAACTCTAAATTCAAAATGTATTTTAGTTTCTTAAAATTTAGAATTGTAATTATTATAGCCAAAATTAAGAATTTTTTTAAATTTTTTTGTAATTTCGTTTTATCAATAAGTATAAAATAAATGAAAAAAGTAAATAGCATATCCGAAAAGGATCCAAAAGTACTATGTGTGTAAATTATTTCATAATTTTAACATAATATTTGTAAAAGTTATAGCAAAAAATGAAAAAAGTTAAAACAATTAAATGCCCATGAATTTTTGAAAAAAAATTTGATTTTTTTTTAGTTTTTTAAACTAACTTTATTAATGCATTTTGATTTTGTTTTATTTGTTTCAAGGTTAAAATTAATATTAAAAATTTAAAAAAAAATTACCCTTAAATTTGTAGTAAAAAACTCTATAATTGTGATTTTTTTCAAAATTTTTTTCAAAAGTAATTTTTTTTTTGAAATTTATTATAAATTTAATAGAAATTGAATAACTTTAAAAATATTAAGGATATTAAAATGGGATTTATACCATTCGATAGGTAATATAATTAATGTATTTTAATGCAGAAAAAGTAAAATAATCGATTAAACAATTACTTTACTAGGAGTGTTCGGAAAGTTGGGTGGGATTACCCCCTCATTTTTTTATCAGCGGACACATGTACCCTATAAATATAATTTATCAGAAAAATAATATAAGAACATATAATTATCAAATTCAAAGAGAGATTAAAATTTCCTCATTATAGTTCCATTTAATAAAATCAGAAATAAATTTACTTGGATGGATTTATACCCAAAATATTTTCGAATTTACTAACTCATAATGATGATAATGGTTCACCGGAAACGTTACTGATCTCCTAATGGCATTTGAGCCTAATTTCAGCGAAAGTAAATCGTTTGCCTAATATATAAATATAAGAAATTTCGTATATTAAAAGTTATTTTTATTAAATTGATGCATACAATATTAAATAATAATGCAATTTGAGGATGAAAGACAGGACTGCAAAAATGTTAAAAAAAAGTTATGAGTGTGCAGGACATTTTTAAAATGTAAATATTTTGGTTGGTAATTATACAGAAGTTCTATGTGAAAAACATTACTATTTTTATAATTTTAACACTCGCTACCACTAATAAATCTTCAATATTTTGCTGTTTTATTAAAATACAAAAATAAATCCGACACACATTTAACTTAATACAAAAATTACTTGCAGTGTTCACAAACTCCACGGTCCCCATAAACTGATTGAGGGTATGCCAGGTATATGTTCGCAAATCCCACGCCACTAGGTACCCAGTCTCGCTTTAGCTACTGTGGTTCGATCAATACTTGTTATCAAACATTTTTAAATTGTTGTCTCTTTATATTAGTTGGTTAGGTCATTTATACTTTTTATCCTTGTCATTTCTAACATCATTTATTGCACAGCATCTTTTTCTATTACCATTTTTAATACTTAGTCCAAATGTCACTTCCCAAACAGCACAAATACCTCTCCCGGACATCTGTTTTCGGATATTCGTACGTCCCTTCCCTTCAGAACTTTGGACATCCCTAGGACGTACTCGGGTTAATAATCAAGGAGTTCCTAGGACGTTCAATATTGGTCTCAAGTTAGAACAAAATTGCCTTCCTAGGACAGGTATAGGACGTTTCTAGAGTCGATTTAGGATCCTTTTCGGACCAATATTAAACCTTTCTCGGACCACTGAAAAGCCTCTTTCTGCGACCATTATGGTCAAATAAATATTAATACAGTATTATAAACAAGTTTATTAAAAAACATTATTAACATTATTTGTTGATTGTTTTGTCTCATTCTGTAGGTACTCAGTTTCAACGAGGACATTATTGACAATTCAGTCATAGTTATGGGTTAGTTCAACTTTAAAACATTTCACTTAAAACATTTTTTCCAATATATCTATCAATCTATCAACTGCATCAGTTTACGCAGTTACTTTCAGTTAACAATAATAAAAATATAGAAATTTAAAATCACTGGAATGCTAAATTGGACATACTGGAGACGTACAAGAAATATCCCAGGGAAGTACAAAATCAGTTGTCCCCAAGACGTCCTGAAAATGGAGGTCTTTGGGAATGCTTGTGCTGTTTAGATTCATGTCACTTCCTGCTACTGTTTCGCTTAAGTAAATGCGACTTAGTTGCCGGCTTTTCGGTGGTTAATGTTTCTTTTTTGGTTTTATTGCTCACGGTAGCCATTTATCAGTTCCATTCCGATTGTAGTTCATGCTTGGACATTTTTCGATTTAGCTTATATTTCAGCGTTGACGTATCTTGATTCACATACCCTTAACGGTCTATTTACTAAGCTGTTGATAACAGTCCGTTTTTGTTTTCAATGATGGTTGTATCATTGTTGTAGGTATCGGTCAGTGGGTGTTTTCGGTCTTCTCGATTGACTAATACATCTAGAATTTGTCGATTTTCTTCTATTTCTATGGTGAACAGGATGAAAACTGTTCAGATGGTTTAATAAGTTCTGCAGGTCTTGTGTTCCATGACTCCAGACCTCAACCAATGTTTCGGTTGTTTTTCAGCAGTGCAGATGACTCTTTCTTCAAATTTTTCCACTTCATAACAACCCGGAAATAAACAATTATATTAGAAGGAATGAATTTTTTTCCAGGAGTTTTATTCTGCGACTTTAAACAGAATGAAAGAGGCAATGATACTTCGATACTGGTTTTTTGGTAGTTGAAGTCCAGTTTTATCTTGACTCGTTGAATCCTCGACATGTCTTTCTTGTTCTATGATAGGATTATTTGTTTTAGTATCTATGATATAATCGTCAGCATTGAGAAAAATAATAGTCCAGCCAAACAGTTTTGATTTAGTAAAAGCGAGCGGATATATTTTTTTCCTGCATTATTCAGTAACCAGTTCTGGCAACTATTATTATAATATTTTTTCAAATAATGACTGAAAATTATGGCTAATAAATGGTTGTAATAAATAATAGCAAATATTTATGTTTCTTGTGAGAAATATAGCGATATGGCAACATCTAAATTATTAAAGAGGGGAGTTTCGCGTAATCTCATCGCACCGAGAAAATTACTTGAATCCTCTTGGTCATTAGAGAATAACAGCAGAGGGTTGTTTTGTTGCTCCCGATGGACCTTGAATCCGGATTAAAATCTAATCAGAAGTGAAATGGAAATTGATGGCGATTTATTTTTGGATGATATTAAAAAAAAAATATTGAAATTAACTAAATTAAATTTTATAAGTGAAAACACATATAATACCACCCCAGTCACTAGAAATAACTTGTTAACATTCCGTCTCTTATGAGGGCTTGTTTCAAATTAGCTGCTAATGCAAGAAGGGGCAATTTAAACTACTGTGGTGGCGCTAAAACTAAAATAACGATATCCGTATCCTGTCTACCATATGATATCGGGTTACCAAATACAATAAATTCTCTGGAGACTCATATACACGGTGGTTAAATTTCATATTCTAATGAAATATTGATTGGGTATTACAAAAAAAATCAACCCAATTTAGATAATGTAACTTGAGGAGCCCACTATAGATTAATAGAAAATAATTTTAAACAAAGATTACATAGATTAATACTAACAGTAATTTTGGGTCCTTGCGACAAAAATTTTAATGAAAATACCCATCCGAAAAACATGTCCTTGATAATTAAGGAATAGGTAAAAGACATTATTTCAAACATAAAATACTCATCTGATATATGTTGGAAGGAATCTAGATGTGCAAGAATTGGTGTATAGCTTATATTTAAATTGAAACAAAATTTAATTATTTATTTATTATGAATTTTAATAAAGAATATTATTATTATTATTATGAATATCATAAGTAAAAGACGAATAATCCATTTAATTTTAATGATTTTATACGTATTAAATTTCATTAAACAATATCAAGTGTTTATCTCGTGAGCTGAAAGAAACTCAAGTGTAATTTGACATTTTACCGAATAAATGCATATTTAACTTGTAAGCTATAAAAAACTATAGATTGTAAATTGAAATTTTATCGAAAAAATGCATTTTTACCGTTAGCCAAAGTATACTGAAGTGTAATTCGACATTTTGGCAGAAAAATGCATTTTTTTCTACTGAGATAAAAAAACGAGTGCAATATGACATTTTATTAGAAAAATGCATTTTCACCTCGTAAGCTAAAGTAAACTGGAGTGTAAATCGGCATTTTATCGAAAAAATGTATTTGTATCTCGTTAACCAAAGTAAACTGAAGTGTAATTCGACATTTAGTAGAAAAATGCATTTTTTCTACTCAGCTAAAAAAACTCGAGTGCAATATGACATTTTAATAGAAAAATGCATTTTTACCTCGTGAGCTAAAGTAAACTGGAGTGTACCTAAATCGGCATTTTATCGAAAAAATGCATTTGTATCTCGTTAGCCAAAGTAAACTGAAGTGTAATTCGACATTTTAGTAGAAAAATGCATTTTCCTACTTAGCTAAAAAAAAACTCGATTGTAACATGACATTTTATTAGAAAATGCATTTTTACCTCGTAAGCTAAAGTAAACTGGAGTGTAAATCGGCATCTTATCGAAAAAATGCATTTTTATTTCGTTAGCCAAAGTAAACTGAAGTGTAATTTGACAGTTTAGTAGAAAAATGCATTTTTTCTACTTAACTAACAAAAAACTCGATTGTAATATGACATTTCAATAGAAAAATGCATTTTTACCTCGTAAGCTAAAGTAAACTGGAGTGTACCTAAATCGTCATTTTATCGAAAACTAGTGTAAATTGGCAAGCAATTTTTTCCTAAAATTAGCCGTTATAAAAAAAGAATTAAAGAATTTAAAATAAAATGTAATGGTAAAAGAAATGACAACATCACTTTATCTGTTACATTCCTAGAAATCGGTAAGAAATTAGTCATTATTTACATTTTATACAGAACGTTTAAAATTTTTATTGCAAGGGATTTTTAGTTTACGAATATATTTATGGTGAAACTCGCGGTAATAGTAAAGATATAATTCGTCGCGATTGTGTGTATAAAATGAATACAGACGAGCTCAAATAAATGTATTACCATTTCGATATGTATTTTTAACCTTAATAATCTAACTTAACCTGGAACTTTGCAAAACAGTGTTGAAAAACTTATGAGGAAAATCAAGCGTCATCTTCTAATACTATTGCTCAGATATTTACGTCCCAGCAAGAGAAAATCTTCTCAGAATATTTGTTGACTTACAGCATGATGTATTTTGGGTTAACTTTTGACATTGATTTATGAGTAGGCAGAATATTTGGAATGCAAATATCCATCATGGAAAAAAAATAAATGAGCAGCAGGATTTAGAAACAGCAATCATGAACTCAGTCTAAGAAAACCTGAAAATAATAATAAAACCGCTTTTGATAATTAAGAGCGTATAATAAATTTGGACGAAACAGACATTTCTGCACGGTCTTACCAATGCCCAAAGTTTTGGCTGAAAAAACACTGAGCCGAGTAGGATAAATTGTGTCAGCTTAACGTGTAGAACTAGTAACATTATGTGAAATAGTAACAGCAACAGGTGTTGCTCTTTCTCCTCTTTTTGGTTTTGCTCGTGTCCCATTTCAAAGGCCCATGTTTAAATGTGGCACCCCAAGGCAGCCTTGGTTTGACAAAAAGGGGCGGCTGAATGGCAACGCAAAAATTCGTGCACTAAAGATAACTAGTTACATATTTCTGTTGAATCTGGTAACTATTGTGCAATTATCTTTTATGTACCATCACACACGTTACACAAATTACAACTGCTATGGATGTCATCGTTTTTGGTCAATTTAAAATGGAAACTGAATATAGCCTGTAACGATTAGCACATTTTAAATATTGCTAAAACTTTATCTATATATAATATAGCTGAACTTTCAAAATCTGCCTTCTTGGATTATTTTACATCCAAAAACATCACAAGCTGATTTTGTAAACCATTCAATCGACTTGCGTTTGGGGACGATGATTTTGCACATATAGAAATTTTCAGTGAGAGTTCCTAAAAAGAATACAAAGAAAATAGCCAGGAAATAGAAAGACAGGAAGTAGATTTTGTTGAGCTGGAAAGCAGTCAAGAAGATAAAGTTATTGCTGAATGTTGTGACAAAGACAAGACACAAGCAGATCCATTAGACAACCAATCGGATGTTGCTGCATCTGCGAGCGTTATTCCAGCTCTCAACGTTTTATTGCTACCAAATTCTGGTCTGTCAGGCCTTCAGACTAATAATGACATAATGTCTCCACCAGCAATACGGCAAGGTTATACTGATACGGCAGAAAAAAATATTCTAAAAATGTTACATAAAGGAAAAGAAAGAAAACGGCAAGTTAAATTAATGAAGCAGAAAGCACAGGAAATGAAATGAAAAACGAAAAAAAGTTTGTCTTCGTTTGAAGCCAATCTGAGATTCTGATTACACTGAAAATGAGTCGTTGGAATTAAGTGATAACGACGATGATGAAGAATCTGACGCAAGAGGTGGAGAAGAGTTTGACATTCTAAATCCTCTAAATATAAATTTTGATATATTTTTTAACAAATTTTAACAGAAGGAATCTGCAGTTCATTTTCATTTTCAGGTATCATAACTTAAAAAAAAATCGTAGGTTAGATTTTTTTATTTTCCCAGATGTAGAAAGACAATTTTAGACATGCCTAAACCAATTTTTTCGAAAAACAGCTCGAATGTCATATTATATTTTTTTCAGTAGATTTAAGTGGAAAAACTGTATGCACTAAAGTATAAAGTGTCAATTTTTTATTCACTTTCGATCAAACTTTCCAAGTAGGTTTGCTTTTTTATTATGCACTTGCATAAATAACTATATCAATCATGTATTTTAATTGTAAATAAAAACAGAAAGGTAAAATAAGCGTCTCTAAAACATGAATAAAGCACATTCGAAAAACCCATATGGCATGCATAAATCAGTGTAAATAAGTGGTTTCGATTTCTCTAGGAAGCGATTCAGGAAGTGTCATCTTAAGTGGCGCCTTTCATTCAATATCTACGTGTATTGAGATGGTCAAGGCGTTAAATTATTACAGTTTTAGTAGGTTGGTAAATCTCTTAAGTATCGATGACATGTGGTTTGTTGTCTTTTCTTTGTCGTTATTAATGGTTACATTTTTTATTAACATTAAGTTATTTTTTGCAAAATCTGGATAAATAGGCGGAGCATAACCCGATTGGATAAAATATAATATTATGCACCGGTAGTAATAAGTCAAGAATTTCCATATTTGCTTCATCGTCAATTATGTTGATGTTAATTTAGACATTTATGTATTCATTTTTTATGTAAATGTTCATATTCGTCTTTAGATATGAATATTTAAAATAATGAATTTATAAAAATATTTTGGAAATGGATGAGCAAACAATGATTATATTATGTAAATAACAAAAAAACCTGTCGTTATATTGTCTACTAAAAATGATAAATGCTAATTTCAAACAGATTTACAATGTTATTCAATAATATATACCAGGTGAGTCAGTTTTTATTGAAAACAAGCATTATAGAATACTTATTGGGTTTCGATAATGAACTGTATTTTACTAATATTTCTAAATACATTTCTGTTAATTTTTACCTTAAAAATATGAGTAGAAGAATTATAAAATATCTTGAACAAGGCGGAGGACAATTTAAACAATTTTTACCGACTTAAAATAATTCACAATGACTATTTAATTTAATATATTATGTAGTCTATTTTACAAAAGTTTGATAACGAAAACTTTGTTTCAGATGCTAAAATACTGCGATCATCTTCACGGAAAATGGTATTTTTCCGAAGTAAGAGCGATATTTTCTAGAAGATACTTACTGCAAAACAATGCCGTAGAAATATTCTTAGCAAGCAGAAGTAAGTTTCTATTAATTAATTAATTCAATTTTACTCTAATTTATTTTATTTAGCATCAATCATGTTCGCTTTTCCTGACCAAACCACCGTGAAGAAAGTAATTAAAGCCCTACCCAGGGTGGGCGTAGGTATCAAATATGGCATTCCACAAACGAGAAGAGCTAGCATGATGTCTCCTAGACAATTAATGAGAAATTCCAATATGACTCAAAAGTGGCAAAGAAGAGAAATATCAAATTTCGAGTATTTGATGTTCCTAAATACCATAGCCGGTACGTATATTTTTTTTTCATTTCAAATTTCATTAACACCCGTGAAATTCGTAATAAATCATAGATCAAAACCATTTCCCTTCACATCTATATTAATAAACGACAGCCCATCCGAGATTAAAGACTTACCAAAATATCTCTCGAGTCCCTTTTAATTAAGTGAAATCCATACCAAAGTTAAAAAAGAAAGGAAGAAGAGTTTTCATTTCTCGGTAAGAAGGAAATAATTCCGTATGTTGACGGTGCGTAAATAACGACCGGTGAATTTTTCTTAGACACGTCGCACGCAAAATTTGCAGCTGTCAAGAGAGGCTGGCTCTAAATTAAAACCACATATATCATGTGTGCTAGAAATTTGGTTCTAAACAGAGGCGTCACAATTTATTTTATTTTAAATTAGATATCACTTCAGTCAACTTAATCCCGTGCGTAGATTATATTCCCCCTTTTTTGTAGCTTTTGACGCATGCTACACTAATACCATAAAGGTGCACACAGGCTTTGCAATGGATTATAATTTGAACCTAACAAATAAATGATGACTTTCCATTTTTATTTATTTCTTATACATTACATACTAAAAAATAATATGTAACTACAGTAAACTCATAAAATCACACATACATAAAAATTTCAGACAGTCAATCGGTTTTTACATCATTCTTTATACAAAATAACAATAATTTTGTTTGAGCCGTAACATTTTCTACCCTCGGAACGACATTGGTATCATACGAATCCAAATATTTTTTTATTTGTATTTGGGCTACTCTGACGACTCCATCATTTCCTTGCTTAACTCGACCAAGAATCCACGTATTTTATGGCATTTTCTCATCTACCTCTATCGTTACGTCATCAACTTTTTGGTATCCCAATTTTGCCTTTTCAGAAGACTTCATGTATCCAAATTTTGCCTTTTCAGAAGCATTCATGTATCCAAATTTTGCCTTTTAAGAAGAGTTCCTGTATCCAACTTCTCCAACAGCAATCTGCTAAAGCCTGTGAAATTCTTCATTGTTTTTTAATGATAATGTCTTTTTCACAATGTGATCGAACCGCTTCAATAAAAATGTTTTGGGAATCGACTAAAATATGCGTCAACGGTCTAGAATTGATCTTATACATATCGATTTAAGGTAGTTTAAGCTTGAACGATGCGCTCCTAAATCCCATCCATACTTACTTGCTGCTCCAGCAAGATTAAATGATTTTTGCCAAGTCATCTGAAATTTGGTGATGATCTAGCGTCTTTGTCCATTAATTCAGCTCTATTTCTACACAGTTTGTACTATCTCCTTGGACTGCCCCCTTCGGGACAGCAATTATTGCTGCTAACTCGAAGTGGACTGTGAGGCAGGTGAATAAAACACCAAATTTTTTTCTCTATGGCAAATAGACCCAAAATATTCTATGCAGAATTAGGTGAATGGAAATAATGTAGATTTAAACCTCTTTGGTGGTAAGTTGCTCGTGAATGGACATACTTGGCATTTTGAACTCTGCAAATCCGCAAATTATTCACCACACTCTCAACTCCAAAATAATTGGATATTTTCCATTATTTCTTCATTCTTTTCTATGTTCCTCTCCATGGCATAAAACCGAGTTACGGGCAAAGTTCCTTTCTTATTTTTCCAAATATTCCTTATCTCGTATCTTGCATTAACTTTCCTCAGTGTTTTC
This sequence comes from Neocrepidodera transversa, assembly GCA_963243735.1. NCBI lineage: Eukaryota > Metazoa > Arthropoda > Insecta > Coleoptera > Chrysomelidae > Neocrepidodera > Neocrepidodera transversa. The sequence goes on along the minus strand of OY725353.1, from coordinate 8,144,464 downwards.
TCCATCAACTCTGGTCTTCAACAGATTTAATCAGGTTATCCCTAAACTTCACATCAAAAGACTCCAATTCAAAATTGTCCTTGACGAGAGCAGTATCGCTTAATCCAAAGTCAACATGAATATGAAAATGAACTTGGAACGGATATCCACCCAATTATCTGGGTACTTCCGGCGGCATTATAGCTGTTTTGAGGTAATGACTACTTCCGGTGGAAATGAATTAAGATTTGGGAAATTCCTTTTATACCCTGTTTCAAGAATCACATGTTTGTTGACCCAGCGTCATAAATTCCAATGGTCTTAAACCCGTTGTCAATGTTCCCTAAGTGATACAATCTAATATTTGGGATTTTTTTGTTTTTTACATAGTTCTTTGTCCCAATTAGTCTTAAGATCTTTGACACATCTAATTTGTGGAAATGTAAATTGTATGTCCATCGTAAATTAACAATAGAGGTTTTTTCCTCACCAAAAACACATCGCTAAACCAATTAAAAAACAAACTTGTTTCAATCCATTTTCTAAACTCAAAATTATTCAAGATCTACCATGTTACAAGGAAGCCTTAATGATTTGTCAATAATTGCTATAAAAAGTGATGTTATGGATTCCCTAAATTTAAACTAATTGATAAGAGATTTTGCTGCAAAGAAAGCAAAAGAAGTTGATTTTATTTGAAATTTATATTTCGAATATCATATCAGTTTATTTGCTTTTATCCTTATTATTCTGGTATACTTATAGATTTTGTTTCGTGTTTATACATATATAAATATAATATTTTTTTAAATTTGTGTTTTCATTGTAGAGCTCCATATAAATAGGATATATGAAAATTGTTATTTTGCACTTAATTTGAAGGCAGGATAACACCTTTAATTTTGGGTTCGATGTGAAAATAATACACTCTATTAATTTCGTTGTTTATTCATCGGTTGTAAATACAATACAATCCCTAACATTTTATTTCGTACCTACATCGATAATTCTAACTAAAACTCAACTGATAACAATATAAACAAGAAATATAATTTGGCCTCCAGTGGCGTATCCCGATTAACTTAAATATAATATATAACATTTCCCCCCTTCAACGTTTCAAAAACAAAAAAAATATATATACAAGAAAAAAATATATATACAACTAATCTTAATAATTTACCCTTTTTTATACCTTTTAATTAGTCCACCTGTACTCCATACCTTTCGGGTGGTTTAATTAATCTCTTAGGCCTAGTGACCGGTAAGAGTATGTCTTGACTTTCTTGATTTCTTAGTTTAGCCTCAACAGGTATTGTTACATTACTTATTGGCAAAGAATTTTTGTTTAACATTTTTATTTGGTCAAGATGCCGTTACCAAGTTACGTCTAACTCTGGAATATAAATTTCATATAATTTGTTTCCTATTAATTTTACAATTTTTCCTTTTTTCCAAAATTCTTTATTATTTTTATATTCCCTAGTTAACACGTTATCTCCGATTTTAATCTCTAAACTTCTATTTCCTGAAAAATGTTCTTTTTGTTTAATTTGACCCTTTTCTACTTTTGTTTTAATTTTATTATTTGCTGATAATAAACTAAATCTAGTATTGACTTTATGTCTAAAAATAAGTTCTGAAGGTGTAACACCAGTGGCGGAGTGTATCGAATTTCTATAATCAAAAAGAAATTGACAAAGCAAAAATTCAAGATCACTATGGAACTTATTTTCCAAAACTACTTTTTTTAAGGCATTTTTAACAATTTTAACACTAGACTCGGCTTGGCCATTAGACTGGGCATGATAGGGTGGTGAAAAAATGTGTTCTACATTATTTGATTTTAGAAATTTTGCAAATTCGTCGGAGCAAAAAGATGTGCCATTGTCTGAAACGAGTTGTTTTGGTAACCCAAATCGAGAAAAAATTGATCTTAATATTTGTATGGTATTATGACTAGTTATAGATTTCATCACGAAACATTCTAACCATTTTGAATGTGCATCAACGAGAATAAAAAATATTTTATTTAAAAATGGTCCACAAAAATCTACGTGCACCCGATCGAAGGCTTTTTCAGGCCATATCCATGACGACAGCTTAGCTTTTCGAGGAGATGGACTGATCAAGCTACAGACCTCACAATTTTTTACAAAGTTTTCAATTTGTTTGTCCATTTGCGGCCACCAAAAGTAACTCCTTGCAACACCCTTCATTTTGACCATACCTAAATGTGTTTGACGGAGTTCTTGTAAAACTCTCTTTTGTAGTGTTTCCGGAATGATTATTCTGTTGTTCCATACTAAACAATCATTTTCAATGGCAAATTCATACTTTTTATCGAAATATGTTTTAAATGTTTCATGTTTTTGGGTGAATAAAGGCCAACTCCCTGTTTTCACAAATTTTATAATTTTTTGTAAGAAGGTATCATTTTGCGTTGCTAAATAAACATCTTCAAATTTAATTTTTAATTCGTTATCTTTTGTAAAGTAATTTAAAAAAACTTTTTCAAACTGTTCTTCATTTTGACTCTCATTTTGACTGTCAATGGGCAAACGCGATAAAAAATCGGCCTTATTATGTTCTGATTTAACCTATTCAATTGTATAATTGTAATTTGACAATATTACTGCCCATCTCCGTAGTCTGTTAGCGGAAAATTGGGGTATACCTTTAGTTGGGTTAAAAATAGTTACTAGAGGTAAGTGATCAGTAGCTAGGATGAAGAAATTTCCATATAAATATTCATTAAATTTATTTAACCCAAAAATTATTGCAAGGCCCTCTCGTTCAATTTGAGAATAATTTTGTTCTGACCTTGATAAGGTGCGAGAAGCGAAAGCTATAGGTTTTTCGATATTTTTTTTCAAAACGTGACATATGATGGCCCCTATTCCCACGTTTGACGCATCTACAATTAATTTAATCGGCAACTCCGGCTGAAAATGCACAAGAACATCATTTGTTGTTAATTTTGTTTTTATTAATTCAAAGGATTTTTTACAAGCATCATCCCAATTCCATTTCACTGTTTTTTTTAATAGATTATATAAGGGATATAAAAGGGTAGATACATTTTTTATGAATTTACCATAGTAGTTCACTAATCCCAGAAATGATTTCAACTGTGTAGTATTTTGTGGATTTGATACCTCTTTTATAGCTCTAAGTTTGTCTGGACAGGGATGCAACCCTTCCTTTGAAATAATGAACCCTAAGTATTTTATCGAATTTTGAAAAAATTTACACTTTTCTAAAGAAACCTTGAAATTTGAATCCGATAATATTTTTAAAACTACCTCTAATCTTTCAATATGTTCCGTTTTTGTACATCCCGTAATTAAAATGTCATCTACAAAACAAGTTACCCCTTCTAACCCTTGAAATAATGTTTCCATGATTTTTTGAAAGATTGCTGGCCCGGAAGAAATCCCAAAAGGGAGTCTATTATAAACAAAAAAACCTTTATGTGTGGAAATGGTTGTAAATTTTTTTGAATTTTCGTCTAACAATATTTGTTGATACGCATTTGTCAGATCAATTTTGCTAAATTCAATACCTCCGCCTAGTTTTACAAATAACTCCTCCGCCCTTGGTAGCGGATATTGATAATTTTTTAAATAAGGGTTTATGGTAATCTTAAAATCACCACAAATTCTAACCTGACCGTTGGGTTTGATAACCGGTACCACTGGTGTTGCCCACTCTGTATACTCTACTGGAGCAATGACATTTTCTTTTAATAATCGATTTAGTTCATTCTCAACCTTTTCCTTAAGAGCAAATGGTAATGGCCTGGCCCTAAAAAATTTTGGTACCATAGTATCATTTTTTAATATGATTTTTGCCGTTCCTTTATTGAAGGTCCCCAATCCTGGTTCGAATAATTTTTTATTTTTTTCAATAAGACTGTTAATTTGCACATTTTCTACAAAAAAAAATTTTTCTGTTAAATTTAAATTAAATAATTCAAAAAAATCTCGTCCCAAGATTGGAGGTCCTCCATTTTTTATAACAAAAAATATTAATTCCTTAGAAATATTCTTATATGTGATAGTTAATTTTGTACTACCAATCGGTTTAATTTTTTGTCCCGTGTAAACAAAAAATTCTTGATCCGTATGATTTAATTTAAAATCTGAAAAATGTTTGTGATAAAATTTTTCTGAAAAACAACTACAAGAAGCTCCAGTATCAATTTGAAAGTTAAATTTTTTTTCAAAAATAATTATCTCAGCCATGATGGGCTGTTTACCTACTTTTTGGTTTAAATTTGAAACCATAAATAACGAATTGTCTGCTACATTACTATCTGAATCTGAGTTTGAGTCTGACTCTAGTTTTTCTAGATAATGATTTCGCTCTGATTTGTTTTTGAAAAATTGTTGATTTTTTTTATTTTTAAAATAAGGATTTCTTTGTGAACAAACTGTAGCTAAATGCCCTTTCTGATTACAAACATGACATTTACACTCACGATACTGACATTTTGTAGCAATGTGGTTTGATCTTCCGCAGACGTCACATTTCCTGTGTGCCATAGTGGATGATGATGTGGATGGCTGGTGATTTGCTGTGTTTCTATTTCCGGACTTGCGCAAATGATTAAGTGGTTCTTGCTTTACAAATGGCACTCTCTCACCTCCTTGTTGGGAATTTTTAATAGCGGCATCCTTACTGGCAGCTATGGCAATGGCTCGTTCGAAGGTCAACTCGTTTTTCTCTTCAAAGAGACGATCCATTATCGATCCATTTCCAATCCCCATTATGAATCGATCTCTTAAGGAAATCTCGAGAAATTCTCCAAATTGGCAATGTACCGCTAAACTCCGAACTCTTGCGGTCCATTCCATAATTGACTCGGAATCTAACTTTTTTGCAGAATAAAATTTGGCCCGTTCTGCAAAAACGGATAGTTGACCGACAAAATGTTTATCAAACACCTTGAGCAAGTCTTTAAAATTTTTCTCTTCGGGTTTTTCCGGCAAGCACAAATTGTACATTAACCGATAAGAGTCTTCCGATAATGAGTTCAAAAAAATGGCACGTTTTTTCTGTTCATCCTGTATTCCGTTAGCACTAAAGTAATTGTTTAATCTTGGTTGAAAAATCGTCCAATCGTTCGCATTTATGTCGAATTCCCGTAGCTGTCCCAGCAAAATTGTGCCCACTGTTGCGTCGTCGACCGGCATTCTTCTTTATGTAATTTTTACTAATAACGCACTTGTAATTATTTTAATTATTAAACACACGATCCCATCCTCGTCGCCAATTTGTTATTTTGCACTTAATTTGAAGGCAGGATAACACCTTTAATTTTGGGTTCGATGTGAAAATAATACACTCTATTAATTTCGTTGTTTATTCATCGGTTGTAAATACAATACAATCCCTAACATTTTATTTCGTACCTACATCGATAATTCTAACTAAAACTCAACTGATAACAATATAAACAAGAAATATAATTTGGCCTCCAGTGGCGTATCCCGATTAACTTAAATATAATATATAACACATAATATATAAAATTAAGACCTTCTTTTCCTTTCCTCATAATTTATTAGATGAAAATGATAAATATTGAAATAGGGGCGCAATATTGAAATGTGCACACAGGCGGCCAAATGTCGCGGTACGCCCCTGAAGTTGTTAACAACCCAGAGGTTGATATGCTCAATTTTTCGAGCTTTCTTGATTGTTAAATCTAGATATAAAATAATCTGCACCAGGCCATTGGTCTTTAATGTTTAATCTAATAATTTTGTTTTTTCATTTAGGACGTACATATAATGACCTTAACCAGTATCCAGTATTTCCATGGGTACTAACCAATTACGAATCGAAAGATTTAGATCTTAGTCAACCTAGCAACTACAGAGATTTATCTAAACCGATAGGAGCTTTAAATCCTAGCCGAAGAGCTTATTTTGAAGAAAGATATTCTACATGGGAACACGAAAGTATACCACCTTTCCATTACGGAACACACTATTCAACGGCTGCTTTCGTATTCAATTGGTTAATCAGAGTGGTAAGTTGTAATTTGTAGTAACCAAAAAATGTGGCTAAATAAATATAAATATTCTAGGAACCTTTCACTACGATGTTCCTTTCCCTTCAAGGAGGAAAATTCGATTATCCAAACAGACTTTTTTCATCTATATCTCTTTCTTGGAAGAACTGCCAAAGAGATACTTCCGATGTGAAGGAGTTGATCCCAGAATTTTTTTTCTTACCGGAGATGTTTGTCAATTCTAATAGATATCGGCTAGGTTTAACCGAAGAAGGTAAACCAATAGGAGACGTCGATTTACCTCCTTGGGCAAATTCGCCCGAAGAGTTCGTGAGAATCAACAGAATGGCTCTAGAATCGGAATTTGTATCATGCCAACTACATCAGTGGATAGATTTGATATTTGGTTATAAACAAAAAGGTCCGGAAGCCATTAGAGCTACTAATTGCTTTTATTACTTGACGTATGAAGGGAGCGTCGATCTTGATTCTGTTCATGATAAAGTTATGAGAGAAGCTATAGAAAATCAAATAAGAAACTTTGGACAAACACCTTCGCAGTTATTAATGGAACCACATCCACCTAGAAGTTCTGCGATGCATTTGGTTAGTACATTAAATTAAATTATATTAAATCAACTAATTAAAAATTTTTTTAGTCACCAATGATGTTCTCAGCAATTCCTGACGATATATGTATGACGATGAAATTCCTTTCTAATAGTCCTGTGGTCCATATTTCAGCTAATACTTATCCACAATTGCCAAACCCGTCTGTAGTTACAGTTACGATGCATCAACAATTTGCTGTGAATAAGTGGAATTCTGCTTATGCTGCTGTTGCGCAATCTCCAAGTTATGCTGAAACTCCACAAAATCAAGCTAATTTACCTCTTTCAATGGATGTAGTATTATGTAAGATATTTTTGTTATTTTTTTGGTTTTATGACTTAATCGTGTTTTTTTTTAGCCGTAAATAGTAACAGCAATGCTCAAAACCAAATGCAAAGACGTCACTTGGGCGATAACTTTAGTCAAAACTTAAAGATCCGTTTTAATTGTTTCGTTACTACTGTGGATAGTAAATTCTTAATAGCGTGTGGATTTTGGGATAATAGTTTTCGAGTATTTTCCACCGAAACCGCTAAAATAGTTCAAATCATTTTCGGTCATTACGGTGTCGTTACTTGTCTGTCCAGATCCGAATGCAACATTACCTCAGACTGCTACATAGCTTCCGGTTCCGCAGATTGTACTGTACTCTTGTGGCACTGGAACGCCAGGACACAAACCATCGTCGGCGAAGGGGAGGTTCCTACACCTAGAGCTACTCTGACGGGACACGAACAACCAGTTTCTAGTGTCGTGATTTCTGCTGAACTTGGATTGGTTGTTTCTGGATCATATGGTATAAAATAAAATCTAGTTCATGAATAGTTATATGTAAAAGGTTATTATTATTTTTAGGTGGTCCAGTACTCGTTCATACTACATTTGGAGATCTTCTACGTTCACTGGATCCTCCTAATTCGTTTGTTTCTCCTGAGAATATAGCAATGTCGCGTGAGGGAGTTATCGTTGTTAACTATGAAAAAGGCAATATAGCGGCTTTTACCATCAATGGAAAACGTTTACGTCATGAATCACACAATGATAATTTACAGGTAATTAACCCTTTAACTGCGGGTAAAATTTTGCATCAATAGGGACAAAAATATTGAAAAATAAATATTGGTATTAGTTGAATTTTGACTCAATTTGAATAAAACATCAATAAACTTGATTGTTATAATTTTTTTAAATTTTAAAACAAAACGGAGTTTTAAGAAAATCAAAACATTCGGAAATATATCAAAAAGTTCCAAAATTTCACAAAATAAATAAATAAAAATGTCTAGAGATTCAAAAATTTCGATAATTTCAAAAGTATATCGAAATTTTCAGAAATATGTCAAAAATTTCAAAAAGTAAAATAGTCAAAATATTCAAAAAATCCTAAAATAGATACAAAATTTCAAAAAACATAAAATTATTCGTATATATTAAAAAAAAATTAAGTATTTTAAACATTTCAAAAATGTCAAACGTTTCAAAAAGTATTAAAAAAAATTATTCAAAAATGTATCAAAAAATTTGATATGCATTTTTTTCCGAAAATTTCAAAATGTAAAAATGTCAAAATATTCAAACATTTTTAAAATATATCGAAAATTTCAAGAAAACATCGAAAATTTCAAAAATATATCAAAAATTTGAAAAATTTTAATAGCATAATTTTTCCAAAAATTTCAAAAAAACGTCAAAATATTCAAATATTTTGAAAATATATCGAAAATTTCAAGAAAAATATACCGAAAATTTCAAAAATAAATCAAAAATTTCGAAAAATTTGAAATGCAATTTTTTCAAAAAAAAAAGTAATAATGTCAAAATATTTTTAGAAAATGTCAAAAGTTTCAAGAAACATTCAAAAATTATTCGAAAATTTCAAAAATATATAAAAGATTTCGAAAAATTTGCAATTTTGCATTTTTTTCGAAATTTCAAAAATTTCAAAAAGTAAAAATTTTCACAGAATTTTAGAATTTCAAAAATGTCAAAAGATTCAAAAATCATTAAAAAATTATGCGAAAATTTCAAAAATATATCAAAAATTAAAAAAAATGTAATAATGTCAAAATATTTAAAAATTTCTAAAATATATGGAAAATTTCAAGAAACATAAAATTATTCGTCTGGTTAAATATATTTAAAAAGAATCAAAAATTTTAAATAAAGTTAAAAAATTATTGGATTTTTTTAAAATTATATAAAAAATTTCGAAAAATTTGAAATTTTGCAATTTTCCAATTTCAAACATATCCAAAATGTCAAAAGTTTCAAAGAATATTAATTTGAAAAATTTGTAAAATTTATACAGCCGCAGTAAAAGGGTTAACTAGCAGTCTATAAAAATGTGTTCATCAGGTACATGGTTGATTTGTATTGAAAAAGGACATCGCGAAACCGGAGCAATGCGGGGGCGTGCGTTTAAACATGTCATTTGGGTAAAAAAAAGTGTGAAAAAAAAATTATAGAAATTTTTTTTTTTAATATTCCAAAAATGAAAGGCAGGCAGAAAAATAAGTTCTAAAGCCGTGACAGACTGTTTAAAAAAGTACGTTGTAATTAGATTTTTAGTCCCGCTTGACGCATTTGATATTTAAATATATAATAAATTATGATATACAATTATACAGGGTGCGGCAATTAAATCGTCGGTTAGAAAGATCTCAAGTAACGCTCCTTTCACATTATACGATTTTGCTCGTACGATTTTATATCGTATGCATTGTAGTTTCACATTGTACGATTTTTGCCGTTAGTTGCGTTGCACATCAGCACATTAACAGAAAATAAGTCAGTTGGATGGTTTCAGTGCCAAATTAATTTCCCTCCACGCATTCCGTGTCTCGATTTGGTCTTTATAATATCTAAAATTTTGTCCCATAATACAGGTTTGGCTGGAACGAGCGTAATTAAGGGTACGGCCAAATCAGCGACTTTGTCGCTGCGACTAAAACGCCGCGACGAATTTTATTGTCGCCGGTATATATAACTCTTGCCAAATCAAACGACTTTGCAGTTAGTTTACAATGGACACGGAAGAAGACGCACTGTTAGCAATTGCAGTTGCAAGATATCTCAGGCGAAAGAAAATGAAAAAGAAACGATTTGCGGTTCATCCTATAAATATGAAGAGAAAAAAGCACAGTCAGTTTCATACTTTATACAATTTGTTACAAAAGGACGACACAAAATTTTTCCTCATTTTTCATCTCATTTGTCTCAATTCTTCAAATCCAGGAATTCATATAATGCAGGCCGGGATTCGATTTCCGGTGTTAAACATTTTTCTGCTTTGAAATACAAACTAATACTGAATATTTATGCCGACGCTAATCTGGCCACTTGCATTTAAAATAACGGAGAGCGTCTTTGTAGCCGCCACAGAAAGTCGCTTTCGTTCGCGACAGAACTGCTGTTGCTGCATATGAAACGCTAGATATGGCCAGGCCTGTTTAATTACATTTGTTACATAGCTGCGACTAAGACGCGGCGTTTTAGTCGCAGCCACAAAGTCGCTGATTTGGCCGTACCCTAAAACTTCACCGTCAATTTCTGCCATATAAACAATAAATATGCACACTCCAAAATAGCTCCTGTACGACTAAAAAACGTATAGTGTGAAAGCAGTTACGTGTACCACTGAGAGAGACGTACGATTCGGTAATCGTGCGATTCCAGTGGCACTGGACGGCTGCAACACGACAAAAAATCGTGCGTCTTGAAATCGTGATATGTGAAATAGCTCATGCTCTTCTTCAGTCGACTTTAAATATTTTCCCGTACGATTTTTAATCGTACGCGCTAAATCGTATAACGTGAAAGAAGCGTAAAGGTATTTAAAAACTGGAAATCGCAATGTAGGAATATGGAAGGGTGAACTTTTTAATGAAAATGTTGCTAATTCCGCTTATACACTAAATTGGTGTTCGCTTCGTTTGTTTTTTAATGGGATATTTTGCAACTTTAGGAATAAGGTTCTACGAAAAAAGGACGCGAACATTTGGTCGCGCACAAAACGTCGCGCGACAAAAGGCCGCCGACGATAAAAAGTCGCAGCAATTGGTCGGGCGAGAAAAAGTCGCTTACAAAAATAAGTAGTTATTGATGTAGAAGTGTTATACGAATGTGAATAGTCAAATGTGAAAATCACATGATAAGATACACACGAATTTCATACAATATTTATATGGTTTACTTAACAATGTTGTTTTGAAAAAAAGCAAAATAGTAATTCTGCTTGAAATTACATTAAACTTTCCTTCGCACTTTATCCAGGCTTAGGACTGGCAGGTTATATTACCAGGCGTGTTAAAAGTTTTTTTTAGTGTTTAAAAGTTTTTTTTTTATTTAATATAAAAAATATAACTTTGATTTGGCACGGATTTATGAAACATTGTAACCAATTTTAAACTGTAAAGCTTATAGCTGCGTACAATTTTTGTAAATAACTGTTTTGTCGTAACTTTTAGTATAACAGATCTATAGAATTTCCTCACACTAATCATATGTATAAATAAAACTACATTTCTCATTACATGTTTGCTCCAATTTCAATGGTAACAAATGGCTACGCGCTATTTTTTTACGCGACTTTTTCTCGCGCTACCAATTGCTGGCGACTTATTCGTCGGTGACCTTTTGTCGCGCGACGTATTGTGGGCGACTTTTTTTCGCGCGACGAATTGCTGGCGACTTTTTTTCGCGATACCTAGGAATAATTACGTTTTTTTGAACAACTTTTATTGTTCTTTTTTTTCAAATTCCTTCTGTTGTTTTCTAACTTTTTCTCATTTTTCTTTTCTATTTTTTTTTGTTTTTTTTTCTGTATTTTGATGTTTTCAGGATTTTCTATTTTTTTGATTTTTTCTAATTTTCTCATCTTTTTTTCTCATTGATCTGCTTTTTTTTTAAATTCTTTCTGTTTTCTAACTTTTTCTCATTTTTTCTTGTTCTTTTGATATTTGTCGATTTTTGTTGATTTATGTGGATTTTTGTTAATTTTTATGGATTTTTGTCCATTTTTATCGTTTTTCTTGATTTTTGTCTTGATTTTTTTCGATTTTTCTATTTATTTTTAACTGTTTTTGAGTTGTACAATTTTGTTGTATTTAAATTGCACTTTTTAAGAAAACAAAATTTTTTCCCAAGATATTTAGATAAAAGCTTATATTTTTTCAAAAAATAAATGAACGACATAATGTTCTGTCGTTTGTCTTATGAAATTCTTATTTTTATTATATAGGGTGCTGTCACATAAAAATTAAATTCGATTGCGTTGAAAATGGACCAACTAAGAGATAACCGGAAATATTTCGCATACGGCAACTCTCATACGAAAAATTTCGTTTGAGATTGAAAATAACCCTTCGACCGACACTAATTTGCTGATTTTTTCAGTCAGTGTGTCAGTACACCACGACCATCGGACAAGAATAACACCAGAGTTGTGCAGTTACTTTTAATTTAAGTTACTTTTAGTAACTTAGTTACTTTTAAAAGCTAGAAAAAGTAACTAGTCACTTAGTTACTTTTTAAAAAAAGTTACTTTCGACAAAACTCAACAAAATTTTCGCAAATATAATTGGCCCAGCACAGTAATGGACACTAGTTTCGAACATTTGGTTTTACTTTACGCTTATGTTCACTAAATAACAAAAAAAAGTTTCCTACTTCTGTTCTGTTTAGAGTTTAGTTGTTCTTCTTACTCCTTTAAGACGGATTCCCACTCCTTTAAGACGGATTCCCACTAGGCGGAAAATCTTCAGGCGGATTTTTTTGTATCCAATTCTATTGGTCGATTACGAATTAATTTTCGAAATTGACCAATAGAATTGGATACAGAAAATCCACCTAGTGGGAATCCGTCTTCATTCATGAGATTAGTTGCTGTATTTTATTTTATAAAAATAACTATAGAAAGTAACTAGTTACGTTTTAAAAGTAACTATCCCAACTCTGAATAACATTATAATAAAAAACGTACTTAAGGGGGAGGGGTTGGGAGGAGGGGGCGCTTACAACTGATGAACACATTTTAGCTCTCCGTCCAATAATTTTTTTGCTAAAATAAATATTGTTATATTCTAGTGCCTATTATTAAGCCGTGATGGTGAATATTTAATGACTGGTGGCGATAAAGGAATCGTAGAAGTGTGGCGAACATTCAACTTAGCTTTGTTATATGCTTTTCCGGCTTGTGATAGCAGTGTTAGATCACTCGCTTTATCGCATGACCAAAAGTAAGTTGTACCAGAATAAAAATTGATTGTTATAATATTTTAATTTTTTTACAGATTCTTATTAGCAGGTCTAGCACTGGGTTCGATTGTGGTATTTCATATTGACTTTAATCGATGGCACCACGAGTTTCAGCAACGTTACTAAAAAAAAACTAGTACCAATAGGTACTTATCCATATTATTATAGTACTTAATTATTTTTTAATAATTTCACAAATTAGTTACTTTTTGTGCAATAAATGCTTTTTATTAGATGATTGTTGAGTTTTTACCATTTAACGTAGGTACCTATTTGTAGATAGTATTTATTTTAGTGGAATATTTTATAATAATAAATTTTAATCAATTATATAGTATTTAATACTTAACCATTTTTGGGACTCTGTATTTGGTTTGTTTGTGTAGCTTTAACTAAAGAAATAATCAAAAAAGATGATGGTAGATTGTTTAACTTCGGCTTTAGTACTTAAATATGACTATTAAAAATTATATTTTAAACCAGCCCATCAAATATTTTGATTAATTCAAGAATATTAATTTTAAGGATTTATACTTGCCCTTGTGGTTATGGTTTTTATACAATTAAAACGTTTTTTTTTTATCACTCGGTACTTTAATTTTTGCAAAATCAGTATTTTAATTTTAACTAATTAAACTATGACTGAAAAACACATTCCGTTAATATTTTTATTAGATTAGAATTATTAATTGTGTAACAAAAACTAAACAAGGGCAAATTGGTCCTGAAGGAGTCAATCCTGGCTGGATTTTTTCGATAATTGTAAGTTTTTAAGCACCGTAGTGTTGCTTACGGCTTGCACTTCCGATACCAGCAATTGTTAAGGCCATTACGGCGCACTTTTTCGACAAGGTATGTGTAACATTTGAAAAATGTGCCGCATACCCTGTCCCAAAAACACATTCCCTCCAGCAATTTGTATATTAACCTAAAATATATTGCAAATCTGTCCAAGAGAATCAAACTTATTGTAAATAAGTAAGATCGTTTCCTTTTTTATGAAGCGCTATCAACTAATTGTGTATTGAAATATTTACTTAATGTATTATTTTATTACTTACTTATGATGAAAAAAAACATGTACTTAAATGTAAGAAATATGATATGTTTGATGTTAGCAATATTTCATTCATTTGTATACATGATAACTAGCAAATAAATGTGTTTTGTTCAATAATTTTTTTAATTACCACCATACCACAATGCTACTGTATCTCGGACAGACATGTAAATAATTCAGAGCCTAACGAGTCTTATGTCCTTTCCCCGTTTTCGAGGGTGCTGAATACCAGGGTGATGCTTAATCTTCTGCCCTTTTTTTCGGGAAATTTTTTTTCTCCAATTTAAATGAATTTTGAAGTATATAGAAGTATACTTTCTTTTTTAAAACATTTTTTATATATTATTTATAAGTTACTGCTCTCACCACAAAGGTAGCATAAAGTGCGCGGCTTTCAAAAAACAAGGTAGTTTTTCTCTAAAAAATTTATTAAGGGAGTTATCGATGTTTTAATAATGCATGACAGCGCTTTCGCCATTTTTTTAAATTGTTAATAACTCGTAAACTATGAAGAATTAAGAAACGAAACTCCACACGTTTATAATATCCGAACTACCCTATAAGATACTTAATACAGGGAGAAAATGAAACCAATGAGTAATCAGAAAATTCAATGTATTTTCCAAAAAAAAAAGATAAAAAGAAACAGATAGCTCTCCAACATTCCAATTGTGATTCTCCATACGTTCCTATAATTTCATCAAAATCAGAAACAAAAAAAATTTTGGCTCGAAAAAACGGAAGGTTAACCCCTTTGAAATTTTTGAAAAATACGATCTCTCTGATTTGAATGAAAATTTGCACAAAGGTAGTATAAAGGGCGTGGATTTCGAAAAATAAAGTAGTTTTTCTCAAAAAAATTTATTAAGGGAGTTATCGATTTTTTAAAAATGCATGATCGCGCTCTCGCCATTTTTTAAAATCCATGAAGAGAGTTCGATTTTAAAATAAAGCGTGAACGCGCTCTCGCCATTTTTTTAAATTGTTAATAACTCCTAAACTATGAGGAATTAAGAAACGAAACTCCACACGTTTATAATATCCGAACTACCCTATAAGATACTTAATACAGGGAGAAAATGAAACCAATGAGTAATCAGAAAATTCAATGTATTTTCCAAAAAAAAAAGATAAAAAGAAACAGATAGCTCTCCAACATTCCAATTGTGATTCTCCATACGTTCCTATAATTTCATCAAAATCAGAAACAAAAAAAATTTTGGCTCGAAAAAACGGAAGGTTAACCCCTTTGAAATTTTTGAAAAATACGATCTCTCTGATTTGAATGAAAATTTGCACAAAGGTAGTATAAAGGGCGTGGATTTCGAAAAATAAAGTAGTTTTTCTCAAAAAAATTTATTAAGGGAGTTATCGATTTTTTAAAAATGCATGATCGCGCTCTCGCCATTTTTTAAAATCTATGAAGAGAGTTCGATTTTAAAATAAAGCGTGAACGCGCTCTCGCCATTTTTTTAAATTGTTAATAACTCCTAAACTATGATTAATTAAGAAACGAAACTCCACACGTTTATAATATCCGAACTACACTAGAAGATGCATAACACAGGGAGAAGATTAAACTAATAAGTAACTAGAAAATTCAATGTATTTTCCAAAAAAAAAAGATAAAAAGAAACAGATAGCTCTCCAAGATTCCAATTGTGATTCTCCATACGTTCCTATAATTTCATCAAAATCAGAAACAAAAAAAATTTTGGCTCGAAAAAACGGAAGGTTAACCCCTTTGAAATTTTTGAAAAATACGATCTCTCTGATTTGAATGAAAATTTGCACAAAGGTAGTATAAAGGGCGTGGATTTCGAAAAATAAAGTAGTTTTTCTCAAAAAAATTTATTAAGGGAGTTATCGATTTTTTAAAAATGCATGATCGCGCTCTCGCCATTTTTTAAAATCTATGAAGAGAGTTCGATTTTAAAATAAAGCGTGAACGCGCTCTCGCCATTTTTTTAAATTGTTAATAACTCCTAAACTATGATTAATTAAGAAACGAAACTCCACACGTTTATAATATCCGAACTACACTAGAAGATGCATAACACAGGGAGAAGATTAAACTAATAAGTAACTAGAAAATTCAATGTATTTTCCAAAAAAAAAAGATAAAAAGAAACAGATAGCTCTCCAAGATTCCAATTGTGATTCTCCATACGTTCCTATAATTTCATCAAAATCAGAAACAAAAAAAATTTTGGCTCGAAAAAACGGAAGGTTAACCCCTTTGAAATTTTTGAAAAATACGATCTCTCTGATTTGAATGAAAATTTGCACAAAGGTAGTATAAAGGGCGTGGATTTCGAAAAATAAAGTAGTTTTTCTCAAAAAAATTTATTAAGGGAGTTATCGATTTTTTAAAAATGCATGATCGCGCTCTCGCCATTTTTTAAAATCTATGAAGAGAGTTCGATTTTAAAATAAAGCGTGAACGCGCTCTCGCCATTTTTTTAAATTGTTAATAACTCCTAAACTATGATTAATTAAGAAACGAAACTCCACACGTTTATAATATCCGAACTACACTAGAAGATGCATAACACAGGGAGAAGATTAAACTAATAAGTAACTAGAAAATTCAATGTATTTTCCAAAAAAAAAAGATAAAAAGAAACAGATAGCTCTCCAAGATTCCAATTGTGATTCTCCATACGTTCCTATAATTTCATCAAAATCAGAAACAAAAAAAATTTTGGCTCGAAAAAACGGAAGGTTAACCCCTTTGAAATTTTTGAAAAATACGATCTCTCCGATTTTAATGAAAATTTGCACAAAAGTAGAATAAAGTGCGGGGATTTCGAAAAATAAAGTAGTTTTTCTCAAAAAAATTTATTAAGGGAGTTATCGATTTTTTAAAAATGCATGATCGCGCTCTCGCCATTTTTTAAAATCTATGAAGAGAGTTCGATTTTAAAATAAAGCGTGAACGCGCTCTCGCCATTTTTTTAAATTGTTAATAACTCCTAAACTATGATTAATTAAGAAACGAAACTCCACACGTTTATAATATCCGAACTACACTAGAAGATGCATAACACAGGGAGAAGATTAAACTAATAAGTAACTAGAAAATTCAATGTATTTTCCAAAAAAAAAAGATAAAAAGAAACAGATAGCTCTCCAAGATTCCAATTGTGATTCTCCATACGTTCCTATAATTTCATCAAAATCAGAAACAAAAAAAATTTTGGCTCGAAAAAACGGAAGGTTAACCCCTTTGAAATTTTTGAAAAATACGATCTCTCTGATTTGAATGAAAATTTGCACAAAGGTAGTATAAAGGGCGTGGATTTCGAAAAATAAAGTAGTTTTTCTCAAAAAAATTTATTAAGGGAGTTACCGATTTTTTAAAAATGCATGATCGCGCTCTCGCCATTTTTTAAAATCCATGAAGAGAGTTCGATTTTAAAATAAAGCGTGAACGCGCTCTCGCCATTTTTTTAAATTGTTAATAACTCCTAAACTATGAGGAATTAAGAAACGAAACTCCACACGTTTATAATATCCGAACTACACTAGAAGATGCATAACACAGGGAGGAGATTAAACTAATAAGTAACTAGAAAATTCAAAGTATTTTTCAAAAAAAAAAAGATAAAAAGAAACAGGTAGCTCTCCAACATTCCAATTGTGATTCTCCATACGTTCCTATAATTTCATCAAAATCAAAAACAAAAAAAATTTTGGCTCGAAAAAACGGAAGGTTAACCCCTTTGAAATTTTTGAAAAATACGATCTCTCCGATTTTAATGAAAATTTGCACAAAAGTAGAATAAAGTGCGGGGATTTCGAAAAACCAGGTTGTTTTTCTCAAAAAAATTTATTAAGGGAGTTATCGATGTTTTAATAATGCATGACAGCGCTTTCGCCATTTTTTTAAATTGTTAATAACTCGTAAACTATAAAGAATTAAGAAACGAAACTCCACACGTTTATAATATCCGAACTACCCTATAAGATACTTAATACAGGGAGAAAATGAAACCAATGAGTAACTAGAAAATTCAATGTATTTTCCAAAAAAAAAAGATAAAAAGAAACAGATAGCTCTCCAACATTCCAATTGTGATTCTCCATACGTTCCTATAATTTCATCAAAATCAGAAACAAAAAAAATTTTGCCTCGAAAAAACGAAAGGTTAACCCCTTTGAAATTTTTGAAAAATACGATCTCTCCCATTTTAATGAAAATTTGCACAAAAGTAGAATAAAGTGCGGGGATTTCGAAAAACAAAGTTATTTTTCTTAAAAAAAATTATTAAGAGAGTTATCGATTTTTTAATAATGCATGACAGCGCTTTCGCCATTTTTTTAAATTGTTAATAACTCGTAAACTTTAAAGAATTAAGAAACGAAACTCCACACGTTTATAATATCCGAACTACGCTATAAGATACAGGGAGAAAATTAAATTAATGAGTAACTAGAAAATTCAATGTATTTTCCAAAAAAAAAAAATATAAAAAGAGACAGATAACGCTCCAAAATGCCAATTGTTATTCTCCATACGTTCCTATAATTTCATCAAAATCAGAAACAAAAAAAATTTTGGCTCCGGTTTAAAAAAAATTCGGGCAAATTCTAAAAGAATTTATTAGCAAATTTTACATCAAAAAATTGATACACCTACAAAAAAAATGAGCTAGTTAATACATGTCACACTAATATAAAATATATCTACAAAATTATTACAAAAACCATCTACAGTTTACAATATTTACATAAAACACAATAAATAAGGAACTAATTTTTTCTACCCCCTCTGCGTTTCATCGAAGCAGTACATTGAGGACAATACCATTTACCTTTCGGTGGAGCTGTTATACCAACACACGGATAATGGAACCACTCAGAAGGGCACTAAAAAATATCAAAAATTATTTACACAATTAATATAAAGTTCTGAAAAAATCATGAGATACTTTCAGTTCACTGGACCTGGGAAAGTTCTGGGGTAACACAGCTGATTTTTTTACTTTATTTTATGTTTATTCGGTGGAAGTGACATTTATGTTATTAATAAATAAATTACTTACATCTTCATTATCACATGCTACCATATCACCATAAGATACTTGATTGCATAGACAATATCTAGGTTCATTAGGATCGTAAGTCCATTCTCCATCAGTAACTTCCGCGGTTTGTGACGTCGTTTCAGCAGGAGATTCGGGTGTAGGAATAACAACAGGAGTTGAGACTACAGTTTGAACTACCGCAGCTGTCGGTGTAGTGCTAGATGAGCTACTGCTACTCCATTTCCTTCAGAGAATAAAGAAAATTAAAATAATAAATGAAAGTAGTATTAAGGAGAAATATGAGAAGAGAAGAAAAATACTTACTTGTGTTTCTTTTTGTTGTTGGCATGATCCTGTTGGATTGCTTGAATAGCAGTTTCAGCAGCTCCTGCTAATTCTCTTCCTATGCCGAATTCATGTCCATGAGCGCCTATTGCTTCATAAGAGGCTTTTAAACTAGCTGTCCTCCTTCCCTGTTGCATCTACAACCATAAAATTATAAATCAACAATAGACTTATCTTATTAGTTTCATTTATAAAATAAACTACATATTTCTAACCTATTACCTGTTGTGTAGCTGCGATAGCTTGAGAAGCTGCAGCTGCAATGGCTGGTCCAGCACCTAAAGTATGTCCAAGATTGTAGGAGATTGTTGTTGTAATAGGGGGAATGGATTGAACAGCAGTGTGTCTTGCTTCGACTAGTGGAGGAGGTACTACGGGTGCCACAGCTTGTCTCTTTTCTGCCAATTGTGATGGTACTGGTACAGTACTCTCTCTACGTTTTTCTGCCCTCGGTCTTGTGTATCTGAAAGAACTAAAAATCACATTTTTATAAATTGTTACATAGTCATAAATATATTAATACCTTTCATAACGATTTTCTTTTTGTTGAAGAGATGCTATACTTGGAGTTGTATTTGGTGTATCCAGTTCTAGTGACCTCTTTTCTAATACTTCAGTTATACCTTTATTGTCAGCTTCCAATTCACATTTAAATTTATGCAGTTCTGAGTCTAATCTTCTTAAATATTTATCAACTAAATCATACATCTGACTAGCCAAATGAACCTATAATTGGAAGAATTTTTAATTATTACTACATAAGGGGAATTGGGAATTGGCAAAAAAAACTTCAATACTTGAGGCAATTACAGAACCGTCCTAACGTTAACATTTGAAATGGAAACTCAAAAAGGATTAATTGGCCAATAGCTTGAGTTCTTCCTTTGCTGCATTACCAAAAAATTAAATATTAAAAAAATAATATGTCCTACCTTTTCATCTGCCTCTTCCAGAGTTTTATAGTATTCCTTTCTAATGGATTCAAATTCTCCATCGACAGTTGGAGGCAGACTTTCAGCAGGTAACGTTTTACAGTCGTTGAAAAAATTTCTAACTCGTTTTTCAAGTTCGTCCATATTATCTAAAAGTACAAGTATTAATTGAGCTCAAGTCTAGATCTTGAGGCACCAAGTTAAACACTTTTTAAAAACATTAGTATCGTAATCACGTTGGTAGTTCATTATCACTGACTTACTGTGTATAGTCAAGTCCATTTCCCTCATATCTGTAAATCTATCCCTTAATTCCTGGGGTAGATGTTCGATCACTGCAATTTTAAAGGTTATGTTTTCAGAGTTGCATTTCTATTATAAATACTTACTCTCTAAATAATCTTCTAAATACAACATTGCGTTTTATTTTAATTAAAAGAATTGTATAAAATAAAAATATATTTATTTTCAAGTCTTTTCTCATAAATAAAAAAATACTATCTTTAAAATCACAAATAACACGATGACAGATGACAAGTTTCAACCATCGACATATACCTCGAGGTAAGTAGAATAGTAGAAAGGAGAAATCACTTTCGTTCGGTGAACTGTGATGGATCTTGCAAATGGCGGATGCATCCCACAACACGAGCGGTTATTGGGAGACAATTATTCCATAAAAATAATTTTTTTTAAGAAATAAATGCAAAAATAAACGCAATTTTTCAATAATAGTTAATCTCGGTTTGATTCATATAGTAGTTTTACTTTTTTTTTTTAATCTATAGTAATACAGAATATTTGTCTCCCGATAACTCCACCTCCCACAACACACACGTAGCACGCAAAACTCAAATGTAAACAAGCCGATATAGATATATTTAACGTCCATATATGGGTCTTAGTAATGGCCAACTATTCACACATTACCACGTATGTTTGATGGTAAATACACCTTCCTACTTACCATATATTCTAAGACATATACTAATTGATAGTAATAATTCTTTCACTCTAGGCGATTACTATTTTAAGAGAAATAAAGATAATTCGAAATAGTACAATTCTTACCATTAGGTACATCCATTAGTATATATCGATGGACAGAACCACAGTATAATGATTATACAGTAGTTACACTTCAGTGTCGGGATTCTGATCTTCGAGGTGTAAATTTTTTTATTTTTAGTATCCACTAGAAAAACATTGTTGCCAAACGTGGGATAATTATCCGAGTTACGGATAATTCCAGGACAGTTGTGATTCTCTTGTAAATCTTGTTAGTAGGTGGATATTTAGAATCATTTCGAAAGAATTACATAAAATTGAATTATATGTAGGCTTTACTATTAGTACTAAAATAAATATATTTTTTTGTCTCTACTGTGTGCGACGTATTTCATAAAAATTTATAATTTTATCCTCATCTGTTATGGTCAGATCTCGACCCTAACTTACTACGTTGTCTGAAATTCAAAAAAGAAATGCGCTGACCAAGTCCTCGAAAGAGCAAGGCCATTAATTGAAGTAGAAGCCTGAGAATACAACAACCAAACACAAACTTTTAAGCAAAGCTACTCAAATTTTTTGTTTGGAGTCAGTTTTTGACAAGAATGAAATTTGTGACCACACACTTCCCTCGTCTATTATCCGTAATTCAGAGAATTATTCCACGTTTGGCAACAATGCCTTTCTGGTGGATACTAAAAACCGAAATGCGAAGATCAAACTGCCAGCAGCGGTTATTCGGAGACAAATATTCCGTATTGAGAGACAACATTTCCATATCGGGAGACAAATATTCCATAAATTTTTTTTTTCATTTTTATTCGAAATAATCAGAAAAAATCTAATCTTATGTCTTCCTAAGTGGGGTTGCGACTGGGTCGTATATTCCAGGGGTTCGAAGAGCCAACTGGGAGCGTCGTCCAGCTGCGTGGATGTGGTTGGTTCTTCGTCGACCGATGGGTCGGCCAAGGGCTGGTGATCGCAGTCACCAGTCATGTCGATAATAATGTAATCATTCATTATTTTATTAACAATAAAACAATACACAATTTTCACTTATAAAGTGAAAGCAACGCTGCGTCTCCCTTTTTGGAAAAAAAAGCACAACTGACTCCGGAAGGCCGCGCGTATTCTTCTCTCTCGAACGGTGGCCCTTTTTCTCTTCAGCCACCGTTCGACATCGAAGAGGCCTTCTGTGACGTCACGACACTTACATTACTGACACATACGCACAATCTGGAATATTTGTCTCCCCATATCCACTTCAAAGTGCCGACACAGGAGTGAAACTACTGTATATATCTTTGTACTGTGGTTTTAACTACTGTCACTGTCATTGATTGACGTAATGCAGCTAGATCTTTTTTCTAGATGTTTATACTTTTTTAAAACATTTTAAATCGAAAAACACGGAAAAAATGAATATGAAACAAGAATGTTCCGAATCAAATTTGATAGAAGTTAAATCTGAGCCACTTTCTGAGGTAGAAATTCAGAAAATTCTAGAAGCTACTTTGGAAAATAATTGTCAAACACAAGAACTGAAGTGTGTTGAAAGTAATGTAAAAAATGAACTTTTAAATATCGAACCAGACTTATCGCTCGTAAAAAAAGAAATTAAGATAAAACAAGAATGTTCCTCTAACAATTTTATAGAAGTTAAACCTGAACCTTTATTACTCTCTGAAATAGAAATCGAGAAGGTTCAAGAAAATTATTGTTTGATCCTACAGGAAGAAAATTGCCAAAAACAAGAATGTAATATTAAAAATGAAATTATAGATATCAAAAGAGATTTGTCTTATTTGGGAACTAAAAATATCGATTCAAAAAAGATTTTTAAGACGAATAAAATTAAGTATAAATGCCCAGTTTGCCATAAATGTAAGTTTTTTATATTTCTTAAAAAATGGTTATCAAAAATTGTTTTATTTGTAGGGTTCACATCTATAAAGATGAGAATGAAACATTTTAATAGGCACTTTAAAAAATGCTCTGTAACTTGTGCTTTTTGTGGGAAAGAATCTAATGGAAAATGGCAATTTTGGAATCATCATGTAGTTCATTTGGTGAAAAATAAATATAAAAAGTTATACAAGAGTTTAGGAATTAAATCAGTCAAAAGAAAAATTCACACCAGAAAGAAATGTAAAGATTTTTCCAAAAACATTAATTTTATAAATGTGTTTAGTAACAAAAAACAATTTTGTCTTGTACAATTTGCTCATAAATCTGCGTTAAATATTAACTCTGCAGAGAAAGCATTTAAATGTGATATTTGCCTTAAGCAATTTACTGAAAAAGGTGGCTTAAAGAGACATTTAAATACTCACACTGGTATAAAACCGTTTGAATGTGAAATTTGCCTTAAGCGATTCACCCGGAGTAATGATTTAAAAAGGCATTTAAACACTCACACTGGTGAGAATTTTTTTGAATGTGAATTTTGCTTCAAACAATTTACTCGTAATGATTATTTAAAATGTCATTTAAAAATTCACACTGGAGAGAAATCTTTTCAATGTGAAATTTGCCTCAAACAATTCACCCGAAAAGATTATTTGAAAAATCATTTAAATATGCACACCAATGAGAAATCTTTTAAATGTGAAATTTGCCTTAAACAATTCACTCATGGATGTACTTTAAAAAGTCATTTGAAAATTCACACCAGTGAGAAATTTTTTAAATGTGAAATTTGTTTCAAACAATTTATTCAGAAAAGTGGTCTGAAAAATCATTTAAATATTCACTCCAGTGAGAAATCTTTTAAATGCGCCATTTGCCCTAAGCAATTTGCTCAAAAATGTAATTTGATAACTCATATAAAAATTCACACTGACGAGAAATCTTTTCAATGTGAAATTTGCCTCAAACAATTTACTCGTAAAGGTTGTTGGACAAAACATTTAAATACTCATACTGCTGAGGAATCTTTTAAATGTGCAATTTGTCTTAAGCAATTTACTAAGAAAAGTAATTTGAAAATTCATTTAAAAATTCACACAGATGCAAAATCTTTTAAATGTGCAATTTGTCACAAAAAATTCACTAAACTTCGTCGATTAAAAAACCATTTAAAAATTCACACTGGTAATCCCTAGAATGGTAACATCAATAAATATTTTTTTATAAATTGTAACATAATATACAGGATGTTTACGAATAAATTCCGAAGCTTTACTTGCTGGATTGAGTATTGGTTTATTTGCTGTTATAAAGTTGTTAATCAGAACCAATTGGTTAAAATAAATAAAAACCATCAAAGTAAAAATAATTGTTTTTATATTCACATCCAAGAATCACAAAATGTGCAATGGGCTCTTAAAGCAAAATTACGAGTTCATGCGGCAACAAAACAACAATAAAAATAAACAGTAAATTGAGTTTGTTTTTTTTTAAATGTTATTCAAAATACAGTGGAGCGCAAAATTCGCTGAGTACAGAAAAATTTATATTTTATATTTATTGTCCTACACCACTGTAAACTAATTTGTGGCCTGCTCAACACATATCGAATAATTCTTAATATTTCTGTAAAAAATTATCAATGCACATTTATTATTAACAGATATTCACAAGAATGATGCTAAAAATGACAGCTTATATTTTTATTCGGTTTCCTACGCCACTGCAAATTAATTTGAGACCTTTTATACATGTGTCGTGTAATTTTAAACATTTTGGAACGTTTCTATAAGATCATTAATCGAAAATATCACAAAAACGTAGAAAATCGTAGCATGTCAATACCTAACACAAATTTTGTACCCCAAACTCATGTGGCCAGAAAATACTAAATAAATTCACTTAAGATATGTTTAATAAGAGAAAACATAACCTTTAATAATTATAACATACAATTCAGATATTATTCATTGTAAAAGTAATACAAGTATTAAAATTACTTACAGTTTCATCCTACATCAGTGAAGAAATTGTCTACCATTTTCATATTCTCGTTCAAAATAGTCTGTTAACTCACTAATGATATGCATTTTAAAACTACTCAAATTTTTGTAAAAGTATTAAGAGAACTTTAAACTGAAATAATACACAATAATGTTATAGATGTTTAAAATTGAAATTGGTTATGTCAAATATCACTAATACTCAGTTCTGCCAATAGTAAAACATTATACCCCAAACCACAGTATAATGATTTTATACAGTAGTTTCATTCCGGTGTCGGCATCTCTCTCTCAAAGTATCACCAAAGATCATATCAGATGCGACACTCCGACCACTTTCTTTGTCCTCTTGTCAAAAATTTATTTAACCTTGATATTTGAATTGGTATGCACGCGACGTTGCCAAACTGTTTAAGAATGTATAATTAATATAAATTATAATAAAATTGAATATTATTAAATAGTGATTAGGAACTAACACAAATCAAATGGAGAATATCCAAAACAAACAACACTGAAATAACCACTGTAACCATAAAATCGGTGAGATTGGCCAATAACTAGTTTTAATGTTTAGACATGCGCCAGAAAGATAATAGAACGTTTTTTAGGAGGAGCTATTGGGCGGAAAGTGCTCCATAATTTTTTTTTTTGAGAAATAAATGCAATTTTTTATTAAAGGCTAGATTCCGATAGTAGTTTTTTTTTTTTTATTCTAAATAATAAGAAAAATATAATCTAACATTAACAACGCATGCGCACAATGTGGAGCACTTTCCGCCCAATTGCACCGCCTCGTTTTTATTGGGCTTTAAATTGGTATATATTTTTTATCTCACTCTTTTAAAATTGTCCTTGCCGCACTGTGGCCTCTGTAGAACCATAATTCTCACCGCTAGAACCATAGAAATAGAATAAGGTTAGAGAATGCATGAAAAAGGACTTATGAGTATTCAATACAAAGCCGATGTTCACAACATCTTGACTGGAAAAGCGCATTTGTTTTGATTAGGACTCATAAAAATGCATTAGCGCCGTTGGTTCAGGGGCGTAGTAATATTTCGAAATTGAAATGCAAAAACCATATTTTTAATTTTTGTTCAGCATTTTTACCTCTCGCCCTTCAGATAAGAGAGGTATAGTAATCATGATAAAATTGGGTAGTTTTCAATGGATAAACACGTTTTAAGGTCCCTAGAATACAATTTTGATGGCAGTAAAGTTTTACACATATATTTTGTATAAACTATGATTTATTTTCGTACCATTTAAATTTTCAAAACTTGCCATTGTTGCCAGATTTACAAAAAGTCAATTTTTTCATACTTTTTGTGTTAAAGTGTAAAATTTTAATCAAATTAATGACGAGAGGTCTTATGCTAGCCACATCAATTTTTTAACTTTGTTATCCAACTTTTAGTGACAATAAATTTTTATAAGAGTTCGTTGACACGTACTTAAAAAAATGATATAATGCGAATATAAAATATAAATTAAATCTGTCAACACTGGTTTCAGAGATTCGTTATGAGTCCGATGTGAACATTTGGGGTTGATGTTGGATACAACTTCTCTCTCTCTCTGATGTTACATCTATCCTACCATATCTCTACTCACTGTCAACTAAAAGCACGTGACTGTGCTCGGTCACACCATAGGAGAGTACTGACAAGATGGCGACGATGCCTGCGCAAAGAATAAACACGAACTTTGGCCTTCTACATAACTGAAATGGACCTACTAGAACCGAAGGAGCATTTTCTATTGAGTATGCATGGTAATGTGCGATCAGTTTACCTTCACTGCCCATTCAAGACTTGTTGGCGTTCATCTGGCAACACTGGCAGTAGGCCCTCAGCGTTCGAGGCCAATAGATTGTAAACTGGGTAAATTGTCTAATGAACAAAGTCCAATAAAAGGAATAGAAGAAGTCAAATAGGTTAATGGTTATGTTGTGAATTTGTTATTTACTTTCTTTATGGTGTTATTAGCTATTTTATTGAATAGATGGTGTTATTAGTTATTTTATTGAATTGATGAATTAATAAAAAGGTAATAAATACTGTATTTTTATATAAATTTTCGTTCCGAGTATTTTTTTTTAAAGCATTCTAGTTTATATTGTGAAAAAAATTTAACCCTGATGGTTTATTTAATTAATTCGTCAACAATTCTAATTTTTAGATGCCACGAAACTCTATACAGGGTGACTTCTAATTACAGAAGTACTCTAAAACTGTGACGAGCCAGTTGTTACCAAATTTTCCGACAAAACTGGACTCCCATCATCTTATACAAAGAAGATGTAATAAAATATTAAAGTATACATCCACTAATTAGCTGTGTCCGTCAAAGTGTTAAATTGAAATATATAAATAATTTTTGAAGTGCTGTTTTAATTTAATAATTTTTATGACCTAACCAAACACTAGAGCTGATATCTAAAGACAACATAGTGTAACTCCTATAGGTAAAAAATATGAAGGAAACTTAAGGAATGGATGAGTTGGACAGGATTAGGACAAACTCCAGTAGGACCATAACCACCCTTGCATTCAAGACACAAAAACTGGCCCTTAGTAGGTCAATATAACGGAAACGATCAGACATGACACATAAAAACCCTTTACAAAAAATAAACCATCTAAATTAACCATTATATTTATATAATAATGTTTCGAAACGAATAGAAAATTATATAAAAATTTAAAAACAGAATAAAATTGGTATCTAATTATAACACAGAAACGATTATTAATTGTAACTAGATTAAATGTAGTTTAGGTGTATTTTGGCTAAAATAACGGCATGCAATTTTGAAGCGACTGCTGATTTGAAGATTGAATTTGCGACGATTGAACAACGGCCATCGCCATGGAAACTGGAGTAGTTGGAGGATGGTAAGGTACCTGCAAAAACAAATGTTCCTACCAAACTTCAATAAAAATGGGAAAAATCAAATGACTCAAAATCGTTGCTATTTTTATAGTTTCGTGGAAAATGTTATAAGTTATTCTATAAATAACTTACCGCAGAATTATGATGAAATCTTGGATCCAGCATCATGGCCGCAGCGACCGCGGCCGCTGTCGATGTAGCGGGATTCGACCTCGCCGTCGCGGTGCTTAACATGTGATGATTCACGATGGTGTTGTTAGAATGGTGTTGCGCATTGTTGCCATTACTTGATCGATGGTTGCCGTTGAGAGGAGCGTGGCTTTGATGAAAATCGGAAGAACCGTCCGTTGTACCAAAGTGGTGATACGCCGAATTTAATACCGTCAGATTTGTTGCTGTTAATACAAATTTTTATTAAGTTGCTCAGTTAAAAAAATAATTACATACCAGTTGATGCGGAATGAGTTTGGTGTTGCATAATCAAATCTTGAATCTCAGAATTAACTTCCTGGTTCGAAGGTGCTGCCGTTGTACTATTTGTATGTGTAAAATTGTTGCTGGAGTTCGATGTCGTCGATGAAACGTCTTGATTATTCTGCTACAAGAATATTTCAATGAAAATATACCAAAATATAATTAAAAACTCACCTGATTTCTAGATTTTCCCGAACCCCCATTACTCCTTAATGGCCTCGCCTTATACGGAACTTTAGCTGAAGCATTTTCTCCATGATGTCTTGTATAATGTTCCTTCAGTTTATCTCTTCTGGAACTAGCGTAGTCACAGTGCGAACATTTGAAAGGTTTTTCCTCCAAATGAATCCGCTCATGGCGCACCAAATGAGATTTTTCCATGAAACCCCGTCCGCAAACTGCGCAAGAATGAGGTCTTGCACCCGTATGACTCTTTGCATGGCTCACTAATTGAGATTTCTTAGATGTCGTGTATTTACAATGTGGATGAGAACAACGATGCAATTCACTAGCTGAAATTAAATCTATATATTAATACACAAAGAGAAAAGTTCGGACTCCTTTTTAAGCGTAATGCGAGAATGGAAGACTGTGAGATTTTGCATGTTTAAAATTTATATACAGTAGTGCAGAAAATTAATATATAATATGTGTTACAAATGAATTAAATTAAACATAAAAAACATTCAATGTTTATATTAAATAGTAATTTTGTGTATCGATAATTTACAGTTTTTTATTGGAATTTTATATTCTCTGAAAAAGTATAATTTCTTTTTCCGGGAAAATGCAAAAATACGAAAAAATAGGAAACATATTTTCCCTGTAAAAATGCGAAAGTAGGATTGGGAATCGCGAAAATAGGAAGAAATATGAAAAAGCGAAGAAATAAATATGGAAAATTAGGAAAAAATAAGGTAAAATACCGAAAAACTTTCCCTTGGGAAAATGCGAAAATAGGAAAAAATAGGGAAAATGGGAAAAAAATATAATAAAATAAGAAAAAAGGCGAAAAACTTGGAAAAACAGAAAATAAAGAAAATGGGGAAAGTTAGAAAAAAATAGGAAGCCAAGCTAAAGAAAAATAGAGAAAGTAAAAAATAGGTAAAAGTAGGACAAACTACAAAAAATAGGAAAACAAACAGAAAAAATCGGAAAGAATACGAAAAAATGGGAAAACAGGAGAAACTAGGAAAAATCATAAATAAATGGGAAAAAATAAGAAAAAATCTGATGTGGCCAGCACATGACCTCTCGCCATTTTTGAATCAAAAATTTACGAGTTGACACAAAAAAGTATGAAAAAAAATTATTTTTTTGTAAATCTGGCAACAATGGCAAAAGTTTTGGAAATTTTAATGAGATGAAAATAAACTTTAGTGTACACAAAATATATGTGTAAAACTTTTTTGCCGTTTTGTGTAATAATGGCGTCATCACCCATAGCAACTGCCACTTCCGGTTGTCCGATTGGCACCAAAATCTAATCAGATCTAATCTAGGGTATCAGAATCCTGTATGCAAAATTTCAAACTTTTTTATTAAGTAGTTTTTGAGTTATCGTTACTACAACATCCATCCAAACACACACACTAACACACACACACACACACTAACACACACACACTAACACACACACACAGACATCATCGCGAAAATATCAAAATCGTATTCTAGGGACCCCAAAACGTGTTTATTCATTGAAAACTCACTACCCAATTTTTAGCATGATTCCTATACCTCTCTTATCTGAAGGGCGAGAGGTAAAAAACAAAAAAGAGAGAATACGAAAAGAGAAAATAAAGAAAATGGGGAAAGTTAGGAAAAAAATATGAGAAAATAGGAAAAAATTAGAAGAAATAGAAAAAAATACAGAAAAATAGAAAATAAAACAAAAAAAATATGAAATAATAGGAATCTATACGAAAGACAGAAAAAAATGGGGAAAATTACAGAAAATGGGAAAAAATAGGAGAAAATACAAAAAAATGGAAAAATAGGAGAGAATACGAAAAAATAGGAAATAATAGGAAAAGAGTAAAAATGGGGAAAAATAAGAAAAAATACAGAAAAATAGAGAAAACAACAAAAAACATGAAATTATACGAAAAACAGAAAAAAAATAAAGAAAAATAGAGAAATGGGTAGTGTTGGGAAAAAAACAGAAAAAATAGGAGAGAATACGAAAAAATAGGAAAAGAGAAAATAAAGAAAAATAGAGAAAATGGGGAAAGTTTGGAAAAAAATATGAGAAAATTGGAAAAAATGGGAAAAAAGAAAGAAAATGGAAAAAAATAAAGAAAATGGGAAAAAAAAGGAAAAAATTGGACAAAATCCATAAAATGGGAAAACAAAAACAGAAAAATAGGCAAAAGAGAAAAAAATAGGAGAAATTAAACAAAAATAGAGAAAATGAAGAAAGTTAGGGAAAAATAGGAGAAAACAGGAAAAAATAGGTTGAATTTCGACCACTGGGCGATCACTAGTTACATTTAGTTGACTCAACTTCTCTCTTACTCTAAAATCTTAAACTAATTTTCAAATAAATAAAGACAAACTGACTTCAAGAATAAGAACGGTCATTTAGGACATTCTTTTTCATGGATACAGCCGCTTCAAGAGCGGGGCATGTACGAAAATGACGATTAACATTGGATTTTAATTGCTCTCTAACTTTCTAAATAACACAGAATCAGAATCTCTTGAAATAAATAAGTTATTTATATAAAAAAACTCACCTGCATGTATCCTTTTATGGGCAACCATATGGCTAAGAAACTTAGTGCGAAAACCGCACGCATCGCAAGATAAACCCTTGTCCGCGGTGCCGGTGAGATGGGTGGCGAGATGAGCCTCCAAATTTTGCCCAAATTGAAAAGTTTTCGAGCAGTGTTCGCATCTGTAAGAGTCCGGAGTATGAAGTTTCATGTGTCAAATGAAACTTTGCTTCAGGCGGCACTTAAACGAGCAAAACGTGCATTGATAGATGTTTTCGTCGAAGTGTTGGGCTCGGTGCGATATTAGCTTCGAGATTTGATCCACGCTAAATTCACCTTAAAAGAAGATTTATTCAAATAAATTAAATATTAAAATTAATGACTTACAAAAGTCACATTTAAAAGGCGGTCCAGTAAAATGTGTTTTCATGTGATTTAAATAATCCCCATGGTACTGACAAATGAAGGAACATAATCCACATTTGTAAGTTACGTTTTTGGCATGGCTCAATGCTAAATGTTGTTCTAATAGTAAACTATCATTTATGGTCATTAAACATATGGGACATTTAATACCGATTTTTTCATCTAATTCTTGCATAACTATAACAAATTAATTGATATATTTTTTTCATTTTTTATTAAATTCTTACCTTCAATTTCTTCCTTATCATCTGTTAATGAAACTGGCTTTTTCTTAAAAGTTAACATTTTTAAAGCAGACATTCTAATATCCGGTTTTAAACCTAATAATATTAATTTTTTTAAAAGAATCTGTTGCTTCTCTCTTATTTTTGCTTTTACCAACAAAGATTCTTTCTTTTCATATGATTTTAAATCTATATCAGTATTTTTTAATTGTTTATTTTCAGCCATACATTTTTCTTGTAATATCTGTAAATTAAAGCGCAAAAAAAATTAATGTAGTTTTATTAGTTCTCGGAAATAAAAGCGAACACCCTGTAATAATTCTTACCTGTCCATATTTAACATGTAACACGTCATATCTAGTTTTGAAGTTTGAAAGCATCCAATTATTAGTAATAAGATAATCCAAAATTATATATAAACATAATTCGCTTTTATTATATAAATCGCTTGTATCTAAATGATGAAATACTTCAACTGGTTCTAAATCATTAGTCGGGAAACATTTGATAATCTGATCAAAATCTTTCTCGCGTTTTTCCAAGTCTTGTTGTACCCAATTCGCTAATAGATTTAATGCTTTGTTGGTGCATAAAATGAAGTTTTTGTTTTTAAAAAAAATCATAATTTGCTGACAACTAAGATCTAATATTTCTTCTCCTTTAGACACATCTTCAATGTGATTAGCTATCCAATTCTCAACGATATCACATAGTGATTTTAATTTAAACTCTTTTGTTATAAAATAAGTAAATAAACAGTTGTTAACGCTAAGTTTTGCACCCAAAAATTCAACACAATAATCAACAAGTTTACTTAACAAAAATTGATTTGCTAGCTTTAATAATTCCTCTATACTAGTATGATCCACGGTTATTTCACCAGTGTACATAAAATTAAGCACAGCATTAAATGTATTATTATCATGACATGATATTGAAATATGTTCTCTTATTACTTTGTGATTTTTCAAAATTGAATCGAAATACGGCGAATTACATGCCAGCACATTCCTATGCGCTTTTATTGTTCTGTTATTCACAAATAAAGTGATATCACAAAATTTACTTGACTGTTTTTGGTCAAATAATTTCTGGAATAAAGTAGACGATAATTCCGAATTTTGGAAGGTTATTGAAGAATTATCAGCCATCTAAAAATAAATAATTATTATTATTCAACAGTATATGAAATTGAATTGATTTTAATTAAAAAATACCTTGGGTATAATTTCCTATTTTATTTTGACATCTTTATAAACTGTCTAAACAATTTGCTAGGGGATGGGGATGGGATTATTCGATTCATTCGAATGAAAAATAACGTTATTCGATTATTGAACTAACCACAGTACAATGATTTATATACAGTAGTTTCACTATGCCGGGGCTATAATCCCGAATAAAGATTACAAAGTGACAAGATATTTGCGCATGTCCTATTCGGAATTAATTCAGGAGTTGTATGTACCGCGAACGCATATAATTATTTATAACAAAACAAATTAAATTTTCACACGTAATGATACAGAAGACATAGTTTTTGAATAAAGGCAAAGGAATTAATTATAACCTAAAGTTTGTTCGTAAGATCGGCCCTGTTAAGGAAAGTAGTGCACATACTCCCACCCTGATTTCTCATTTTTTAGAAGTTACTTTGGCGTTCCATTTATAGGTTATATTTCGTATTTCAGTGTAAAGTACAAGTACTTACAAATAATTCAATGCAAAAAGAACATCACTATATGCGACGTAGTGTTAGTAGTACAATAAAATACACCTAATGTGAAAAGGTTAGAACCTATGAAAATTAATGGCCGAGACTACACACACGTTAACCTCTGGATAATTTCAGAAATTATCCATACATTAAAACATTACACTTGGTTATCTGACCTAACAATAATATTAATTTTATTAAAAGAAGTCTTAACAATCTAAATTTGGCCTGCGTATTTAAAAAATATTTATTTTATTAAAAGAAATGCTGACCATCCAAATCTATAGCCTGTGTTTAAAAAAAAATTAAAGACCATGTGGGATTCGATCCCCTGGCCCACTGCACCACTAGCGGTCACTATGTCACGTGGGTACTAGAGCTCATGCTTAAATATGCTCAAACTTATTATTTGAGCGAACTACGTTTCACGTGTGGGTAATTTCTAAAATTATCCGCAGGTTAACGTGTGGCTAGTCACAGTGAAAATTAATGTTTCAAATCAAATGTATATGTGGTGTAATAAGTGCACACGAGTCGAACAGCGCTATTACGAAATAATCGATTATTTTCATTCGATTGCACCCGTTATTAATGTTTATGTACATTCGAATCAGGAAAATTGAAGATTAGTGATGGTAGATATCGTGATTTCACAATCACGGTGTGAACCGTTACTGTGATTTTTTGATATCAGTGATTTTAAACTGTGACGTGATCACGACTTTATATTTATACTATGAAATATTGGGGAACGGTATTAAGATATATCTATCCGATTTGAAATTGACTTCGAAATTATAATTATACTGCAAAGAATGTTTTTTGAGATTTTTATATAGGTACATCTAATTTTTCATCAATCAGTTATTTTTTGCTTTTTATTAAGATAAACATTTTAACTCGAAAAATTGATATTTAGCTGATATCAGGGCACGGTGGAAAATAATGCGTTAAAATTAAAAATCGAGAAATAAAATTTTTAACATTAAGACTAGTTAATAGATATTTTCTAAACTTGGCAATAATTTTACTTTTTTAGAAAGTACATAATTATCAAAAAAAAATTACTCACTAAATATGGCTATACACACGATATTTTCAATCTCTTGAAAAATTATTTTCACTCTTTGCAAAAGTTTCACTAATGATTTAATAACAAAAAAGACTATTTTTCAAGAGTAAAAATTATTATAGTCAAAACAACGTCGAACTACATCTTTTATCTCGAAAAAGAATTAATCATTTTTCCTAACTAAACTAAACAAATAGGAAATCAATATAAATATTTTGCCTTTTTCTTATATTTTTTTATTTATAATTCACCGTATATAACCATTTTGCAAAAATAAACGATCAAACTTTATAACAAAAGTACAATTCTCTCAATATTTTTCTAGGCCGTGATTTTAAGCCGTGATTTTATTTCGCCGTGATTTTATTTCGTCGTGATTCGAGTTGTGAAATGAAATAGCTTTTAAGTCACGAAATCGCTTGCTACACGTGTTAATTTAAATGGTAGCAAGGAAAAATGTACCTTGTTGACTAAGAAATTCCATAAGGCAGGATGTCGCTTGCCATGCTTGTAAATTCTTATGACGATCTACGAATATTACCTCTAATGACTTGAATGTGATATTCGATATATATCAATTCGATATATATCGTAGTTCAGAACTCAAAAGTGAAAACGTAAAGCCGTGATCACGTCACAGTTTGGTTGCTACTTTAGTAACAGTCGTTACCTGTGATTTTTAGGTATCAGTGAAAAAATCACAGTTCGTGAAATATCTACCATCACTATTGAAGATTCGCAGAAGGACATAGACATAACCTATAGATACGTATTTGTGTAAATAAAAACTAAGTAGTGATGTGGTGGTCAAAAAGATGTTCCTACAATTATGAATAAATTTATTTTTAATAATTATAGGCAATTTATTTAGCTATGGCAGTTAGTAGTTGGATGATTAGGCACCAAAACAGGTATAATAGATCAGGTAAGTGTGTTCTATAAAAAAATCATTTATTGTAGAATTTGATGACCTATTTACACTTTTGTAGCGAGACATAATAAACAGGAAGATGTGCTGGCACAATTGCAAAATTTAGGTAAGTCGTATTACTCACTTCCTTAGAAATTTCAAACATAACCTTACTTATCTCTTACAAAACATGATTACCCAAATCTTCATTATCAATATTTTGATTTTAAATCTGAATCAACCCTTTTGTCAATCAAATATGTTATAATTCATTAATGACGATTGATTATTTTTAAAGTAGGAGATGAAAATGAGGTCTAATATTGTGTAAACAAGGTCATGTATAATTAAATCTTGAATTGGAATAGAAAAACAAATCTATTTGGATACTGATAGAAGTATGAGGTGAATAAGTTTTAACCTTATTACTAAAAACATTATGAAAAATTATTTTATATTTGAAAATATTCACTGTTCTTATACAGGGTGTCATTGAACAATAATGTATGATGCCCCAAAAACGAATGACACCAGTTTTACCATTAAATTTAAATATGGGTCAATATTCCGAATATTCTATATTCTATAACATTACACTGTGGATTTCAAAATATAATAATTTTTTTATGTCTAATTCCGGTCAAGTTCAGTGGCGTAATTACTCCTTTGATTATAGTTACTTTGTCAAAATAATATTCTAGGAGAGTCTGAATTTTAATCTGTTTTAATCTGTACATGTATTTCAAAAACACTATTAAAAGATACTTAAATAAACTCAGTTTTATTTTCTCTTACTGAGTAAGTATCTACCGGAGAAAATAAAATATTTTTAACGAATAATGAAAGACCATGTCATACCACAATAATTTAATGAAAGTTGTAAAAAAATTTTTTAACAAGGGCCGGCGACATGTTTCGGCCAATCGATGGCCATCTTCAGACCTATAATGACACTAGTTAAAATACAATACTAACTAGTATGGAGAAGTAACATTTTGTTGTTAAACTTCATTAATTTATTTTAAGCATTTATAAAAATTTTTATTGGTTTTCCAAATGTCTCCGTCAAATTGTATTTAACTAAAACATGTCGCCGCCCGTTGCTAATAGTATATTACATAACGAGTGAGGAAAGTGGCATTTTTCGCGCGAGTGCGGAACGTAATAAGTGCATGAAATCCACTTTCCCACGAGTTTTGTACACTATTTTTCCTACGACCAACAATATTTTAAGAATAGTCTATTTGGTTTTCTCATATGACACGATTATTTCTGGTGGTGTACATTCACATTCGCTATCACTATCAACTTCCGTTTTTTATGTAAGAAATCGAAATTTAAATTTTTTGTTTATTTACTATAAAGTAGAATAATTTAAACTTTAAAAATATCTATTATATTCACAAAACATAGAAACAGTAATTTCTTTAAAATTTTGACATAAGCCTACTTTATTATATTTCACTTTTATAAAAAAAATTACCTTAGCACCAAGCCAATTAAAAAAACATTTTAAATAATTTTTATACATTTTTTACTTTAATAACTTGTAAAATTTGCAATTTTAAACCTAAAATGAATTTTGAATTACAAACTATTAATAAATTTAAGAATCGGGTATGCAATACACAATACCCAAACGTCTTATGTGTTGCATACATTCGTTTACACTGAAGTTGTTTCATAATTCATATGGACCTTAAAATAATATTTCAAAACATTTTAGTTATTAGGTGGTCGTAGGAAAATAACAAGCAACTATTAGATCAGTTTTAAAATGGTAAGTAAAATTTATTATGTATGTACATAAGTAGCATATTTCGTCCTGTTTTTGATAGTTCATCCAAGCGTGCGTTATAATAACACGCAGCGCGGTATTATAACACACGGCTGGTATGCGTCTATGTTGATATGAGACACTTTCCAAATATCAAAACAGTTGTGCTATTTGTAGTTTCCATAGGTGGCCGTAGGAAAAAAAATGTACAACCTTCATTAAATTATTGTGGTATGACCTGGTCTTTCATTATTCGTTGAATAATTTTTACCACATTTGAGTATGGATAATCTTCTGTTTTTTAAATATTTTTAGTTTTTTTTACTAGTACGATATGTTTTTGTATTGAAATATTAAAAAATAGGTCCTCATGGAAGCTGTAAAAAACTATTGGAGAAAATATGTGAGGAAAATGTTAAAGAAGAGGTACTCTTCAATTATCTAAATGCTTTCGTCAAACTTACTTTAAAACATAGCGATGATTTTGGATACAGCATTAAAGAAATCTTAACATGGTAAGTCGGTTTTTATTGGATTCGTTTTATATACAAAAGATATAGGTGCTAAAAAACAATATAGATAAAGTTGATGTTACAATTGAGATATTATTCTTTGTAGAACTAGGCATGTTTTGTTTTTAAATTCGTCATGCTCCACCCATAATGCGCGGCTTTACCTCATCTTAGCTACAATGATGAGGTTGCGCTGATCTCGAAATTCGTCGTAATCAACCCAATAATGCGCGGCTTTATCCCTTCTTAGTTGGTGCTTACTGTACCAGGTTTTTTTTCTCAATATTCTAGATCTTTTCTGAATTCAGCTTGATATTGTCCTATTTTTTTCGGCATTTTTTCTCTCTCGTATTTTTTCCTCTTTTCCATTATTTTAGCCTATTTGTACTTATGTTTCCCAATTTTGTATCAATTTTTCTTATTTTCTCCTACTTATATTTCTCTATTTTTCACTATTTTCTCATATGTTTTCCCTTTTATTTTCTAATTTCCCCGTTTCCATATTTATAATCTTCGTTCCACGTTTCTTTTTTGCTTTTTTTTATAATTTTTTCTCCATTATCTGGTAAGACACGGACAAAAATTAATTAATTTGTATGAAAACAAGTAATCTCGAAATCAGTATTTTTTAATTAATATGATATATTTCTAGCCTTAGGATACCCCTGATACACAATTCACCACAGATTAGGACAGCTGGCTTACGATGTATACGACATATTCTCAAAACTGAAAATGATATTATACACTTAAATAAACTATTGATACCCTATTTATTAACAAGGTAAAACTATAATAAATAACATTGGTAATTATTCTAATATTAAATATTTTTAGATCACTTGATTTGATTTTGAGAAATGATGTAGAACGAATAGAGGCAATGAAACTTATAAGAAAGATGCTGATAATATCGCCATCTACTTTTGATGTATCTTTGGCGAGATGTTTGGTTTCGTTAGCTTATGAAGGTGCTGAAGCCAAAGATAGAATGCTAAGAGTGTGCTTGGCGACTTTATCAGAATTGGGTATACTGAATTCCAGGCTTTTCATTGCTTCTGGTGGCGTCACAGCGATATCTAGAAATTTGTTAGAGTGTCAGAGTCCTAAAATTGCTGAATCGTTATGTGGGGTTCTTCTACTACTTTTAGATAAGCCATCTACACGGAACTATGCAGCTGTGGATCTGCATAGTACGGCGGCTCCATTTTGTGATTTTCATTATAAACACGGATCAAAAGATAAAAACAAGTACAACAATCTGTGTTACTATCAATATATATCTATAGAGTTAATTATTTTTAGAAGGGATGAAAGAGAATTGCGATTAAATTGCGCTAGATTATCTTTGCTAACAATTTTAAGAAGTTGGCCTGGCATTTTACACTTTTGCAGTCCTTTGGATAGAGGTGGTTTTAAGGCAATAGTGGACGTTTTATATTTGCAACAACTTGAAGTTAGAGTAAGTTAAAAAAAAATCTTAAAAACAAAATTTTACATATTTTTTTATAGAAATCAGTATTAGACTTGCTTTACGAGCTTTTGGGGCTTTCTCAACCGGAATGGTCGGATGAACTATCAGTAGCATTAAGTGCAGTTGATCCATGTGAACCTCAAGCGTCTTGGAGATTGGGAGAAGGTTTCGTTGTGGCAGAAGCGCGATCTGTTTTACCTCATCTGGCTAAAACGAATCCTAGTATAACGGATATGCATCTCTCCCTTCTTTTGTATTGTTTTCTAGAGAATGGTCTGTTGGCAGCTTTAACAGAGGTTATTGCTACAAGTGATACTTTCATATGTGTTAGAGCTTCTATACTTTTAGGTAAGAGATTAATAATAATTAATTTTATTGATTAATGATTTATTGATTTTAGGTGAGCTTTTGAGGCTTATTCAAGTATTATTACCTCCTGGTTGTTGTAATGTATCGCCGTCACTTCCTGCTTTACTGGATTATGCAACAAAGAGCAAACCGCAAGCTATAGCTGCGATTACAGCACTTGAACAACTTCATATGTAATTAAAAATCATTTTTAATTGTAATAAATCTTGATTTATTTTTGTTTTAAGGTTAATGAAAAGAAGACCAGCTTCTTATAGTCTTCATTTGGACTACATTATAAGAAATAGTGTTCATAAAAGAAACGAACATAAACATGTGAATATTTTTAAACGGAAACATGGTAGAAGTTTGCAGAGGAAAATTCATCAGGTAGAAATTTGTTTTTTTCATCTTATTCCGTTGGTTAACTATTTTCCTCCATCTGTCTTATCTTGTCTTGGTATTTCCCTTTTCTATTTTATTTTTTTAGCTGGTTTTAAAAGATGGAGACGATCCTGTTAGAGAGACAGGTATTCTATCAAGCAATGACGCTTACACCTGGGATTGGAATTTGATTAATATTCTTCTTAAGGTAATTATTGGATTACAATTTAAAAATCTGGATATATATATATTTCTTTTTTAGGGGGAAAATAGATCCCAAATCGATCTAAACGATCTCTCTCATCGCACGTTTATCAAAAAACTATTAGAATTTTACATTCCTTCGAAAAACAAATACTCCCACATGGATTTAGGTACTTCGAAATCATCTATTATTTATACCACAGCTGGTATAGAACTTATAAATTTCTTGGTTGATCAAAGAGATGTGGATTATAATGGTTTAAAACCTCTTAATATGATCATGGAGTTATTTAAAGATATATTGGATAACATTAATAAAATCACAGCGAACAAGAGCGTACACGATTGTTTGTTCAGTCCTGCGCATATGTTAACCACGCAATGCCAGAGTTATTTCTTATTTATAGGTCAATTTTCCAGAACTGATATAGGGATCAAAGTACTGGAAAATATTAACATGTTTAACACGTAAGTGGTTAAAGTAAATAAATATTCCTTGAAGTTAAAAATATCTCTGTTATAGGTTAAAAGAACTGGCAACAATGACAAATCATGATTGCTATGTTAAGTTAATAATCTCTTCATTGGAGTACATCTTTCCGGGACCATCCCGCGATATACTCGAAGCAGTTTTATCATGCACTCAAGAAAATTCCCGCCTATATGCCACTCAATTTTTACATGTACTCTTAAGAGCCGGTAATCCTTTATTTTCCTCATGGGCTATACAGTTGTTAGTGAATCAATTATACGACAAATCGCGAACCATATACATGTCGGCTTTAGCGACGCTTCATGAAGCCTGCGAAGTTCCTGAGTGCCTGGAGGCTCTTATCGAAATCAATCCCGATTTGGAGAAATTGGGAGAAAAGGCTACGCCGCTATTTGTACGATTTTTATCGTTGGAGAATGGTTTCAATAAAGTCGGAAAGGAAAAGGTCGCTATGGAGCTTAAGAAGTGGGATGAGACTTTTTGTAACAGGTTAGAATATATATCATTTATTTTATAGAGAGAGAGAGAGATTTTTTCGGTTTTTTTGGATGCTTGGAATTTTTTTCTAATTATTCTGATATTTTAAATTTTTTTCTGATTTTTTAAATTTTTTTTCGATTTTTTCCTCGTCTTTTTCTGTTTTGTTGGTTGTTTTTCGATTTTTTCTAATTTTTCCTCATTTTTCTCATTGTTCTGTTTTCTATTTGTTTCGTTCTTTTCATTTTTTTCTTATTCCTCTGATTTTTTCAATTCTGTCGAATTATTTTCGGGTTATTTTTGCTTGTTTTTTTTTTGTCATTTTTCTTACACTTTTTTTCCGGTTTTTTTTGAGATTATTTGCATTTGCAAGTTTTTGCGGTTTTTTGAGATTATTTCCATTTTTTGTATTTTCTGATTTATATTTATATTTTTTTTATTTTCTCCGTTTTGCAATTTTTTACTATTTTACTTTTTATTTTTTTCCCAATATTTTCTGATTTTTCCAATGTTTTCTTTTTTTCCTTATTTTTTCAAATTTTCTCTTATTTTTCTGATTTTTTGCTTGCTTTTTCTCTTTTTTCTGATTTTTTCAAATCTTTAATTTTATTCTCATCGTTCTGCTTTTTTTTCTTTTGTTTTCCCTTTTTTTCACATTTTTTTTTTTGCGATATTTTTCGATTTCTTGCGTTTTATTGAGACTTTTTTTCGATTTTTTTATAATTTTTTACAATTTTATTTTTTCTGTTTTTTTTCTGGGTTTTTTCTAATCTTTCTAATTTTTTTGATCGTTCTGTTTTTTTTTTCTAATTTTACTTTTCCCTTTTCAAATTTTTTTGTCTGATTTTTTCGTTTTTTCTGGTTTTTTGATTTTTTTCTCATAGTTTTCTTCTGTTTTTTGATTTTTTCAAATCTTTCAAGTTTTTCTAACTCTTCTCATTTTTTTCTTATTCTGATTTTTCTAATTTTGTGATTTTTTACATATTAAATTACATTAATTTACGTTTAGATCGTTCCTCTCGGG
Source organism: Neocrepidodera transversa (assembly GCA_963243735.1). Classification (NCBI taxonomy): domain Eukaryota; kingdom Metazoa; phylum Arthropoda; class Insecta; order Coleoptera; family Chrysomelidae; genus Neocrepidodera; species Neocrepidodera transversa. The sequence goes on along the minus strand of OY725353.1, from coordinate 8,102,179 downwards.
GATCCCCCGACCACACAATTTTTTTTCTCTCAAATTATTCTAAAATTACTATAATAAGAATTAATGGTAGTTTTAGTGAACTTTTAACAAATAAAAAGTCAATTTATTTATTCGCAGGTACGTTAAATTGATTGATGGAGACATTTCAGACGCTCTTACATTGCATCAACGCAACGACGATGGTAAATACGACAAAAAGACGAGTTCCTTAAGAAATACAAACAGAAAGGACGTTTTCTTATTGCCGCATTTATACGGACAGCTCGTACAACACATACACGGTTTCGAATTACTCATGACCCATGGAAAAACGGCGCAGATGATAGAAGTTAGTAGGATTTCTTCTTGTTTTAATTAAATCAATAATAATGTAATTTTAGACGGTGAAAAAAGCGAAATGTAACACGGAAGAAGAAATTCTGCATTTAAAAGCGGCGATTTGGGCTTTGGGTCATATGGGAACGTCAAATCGTGGTTTTGATCATTTAACTAACTACGGGATAGTAGATACTATTATAGGATTCGCTAAATATTCCTCTGTATACTCTCTAAGAGCTACGGCTTTTTATGTATTGGGACTTCTTGGTACTACTCCGCTGGGAGCGAATGATTTGAGTTCCAAAGGGTGGTTATGTACCCGACATGATAGGCACGATAATTGGCCTATAATCCATGAAGAAATGGAGGAGTGGGTTTACGATAGACACCCTAGTGTATCGACTTCCGAAGACGTTATTTCTTGGGCCAGTCCATTAACAAGGGAGAATGATTTTATTCATGAAGATGACGGTGATTATCCTGAAGAACGAGAAGATTTCTTGAGATATCCACCATTATCAGGTAAGTAATAAAATTATTCGGATTTGTGCCCATTAATCATTTATTTTTTAGAGATTAGAAGAATGAGACAATCGACATTACCATCATGTAAAAGACCTCAGATTGTATTCCACCACCAAAGATCTTTATCAGAATCTAAAACGTTTGATACTAGTAACGGATTTTTTGATGATATTCGCTCTCCTTCGGTACCACTGACAGCATCTGTATCTGCTAGTCGATACAGAAACACTTCAATGACAGATTCGAATACATCCGGTGTAAGTTCCTGCGATTCGTTAACCAACAAGCCATCAGGCACTCAGTAAGTATTCTTTTATGATGTTTGTATTTTTCGTTAATTGTCTATTTGCAGCGTCAACTATGTTAAAACTTTGAGTACGATTCCAAGTTCCTCTAGTTTAAGTACTCTACAATTACCTCCGCAATTTAAAAGAGCCTCCAATCGGATTTCGTCATCAAGTACAACAAATTCGGATATATCTACGTCGTCGTTAACAGGGAGCGTATCTAATGAATTGAGCATTCAAAACCTCCATGGATACCAAACTCTTAAGATGTTAAGGAGAATGGACGACACCAAATTAGATAAATCCTTTGAAGATTATTATTCGTTTAATCCGGCAACACATGGAAGGTGAGAAATATACATAATTTCAATAACATTATTTTTAACTAAATATTTATTCCAGACCCAGTAGCTGCTTAATAGATGACTTTAACGTACTGGATAGTAGTTATACTTCGGTTTTTAGTGTACCAAACTTCGAAATCGATGCGGCGCCATCTCATAGTGACAAACGCTACATGGGTATTTGCCTACCGAAAGTTCTCGTCGAAATATTTCCAGTTCACGCAGAAATTATTAGAGATGTAAACATTGTTGCAAATTTAATGGAGACTATGAGATGGAAACATTCAAAAAAACATTGTTTCGTTTGTAGCCAAGCGGAGCCAAATCAGGTTATTGAGTATATTGATGGTAAGTAATCAATTATTATTAATTATTCGCTTTATTTTTATTTTTTGATTTTAGATCCTATAAAAGTAGAAGTGCTTCAGAACGTTGAACGTTTGGCGAATCCGATTTCGAATAAATACGTGAAGTCTCATTTGATACGTCAGAAACAGCGTGAGCCTGATGCATTTCGAGATATTTGCGTTTACTCTGAAGTGTGCAAGATTGTATCGGAAAGTATATATAGATCACCTACAAGAAGAGTATTGCACGAGTTATTTTTGGACGTAGATTTTCTACGATTGTACGGGAGGTGTAAACATTTACTCGAATTAGAAGAAGATACGGAAACGTCGAGCTTGGATAGCAAAAGTCTTTCCAGCCCGACAGAGCCTTTGAAAACTATAGATTCGCTCAAACTCACTTTCAATGAGAACAAGTTTCCTATTAAAAGCAAAAAATAATTTATTTTTTTATTATTATTTATACGTTTTTGTAAGTGTTCGAAATAGTTTTTAAGAAAATGGTTCCAGTTCTGATTATTCGTAATATACCAATTTCAGCCCAAATTTATTAATGTAGCTTACCAAATTATGTCATTACTCAAAAGTATGTGTATATATTAAATTTTTTTATTTATTTGAGGTTAATATATTTTTTCCAAACTATAGTCTTAAATTTAACTGGGAAATTGCATACAAAACGTAAATATGCAAATTTTATTTACGTAAGTTTGTAAATTTTATTCTCAAAATTTGTAAATAAAGTATTGCTAATTATTTACTTTTTTTATTTCGATCCATAAAAAAATAAAGGGAGAATTCCACCCAACTTTCCGAACACTCCAGAGCTGTGACGAGCACTGACAAAAATTACAAACACCAAGCACTTTTACAAGAAAGTGCTCGCAAGCTCTAAGCAGTCTAAAAAAAGTGCTTTAAATACACAAAGCACTTTTTGAATATTTAAATTATTAATGTGGAAGTGTCTCTTGGTATACTTATAAAAATTGAGGAAATCAAACAAAACTGTAGAATTGGAATATAGGAACCAATTTCAAAAATTTAAATTTATTTTTAAACTTTTTTAATATAAAAAAGCAATTTTTATTCCGGTTTCTAAATATTGGCGCGTGGACTAAATTAATGTCTTATGAAACTTTTTGTCACAGTCAGGGACCCGGACCGGACACTTTAGAACCGAAAACCGGACCGGAACCGAATTTTTTTTTGGACCCGAACTGTAACCGAACGCTTATTTTTATTCAAAATTATTTTAGGTAACGAACCGTTTAAAAAAATTCCCGTTCTTTCTAAGTCCCTTGTCTTGACGAATATAATATAAAATATAATAAAACAAATAAAATTAAAAGTGGAATTACTACATATTTTGAGTTAATTTTTTTACAACGTCATTAAACTTCACAAATTAGATATCTCATGTACTGGAACTGCAAATGTATAATACTAATTAGTAACTTAACTGAACGAAGACTGTCTGAACCTATTCAAAAAAAAAATTTGTCGAAAAAATCCTTTGGACCGAAAAAACTGAACCAGACCGAACCGAAATAATTTTTACAGAACCTGAACCGGACCGGAACCAAAATTGTTCAAATTCTGTAGAATCCAAACCGGATCGGATCGCTTATTTCATTTGGTTCCGGGTTCCTGGTCATGGTATCAATTTTTTCAAAATAGTATTTTTTTCCAAATTATACTAATATTTTTTAGTGTGAATTTGGCGCCTTTTGGAGTGCTCGCGAGCTTTTTGAAATGCTCTCTAGAACCAAGCCTTTTGGTAACGTGTTTTAAGCACAAAAGTGTTCTTAAGCACTGTGCTCCCGAACACAAACGTGCTTAGCAAAGCAATAAGCACAGTGCTTAGGGCCAGCTCGGGAACACTCCTAGTAAAGTAATTATTTAGAAAATTATTCTTCTGATCAAAGAACTTTTTTTCAATATTTTTATTCAAAAAAATGTTTTAATATACAGAAAGCCTCACGTAAGGAAAACGCGTTATTCCTCCTTCAGACGACCTTCCCTCTCTTGTCTCTTTTTACAATATGGTTTTTTTTCTTATTTAGAATTTTTTTATATATCTATGATTATTTTGAAGAGAGGGAGAGAATTATTTTTTTTCTAATTTTTCCTCTTTTTTTCTCACTGTTCTGTTTTTTCTTTTGTTTTCAAATTTTTTCTCATTCCTTTGATTTTTTGAGTTTTTGTTGCCATTTTTTGGTTGTTCTTTGTTTTTTTTTTGCGATTTATTTTAATTGTCGAATTTTTTATGCTTACAATTGTTACCCGATTTTTAGTTGTATCCTTTGCGACTTTTTTTGCATTGTTTCTTGTTTTTTAGTTGTTCTTGGATTTTTTAAAATATTTTTCAATTTATTCGTTTTTTTGCGACTTCTTATTCGTTTTTTTTATCATTTTTTTGATTTTCTCGTTTTTTTCCGGATTATACAATTTTATTTCTCATTTTTTAATCATTCTTCACAAATGCAAGATTTTTTTTCTCATTTTTTGTTTTTTGGTTTTTTTTTTTATTTTATTATTTTATCCATCTTTCCTTTGATTTTTCTTCCGATTTTGTGCGTTTTTTTGAGATTTTTTTGGGATTTTGTTTCGATTTTTTGCGCTCTTTATTTTAATTCATTTAATGTTTTTTTAATGGGATTTGTACCATTTGAAAGGAAATATAAAAATCTAAATTTACAATGTATTTTAATTTCTTCAAATTTAGAATTGAAATTTTTTTCTTAAAATAAAGAAATTTTTCTAATTATCCTATATTGGCGAAACTATGAAACTATGCAGAATTCCAAAAAAAACAAAGACAAAATTTATAGGAAATTTTATGTTCTACAATTTTCATCTACTGTAATTTTTCATACAAATGCATAATTTTGGATCAAAATCTAAAAAAAGCCAGTCTATACAATTCTATATATTTCGACAAAAATTTTATGTTCCATCCGATATATTTTTCATAAAAATGCATAATTTTGGCAATTTAAAAAAATCATTGCAATGATTTCCTTCTATACAACTTTGTTAGGTTCAGAAAGTAATAAGTCGTTTTTTAATTAGAACTGTATTAATACTTTTTTTTCGTAAATTTACAATAAACCTTCAATTTTTTTACAATATTTGTACTAATATATATTATACATAAACAAAAACGAGGAACACTATATATTATACTATTTTTGAAGATTGGAATCTGATTACCAAATAAAATAAACTAAAAAACTTCAACGAAATATTTATATATTTTTAAAACAGCGGCAAGTTAATATATATCTTTTATAATTATATTACATAAAATAAACTTCAGTATGTTTAATAAAATTTAAATTCCCGTGTACAAATATTGAAAAATTTTCACAACATTTAAATTATTTGACAAAAGTGACAAATTCATTTATTGCACGTTTCAACTACCAAACATAATTGTTATCATAAAAATCTAATTTTTCAACTACCCTATAAAAGTATTTTTCAAAACACCCCAATTAAATTTTGCAACTATAACACATTTTCAATTATTCAAATTTCCCAAGTAAAACTCCGAAACGAATAAATCACTACTTGTTCCTTCAACATTCCTAACATTCACTTTTTCCATTTTACTCACTAACTCATCGTCATCTTCTAATTCATCTTTCTCGCTGACTGTCGAGCTAGCCACGGTGCTACTACAAACATCATACTTGTCAAGCTCAGTCGATATATCAGGCAGTGACATGTATTGTTTATTGAGCGGTACTTCTACGAAGTCTGATGTTAGTTCAGCTCCAACTCCAGGTTCCCGAGGTCCCCGTAATATATCACTCTCTTGCTTTCTACCTTGTCGTTTCATATGGATTTCATTGGAAATTTGTTCAAGATTTTTTAAAGTTTGAGAATAGAGTTGTTTGGTGTTTAATATTCCTTGTTTGAGAGTACCAATGCGAGATTTTTGAGTGTTTAATTGATCTTGACATAAAGATTTTTCATCGAAGTATGGACGAGATTTTATTATAGATTTATGGAGATTATCTTCATGAAATTTGAGTTTTTCTTCGATTTGTTTAAATGTCATCGCTTTTAATTGATGTTCTCGACCACATTCTGCTTTTTTCGCTTCAGCTTCCATTACCTGTAAAATAATTTAATTAGAAATGTATAATATATTGATAAAAAAATTTTATATAAGATGTTGTATCTAAGATTATCAGTCCTGGCTATATTAGTGTTTGGCAATTTGAAAATTATATTAATCAAGAAAATTTTTTTCGTCAATTTTGAAGTTGAATATTTTTTATGAATTGTCACAGATAGGAATTTCGTGAGAAATCTTGGAATATTGATTGATAAGAAATGTATTTATGAATTGATGACAAAAAAAGAAAATAATCTATACAATAGAGGTGAATTCAGATAATTTAAAAGTAGAGAAATATAAAGAATATACCAAAAGGTGAAACAGGAACAATAGTATAGTATTTTTTATATGACTAGCAGGACAAGATCTAGTTGAGGCAAAGAAAGAGAAATAATAAAGAGACACAAGACCAGAGTAAGAGAAATAAATCGGTCAAGTGCGTGTCGGACTTCGCACATTTAGGGTTCCTGGCGCATGTGCGTTCGACGAAGAAAACAAAATTATGAGACGAAAAATGCATTTCTTAACAAAATTAATAATAGCACAGATAAACATAATAAAATATCGAATATCACAATCCGCATATATACTTTGATATATTAACGAATTTTGGAATGCTATGAACAAATTTGTTAATATCAGCGTAACCGACAAAGATAGAAAAAAATTATACAAGAAATCGAAAAAAGTATTAAAAATCAAAAGAAATCGACAAAAAAACAAAGAAAATCGAAAAAAAAACCGAAAGGAATTGAAAGGAATCAAACGAAATCGAAGAAAAAAATCCGACAAAAATTGAAAAAAAAAACGACAAAAATCGAAAAAAAAGAACCAAAGTGGGAAAGAGATCGAAAAAATCAAAAGAAACGACAAAAATCAGAAAAATAAGAAGAAGTTAGAAAAAACTGAAGGAATTTGAAAAAATCAAAAAAACCGAAAAATCAAAAAATATTGAATAGGAAAAAATTAGAAAAGATAAGAAAGAAATACAAAAATATGGAACAATGATAAAACAAATCAAAAGAAATCGAAAAAAAAACGACAAAAATCCAAAAAAGAAAGACAAAAATCGAAAAAGGAATCAAAATAAATCGAAAAAAATATAAAAAAATCAAAAGAAATCGAAAAAGAAACAAAAAAAATCGACAAGAATCGAAAGAAATCGAAAGAAATAGGAAAAAATATAAATAAAATCAATAGAAATCGAAAAAAAAAACAAAAAAAATCGACAAAAATCAAAATAAAGAAATCGAAAAAAGAAAACGACAAAAATCAAAAAAGATGAACAATAGTCTGAAAAAAAACGAAATCGACAAAACTCAAAAGAAATCGACAAAAATCGGAAAAATAAGAAAAGGTTAGAAAACAACTGAAGGAATTTGAAAAAATCAAAAAACAACAGAAAAAATTCAAAAACAACAGGAAACCAGAAAAATAAAAAAAAAATTGAAAAAACTGAAAAATCAAAAAAATATTAGAGTATAGGAAAAAATTCGAAAAGAAATAGAAAAAAAAAATTGATTGAGAAAAAAAATCAAAAAAACTCGAAAATATTGAAAAAATTTGTGAAAAACGAGAAAAAATTAGAACTATGGAAAAAATAATAAAAAATCGAAAATAATCGAAAAGGAAAAAAAAATTTTGAAAAAAAAAATCGCAAAAAAATTGGAAAAAGTTGAAAAAAATCATAAAGAACAACCAACAACAAAGAAAGAAATAAAAAAATTAATGAAAAAAATCGAAAGAATTGAAATAAATCGCAACAAAATCACAAAAAAATGGTAACAAAATCACAAAAAAATGATAAAAAAAATTAGAAAACAAAAAATAAATAGAAAAAAAGTAATTGGAAAAAAAAGAAATAGAAAAAAGACAAAACAATGACAATAAAGAGAGAAAATTAGAAAACATCGAAAAAATCAGAAGAAAAAAAACAAAAAATCAGAAAAAGTCTCTTTCTACAAAATAATTATAAAATTATAAAAAATTAGAAAACGAAAGAAAAACAATAAAAAAACAGAAAACTGAGAAAAAATGAGAAGATTAAAAAAAATCAGAAAAAAAACCAGAAAAAACCAAAACATCAGAATAATGAGAAAACAGGAAAAAAGTAAAAAAAAATAATGGAAAAAAAAATGAAAAATTATCAAAAAAATTGTAAAAAAGCCAAAAAAAAATAATTGTCAATAATATCTGCAACATCCCCATCCATTTCGTAAACTCCGTTTGACATTTTGTTCTAAAAATTTGAATTGAAAAAAAAAATCCTATGCAAATCACTTTAATTTGAGAAAAGTGATCAAAACTGAGGCTAAGAAATTTTTTTGCCATCACGAAACTAATACCAATGCTTTTGGGCCTCAGTAAAAAGTAACAAGCAGCATTGAAGAAGAGGAAACATTAAACATTAAATTTAACCAAATTGTAGTTTTATAAATTTATTATAGAGTGAACCCAGCCCGGATTGAGAATCGTAGATAGGACATCTGATCTACTGGGTGGTCCATAACAATTTATATAGTTTTTTACCTTCATTGTCGCATGATTGAGCATCTCTTGCCAGGCATTGTCAAACTGCCATTCGTGTTGATTGGTTAAAAACTGTTGCTCTGCTAGGGCCACCGTTTCTTTAGCTGCTGCGTGAATTCCTTTACAAAAATAAAAATAAGATAATTTTTCATTGCCGGTTGCTACAGAAATTTAGTAAATAATAATAGCATCTCAAAAAAACACACCCTATCCAAAATATTATAAATAAATTAGTTACGAGCTCTATATTTCATAATAGATTTATTCAGATGAGTGTCAAAATAAAGAATAATGTAATATTATTATTACCATGAGCTTTTTTATATAAAACAGCTGCTTCCTGACATTCGTGTTGAGCTTTCTTAGCAACCTCTAACAATTCATAATAAGGACGGGCTTTTTCGATACAGCTGCCTAATTTTTTTGACAATACTTTAAGCCGTCTTGTACATTCATTCAAAAGGATACGAAACGTTTTATTTTCTTCCTAAAAAATGTATTAACTAACAAAAACTGATATTGTTCTATGGTACTTACATCATATTCTATCTCTAATTTGTTGATTTCATCTGTAGTAGTGTTTAATTTTTCCAATTCGATTTGAATCCTAGGGTCTAAATCCGTATCTTCATCTGAATTATCCATATTTTCTTACTTTTAGTTTGGCATACATTCATACATTATCTTTACTTAGAATAGAATATTTCGTATTTTTTTCGCTTACATTGCAAGACCTCGGGAAGTAATTAAGTAAACACTGGGTTTCTATAAATATTTTATGACGTATTAACACAATTATTTTGTGTGAGAACAATCAAAAATTCTCATATACGCTTTCTAATTTTAATTAATTAAATATTTATCTTATCTGTTTAGATATTTACATCAGCTTCAATCAATTTTTTTTTGTTACACGGTTTTGCATATAGAATTATTCCTTTTTATTATTTTGTATAAATAAACCGAAAAAAAATAATAGCAAATTTCAATAAAATTGACAACTGACAAGACTTGAGTCTACGACAGGCAGTGTTGCCAGATCTAAAATGGCCAAGGCTATCGGATTTGCCATAAGGTGCGTTCGTTCTCGTTAATCTACGTACTCGGCTGAAACTACTAGAAAACCGTTCGTAATTGAACTAATCACCATAAAAGTTAGATTCTGCGTTCGATGTTTGTATATACAGTGAAAAGGGAACTTATCCATTCGCTCCAGCTTTAAAGACGGACCGTTATTTTAAATTGTTTTTTATTTGTAGATTGATATTAATGTTGGACTGTATTGTTTTATTTAAAAAAAAACCATTCTGTAAAAAAATCGCTGATGACAATAATTTAACTGCGGTCATTATTAACAACACGAAGAAATTTACCAAATTGGAGATTTACACTATTTATTCAACAATAATGGTAAACAAAGTACCTATACCTTTTCCAGGGTTTTTACTATTTGGTGTAAATTAATGATTCAGACAAATTATAAATTTTATTTTGAGAAAATACGTATCTACATACAGTTGACAACTGACACTGACTGTTTTGTTAAGCGTTCGGGTACCATTCAGTTCTATGAAAATGCTAGATTTGGGTCTGAAAACGGTAGCTGTCATATGACGTCATAATTTTGCTATCTTCTACTATTTTTTACAAAAACGAGCGCAATCGCAAACAGCTGTTCTGGGAATGCAAAAAAATACGCCTTGTCGACAAATTCATTTTCTCACCGTCTGAGTTGACATATTCATAGTTTTATCGATTGTCCATTGTCACTTGTTTTTTTATTTATTTTACTTTTACTAAATTCTAGTAACTCCTGTTTTTAATTTTGAAATTTTGTGTGATAGAACGGTGGACAAAATGTGAAAACGGTAGATCTACCGTAAAAACGGTAGACCTGGCATCATTGACGACCAGTGTTGCCTATGTTAATGAGATAAATAGCGCAATGCAGCCAACATAAAAGCGCAATATTGGATTAAAAAGCGCAAAATATGTCAAATAATTCAAACGTCAATTTACATCACTGACATAATTCAATGACTGACACGGTGTGTATTTGCGCTTGCGTATTATATGATATTTTATTCGCTATGAACAGAAATCATATTATAAATATTAATAATATTAAACTTCGAAGGCTTCAATTATGGTTTGAGCTTATTTAAAAAAAGCGCAACAATACACAAAATATCGCAATGGCGCAAAAAAGAATTCAAAAGCGCAATTATTGCGCTTTTTGCGCCGTATTGGCAACACTGTTGACGACAAAACAATGCAACGATATATGGATAAGGCACGTTTCAAATGTCGATGGTCGGGATTTTACGTGAGAAACTAATTGCGCCATCTGCCAGTAAATCATGTGAGTTTAAATAGAACGCGGACTCTATTGGAAAGTTAGTTTTACATGCTGTTAAAAGATGCCACATCTTGTCGCGCTTAGCCTTTGTATATATATATAGATTGTCCAACAATTAAATCGACAGATGAGTTATCGGGAGACAAATATTCTATATTACGCGCATGCGTTGTTAATTTCAGATTAGATTTTTCTTTCTGTTTATTTAAAATGAAAGTGAAAAAAATAAAATCAAATTAATCAAATCGGGGTTGATTATTAATTTTGTAAATTAACATTAGTTTTTAGAAATATTTGTCTCCAGATATGGAATATTTGTCTCCCAATAACCGTTCCTAAAACGACACCTTCACCGTCGCCACTTTTCTAATCTTCCTTTTGTTCTAACGTTTCCAAATTCTCTAATTTTTAACGATTTAGTAGTTTGACAAAGTTTACTTCCTAGTAGCATAATCCACTTGCAGTTTTTTGTTGAGCTGGCAACCTCGCAAACAACATTTATTTTCAAGAAAAATAAAAATAATAAATGTTTATAACACCGGGTATTTAAGTATGAATAAAAATTGTAGTAAGAAAATAAAGAATGAATAAAATAAGGTTTAGTAACCTTTATCAAAATAATATTAATATCAGTAAAATAATTTCACCCTGTATATGAATTTAAAGAACAATTAATGACATATGACAGATAATACTAGATAAATTGATAATTTCGATGCGAATAAATAAAGTAAATTTATACATATTTATGCTAACGATGAATAGTTTCAAGAAAATAATTTTTCAAAAATCAAAATAAAATTAGTTTTGTATAATTATCGATGTTGGTTTTTCTATAATTCGCATTTAAAATAATTATATTTAGCCAATCAAATTTCATTCTTCGAGACATCAAAATTCTGATTGGTGGATATCTTGATAATTGTCAAATGTTGGTAAAAAAGAAATAAAGAAACATCTAAATAAACCAACACGGGAGTCCATTTTGAAATTTTGAACGTGAAGGTGCTGAAATTTATTATGAAGGTAAAATTAATTTTTATATATTAAAAAAATCTCTATAATGGAGAAATATTGATTAGTAATAAATAGTAAACGTATAAATTTATATATTTATATTTTTTTCAGATGGTGTTCAGATCATAAATGGAAAAATCAAGATTAATATGCCGGCTTCGGTAGATTTTAAAGTAAGATTTTTTTATTTATTATTATTAGCTTGATGATATAATAAACAAGTGAAAGATGGCAATATTTTTGTCGTAATATCGAGTTTACGAAAATTTAAAGTTATGAAAATAAATTTTTATATATATTGTTATGTTATTTTCTATATCTCTAATTTTGGGGTGAGTTCTATATAAAAAAAAATAAACATTACAAAAAAATAAAGAAAACTAAATTGATAGAAGTCCTTCTGTTCGCCTTTCACTCCAATCTTCTGCCCTATTTTATCTCCTACCTTGACCAATCACTTCTTCTAAATACCTCTTCTTGTCTTCTTAACCTGCCTTCCTGATCTCCGCTTTCAAATTATTAAATCTCTACACTCCTCCTTACTTTCTTTTACTATTAGTTCTTTTCTTTTAAACTATCTCCATCATATTAACAGCTTTACTTATCTTTCCCAAAATAAACTTCTCTTAAACTTTTGACAATTTTTTTTTATTTTTTAACCCTTTTCTCGTACTTTAACATTAACAATAGTTGTTTTTATTGGTGTATCTTGGGTTTTAACTATTTTTTTTTACAATTAAGAACTGTTGCTAAATTATTGTGACTTTTTTATAAAAAATTTCTGACCTCTGTTTATTATTTTCTTATTCAACTGTCCTCCCAAAATTAAATTTTTTTTTGTTACTTGATTAATAAATAAAAAAAAATGTTTAATCACTTTTGACAAACTTTTTTTTTTAATTTTGACACTACATAACAATTTTTGAAGATTTTCTTCATTTTTACTCAATTTTTAGCAAATTTTGAAGATTTTTGTGTTTTTGGATAATATATGACATGCCTTAATATTTTTAAATTTTTAACAACAAATTTTGGAAATTTTATTATTTTTTTGATAATTTATGACGATTCTAATAGTTTTGAGTATTTTTCTGAAAAATCACAAAAATTTATTGTCATTTGCTAATAATTTATGAAATATTCTTGAATTTGATATTTAAAAGTTTTTTTTTCAATTTTTGATACTTTTTAATACCTTTTATCAAATTTTGAAGGTTTTAATATATTTTTAATACTACATAACAATTTTTGAAGGTTTTCTTCATTTTTACTCAATTTTTACAAAATTTTGAAGATTTTTTTATTTTTCGATAATTTATGACATGCCCTAACATTTTTAATTTTTTAACAGCAAATTTTATTAATTTTTTGATAATTTATGACGATTCTAATAGTTTTGAGTATTTTTCTAAAAAATCACAAAAATTTATTCTCATTTGCTAATAATTTATGAAATATTCTTGAATTTGATTTTTAAAAGTTTTTTTTTCAATTTTTGATACTTTTTAATATCTGTTAGCAAATTTTTAATGTTTTAATATTTTTTTAATATTAAATAATAATTTTTGAAGATTTTCTTCATTTTTTCAATTTTTAACAAATTTTGAAGATTTTTTATTTTTCGATAATTTTTAATTTTTTAACAGCACATTTTGGAACTTTTATTAATTTTTTGACAAATTATGACGATTCTAATAGTTTTGAGTATTTTTCTGAAAAATCACAAAAATTTATTGTTATTTGCTAATAATTTATGAAATATTCTTGAATTTGATATTTAAAAGTTTTTTTTTCAATTTTTGATACTTTTATCAAATTTTGAAGGTTTTAATATTTTTTTAATACTACATAACAATTTTTGAAGATTTTCTTCATTTTTACTCAATTTTTACAAAATTTTGAAGATTTTTTATTTTTCGATAATTTATTACATGCCCTAACATTTTTAATTTTTTAACAGCACATTTTGTACATTTTATTAATTTTTTGACAATTTATGACGATTTTAATAGTTTTGAGTATTTTTCTGAAAAATCACAAAAATTTATTGTCATTTGCTAATAATTTATGAAATATTCCTGAATTTGATTTTTAAAAGTTTTTTTTTCAATTTTTGATACTTTTTAATATCTGTTAGCGAATTTTTAATGTTTTAATATTTTTTTAATATTACATAATAATTTTTGAAGATTTTCTTCATTTTTTTTTCAATTTTTAACAAATTTTGAAGATTTTTTATTTTTCGATAATTTTTAATTTTTTAACAGCACATTTTGGAAGTTTTATTAATTTTTTGACAAATTATGACGATTCTAATAGTTTTGAGTATTTTTCTGAGAAATCACAAAAAATTATTGTCATTTGTTAATAATTTATGAAATATTCTTGAATTTGATTTTTAAAAGTTTTTTTTTTAATTTTGACACTACATAACAATTTTTGAAGATTTTCTTCGTTTTTAATCAATTTTTAGCAAATTTTGAAGATTTTTGTGTTTTTTGATAATATATGTATGACATGCCTTAATATTTTTAATTTTTTAACAGCAAATTTTGGAAGTTTTATTAATTTTTTGATAATTTATGTCGATTCTAATAGTTTTGAGTATTTTTCTGAAAAATCACAAAAATTTATTGTCATTTGCTAATAATTTATGAAATATTCTTGAATATGATTTTTAAAAGTTTTTTTTTCAATTTTTGATACTTTTTAATATCTGTTAGCAAATTTTTAATGTTTTAATATTTTTTTAATATTACATAATAATTTTTGAAGATTTTCTTCATTTTTTTTTTCAATTTTTAGCAAATTTTGAAGATTTTTTATTTTTCGATAATTTTTAATTTTTTAACAGCACATTTTGTACATTTTATTAATTTTTTGACAATTTATGACGATTTTAATAGTTTTGAGTATTTTTCTGAAAAATCACAAAAAATTATTGTCATTTGCTAATAATTTATGAAAAATTCTTGAATTTGATTTTTAAAAGTTTTTTTTTCAATTTTTGATAATTTTTAATATTGTTTACCAAATTTTGAAGGTTTCAATATTTTTTAATACTACATAACAATTTTTAAAGATTTTTTTCATTTTTTTTTCAATTTTTAACAAATTTTGAAGATTTTTTTATTTTTCGATAATTTATGACATGCACTAACATTTTTAATTTTTTAACAGCAAATTTTTGGAAATTTTTTGATAATTTATGACGATTCTAATAGTTTTGAGTATTTTTCTATAAAATTACGAAATTGTATTGTCATTTGTTAATAAGTTATGAAATATTCTTGAATTTGATTTTTAAAAGTTTTTTTTTCAATTTTTGATACTTTTTAATATCTTTTAGCAAATTTTGAAGGTTTTAATATTTTTTTTAATACCACATAACAATTTTTGAACATTTTCTGCATTTTTACTCAATTTTTAGCAAATGAAGATTTTTTTATTTTTCGGTAATTTATGACATGTCCTAAATTTTTTAAATTTTTACCAGCACATTTTGGGAATGTTATTAAATTTTTGATAATTTATGACTATTCTAATAGTTTTAAATATTTTTCTGTAAAATTACGAAATTGTATTGTAATTTGTTAATAATTTATGAAATATTATTGAATTTGATTTTTAAGTTTTTTTTCAATTTTTGATAGTTTTTAATATTTTTTAGCAAATTTCGAAAGTTTTAATATTTTTTTAGTACTTCATAACAATTTTTGAAGATTTTTTCAATTTTTAGCAAATTTTGAAGATTTTTTATTTTTCGATAATTTATGACGATTCCAATAGTTTTGAATATTTTTCTGTAATTTTAATTTTTACATTGAATTACTAAAACTTAAAAAACATTGTTTTCTCCTCACTTTCGTTATTTTAGCATCACCGATATTGTTTTAAATCTTGATTTTATTCTTAGGTCGCATTAATATGGGTTTCGTGGTATTTTTTATTTTTGTATAAAATAAAATCACTGATACTAAAATAACCAAAATAAGGAGAAAACAATGAATTTTCTTATTTTTGTACAAAAATAAGAAAACCATCAAAAATATCACATTAATGCGATATAACAATAAAATTAAGATTTAAAATAAAGCCGGTGATACTAAATTAATAAAAGTAAGGAGAAAACAAATAATTTTCTTATTTTTGTATAAAATAAAATAAAACATCAAAATACCAAATGTAAAAATAAAATCAAGCTTTAAATTCAAATATGAAACTAAAATAACAATTAAAATAATTCATAATGGCTATTTAATACATTGTAATTGATTATCTGTTATAATTTATTAGTTAATGTTTAAAAAAATTTGTTTATTTTCTAATTGTTATTTAAGACAATTTAATTCAAAAATTTAATAAAAATATACTTGCGTTAAATTCTAAGCATAATCATTTTTTTAATTAATTTTATTCAAAAAGATTTATAAATATTTACAGTGAAAATGGAAAGGGATCGTACTTTGAAATTGTTTTAAAATACAATTTCATTGTTAAAGTGTAAAAAAATAATTAATTGACTAATGGTTAAATGGAGCCAAAATAAAGTAATAAATACAGATCAGTACTTAAAAAAAATGTTCAGGGTGGCCATAAAAAAATGTATACGCTATGTTAAGCGGTATTTGATCTCCAATAAAAAAACTTTTGTTGAGGTATTTATTAAATAAATCTATTCAACTGTTTAAAAAATAATAATTATAATTAATTTAATTAAATCAAAAACTAATTAAATAAATTTAAAATTATTTAACCCATTAAATAGAGAATAAAAACCCTTTCAAACGAACTATCAGTTGATCTGTAAAATTTATGTATTGTAGAAATAAAAATTGACCTTTTCTTTATTAGTTTGATAACTTTGACAAGGACCAATTAGCAATACTATTTTTTCTATCTATCTGAATATATTTTATGAAATATTTTAGCGTACAATGGAGGGGGCAACATTTTAACTTCCACACTGTATAATTTTCTTTCATTTTGTTTCAGGAATGAGTTGGAAACAGGTAAGAAGTCACGATTAGGGGTGTTACCAAATTATTAATTAATAAAAAATTGGTTAGGTTTATTTATTTATTTTATTGTGCGCTCACACGATGGCAAATCATTTGTGTTTACTACTCGCACACATAACGGTATCGGTAAATGGTCTAATCACATCAGTATTGATTAATCATTATAACACTAAAATTGATTTCTATCAAAATTATGAAAATTAAAATTATAATTGTCAAAAAATATCTAATTATGATAAGAATTGTTTTAAATAAAAATATTAATTATTTAATTTTTGCAGATGTAGATTAATATTTTAAATGTTTATAAAGAAAAATTATAATTTTCGAATAAAAAATTACGTATTTTTTGAATTAATATCTATATTTATATATATATTTTGCAATTTAAGAAAAAATACTTTTAAAACTTATAAACTTGAAATGATGTAACAAAATGTATTTATAAATGTTAAATGGGGTTGGCGACTAGTTTCGGTTACTAAGCATCTTCAGGCTATATACTAAATTACAATACTTGGATTATAAAGTACCATACTAATTAAATCCTAATAAGCAGAACGCTTAAAGGTGCGCACATATAGAGGGGGGGATATACAAGAGAGTGAGGAATGATACATGAAAAATTGTATAAAAGTTAAAAATGAACTTAACTCCTTTTAATTAATTAATTTTTAACTTTTACACAATTTTTCATGTACTGTTTTTTCTTCACCCTCTTGTATTCCCTTGTGCGCACCTTTAAGCGTTCTGTTTATTATGTTTTAATTAGTATGGTATTTTATACTGCAAGTATTGTTATTTAGTATATACCCTGAAGATGGCTAGTAGCCGAAACTAGTTCCCATTTATCATTTATAAATACATTGTGGTACATGAATTTGACTTTAATTTACCATTAAAAATTTGACCACAATTGAGTTAGGATTTTTTGGTTTTTTTTTTAAACTTTAACTACACTTAAAAACACTTAACGTACGTTTCGCTAACCATGTTAACATAATCAGAGGAATTAATAATAAAAATGGTGTTTATAGTTAGTGACACGTACGTACAGTGTTTAAAAAAAAGTGTAGGTAATTTTGGTTAGTGGTGACGATATTTTTCAACATTGGAAAACAGTTATGGATAATATTAATCAATTCTGTTATATTTTATCATCATCGTTGCCGGGCTGGCTGCCAAAATCGCCGATCTCGACAGCCACGGTTTCCGTTCGACGCGTCTGTGTGTGCTCGAGATTATTTTTATTCAAAACTATACATCCGATTTGCCGTTGCATATGCGCATGCGCTGACCTTTATATTTATTATTTCTATTGGTTGCGTACGTTAAAAAGGGAATGACGTAACAAGATGACGTAGATTGCGGTGTTGCTAATAATTAAAATATTTCAAACCAGTAACATATGAAAATTACAGCAATCAGACAATTATTTTTTTTTGAGATAACGAGGCAACGTCGTACAGGGTAGACAATATACTAATATAAAATTTTACTAGTTTAACAATATTTAATGTATTGGGAAATATAGTTTTGTAATATTGGTAATAAAAAATTACGTTTTCTTTTTAACGTAAATAACTTATTGTTATTCTTCCATTAGCAGGTATTTTCTAAGAAAAGAAGCATTCGTATTCTTCAAGAATGGGGAGGGAGCGTGGTCTTAAACATAAATTTTAAATGATAATCAACTAAAATCTAATTATAATTTAATTATTCAAAATTATGAAAAATTATTTTAAAAGAAAATCATTTGAAAATAGAGAAATCATTTTAAATTCAGAAAAAATATGCTTTTATGTAAAATATTTTTTTTTTTGGTGGGTTGACATCCTTCAGACTCGGTTGATTTTCTTTTATCTCTCTTACAAAACTGGTAAATATATTTAACTTGTGACAATCTTTAAATAATAATAATATTTATTTCAATTAATTTTTAATTCGTCAGCATCTTTATTTTTATATTTTTATAGTTTAAAAATAATTAATAATTTGGTATTCACTGGTATATGTTAAGCATTCTGACACAATAGAACGATTATTGATAAACATACTGTATACTCAGTACAACTGTTCTTTAATCGGACTAGAGTGATTCAAGTACTTGACTTGTGGCGACTCTAAAAGCAGTACGGCACAGGTCGGTATGGGTTGCGTATGAAACTAAGAGTGATCGTCGTAGGTATATGTTAGATGATGAACATTCAGTTTTAGTGGAGTGTGTTTAAATTTAAGGTTGGACGTACGTCGGATAAATTTAAACATCCGGCGTATATCTAATGTTGAATTTATACGTACTCCAGGTATGTTTACGGCATCCTGACCAAGTAAAGACGATTATAAATTATCCTTACAATTAATAATATTATATATGGGATGGGGATTAAATATTTTGTATAGATATTTTAAAATCGGATAAGCGATGGTCAAAGTACTTGCTTTGTGGCGATTCTAAAGCAGTTCGTCACAGGTTTGTATAGATGCAGTATGTTACTAGATTGTTTGTGTTAGGAAACATCAAGTTAGAGGTTATACTATAATTGGAAATGGAAAAATGGAAATGGGAATGGAAATGGAAATGAAAATGGAAAAATAGAGAGGATTAGCTTAAGACTACAGTATATTTTAAGGTAAGATATTAATACAGATTACCCGGTAGACAAGATGTTCTAAGATTTTTATTCCGGTCTGGGTTCACTCGACTTTAAAATAAAATTGAATAAAAAAATATAATATATTGAAATTTTTAATGTTCCGAATACTTCTACTTTCTTCAGTTCTTCCCTCTCACTAATTTGTCTTCTATTATAGATTGTCCAACTACTAAACCGAAACCTCCAACGTCCCCACCAAAATTTCTCTCTTCCGGTTTTCAACAGTCGGTTTTCGCCGAACAGTCAACAGTGGCAGCGTCAACGTTGAACTGCTTCCTGTATTGTTCGCTTTGGCGGCAAATTTAAAATATCTGAGCATTTACATATGTTATAAGCGTAAAAATGAATATCTAACATTAAACAAAGAAGTTTATATAAATAAATGAATACGTGTAAAGACTATTTTAAATAGAGGATAATTATAATTTATGATTTTTTTCGTAATTTTAGCCAATGTTAATTTTTATAAAAAAAATATCATTGCCCAGCGATGATCACTTGGACAGAACATCCGTCGCCAGGAAATGATGTTAGGAATATGTTAATGTTTCAATTTCTTCTCTCTCTTTAACAATAGTTTCCTTTTTAATTCCCGTTCCAGTAGTCTTAATCTGTGATGTTGTAAAGGAATTTGGATACCATTTTTCGTTTCATTTTGTATAAATGTTGGATATTATTTGTTTTGTCTGTGCAGAATACTTCTTACCTATTTTGATAATAAGCAATAATAATGTTAGGCACGACACTGGTAACTGTCAGTTCGCCATGTGGTTTGTGTTTGCCCATGCGCAGCTCATTTCGGAGAACCTCATGGGGTCTCATTACGCACTTCTCTAATTTTTAATGGAGCGATCGGTTTAGTAGTTAGAAAATCTATAACCTGTTTCTTTCTGCTTTCTGGCACTTTTCCTATAATACCTCCAAGTTTATTGTAATGTTACTTACAAAAGGTAATCTCTATTTAGGGGTGTCTTCTAATGTAAAAAATAGACATTATTATTTAAATACACATTTAAAAAAATATATTAAAATAAGAATTCCTTTTGACCATTGAATTCCATTCCTCACCTGCAAAACGATTCCCCAATGGGCTGGGTTCAGGAGCTTAAAAAAAATTAACAATACATTATTAAGAAAAATTAATAATTTTATTTTTTTATTTTCTCTCGATCTCTTGATATTTTTTATCTCTGCATAACACTTCTGCTTTCTACCTCTCGATATCGTTTCTTCTGACCTTTTTTTTTTGATAAAAGTTGGTGAATTGCGTAAAACTGCTATTGCAAGCGTCAAACTTTCAAATTTCTAAATGGTATACAGGGGCGGGCAAAAAATAGGAATTTTGACCAAGAGTAAAGTACCCTTATTTTTGTAATTATTCTACTCTTTTTATTTCAATTTTAAAAAGTTTAATCTTGTTTAGTTTAGGTTTGATTTTACACCTTTAAGATTAATAACCATTATTTTGTAATTTTTATTTTTTTTTATTTTAATTTTCAAAGCTTCATTTTGTTTAGTTAATTACCTACATTTTGCTACTAAAAACGTTTGAATTTCATTTTTTTACCCATTTTATTCAATTAAATCATAATGGTAGTTTTTATGTACCTGTCTACAGGGTGAAATTTCAACTTTCCACCAAACAAAAAATCACAGATATTTTAAAAAAAGGCCGAGAATGGTCTGAAAATAACGAAAAAAACTAAATTTTTTTAACCAAAATGTATTATAGTGATTGAAGGAAGGCCCATAAAGTACATCCGAAATGATATTATTTTGAGCTAACTAAAAACGTAAAAAAATAGATTTTTTGCGTAGGCGGCTGTGATTTTAAATCTGAATCCCAAATAATTTTTTTTGATATTGTCAAAAATAAGGGTACTTTACTCTTGGTCAAAATTCCTATTTTTTGACATATTTTTGACGGGTGACAGTTGGAGAAATAATTTTGACTGTTCTGTGTAGAATTTTTCAAGGGCTTTCAAATGACATATTGCAAGTCGAATTCCGTGACATATTGCATCTGTCGTTTTTTGATAGTGACACTTCCGTTTGACACATGTCATACAAAAATTAATGAGTTCTTCCGACGGGTAACCCAAACCCCTGTACCAAATTTTAGCCCAATCGGATTAATACTTTTTCAGATATTTATTGCTGAAGTTTCAAATTTTGACATTTTTTTATTTTTGACAGGTGACAGTTGGAGAAATAATTTTGACTGCTCTGAATAGAGTTTTTCAAGGGCTTTCAAATGACATATTGCATGTAAAATTCCGTGACATATTACATCTGTCATTTTTTGATAGTGATACTTCCGTTTGACAGATCTCGTACAAAACTAATGAGTTCTTCCGACAGATAACCCAAACCCCTATACCAAATTTCAGCTCAATCGGATTAAACGTGTGGCCTCTATCGTAGAAGAATACACACATATACATACACATACACAGACAGACAGACTTCTATCTGTAAATGGTCGTTATCGTCTTAGGGAATCCGAAAATGTATATTTCCGTTTCTATCTCGAATTTTTTTTTAGCTCGTTCACATTATTTTCCCTTCTAGGAGATGGGTCGGGAAAGTAAAAAATATTGTCAGACTTTTTTTCTGTCTATCTTATTTTTTTTATATTTAAATTTTCTTGCTAATATATGAAAATTTGAAATTTTTGAGAAAAATTTTGATTTTTTTTTTTTTGTTAAATTTTAATAATGCATTTTGGACCTAAGAAAATATTATTTCTCATTTTGAATATTTAATGAAATATTGATCAATTGATGACTTCGAAATGATTTTAATTTCATTTTAAATCATTTATTCAACAATCTTTTTCGTGCCGAGCGCAGCGAGGTTCGAAGGAATAATTAAAATTAAAATACAATATAATTTTAAATATTTATATTTAATATACAGGATCCCCCCAAATATATATTTATAATAACAAAGTTAATAAAAACAATAACCCTTTTTTTTCTTTTTTTTCAGGTAAGTGAACTTTAGATACAACAAATCAGCAGTACATTTTAGAAAAAAACCTTTTTGGTATGTATTTTGCAAACATTTTAATACCTGTAAATTTTTATTTACGTTATCAAGGTTTATTGTCGATTATTTTATACGGTGTCCCACATATGGAAAACTTTTTATTTTCAATTTTATGGAAAAAAGTTATTCTTTATAAAAAGTTCTGTATGGCCTAAAACCAATAATAAAGACATCAGATATCTAATTTTTTAAGTCATATACAAGGTGTGTCGAAAAATGTGAATTTTTTCCGAGATTAAAGTACCTTTATTTTTGACAAATTCAAAAACTATTAGAATTGAAAAATGGATATTAAAAATTTTGCCACGTCTATCTGAGTACCCTATGATCATCAAACCTAGCTCTAAAATAAAACTATCGTAGACAACAATTTTGAAAAAATAAAAATTCTTATTTTTTAATGCAAATTGATATGATTGCATATCTGAACGTAGTTTTAAATTTTGATCAACTTTTCCTTAAACCAATTTTCGATACGTTTTTAGATACACCTCGTATACGACTAAAAAAAATTAATAATTGATGGTTGTATTTTGGGTTTCAAACCATGCAGAACTTTTTATGAAAAATAACTTTTTTCCATAAAATTGATAATAAAAAAGTTTTCCATTAAGTGGATATAGTAAAAATGTTGACGTGCGTTAAACTTTACTGGTTTTATTTTTGTTCTAATTATAGTGTTACGATATTATCAAAGCTCTAGTACCAAAAAATAAAATCGCCCTATATAATATTATAATTTAATTTCATAGCTTTATTCAAAATTTAAAAACAAAAACACACCTTTATTGTGACATAACATTTTTTTTTCAAAACCCTTTACCAGTGGCGTTCCAGTTGGTTATAGCCGAATATTTTCTACTCCACTGGATACATTTTCAAAATTAGTTTTTTTTCAATGGCTTGTTTAATTTAGTGAAAAAAATGATATGGATTAAATTATTAGTTTTTGAATAAAAAAAATAGTTGGAAGAGAGACATGCAGAGTGTTTCAATATGTTTTCAGTATGTTGTTAAATATTTGCAGCAATTTTATATACGTATAATATTTTCTGGTACACTTCTATATCAATTCATCACACGCACGCCATTTCTTAGACAACGATACAATGGAAATAAATGAACGAACGTGTCTAGACAAAGAGATCTATTATTTGGGTTGTAATTAACAATCATCAATGAACTAATATTTATTACCCGATGATGAATTAGCAGTTGATTTCTTAGAGAAATATCGATTAGCTATATAATATTTAAGTCCAAAAGATTATCCATAATGTGGTCAAACGATTTTTTCCACTGTTTTCTGTTTTTTTTTTCGTTTTTTCAGATTTTTCTGATTTTTCGATTCTGCTACTTTGTCTTCATTGTTCTGTTTTTTCTATATTTCTTTTATTTTGTTTTCTAATTTTTTCTTATTCCTCTGATTTTTTGTGATTATTTGCGTTTTTTTGAAGATTTTATTACGATTTTTTGGGGTTTTTTGCGATTTATTTCAATTTCGAATTTTTTCATTTAAAAATATTTTTTATGGTTACAATTGTTTCCGGTTTTTGGTTGCTCTTCGTTCTTTAGCGATTTTTTGTTTTTTTTTTCGATTTTTTAGGCTTTTTTTATTTTTTATTTTTTTCCATATTTTACAATTACATTTTTCATTTTTTTCAATGTTTTGTCATTATTTTTATTAAGATTTTTAGTTTAATATTATTTTTGGAACGCCTTGTATAATAAAATAATCACGTTGTGTGCTGAAATAACAAATACATTCAGTGTTATTTAACTTTTTCTGCTCTTTCCAAATATGTGAATAAAATTTTAAAATATTGATATACAGGGTGTTGTTTCGAGTCAAACCTTACATTTTATTTTTTTAAAAGCCGCACCTAGAGTAAGATTTTTATTTAATATATTAATCGACACCACAGTGGACAAAGAACATAGGTATAATATTACAAAAATGTATAGGGTGGTTCGTAAGTTATGAATATGTAAAAAAGATTCAAAATTATTAAATCACTCTGTATCTAGGTTATAAAGAACGACAGGTCCATATACCCTTACTGTATACCTATTTCCCAATGAATCACCCTGTATAATATTTGCTAACTTTTAGATATTAAATTGAAGTACACTGCAAATATTGATCCAAATCAATATATCTTTAATATACATAAACAAATACCAACCCCAATCAGAAAATGCATCTTATATGCAAATGTTGTTGTTGTTGTATCATTCCTTAAACAGAATAGGATTTAAATTAGGTTTCGTAGGTGCAAAGGAAATGCAGAGCAGAATTGTATTCGTCCTCATTAATCTCATGCATTCACGTGTATTATGAAGCGTAAGAGACGTGACCTATCAATATATTCGAGGTGCTCACGTTTATCATTGTTATTTCAGTTGGAATCTTGTCGACTGTAGAAGCACAACAGACGAAGATAATTAAGGGTAGAGGAGTAATTAATTTCTGAGAAGGTGCTATAATCATATAAATAAATAGAACCGTACAAGCGTAAAAACAAAATTAAGAATTATAATTATTAATAACACAAGTACATTAATAAAAATAAAAGTTTTGTACTTTTACTTCAAACATCCTATCCGCCTTGTTTTTTTTATTAGATGAAACCGGTCCTGACCCCATTATTTAACGTGCATGTCACTATTTTGCTCTAACCTCAAAATTAATGAAAAATAATAGTATCCCTACATACAATTTTCTTCTTGCTTTATATCAAAAAAATCGGTTGTGTCGCTCCAAAACTTTCCCGACGAGTATCCACGAATACTTTTTCAAATATTTAATTTTAAAGTTTCAAATTTTTTATTTTTGACAGGTGGCAGTTGAACAAATAATTTTAACTGTTCCGTGACATTCATCTGTCATTTTTTGATTCCGATGGGTAACATAAACCCATATACAAAATTTCAACTCAATCGGATTTAACGTGTAGCCTCTATCGTGGAAGAACACACACACAGACAGACAGACTTCCATCTGAAAATGGTCTTAATCATCTCAGGTGATCTCAAAATCAATATTTCCATCTATATTTCGAAATTATTTTTTAGCTCGTTAACAATACTTTCCCTTCTCGGAGGTGGGTCGGGAAAGTAAAATGTTTGTGACAAATGTTGTTCAGTTCATGGAATCGAGTTCCCAGATTATTTTCCGGTGTAGTACATATTTTATATTTATCTTAAGAGGCATGGGAAGCGCGTCATCAACTTCGAATTCCCTCCCGCTTCCTACCACTTCTGGTCACACCGAGTGGGTATCTAAAATTTTGTAATAGGGTATCGTTTATATATGACAACACCGCCTAAATTCTCAAGCTGCACTGACAATTACAATTTTATTGCTATTAGGATATTCTAACCATTTTAATAAATTTATAACTGCCTAACCCAAGTTTGTATTTTTAACTTTACCAGTGGTCGAAATTCGACCGTATTTCATTAAAATTTAAAGTTGACGTCTATATCTATTTTTCCTCTTTTTTATTGTTTTTTACAATTTTTTAGTATTTAATTGATTATTATCATTTTTTCATGTTTTTTCCTATTTCTCCCCATTTTTTCTATTTTTGCATATTTCCAATTTTTCTCAATTTTACCGTTTTTTTTCTATTATTCCTGTTTTTTTTTCATTTTTCCTCAATTTCCTATTTTGCCTAAATTTCCCTATTTTTCCCAAGTTTTTCTATATTATCCCATTATTTACTATTTTTTTATATTTTTTTCAATTTTCAATTATTTTGCCTATTTTCCCCTATACTTCCCTGCTTTTTCCTCTATTTTTCCCTATTTTTTTACGTTGTCTTATTTTACCCCATTTTTTTGGGTTTTTTTATTTTTTTCTATATTTCACTGTTTCTTTTTTTCCCTGTTTTTTCTATTGTGTCCCATTTTCCCCATTTTCTCTAATTCTTCTAATTTTTTACGTTTTCCTATTTTTATTCTGAATTCATGCACATAACGCACTTAGTATGTGAAGCCTATTTTACCTGTTTTTCATTAATTTTTCTTGGTTTTCCCTATTTGTCCCTATTATTATCTATTTTTTTCTATTTTCCCTTTTCCCCCTATATTTCCCATATGTTTGCCGATTTATTCTCTAATTTCCTTATTTTTCCATATTTTTTCTCATTTTCCATTTCCCTATTTTTCCATATTTTTTCTCAAATTTCCATATTTTGCCCTAATTTTTCAATATTTTGCTCAATTTTTTCTAATTATCTCCAATCTTTGCCAATTGTTCCCTATTTTGCGTGTTTGTTCATATTTTTTTTCTGTTCTCCCTAATTTTTCACCATTTTCCCATATTTTTCTTTTTTTCTATATTTTCCCTTATTTTTCAACATTTTTCTTATTTTTCCTCATTTTTCCCTGGTTCCCTATTTTTGACAATTTTCCTAAATGTCGCTATTTTGCCTTATTTTTTCCAATTTTTCCATATTTTTCACTATTTTTCCCAAATTTTCCTATTCTTGTTTTTCATATTTTTCTCTATTTTGCTCTATTCCTGTTTTTTCCTATTTTTCACAATCGCTATATTTTTTCCCTATTTCCTCTATTTTTTCCTATTTTTTATGTTTTTCCATATTTTTCACTACTTTTCCCTATTTATTCCTATTTTCCCTAATTTCTCCCATTTTTCCATATTTTTGGCTATTTTCCCTATTTTTCTATATTTGTCCCTATTTGTCCATGTTTTTCTTTATTTTTCTGTATAATTTCCTATTTTTTATAATTTTTTCTTTTTTAACCTCTTTTTATTGGTTTTCTGTGTTTTCCTCCATTTTTCTCCATTTCTACCTTCTTTCATATATTTTTCTATTTTTCGCTATTTTTCCACATTTTTCTCTACTTTTTGAAACTAGGAAAAAAACACCATTTTAAAAATTAAATAATATACATAAGCACACAACTTTTATTTAAAACATTCATAGTGAATAGCCCTGTACATTGACAGGCCAAAATGCAGCGTATCCGTTTTACCTGAAACGCATAAAAAGAACAAGCGGCCGAATTGGGACAAAAAGAAGTAGATTTTTCAAAACGGTAAAAATGGGAATGACCGAAGTGGGAAAACAACTTTTTTTTTACCGGCACTGGACGTGTTCAATTTCAAAATCACTACACAAATGACTCAACTTATTAAATAAATCACACTCATACGATTTAATTACATTTTGATATTAGAAAATTTACATATTATCGGCGCTTTGTTAGCGCGCATTTTTCTCAATTGAGCACATTTCTCTTTTGTTTTAACCATCACTTGTAGAAAAACCGTTGATTGTCCGGAGATATGTAACTTAATTTTATTAGTTACAAAAATGGTGTAACAAATTTAGAAGAATTACGCTTCGTAATATGCACAATTTTCGATATAATATTTATGGCAGCGTACAAAGACGGAAAACGAAAATAGCTTAACATTAGAAATTTTAGAATGACATAGTGATATACAATTTATGACATATTGGGATGATTTAATTTACATATTTTTTATTATGCTAATTTGAATTTAAAATATTAGTTTTATTTTAATAAGAACTCTGTGTAAATTTTGAAACAGAAAAAATCTAATTACACTGAGTTACAATTTATATTTAATAAATGTTACATTATATCTATCTCTTTCTATATAATCCAACGTTTCCCTATCTCTCAGCATAATGGTGGTAGAAATGGTATGCGAGATGATATTGCACTTATGAGTACAGACAAGCTTATTCTACATACAAGTGTAGATAAGGCATTAAAAAAAAACAAAATACAGAAAATGAATGCAAAGTGCCCTACACGTTTTTTTATGCTAATGTTACGCTTAGTTGTATGGTAATTTTTATAATCGACCAAATTTATTTTAATGGACAGTTTGTGTGCTGTTTTATAACGGATGACATTTTTATATATTATATGCCTATTTAGCAAAGTATGGTATTTTAGTTTATACAGAGTGTCTCTTAATTCCACAAACTATGCTCATTGACATTTAACCATTGATGTTGATTTTGTAAATATTCATTTAATATAATAATATAGTAGTTTAGTAATAAAAGTACTTGAACTTGAACTTTCCTTATTGAAAGGTTAATTAAACTGTAGTTGTTAATTTATGAAGTTTACTTATTCGCATTCAACGAATGGAGTCTTCATAGTAAACATTGTTATTCGTAAAAGATAAATATTTGGTGAGAGGTCGTATTTTGTCTTTGGTGAGTTGAATTGAACAACGGAGCGGAAATATAAATAAATCATTTTCGTTTATTTGATAAGTCAGATATTAGAAGATTTATACCGGATGTTTTATAAGTAAATTTTAATTTTAAAATATTACACGGGGTAAAAACATTTGATGAACAGTAAACACAAGAACTGTACGCAACACTAAAGGACCCCGCACTTTTTAAATGGCAAATGGCTTTCGGTCAAATTTGATGAATTTTGCA
The DNA here is from genome assembly GCA_963243735.1 of Neocrepidodera transversa. NCBI lineage: Eukaryota > Metazoa > Arthropoda > Insecta > Coleoptera > Chrysomelidae > Neocrepidodera > Neocrepidodera transversa. The sequence continues at coordinate 8,073,131 of OY725353.1, read as the reverse complement.
TATGTTGAAGATCTCGATGTCTTAAGTAAAAGCTTCCATGGCACCAACAAAAAATAATGATACGTTTCGCATATGCTTCAATTAATGATCAATTAGCAACATATTTTTATTAGAGTAACTCAGAAACGTATCATTATTTTTTGTTGGTGCCATGGAAGCTTTTGTTTAAGACATCGAGATCTTCAACATATGTAAAATTCAGCAAATTTTACCGAAAGCCATTTGCCATTTAAAAAGTGCGGGGTCCTTTATGGACATTTCGATTTTTCACGTATTTTTACAGATTTTTACGATTTCTTACGAATTTTTACAGTTTTTTACGAGTTTTTACGGCTTTTAACGATTTTTTACGGATTTTCACGATTTTTTACGGTTTTTTACCATTTTTTACGGGTGTTCACGACTTCTTTCGGGTTTTTACGGTTTTTTGCGAGTTTTTACGATTTTTTACGGCTTTTTACGATTTTTACGATATGACCTGTTTATTTTTAAAAATGGTGGAGTTATAATTTTTTTTTGATATTTCAACCCCCTCCAGTTTCACCCCCGTAGATCGGATAGATTTATACAAATTAATTTTATAACAATTAGGATATGAAAACACTATAAAAAAGACATTATTTTCAAAAAGGACGGATACGGATTTTTTGAAATTTCAACCAACTCATGCGAATGAGTTCTGCATATGAATATGTCATAGTTTCGAGTGAAAATATAATATCTGTATTTTGAAATAGATGAATACGTTTCGTATGCGGATTTTTCCGGTTGAAATGCATCGCATGGTCAAATGCATGTGGAACGCATGTTCGCATGCGAAATTATGAGAAAATGTTGAAAAAAGTGAAAAAGAACGGGCAAATAGCACTTAATAGGTTATATGCTATCTAATTTTGTATAGAAAGTGGAACTCGAATTTAAATCTAAAAAATGAGGGGGTAATCCCACCCAACTTTCCGAACACTCCTAGTAAAGTAATTGTTTAATCGATTATTTTAGTTTTTCTGCATTAAAATACATTAATTATATTACCTATCGAATGGTATAAATCCCATTTTAATATTTTTAAAGTTATTCGATTTTTTTTAAACGTATATTAAATTTCAAAAAAAATTATGAATTCTACAATTTTTTGAATAAAATTTTGAAAAAAATCACAATTATAGTTTTTTGCTACAAATTTAAGGGTAATTTTTTTTTAATTTTAAATATCAATTTTAACCTTATAAAAAATAAAACTATTTTTGAATAATTTTAAAATCAATAAATAATTAATATCTCATTCAATTTTATTCAAAATGGGAAACAGCCCTTTTTTAGGTTTTCTGGATCAAAATGCATTAATAAAGTTAGTTTAAAAATCTAAAAAAAAAATCAAATTTTTTGTTAAAAATTCATGGATCCATTGAATTTTTTTAACTTTTTTCATTTTTTGCTATAACTTTTACAAATACTATGTTAAAATTATGAAAAAAATTACTTTATCATTTATTTTATAGTTATTGATAAAGCGAAATTACAATTAATTTTAAAAATATTCTTTATTTTGGCTATAATAATTACAATTCAAAATTTTAAGAAACTAAAATGCATTTTTAATTTAGAGTTTTATAGTATATTTCGAATGGTGATAATCCCATTTCAATAACTTTAATATTTTAGAAGTTATTCAATTTAGTTTAAAATCATAATATAATTTTAAATGTTTCTTGGCCAATTTTTTAAAAAAAATACAATTTTTGTAATAAAATTTTGAAAAAAATTATAATAATAAAATTAATTATTACAAATTTAAAGATATTTTTTTTTAAATTTTTAATATTAAAATTTAACTAAAAAATAATAATTTAATAAGGACAAAAATTGCTTAAAAATTAAAATAAAAACTAGCGGCGAAACTATGCGGAGCTCGAAAAAAAATTGAAGACAAAATTTGTAGAAAAATTTATGTTCTACAATTTTGATTCTGTATAAATTTTCATAAAAATCCATAATTTTGTCTCAAAATCTAAAAAAGTCGCAAATGTCTATATACATTATTTTTCACGCCCTCTAGCGACGAAACTATGAGGAATTCAAAAAAACGGTAATGACAGAATGTGTAGAAAATTTTATGTTCTACAACTTTTATTTCTTGTAATTTTTCATAAAAATGCATTATTTTGGTTATTTAAGAAAAATATGAAAAAAAATTACTTTTTGATAAATCTGGCAACAATGGCAAAAGTTTTTGAAAATTTTAATCATTCGAAATTAAACTATAATGTATTAAAAAATAGATGTGTAAAACTTTATTGCCATCTTCTTTAGTAATGACGTCATCACTTATAGCAACTGTCACTTTCGGTTTTCCGATTAACTCCAAAATCTATACAGGTCGTCTTCTTGCTACCCTAAATATGTATATAAAATTTCATTTAAATCGGTTCAGCCGTTTAGACGCTATCGTGTTCACACACACAGACACACAGACACACACACACACAGACAGACATCATGCTAAAAATGGTATAAATGGATTCAGGTGACCTCAAAACGTAAAGATCCGTTAAAATCTGGGTATGGTCAAAATATCATGATCGCAATACTTTCCTTCTATACAACTCTGTTGTTCGGAAAGTAAAAATATAGATGATCTGAACAACTTTGTAAATATTGCTGTTATGGGTTCCCTGGATGAGGCCAATGTTCTTGCTCAAGTGCGTAGGAGACCTATTCAAACATCGATTGTCCCCTTGTAAGATTTGTCCGATTGAGTATGAAAAGATATACCTCTTAACTCATTTTAAAATAATTTTTGGAATAATTTTTGAACAGAATTTATTATATGAAATGATAACAGAGAATGCATAAAAATGAATACAAAAGTTAACAACTCGCGATTAGATTATAGTGCAACGTTTGCATTTATTTTGATATTTGATATAAGGTTAGGTTATAAATCAAGCTTCTATTAGTAAGGAAATCCGAGAGGCTACTCTAAAACTCTAAATGCGTATGTCTACATGCCCCAGAAACATCGAAGAGTTACGATTTGTTCATGAGTATATACAAAATCTAAAAGTTGAAACATGTCATGCAATATGTTTTTTGAGCACTTGTTAACTTTCTGATATGTTTATTCTTATTCATTTTTCTTTCTTCAAAAAAGCACAAAAATCAAACGAAAACGAAACCTCACTTTCTCCAATCAACTGTGCGAATATTAAGTTCACCTAAAAATTAGATTCGATTGCCGTTTGAAAATCGACCAACTTAAAGATGACCGGAAATATTTCGCATACGATAACTCGCATGCGGACAAATTCGTTTAAGTTTGAAAATAGCACCCCTGGTTCGGAATTGCACCCCCGAACGAAGCTATTAACTCAAATGATCTTTGAACCTGATCAAAACCACCCTGTCCTAAATGAGAATAATACTGATCATGCGCATTTGAAATTATCTTGCACTTTTGGCATCACTTTCGTTCCAGTGAATTGGCGCTTACTGTACTTGATCCTATGTTCTGTGATGATAATGACAACTATCTCCGCACTCTTTATAAAAATTAATAGTGGCATTTAATAAATTAAATCTATCAAACGTTTGGGTGTCATATCACTCATGTAATATATTTTTTTTTTGCTTTTTGGGGTTCAGGGGGGAACTTAATATGGAGTTATCACCAGTTGAAAAACTCGAACGGCATAACAAAGTGATTCGAAGATTTAAAGCCGTAGTCCGTTTAGTAATCGCTAACTTGTACTGGATAGGCGATTTAGGAAAAACTAAACTAAGCGACAATGTTAAAAGAAACATTAAGTTGTTGTTGAGAAAAAAACCGGTAAAAACTGCATTGACCATCAGAGAAAAATCTCTTTTGAGTAAACCACAAAATCAAAGAACCGAAGCTGAAAAAACACATTTGGCTAAGGCCATTAGTGCTCTTAAGTGCTTTAGGAAATATCCACCAGATGTTAAAGAAAAATTAGCTGCTATTACTTATTATGTTTATTTTGGACCTGATAGGGAAATAGTTAGACAGGATCAGGAAGCACAAGGTAGTCAGCACATTATTTTATAATTCAGTTACAATAGACCTTTTCAGAGGAAGTTGCAACTTGTGTTGTGCCATCTATTAATTTACGTAGAAGGTAATAGAAGCAAAGTGTATTTCAAAAGGAAACTGTAAATATCAGTTTTGCGAGTTATTTTTCGCCTGTCTAAGTTTACAACATACACGTCTTTTCTCTTTTTTTAAAGATTACTCAACAGCCTCGTCGAGTGGACGAAGACCTTACTTTTTACAAAATGAAGGTGGGTTTCACAGCAGATTTAATGATAAGAAAAAAAAGAATAAAGACCAAAAATACAGTTTGCTTCTATTACCTGTTATGTAAACCGATAGATGGCACAACATAAGTTGCTATTTCAATATGGCTTATTCCGAAAAGGTTTATTTTTGGGGTCATTTTTTTTCAGCTATGTATTTTATTTTGAGTGGAGAGTGCCGCGTTTCGGTTAGTCACTTTGAAGAATCTTTAAACGAAATGGTAGAAGATCAGTTTTCATTTATTAAACCTGGTTCAATGTTTGGAGAAGTAGCATTAATCCACGGGACTAAAAGATTAGCTACTGTTAGGACAAGTACAAATTGTGAATTATTGATGATAAAAAAAGATGATTTTAATTTGATATTAAAAACAACTATACTACAATCATGGATAAATGTACAAGAACTTATCGAGGGTTTACCGTATTTTGATATTTGGAATGATTATACTAAAAGAGAATGCAGTATAATAGCAAGAATGAAAACTTTTACTCCGGAAGAAACAATGTTAGGAGATGAAAGAGGATTCGATAAATATACTTACTTCATAATTTCAGGTAAGCATTAATCCTCGTCATTTCAGAATAAAAATTGTATGTTATAGGCACTTGTTACATCATAGAACAGCTGAATGTAAAATTTATAATTAATCAAGGAATAGAACATTATGAACTTATTAAGGATGACGATGACGATGACATAAATGACGATGTACTCAGCATGCGCTGTTTCAAAAAACATCAGCATGTCAACGCCGACACTGCTTCTATGTCATCGAAAGGTATAGTAATTACTTTAATAATAATGATTTAATACCAAGTGGGTGATTTAAAATAACTACCAAATACTACACCAGATCTTTGAGCTATTCAACTAAAGAAATTCCCATAATTAAACAGGAATTAATTACCCTAATGGCAAAAAATTAAGCAGAAATAAAATCATCCAATGTGTAAAAAAAATCGGTACTCTGTGAGTGCCAAAAACTGAGTAAAGTTAACAACGAAGTCACAAAAATAACTGCAGCCGTAAATACTGGAAAAAAAATTGCTTCATCACGCGTTATTGCCTCGGCTACCATCTCCCATTTATAGTATGAATGACATTAGCTCCGGGCAGCATCAGTAAAGATTTAATACTCCAGAGGTCGTTATGGGTCTCCGCTGCTGAAATTCGAAGCTCATAAACAATTAATTAAATAAAATAAAAAATCAGAAAATAAAAATTGTTCAAAAGTTGATTAATTACTTTTCAAGAGAAAGATATGCTGGAAAACAACGTAAATATCTAGCTGTATTATGCAAAATGTAAGCATTTATTGATTTGATTTTATTAAATTTTATAGCATGTTGCTGATGCTCTAGACATATCTATTAGAACCGTTCAAAAAACAGTTACTAGTGGAACAGAAACAGATAAAGACTACAAAATCAAAGTTCATACTGGACATGTTTCATGGAAGCACTATTTCAGGCATTTAAATCAGTTAATCAATAATGACTGGGAAAAAGAAAAATACATTGATGAATCTCATTTTCTTCCTGTTATCATAGATCTGAGTGAATCGGACTCCTAGAGTGATGATGAAGATGATTTTGTCAGTGATGAAGCTTAGATTTTGCATTTTATTTCATTACATGCTATTTTAGTTTACGTTTCTTATCCGTTTTTTCGTTTCTTTTTCCTATTTGTATTATGTGTTTTTCAGAAATAAATTTATTTATTGCCTGTTTTCTCCCATACATGTGTTTCTTTCTATTTTCATTTTTTAGGAATACTTACGAAAGTATTTCTCACAATTTCACAGACAATAATTACTTTACAAATCAGTTAAAAAAAGGAGGTTTCAAGTTAAAAAAATTACTAAATTATGTAAAAATGTACGCAACCCATAAAGCAAAATACAATTTTCGGCATTACCAATTTATTAATACAAACACACCTTAACATGGGTCATTGAAAACAATCCTTAACATATGTCATTAGTTATATTTTAATTTTGAGGTTATGTGTAAAATGACATTCAAATAATATACGACAAACGTGAAACAGCAGAATAAGTCACCGATTATGACGTAACGGCAAAGGATGGTTAAACAAACTCTACTCTGGTCTAGTTGAACTTTAAGGCTTACGTGATGTTTGGATTGGCGATTCCGGTACAACTGAGCTTTTCTTTTCGATCCCTTGATCAAGCGTCTCTCAGTCTGGTACACTGGCTTGCGGTCGACTGAACTTGGCTTCGCTCCCGAGAATCAATCGAGTCTGGGTATACGATAGTCTTCGTTGCGTATGATAAATAGCTCTCAACAAAAAGAGAAGATACAGCTACACAAAGTAAAAACAGCGAAAAAACAGCAAATATGTGTGAATCTTATATGAGACATAGCGAAATAAGTTAAATTCTCCAACTGGTCTCAAGAGCTCTATCAAATAACGAAAATAATGGATAGAAATCTGCTTTTTACCTTCTGGCTGGAACATAGCAATATTTATAGGTCCAAAAAAAGAATAAATTCACAAAGCAAACTGAAGGAAAGAAAAAATATTAAAAATATGGAGGAAGCTAGGAAACCAGCTCTGGGAAGAATTGAATACCATCTCAGTACAAGCGAAACCATTATGGACGAAGATGATATGGAAGTGATTGTATCAAAAAAATCTTAATGGGATTGGATAAAAGAGAAAGCGAGCAAGAAGAAAACGTATACTAGTCGATACAAAAGTTCCGGAAACTCGTATAGAAGGAAAACGGAAAACATTTAGTAGTCGCAGTTGCACAGAAGGAACCACGCGATCACCTGAGAAACATGATGGAACAAGACAGCAGAGGGAAAGTAAATACTTACTTTCAGCTCTAACAAAATCGTCTAATTTGTGAAAGACTGGAAGATTATTGAGGAAAAAAAACTAAGCTATTAGCAACATATAGTGTTCAAAATCATGAAGCAGCGTGATAAAAGAAACAGAAAGAAAGACCTCCAGAAGCTCACGGACGAGATCTATGAAAGAGGATATTGTTGACGCTGCAGATTTATTAAATATGAAAGGTAGCTGTAAAGGTGGAATTTGAGGTCCGCGTCAGCGTCTCGAAACAAGAGACCGTGACATGAGACAAGAGCCCGCGAGAGCGTCTCCTACCGTTTTATCTATCCGAATCAGATGACAGAGACTAGCAAAAAACAGTTATTGTCAGTAGATAGAACGTCCTTTAACTTTAACGGTTCTGTAACTAACGACAATGACGTTTAGATTGTGACAATTGTACAAGAAATCAACTCGTTAAATTTTATTCTAAACGTCATCGCCTTTAGTTATTGAATCTTTAAAGTTAAAGGACGTTCTATCTACTGACAGTTAGTCTATTAGATATCTATCTCAAAAATACATATACGTCACTTTGTGAACTCATAAATGACGTCAAGGTGATGTATTAAAAGCGGCCATTTGTATGATGTCTTTTGTTGCGTACCTCAAACACCACCTTAATATGATTTTCACAAGGAAAAAAATGAGTACGATTATATTGGTCTGGTCGAAAAAGTACGATATGTGTAAGAGCTAGAAGAACTACGGTCAGGTAGAACAAAAATCTCAATGATATGCAGAAAAGGGGTATTTAAGAATAATACAAACAAAGCAGAACTGACCTGAAGAAGACCATACTAAGAGCCAAGCAGGAATTATGGAAAACTCTTGTAGATGAAGTAGAGTCAGATATATCACTAAAAGGATATCCAATTTTTACGAAAGAAAGGCGGAAGAAGAGCAAATAGAATTTGCAAAAACACTTTTCCCATCCAATGAAATCACAGGCTACGAACAGGTCAGTAGGAAATATCAGTTTTTCCCATAAAAGAACTAAAAGAAGAGAACGAGAAAAAGCCCCGGGACCAGATAACCTGCCGAGGTCATTAAAGCGATCATGTAGGCTCACCCATAAATATGCATTCAGATAATTAATTACATCCTGGTAATAGGGCAATTCCTCAAAGAATGGAAGATCGACTCTTTCTCATTGAAAACGGTAAAATAGTTTAGATTCCGAGAAGATAGTTCAACCACTGTTCAAGTACAGAAGATCACAGATGAAACAAATGTAAGAACCGATGTGACAAGAAAGGGGATTCTGGAAAAAATCAATAGAAGAAAAATACTATCGTATCTATGAAACATGACTGCAACTAACTAGATGAGAAGATGCTACTCATAGATTTAAAACAGGAAATAAACAGTACAAGGTTCTCTGATTGGTACCACTTTGTGGAATAATTATGATAGGGTACTAAATTTATCGGTCGCTAGAAGTGTTAATGTAGATGAGCTTGGTGTAGTAGTGTTAAGAAAAAAGGGAAATAGTGACAATGTCCAAGTTCTGGAGATGGATGACGATGAAACAACTAAAGCTTGCCTCCCAGAAATCCAAAGTAGTATTATGGGAAGCTGGAATAAACTAAACATCACGGTAAAAATCGAACTCATGTTTATCGATAGTCAAGAATCCATCTTGGTATCCACATGGATTGGACTATGAGAATGGGAATGAAAGTTAGAAAAACTGCAAAGATTTACAAAAAAATCATCAGGCGCTTGCCCAATAAATGGAGACCAAGAGAAGGCAACAGAAAAATTATATGCTATGCTTAGTTCTCCCATCGGTTATGGTGTATGGCGAAAAATTCGTTTACAGAAACGCATCGGCTACAGCTTTATTGGTTTATTGGTGATCGAAAGAACATCTCCAATAGAAGAGAGGACAATGATAGAAAATGAAAAAAATAGAAGCCCAGCTAGATGACAGATCATAGACAAAGTGAAACAATTCTGGGAATATAACGAAGGATAAGAGATATAGAACTATTGATGAACAGATAATGAGTCGATGTGAATTTTTTGTTACACAAGTCCTAGTGACACAGAGAATTGGGACCAACAGCATACTCCATTCAAGTGAGAAATGGTAAAGCAAAGACAAGAAAACTATCGCCTGAGAATATGCTAAGGACAATGCTGGAAAACAAAGATACTTGGGAAGCTTTTAACTAAACTCTAAAGATCATCATGTTTATAAAGAGAAGGGAAATGGAAAACCGGAGTAATCATGTAACGAGCAACTTAGGAAAAAAATCCTGTATCGGATATCTAAATATTTAAAGATAGAGCTCGTAAACTCAAAGATGTATAGAATCTAGGAAAAAATAGGGAAACATAGGGAGAAATAGGAAAAATAAGAAAAAATTAGTTTGAGTTATAAATTTTAGAATAAAACAAAATGGTTTTAAACTGTTTTGAAAATTTTTAGTTTCAAGGTCAACAAAAAGATCTATTTCCTCGAAAGCAACAACGATATCGGATATTAGTTTAGAACCAAAAATACCCAAAAAACCATTAGGCGTAACTACGTCAAGATGGTCACAAGGATCACAGAAAACTATTTGCTCTACAGCAACACAGAGAGCGCGGTTTGGAGATGATACGGATTCTATGTTTACAAGTAAGTAATTTTAATACAGGAATTTTTTGTTTATATTTTTTATTTTAGCATCATCATCAACGCTTATTGGATCATCGTCTCCAAAAGGACCGGAATCTTTTTACGTGCCCAAAATTAGGATAGAGACGCATTTTATAAAAATATGTGAATTTCCCTCAGGTGCATGTTTTAACATTGGTGAAAAATATATAAGAAAACGCGTTGTCGCATTGACTCCAGTCACTTGTCTACTAATACCACGTGATTTTGTTCTTAGAAATAACATCGGAAATTTTTTTGATAGGTAAATATGATCAACAATTTTGCAAATGTAATACTAGATAATTTTTTAGTGTGCAACTATTTGTAAACAACAACATACCAAATACACAAAAAGTATTTAAAAGATTCGTAGAAAATGAGAAATTTAAAAAATATAGAAAACAACTGGTGAGTGACATCCTAAAAGATAGAAAGGTTATTACTAATAACTCCATTAATAACGTTCCGTATACTATACGATTAAGAGAAGGAATTGATACGGAATACTTTTATTTAAATGATTAATAGAATAAATATCAATAAAGTGATAAAATTATTATGTTTGTTAATTGGCGATTAGTTGTATAAAAGTGGCGCTAATAGATATAGGCCTAACGAGGGTCATATATTTTTATTCAATACATTCCTAGAGTTGATCTGAGCAAAATTCCTCCACATTGCTTTCTTCAACCTTTATGCTATATTTATTTTTAGCTACCCCGTATATCTTATTCTACTCCCCTTCTTTTTTTCAATATCCACCTTCTTTATCATTCTCGGTTTGTTTTCATTTTCGATTCTTGACCTAAATGTCACTTGTCTATATCTGACAACGAGTTCTTCTTCTTCTCCTTTTAGGCCTCAGCTGCCTGGGCTATTCGGCCTGGGGTTATGAACGAGTTCTTTTTTTACTATCTTGTCGTCATTCTTCTTTTTTCACATAAACTCTTACCTAACCGGTTTATATTTCTTCAATATTATCGTGGCCTAGACCCTGTACTTGATCTTGTTTAGGTTTTATTGATTGAATAAGTTGTCTTTTACCTTTATCATTCTTAATTTTAGTTGAATTTAAATTGTTTACTCATCAGGTTCTTACCTACTTTCTGTTAACTAGTGTTTGTTTAACCATCCTCTACCGTTACGTTATAATTGGTGACGTATTATGCTGTTTTACTTGTGTCATATATTATTTGAATGTTATTTTACACTTAACCTCAAATTTCTTCTTCTTCTTCTCCTTTCAAGCCCTCAGCTGCCTGGGTTATTCGGCCTAACCTCAAAATTAAAATATAACCAATGACATATGTTAAGGATTGTGTTCAATGATGCATGTTAAGGTGTGTTTGTATGAATAAATTGGTTAATGCCAAAAATTTGTATTTTGCTTTATGCGTTTCATACCTTTTTACATAGTTTAGTTTAGTAATTTTTTATAACTCTCGCCGACACCTCTATCGAATAAGGTAACTCATATTATCCCAAAAATAACTTACAACCTTATTTGATGGGGGAATAAGGTTGTAACTCACATTATCGCAAAAATGACTTACAATCTTGTTCGATGGGGGTATCGCTTGAAATCTCCGTTTTTATTTAACTGATTTGCTTCAAATTTCTATAGCTTGGGCATGTTTAAAGCCCCTGGGCGTGATTTTTGACTAAATTCAAAAAATTACGTATGATCGAATCGTGATTAAATGGCGAATTATACAGGGTGTTTCATCGGGAAACGGAAATACTTAAAACGCTAATAGAGGCCACCGAGGCGGTTCTAGATATACCACATTTATGGGCTCTGGCGGTCTTTGTAACCGAGATACAGGGTGTTTTGTTGATTTTGCTAATTTCTTCCTGAGGCCATAACTTTCGAACCACCCCGCACCTTTCTTTGATATTTGGTACACATGTTTCTTATTCAGAGACCAAATGAGCCAGTTACTAATCACAAGAAAAATCCAGGTCCAGATTAACAAAAAAATAGAAAGCAATTGTGACCTTGAAATAACACCCTGTATATTGAAATTTTCAAAATCTATTTGCATATTTGAAAAGAGCTCAAAAAACTAAATTATAAAGTGTGCTTTAAATTTTTGCGCAGACAATTTAACTACTTAAATTTTGAACTTAAAGTGAAGTTTTTAAGAGTACTGTGAGTACAATTTACTCGAGTACTGCCCAGCTCTTTAAACTACCAAAATCTACTAAACCTGAGACTAAATTCTACTAAAAATCTACCGTTACCTACATCTAGGAGAAATTTTATGAAATCTTAATTCGTACCTGATATAAATAATTTACTATTGATACTGCTAGAGGGAGAATTATTATTTTTTAGCAATTAAATTAAAACGAACAAAGAAAATGTTTATTCAAATAAAACAAATAGAAAAAGTTTCCCAATTCTGATATTCCCTGTTTGACATGCAAAAGAGATGGATACATTTGTTGTTTTTAACTTATTTCTCAAGTCAGTTTTTACAAGATTGACTTGGGAAAATACGCGTTTGCAAGAAGCATTCGAAAGTGGTAAACACATCATATTTTTTACAAACTTAGAAATTAGATCATACTTAACTTATTTGTTAACATTTTTTAATTTATGCGCGTCTCCCAAAATGTTTCTACAGTTATGGTACTGCCACTTGTGGATGAAGAACACATTAAATTTGGAACCTCATCGTTTAGTTTTAGTGTTCTTCGTCTATAGTTTGAAATAACTCGCAATGACATAGTTATTTATTTAAATGTTTCGTACATCTATTGGAAAAAAGTCGAACTTACTGCAGCAGTTGTCTCTAAGTATAATTATTAGAACGAGTTCAATGCTGTTCTAATAGGAGTCGCATAAATTAGTAGCTTAAATATAGCGATACAATATAGTTTTGAATTACAATCTAAAAAATCTGCTGGAATCTACTAAAATTATCAATTCTACCAAAATTCTACTAAACAATCTCATTTTTCTTAAAAATTTACTAATTCTGTATAGTCTAGGGCATTTAGAACAAAATCGAGGGAATAGCGGAAATTTTTAGGGACAGCAGATATCGAGATGCGGTTTTCTGCATTGTGGTCAGGAAGGTCCCAGGAAAAAAAGTTTATATCGTCTGGTTTAGCAATTTTTTGAAAAATGCCTTCTGGGCCGGAAAATGCATTTTACAATTGCATCATTACTTGCACCATTATAGCAACGACTGGAGTCTCGGAAAAATCGCTCGCAAATCGTTACTCGGATGTTTTCGGGGCTGCCCAACTCGATTCTGGCATTAGAATTACCCGGGGTGCACTTCCAACGCGTCCGAGAATAGTGACGAGGAAGACGATGAAGAAGGGGAAGAAGAAGAGTTTGAACAAGATGTTTAGTATTTAAGTTAAAAATTTAAGTTTATAATGAATAATTCAACATTAATTAAAACTCCAATTTGTTATTTGAATAAAGTATTATTTTCATAATTTGTGATTTTTCACTTTCTCCTTTACCATTTCCCACAGAGCCACCCCCGAGCGCCCCCGGGGAAGTCTAAAGAATTGAATTCAGCATCCCCGAAAACCCCCCAACGAGTTTGGAGCGATTTTCATGCACGCTGCCATTTCTCCTCCAATTCACCCCCCGCGCACCCCTACGGAGCCACCCCCGTGCACCCCCGGGTAATTCTAACGGCAGAATCGAGTTCGACAGCCCCTAAAACTCCCGAGTAACGATTTTCGAGCGATTTTTCCGAGTTTCCAGTCATTCCTATAATGGTGCAAATAATGATGCAATTGGAAAATACATTTTCCGGCACAGAAGGCATTTTTTTAAAAATGGCTTAACCAGACGATGTACAGTTTTTTCCTGGGACCTTCCTGAACACAATGCAGAAAACCGCATCTCGATATCTGCTGTTCCTAAAATTTTCCGCTATTTTTCCTAACTTCCCTGGACTAGTAGGAAATATACTGGATGGCTCTCGGTCAGGTACTGGACTCGATGCCGAGAACCGATTGGGTCGAGGTATACAGTAATGTTCGTTGCGTGTGCCAAGACCGTTCCCGGTGGAGATTTTTAACGAGTTTAATAAAAACACAATGTGATTAATGCACTAAAGTTTTATTTTCAACAATATTTTATAGTATCAATCAATTAATTAATCCATCATAACAGTGTAGCTAACAGCTATATTAGCCGCCTGGCCTTCTTTAACATACATAATGGAATCGGTCATATAAAATCCGATAATATGATGATTCATGATAGAAAATTCACGTGTGTCTCCATATTCTTTTCCTATTCTCTCAACTCTACCATCTTCAAATGTAAAAATAAGAGCATTTATTTGTCCTGTACCTCTTGCAACTAACTTTGTTAACCTTTTACCCTCAAATAAAATATAAGTTTTAGATCTTGCTACTCGACCTGTATTATAAGAACGCTTGTTTGAAGCAGTTACTTCCAATCCAGCAATAAGGTCATCGGGTGTTTGATAAACAGCAACTTCAATTGGAACACTGTATTTCCCATCTCTTATTTTGGGAGTTAGAGATGGATAAGAGGGTGAAACCATTTCAGTTGATTGCTCTGCAGTATTTCGACCGAATTGAGTGGAATATACTAAAACTGGTACGTCTGGTTTTTTTGGTGTTATTTTTGGATCAGCTGCAATAACTTTCCAAAGTGGAAGGTGTTCAAATCCGTTTAGAGCGCAAAATGCGTGAACGCTGGCAAGCTGATCATAAATAGTTTCTGCATAAGCGTCTTTATATTCTTTATCTAACTTATCTTTGCAAGTTTTTTTAATATGTGCAATTGCACCTGATGCAGAATTATGTATTAATTCAGATATATAATATGTAAGACGGCCTACGAGTTCTTTATCTATTCGCAACGTTTTCCAATTTTTAATTCCATATTGATAAAGAGCCAATTTTAAATTTACTGAAGTTGCATATAACGGCAGCAAGAAATAGTTTGTATTAATAGCATTTTCACCTTTAAATTCAAACCTATGTTCAAGTCCAACTAAATCTTCGGCGATATTTACATAATGTGTACCAACGGTTTGTGTATAGTTCGGATTACTTACTTCATGTAAAACTGTTTTCATCCTTGTTTTAAATTGTTTTATTGCCCCTCCGAGAATGCCATCTACGGTTTCTTGAATCCTGGAATCTAGCAATTCCTTAACCTGAAAATTTACAAATATGAGACACGAAGAAAATTCCAATTAATTCACACTTCAAGAAAATTTATTACTTCCAGAATTTTTAAAATTTGTTTGGATATTTTAAAACAACTGAAAACCCTTTTTTTAAATGAAGTTGGTTATAAAAATTTGGTGTAATTATCCTTACCTGGTCTTCAATTTGTTCCCATACATTTTCTTCCTTTTCCGGCCAAAAGAAATCAACAATTATACTTAGACCTTCGCCAACAACAGGAATTTTGCTTATTCCTGTAGTAACAACGGTTCGAAGAAGTTTATCTTTATCTATCTCGAAGAAGTTAACTTCTTGTTCATCAAATTCATCGTAGCCTCTGCCAAGTGCGTGAATATGAATAAATCCATTAATATTTTCGTTATTTATCACTCTTACACCTAAAAAAAACAATTATTAAGTAAAATATTCTCTAGTCCATTAACTTTTGAACGTAATAAAGTATTTTACCCAAATATCTTTAACAAAAAATTCTTAAAATCAATATTGACTTTCTCAAAGGCAATATTAATGGAAGGACGCTATTTAATCACCGTTTTGACATAATAGCCATGATTTTAAATCAGTCCAAAAACTTCGCTTTTTCAAAAAGAGTCCCATGAGAAATTTTTCATTTTTTTCAAGGAAAAAAAATGTTTACAAATAAAGCAATTAAGAATCATTGGAGATGATTCTAAGATCTTAACATATTTAATTTTGCACTCAGGGCCTCATCCAATGAACACTTTGCCTCTAACAAGCCTAAATTGTGTGCTAATTGACCCCCCCCCACTCCTATAAATATCCGAAGAGACTAAAACCACAAAAATATTAGAATAAATCATCTTCTTGTTATCAGTAAGCTCACCGGGAAACTAGAATCCATCACAAAATTCCTTACAGCCAAGTGCTACTAAACGCTTTATCTATCACCCAAATATTTTCCGTTTTATTTGACTCTAGGTTTCGGAAACCTACAAATCATCTTCAATTTTCTCGAATAAAAACAACGTAGTGAATATAAATTAAATTACTATTCGCTTGCCACAGTAATAATATACTTATTAGAAATGACAAAAAAATATTTAAAAATTAACTAAAAACCGGAGAATTACCAGTCAACACAACAACCGGATATCTCCGGTTTTTTAGATTTAAACCGATTATTTTCTGGCAAAACTATTATTTATTACAGTTTTACAAAAAAATAGATAATTACATGATAATTTTAAACTCTCTTTGTCGGGAATTGCGTTACGGATAGATACAGAAAATTACTCAAATTGACATTATTTCCTTCAAGTTGGTGTTAGTAAAAACTAATTTTTAGTTATTGATTTGTATTTTTTTTAACGATTTTTTTTGTATTTGTATGCGTTTTATTGGATTTTTATTTTTTTTTCTATCCGAAATGAATGTTTTTTTATAAACTCAAAAAAATTAGATTAAACCAACGTTTGTTGATGTCTGCTTTCTTGTGAGTTTTCACACTTTCATTAAAAAATTATATTTTAATTGTACAAAGAAAAAGATTCTCAAAATATTTAGTAATAATAATTGTGGATTAAAAATGGCGGAGTTTCGATAATTACGGCAGCGTATCTCTTGGTTGGGTACTTTAAAATATCCTGTTTTTACCTGTTTTTTTCTGAAACCGGTGAAAAAATAACCGGAGTCGAATTTTCTCGTAGGTGCAAAGCACTATTAGAAATACTTGTAAGTTTCGATTCCTATGCATCCAGGCTGTATACCGCGCAGCTGTTTCGTCTCTTAAGGACTCATCAGTGGCAATATGCCCAGACGCATAAAAATCAAATTCTCAACTCGAAATACATCTGTACAAGCCTGTGTTAAAAGACGCCATATACCAATGTAATAAGCGCCAGTACAAACTGGAACCGACAGAGAGCTCATATCTCTAATGGGTTATGAAACCCCTAACAAGTTTTACCAAAAGAAGAATATTAAATGCTGGAATCAAACAAATTTTGCACTTCTTTGCTCGGTGGTACACCTGGTGGTCACGCGTCAATGTACGCCCCCAATATTTTGGTTGTTTTTGAATTTAAAAAATAGGTTTTTGGCAAATATCAATTAGACAATGATGAGGTACTTTTAGACTATGGTAGGTTGCAAATTATAGTAGAATACCTTCCAGGAATTGTTAAGGGTAGGCCGCATACAGGGTTGGAACTAGGTGAACGTGATTCTAACAATTTCACAAACACAAAAATACGATTTTTACAATGGTTACAATATGAAATAAAGTAATTAATAAAAAAACATGAAAATAGATTTTTCTTTTGTTTGTTGCAAAATCAAATATAATAATTAATAAAATAAAATACGAAAATATATTTTTAATTTTTGTACTTAACGTTACAACATGAAATAAAGTGATAAAAAACATGAAAATAGATTTTTAATTTTGTACTTAGAAAATAAAATAACTAATAATTTGATTTTGGAGTAGTACACGAATAACAGGAATGAAAATATCACTTCCGATTTAACCGGAACTGATACTAACTTTTTTTTCTTGAATGGAATGACTATTTTTTTGATCTTTTCTCATTAAGCATACACTTCTCAATACAACAGTTTTTTCAGATTTAAAAAATTTCAATAAATAAGTGAGACACGAATAATTATTTAATTTATACAAAATGGCCGCGTCAGATGAGTGCGATGTAAGAAAATTACTAAGTAGGCTGTGGAAATTATTAATAAAGTTGTAGACTTGTTTGTAGAAAAGAAAATAGTTATTATTTTTAGGTTTTTTTCAAAAAACTGAATTTAATTTTCATTTTCATTTCCGTAGGGATCATATCGATTTTTTTAAATTTAAATATGCTATTTTTTTATTGCACAGTTTATTATTTCTGATTAATAAACAAATAACACAGTTCCATTAAAAAAGATCGATATGGCCCATATGGAATTGAAAATGAAAATTAAATTCTGTTTTTTGAAAAAACCCAAAAATACTGGCACCTATCAGTAATTCAAACAAATATTTTTTTTCTCTACAGACAACTCTACATAATTACTAATAATTTTCATAGCCTACTTAATAATTTTCCTAAATGGCTATTTTGAATAAATTAAAAAATTGTATCTTAGTTATTTTTTGGAATTTTTTAAATCTGAAAAAACTATTGTTCTTAAAAATTTATGCTTAATGAGAAACCATTAAAAATATAGTCTATATGGTCAAGAAAAAAAAGTTGATGTCACTTCCGGTTCAACCGGAAGTGATATTTTCATTGCTGGTAGTCTACAAGTAACCAAAATATTAGGGGCGTACATTAACTCGTGGCCACCCGGTAGTAATTTCCAACAAAATAAATATCAACCTCTTAACGAAAAGGAAAAATCCAATTTGTGTCTCTACTTTACGTTTGCACTTAACAGGGACCACTTGTAGAAAGCGAGACTTCCTCCTTGAAGCGTAGTTTGGACGACTTGGGAGGTGCAACCCCAAATTTTTCTCCACATCTATAAAACCTACATTCGACCTATAAGAGCAATTAAATCAAAAGAAATGCATCGATCTACTATTTACGAAAATCTGGTTTTAATAATGCGTAATTCATTACGTTATGTAATGAAAAATTACTGCATAAGTCACATTTCAAATATAGCGCCGTTTTCCGCGTTTAAGTTGGACTAATAGTTACGCTTGCAGCATTATCTATTTATTAGCGGGAGTATTAAATGTGTGAGGCATTCAGCGTTCTACAATCGACGCCATTTTTAGTCTGCAGTCATTTTTATCCTAATAAATCTGCGTCTCGCTCTTGCACACTGAACCTCTGTATCCTCTCTCTGTAACATATAAAATTCCCTAATCTGACCGTTAAAGTCGTTTGGACTATCTACTGCTAATATAAAAAAAATATATGCAGGCGATTTGTATAAAAATATGTATATAGATTTGATGTGGCTCTTTACTTACCCGCATAGCTTGTATGATACCAGTCAAATGCAAATGTATGTTTAAAACCATGCATAAAAACACGTGTAGCGATAGGTTTTGTCCATTTAAATACGTTTCCCTGTAGTATTTCAACTTTTAAAGTTGGTTTTCCAACATTTAATACCAAGCATCGACTAGATGGCTCGACCTGGATTAGTCTTGTACTTTTAGGATTGATGTAAAACGTGTTGGTGTTATACTTTCTAGCTAAAAAAAATATTTGCGGGAAAATAAAAAATAAAGTATTCTCTATTTAGAAAATTTACTTTATTAATATGACATCAGTATTATGAGCTACCAATATTGATAAATAGTTCATTATTATACTTACCACCATTTGACACTGAGACTATAACAAGTAAAATAAAATTAATAACTTTAAGTTCCATTTCAGAATGAAATTGAAATAGGAATAGTTCATTTACTTATATACCTTAATAATATAATAGTAGAGGAGCCCAATAGGGATATGCGTGTAGGACAGTCGATCAGAATAGTAAAAAAAATAGATACTGAGCGTGTCAGATTATTCGCTGAAATGTGTGCATTTTATTAATCTGACGATTTAAGCTTGATCATAAAGATCATAAACTTGCAAAAAACGACATTCTCGAGCGAGATCGAGTTTTTATTTTATTTTGAAGGAAACAATTCAAGGATAAACGAGAAAAATAATCTGCCGATTTCCACAAGCCGAAGTAGTAAAAATCGTCAATAAAGTTTAGTGCGTGCAGCTACAGTGAAGTATGATTCCGTACGCGACTCTGTCTTTCGCTCTCACTGTTATCTATCTTTTACTCTCACCCACAATCTCACACTAATTTCCCTCAACCAAGACGCCATCACAGCTGCGGTTTGTTTGTTGTGTTTTAAATTTTGTCAATAAAGTTTAGTGCGTGCAGCTACAGTGAAGCATGATTCCGTACTCCGCGTCTCTCTCTCTCACTGTTTTAACTCTCACCCACCATCCCACACTAATTTCCCTCGACCATGACGCCATCACAGCTCCGGTTTGTTTGTTGTGTTTTAAGTTTTGTGGGTTTAATATTATGTTATGGACAAAATACACAAAAAAAAACAATAATATCCGGTAGATTTAACGTTGAAGCAGAGATAAATGGTGATACAACATGTCAAATAACTAGAATAATTAATCTAATGAATTTCATCGACACCAGATAACACTGGGCAAGAAATCATGGGGTTCTAATTCGTGCAGGACTTAACAAGACCTATCAAGACATCGACACCGACTCAAAGAACTTCATAAGCAAATTGGAGAACATACATATAAAGAGCTGACCAGTGATAAAAGTGAGAATGAAGTGGAAGAGGAAGACTATATAAACAGTGATCATTCAACGGACAGTGAACAAGAACTAAGTTCAAATGAAGCAGAACATGATTCGGAAACTGTATCTAGCGAAGACGAGGATCAGCAGGCGGAAGAAACAAGAGCTAACCAGAAACATACGAACACCTGCTCATAATATATTAGTACTTCCATCAGTACATTCACATGTGGAACAGTCAGACAGTCTAGTCTCTATTTATTATTTCAATAAAAATTTTTCGTCTGATATGTATTTCCTTATTGGCAAGAGAATGAACGAAAAGCTCGCAACTTTTCGGTCAAAATATAAAAAATATAATAAAGAAAAAAACTGAATCTGATACTGATAAAATATAATTCAGAGCTCTTTTGGATATTCTTCTCTATACGTCTATATACAAGTCAAACAATTAGGATATACGTAGTCTTTTTGCTACAAATGGAAAATGAAGACCTATATTTAGAGCAGTTAATGGCTGCTCAATAGATAACGATCAGTTGATCCAGCATTTCAACTGGGCAAGCTACTAGTACGGAAATAGCAAATAGCAGTGTCAGCCAGAACATTTCTGCGAGATTAACTCATAACAGAATGTAATCTGAATTCAAACAGATTTCACCAAACATTGAAAAAAAATCCGGTGCTAACTTTTGCAAGTTTGAAGAAAAAAATTAAATAAAAATTAAAGAGAAAGTATATGAAGTTAGTGTAGAAATTTAAATTAAAATTCCTACATAGAAGGTCGCTGTAATTCTTTATTTGGTTTGGAGCGGGAGAGATTTTTTAATAAACATTATTTATTTTTGAGAATAAAAAAATGATCCTACCTATAGAAGAATATAGTTTTATTGAATCGTAACTTTAACTATTTATCACAATAATATTTGTTGCTTCTGCAACTGGTCCTTCGAACTTTGCTCTTTAATCTAAAAACAATGAAGTGAAGAAAACCATAAAATTAGAAACTCTAAAAATATACGACACAGTCATTAACTTAAAAAGTTTACTTCTTCTTTCTTCAGTTTGTACTTTGTTTTCCAATAACTCCAAGAGCTATATAGATAAGACTGTTAAGTCGGTACTGGTTAAAGAGTTGAAAAAACAAATTGAAGACATGAACAATCGGCGTCTCATCTCGATTTTGTAATTAGAGATGGATTCTTCTTTTTAAATATTGGAGATGTATTAAAGAAGATGTTTTATCAATAACTATATTTTATAACCTTTTTGTCTTCTACCATTTAATCTTCAAAATCTAATAGATCTCCATGATTCTGGTGTAAATCCAAATTGGGCTCCTCTACTATAATTGTTCCAAAAAGTTATTATTTATTATTTTGCAGTAAACTAGAAGATAACAAACGAAATGATGGTAAAATAATGAACATAATAAAACGCACAATAACAATTTTTTTAATTTATAAGTAAGTGTGGCAATACTTTACTGACAATTAAAAAGAAATAATAGATGTTCAGTCAAATTAGTTCAAAATTTAAGGGCCAGAAAAAAATAGTAAAACACGTGCGTTACATTTTTATCGAAATTGATATAATAAGAGTGATCGATATTAAATGTAATTGCATAGCATATTAATTGCTTTAAAGAAATCTGGTGTTCACTAATTGTTTTCGTTTACCCAAAAGTTTATTATAAAGTTTGTTTACATTTTATCCCGTACTAATTTTTGTTAAAATAAATGGAAAAAATATGTATTATTTTAAATCGAATACCTTTAATTTAATATCTTTTGTTTTTCTAACAACAAAGATATCATTTAGAAAATTTAAAATTTCGCTTGCATATGTGCACTGAAGAGGATGGCGCATTTTGTGTAACTTTTGCATTCCTTATTACTAATAATTGTTTTCTTATTTATATTCAATTTTTGTTGTTTTGTTGTTGAATAAATTTTCTGTCAGATTTGTTAATTTTTATTTAAACTTGAATATTTTTGTTGTAAGAAAAGAAAAATATATTAACACATTTTTTAACACGAGATGAATCGCTCTTTTAAATACCATTAAAATATACAGGGTGTTCCAATTAAAATAATACATGTTTTCCATTTATTTTGACCAAAATTATGAGATCACCCTGTATTGATGGGATAAAATATAAACAAACTTTTGGATAAACGAAAAAAATTAGTGAAAACCCAAATTCTTTAGTACAATTAATAAGCTGTGCATTTACATTTAAAATCGATCACTCTTTTTTGGGACACTCTGTATATTTTTGTTTGTTTTTATGGTTTTTTGTTATGGTTGTAGAGATTTCTATCGTTGTTGAAAGAATTTGTTGTAAAGAAAAGTTTGTTGATTATGTGATGATTTATCTCCATTGGGAGTGGGTTCTATATTAAAAGAAAAATTAAAATTTTTTTCAAATAAACTGATACATAATAAAGTAATGAAATTTGATTTGCCTGTTAAATTCCTATTCTTCTTTTTTCTGATTTTACACCTTCGTCTAGGATAATTTATTTTTATATTCTTACTTGATGCTACTCTTCTTATTCACAACCATAATACCATTGAATATTATATTTACATTTCCGCAATATCCATATTTCTTCTACCCAATCTCCTTTTTTTATAAATTGTAATTTTTTTTATTTTAAATAAAATTTTACTTATTTTTCATAATTTATATCAATTTATTATTAATTGGATATATATACAAGGTGATTCATTGATAAAGGTAAATACGTTAACTGCAGATAGGGGTCACCTAGCTGACTTTAAAAAAACTACCATATTATGGGTCTTACGCCCTTTGTATACGAGATACAGGGCGTTTTATGAATTTTGACCTATTTCTTTTCTTACTCATATCTTACCTGTAGTTTTTTTTTGTATATATGTTCCTCATATCCTGTGGGATATAACGATGTATCAAAAATATTGATAATCCAGGTACGACTTTACGAAAAATTCACAATTCTTACATCCTCTATATAACACCATGTATAGTTGATTTTTTTTAATTTAATCGCCATATTTGAAAATAGCGCTAAAAACTGAATTTAATCGTGTGGTTGTATTTTTTGGGTAGACGACTTTACTATGAAAATTTTAATTCCATATTTAGTGCTTTTAGGATTTTGCAGTGAAGAAATGAAATTTATTGGGTTTTTTATTCATAACTAGGGAACCATCCTGTATAATAATTTTTTATTTCATCTACGGGTTCTTGATTTTTAGTGGGATATATCGATGCAGTAAAAAAATGATAATGCTGCTTTACGATAGATCTACTTATTTGCCAATTCTTCGTACAACATCCTGTAGATATTATTTTTTTTAAATTTTGTCTTTTGTGCACTGTGTAAATTTAAAAAGGAATAAAAAAAATTTCTACAGGGTGTTGTACGAAGAATTGGCAATTAAGTATATCTTTCGTAAAGCCAGACCTGCATTATCATTTTTTTACTGCATCGATATATCCCACTAAAAATCAAGAACCCGTAGATGACATAAAAAATTATTATACAGAATGGTTCCCTAGTTATGAATAAAAAACGCAATAAATTTCATTTTTCACACCAAAATCCTCAAAAACTAAATATGAAATTAAAATTTTCATAGTAAAGTCGTCTGCCCAAAAAATACAACCACACAATTAAATCCAATTTTTTGCGCTATTTTCAAATATGGCGATAAAATTTAAAAAAATCAACTATACAGGGTGTTATTTGGAAGATGTAAGAATTGTGAAATTTTCGTAAAGTCCGACCAGGATTATCAATATTTTTTATACATTGTTATATCCCATGGGATATGAGGAACATGTATGAAAAATTTTTTTAAAAATCTACAGGGTGGCTCGTAAGTTATGAGTAAGAAAAGAAATGGTAAAAATTCATATGTATCTCGGGCGTAAGACCCATAATATGGGCGTTTTTTAGAGTCAGCTATGTGACCCCTATCAGAAGTTAACGCATTTACCTTTACGAATGAATCGCCCTGTATAAATTTTATAATTCAGTTTTTATATCAAATATACAAAATTTTAAAACCGTTGACAAATTATATATCAAATTATGACTTTTCTTATTCTCTCCAGTATCTAATTAATTTAGACTTTCTTTTTTTTAAACCGACTTGATTCTTCAATCTGATCCAAAATCTTTTATACTGAATGATTTTTAATATTCATAGTTAAATTTTAAATTATTATTTTTCCAAATCTAAGGAAAATTTTATATCTATTAAAATTTCATAAGACATCTTATCCATATCCAGAATTGTTGATTAAAAAAATAATATTATAATAATAAATTAACTTCTATAAATCATACAAAATGATTTCATTATAATATATTGTATTATACTCACCACTACTTACTTCGAAAATATAATAAATAAAATAAAAATAACACCCTTAGGTGATATTTTTTAATTATATCCAGAAATATATTTTTTTAATTATCGCCTTTAAATATTTCTTGATTAATAATAGGTTTGATAAGTTTAATAAAAACACAATATTAAATAAATCTTTATTTCATTATAATGTTTTATATTATTTATTAATGTATTTTCATTTAATCCATAATAACAGTGTAACTAACAGCTATATTAGCCGCTTGGCCATCTTTAACATACATCATGGAATCGGTCATATAAAATCCGATAATATGATGATTCATCATAGTAAATTCACGTGTATCTCCAAATTCTTTTCCTACTGTCTTAACTCTACCGTCTTCAAATGTAAAAATAAGTGCATTTATTTGTCCTGTACCTCTTGCAACTAACTTTGTTAACCTCTTACCTTTAAAATCAATATAAGTACTAAATCTTGCTACTTCACCTGTAATATAAGAACGCTTGTTTGAAGCAGTTACTTCCAATCCAGCAATAAGGTCATCGGGTGTTCGGAAAACAGCAACTTCAATTGGAACACTGTATTTCCCATCTCTTATTTTGGGAGTTAGAGATGGATAAGCGGGTAAAACCATTTCGGCTGATTGCTCTGCAGTATTTCGACCAAATTGAGTGGAATATACTATAACGGGTACGTCTGGTTTTTTTGGTGTTATTTTTGGATTATCTGCAATAACTTTCCAAAGTGGAAGGTGTTCAAACCCATTTAGAGCGCAAAATGCATGAACACTAGAAAGCTGATCATAAATAGTTTCTGCATAAGCGTCTTTATATTCTTTATCTAACTTATCTTTGCAAATTCTCTGAACATGCGCAATTGCACCTGATTTAGAATTATATATTAATTCAGTTATATAATATATAAGACGACCTACGAGCTCTTTATTTAACCGCAACATATTCCAATTTTTGATACCATATTGATAGAAAGTCAATTTTAAGTTAACTGAAGTTACAAATAACGGTAACAACAAATAGTTGGTGTTAATTGAATTTTCACCTTTAAATTCAAACCTATGTTCAAGCCCAATTAAATCTTCAGCGATATTTACATAATGTGTACCAATGGTTTGTGTATAGTTTGGATTGGTTATTTCATATAAAACTGTTTTTATCCTTGTTTTAAATTGCTTTATTGCCCCTCCGAGAATGCCATCTACGGATTCTTGGATCCTGGTGTCTAGCAATTCCTTAACCTGAAAAATCACAAATATGAACACTAAAGAAATTCCAATCAAGGTTTGGCTTAAAAATTTTTATAACATTAAAAAAATTGTATAATTTATTACTCCCAGAATATTTAAAATTGGTTTGGATATTTTAAAATAACGGAAAAACCTTTTTTTAAATGAAGTTGGTTATAAAAATTTGGTGTAATTATCCTTACCTGGTTTTCAATTTGTTCCCATACATTTTCTTCCTTTTCCGGCCAAAAGAAATCAACAATTAGACCTAAAGCTTCCCCAGCAACAGGTATTTTGCTCACTCCTGTAGTAACAACGGTTTGAAGAAGTTTATCTTGATCTATTTTCAAGAAGTCAACTTTTTTGTCATCAAATTCATCGTAGCCCCTGCCAAGTGCGTGAATGTGAATAAATCCGTTAATATCTTCGTTATTTATGACATTTACAGCTGAAAAAAAAACAATTCTTAAGTAAAATATTCTCCTGTCCATTAATTAATTTTAACAAAAATCTTTAAAGCCAATAATAATCAAAACGACTTAAAACAATTATAAGCTAACCCACTTTGTAGTCAAGATGAGAAATTTTTCATTTATTTCAAGAAAGGAAAATTTACAAATAAAACACTTAAGAATTATTGGAGAAAAACCCATCAATATAATATTAAAGAAAATTCATTTTTAATTTCAAATATACCGCCCCTTTCCGTGTTCAATTTGGACTAATAGTAACAGAGATATATCGCTTGTAGTACGATCTGAGTATTAAATGTTTGAGGCATGCACCGCTCTACTATCAGCGCCATTTTTAATCCGCATTTCTACACATTGAATTTGGTAATTCGTAATTGAATAAGTCTTATTTGAACTATTTTCCAGAAATTTATTGGGAAAATAAAATCTGAAAAATTTTTTCGAAATTAAATTTTAAAAATCTCGGAAACGATGGGAATACCGAAAAATGACGTACTTAAAAAGATCTATAAAAAAATATTGTCCATTTTCCTTCGGTTTTGATATGATTCGAGATATTTTGAAAATTGTATAAAATTGATTCACGTTTTTTCTAGTTTCACAGGAAACAAGCTACAAAATATATACAAAAATAGGAAAAATGGAGGAAAATAAAGAAAAAAAGTATAGGCAACAATGGAAAAAATGTGGAAAACGTAACAAAAATATGTAAAAATAGAAAAAAACAGGACAAAAAACAAAAATAAAAAATAAAGAAAAAGCAACAAGAGTGAAAAATAGGCTAAAATTGAATATACGGGAAAAACGTGAAAATATGGTAAAAAATAGGAAGAAATAGAAGAGAAAAACAGGAAGAGAGAAAAAAATAGGAAAAGTAGGATAGGACGAATATATAGGCTAAAATAGGAAAAGCGTAGAAAAATAGAACAAAAACCCATGAAGAAATGGTGGAAAACACAAAAAAACAGGAAAAAATAGTAAAAAATATGCCAGACTATGCCAGAAAAAATAGGAAAAAAGTGAAAAATTGGAAAAAAAATTAGGAAAACATAATAATACCTATAGGAAAAAATAGAAATATAGGCAAAAATAGAAAAATGGAGAAGATAACCAAAAGTAAAAATAGGAAAAACAGGAGAAAAATAGGACAAAATATAGATGAATATAAAAAAATATGACAAAATATAGAAAAATATAAAAAAATTTGGAAAAGTAGGAAAAACAGAAAATATACAAAAATTTGAAGAAGCAGGAAAATATAAAAAAATTAGAAAAAATAGAAAAATATAAAAAAATTGAAAAATATGAAAAAATATAAAATAAATTGAAAAAATGGGCGAAAATATAAAAAAATTGAAAACAGGAAATATATAGGGTGGTCCACCGGTAACGCCTCGGTCTGTAGACCAAAAACTAAACACTTTTTTTAAAATCTGTTTTCACAGTGAGATTTATATCAGAAAAGACAACAATCCAAAAATATTTTAAATTATACATAATGCTCCAGGAAAGTGAAACATATGAAGGTCATATTTTTTTTTAAATGGAACACCCTATATTTTTTTATATTTTTAGACTCGTCCCGAGAAGCTGATTTCAAAAACCTATTACACTTATATTATAAAATAAATAATTTTGAAGTTATAGACAATTGAAAATCGCATTGTTTCAAGTGTAAGTGATTGCTCCGGCCAAACGACATAAAATCGGATAAAACGGCTTACATGTCCCTATCTTAAGTTTTTGAGTTATACTTGATGGCATAAGAACAAAATGTATATAGGGTGACCAAAAGTACGCAAATTTTGATCACTTAAATTTGAAAAAATGCGATTTTCAATAGTCTATAACTTCAAAACTATTTACTTCAGAATATAAGTCTAAAAATATAAAAAAATATAGGGTGTTCCATTTAAAAAAAAATATGAAATTCATATGTTTCACTTTCCTGGAGCATTCTGTATAATTTAAAATATTTTTGGATTGTTGTCTTTTCTGATAAAAATCTCACTGTGGTGAAAACAGATTTTAAAAAAAGTGTTAACTTTTTGGTTTACAGACCGAGGCGTTACCGGTGGACCAGGGTGGTATAGAAAAAGAAAAAATGGCTAAAAATATAAAAAAATTTGAAAAAACAGGAAAAATATAGATAAATATAAGAAAAACAGGAAAACATATAGAAAAATATAAAGAAACAGGAAGAATATAGAAAAATGTAAAAAAAAATGAAAAAATAGGAAAATATAAATTTTTTTTACAAAATTGGTAAAATTTAGAAAAATAGAAAAAAATATAGAAAAATTTGAAAAAGTAGGAAAACGTTGAAAATATAAAAAAATTTGAAAAAATAGGAAAAAATGTAGAAGAATACAAAAAAAAATTTGAATAAATAGGAAAATTGTAGAAAGATATAAAAAATTTGAAATAATAGAAAAAAATATAGAAAAATATAAAAAATTGGGAAAAATAAAATAATATAAAAAGATTTTAAAAAATAATTAAAAATATAGACAATTTTAAAAAAATACCGAAAAATTGAGAGAGAAAAATATAAAAAAATTTGAAAAATTACGAAAAACAAAAAATATAAAAAGATTTGAAAAAATAGGAAAAAATATAGAAAAATATAATAAAAAAATTTGAAAAAATAGGAAAAAATGTAAGTAATTTTAAAAAACTTGAAAAAAATGAAAAAAATGTAGAAAAACATAAAAAAATTGAAAAAATAGAAAAAATATTTGCCTATTATAAATCGGAGAAATCGAAAATTTCCTTGTAGATTTTTCCGAGTTGTATTTCCGATGTTGTATTTCTATGAAACCGTGAAAGATCATCAAAAAAAAACACGAAATGTAGATATTGAATATTTCAACAATTTTCAGAAAATATTGAGTAAGTTGAGAAAAAAAAATAAAATCTTGAAAAAATAAAAAAATAAATTTGAAATAACCATCCAAAAATTTCTAAAATTAGGGGGAATATTGATAAATGTCATGAGTACATTTTTTACTGTACTTACAAATATCTAAGAAAATATCTTATCCATTTTCCTTCAATTTTGATAGGATTTGACATTGTCCAAAATTACTAATTAAATTTTCGATTTCTGTCAGGAAATCTTTTTTGTTAGTCTTATATAGTTCGATAAGAAAAATATAAATAAAATCGTCGACTCAACATATATATGCAGAATATGTCTATGCGGAAGAAACGGGCCAGGGTGGGGGAAAATTTTAGTCGTCGCCTTTACTAGAACCTTTTGGTTAGTTGCTTGTTTAGGTATGTTCTGTTAGGGATGGAATGGTAACTAATTAATTACTTTTAATTCACTGGTAATGATAATTATACGACATACTATATTTCATAATCAAGAACCGACTACCTGTTGATACTCTCGGGAATATTTGCTTATTTATATTTCTTAACATATACAGGGTGGGCCAATTACCTTCCCGCGGTTTGTGGCGTCGAAACTAGTAAAGATATCAAAATGAAAAAACAGTTTTATTTGGTTCGAAAATCCCTACAAATGGAAAATATTTTCATTTATACAGAGTGATCCATATACGGGCGGCTAAAAAAAATGTAATTTTTTTAAATGACACACCCTATATATTTTTACATTTTTAGATTACTACTTTAGTGGCCTTTATGACAATATTTTATTTTTTTAAATCGGATGCTGCGTTGCCAAGATATTCAAATTTTTATTAAATTTTCTGAAAAATCATTTTCCGAATTTGAAAATGAAACTTTGGTTAAAGTTAGTTTAGATATGGATGTACCTCGTCCATATTTCATAATTATTTAAATATGTACAGGGTGTTTATAATATAAGATTAAAATTTCAAAATTGTATATTATAAAAATCTTTGTTTTTTAAATGAAACACCCTGTATATTATTTAATATTTAGAAAGCCTATTATAGAGGCTTTCTATACATACCACATACTAGGCTTTCTAAATATTAAATAATATACAGGGTGTTTCATTTAAAAAAACAAAGATTTTTATAATTACAATTTTGAAAATTTAATCTTATATTATAAACACCCTGTACATATTTAAATAATTATGAAATATGGACGAGGTACATCCATATCTAAACTAACTTTAACCAAAGTTTCATTTTAAAATACGGAAAATACATTAATTTTTGAATGATTTTGAAATGTTAACGATTTTTCAGAAAATTTAATAAAAATTTGAATATCTTGACAATGCAGCATCCGATTTAAAAAAATAAAATATTGTCATAAAGGCCACTAAAGTAGTAATCTTAAAATGTAAAAATATATAGGGGGTGTCATTTAAAAAAATTGTAATTTTTTTAAATGAAAATATTTTATAAATGAAAATATTTTCTAGTTGCAGGGATTTTCGAACCAAATAAAACAGTTTTTTTTTCATTTTGATATCTTTACTAGTTTCGACGCCACAAACCGCGGGAAGGTAATTGGCCCACCCTGTATAAATAGATTTGATGTGGCTCTTTACTTACCCGCATGGCTTGTATAATAATTCGTAAATTTAAATGTACGTTTTGAACCATGCATAAGAACATGTTCAGCGATAGGTTTTGTCCATTTAAATATATTTCCCTGTAGTATTTGAACTGTTAAAGTTGGTTTTCCAACATTTAATACGAAGCATTGACTAGATGGCTGGTAGGTAATTCGTCTTGAACTTTTAGCACTAATGTGGAACGTGTTAGTGTTATATTTTCTAGCTAAAAAGAAAATTATATGAGAATAATTGTAAATATTTTAAATAAAGTTATTTCCATTTGCTACATTAATTATGTAATGGATTAAACAAATTTTCCCTATTCTACTATGTGTTCTATTAGCTAATACAATTTCCTACTTATAAAAAGTACAAAACTAGTGATATACTTTTATTCTACAGGGCGTTTAATTTATAATGTTAACAAAATCCTGATTATTTTGTAGTAAATTGCTAGTTCTAGAGGGATTTTTGGTTAAATTTTTATATTCAAAGTTATTCACCAACATTCTTGAAAATTTTGAAATTTATTGATCAAAATGTTAAAAATTTTACCTTTAACAAATATGACGAATAATTATGATACTAGTTCTTAAAATTAAATATATATTAGATACTTACCACTGCTTGCTATCGAAAATATAACAAATAATATAAAAATAACACCCTTAGGTGACATTTTTTTAATTCGAAATTTTATCAACAATTTAATTCAAATAACTTCGCAATTATGATAAAAAAAAATCCAACACGAAGTATAAATCGCAGTAAACAAGAATTAAAAAATATGGTAGGGATAAAATGTTAATATATTATTATTTATAGCTAGAAAATTAAAAACAAATAGAGTAAAAGTTGATAACAATCAGAATTTTGACCAGTTATCTGGGGGTCTATTTTTTGTGTGACGATAAAACAAAATTGATAAGTGATAACGATAACAGCCATATAAATAAAAAGCCGGTACTAGATTAAGAACAAGGAGATCAAGGAGGAAAATGTAAAAATAAAGACATAAGTGATAAAGCAGGAAAATAATGGATATTGGAAATTATAAGAAAGAGGAAAACATAACTAACGAAAAAAAAACTAAAAATATCCTATACTTACTCCCTGCTAATTGTTATTTTAAATAGCTCATCCTTCACTTTTGAATCCATGACAATCCTTCCTTGAAAAGCTTTTCCGGACAACCCTTCCCAGCGATAATTCTTCCCTACGATAATCCTTCCCCACGTCAATCCTTTCCCTAATATTCCTTTCCGGACATTGCTTTTCAGATATTTTTCCCGGACAACCCTTCGATAATTCTTCCCCATGGCAATTCTTCCCTACAACAATTCTTCCCCACCACGATCCTTCCCCACGACAATCCTTCCCCACGACAATCTTTTCCCTAACAATCCTTTCCGGGCATTGCTTCTCAGACATTGTTCCCGGACAATTCTTCCTAGCGATAATTCTTCCCCACAGCAATTCTGCCTCCCTACAACAATTCTTCTCCACCACAATCCTTCCCCTCGACAATCCTTTTCCACAACAATCCTTCCCCGCGACAATCCTTCCCCACGACAATCCTTTTCTATGACAATGCGTCTGTACGACATATTTCCCAGTGACATATATTTCTCGCATATAAACACTATTGTTATATATTAAAAAAAGGACTAGACTGGACAATGCAAACCAGTCACTATTTTTATGTATTTAAAAAAAGTATATCTTTGCGCCATCAAGCGGTCTTTTGGCGCCTTAGTCCAGGTTTTGGATTGCCTCAGGCGCCACGTTCCGTTTATAATGTGAAGGCCACTTGTGTCGGGCAGCGTCAGTGGAGAAAAAGATCATTAAATTCGAATAAACCAATTTTATTTATACCAAATCCGGATAAGGAAGAAAAGATGTGTACGTCTTCCAGGCTGGCAGACTGATGGATCCGGTACAATTGTACTTGATTTCGCTCCCATGTCGCGAAAAATGTACTGGATCATGTTATTGGCTCAAGCTCGAACTGGGACTGCCACGGCAACTGACTAAATCGACTTTGGCTGCGGTAAACCATAAGGATGACTGGGTATGGTAAACCCGTATTTGAGTGACTCCATCTTTCGGCGGGGGTTACAACTGATTTTATATTCGAAAGAAAGTTGCCTTTACCATAATTTTAAATTAATTCTACTTCAGTGCCGTGCACGATATACTTAATATATTTTGATTATCATAGTAATTAAGTAACTTCGTTACATTACGAAGGATTATTACTTGAAAATATTGGTGGCTAGTGCGATCCTGGCTCAAATTCAATAGAGTTCTTCCCTGAAGAAAACTAACTAGTAAAGTGAAAATCGGAGCAAATTGGTAATAAAATTATATTTTTTATTTCTTTTTATAAATTAAATTTCTTTTCACAAAAATAATAATAATAAATCTTAAAAAAAACATCTAAATATAGTTATTAAATGTGATTAAATTAAGCTAAATTATCACACTTATACTTTATTTATCGCCTCCAAAGTTTGAACGCATTAATAATTACTTTCTCAATCTGTAAATAAATAATAATAATGATAATAAAATATTAAAAAGCTTTATTTACATTAACAAGAAATATAGAGAAAATGAATTTACAATATAAATTATTAATGCTCTAAATAAAGTTGATTTAGTCGATGCACTTATGCACTTGTTTAAATATTCAGTATGAACAAAAACAGAGTATACTTACAGAAAATAAAATAAGGGAAAACGAATTTTAAAAACTCACGTATACAGGGTGTTGTTTTCAGGGTGGAACAATTTGTGAACTTTTTGCCAAGCTTGATCTCGATTTCGTTACATTTTAATACAGCCTTACATTCAACAAGATATGCAGGTTATGTGTGTCAAATTGTTAAAAAATGTACAGAGTGGGCAAGAAAAGAAATTGGCAAAATGGATAAAACGCCCTGTATCTCAATTATAAAAGAGCGCAATACCCATTATATGGGGGTTTTTTAGAATCGCATCGGTGACCCCAATCCACAGTTAACGTATGTCCGTTTCCCAATGAATCACCCTGTATAACTTAACTCAAATTTAACCTGATCTAATCGACTTTTAACATTTGAAAAAATTGTGCTAAATATCATTCTCATCATCAACTGACGTATTACTATTTTCTTCATTATCTTCATTATCTGTAGCAATGATTTCCTTTACCTTGGAAAAAAATTTAGAAGAAAAAATAAAAAGACTAATTTTGTATACTTACAGGAAAGTAAATTTTATCCACACTATACTAATTTTGCAAGTTTGGTTTACTACAAATTTTATGGACATTAACTCGTTGTTTGTTTACATTGTACAGATAAACATTGTGTATAAAATCGGTAAATTATTAGTCTCAAAAAGATAAAGCTTGTTTGAAGAGATAAGCTTTGTTGTGTTATAAATTTATTTATTTATTTATTTATTTATTTATTTTTTGATGAAACCGCCATCCCTTAGATAATACAAACATCGAGGAAGCAAAGATTATTATGTTAGGGCGTGATACGGCAGAGTAGAGGCAAACAAGAAGTAGAAATCTCGCGGGCCGGTCGCGGCATGGGCATGCAGTTCGATTTCGGCAAGCGTACGGCGAGTCTGTGAAAGTTTGTCGCATGAGCTTTTCCACACGTGGTGCACGTGTATTTCTACGACAAGACGTAAACGATACGGCGGCATGTCATCGTCGGGGGCGGCGACGGTAGATGAACAGTGATTTTTCGCGGTGTGTTGTGCGCATGAGGATGTCAAAGGATTAAAGGGCGGCATCATGGTTCGTTGTAGGTGAGTGCAGAGTTCAATGCCGGTATGGCCTTGACATTATCTATAACATTTTTGGCATCCCTTAATAACATAATTTATGTTTTATAAGTAAAATCCAATTAAGTGTAAATTTTACAATGCAAATTTATGCAAATAATTACTATTTTTTTAATTTATGGTCTAATGCTTTTGGGTAAATATTACAAAATTATTATAACGAATGAAAAAATCGGTCTGTCACGTCAAAACTTTCCCGACGATTATCCAGAGACGAATATTTTTACAGACATATTTCAAGTTAAATTCGGTGACATATTGCTTCTGTCATTTTTTGACAGTGACACTTTCGTTTGACAGATGTAGTACAAAAACTAATGGGTTCTTCCGATGGATAACTCAAACCCATATATTAAATTTCACCTCAATCGGATTAAACGTGTGGGCTCTATCGTGGAAGCATACACATATATAAATACACAGGCAGACAGATTAAATGATCTTAAAATGTATATTTCCATCTTTCACAATACATTTTTCCACACTCGAATTTGAAAAAACATCAAGACTGTATTTTTTACAAAAATTTAAAAAAATAGAAATAAAAAACATATTTTCCAGCAAAAAAACTAGAAATAAATCATAAGTATTTTTTCACAGACGAATGTGGAAAAAAAGCGAAAATGCATTTTTTTAACTTATAAATTGGTATAAAAGCAAGAATGCATAAAAAACTAAAAAAAAAAACAGCAAAAATGCGTTTTTTCACACATAGATGGACAAAAAGCAAAAATGGATTTTCTACATAAAAATTGGAAAAAACAGCATAATATTTTTACACTTTACACTGAAAAAAAAACAAAAGCACGAATACATTTTTCTTTATTCAAATTTGAAAAATGCAAAGTGCTTTTTATCTTACACAAGTTTAAAAAGAAACAAGCAACAATGCATTTTTTACACATAAATTGAGAAAAAAGCATAAAATGCATATTTTCACACATAAAATAGGAAAAAAGCAAAAAAATTGATACAACAAGAAATGTAATTTCTCTCAAACGAATTTGAAAAAAAGCGGTTGTGTCCAGAGAAATTTCAGAAATTTACTGTTAAAGTTTCAAAGTTTGACATTTTTTTATTTTTGACAAGTGACAGTTTGAGAAATAATTTTGATTGGTCTGAATAGAGTTTTTTAAGAGCTTTCAAATGACAAATTGCAAGTCAAATTCCGTGACATATTGCATCTGTCATTTTTCGATAGTGACATTTCTGTTTGACAGATGTCGTATAAAAACTAATGGGTTCTTCCGACGGGTAATTCAAACCCATATACCAAATTTCAGCTCAGTCGGATTAAACGTGTGGCCTCTATCGTGGAATAATACACACAGACAAACAGACAAGACAGACAAACAGACAGACAGACTTCTATCTGGAAATGGTCTTAATCATCTCAGGTGACCTCAAAAATGATATTTCCATGTATATCTCGAAAATTTTTTTTAGCTCATTACATCAATACTTTCCCTTCTTGGAGGTGGGTCGGGAAAGTAAAATAAAGACAAAAATGGGATTTTTTTTAGGATGCCATTTAAGGATCTGTTTTTAAATTTGTGATATCTGCAACTATTTTTGAGATATTTGCGAAAAACGAAATCCTTTTTTTTATTTAATTGTACATTGTATATTTTGGTACAGTTTAATTTATTGATACTTTCAAATTTTAAGTCATCATTTCACCACCCCCACTTTATGAGAATTTACTCCCACCCCCAATATTTCGAAAACTACTAATCTGATCGAAGTGTTTGATAACTCATTTGAAAAATGTCGATAAACGAAGAAAGTTTTATTATTTAAAAAAATGGCCTCCTTCATACCGGAAATTGCGCCAGTAAAAAAAATTGAATTACAGTTTATGCCATTTACACCGCATTACAAGAAACTTGTATTCGTTCAATTAGAAGTATAAAATAGAAGTTACTATTATGTCATAATATCTGTAATGACTTTTTAAATCATGTTTATCTAATCAAAATCAGAGACGCTTTTTTTAATCAACAGTTAATGAAAATAAATTAACTGAGATCGACATAACTATTACGTAGTCAGTATACGATGATTTATTATTGTTAGACACTAGATTTATATAAATAGAGGATCTCTTGTTTTTAACTAGTTTTTTTTTAATTGGGATATCCACTTTAAGCACCCACTTAGACTGATTTCCGGAATTACTGTGCATAATAAAATATTCGTGTTAATGGTCCCTATAATGAGGGTTGATGAAGCCCCTAGGGCGCTTGAAAGTTCAACATCTAAGATTGATTAAAATAAATACTAAAATTAACTTAAGTGGGAGGTTATCAAAAATAGTTTATTTTTTATATTATTGCATTCGATATTGCATTTTGTAGCCAAGTTTTTCGATTCCCAGAATGTATTCTATAAACAAATCAATAAATCTAAGATATTTTAGTAACTATGAAATAAAACATTTTTTGCATGAAAACGATTATAAAAAATAAAAAAAATTAATTATTTGGATTATTTTTTATTTTTTCTCCTTTTTAGAATGATCTTGTGGGAGTTTCTTTTTTTTGGTATTGGTGGAACAAAAGTGGGAAAATAACGTAGAATTCCAGAAGATCTGTATCACTATGATAATTTTGTATAAGTCTTTCTAGTAATTTGCATATGAAATAATTTTTTTTATCTCTATTTGGTCTCCAATGGCCTCTACATAATTTCATTACAATACGACTAATTTTTTTCTTATTATTATTTTCAATTCATGATTATATTCTAGTGTAAAAATAAAACAGTGACACCGCTAGAATTATCTCACAGTTTGCCCTGTTTAGCGCGCTCGAATTAAGTCGAGTGTACACGATAAGGGGTTAATAAACCTCATTACAAGCTACGTACAAGAGGAGGACTTGATGAAATTCTGGGAGTACAAGTTGACCCTATTTTCCTTAATACTGTTCAATGACAGTGGAATAAGGAAGACAAACAAATCTGTCCTGTACGCCACGTTCAAACCTACCGACAAGGCTGTTCATCTGTCTCAGATCAACATAATAGTTGACGGAGGATTCCTACTGTACAGAATAATTTAAAAAAAAGATTATTCCGTTGGCACCATTTGTGATGGATATATTACCTACGTTAACCACCACTATCCTGGAGGGAAACGCATTGTGGTATTTAATGGGTACGCAAACTATGCCAACAGGAAGAAGTCACAAGAACATCAATTTAACATGAAACACAACGAAATAAGAAGATTTGTTGTTCAATTCTACCAACAAAAGTCAGCTAATCTCCTCACCATAAACAAAGGTTCAGGAGACTTTGATACAGACTCTCCAGGTCAGCGATGATGCTGACATAGTTATTGTTAAAATCACTTTAACTTTTGCAACTCTGCTACGCCACTGTTTAGTTTCCTCTTTTCTCAACAACGGCTCCCATGTCTGGTGGGGACATCTCCCACGGTTTGATCTCCCCTCCCGCTAAGGTGAGCATCGTGACAACTCTCTCTTTCACTTCAACCGCTGTGCAGTTAACATCGTAATCTACCTGTGTATGGTTTTAAACCTAAAATGTAATGTCTAATGTGTGGAATTTAAGGTAACAGATCTCTTCCATTTTTTTACAAATATGCTAAGATCGCGGGTCTATCTTATAATTAATCAATCATATGGATCATCGTGCATGAGAGCGCTATTGCCAAAACTAGTAAAACAATTTAGAATTCCTTAGGACACGGTCCAGGATATACCAAAGGATATGGACACCGTTTTTTTGTAATTATATCTTTTTATATGAGCTGTTGTTAAATGTGTAGTACTATATTCGGATTTATTTATGTCTTGTACTTCCTTTGATTTAAATACACTGTATCAAACATTACCTATTTAATTGTTGTTTTTTACTATTAGATAAACTTTGTTTAATTATTATAAATTTATGTGTTTAACCTTTAACGTTTAAAGCTTGCTGATTAAATCTTATCAGAAAGCAGTACGATATGTTTTATTGTCCAACGTCCCCTAAACGTGTAATAATTATAGGGTGGTCCTTCGAATTATTTATTCGACCACGCGATAGCTTATGTGTGATTTTTTGAACTAAACTTCTATTACAACAAGTCCACAAATCTACTAAATGCATTCACTCTGATTCACACAGTTATCGTGAAGACTACTCGGCCTAGGAAAAACCAAAACAATTGCATCTGCGACTTTCAGGAGAAACAAGGTGGGCTTCTTAAAATTGTATTTGAATTCAGAAGTCATTAAGGTAGCGGCAGTGATCTTTTACAAACCAGCAAAATGCTGGGAAGATGTGCTTTCTCAAATGATATGGAGCACCAGCAAGACAGACCTTCCTCAACCAGTACAGTTTCCAGTCGTTTATGAGGTCATAGGCAAATATTTAAGTCTGAAATCAGCACCATTCCACCAACTGAAAGCTCAGCTAAATAGCATTCCCGGCGCACCTACCACCAAGTGGAGCAGTGGCTCGGGAATGAGCTGCCCCTCAAGAGTGGAGTGGAAACGTGTAGGAAACACCTTGGTGCCAATAACAACAGGAGATCAACCAGCATCGGAGGTTCTACTAAAAATAATCTTGGATTGTGGTAGTGATAAATGTGGATGCCGTAAAGCAATGTTGTTGATGAGGACGACTTAGAGGCCCTTCAGCAAGAACCACCACTCACTGAGGATAAGGATGCCATAGACGAAGAACCTTTACCAGGATCCTCAATACCAAAGAGGATGATTTTCGTCTACTGAATTTAATAACTGTAAGCTAGTAGCTCTAAAACGGTTGGGAATTCGAAAAAAGAGTATAGTACAAAATTTGTATAGAATTTTATGAGCTTTCATTTGGTATGAGAAAATTTTTCTTTCCAGGGCATCGTTTCCAAAATCTTAACAAAAAAACCAAAAGAGAGTGGGACCTTCTTTGTCTATCAGCCCTTCGGCTCATCTCCTACATACCAGGACTTTTAGTATGTACAGTCGCTAAGCACCTTCAACAATTTTCTGAAGGAATCGCTTAGGTCCCTACTATTTGTTGACTGGATTATGATGATTTCGCCATTCTTATTTTGATCGTTTAATAGATTTAATATTTTCTTTTTTCATTTTTGAAATAAAACGTACTTTTAAAAATTATATTATAAATCAAAAATTTAAGTAAACTTGTATACAATTCGGGTTCTCCAGTTTTGATATACAGAGTGAAGTGTAGCGACGAAACTATAAAGATATGTGAAAATAAATATATAAAAAATGTACGCCATTAAATTCGTCAACATATTCAGTAAAGCTTGGTCCACACCAGGCAACAAAATTGTTGGTAACATGTTGACGGTGATGTTGCTGTTTATGTATCCCGTCAATAAGCAACATATTGATTGATACTCGTCAACATTGGATAAGATATATCAAAGAATTTTGTTGCCGGTTGCTTGTATCTGGGGGAAACATCAGGTGAAACGTGCTACAATCCGATTTTCAAAAATTAAAAAAGAATTATTCGATTATGTGCTTTTTTGTGCTCGAACGTATTACTGTTTTTAAAAAATCAAAATTACGGGGTGTAGCACGATATCGATCCCGACCCCGCACGGTCATATAATCCCAAGAATCCTGAGATAATAACGTCATAATTATGTTTTTTTGTGTACCGAAAAACAAAATTTTTTGCTCGACCGCAACAATGTTTTTAAAAAAAATTAAATTTTCGAGGGTGTAGCACGATATCCATCCCGACCCTACACAGACATAGGGGTGTTGTTCACTTGGTCCAAGCGGTCAATTCTTTCAGCGGGGTTCCGTAATCCTACCGGTCTTTTGGTCTCAAGATTTAAAATTAGGTGGACCTTTTGGGCACAGTGGTTATCAACCATAAAGTAATTAATCCTTTTGATTCAAAGTAATATTTTTAAGAAAGAATAATAGGAATAATTTCAGTGATTTTTTAATTTTTTTTCGCCAAATAAATATCCTTCATTTGATTTGTATGGTAAAGATTTTTTTGTCCAAATAAATAATCTCTGTTTGATTTGTATGGTAAAGAATTTTTTCTCCAAATAAAAACAATGATTTGACAAAAAAATATATTTAAACTACACATAAAACAGATCAAAAAATTCATAATTAATAGAAAAGAATATGAAAAATCATAAGAAATATAATATTACAAAAATACAACACTAAGAAAAATATTAAATAGCTACATAAAATACCGAATAAACATTATATTATATTTTTATAATGATGCGAAACTGTTTTAATAAATTGACAAATCGAAAGTGTGTTATTCATTTTCCTCGAACCCTTAATCTAGCTTTCGTGCCCAGAACGGCTACACCTTTAGAAGCAATAAAATATTAAATTCGGGTATAACTAACCGCCGTGTCGAAAAGGGCTCCACCCAGACATAGAATCGCAAAAATCCTGAGATAATAGCATCAAAATTATGTGTTTTTTATGTGCTTTTTGTGTATCAAAAAATAAAATTTCTTGCTCAACCACAACAATGTTTTGTTTTAATTAAAATTAAGGGGTCTAGCACGATATCGATCCCGACCTCGCGCGGCCATAGAATCGCAAAAATTCTGAGATAATAGCCTAATAATTATGTTGCGGTCGAACACAAAATTTAATTTTTCGGGACACAAAAAGCACATAATTATGACGCCATTATCCAACGATTTTTGCGATTGTATGTCCGTGAGAGGTTGGGATCGATATCGTGCTACACCCCGTAATTTTGATTGTTTAAAAACATGTCGAGCACAAAATTTGATTTTTCGGTACACAAAAAGCACATAAATGGACAATTTTTTTTAAAACATTTTGGAAAATTGGGGTTCAGCACGTTTTCACCTGAAAGATCGCTCAGTGTGGACGATGTTGCCAACATATTGCGCGAATAATTACATTAAACTCGTATACAAATCACCAGTAGCTGCCATATTCACGTCCATAATTCAGAAATTGGGGTCTATTCTGTAACTATTCCGTTAAATTTTAAAGGCCTTTAAAATTTTAACAGCCGCTAATATTATTTCGGTAATCGCTAACTGTCTTTCCGTTTAAAACAAAAAGTATTTCTTTAAAATAGTGCATTAAACCGGTAGCTTTTAAATGGAAGTTAAAAACAAGAATTATAAAGTAAAGGTATTAAAAATGGAGTATTTTGATATTATTGGTAAGGTTTCAATTGAAGAATTATAGAAAATCAAGTTGCTAAGAAGTTGCTATGAAGTTTCGTGTTAAGTAAATATTTATTTTAGAGCTAAATGAAGAGTGGAAGAGCCGCCAAGGTCACTGTTAATGGTTTTTTCTAAATTTTCTATGACACCATCTTCTCTTAAAATGACTCCCTCAATACTTATTTTAGATGTCAGAGCTAATAATTTTTCCTTCACCGTCTGAGAATGGCTTTACTGGAGCTGTATCTTTCCAGAAAACCTATTAACCTATTTTATTTTTTCTTGGTTATTTTTGCAAGAGGCATTTAAAATATATATTGCAATATAAAATATTATAATATAAATATAAAATTACTTAACTGACACTTTACACAAATATTTTGAGGTTAAGCAATAGAATATTGTCTTCTTTTTTCTTTTTAACATGAATGTTGAACTACAACAAGTTTAAATGTTACCAAGTCTTGTAGACTCTTTTTAACGGTATCCTTTAAAATTATATTATTTTTAACGGCCCTTTAAAATACGTGCATATACAGCACGTCTGAAAAAATTGGCAACATATGGGAAATTTTTTATTCTAAGTTTTACAAATAAGAGTGTTATTCTTTATGAAAATCTCTGCTTTCGAAAATAATAATATTCATTTATTTACATTTGACATTAGATGTACAGGGTGTCCACAAATTTCAAAAGATTAGTAGGAATATTTTGACCAGTTCAATTTCAACTTAAATTTTGCAAATTTTAGTTGTGAAACACGTCAACTTTTATCTTATTTAACAAGTCAATACACCTCAAATCATTATTTGTTGATTTGAAATACCCAACAGAATAATGTATTTTCTACTGTAACACACAAAAATAAACGGAATAATTTAAAATCTAGGTGGCTCTGAGAATGATATTTCTCTTACCGAAAATCCAGTCTAGTAAAAGTTTTCGAGAAGTTTTCGATATTGTAAAAAATAAAGGTACTTTACTATTGTATCAAATTCATATTTTTTGACAAAACTCGTATACGATTTAAAAAATTGATATCTGACATTTGCGTTTTACTTTATGGGCCATGCAGAACGTTTTTCGTAACATAACAAATAAAAAAGTTTCTCATATGTTGCCTACTTTTTCAGACACACTTTCAACATTACCTAGGCAGAATGGATCCCATTGACTGATAATGATGTAGACGAATA
Source organism: Neocrepidodera transversa (assembly GCA_963243735.1). Taxonomy (NCBI): domain Eukaryota; kingdom Metazoa; phylum Arthropoda; class Insecta; order Coleoptera; family Chrysomelidae; genus Neocrepidodera; species Neocrepidodera transversa. Next base: position 8,030,041 of record OY725353.1, on the reverse strand, counting down.
ACATCACTGACAACATGTATCCAGATACAGTGGCTACAACTATATCTGTTGGCAACAAATTATTTGGCAGCATAAATATCGATGTTGCCTGGCGTGGACTAAGCTTCATATCAGTTTTATTATTGTGTCTAAGCGATATTACGAAATAAATAATTCAATGATTATTTTATATGTTTAACTTTAAATACAACCAGTTTCTCACTGTAACATTTTGGATTTAGTGCTTAAATATTTATTGCACCAAAATTTCCTACTTTGCTTGAATAAATCATACAAAATGAAGATTTAATACCGGACGGGCGGTTTTTTCTTGTTCTTTTTTTGTCGTTTTAAATATTGAACGTTTTCGACTATGTAATTATTTATATTAACAGAACCTGTTGCCGACATTTATTAGACAAATATATAAAGTATTACGCTTTGGAATTAAAGAGATGAGTTTACTTATGCGAAGTATTTCAGGTCAGTTGGCAACGAACAATTATTCTACAACCGTGTTATACGTGTGATTACCGATGAAATGTATTTCTGTTATTTTAAGGGATACCTGCATTTGTAATTTACTAGTTTAGTATTGTTTAAACAACTTTTAGTTTATTTTTCTATCGTTTTAGAAAAAATAAACATTTATGTACAAATGTTTATTTCGTCTAGAAATAAATGGACAAAATTTATAGTTCGTCGAAAGACCAAATTATTAATTATTAAAATAAATAATTCCAATAGGTTATCCATTATCTCAAATGTGATCGAACAAATGAGGTAATAAAAATCTAAATCTAGTACCACATAACATATATTTCACCGAATTAAATTGAAAAGAAGGAAACGGCAACTAGTTTCGACATCACTGCCATCATCAGGCAATACACAGTGTCAGTAGGAGAATAGGTTACAAAAGTATTTAAACTTACCAAGAAATTTTAATTAAGAGGGAGTGCTTAATGCATGGTTGGTAAAATTTTTAAAATTTAATTAAAAGATGATGTACCTGATAATGGGCTTCATTTGGTTAATATACCGGTTGTGACCGAGCTTTGGGCCTCCCTCACTAACTTGGAATTTTTATTTTCTGGGTTGTATCTAGTTAGATCATTCCTTTACCATATGTGGTACCCTAATATTGTTAGGTCCTCCTGAATAAATGTTTTCAGAGATTACCCCCATTTTTTTAAAAAAATTTTTTTTAACATGTTCTAATGTTTGTCCTCTAATAATTTCCTTTACCTACATTAGTACCATCTATGTCCCTGTAGTATTATTAATTCACCTACCTGTACCTGTGCGCGCACACATCCTTTAATTAATTTTTAAAAACTTTACCAACTATGCATTAAGCACTTACTCTTAATTAAAATTTCTTGTTAAATTTAAATAATTTTGTAACCTTTTCTCCTACGGACACTATATATTATAGGCCTGATGATGGCAGTGATGTCGAAACTAGTTGCCGTTTCCTTTTCAATTTAACTTCGGTGAAATATATGTTATATCGTACTAGATTTAGAGTTTTATTACCTCAAAAATAAATAGTTCATCTAAAAAATCGGCTGTGTTACCCAAGAACTTTCCCGGCTCGGCCGTAGAGAATATGTTATTTATTATAATTATTTTAATTACTAAGCATTACAATAATTTATGGAACACATTAAAAATAGCGAGCCGATGGTGAATACGTCTACCGAATTGATATTTCAATGTTGATAATGACATTAGCTGCGCATGCGCACGTTCTATATCACACTGCTACAATTATGATCTCCTAAAATCATGTGTGAAAACTATTGGTAATTCGGGAAAAATTTACATATAATAGTTGTAGGGAATTTTATGCTTTACAACTTTGCACTGAAACATTTTGCACTTAAGAGCATAATTTACCTCCAATTTAAAAAAATCGGCTGTGTCACCCCAGGACTTTCCCGGCTCGATCGTAGAGAATATGTTATTTATTATTATTATTTTAATTACAAAATACTAAGCAGATGGTGAATTAATATTTCAATGTTGGTAATGACATAAGCTGCGCATGCGCACGTTATATATCATACTGCTACAATTAGGATCTCCTAAAATCATGTGTGAAAACTATTGGGAATTCGGTAAACATTTTCATACAATAGTTGCAGGGAATTTTAAATTTTTATTTTTCTCGCCATCTAGCGGCGAAACTATGAGGAATTCGATAAAAGTTAAACATAAAAGTTAAAGAAAATTTGATGCTTTACAACTTTGCACAAGAAAATTTTGCACTAAATACATTGTCCTCAAAATCAAGACAAACTAGGTAAAACCTACATGCACATTTTTTACGCGCCCTCTAGTGGCGCAACTATTGAAGATTTTAGAAAAAGTTTAAGACAAAAGTTATAGAGAATTTTATGCTCTAAAATTTTGTACTACAAAATTTTGCACTAAAGTATATTGTTTGTCCTCAGAATCAAGAAAATCTGATGTGGCCAGCACATGACCTCTCGCCATTTTTGAATCAAAAATTTACAGGTTGACACAAAAAAGTGTGAAAAAAAAATTATTTTTTTGTAAATCTGGCAACAATGGCAAAAGTTTCGAAAATTTTAATGAGATGAAAATAAACTATAGGGTATACAAAATATATGTGTAAAACTTTATTGCCGTTTTGTATAATAATGGCGTCATCAGCCATAGTAACTGCCACTTCCGGTTGTGCGATTGGCACCAAAATCTAATCAGATCTAATCTAGTGTATCAGAATCATGTATGCAAAATTTCAAATTTTTTTATTCAGTAGTTTTTGAGTTATCGTTACTACAACATCCATCCAAACACACACACACACACTAACACACACACACACACACTAACACACACACACACACATACATCATCGCGAAAATATCAAAATCGTATTCTAGGGACCTTAAAACGTATTTATCCATTGAAAACTCACTACCCAATTTTTAGCATGATTCCTATACCTCTCTTATCTGAAGGGCGAGAGGTAAAAAAGTAGGGAAAACCTACATGCACATTTTTTACGCGCCCTCTAGTGGCGCAACTTTTGGAAATTTTGGAAAAGACTTCAGACAAAAATTGTAGGTAATTTTATGCTCTAAAACTTTGTACTACAACATTTTGCACTAAAATGTATTGTTTGTCCTTAAAATTTTAATAAAGCAAAAAATTGTTACATGTATATTTAACCAATGTCGGTCTTGAGGACCCTCCACTGTACCAATTTAAACCAAAAACTAATGGTCGCATTCTAGGCACACACCGACTCTCCATAACAAATTTCAGCTTGATTGGTCAAACGGTTCGGCAGTTATCGTGGAGAGGTATAGGAATCATGCTAAAAATTGGGTAGTGAGTTTTCAATGGATGAACACGTTTTGGGGTCCCTAGAATACGATTTTAATATTTTCGCGATGATGTCTGTGTGTGGGTGTGTTAGTGTGTGTGTGTGTGTTAGTGTGTGTGTGTGTGTGTGTGTTTGGATGGATGTTGTAGTAACGATAACTCAAAAACTACTGAATAAAAAAATTTGAAATTTTGCATACAGGATTCTGATACCCTAGATTAGATCTGATTAGATTTTGGTGCCAATCGCACAACCGGAAGTGGCAGTTGCTATGGGTGATGACGCCATTATTATACAAAACGGCAATAAAGTTTTACACATATATTTTGTATACCATATAGTTTATTTTCATCTCATTAAAATTTTCGAAACTTTTGCCATTGTTGCCAGATTTACAAACAAATAATTTTTTTTCATACTTTTTTGTGTCAACCTGTAAATTTTTGATTCAAAAATGGCGAGAGGTCATGTGCTGGCCACATCAGATTTTTTTTTATTATTTACAATTTGCTTTGAAGCTGTAAGTTCATCAGTTGGCCATGCATCGTCTTTTTAATATTTATAGGAATGTGATTTGTTCATTTGGGTGATCTTCTAAGAGTTGTTGATAATTCTTGGTCAGAGTCTAGTTATTTCCTCTTGTACATGAATCTTCATGGAGGATTTTATTACTTACATGGGGCGTTGGATTAGCCACATTGCTGAATCCTGTAGGTCCAGATTGGTTTGATAATATATTTGTAGAGTAGAAGGTTGTTGTTGGGTGCGAGTTATGATTTTCATCCAATGAGCCATTTTATTTTCTGAAGTTTTAGGTTCATTGGCAATATTTTTTTTTCTTTCATTATGTGGAATTTCTATGTTAATCTCTGGTCAAGGGTTAGACCAAGTTATTTGATTTCTTACTTTTACTGGCAATTGTATATGGTTTATTGTACATATGTCTGGGGCAATTATCACTCCGATTAACGAAACTTATTGGGCTCGATTCACTTTAACTCGCCAGCGATTGGTGGTTCATTGAGGTTATTTTGAAGATTTTCAGCTGCTGTTTACGGGTTTTCGTTTGCAAATATGATGGAAGTATCATCCGCGAACATCACACTTTTGGTATAATTTGTTGTTATGAATGGTAGATAAAGGAACAGTCCCAGCACACTGCCTTGTAGTACTCTCGATTAGATTTGATGGTATTCGATGTGGTTATTTTAAATTTGGTTTGAAAATAACGATCTGTAAGGTAGCATTTAAGAATTTAGTAATGGGATGTAGAGAAGCTATTTTAGTTTGTATAGGAGGCCATGATGCCAAACTGGTCTACATACTTTCTTTTCTTCAAGACTTCTAAGTATCTCATTGACTATTATATGGCTTGGTTGTATAGTGTTATTCCCGGAACCCAAATTGATGTGTTGGTATTAATTCGTCAATATTAGCATCCATTGTGATTCTTTTAAGTACAAGTCTCTTCAATTATTTTGGACATGATAGGTAGCAGACTAATTGGTCGATATGAACAGATATTATTAGGGGGTTTACCAGGTTTCTGAATCGGTATTATTTGGGTAAATTCCCAGATGACTGGGAAATACGCCAGCCTTACCATACTGTTGTAGATCATCGGTAGTAACACAATACCTTTTTCCTACGATCACTACCCAAAGTAGGCTTTTGCACACTCAAATCTAACCGCAAAGTTGATGTTTTCCGTGATCTGTAATAATTTGACATTATTGTCGCTCTAGCGCGTACTTTTCCGCTCGCCTGTTTTCATTTACAATAAACTAAAGAAAGGTAGTAAATAATATGTATATTAAAACAAAATGTAGGGCAGTCTGAATATTTTAGTTGAAATATTAATATTTGAAGATATTTCGAACGAAATTAAACTTTATTTTATAAAATTTATCTAGTAAAAATATAACAGTCAGAAGGTACACCTAGATACACCTAGGTACACCTATATGAAATAGTGATTGCATATTTAAGTATCTACTTACTGTTTTGTGCAAATAGTAGACTATGAAATTAATGAACGTCATTATTTCATTTTTAGGTTATGAAGTGTATTTTCATGTTTTTTTTTAATTATTTGTCTAAAAATAATGTGATCGTAGAAAAAATTTTGTGTGCAATTCGAGCAGAAAGTGCTTTGCCGCTTTCGGCAGATTGCCCGCGCTCCGCTACGCGTCGCGCGGGCAACTCTCTGCCTCAAGCAGCAAAGTATCACTTTCCGCTCTTAATACACAAATAGCTATTCTGTGCAATTCTATCAGCATTTTTCCAGTGCCTGGTGCTTTGTGGCTGTTGCAGTTGGATATTTCCTAATTTAACTTCTGTTGAAGATATATGCTTGATGGGTAGCGTCATTGGACATGAGCCATCTAGGAATGTTTTTACATAGTCGTCGTCATTAGGTTTGTTTGCGTTAAAACAAATTACAACTTCAAACTGTTCTGCGCATGCGTATTTCTAATGAAACGTTTATGTTTGAATAAAATTGTTTCGAACTATCCCAGTCTGGTGTTTGTGTTTAAAGTTGTTACTGTCACGAATTGTTTGAAACAGTTTTATTTAGTTTCTTATTTACTAAAGAATAAGCCAGGATTATTTTATTCGCACATGCGTGTTTGGTCGTTTCCTGTTTCTCTAGTTTCTTGTGTATTGTTTTTTAATAAGTTTTTTTGAGATAATTTTCATTTGTGGCGTTATTATACTGGTACATTTTTAACTGTAGAAGAATGAAGAGTCTAGTTCAAGTTCTAGCTGTTCTTCATCTTCTGGAGAGGAAGAAATATTCCTAAATCTAATTTTACTGGAAGTTCAGATACAAAAAAGTAAAAATGAAAATTTTATAGAGTACTGTAACTCTCTTTACAGATGCTGAATATATTACCCATTTTAGGTAAGTTTGTCCAAAAAAATTTTAATCTTTGAATAACATGTTACATTTATTTTGCTATAGAGTTGTATTTTTGAATTTATCTGAATAAAAAATAGTTTACCATTTTTCTTTTTAAAACTAAACAGATGAATTCGTGTTCGTGACTTTATCAAGACAAGATGTACCGCCAACTCACTGTGAGTAACAGTTTTTAATTATGAAGAAGTATAATAAAAAAGATTTTAATAAAATTTTGTTTGCGTTTTAAACGCTGTTATAATTCATCTTGAACAGTCCTAGATTTTATTTATTGCGCATCTAGTTCTACACATATTCTAAACAGTTTTGGATTTTTTAACGCAAACAAACCTATTATTATTGTTTGGTTCTGGTATACTGAATATTTTAGAAAGGTGTTCTCCGAAAATGTTAGCTTTTTCTTGGTCGGTTTTCCTCAGTCGCCATCTTGTTTTCTGATGGGCAGTACATGAAGTGTTGGTCTTTTGAGGTTTTTTTGTCAATTTATATTATATTATATTCTCTTTTGTTAACTGGGTTACGACTTCTGTGCCATCTGCATCTAGCTCTTATTTTTTTTCTAACCAGTTCCCTGATGTGAAAAGGTATATTGGTAGTTTCTTTTTGTAAGTTTGATTATTTAGTTCGTCTAAGAATAAATGAATAAATCATGATATAAATGAACTCAACAAATTTATTTTATCGCCTACTTTATGTGAAAATGTGAATCATATCAACCCTAAAAATAAGTCCGAAAGTAATATTTATCGTTCCTTGGGATGCAATAGTTATTTTCCTAACAAGTGCGGAAAGTTATACTTTTCCGCACACAATTGCAGTAGCCCGAACGACGCGAGTGTTAGGAACAATATTTTTTCTACAAGCGCCTAGAATTAAAAAAAATTTTAGCAAAAAGTATTTTTTCTACAAGCGCCTAGAATTAAAAAAAAATTTAGCAAAAAGTATTTTTTCTACAAGCATGCGGAAAGTTACAACTTTCCGCACTAGTGCGGAAAAGTACAACTTACCGCACGCTTGTAGAAAAAATTCATAACAACACGATTTTGTAGTTTTTCACTATATCTAGTTACCTTTAACTGTCACTCGCGTACTTTAACGGTTCACATAAATTTTCATTAAACGTCAGTGAAAATTAAATTCTGAAATCAAGACAACAAATCTGTAAAATATTTGTGTTATATTTTCGTTTTTTTTTACTAGGCGAAAAACAATTGTGTGTCACACATGCAGAAAACGCTTTAGCATCCCTTAGCTATTATCTGCCCTCGCTTCGCTACGCTCGCTTTTACATCTGAAGCTGATTTTCTGCATTTATGACACAATATACTATTTCGTCTATAAATAAATGAACAAGCTGTTATATAATAAAATTGTTTTATTTTTTAAAAATTTTAATTTATGCTCTTTTGTTAAATTTGGTATCAAATTATATTAAAATCAAAAGGAAATGAAGTAATATTTTAAATTTAAATAAACATAGATAATTTTATATTTTAGATAAAATCTCGACCGCATTGATTACTGATTTTATTTAATTAATGAACTAATTCATTCTTTCATGATCTAATTATGTCAATTGTGGTTGTAACATTATAAACAAATTATTTATTAAAAAAAAATTGTTAGATGATAAAATGGGAAATATAAATAGTTATTTTTTATGAAAAAAAAAATGATAAGAACAATTTATTTATGATAAATCAATAATATATTGAAATAGAACTTGTTTACAGAAATAAATATGGATTTAAACTAAATTATGTATTTATAACTAATTTTTAAAATTAGAGTAGAAATTTATTTCGACAATGAATGTTTAAAAATCACCATCATACCAGTTAAGAATTAATTAGAGGAAACGTCATAAACTTAACTCCCATTATTCGTATTAGTAAAAATATAAAATTGTTGTTTTAATTATAATTAATATTACTTTTTCCTCCTATGCACAGAACGTGTAGTTCCGGATTCTAACTTATTTTATGAGCGTGACCATTAATATTAATAAAGGGAATTAACTCCAGTTAATAAAGATCAAAAATTGAATACATTTTGTTGAAAGGGTGACATAATTTAAAATGATTATGTAAACTATTGTCTTCCCCCTTGTTCAATATATTTTATAATTCTTGTACTCATATTTTTTAGGGTAAAAATGAATAGGACCGCCTCTGTTGTGTCTATTTTAATTAATTTGCTTTCAATCGTTTTTTACCATAGCTTCTGTACACTGTTTACAATTTCTTAGATAAAATACTCTCTTTTATAGCATTTTTAATTACTTAGTTCACAGACTTCACTATTTCATTAAAAATTTCTCGGGTTATCAACATATTGCAACCGAAAATTTTTGACTACATTGGAACTAATATTTCATTAGATTGACGACAATTTTTATTATTATTATTATTTTAATAATTATCTATAATTTTGATAACCACCGCTAAGACTATTATATTGTTTATAAACAAATAACCATCGGAGGTATGTTTCGTATCTAAATAATTGAGGATATGTAAATAACGTTATTGGCTTCTTGTTATAAGATGCAAAACTTGTTCTGCAGTGGATTTAAAAAATTCTTCAATTCTAGTAATGAGGTACGAAAATAAAAAGAAATTGTTGTGTTGTTTCATTCTTCTTTTACAGTAGCTTATATATAGAATATTACAATACAATATTTTATATATCGTGCACGTATATTTTTTTCTATTTTTTAGAATTGAAAATTAAAATATTAAAGTCGATCAATACTAGTAATTATGGATACTTAAGAAACTTTCTCTTAAGATGCGCCAATATCTTGCTTGAAATAATTTTTAGACGGGTGCTCAATAAATATTAAAGATAGGAAGCTGCGGTTTTCACCAATCAGTTAGTTCTATATTTAAATCTTAAGAGCGCGTCTCTGGCATTTTTTTAAGTATTTTTACTAAAACTATCAATTCCTTTCTGTAGATAAATTTGACAATAGTAGCACAAATGCGAACTTTTAATAAATATTTTAATATATTTGGCGATATCTCGTCCAAAAACGAATAACTATTTTGTGGCGCAATATCCTGTTCTGCGCAGGAAAAATTGGACTAGAGTGTAGGATTACTTACTGAAAAATACTAAAAAAAAAAATTTTACCACCCAATTTATTAGAATATAAACACATTTTCTTTGGGTAATTCTCTAAACGGCAACCATACCAGTCACGTTGGTATTTTTACGATTTTTTTGTTTTTTCAATTGTTCCAGTACTCTCGTCTTTTTTCTTTCTAGTACTTTTTGGTTTTTCTAATTTTTCCTCATTTTTTTTATTTTTTTTTTTTCGATTTTTTTTGGTTGTATTGGATTTGTCTTTCTTTGCTTTAATTTATTTTTGTTTTGATTTTTTTCGATATTATCCGATTTTTTCCAATTTTTTTCCGTTTTTGTTTTTCGATTTTTCGATCTTTCCGATTTTCCCGAATTTTTTCGATTGGCTTCAGATTCAGTAGATAATTTTCGTTTTTCTGATTTTATTTTGATTTTTTTCGTTTTTTTCTTCTAATTTGTGTTTTCCGTTTTTTTTTTTGATTTTTAGGTTATTGCTTTAATTTTTCGAATTTTTTTCTATCTTTCCGAATTTATACTATTTGCGTTCGGTTTTTTTTCAGATTTTTTCTGATTTTTACGATTTCTCATTTTTCCAGTACTTTTCGGTTTTTCCGATTTTGGTTTTTTTCATTTTTTCGGTTTTTTCATTTTTTCGGTTTTTTCATATTTTTTTTCGATTTTTGTCGATTATTTCGATTTTATTCGAATGTTTCCAGTTTTTTTTTTCAATTTTTCAATCCTTCCGATTTTTTTTTTTAATTTCTCAGAGTTCCTTCCGTTTTCTTCGATTTTTTGTGATTTTTACCATTTACTCGTTTTTTTTTCAGTAATGTTTGGTTTTTACGATTTTATTTAGATTTTTCTTATTTTACCGGCTTTTTTCCATTTTTCTTTGTTTTTCGATTTGTTTTCGATTTTTGTGATTTTTTGCTTTTTTTTTATTTTTCGGTCTTTGCTCTAATTTTATGTTCCAATTTTTTTCGATATTTCCGAATTTATACCATTTGCTTCCGATTTTTTTCTGATTTTTACGATTTTCGTTTTTTTTCAATACTTTTCGGATTTTCCGATTTTATTTTATATTTTTCATATTTTTTCGATTTTTTTTTGATTTATTTCGATTTTTATCGATGTTTTTTCGGTATTATTTTAATTTTCGGTCTTTGTTTTTTTTACTATTTTCTCGGGGTTTTCCAGTAATTTTCGGTTTTTACATTTTATTTTGATTTTTCTAATTTTTTCGATTTTATCATAATTATTTCCGATTTTTTTTTTTGATTTTTCCGTCTTTGCTCTATTTAATTTTTTTCGACTTTTCCGAATTTATCCTATTTGCTTCCGTAGTTTTGCAGATTTTTTTCGTTTGTTACGATTTCTTCTTTGTTTTCAAGTGCTATTTGGGTTTTCCGATTTTACTTTGATTTTTCTTATTCTTTAGTTTTTTTTGTCATTTTTTTTCGTATTTACAATTTTTGTCAATTTTTCGGTTTTGTTCAAATTTTTGGTCTTCGTTTTATTATTTTTTTGATATTTTTAGAATTTTTAAGATTTTTTATAGTTTTCCCAGTTTTTTTTTTCAATCTATCCGATTTTTTTGTATTTCTCTAGTTCCGTTTATTTTCCGATTTTTTTCTGATATTTACTATTTTCTCGGGGTTTTTCTAGTAATTTTTGGTTTTTACGATTTTGCTTAATTTTATATTAATTGTTTTGATTTTTTCGAATTTCTCCGATTTTTTTCTACTTTTTTTTTCGATATTTCCGAATTTCTCCTATTTGACTCAGATTTTCAGTTTTTCCAATCTATTTTGATTTTTCTCATTTTTCCGATTTTGTTTTCATTTTTTTTATTTCCATTTTTTTTTCAATTTCAATTTTTTTCTGATTTTCTCTTAAAAATTTTTCCTGATTTCCCTCTGGTCTTACCTGTATCATTTTTTTTATACCGGGTGTCTACTTATATTTTCCAATATTTTGACAGCCTATAACTGCTAAACGGTTCAGGATAGAAATATGCGTTTTTCACTGAATATATTGAATTTTTTCTATCGATTTCATTAACCTCACAACAAAAATGACAGATTTATGACAATTTTTAATAATTTTTGACAATTCTTGACAATTTTTGACGATTTTTGACATTTTTTGACAATTTTTGACAATTTTTGACACTTTTTGACAGTCTTTGATACTTTAACAATTTTTGACAATTTTTTGCTCAATTTTTTAATGGAACACCCAGTATATTTTTGAACATAAAAGCTGTTGGGATATACGGATATCTTTAAGTAAGTTTAAACTAACAAAAGTGTCATAAAGCATGGCCTTAATTAATACATCTTCTATTCTGTTTGTTACCAACAGCTGGAGGCTATGCCATAAAATGCAATTATTCAAATTGAAATTTTTAAAACTGAGCAAAATGTAAAGAGCGTCATTCTAAAAATAGATAATTAACAAGAAATTATTACAATTACGTTTTAAGATGTTCCGGTCGATGGTTAAAATATGCGACGTACTCCTAAAATAGATTATATCAATTATTAAAAAAAAACTGTCGGTGCTTTTGAATTAATTTAAGCATGGGAAGGAAGTTTCGTAGTTAAAAAGTCGGTGGAAAATATAAATTAAAAAAAATCAGAAAAATAGAAAAAAATGAAAACAGGAGAAGTGAAAGATCTAAAAAAATCAGAAAAACAGCAGAAAACATTTCTATTTCAAACGAAAACAGAGTCAAGCAGAAACTTGAGCCAAGCAGAAAACATTTCTATTTTTTTCCCTAAAAATCTATTACATTTAATAAAAATTAACAAAACGGTCCCACATAAAAAAGCATTTTTAATAATTTTTCCATATTTATCCTATTTTTCGAGAACGTAATTTTCTTTGCTTATTACAACTTAAAGCAAGTTTTAATCTTGTTTACGAAAAATATTTATTTCGGAAATAACTGACAAAAGTGTTTCTCAATTTTTAATGACCAATAACTACTTTTCCATTTCAATATATCATTAATCATCATTAATAGAGGTTTTAACGTAAGGCCCCGTATGTGTAAGTCGCTTACCACAATCGTCACACTTTTCAACGATTACCAAGTCACTATGGATAATTGAATAACCGAGTAGTATTACTGACCTTACCCAGTTAGTTAAAAATAGATCAATCTTCTTATAAGGGTTTATCCATATATCAATCATATTAAAAAATAATCCATGTGAGAAAATAGTTTGTTCATAATTTAAAAATTCCAACTGATTTCTTTACCTTTTATGTAGTACATATTGGTCAAACAGGTAGGAATGTTAAAAAATGGATAAAAGAGCACGAGCACACATTTATAAAATAAAAATTAATAATAAAATTCGTATTGTATATTATAGCACGATGAAGATAAATATATAGATGGAATACTATAATAATGTTATTTGTATGTAAATCAATTAAAATATATACATATCAGTGGCGCCTAATAACAATGTTTAATTTAAAATTTTATTCTAATTGTATCATTTATAAGTAAAGATATCTGAGTAATTTCCAAGTAATAACCATAATTAAAAAAACCGATATTAAACGTAGATTGAATAAAAATTATATCCATAAATTATTTCATCATATACTCATCAAATATAGAATTTAAAATAAGGAGTGTTCGTATAAAATTATAATTTGTGATCAATATTGCCCCATTTATGTTGTAATATTTAATTTTTAATATTTTAATAAACTTAGAAATTATGCAAGTATTTTTATATTGAGACTCTTAAGGCGTGGCGTTCGTACCTTAATACAGTTTGTGTTTACTTGAGCCAAACATGTAACAGAATTTAAGCCAGCAGTTAACATGAATTTGAACCAGCAGTTCATAGAAACTTGAGCCACACAGGTAACAGAACTTGAGCCAGCACAGTAGTTAGCAGAAACTTAAGCCAGCAGTTAACTTAAACTTGAACCAAACATGTAACAGAACTTGAGCCAGCAGTTAACAGGAATTTGAGCCAGCAGTTCACAGAATCTTGAGACAGCAGTTAATTTAAACTTTAGCCAAACAGGTAATAGAACTTGAGCCAGCAATTAACAGGAACTTAAGCCAAACATGTAACAGAACTTAAGCCAGCAGTTAACAGAAGCTTGAGTCAGCAGTTAACTTAAACTTGAACCAAACATGTAACAGAACTTGAGCCAGCAGTTAACAGGAACTTAAGCCAGCAGTTAATAGAAACTTGAGCCAGCAGTTAACTTAAACTTCAGCCAGAAAGGTAACAGAACTTGAGCCAGCACTTAATAGGAACTTGAGCCAAATATGTAAAAGAACTTAAGCCAGCAGTTAACAGAAGCTTGAGCAAGCAGTTAACTTAAACTTGAGCCAACATGCAACAGAACTTAATCTAGCAGTTAACAGGAACTTGAGCCAGCAGTTAATAGAAACTTGAGCCAGCAATTAACTTAAACTTGAGCCAAAAAGGTAACACAGCTTGAGCCAGCACTTAATAGGAACTTAAGCCAACATGTAACAGAACTTAATCTAGCAGTTAACAGAAGCTTGAGTCAGCAGTTAACTTAAACTTGAGCCAAGCAGTTAGCAGAAGCTTGAGCCAGCAATTAACTTAAACTTGAGCCAAACAGGTAACAGGAACTTCAGCCAGCAGTTAATAGAAACTTGAGTCAAAAAGGTAACAGAACTTGAACCAGCAGTTAACAGGAAGTTGAATCAGCAGTTAACTTAAACTTGAGCCCAACAGGTAACAGAACTTGAGCCAGAAATTAATAAGAACTTGAGCCAAACATGTAACAGAACTTAAGCCAGCAGTCAACAGAAGCTTGATCAAGCAGTTAACTTAAACTTGAGCCAAAAAGGTAACAGAACTTGATCCAGCAGTTAATATCAACTTGGGCCAAACATGTAACAGAACTTGAGCCAGCAGTTAACAGGAACTTGAGCCAAACATGTAACAGAACGTAAGCCAGCAATTAATAGAATCTTGAGCCAGCAGTTAACTTAAACTTGAGCCAAACAGGTAACAGAACTTGAGCCAGCAGTTAACAGGAACTTGAGCCAAATATGTAACAGAACTTGAGCCAGTAGTTAACAGGAACTTGAACCAGCAGTAAACAGAAACTTGAGCCAAACAGGTAACAGAACTTGAGCTAGCGGTTAAAAGAATCTTGAACCAGCAGTTAACAGAAACTTGAGCCAGCAGTAAACTTAAACTTGAGCCAAACTTTAAGCCAGCTGTTAACACAACTTGGAAACTTGAGCCAGCAAATAACAGAACTTGGAAACTTGATTCAGCAGTTAACATTGCTTATATTTCTGTAGAAGGAATAGAAACAAAAGATTAGGAAACAAATTGAATTCAATTTAAATGATTTTTAAACAGTAAATTTTCACGTGGTGGAAATTTATTAATAATTACTATAAATTACCATAAAACATAATTAGCCCCTTAGGAGTACAACAAGGATCCAACTTGGGACCATATTATTCCATATTATTCCTTATATTTATTAACGATCTTTCTTTTGTTTTGGACTGTCTATATCTCTTCTTTGCTGACGACTTGAAACTAGGTAGTAAAATTTTGGATTCTGAAGTTGCCTACAGATTACAATTGACATTTGATATCCTTAATCTGGATAATTCGTTAAATTAAATATTTTCAAATGAAACCCTTGAAAGGTGTGACTCGTTTCAAGATCTTTTTAAAAGGCTCTTTGTTATAGTCGTCGCTTTGGGCCTCGATATAAAACTTTTACACACTTAAATAAAAATGAAAAAAAAATGTTTTAATACGTATAAATATTATGAACTTGAATTACAAATGTTAATTTAATTTGATATAAAAAGTTAAATTTGTAATTTACTGGAATTGGTTATTTCTTTTTGTAGACTTACTCGATTCAAAATAACAGCCGCCGTTGTCTAAATTACCTTGCATAAAGTGCTTTTCTTCATTAGAGATATTGTCGTTAATAAAGACTAGTCGATAACCGTTTCATTAACCTTAGATTAAGTAACATTTCCATCTGTCAGTTACGGTGTACCTTTCTGATGATTTAGTACCGTAATATCTACATAAAAAAAATAATGAAACTATTGTTGCTGCAATGAACTCCAATCCGCAGTAGATACTCTGAGGATGGATATTTATTTGAAACTTATACTGACGACTGGCGCCATCTCTTGCAAATTTCTTCAACTAATATGTCGTCATAGTTTTAATTTTTGACAAAAAAATCTTCTCTGTCGAAAGCTTGTCTTTAACTTTGAATTAACAACATAAAATTTTTGTCAAAACAAAAATCATTATTTTAATCAAAATATAAATTTTATTTGAATTAATTTACTTTGAAGGATTTAATTTAACTCCTGGAACTAAAGTTTTCTTTTTTCATGTACTATAAATTAAAAAAAGTTAATTATTTATTGTATCTAATGAGTGTTTATGTATCCACAAATAATTAGTAAATTTTATTTTCTACCAACACACTATGTAATAGATTAGAAAATGTAAGTGTCCCAGTAAAGAAGGTAATAAAAATTAGTTATTAAGCATTTCGTAATTGATTTTAACATAAATTTCTTTTTTTTATGCATTTCCAATTAAACATTAATGTTGTTTAATAATTTTAATGTACGTATAAAATTTTTAATGACTTTCCATACCTAGAGAAAATAAACCACAGGTCAATCTATAACCTCTTTAAAGCAACAATATATTTTTTATACAGAAATAAATAATTTTTAATGTAAAAATATATAAAGCCAATATTTTGCACTATTAATAATAATAATTATTTTAATTAAAACAAATGATGTTACTATATATATTTGACACATTAATTAACTAGAAAAATATTTATCTCTAATTAAAATGGATGCTCATTTTAATGGGGGATTGTTATTCTTTTAAAATCCCATTTCAAAAAAATTAAACCTACATATGGAACGTTATAGCAACCAACTATACAGAGTGGCGCAAGATTAAAGTAATATTTTTTTACTTTGGGTTCGCTTTAATTTAAGCATTCCGCCCAATTATAACTAATTTATTTCAGTCTAATTTATATATTAATTTATATAAACCAGCATAGAAAATTCTTCTGTCCCTTCGTATTATTTATATTTATATTGGTTGATCTAGAACGTTCATGTTACCGTCGATGGATTTCTCGTATGTTCGCGAGATATCCGTTTTGTCTAACACAGGGCCGGCCTCGTTCCTCGTTTTATTAATTAAACATATTTTACATAGTTATAAATACTGTAACGGAGTGGAAAAACACTCAGTAAAATATATTTTCCTACGATCACTACCCAAAGTAGGCTTTTGCACACTCAAATCTAACCGCAAAGTTGATGTTTTCCGTGATCTGTAATAATTTGACATTATTGTCGCTCTAGCGCGTACTTTTCCGCTCGCCTGTTTTCATTTACAATAAACTAAAGTAAGGTAGTAAATAATAGGTATATTAAAACAAAATGTAGGGCAGTCTGAATATTTTAGTTGAAATATTAATATTTGAAGTTATTTCGAACGAAATTAAACTTTATTTTATAAAATTTATCTAGTAAAAATTAAACAGTCAGAAGGTACACCTAGATACACCTAGGTACACCTATATGCAATAGTGATTGCAAATTTAAGTATCTACTTACTGTTTTGTGCAAATAGTAGACTATGAAATTAATGAAACGTCATTATTTCATTTTTAGTTTATGAAGTGTATTTTCATGTTTTTTTTTTAATTACTTGTCTAAAAATAATGTGATCGTAGAAAAAATCTTGTGTGCAATTCGAGCAGAAAGTGCTTTGCCGCTTTCGGCAGATTGCCCGCGCTCCGCTACGCGTCGCGCGGGCAACTCTCTGCCTCAAGCAGCAAAGTATCACTTTCCGCTCTTAATACACAAATAGCTATTGTTGGTAACGTAGACTTGAATAATAAATTATGTAAATAATTATCATTTTATTGTAATTCACATGCTGTACTTTTTATTTCATTTTTGAAATCCCCATTTTTCTCTATTCAATTTAGAATACTTTTAATTTTTTTTATTAACAATTTCTTTAAACTTTAATTATTGAATTACAATGTGATTGTGAATTATTTTAATGGTCAATTATTTTTTTATTCAATTTATCCATTTAGGACCTTTAAGAAAACATTTCTCATATCTGGTTTCTTGTAGATATCAATTTTTTATTATTTTTATTGCCACTTAAATACTAGTAAAACCAGTCAGAAGATAGTTAAAAAAATGTTTCTAAGATTAGGTTCTTTGTCGATAATTTAATAAAATTAATTACGAAAGAGGAATAAATAAAAATCCGTATGATAAAATCGTATAAATCTTTCAAGAATAATTTCCTATCGACAGGTAATAAGTAATTCATTATTCTTGATATCTAAAGTACCTAACCTACCCATCCTAAGGGTTTATTACATTGATAACTGTTCCTTGTTTTCCTGTATTTATTTAAATACCAGTATAGTAAATTTTTATACACTGTACTACACATTAATTTAAAATAATTATAAAATAAATGTCCTGAAGACATTATCTATAATCAGCTAAAATAATAAGATAAAAAGAAAGATTTACGAGTTGTTAAAAAAGAAATAAAAATGTACCTTGTGTTTTTTTTCAACCTTTGTCGATTTTCTTTGATTATTTTTCGATTTTTTAAATTATTTTTTAAGTTTTTTAATTTTTTTGTATTTTTTCTTAAAATTTGTCGATTTTTTCCAATTTCATTATATTTTTTTTCTGTTTTATTCAAATTTGGCACATTTAATTTGAATTTATCGATTTTTTTCGATTCATTGGGTTTTATTCATATTTTTTAATATTTTTTTTTTCGATTGTTTCGTTTTTCTTAATTTTTCTTCAGTTTCTTATTTTTTTCGGTTTTTGTTTTTTTTATGTTTTATTCGATTTCATTCGGTTTTATTCATATTTTGTGATTTTAATCATTTTTTTCGTTTTCTTCGTATTTTTTATTTTTCTTCGATTTTCTTGGGGTTTTTCGGTTTTTCTCTCTCGATTTTTTCAATTTTCTTCGATTTCATTTGGTTTTTTTCAATCTTTGTTGATTTTCTTTTTAATTCCTTTTCGATTTTTTCAATTTTTTTAGATTTTTTTCGATTTTTGTTCAAATTTATCGATTTTTTCTGATTTCATTCGGTTTTATTCATATTTTTTATTCTTTTTTTTTTTCATTTATTCAGTTTTTTTTATTTTTCTTCGATTTTCTTTCCGGTTTTTTTTTATTTTTTATTCGGTTTTTTTCAACCTTTGCCGATTTTCTTTTAAATTCTTTTTCTAATTTTTCAATTTTTTTAACTTTTTCAATTTTTTTTAAATATTTTTTATAATTTTTTTTATTTTTTCTTCTTTTGTAGATTTTTTTGATTTTTCCTTGATTTTTTTTTTAATTCTTTGAATGTATTTTGTTTACATTTTATTTTTTCAATTTGTTTCGTTTTTTTTATTTTTATCGATTTGTTTCGTTTTTTTCATTTTTCCAATTTTTTTCGTTATACATGGTTAATTATAAAAAACAACATTAAAATACAAGTTTAATTGTGATTTAAATTAGTTGAAAAAAAAAATCTACTATTTTTCAATATTAATTTATATCGACATTCAATGTATAAAATAAATTCCTGATTTAATAGATTTGACGTACATCACATCGATACTGAAATTTTTATGAGGTTTAGTTTTGGTTTATTTATTACATTCGTTAAAATAAAATATAAATGTGTGGTTTCAGTCGAATTTACGATTTTCAATTTTTACATTAAAAATATAATTTCATTTTAATTTTCCAACAAATTTATTTTATAAAAATATTCAAATAATAATGCATTTCGAACTTGTTTTAATTTATAACAAAGAAAATAGATTTTCCTCTTTTATATCCATTTCCCTGTGATTATTAAACCCAGGTATTTAAATTTTTCAATTTTTTATTTTTAACCTGTTTCTTACTATTAGTATTGTCTTCATCTATCTTTAGTCCTTAAAAACAGGAAAAAATAAGGAAAAATAGAAAAAATGCGAAAGTATAAAAAAATAGGGGAAATCATCTATAATTATCCTAGAAGTACAACGTAATTTTTAATATTCTTTTTAACACATCATTGATAAAAAAGGATGGGACTATTCTGTATGAATAATGTAAATTCAATTCTTTATTTTTTTTTCTGATAATTGGTTTGGTAAATAATTATTTCATAATTACTAGAAAATTACCTGATAAAAGAATTTTTTAATGATATTGTTGGTAAATAAAAACAAAAATCCGTGACGCAATTTTTTTTTTGTTAATTTAAAATTATTTATCAGTTTTAAGCTCGGTTAAAATAACCCGAAACCCATAATTTAAAATTCAGTTTATGCACACGAGTTTACCTTATTACCGCACTAACCTGCAATTTTCAATGTTATCAATTTAAAGTAACTGTTCGGGCCTAGCTTATTATGTTTATTCAGAGATGGTGAGCGTGAATGTGCAGCAAAATTTTCTGCAAATTCAGGACCGGATCAAATAATAAATTAATAAGAGCAAAAATTGAATATTCAAAAATTTTAAACTGAATGAGACAAATTTTTAAGTCAGAGGATTTTTATAAAATTTATAATGTAGTCATAATTGGATATCGATTACTTTTTCAGAAAAGTTAAAGATATTAACAATAACAAGCTCATTAATGAAAAGCATATTGCTCGTTAGTTAAATGGTGTTAAAAACATTTTTTTTTTAACGAAACGTACGTGTTAAAAAACTCAATTCAAGATGTATAAAATAGTACAATGTCAAAGTCAATAATCGACAATAGAAAATCTGAAGCAAAACCTAACCTAATTATCTGAAAATTTCCAGAAAACACACATCCATTAAAACTTTTATTTCCTACTTATTAACATGTGTATGTGTATTTTTAGATTTTACTAAGGCCTTGACGTAGTAAACCAATCATAATTATGACGGAATCATGTATTAAAGGTATGCCACCTCTGTATTACTTGAACAGTGTTACCTTAAGACGTTCAAGTCATCTGTTAACGTTTTCTTTGTTTCTTCTAGTTGCTATCACCCAGTTACTATAGTAAAATCCAGATTTAGAATGCAGTGTAGGCAGCATAGCCCAATGCATTTTAAACCGAAGAATGCTCGGCGGCGATGCCAGCTTGTACGGTCCTGGTGTGCTCAACCTTCCGTTTTCTAACGTTTCTAACTACTTGACATCAGCGGCAACTCTGCGCTCTAAATATGGTTTACACTATGGCATAATCAAAAAATGAGCCTTGAGGAAGCCCGTTATTAAGTTAATTTCAGTCGTTCAGTGAGTTTCCAATAACAAAACGAAAAAGCCTATTGCTCAGAAAATTGTCGATTAATCCCATATTTTTACAGGGTGTTTCACTAAGTAGTTTGTAAAGAAATCCTTGTTGTTAGACAGTGTCAAATGCTGCAGTTAGGTCGATGAAAGCAACTGCTTCTTTTGTCTAGCCGTGATTTACAGGACTTAATTGGCGCATCTTTTCTGTAGCTTATTTCAAGTTACTTCATTGGTGTGCTTTGTAGGATCTTTTGACTTATTTTGTTATATAGGATGATAATTCTCTGACCTGTCATTTGGTTTTCGAGGTTACCACCCTTAAGAAATAGATAGATTTTCATTTGTATCACGCCAGGTAGCTATATACTCTTCACTGACGCTGCCCAGAGCAAGTAACCTTCACACTATAAATCGAAGATGACCCCCGAGGCAATCCGAAACCTTGATTAAGGCGCCAAATATAGTCAGTAGCGACGAAAGAGCGTTCCTACATATAATATGTATTTTCTAAAAAATATTGTAACTCCATTTTATTTATCTTGTAACGAAGTTACCAACATTACTGATATTATTTTTCCCTAATCTTTTTTGGTTTATTACTAAATTTACTTAATCTTTAATTACAATAATTCCTTCTTCATTAATATTTTTTAATGAAAATAAATGAATAAATCTGGTTAAATTATATCGCGCCCGGCAACAGATTGTAAATAGATAAAATCAAAATGCACTGTGAAAACATAAAATATAATAAATACGGCGACCTTCCTTTGACTGATCTAACGCGATTAGTTGTACAAGTCAATATCCGCACCGAAAGATAGAGACAGCCACGTATAGCCTTTGCGCACGCAACGAACAGTACCTTATACTCCAACTCGATTCATTCATGGAAAGCAGATTGATCTACAGAAACTGAAGATTTTACTGGTAAAATTGGTAAAAATTTAAAAAAAACTTCCACGAAAAGTAAAAAAAATAAACTCATTAAACTGCACCCTTTTTATAGTCAATACTGTTCTATTTTTCTGGAAGGGTATTCCCTGTTTTATTAAAAAAGACTTAAAATTGCCCCCTCTCCCCCAAATCAAGCGTCTGGATCTGTGCCTGACTGTAGGTCCTTCTTTCTTTTTTTAACTAAGAATATTAATGATTTTGTTGCCTTATTATCTTCAATGTTTCCAACATAAGAAATTTATGAGTTATTTATAAAAAGTTAAACAGTGGATGAAAACAGATTTTCCTATATTAATCTTAAGTCGGACCTGGTGTGGAGAATCTGTATAAGCTAGAGATTTCCCAGACAGTTTGTGAATTTTTTATCGTAACTACTTTACAGGATTTCGTTATTTCCGAAAAGTTTTGAATAATTGAATTTAAATTACGGGACGAGGTATATCTACTCTTTTGCGTAGTATTAAATTTCGAAACAAATATTATTTATTTAAAATATTAGGAAAAGCGCAGAGTTTTTAAGATCTACCGTAAAATTTAATATCTGAGGTCGAAAAAAGGCCTGAAATAACAAAAATAGTTATCGCACTTTTTTATTAAATACGAAAGAAAAATAGTTTTATATTTAAAAATAATTGATGTTATTTCTTACCTAATAGTGTTATTACCATATTTAATTGCAAAAAGTCCACTATAATTTTTAGATAACCTGGTTAGAATCTTTTAGAAAAATTAAATGAATTGTCAGTAGATAGGCTAGGAGGATTCTACCGCAACTATAAGGAATTCAACTTGTTCGAGAGAGAGGTATAGAAAATTCAGCGTGTCAGAAAGAGAGAGTGCTATGACGTCACTAGGGAGACTGGTCTTTGAGTCCCTCAGATGCGTCAGTTCTGACATCACTACCAGCGGATGCTGACCAAGCAGTGGGGCCTGATGGACCTGAAGACCAGTCTCCCTAGTGACGTCATAGCGCTCTCTCTTTCTGACACGCTGAATTTCCTATGCCTCTCTTTCTAACAGTGGAATTCCCTATAGTTGCGTTAGAACCCCTCTCTACGATTGACCATTTTCAGAAATTCATAATGTTGGGAGAAGAGGGTGACCTTATCTGATAGATCTGAAGAGAAGATCAAATATATTTGATAGACAAGAATACCAGACCAAATGTATAGATGTCGATATTTAGACGCGTCAAAACTAACCTAACCTATTAGGTGATCAATTTATGAAAGTAAATATTGCCATTTTGTTATAAATTTCCAATGTGTAAGGTTTATATTGTTGGTTAATATGGCAACATTTACAGTGTTTTTTCAATTGGACAAACAAATATTGCACATAAAATTATCCTGATTGATAACAGAGACAACTATGAGACGATTTATTTTATTTTGAAATATTTTCCAAAATATTTAATATTTGAACTTAAGCATGAGTATTTATTTAATCGTGTTAATGTTAATGACCGTGAATAATGACCCTGAGGTGTTTCGAAGTTTTCCAAACATTTTTATAAAAAACTTCATTAGGATTTAACAATATTCATAAAGTTATTGAAAATGATTTTAACAAAATAATATACAAATACTACTTATTTTAGTGAGTTTACTAAGAAAATTTATTCATTTTCTAATTATATCATTATTATATCATCATATTATACATAATATTAAAACAAATACAATTTAAATTTTTTTTATACGTCTCAAAAATTTACTACCTTTTTACGTATTCTGTATCCGTTTTTTTTTATAAATATATGCAGATTTTTATCTCTTATAACAAATGGGTGTTTGCCAGTATATACTTTAAAATAAATTAAGGTTTTGCCCGGAGGCTTATATCAAAAGTTTTACGGAAGCTCACTGGTAAATTTGGGTAATAATATATTTTTATGAATATATTTAGCATGAATGATAATCATAAAATACCATTTTATCATTGGTTTTTACTTTTCCGCTATATCTATATACCGGGTGTCCACGTATATATTCCAATATTTTAACTGCCTATAACTTCCAAACCGTTCAGGATAGAAATATGCGGTTTTCTCTAAAATGTTTTATTTTAGTACAAGTTTTGTTTGAATTGCTTGAAATTTTTCTATTGCTTTCGATGACGTCACAACTAAAATGGCGGATTTTTGACCATTTTTTTGTTTACTTTTTTTAATGGAACACCCAGTATATTTTTGTAGCTTGAAAGAACTGACTTTAACCTATTCAGCGATGCAAAAATATTCAAAATCAGTTAGCAAATGACAAAGTATTTTTTTTCAATTTTTTAACTAATAGCCATATTTGTTGTCGAAACCGATAAAAAAATTCAATCGATTCAAACCAAACTTGTACTAAAATAAAACAAAACAGTGAAAACCGCATCTTTCTATACAGAACCGTGTAGAAGTTATTGACAGTTAAAATAGGGGAAAATATAAGTGGACACCCGGTATATAAAATTGTCGTGTCGCTCAACCAGATTTGATAAAGATGTGAATTTTTCAGGGTAGTTTCCTTTGGTAGTGTAGGGGAACACTAAGAAAGGAATTTTGAAAATTCGCACTTTAAGGGGTTCAAAATTTTGGTTAAACAAATATTGACCGGCTCGAGTAAGTGCGTCAACCAAAAACCCGCTCGAGTAAGTGCGTCAACCAAAAATATACAGGGTGATTCTTTTAGAGGGGAGTGGGCCTCCCCTCTGAGAAAGTGCAAATATTTTACTTTCCCGATCCACCTACGAGAAGGGGAAGTATTGTGAACGAGCTAAAAAAAAATTTCGAGATAAAGATGGAAATATCCATTTTGAGGTCATCTGAGATGATTAAGACCATTTCCAGATGGAAGTCTGTCTGTCTGTCTTTGTGTATTCTTCCACGATAGAGGCAACACAGTTAAGCCGATTGAGCTGAAATTTGGTATATGGGTTTGGGTTATCGGTCGGAAGAACCCATTAGTTTTTGTATGACATCTATCACACGGAAGTGTCACTATCAAAAAATGACAGATGCAATATCTCACGGAATTTGATATGCAATATGTCAAATGAAAGCAATTGAAAAACTCTATTCAAAACAGTCAAAATTATTTCTCCAACTGTTACTTGTCAAAAACAAAAAAAACGGTTGTGTCGCCACAAAACTTTCTCGACGAGTATCCACGAATACTTATTCAGATATTTTTAACATTTTTTACAATTTCTTTCAACACTTTTTAAACTTTTCTTGCTTTTTTTTAGAATTTTTATAATTTTTTAGCTAAATTTGCTTTCCATGTATTTTTGTGCATTTCTTTGCATATGTTTGTGTTTTTTTTTGCATTTTTTTGATTTTTTTGTATTTTTTTTACTTTTTGGGATTTTTTTGCATCTTTAACGTTTTTTAGCATTATTTTAATTTTTTCAGCGTTTTTTCATTTTTTTTTAGATTTTTTGGCATCTTTTTGCATTATTTTTGAATTTTTTGACATTTTTTGCACTTTTGGCATTTTTTAACATTATTTTATTTTTTTTAGATTCTTTGGCATTTTTTTGCAGTTTTTTTCATTTTTAGTATTTTTTAGCATTATTTTACTTTTTTAGTATTTCTTTGCATATTTAGCGTTTTTAGCATTATTTTACTTTTTTTCAGCATTTTTAACTTTTTTTACTTTCTCGACCCACCTCCGAGAAGGGAAAGTATTGTGAACGAGCTAAAAAAAAATTCGAGGTCTATCTGTCTGTCTGTCTGTCTGTCCGTCTGTGTGTATTTTTTCACGATAGAGGCCACACGTTAAATCCGATTGAGCTGAAATTTTTTATGTGGGTTTGGGTCACTCGTCCGAAGAACCCATTAGTTTTTGTACATCAGTCAAACGGAAGTGTCACTATCAAAAAATGGGGGCGCCTACCCTATCGAGTGAGGTGTCGTTGAATAGAGCTCATTGAGTAGATAAAAGGCATATTTTTTGTTTTAAAAAATATTGCAAAACGTAGGCATGAGAAGCCGCCAAAGTCAGCATTTTTTACAAAATTTTGTTCCGAAGAATTTTTTAACTTTCCATTGACCTATAAACTTGAAATTTGGTGATAATGTTTATTGTTACGTATATTTGACCAACAAATACCAATATATTAATAAATATGATTTTTTCATTACCATTCCCTCATTTTTAGGGTTCCGCACCTTCGTTTATATGTAAATTGTGATACTCGATATTTTATTATTTTTATGTGTGCAATCGTATTAGTGTTATAAAAAAATGCATTTTTCATCTTATAATTTTTTTTCTATCTTTGTCGGTTACGTTGATATTCACACATGTGTTCGTAGCATTTCAAAATTGGTTAATATATCCAAGTATACATGCAAATTGTGATATTCGATATTTTATTATTTTTATCTTTTCTATTATTAATTTTGTTAAGAAATGCATTGCGCCTGGTTATTTTTCTTTTCAGTTCTTTAAATCTTTTTACCAAGTATTTTTAGCTTATATTCTACATTCGGTACGGAACCCTAAATGTGCGAAGTCCGACACGCACTTGACCGATTTTTTTGAATCTTTTTGTAAAATTGAAAAATGTCAAATAGTTTTTGAGATACTTGCAAAAAAACAAACCACATTTTTTTTTAAATTAATTGTTTATAACTTAAAATCTTTGCAAGCGGCTCTTTTAAAAATCATCTACACGCTATTCCGACGTTTGACTCAACAAGCTCTTGTTGACTAGACTAAAAATAAATCGTTTGTATAAATATTAAATTATAATAAAATCGATTTTTTTGATTCGATCTTTAAGTGTATCGATTAAATACCTAAAGATCTGAATTGATTGAATCTTTTGGAAAGAATCGCACATCCCTATTTCAGATCTGAAAAAATTTTTGAAGCAATAGCAGAAAGTACTTTGTAATTAAAAAAAATTCTTGTTATTAAATATTTTATTAAGCGAAAATATTCAGTATTACTATTTATTTAAATTAATTTGGCACATAATTAACACTCCATGCATAATTAACGAACTAATGTCCATTATAGTGTAAAAGATTTAAACTGCTAGACACGTTCAAATTTATTGTAATTTAATCAATTGTAAATTATTGGAGTGTAATTGATGTTCATTCAAGTAATCATAATAACAATCAATCGATTATGGTATCGAATATGCACATGATAGATACATTACACAGAAGTCAAGCATATATTAAACTATTAGTAAAATATTTATTTATAATTATTTAGAAAAATTTAAAAAAAAACCGGATTTATAGCTTAAGTTTGTTGTACTTTTAATATAAGCTCTAAACGAAACAAGTAGTGTTAAAGTGTGAAGTCATATTTTATCCATAAAAGAAATTGCATTCTCGGTGCAAAAGATAATTTTTATAAATTTTATCCAACAATGCATTTGCACGTTGCTATCATCGTCTGGGTCTGGGTTATTTATATGACGTCTCATCATTCTCGTCGCATATATGCATTATGACCGCACCCAGAAAAACGACCATCTATATTATTAAATTTAAATATACAATGGGCTGTTCACATTGACGACAATGTGTCAACGGCCAAAAGAAAAATGTATTTTAAGTGTCTAATTTCACGGTCATCAAACAAAGTTGATTAGCGAATCGCAGCAATTAAAGTAATGAATGAGAGGTGTGAAAAATTTAGTGAAGTGTACATTAAAGAAATTTAATGAATCATTAGCTTGTTGACATATTAATATTTTTTTTTATTTATTTATTTATTTATTTTTTTTTTGATTTTTATTATAAAAATATTTATGAATACAGGTTCGGTTACAAGCATGTAGGGTGGAGCAAATTTAAATAAATTCAGTTACAAAGTTGGTTAAATTGGAAAAAATAATAATAATAATATCGGTTTACGTCCAATATTCCATAGCAATTACAATAAACAACATTTACATTCCTTATTATGAAA
The DNA here is from genome assembly GCA_963243735.1 of Neocrepidodera transversa. Lineage (NCBI taxonomy): Eukaryota > Metazoa > Arthropoda > Insecta > Coleoptera > Chrysomelidae > Neocrepidodera > Neocrepidodera transversa. Next base: position 8,002,455 of record OY725353.1, on the reverse strand, counting down.
AAAAAACTTTTAATCAGCAATAGCACACGAAGAGAATAAACAAATCTATATTGATCCAACGATTGAGTATTTTCAAATAAACATTTCTTTCAAGTGTCAAATATCTTTCATAAATAATAAGTTCCTTCTGTTTTAATTTGCAAAATATTATCGGTTTTAAGATGCAGTTGAAAGACCTCTGACCTACAATGCTTGATCAACGTATCTCATATTTCACTCATTATTCTCAGGGTTTGATGATGCCGGAAGAAATTAATAAATTATTCAGTTATTCTTTTTAATTTGATGGTATTTTGAAATATAACATATTCTAAGCATCTGTAATTTAATTTGGATTTTATTACATTAGTTTTGTGCAATATGATATATGTGAATAAAGAGAATTGCTGGAAATGGATTTCATCAATATTTAATAAAAATTTTAAAGAAAATATACTAAATTATATGTATTAAGAAAAATAATCATATTTTGAATTTATAAATATTATTTTTATTATACTATTTTTATATCATTGAGCGCCAATTAAATAAAAAAAATAATTCTTAGAGCAATGATTACCTTTTACCGTTAGTTGATTTTGTTAGGATTTGATAATAAAAAAATATATTTTAATTTGCATTTCACTGATAAATAATAATAAATTTTTGTATAGTAATTTCACAATATGTTTTATTAAAATCTGGCGACCGAGGCCGGCATTGGTTCCACCCCTGCCTAATCACATATTTGGAAAATTCTCGTTTAGAAAATTTGGCACAAATACTCTATAATAAGGAAATGTGTCACGTGCTCGAAATATATTCCATAAATAAAGGTTTCTTCTAACAGAACCGGTAACATATTTTTCAAAAATCAAAATAATCGCGGTTAAGGGCTATTGCCCAAGTGAGTCGGCTAGAAATACCAAAAAACGTATTTTACTATAAAATTTACAATTTTCAAAATGGGTTTTTGAATTTTTTTATACTAAAAATGTGTTTTAAGAATTACTTGACAACATTAAAATATAAACAAAAAACTCAATTGGATCCAGAAAAAAAAATTAATTTGCATATGGTTTTAAACATTGTGAGTTTACTACTAGTCTAATAAAGAAAAAGTTCAAGCAGTATGTAGATAATTGATATCACTGAAATTTGTATTAAAAAAATTTTTATTTTTTTAATTAGTTTCCAATATATATCAAGAATTAAAAAAAATTAGAAAAATGGGAGAACCCTAATTTTAAACAAATTTACTTTAATTGTTACTAAATGTTTGTAATACAAATTGTAGAAGTACGTATTGTTTAAAAAATAAAAAGAGAAAATTTTAAATTCATTGAACAATTAGTGTTTAGCGTTTAAAATAAGAATCGCGAAAATCATAATTTTTAAAACCAAATAATTTTTTTTGCTAGATCATGTTGAGGTTATTTGTTCATATTTTAATGTTGTCCGGTAGTACTTAAAACACACTTTCAGTATAAAAAAATCAAACACCCATTTTAAAAATTATGAATTTTATATTAAAAAATATCGAAGTCTACATTTAAAAAAAAAAACAAAATTGAATAAAGACCTTGACATTACTAAAAGTAACACATAGTATTTAAAAAAATTAATATATAAAGATTAAACATTACTTTTCAAAAATCACAGTTCACTCTGTATAAATGTAAATGTCAATCTGACAGTAGTAAATTGATAAATAAAACTAAATGTCAGATTACTAAAATATCACGATTGGTGAAAACTAAAATTTAGAAAACTTTCCTAGTAATGAAAGTTTGTTGAATTAAAAGGCATACAAAAACTTTAATAAATATCCAGAACTAAATTCTTATAATTCCAGTAATAAAGTAATTAAAATAAATTCATTCTCTTGAAATAAAACACTAAAATCATAAAGTAATAATTTTGTCCAAAGTAATTTGATCAAGTCAGATATTAGTTGGTTGTTAAGATGAAACTAGGGAGTTGTTGAAGGGTAATTTTTGAAGATGATGGTACTTAACATTTTGAGGACCAAAAAATTATTATATTAATATAAATATATCAAAGTTATAAAAATATCAAATTGTTAATTCATAAATAGAATCAAGAGAATGTAAAACAAATATTAACCTGGAATTGATTTGTGTTTTCACCAGTGCCAGGAAATTTCGATTTTGTGTGAGTGCACACCATATCAAGACGATAACCAAATATATGGAATGGTCCTGAACGATTGGAATAGTGCAATAGTGTTAACAATCATCTGCGATAGGTAACTAAATTAAAAAAAAATATAAAAATATTTGAGGTTAAGTGATAATAAAAATAAAATTTTCAATAAACACTAAATTACTATTGCAAATAGAATTAGTTGTAAATAATTATTTTAAACAGTATTATTCGTTAATGTAAACCTACCTGGGTAGAAATTTTATTAAATCTAGCTAGCTGATTTTTAAGAATTCATATTTAGATGCGTTCATTAGTCTACACTGGAAATGTAGAATTAAGTTATTTTGATATACTGAAATCACATGTGTTTTGTTGATTTAAAAAAAAATTGGTAAATAAAACAGATTTATGTGAAAGGTGAATATTTGTCTAATTCATCTGATAAAATAAAAAAAAAATAAAATTTGTTTTAACAAAAACAATAGAATAAAATTTAATAAAGAAAATGAAAAAAAGAACTGAAATAACATTACAAAATTAAATTTTTTTCTATGAACCCTCCCCGAGATAAGATCTGTTATGCTCTAAAATAAATAATAAAAAAAATAAAAAAAGAAATAAAAAAAAGAAAAATTTAATCATTAAAATAAAAATACAAAAATAAAATTGTGGGGCCAAAAATTGTGATAAACTCACATATTTATATCAGTATACAAGGTGTTGTTTTGATATTTATCAAATTTTACACATTTTTCTTAAGACGGACCTGGAATTTAGCTTAAGCTCTTAATACACAAAATGGTTCCAAGTTCCCAATTCAAATTAAGCTCTTACCGTTGTCTGAATATTATTCAGACAACGCTCTTACATAGGTCGATTCGGATTTTAAAGCATTACAAATATGTAAGAAATTTACAGGGTGGTTCTAATGTTATAGCTCAGGAAAATGACAATAATGCATTTATTGAATTTTGACTTTAAACATTTTAGTAGTAGAATGAAATGTGCACTGCTAAAAATATTTCAGTGTAAATTAGCTTTTTCCGTACTTCTTAAATATCCGGTCCAATTTAAAAAAAATATGATAAACAAGGTGTTATTTTTGGAATTATCAAAATTAACAAATTTTCCTTACCTGGATTTTAATTTAGATTTTACAATAAACGACTGAGCTTTTAATGGCATACACCTGTAACAAATATGAAATAAATATACAGTGTGGTTCCGAATAAACGAGGGATGGAATAAATGTGCAATATTGACAACATGAGGTGGGTTAGACCCATGGATTTTTTGGAATCACCTCTATTTGCGGATAACATATGTCGGTTTACTTATGTATATATTTTTACTGTAACTGCAACCAAAATTATAAAATAAAATATTTCACAGATGGTTATGAGATTTTAGATTTCGTAAATTTATCGTAACCTATGCAGACCTTTTTTTTATTGTAAAAAAAATAAATGTTTATACTGCTTACTAGTTTATTTTCTCAGAAATTCAGAAAAAAATTCTGAACTAGACTCTCAGGTCTCGCCGTATGTGGTCTCGATATTGCCTAAATAATTTTCAAAAAGGTCTCGTCTCGGTTTTACGAGTCGAGACCAGACGAAACGAGACGATATATAAAATTTATAGTAAAACAATAATAATTAGAGTTAGTATAATTAAAAAATTGACATTAGGAATTTATAAAGTAATCATAAAAACACATTAATAAAATAGAAACATTAATATAAATTTATTGACAATCAAAAATAATCAATTTGACTATTGACGTAAATATTTGTAAAACGTTAGAGATTTTATAAAATAATTAAAAAAAAGTAGTTTGAGAAAAAACAAAAGATATCAGGAAGAATCAATAGTTTATAAGTAATTTATTAGTAAAATCAATAAAAAAGGTATTCATAATATTAATTAACAAATTTAGAAAGTGATGTACATGGTAATAAATTAAATTTTATTATAATAATTGTAAGGAAAATAATTTTATAGACAGACAAGTTATAAAGTATCAGGTCAACTATTTGAAAATTTATAAAATTGGCCAAATAAAAGTAAAAAATAAAATATTTATCTTGACTATAAAATGAACAAATTCCACAATAATATTTTAAAATTGTTCACAAATTATTTCTCGATTTCAATTCAAATACTGTATCCATGAATAAATATAATTGGTTAAAAAATCAAAAGACACCATTGGTCACGAACAGCAGTTGTAAATGTTATAAAACGCAGGGAAGCGAATTTCAATCAGCTAATTTATACCAGAGAGAGAAATCTTAGTGAATACTGAGTAAGAGAGAGACAGTTTAATGTTAATTTGTTTATAATATTTTTAAATGCATTACAAAATATAAAAAAATATATAAATATTTCCAATATTTTAAATAGGATGGGTAAAATATTAATTACAAAATAAAGGTAAGATATTTAATTATTTATATAAAGACAGGTAAACAAAAAAGGTTAAATATTTTTTTTGCATAAAATATACATTAAAATCGTCTGAGATAAATTTATACAAAATAAAATAAACATAAAAGGAAAAAGTGTTGTCAACATTAAATTAATTTAAATAATAATAATATATGCTTTTATTAACAAATACCTATAGTAAGTATCACTTTATTATGAATCATTTAGTATTTATACCTTTTTTTATTAAGTCTAAACAAACTGCCAAAATGGGTAATTTGTGTCTAGGCCTGAAGATGGCTCATGAGCCGAAAGTGGGTGCCTCTTAAAACTACTATTTTATTAATATATTGTGGTACATGACTTGCGACTTTTATTTTACTGTTATGTCTTCGGTATATCGGATTTTCTAATAAAAAAGGGGAAATCAGGGGAAGAAATAGTAAAAACAAGGAAAATGGGATAAATAGGGAATACTAGAGAAAAATAGGAAAAATAGGTCAAAATCTGGAAAAATAGGAACAAATAGGGACAAATATGGAAAACAAAGAAAATGGGAGAAACTAATCAAAAACAAGAAAATATAACAAGAAATAGAAGAAATAGAGAATAATAGAGAAAAATAGGAAAATAAGGAAAAATAAAGAAAATTGAAAAACTAATGGAAATCACGGAAAAATAGAATGATATAGGGAAAAGAGGAGAAATAGTAACAGTAGTGAAAATAGGGCAAAATACATCGAAAAATCGGGAAAAATAGGGAAAATAGGTAGAAATGGGGTAAAATAGTAAAAAATAGAGAATTTTTTTAAAAATAGGGAAAAGAACAAAAGAATAGAGAAAATTAGAGAAAATAGGGAAAGGGAAAAATAGGGAAATATAGGGAAATTTGGGAAAATAATAAATAATAAAGACAAATATTAAAAAACAGGGCAAATAGCGAAATTTGGGAAAATATGAAGAAAACAGTAAAAAATTATAAAAATAGGGAAAAATGGAAAAAATTGAAAAACAAGTACAAATAGGGACATATAGGAAAAACAAAAAAAAATTAAGAAAATAGAAAAAACTAGGAAACCAAGGAAACATAGAAAGATATTAGAAAAACAGGAAATAAATGGAGAGAAAATAGGGAAAACTACGAACAAATAAGACAAATTTTGGGAGAAAGAGTGACAAAATAGAGCAATATAGGGAAAATGGGAAAAAATAGGGCAAAATGAGGAAAAGTAGGTAAATATGGGCAAAATAGTAAAAAATGGAAAAATAGGAAATAGGAAATTGGGGAAAATATGAAAAATAGGGAAAAATATGGAAAAATAGGGATATTAGAGAATAAATATGGAAACATATGGTAAAAATAGAGAAAAATATGGAAAACAGATACAAATAGGTACAAATGGGATAAAATAATAGAAAACAGGAAAAAATAGGAAGAAATAGGATAAATGGGAAAAAAACATAAAAAATAGAGATAATAGGGGAAATACGAAAATTTACGAATAATAGGAAAAAATAGTGAAAATCGCAAAAACATTGAAAAACAGAGAAATATTTGGAAAATAAGAAAAAAATTGAAAAAGATAGAGAAATTAGAGATAAATTCAGAAAAATCAGGAAAATAGGCAAATGGTAACAAATATGGGAAAATAACGAAAAATAGGATAAAAATGGGAAAAAGGAATAATAAGGACAAATACGTTACAGAAAAATATAGTAATAATTGAGATGTAAATTTTTATAATAAAACTTTCTAACCTTGATGTGTTTTGAATGAGTTTGGTCATAAATAAAATTTATTACTAAAAATAACTTAAAGTAGTTCAACTTAACGTTATAACGATATATATTTAGAATTCAAAAACTGGCTTACCTTAGCACTAAATTAATATATCAAAAATTTTGTTAAATAATTATAGGTGGATATATATTATTAAATAATTTAAGTACCAATTAACAAAAATATTACGAAATAATTATAGCCGTTTCGAAAAATTAAGTATCCAATATTAAATAAAAAATATGGCCATTATTATTGTATTTGTATTTGATTTTAATTCTAATATTTTTTTTGTTACGATCTATTCGTATTTCAAATTATATAGATTTTAATTAAAAATTTATTAGTTTGCTTCTGACAAAACACATTTTAGAAACAAATTACGATTACCATATGTTCACTCATATTGTTTTGGGCCAATTTTATTTGAAAACACATTTTACTATCAGCACCATTTGCTCGCTTGTAAAAACTTTTATGAAGCTGCTGACACCATTATTCATCACAATTAATTTTTTTGTGATGTACAGCAATAAATCGACATAAAAACTTTTTGCTACTACATTTGTATCAATCAAAAGCGGAGTTTGTATAAAAGTTAAAAGCAATTTATAATTTGGTAAATTAATATGCAGTATGCGGAAAATGTATTACAATAATGGGAATTTAATATAATGAACGATAGTATATTTAAAAAAAAAAAAACCAGATGAATAAATATTGTAATGAAATAATTTGTTTGAATTATTGAAATTTATAATTTAATGGTTAAAAATTATTAAAAGAAATTGTTTGTAAATAAATCAAGTAAAAATAAAAAAAAAATATGAATAAAAATAATAAACAGAAGTAAGATAATTTTTTTTTTATTTTCACGATAAGTATACCGGGTGTAAATGGGTCATGGGCCACCCTATAACTTTTAAGCCGGTTAACAGATTTAAACCTAATTTTGGTCGATTATAATAGAGCTATTTTTGGTTTTTTTTACCCTGAAAATTGGAAATTAAAATGGAATACCCGGTATTTTTATACATATTTGGATTCTACGACCTCAAATACGTACAAGTGGACTGTCAAATGTCACTTGAGACGACATTTTTATTTTATTTTTGAATTTTTTTTGCATCCTAGGTGATCTAAATTACTTAGAATTAAACTAGAATTACCTAAGAAGTATCAATTTTGTCAACTATTTATTTTTGTTTCTTTTATTAAACATTTAATTTAGCAAATCCATTTTTTTTTATTTACAACTCAATTTTTTTAAATGAAACATAGATGGGCCACCAGGTATTAAAAATTGTTCATTCGATTACCAGTAAAGTGATGTACATAAATATATGAGGAATGTTATTTTTTTAAAATTTCGATAACAAAATTCTCCTGAAGACATCCCTGTTAAAAAAAAATTAAGACATATTTACAACATCATATTTAAAATATAAATAATTATTTAGAAACAAAAATAAATAATTTACACAATTTATAACTTTTAGGTAATTTTAGTTTGACCAAATCATTTGTCCCTAGGAAGCATAAAAAAAATTCAAAAACAAAATAAAAATGGCGTCTTAAATAACACTTGAAAGTCGATTTGTATGTGTTTGAAGTCGTAGAATCTAAATAAATAAGAATGTACCGGGTGTTCCATTTTTATGTAATTTCCGGTCAAACCGGATGTCGACCATATTGGATTTTTATTTAAAAAAATCCAAAAATTTTATTCTAATCGACCATAATATGGTATAATTCTATTAACCCGTTTAAAAGTTATAAGGGTGGCCCATGACCCATTTACACCCGGTATACAGGGTGTTGAAAATTTCAATGTACACTATTGGGATTTTGTTAACCGTTATAGATACAAAGTTGGTTAAATGGGAAAAAAGGTGCATATTATCAAAACAAATTTACTGGATTAAGAACAATTTTAATATCAGGTCCGGTTTCTGACATATTTGCTTAAAACCAAAATTGACGATTTCTGTTTTATTTAGTTATCACCTTTATTTTTATAGATAGAAGAACACTTTTTGAACCTTTTTTTTTGAAGACCAAATACCGTTTAACATAGCATAGTGAGTTTTTCGATACGACGTTTGGTCTTTAAAGAACATTTCTCATTTTTTTTTAAATACGGACCTGTACTTTTTATTTTATTTTTGAAATCTCCATTTTGTTCTGTATCCAACAATTGCATCACACATAATTTTTTTAAATTCAAATTTTCATGAATGATGGGAAAATTGTTTTTTATTGTCAATTAAAAATTTGAAAAATGTCAGTTAAGGCATAGATTTTTCTGATGAAATATCTTTTTTTATAGCAGAAATAAATATTTTTTATTACCAGTTTCGGCTTACGAACCATCTTCAGGTCTAAAAGTTATACAATTCGATATCAATTAACAATTGTACATTGTCGACCGAAGAGGTGGTATAATGCTAGGGGTGGTTTTTGTACTAGGGGAGGAGTGACATATGGCAAATAAAAAGGGGAGTTGGTTGTGGAATATGAAAGTTTAAAAATAAGATACATTTTATATAGGAATATTAACAAATTTCAAGGAATAAACAATTAAACTCTCCAATATGGAGTTGGATGATTCCACGAGGGAATCGAACGGAAATAAAAGGATCCTAAAAAGGAAAGGATCCTTGTAACATCACAAAGAACCACATGGCTTCCGGGTTCAGTAAATTCCGGTTTATTCAAACCGTTCACTCTGGTACTAATAAGAGAAGGGCAAAACACGAAATTAAAATAAATTATGTTCGAGAAATACACAATTAACTTTAACAGCACACGGCAAAGTTGAAATATCTCCGCTAAATGGAGGAATAACATTTTAGACTATTGACAGATTGACGCAAAAGGGAAGTAACTTAGGGGCTAGGAAAGAGGAGTAGGGCTAACAATATTGTGGAACACCTTAATTAACAAGAATTATTACCTAAAGTACAGTAAAAATTGCCGTTGTAGGTACAGGTGTTGAGAAAAAGAAGAAGAAGAAGTAATTCACTGGCAATGACATGACAAAAGACAAATGACACTTGACATGTCAAAGAATGTGTGTTGAAAGGTTATGAAAATATCCAAACAACAAGTAATAAAGTAGAAGAAATTATTAAATAAACGAAAAAGGGGGGAATCAGGTGGAGGAAAATCACAGGAGAAGAGCACAGGAAAGATTGCCAAAAAAGGGGGGCCGATTATGGGAATAAAATTTTGTTATTAAATCTAACAGAGTTTTAAATATCAATTGAAGATTAAATGAGTATAAAACTAGACTGAACTATCCTATAAATTGTAAAAATATTATTTTGAAAAAATATCTGAAAATTTTGTTAATTTTGATTATATGTAAACAGAGTAGAAACACCCTGTATCTAGAAAACCTTTCGGTACATATACTTTCTTAAATAAAAATGTATGAAATAAAATTTTCCAATTCTTTGTCAGTTTATTTCTTGATAAAGCCCAACTCTATTTATAAAACTGTCCAGTATTCCCAAAAGGATCTTTTATCTGAAAGTTCAATTTTCTTCCATCAAATTCTCCCAACTCCCCCAAATTACAAAATCGGTCACAAAATAGATCACCTTCATTCAAGCATTTTTATTGCACCATAAAAATCAATAGGCTATTAAACATTTCAGGAAAAACAACGATCAGACCCGCTCACTGGATCCGATTTGTTTCATTCGTTGATTGTTTAGTTGAATCGAAAGTGTCTTCATATTTCTGAGCTAAAATAACAAAAAAAAAGCTTAAAAAAATAAACCCAATCTAGAAAATAAATAAAAAATCTTTATTACTATTATACAGGATGTCTCATTTATATGGAAAAAACAGATTACTTTGAGCTTTAAATATTTATGTAAATACACCAACTCTTACAGTTAAAAAAATAATTATATTTTGTTATTCTCTATTTAAAACCATTAGAATGACATATACTGGGTGACCCATCATATACACGTCGCGTCGGTCTTTATATGGGGGACGGTAAGATTGTGTAAAAAGATTTTAATTTTTTAAACAGTTTTTTAAGGGTACAGATTGGTGTATTTATATCGATAATTGAAGCTCAAAAATAATTTGGCATCGATAATAATTAATATTTTTATTTTATTAATTATACGACATATATACATAATTAAGGTTTATTTAAATATTTTGTAATTAGATATAGTGTCGGTTTGCATTAAGTAATAAATCTTGTTTTATTTTTATTAAAACAACTTTCAGAAAAAATAAAATAGAAAAAACAAGATTTACTACTAAATTTTCTTTTTTTTTCTCAATTTATTTCATTTTTTACTCAATTTTTATGTGTTTTCTTAATTTATTTTATAATTTCTCAAATTCTTTCTTGATTTCTCAATTTATTTAATAATAATAATAATAATAATTTATTTATTTTCCATAAGACAAATTACATTTATATAGGATTCGTCAATAAATAAAAATAAATATAAAGTAACTTAATATAAAAAAAAATAAAATAAATAAAACACTAAGTCTAAACATATTACAAATTTAAAAATTTAAAAATCTAAAAATTCACCAATGGAGTAAAAACAATTTTCCGGAAGAAACTCTTTTAATTTTTTTTTAAAATTACAAATATTTGCACATTTTTTTTGTCTCGATTTCCCAATTTCTTTCTTTCTTTTTTCTTTTTTTATTTCTCAACTTCCTTTAGATTTGTCAATTTCTTCATTTCTCAATTTATTTTATTATTTCACCTTTTTTTTCTTTTTTCTTAATTTTTTTCTTGATTTCTCAATTTCTTTCTCGATTTCCCAATTTCTTTCTATTTTCTTAATTTCTTTTTTGATTTCCCAATTTATTTCTGTTTTTTTTTTCTTAATTTCTCAATTTTTTATTGATTTCCAAATTTCTTTTTTACTCAATTTCTTTCACGATTTATCATTTTTTTTTGTTTTTTCTTTATTGATTTCTCAACTTCCTTTTAATTTTTCAATTTCTTTTTTACTCAATTTATTTCATTATTTCACAATTTCTTTCTTGATTTCTCAATTTCTTTCTCGATTATCCAAATTCTTTCCTTTTTCCTTAATTTTCTTTATTGATTTAGTATTTCTTTCTGTTTTTTTTCTTGATTTCTCAATTTCCTTTTGATTTCCCAATTTCCTTTTGATTTCTCAATTTCCTTTTTATTCAATTTATTTCATGATTTCACAATTTCTCTCTTGATTTCCCAATTTCGTTCTTTTTTAATTTCTTTCTTGATTTCTTAATTTCTCTCTCGATTTACCAATTTCTTTCTTTTTTCTTAATTTCTCTCTTGATTTCCCAATTTATTTCTGTTTTTTTGTTTCATGATTTGTTAATTTCTTTCTCGACTATCCAATTTCTTTCTTTTTTCCCTATTTTTCTTTCTTGATTTCCGAATTTCTCTCTGTTTTTTTTCTTGATTTCTCAACTTTCTTTTGATTTCTCAATTTCTTTTTTACTCAATTTATTTCATGATTTCATAATTTCTTTCTTTTTTCTTAATTTTATTCTTGATTTCTCAATTTCTTTCTCGATTTCCCAATTTCTTTCTTTTTCTTTAATTTCTTTTTGATTTCCCAATTTATTTTCGTTTTTTTCTTTATTGATTTTTCTCAATTTTTTATTGATTTCCCAATTTCTTTCTTTTTTCTTAATTTCTTTTTTCTTAATTTCTTTTTTGATTTCTGAATTTCTTTCTCGATTTCCCAATTTTTTTCTTTTTCCTTAATTTCTTTTTGATTTCCCAATTTATTTCTGTTTTTTTCTTTATTGATTTCTCAATTTTTTATTGATTTTCAAATTTCTTTTTTACTCAATTTCTTTCATGCTTTCTCAATTTCTTTCTCGATTATCCAATTTGTTTCTTTTTTCCTTAATTTTCTTTCAGGATTTCCCAATTTCTTTTTGTTCTTTTCTTTCTTGATTTCTCAATTTCTTTTTGATTGCTCAATATCTTTTTTATTCAATTTATTTTATGATTTCACAATTTATTTCTCGATTTCCCAATTTCTTTCTTGATTTCCCAATTTATTTCTGTTGTTTTCTTTGTTGATTTCTCAACTTTTTATTGATTTCGTTTTTACTTAATTTCTTTCATGATTTCACAATTTTTTTCAACATTTCACAATTTCATTTATAATTTCATAATTTCATAATTTTTTTATGATTTCACAATTTTTTTCTTGATTTGTCATTTCTCCAGGATAATTGTACTTATCTTTTTCAAAGCATAATTGAACTTTCTATTTTTTCCAGGATAATTGATCTTCATTCGTCCTTTTTTCAGCTTAATTTCAGTTTGTTTTTTTTTTTCAGAATAATGTCAGCTTGTCCTTTTTTTCAGAATAATGTCAATTCGTTCTTTTTTTATAATTATGTAAATTCGTCCTTTCTGCATGTGTCTTCTTTAAAAGATAATTTTCCAGTCATAGATTTTTCAGGATAATCTTGCTATCACCATTTTTTAAGAATAATTTTGCTCTCGTGATTTTTCGAAAATAATTTTACAGTTGTGTATATTCGCGGAATTTTCTCTTCGTCCGTTTCGATAATTACCTACATGTCATTTCCAGGATAATTGTACTTATCCTTTTCAAAACATAATTGAACTTATTTTTTCAGAATAATTGATCTCCATTTGTCCATTTAACAGGATAATGTCATTTTGTCCTTTTTTCAGGATTTCAGTTCGTCCTTTTATCAGGATAATTGATCTTCCATCTTTTTCCAGCATAATTACTCATGTGTTTTTTAAAGGATATTTTTGCAGTCATGCATTTTCTAGGATAATCTTGCTCTCATGATTTATTCAGGATAATATTGTTCCCATGATTTTTCCAAAATAATTTTAAACGTTTAGATCTTTGCTATATTTTTTCGTTTCAATAAATGCACTGGTCAGTTCATCAGGATAATTGCACTTGTTTATTTCAAAGCATAATTAAACATTTTGGTTTTCCAGGATAATTGATTTCCATTCGTCTTTTTTCAGGATAATGTCAATTTGTCCTATTTCAGGATGTCTGTCAGTTCATTCTTTTTTTCAGGATAACTGATCTTCCTTCTTATCGATTATTACTCTTTCCATAATACAAACAACATATAAAATTTTCATTTACTTCCACTTCAAAAATTTATTGTACTTATACAATTTTTTATTATTATCTTAATTTTTCGATTAATACCTGATGGATTACAATTTTCGATTACACCCGGTATATCCAAAAAATAATAATCTACTATCCGTTAACTATTTAATATTCAAGCGGCTCCAAATATTTTTTTAATTTGTCGATAATAACCAAAAAATTAGAAACGAAAGAATTCTTGCCTAACATATTTCCTTAAATTGGTTAATTCGATAATAAATCATTAAAAATATTTCATAACGGTTTATCTCTAATTTACAACTCGGATTCACAACTACCGAGACAAGTTTGACAGAGAAGAGTTTAAAATTTCTAAAACGGCTGAATGAACTCATCAAATTTCAGTTTATGAAACTTTAAACTTCATTAAGTGTTAAATGGATTTCTCACAACAAAACAGATTAGACGAGTTATCAATTTTAATATTGCTGTATTTTATTATTAATTTAATAACCCTGAAAAAAGTCTTTATTTATGAAAAAAATAAAGCTTGTTAAATCATTGGGAATCACTCTAAATAGCAATTTAGCACGTTTATACGATTAGATCTTAGCTAATTCGAGATGGATAGACGTTAATTGCCAAAATTATCCGAATGGTCACGGTTGACAAGCCATAATACATTAGATCGCTTTATCACGTACAGGTAATTTATCAAAGTTGGTGACGTTTGCACTTAAAGGTGATGATCCTTGAAAATAATATCGATTTTCCTTACTTATTGTTCAAAGAAATGCAACATTTAACATTAAATTAGTATCAATAAAAATGTAATTTCTTTTGAGTATATATTCTATAGTACTCACCATCAGGTGGAAATTCTATATTTAAAAAAATTATTCCAACTTGGAGCATGTAGCAATAGACGGAGAGCTGGCAACATAAAAATACAAAGTACATGCAATATTTGTAGCTAGAGAGGTTTCATTTAATAAACAAAAAGATAAACCTAACGGAAGTTAATCAATGTAGGATTGTGAAGTACTTTTAAAAAAAAACTTTATTTTGAAAATTACAAATTTGGATCGACAAACAAAAAAATAATTAAAAATATGACTTGAATTTATGAAAGCTAGTTTACAAGTGATTTCTAGAATAAAATTATAAAGCGAGATTAAACTGTATAAAGGCATGTTCATGCTCATACGAATTTCGCAAAATTTATGCGAATAAAATGGCGCCTGAAAATTTCGCAATAAAGATGAAATATTTGAACTTTTTTGCGGATCCGGATGATGACGTATCACCTCGTCTTATTAATAAGGTTAACAAAAGTTTGATGATAACAATCATCAAACTAATAATAAATTTGTTCTTAACAAACATGGAAAAATTCACTATGTTGTTAAAATGATAACTCAAAGCAAATGATTGAATTGACAAATGACAAACCTAATTAGACGCGGAAATTTTGAAAAATATAAGTATGAATTCTTAAAAAAAACCTTAATAGTATTAGATACAGCTTGTAAACTTTTGTGCTTTACATAGGGAAATGATGACAGGTGACTATTGATTTTTTCTGGTATATTGTCATGTTTATCGATAATAATAACGTCTTTTATTGTGAGCAATGAAGACTTGCCTTATAGAAATATGGCATCCTTGCATGTTCGCTTCAAATGTAATTATTGGAAGGGATATCTCGCTTGTCAATTGCTCAAAAAGCAAACCAAAGTACAAAAATTTACAATCTGTATAACAATAATTACAATCCTGAGGAAATGTACAATAGTGGTAAAACTTACAAAACTAAAATAATTTAATATTTAAGTAAAAAACAATTAAACTTAACCCAGAGGGAACTGACAACAAATACGTAGAGGGAGGCTTATCAAGAACAGAAGAAAAGGTGACGGAAAAGAAGAAGAAGTAAAAGAAGAGATTAGAGGCCTAGAGGAAAGAAGAATGTGGAAAGAAGAAATGTCATAGGTAGAAAAATCAACTGTCATAGGAGAAATGTTGAGGTTAAGGAATTAAATTAAAATATATAATAAATAACTAATGAAATTTGACAAAATTGGAACAGAAACAGATGAGGTATATGGTAGTTAAAAAGTAATAAAACATTGGAATTGTATTTTTATGTTGCCAGCTCTTAGACTACAAATTGTAGCAAACTTAGTTTGCTTTACAAAAGTATAGAATAATGATACATGAAAAACGCTTTCTTTATGTATTTTTTTTTAAACTAAAACAAGTGCGAGAATTTCGCAGTTTCTCGATCACCATGGGAGTAGCACAGGGTTGCAAACATGGGTGTAAATTACTCCCAGGGAAGCTAACAACACATAAAAAAATTGTAGTGATATTTAATGACTGAGCTAATTCACATCTTTCTATATGAGAATTGTCGAATTTTTATTTTTATCCTTCTTGCACCTTTTGTTTTGTATTTTTGCCCCCTGTTTTGTGCCAGTTGATAACCCCAATCCCATTTCTATTCTTCTTTTTATTTTTTTATTTCTTTGACACCTATTACCATCGGATTTAATCATTATGATTAGCGGATAAATTTCACTGGAATATTATCCAGAATTCATAAAACAAACTTATATATCCTTTAAATTGAATAAGATACATTTTTAATTTATACTTTTGGCCAGTACTGTATATTTTACCATTCCATAATCTAAAAATAGATTTAATTATTCTTTTCGTATATCATTATGTTTGAGCCGTGTGCAAAAATATAGTTTGTACAAAATAATTCTCCACATCCCCATCTTCCTCTAAGCGATATAATATTAATAAGAGCGACAAGCGCAGAGATACCTCTGATCATCGGGCAGGTGGATTTTCATACTAGAAAAACGAAAACCGTTAGAACTCCTCACTTACAAATCTTTTGGCACTATAAATAGGGAAATGGCTTCAGGACAATTAATTGTATAATTATAACTATATGTTCTGAGGTTTCTAAGTGAGAGCAGTTGCTCTATAATAATAATAATAATAATTATAAAAATGTAATATTATTAATGTTGGTTAATGGGTGAGTAAATAGCCCTTACAGTTCAATTAAACGATTTATTTCATTATTTGTGTTAATATACTAAATCCTTGATACTCTGTATTAAGGTTGGTCCTTCGAATTAATACGGTTATATCTAACACTTAGTATAATTATTCCAAACTTATATCGATTCTTAATCATATTTATTCAATTAATTATCTATTTCTACATACTTTCATTTTATAATCTGACTTCACCTATGCTTTGAATTTTTTAATTATCTAAACTTTAAATTTAAATAGTCTACCCTACAAGCTTCCTCAGTTTGCTACTGCACTTCTTCATATGCATTGTAGTAGATAGTCTACACCTTTACTAGCGCAACTATAGGGAATTCAACGTGTTAGAGATAGAGGTATGGGAAATACAGCGTGTCAGAAAGAGAGAATGCTATGACGTCACACCCATCAGTTGAAAACGTCATAAAATGTGACGTTTCAAACGTTTTTTCACGTTGTTTTTTGATTCGAAAAAAAGCGTTGGAAACATTGCAAAATGTGACGTTTCGAACGTTTTTAACGCTTCAAAATACTGAACGTTAAAAAAACGTCGTGCTTTCTCTTTCTGGCACGCTGAATTTGCTATACTTCTCTCTCTAACACGTTGAATTTCCTATAGTTGCGGTAGTAATGTTGTATAGTATATACTCATTGTAGCTGAATATAATTGAAATAAGTCATTAGTATATCCTTTTGGATTAGTTCGTTCTTGGTACCTGGTACTATTTACTTTTACCGGTACTTTTGGATTTCACCTGTTTCTTTGGGTCGCGTATTCAGTAAACCAATTGTCCTCTGATTTCAATAACACCCTCGGTGGAGGTTTACTAGAAAACAAACGATTTCCACATTAACTGTTCTTCTTCAGAGATCGTTAATTGGAGAACCATTAGAGTTAAGGCGGGGCTCTGCCAAACTGGGCTATCCTCGAGTACGTGTTTTCAACAAGTTTTGAATGTTTTACTCAATGGGACGTTAATTTTTTTTGTTTTATATACACAATAACATATAGTGGCTATTTAAGTGACTTTAAAATGGATAGCCATTCGAATATGAAAAATACTCAATATGATGACCATATTTCTACCGTATGGACTGAAAAAAAGGTCTTATTATTGACAGAATTATTTCGAAATAAATGTTATTTATGGAACACTGGAGATAATTCTAACCAACACATTTAAAATGTCCCCTCTGCTCAGTCAAAGAAGCTGCAACCCGCGGCATTTTGTGCCGCCAGGCTAGCTCAGTTTGGTGGAGCCCCGCCTTTAGAGTTCCTACTTGTATCTTATTATTAACAGTTTTACAGTATCAATTTTTTAACCATTTAATGTTAATTTTCCCAACAATGTTTCCTGCCACTATTTAGTTTAATAATTGGATATAATTAATCTCTGCCCAAAATTTTATAAAATATTGTAGTAATTATGTTTAAAACTATTTGAAATCAGTTTAAATAAATCTCCAATGAATGTTTAATTAATCAAGATGAATTTAGGTAAAAGTATGATAATCCCGACATTAATTCAGAAATAATTAAAACACGAGAGAATATTATTCATAGCTGATAGAAACTGACGTGGGTTATCACTGTACTCCCGGGCTTTCATTTCCGGTTTTCCAGAATAGGAAAAGCTCTTTGTGATATTGTAATGAAGCTAATGGAACATTGTACCATGGTAGGTGATTTTAATGTATTTAAACGACAAGTTTAAGTATGTCCTAAAAGTCTGATATAGTTGCGTTTGTCGCATAAACAATTTTTTTTTTTAGTTTTCACACATTAATTATTTTAATCATACAATACCAGACAGAAATATTCATATTTAAATTTATGTTAATGCACATCCGCGATATCTTGACTTTGGCTTTTAGATTGAGACACTCAAATATTTTGTGGGTGATTACAAAATAAATATAAATCATTAATAATTAATATAATGAAACAAGTATTACGACATTTTAGTCGACATACCACGACAGCCTTAGTTTTAAATAAAATTAACCTTAATAACGAACTATAAATTTATATAAACTAAATATATCTAAAAATATCTATGATTGAAATTCAATCCGTGATTCATATTACTAAGCTGCAATACATTTGTTCTATTTTGTTCTTTCATTAATCCCGAAAAGTATAATATTTCCAGTGCTACTTTTTATATGGAGCTATCTGGCTTTATTTTAATTAAATTCTACCGGATTTCCAGCAGTCTTAGGTAATCATTATCCTTAATAAAACTTTAAAGGTTTCGGTAATTTGATAGTGAATCGTGATTAAATCATTATTTTATTTTTATTTTAATAATAAAAAATAAATGAAGAAACAAGAACAAGATAAAAATATATTTCATATTAAATAATAGACTATTTGGTTAGAAAGATTTTGTCAAATGTCAGCTAAATTACTGATGGAAAAATTTTTAGTTTAAAAAAAGGACAAGGCACACTTTTAATGTGATCTCGGGATTAATAGATTTTTTGAAATTTTACTATGTTATTGGGCATATAAAACTAAGTATTTTTTACCGTTGTGCCAAACCTGTAGGTATACTGGATGTAGCAGAATATTGAGACTAACGGTTTTATATGTTAGGTATTTACAGCGCATTTCATAGTGATTAGAAATACTTTTTTCCACAAAAGTGTTAAATTAATTGTATTATATATTGATAAATAGTATACAGGATGCGTAAATATTGTATAATCAAAATTGATTTTGATCTATTTTATATTTTTTATTGTTACCTAATCTAAAATGTTGATATATTAAAAAAAACCAGTAGAGAATGTTTGACAGCATTGCCCTATGAACGTTGAATCTTTTTTTAAATTTTGAAAAAATATGCTTTTGCATAAAATATAATTATATTAAAATAATTTTTTAATATATAGTAGAACAAAATCAATTTTGATTATACAATATATGCGCACCCTGTATACTTTAAAATGACACAAAATCATACTGTTTATCGATACTTAATACAATTAATTTGACACTTTTCAGGAAAAAAGTATTTCTAATCAATACGTAAATACTCTATACCTAACATATAAAACCGTTAGTCCCAATATTCTGCTACACCCAGTATACCTACAAGTTTGGCGCAACGGTAAAAATACTGCGGGTTTTTTTAAAAATATTGTAACGGTGCAAACTATACAAAACTGACAAAAAAATGTTTTCAATACGGTTATAGTATGGTCCTTAAATCATTTATTTGACCTTAAGTTTAAAATAATTAGTTTTTAACCAAAATTTTGTAGAATGGGTTGCCTACTTCTTCTACAGATATTTAATAAATTTTGCAAATGACGAGAATTCATCATAACAGAGAGTAACTCAGGCATATTGTTATGATTATAGTTGTGATTTCGAAATAGGCATTTTTAGAGAGTTTTAATCTATTTTGTGAATTTTAGACCAGGGTGTAAGTACATATACGTTTTGAGGGTTGGATTTGGTTTTTTACCGATTTGTAGCTGAAATACGCATCCTATTTAGTGTAAAATTTGTAGGTAGGTAATTAAAAAATCTAAAACTTTTATATTGCTCATTTTTCACAAAAACTTCAAAATTATCAAGAAAAACGCTACAAATTGGTTTTTTTTCGTTTTTAATTTTCATCTCTCGCAAAAATATTATTTTTTTTATGATACTCTTTTTTATGTTTTAGATAAGCTGTAATTTTTTCAATATATGGAAATCTACCTAAACAGCTTAATTATTCAATCGAAAAAGTTGGTTTATAAATTTTAATTTTTTTAACTTTATCAGTGCTCATTTTCTTCATTTGTAACATATCTCAAGGTTTCTTCTGGGTATCGGGAAGATAGATATACATGAGACACTGTCAAGAACTAATTATTTATTCTCTGGTTAATGTTTTACTGTAATATAATTAACATATCTTTTGGGTTCTCCCTGTAACACTAACGGCACGAACTACGTACTCTTAATTGAATAGAATTCAACCTAATTCTAATGAGCCCGTCTCAAAGAGATAACAACCTATTTATGTAAATCGACCAATAAACATTTACTTGACCTGACACGGTTTTTTTTATTTTGCGATATCACGTTTCCGCATGAAATAATAACATCACGTCTGTTTAAATTACAACTGGTTTAATGAACTACAATATTTTATTATTTAGAGGGTTATTCTGTGTATAGCCCAAAAGGCACCACACGTTGAAACTTCAACTTTAAGATGGTATAAAAAAATATGTTGTTCGTTAAAAGTGCAAAAAAAAAACAAAAAACTACTTTTTCATAATCGATTTTTCAGTTAATAGTAAGAATTTTTTTTCTTTAAATAAGCGTTGAAATTGATGAAAAAGATTAATTTTCATCCTATTGTTTTTCTGTTTGCGATATCGCAGAAATTTTTTATAATAAAAATGGTAATGTCCAAGTCAATAAGGACTACATTTTAACAATACTTTTATATACAGAGTGCTCCAGATTGTTTTAATCTTCTCGAGGAGACTTCCATAAGTAGAATTTTGCATTAAAGTCCCCAGTTATTATTATTATTATTATATATGAATTTTTGAACTTTTTATGATATTCAGATACATGATAAACTGAAAAATTATATAAATTTATGTAAATTCACAATTATTTATTTTTTAAATATTTACTTATTTATTTGATTATGTATGTACCTTTATGCTTTTTAGAACCAACATAATTTGTAGTAGTGTCATCACCTATCTAATATTTTTACCATTTATTAATTACAAAAAAAAATCAACAAACAATAATTTTTATCTGCATAATACCGTTTACTTCCTACATCTTCCATATGTTGCAACAACATTACACCCATATCAATTTTATCAAGAAACACACGAGACTAAATTTGTATGTATCGTCTATCGTAATAATCACTTACGAATACAAATCATCTAATTATACACTCATGTATGCAAATCTAAATATAATTTTTATTTTGGATAGTGAATTATCAATTAAATTCATTCACATTTTAATTTTGATATTCCGTAAGACGTGAGAGTTAAACATCGTGAAAATTTTAAACCGAGAATACCAATTGATTGATTATAAAATTCTCGATAAATGTTTTTAAGATGATAGCTTATACATAGTGCAAGTTAAACTTAACTATAAATCATAATTTGTAATGAAATGAGTTTATTACCATACAGACTGTCCCAGGAATGTATAGTATACCACATCAAGTAATAATTTTTGACTGGGCCAATAATTTTTATTTGAAATTTGGTATTTATGTTTAGTGGCCACTTGATTTTTCTAAAAAAATACTAGTAATTAAAGAAATTTTCAAAATGTGAAAAAATGCGCTGTAGGCTCAATCGTCCGAGTGCGATATGGACAATCAACACGAGTTGAACGGTACATTTTTCTACAACCCAATAAAGGAAAAAATAAAATAAAAGATTAGAGTTACCGGGATCGAACCGATGACCTTCGTATCCGAAAGTGAGAGAATTAGCACTGGGCTATCACGGGCTGTCACGGATTTATTATAAAACTAATAGGCACCTTCTATTTTGATGTAGGTTATATTCATATTTAGTTTTTGATTTTTGGTGTAATAATATTATTATTACAGCTGCAGCTAAATGAATGACTATCTGGTGAAATACCATTTATTAAGTCATTTTTATACATATATTTCTGTATTAGTATAAACAATTATGACAGGAATTTAAAATAAATAAAAAACAGGTAGTGGGTTAATAAATGTGAACTCTGATTGGTGGATTTTATATCTCACCCTAATGCAATTATATCCGTTCAGTAGAGTGATATTGCCTACCTTACATTACATAAAGATTACATATAATCAATAATATCCATGTGGGTGTAGATAAAAATATTTACCTTTAAACTCCCATTTCACAAACCTTTAAAATATCGTTTTTGTTCGAACAACACTTTAAATCTTGTTAATGTTCAAAAGGCCTAAACTGCGTCTCGAACAATAATTTTCAACATGATACAAGATCGATTCGCAGCGGGTGTCTTACGCAAAATATGCCATTTGCAATATTTGTAGGAGTATTAAAAGAGAATATTTATGTAAGGTGACAGATGCGTCTTAAGTTTATTGAACTACAGTCACCTGGGGTCTAGGGCATGATACAATGGCGGATCAAGAACGGAAAAAATAACGAAAATGATTTATGACAAAAGTAAAACAAGCAAATATTTCGGATTTAGACAGCACAGTGATTTATTCAAGAAAATAACAAAAATGAAATGGGCTAAATTAAAAAATAAAGTGTTATACGATAGAAAAATAGGTCAAACAATAAAAAGGACCGAAAACATTAGAAACCCACATAGAAAAAATGATCAAGATTGGAAAACAAAAAATATTTGAAATTGGAACCAAAATATTATCAACAATAAAAGAAAACAAAAATTTTTAATGGTTTTACAAACATAGAAAACATAAACAATAATAAAATTTCCAAAACAAATAAAAAACAATAAAAATAATAGAAAAAATCATAAAAATATAGTAGGGGAGCCCAACCGGGGATTTTGGAATTACTGAAGCTTGGCAGATTAATATATGGAGGATACCTTGCACCCAGTTGAGTACCTTTATCGGATATGAGCTCTTAAAATATAGCCGCCCGTCTAGGATAAAGGACTAAATTCAATTATTAAAAACAATCATTAAAATTTTTTTTAATTGTCAGATTTATAAAATTCCTCCGAATAATCGTCAGATTATTGGTCTAGGATATTAAGATGAATCGTATATATCTACATTCTTTTGTATTATTAACGGCAGATAATGTACAGGACCGTATTTAAAAGCTTTTATACTAAATAGTTAAAAATTCATTCAAATAATCAAAAATGAACTAGGTGTAAGACATGGATGAATTCAGGAAATAAAATACTATACAAAAATCACATAAAAAGTGCAGGTCCGTATTTGAGAAAAAAAAGTTGAGGGTGACTGGGCGGAAACTAAATGTCAGATTCAAAATTCAATAGTATTAGACTGTGGGTAACACGTTTTCAAACAAAAAAGTTTTATACACTATTTTTCTATTGTTCAAAATAAAAGCACTGGACCATTAAATAGAAAATGTGCATTTTTGGTTTTTATCAATTATTATGAAAACCGTCCCTGACATCTGTGGATGCAAAGTACCAGTAGATTAGTTTTCAAATTGAGAAACTTTTGTTCCATTTAACCGATGTCGTATCTCTTACGGTTTCCGAGATTACAATACATTGCAATGAAATTTTCGCCACCCTGTATATCTTAATCTGACGCAATCAAGTATTTCAAAAGCACGATTTTTTCTGCATTTTTCAAAAATCACCGAGAGTTTGCGTTACGTCCAAATGGTCAGAATATTAGGTGAAAACTTTCTTTGTGTATACTTGCCATCCCTTAAAATATCTGACACGCTCGATTAAATTTTTTTTCTATTTTCAACCCTTCTGTACAGCCACCCCCATTGTGCAAATCGTCAGATTAAGCAGCCTCCATTATTAAAGACACGATGGCCATATATAATATTAATGTCTAACACTCTCGGATATTTCCATGTAACGATTTTGTTTTTATATTTTTGAAATTCTACATCACTTTTTTTCTTTTTATCATCTAAGCTTCGAAATCTAATAGGTCTTCACGACGCTCGAGTAAATCCCCATTTAGCATCGTGGCCTCCCCTACTATAATAATTTATCCTTTAGTCGCAATTCTTCAATTTGCTAAATATTACAGATCAATAATTGTGACAACAATCAAACAAAAATAAAAATACAAATATATTAGAATTCGAAAGATACGGATCTGTATTCTTAGGGGTTGTTGTTATGGGGGTAATTACACCCTAACTTATAAGATCTATTGTGCCCCCTTCTAGTGTTTAGTCGTTGAAGATTTTTCAGTGATTAGAGCACCTCATCCAGTCCTCTCTCTCTTCTATCTGATATGCTTCTAGGTTTAAGAGGCCTTTCTGAATTATAAACATTAAGAAAGATTTTCCTTAATCAGTAAATAATTTTCAGAAGAAATAAAAATCCAAGACATCCATATTTAGTAAAAACAATTAATTGTAATAAAAACATTTTGTAAACAATTTATTGGGGGTGAAGGGAGGGTGGGCAGTAGAGTAGGTACATGAAGAAAAAATATTTTATGAACGAAAAATTTTTAAATTAATGATAAATTAAAATTCAAACTGTTGTCCTGTTTATTATTAATTTAAAAATTTTTCGATCCTAAAATAATTTTTCTTCATGCACCTACTCTACTGTCTACCCCCCTTCACCCCCAATAACATGTAAATTGTTTACAGAATGTTTTTTATTACAATTAATTGTTTTTACTAAATATGGCCTGAGGATGGCTCATAAGCCGAAACTAGTTGCCCACTAAATCTCTTTTGTTTTAATTATATTGTGGTACATGTCTTGGAGTTTTATTTCTTCTGAATAATTTGACCACATACGAGATATGGTTGACCTCTTTGATTTAGTAAATAATTTGTTGGAATTCGAAAAAAAATATTACTACTCTGATTTCTTGTATAACAAATTAATAATAATCTGAGACAAAAATATTAAAAAGATATTGCGTAATTTTTCGGCCTACATTTGAATCCATGTATAAATCGTATTCTGTATTGTTTGCAGTCTTGAGGAGTCCAAATTATGTTAAGCCCACTAGATCACATAAGCTATATATGTATAAAAAATTCAATGTGTCCGAGAAAAAATATGCAGAGATTTAGTGGGCACGAGCTAGACGCAGATAAAAATGGCGACACGTTGCATACTTCAAATATTCAGGATAAAAAATGGAGACATGTTGTATACTTATACAAGGTGGACCAAAATTGTCGAGCAACCCTCATAAAGGGCTTAACGATAATTGGTTTTTCATGAATATCATTCGATAGGGGTCCCATACAGTATTCAAATTTTGGGTAGTACGCTGCTAATGTATTTTGTCTTAATTCTTAGAATTCACCGACGGTAGTTTTCAAAGGGTGAGTTACCCTTTTTTAGGCATTTTTTTTGTTATCAACTGTTTTGGAAAATGCGTATTAAAATAATATTTTCGGAAGTTTTTTCTTGAATAAAATGTACTCTTGATGTATCATTCAAAAATTAATCGTTTAAAAAATATGTCTAAAAAGGGGTAACACACCCCTTGAAAACTACCCTTAGTAAATTTCAAGAATCAAGGCAAATACCTCAAAAACGGATCTTAGTACATTTAGGTACTACCTAAAATTTTAATATTGTATGGTACCCCTCTCGACATGAAAAACCAATTATCGTTAAGCCCTTTATAAGGGTTGTCGCACCCTTAATAAGCGGTTTTGGACATAGATTCGTTAGAAAAACATTACTTATTTTTAGGTGTTCTATCACCCCTAAAAGTATTGCTCGACAATTTGGCTCCACCTTGTATATTGTGGATTAAAAATGGCACTGATGGCAACGCGCTATATTCCTCAAAAATATTTATCCAAAACAATTTTTAATATTAAACTTAGGTATAAAATGGCTCCCATATTAATCTCACTTCTTCACCAATTAAAACTAAAAATGCGTTAAGATATTTAAATAAAAGTTATTTCAGTTATCATCTAGTTGTTTTTTAATGAGTTACAACCAAAAGTAATTTCATTTAATTTAGTTAAAGTTATTACAATCAATTAGACACCTAAGGGTAGCAGTTAATAGCGTTACATAATGTTATTAGTAAATATCTAATACCTTTTACTTGTCCATCATCGGCCAATTTATTCTCAAAAAAAAAAACAGAAAGTACAAATACTTCATAATTATTTACCCAAACCGTTGTAATTGTTCCGCTAATGATGATTTTGTCGCGACGAAAATAATGAATAAATTGTGTAAGCGGGCGCATTAGGTATAACTGATTTGCATTTTGTGAATGAATATAAATGAATGAATACTCATGTTGAACGTATATTGCGATATACGGAAACCGTTTTTAAGTGGGAGGTTGCATATTTAATCCTGCGGTTATTGTATATAATTTGTTTAAATAAAAATTGAAATCCACATCACAAACTTGTTTGAGCTGTATTTATTGCATACAATTAAAAGCCACAAGTTTGATATTTTTATTAGCGTTTGATAAAATAACATTATAAAAATTGTACAATAATCACACTTATACGATCTTTTATTAAACATGTTTATCCATTTCCCCTCGGAAATAATCGCTCTTGTGTATACACAAAATAGTAATCAATGAAAAAAAAAACTGTAAATATGTTAAATTTATGGATAATTATGGATTAATTTCACGTTACATTTGATATTTACTTAATTTTTTTACTTATACCCCTCGTAATATAAAAATTATAAAATCGTGGTATAAAATATGCTAAAATTCAGCATTTTTTTCAAAATGTTAGAATGTTAGAATACCAAAGACTGCGATTATGTTTTTTTTTTGTTTTTTCAGAGTCGTCTCTCTCGTCTCTAAAATTAACAATTATTTTTTAAAAAAAGGTTAAAAAATTACAATTATATTTTTTTTATGCTCTTTTAAATATTTTTAAACTTTCTTGTTTTTCTGGATGAGTTACTTTATTTCTTCTATAAAAACACGTATTATAAATACAGCTGGAGTCTAATGTGCTTTTGGTAATAGCGTGACTCAACTTTTTAATACACACTGTGTATCACGTACCAACGAATCGTTTGACACCTCACAAGTCAAAATTTGACATCTAACGGCCGGTATATTCGCTAGTGCCCTTTTGGCAATAGCCTGACTCAACTTTTCGATACACTCCGTATATCTTTACATCATTGACAGTCGTTTGATACCTCACACATCAAAATCTGACATCTATCCATCCTCTGCCGTTACGTCATAATCGGTGACGTATTCTGCTGTTTTACATTTGTCATATATTATTTGAATGTTATTTTACACATAACCTCAAAATTAAAATATAATCAATGACATATGTTAAGGATTATTTTCAATGACACTATGTTAAGGTGTGTTTGTATGAATAAATTGGCAATGCCAAAAATTGTATTTTGCTTTATGCGTTGCGTACCTTTTCACATAATTTACTAATTTTTTTTAACTTTAAACCTCCGTTTTTTAACTGATTTATTTCAAATTTCTAGCTTGGGGATGTTTAATGTCTCTAAGCATGATTTTTAACTAAATTAAAAAAAATACGGATGACCGAATCGTGATTAAATGGCGAACAAAATGTTTTATGCGATTATATTTTTGGGGTGAACACAAATGTTGTAAACTAGATTTAACGAAAACTAATTAATCAACTTCAAAATTAAACTTTGCTCTTTCTCATTATAGCGGGAAGGCATTTTGACAATGAAAAATTAATTGAACTGTCAAAAGTAATAAATAACATTGACGTCAACATTAGTTAAGAAATCCGTTAATGACGTCATAATTCCGTCTCATACATTTCATGATTGAGAGATGAAGTTGGACAATGTATGACGTAACGGCAGAGGATGGTTAAACAAACTCTGTTAACTATTGTTATTATTTCATGTGGACCCAAATCGGGATACTGTGGTGGATGATCTAGAATCCGTGTTGTATCACTACTTATGCTATAATTAGATTTTTTTTTAAATTTTAGAACAGAAATTGTGTAAAAGAAGAGACTGTGATTATATTTTGTTTTGGTTTTTTTAGTGTCGTCACTTCCGTTTTCTAAATTAACATTTTTTTTTTTTAAATATGGTTTAAATGAAGCTTACTCTATTATTTGTTTAATATTTTTCTTGTTGTCTTAGAAAAAGAAAATCATTATTTAAGAAAAAGTAATAGATATAATTTTTTATAATTTTTAATTTTTAACAGATTTTAACACAAAACTTCTAATACTTTAAAGTTCCGACAAACTTACAATCTTGGCTGGTCACGTACGTGCGTTTAAGACAAGATAAAATCACGATCTAATTACTAGATGAAAATTCGTTACCTACCTAATTAATATCACAACAAACTGAACTTAATTGCTACGTATGTCACTCAAACAGTCTGATCGTGTAAAAATGATACGAGTAGTGTGTTGACTTGAAGATTTTTGACATGTGACAGACGCGGACGGTTTAATAAGTGATTAATTAATTATACTAAAATTTAATTTAATGTCTGGGTTGCGATAAATAAAATAAAATTAAGATTCATTTTAAACTGTAGAAAAAACTAATTATGACCTATTTAAAATAAATAAATATTTTCCATGTTGCAGGGCTAAATTTGCGGAGATCTTTAATAAAAAAAAGTTCTGAAACATAAAACATTTGAACAAAATGAAAATTTACATTTTAGAAGTCAAGTGCCACAAGATTTGTTTATTTTTTAAAAATGTAGTTTCGGCATTTCACCATCTTCAGGCCTATAATAAATGTGTTTTTACACCGCGGGGAGTGAAACTAGTACTTTAGTCCCTTGGGACTAAAATTTTTTAGTCCCGCAAATAAAAAACAATTGAAACCAGCCACCTTGTTTATTCGAATTTCATTCAGAACTGTCAAATACACCATTTTACGAGATCATCGCATTTTCATATATTTTTTACAATTTTGTTGGAATTATATTATTCAGAAAAAAACACGAAAAATCTAAAATGTCTTAAATATTACAAAGTCGCAATCTTCTGTCACTATTTTCATAATATATCCGTATAAGACAATTTTTTGCAAATGCGGATCGAAATTGGTCCGAGTTCGAGCCCCCATCCGGGAACCCCGTTTTATTATTTTTTTATTTTTGTAATGGCGGGTATTTTATAAAAACCTAATCAGAAGTAGGAAACTTATAAATAATAGAATTGATAATTACGTTTAAATATTAACAAAATTAACTGGTAAATAATTATTTGAATTTTAAGGGGGCTTGAGCACCGCGGTGTAAAAAATAGCGTATATACCACAGGACGAATGTGTCTTTTAATCCCTCGGGATTCAAAGATGCACTTTAGTCCCTTGGCATATAATATACTATTTCCTGTTTAATAAAAAATGAAAAATACCAACTTTTTACTTTTTTATGTATTTCGTCCTTAAGCTGGTCGAATTTATCTATTTATTTTTACAGGCTTTAATTAATTTTTTTAGTTCTTATATAATTTGCATTTGTTTTATAAAAAATAATTTTATCGGTTTATATTTTTGCAATTTTTTTGTTAAGTCTAGCTACCAAAATGCCGGATTTGACGCCTGTCAGATTAAAAAAATCCTAGTTTGTCACTTTTATTATTGCTACGACTAGGGACAATAGGTGGCATAGGATTAAAGATAATACTCGTGTTTCAACCGACAAACACGAACAACCCGGCAGCTCAGCTGCTCCCACAGATATATATTTTAAATGACGGTATTAGTAGACTAGTTTATAGACACCGGTGATATGTAAAATATATTAAATTTTATACAGGATGATAAAACTCAATGAATAAATTTTTACTAATGATCAAAAAGTTTAATAAAAATACTTTATCTAAAATTCTCTACTTAAATGACAACTTTTCATTTTCTTGGTTGCGTTAACAATAATTAATATACCTTCTGTCGGTTTAATTCTTAAGAAAATTTGTTGAAATTGGGTAACAAATCCTAAAACCGGTAATCTATTAAAAACATTTGTTAACCGAAAACCAGCAGGATTACGAATTTTAAGCTCCTCTAAACTGAATCCAAATCTAAATGGAAAACCATCTACTCTATGACTCATTAGAGCAATAGCATAAGATTGACGATCTGATACGAATTCCATACGTTTAACCCAAACATCTATATTATTTTTTGTTAATACTAACTTTCCCATTAAACCTAAACGATCTTGATTAATAGTTATGGCACGTTTGTTCTGAATAATATTTTTAAATTTCGGATCAATTGTTCTTAAATCAACTGATAATATAAGTGGAGCAGCCATTATACACCATATCGCCATTTGTGCTTTACTTTGTTCGAGACTCAATCCGTAATTACCAATAATAAGTACATCTGGATCATTCCAATGACCAGGTCCTGAATATTTTGCTATACGATCCTGATTTTTACTATACCAATCTATAATTGAAGTAACGTTATACCATGAATCTTCGATATCATCATAGTTTCTCCATAGATTACATATATTTGCCAAATATTTATAATTAGGATATATTCCATATTTTTCTTTATACGCAGGCCAACTACAAGAAAATACTATTTGTCGCCTTGTGCGGTTTAAGTATTTACCCATTTGTATATAACCATTTTCGATTTTATTGTCTGAGTAACAAGCATCTAGTTTTAGGTAATCTATCCTCCATGCTAAAATATAGATTAATTAAATAAAATAATTTATAAAAAATTCCACTAAAATTTATTCGTAAATATTTCTCCGTGGCAATTAAAATATGACACTTAAAAATTTTATCTAATACGTACATTTTATAATAAACATTTTTTCTTACAATGAAAATTAAACAATCAGTATTTCCAAAAACCTGGTAAGGTTAGATTAAATTATTTTTGTACCTTTGACATTAAATAATTCTCTAAACATAATGAATTTTTTTTATAAACTTTCTGCATGTTATTTGGAATGCCAAATATTCAACAAATTACTTCTCTAGGTTCAATATTAGAAGCATTGAACCAAAATGTCAAAAACTACAAAATGAAATTAAATATGACAGGATAATTATATGACTTAAACATTTCCATGAAATATTTATCATAAAGACACGTTACAAAACTCAGCAAAAAATAACTAATTCGGCAATGTAGAGAACTGTCGACAAATCCACTAGTCAATAAAAACGGCACGTCACTCACTTACTTCTGGTACGAGTTGCCAGAGTGGTACTCTTAGTCGTCAAAAAGTACGGTGGTACTTCTTTCATAAATGTGGTACCCAAATTAGTTTCCCGTTATTTATGGATTATTTCGAACAAGAAATCAAAATATTCATAGCAGATCACTGTAAAAAGAATGAAAAGTATGCTTCCAAAATTTTTTACTAGAAGTGCAGTTTAGTTGCTCTATGGTGTAGGTAGACGAAGTAAATCACGCATCACGCGGGCCTCTAACGGTCGATATTAAAACTAAATGAACAGAAAGTTCCCTATCTCTCTTAATTTATTTGACTTTAACTACGTTTAAACGCATTCAGCCAAAGAACTGAAAGTGGTATATCGAGGAAAAATTTAATACATTTTCATCGAGTCTGTGGTACTAAAAATGTATCCCACTTGGCAACATTGGATACGACACCGGTAGGCGTCACCTTAACGTCGCGATATAATGGACTCATCCAATGATTTTTTTTTTAATTTATTTTATAATTTTGGCCTACCATAACACATTACATCTGGTCCAGCTCTTCTGAGACCGATCGGCTGTAATTAATTCTTAAAATTTGAATATCGGGGCTATAGTGGCTTGTGACGTGGCCCAATTGAAACAGATTATATTTGGCTACGTTGTCATATCGATAAAACTGGAAAATCTTGTTCTTATTTGTTATGATTAAAAGAAGGAAAGAAGTATGTCAAATTTTTCTATAAACGAACAAAGCCAGAACCTTGGCAATGCTGTAGAAAGTAAAACGTTGGTTATTGATCACGAAGCAGCGCCACTTTCAAAATATATTAATTACTTTTTATTGATTTTTATTAATTAATGAATATTATAAGAACAATGAAAATCAACATAAGCAACTAGATTCTTTAAGCTATTCATTCATTAATATAAAACCAATAAATTCGTTTCTACTGGATAAATCCATTACAAGGGACAATGAGACAAAAAAAAATCGGTGGTCGTGAACCCAGTGGGTACTTGACCAATTGGGAACAAGAAAAAGTCTTCGGTCGGGAAATTTCCATCATCGACGAAGGTAGTAAATCGCTTAAGCATTAACGCCTGTTTTTTTCTAAAGTATCCCAGAACGCCTGTTGTTTATCTACTAATATCAATTCTCGGTTATTTTGAATGAGATTTTCGACTTTCGACCAGAATCGCGACAACGAGCTGAGGAAGAAAAAGCAAGAAAAAGAAGTCGCTTATGGCACAAACTCCAATATACAGAGGTGTACCAATAAAAACTCCCAGGCTGAATATTTTGGAAATAAGTAGAGATATTTTAATTCTGTAAAAGCCAGTTTGCAGAGCACTGATATAGCTTCAGTTTTGGTTATAAATTGATTTTAAATATGTCAAAATGTAGATAGCGCTGCGATCAAAAACTTTTTTTCGATAGGAGGATCTTTCAAATGAAGCATATCTTGTAGAAACTGCATTTTTAAGTAGATTAGTAAAAAATAGTGACTGGTTTGTATTTGGTGCAGTACAGTCCGTTCTCCACAGACTTTCAGGTGATGGCTCATTGAATGGTCATAATCAATATTAGTGTTAAGAGTGGCTTATTTTTAATGCATATTCCTATTCAGCTCGTTGTCGCGAGCATTTTGACATATCATTTGGGTTAAAACTCAAAAATCTCTTACAATTTTCCAAAATTTTCTCTGAATTTTATACATGAAACCTTTGTAAATAATGATAAATTTTAATTCCAAACCTGCAAAAGTGTTAGCATCTATTTCCAAATGCGACATACTTCCAGGATATCCAGCACAAGTTAATCTACCATAATCAGCGTACAATCCAAATTTCAAACCTTTGCTATGAATATAATCAGATAAATTTTTCATTCCGTAAGGAAATCTAATCGGATCAGGTTGTAGTTGACCGTTTGTATCTCGTTGTTTGGAGCTCCAACAATCATCTATGATCAGATATTCGTAACCAGCTTTTAAATAACCATCAGATACCATTAAATCTGCCATAACACGAATGAGTTTATCGCTTATGCATTCATCTGGATATAAGTCGCAATTGGTCGTACATCGGAATCGTTGCCAGTGCATCCAACCCATCGGAGGTTTAAGAGCTAGTCCGTTATTTAAACAATTTGTTATAGAAAAAACAATACATAAGATTGTAATATATAAAAATATCATTACTAGTTGATAAGATATGTGCAGCTGTAATGACACAATTTGTCAAAGTGACATGTGATCATTTAAAGTCTCAAAAAAACGTAGTCAAGTCTTGCCCAATAGTTTACAACATTTTTTAAATAGATTTTCTTGTAAGTTGTTTAAAATCTTTTATTCTTAATCTAATGCTAAAAATGAAGTACGACGTTTATAGTTTGGGTAAATGTTTACATACTTATATATGATTTTACAAAAAAAAATTTTGACCGCAACCACTATTAAAGACCTTTTTTCCATTTTTATAAATATATTTCCCGACCCACCTCCGAGAAGGGAAAGTATTGTGAACGAGCTAAAAAAAATTTTCGAGAAAAAGATGGAAATATCCATTTTATTCGTTTAATCCGATTAAGCTGAAATTTGGTATATGGGTTTGGGTTACCCGTCGGAAGAACCCATTATGTACGACATCTGTCAAACGGAAGTGTTACTATCAAAAAATGACAGATGTAATATGTCACGGAATTTGACTTGCAATATGTCATTTGAAAGCACTTGAAAGACTCTATTCAGAACAGTCAAAATTATTTCTCCAACTGTCACCTGTCAAAAATAAAAAAATGTCAAAATTTGATTAAATATCTGAAAAAGTATTCGTGGATACTCGTCGGGAAAGTTTTGGGGCTA
The DNA here is from genome assembly GCA_963243735.1 of Neocrepidodera transversa. Classification (NCBI taxonomy): domain Eukaryota; kingdom Metazoa; phylum Arthropoda; class Insecta; order Coleoptera; family Chrysomelidae; genus Neocrepidodera; species Neocrepidodera transversa. The sequence goes on along the minus strand of OY725353.1, from coordinate 7,968,210 downwards.
CACAACAAGGTTAATTTTGTTTGGATACATCACAATGACTACCATGATGTTGTCAAGTTGTGTAAAATATCTTAAAACAGAGTTTTTTTTGGTTTATATTTACTGGTTTTTATTGGAGAAAAGTTTTTTGATTTTCTTTTCTTTAAATATAAAAATAGTGCGATACAAAATATAGTGACTGATTTTCATCATTCAGAGATATTGATATTAAGCTAATGAAAACCCAATAATATTCATTGATCTGTGTCACTTGGTCGGGAAGCGGAGGTAATTTTAAAATAAAATTGAAAAAAAGGAGTAATTTATAAATAAAATTGAGAAAAAAATAGGTTCATTAATACAGTTAGAACACAAAAAGATGTAATACATGTGTTATGTTGGCTGTCTTTAGACAAATATAGAATACAGAGCTACAAGTACTGTCTTTAGATAAATTGTCGTAGATACATAATCCTTATTGGACATGTTAAAAAGAAACAAATTAATAAATTTATTAATCCTAATTATATAGGTTTAGGTTAGATTTGAATAGGTTTTAGTTGGTTTGGTTCGTCCTGTAACTGGTTAACTTTGAGTTAGTCTTTTTTTTTTAATACATCATTACAATATGTATCTACCTATAATACATTAATTTTTTATTACGAGTTGTTTTATTCCATTAAATATAATTTTAGATCTAATTTAGATTTGTTCCCTTCTTTAAACTGGTATCCATACCTGGCGTTTTTTATTACAATTTTTTTATTAAGTTCGGACATCATATTTATCGGGTCTAAAATACAATTTTAAGATTAAGATTTGTTTATAGAGTGATTTTGAACCCATTTAAACTGGTCCTTTGTATAATTATTGAATAATTACTTTATCAAATATGCGTTAAAGAAAAACTTGCAAATTTTCATTTAAAGATAATTTTAAAGTACCATTATACTGTGGGCACATAAAATACCCTTTTGGCATCAATCCCCAATTTTGGAGATTTTTTATCAATTCGCTTTATTTTCATTAATTTTATATAATGTTTGTCAATTCATCATCTCACTACTAGATTTTATTTAGTTCTTAACTAAATTCCATTATTCCAGTGTGTCTACTTAAGTTGGACTCATATGGGAAACTTTTTTATTATTGATTTTAGGAAAAAAGTTATTCCTCATAAAAAATTGTGCATGGTCTACAACCTAAAATGCAACTATCAGAGAATACATTTTTACCCGTATTATAGAAAAATGTTAATTGAAAAACTTGTTTAGAAACAATATGTACGCACCTATATGAAAATCACAGGCTCCAATTTCAAAAAAAAAATTTTTTCCAGTTTTTTTCTTGGAGCAAAGTTTGAAGTGAACTGTTACGTATAAAATTATTTTCTACACATTATTTTAAGCCAAAGCCGTTAACTGGGCTTAAAAAAATTATGGAAACTAATTTTTTATGTAACAGTTCACTTTGAACTTTATTTCAAGAAAAAAATTAGAAAAAATATTGTTTTGAGATAGTAGCTGTAATTTCATATTTGTTCGTACATATTATTTTTAAACAAGTTTTCCAATTAATATTTTTCTATATTTTTTAAAATATAGAGCAAAATTTATATTTTTTGACGCCCCTCGTATACACATGCACAACTTTTTATGAAGAATTTTTTTTTCTAAAACCAATAATAAAAAAGTTTCTCATATGAGTCCAACTTAAGCAGACACACTGTATATATGGCAACATCGCTTTCTTGGTTCTGGTATGACAATGATGTGAAGGAAGTTAACAATGCATGTGTAAATAACAATTCTATGTTTGAATGGTTTACACAGAATCAATTCGAAACATCAAATGTGTCATAATTTTACACTTAAATCAATTTGAAACGTCAAATGCGTCATAATTTTACTCTTAAACATCAAAAAAGTCGAAATTTAAAATTAAGAAAAAAGGTGTTAAATGTTGGTTGCAGTAATTTCTTTTCTTTGGCTGTAGATGATTTGTGAATTTTTTGTGAAAATCGGCATATTTCGTAAGTACTCAACTTTATCCCGGAATATAAAGGCAAGTAGGCAAAACGCAATTTATTTTTAATGGGAAATTGTGAAAATGAAACTAGATGGGGTAGAATAAAAAATACAAATAATAAAGTAAGAGAAGGACCATTCAAATGGATTAGACTTACTTACTGAAAAAAAAAGATTTATGTACAGAGTGCTCCTGAAACATATTATATTCTCAAACTTTAATAACACTTTTAATAGTTCCTTGAACTTAAGCATGAATCATTAATAATACAAGGATATAAGGGTTGCTATATATATAAATATTTCAAATTCAAAAGGTTATTCATTACTCAAGGGATCAAGAACTGATCGGATGATGAGATTTTAATATTAAGCAAACTGTAAAATCCATATTTGAATATATAACTAAAACTTGTAAAACACAAATTGAGAGACAGTTTTATAAATATCGAAACCGATAACTTGAATTAAATAGGAAAGAAAATTGCAATATCCCTTAACCACTATTACACAGACGAAATCATAAGACTAAATAAATATTAATCAAGACGGTTAAACAGGAATCGACTATGGATAAAACTTCATCATCAGGATAGTGACAGTTATTTAATAAGGTCATAGAATGTAGATATTATGATTGCTAATAAATGTAGAAAAACATAATCGTCATATTCATTACTAAGGCCACACAAGTTGTGTTAATGGTCTTGACTAGTAAATTAAATTATATACTTTGTGTCTAATGTTTTTCCTTGTGAATTTTTTAATTAGCAGTAAAAACCTTTTATGACATTTTATAATTATTAATTAATTTTCTTTCTGGTAGTGAAATTTCATAGTTTTATTTGTATTTATTCCATCGATTATAACGGATTCTTACATATTATAGCGGATTAACAAAAAACATGAATAAAGGTTAAATCCATGAGGTTATCCATATCTCAAATATGTGGTCTAGTGTTCAATAAATGAAATAAAACTCGAAGTCATGTCCACATAAATATAATTGGGAAATGGCAACTAGTTTCGGCTTACAAGTCATCTTCAGGCCTAAAAGTGATAAAATTCGATACAAGTTGGAGGGTTTACAATAAATTCAAACGCTAACCATAATACGGTTAATTTTTTTTACATTAACAATTGTACATTGTCGATCGAAGAAGTTGTAGTAATGATAAGGGGATCGGGGGGTTTGTATTAGGGGAGGAGTAACGGGCGATTGTTGTTTCGTCCGTAATCCGCTTAATAGATTAATTAATGTATGTCGTTCCATATGTATTAGAATATTTTTAAACAAATATTATATAATGGTTTTGATTAATTAATGTTATTTTATTTCACTTAATCAATATGATAACCAAACAATTATTAATCGGATTTTTTTTTCAAATTTCATTAATATTATAGAAAATACTAATTCACTAAATATTTTTAATAAATTTTAAATTATATTAAATAAAACACAAATACAAAATTAGATATAGATATAAGAAACTAAATTAAAAACTATAATAATGGGAACTGAATTTTACAAATTGCAATAAATATACTTATTTATTATAATCACCTAATTTTTTATATTAAATAATTTGCTCGTTTTTGAGTTTTAGAATTCGGGATTTTTTGTTTATAAAGTTAAGTTCCTGAAAAACAAATAGGTAGGTAATATGATTTTAAATAAAATAATCCTATTTTCTGAAAAATATATTTGGACCTAAAGATAAATGTAAAATTGATCCGTCTGGACGAACCGATAATTCAACAGGTAAACAACCATTACTACTTTTAGTTTATGAGGGGATTACCGGACGAAACGATATATACCCGGAGTAACATATGGGTAATAAAAAAGGGGTGGTTGTGGAACAAGAAAATTTAAAAAAATTAAAACTAAAATAAATATATTGATCTGCATGTCGCATGGGGCTCGTTGAAAAAACAAATTGAAAAAATTGAAAAAAAAATTATTGGAAAAATTCCCATTTTTTGGAATCGGAGTTTCTTCCGCTGACGGAAACAAGCTGTAGTCTTGAAAAATCGCGCAGAGATTATTCCTTTCACTTGTTTTGTTTTTTTTTTGTTATGTAAACTTTGATTTTTTAGAATTAATGAATTTGTGATTTAGTACTTGTCAAGATTTATTTCTTAGAGATTATAATTGGTCCTTCGAAATAATAAATAGTATTTGTGGTTCATGAAAGAACCTCCTTCCTACCAGACGCACACACCTTATGTCAATCAACAATCTGATCAAATTTTATGTCAGTTTTGATTTTGACACATTTGACATTTGCGCATTATAAGAAAGAACAGTTTATATTGAAAAGAGTATTTAGTATTCATTAAATTATTTTTCATATAAATTAGAATATATAAATAAGTTTTTGTTTAGGTACATAATAGATACCAAAAGCGTAGTTTGTTTAACCATCCTCTGCCGTTACGTCATAATCGATGACGTATTCTGCTGTTTTACGTTTGTCATATATTATTTGAATGTTATTTTACACATAACCTCAAAATTAAAATATAATCAATAACATATGTTAAGGATTGTTTTCAATGACGCATGTTAAGGTGTGCTTGTATAAGTAAATTGGTAATGCCAAAAATTATATTTTGCTTGCGTTGCGTACCTTTTTACATAATTTAGTAATTTTTTTTAACTTGAAACTTCCGTTTTTTTTTAACTGAATTGTTTCAAATTTCTAGCTTGGGGATGTTTAACGTCCCTAAACATTATTTTTGACTAAATTAAAAAAAATACGGATGATCGAATCGTGATTAAATGGCGAAAAAATGTATGATACGATTATATTTTTGGAGTAAACCAAAACGTTGTAGACTGCATTTAACGGTAAAAGCGCTATTCCAGCATCTCTTTCTCTTAACAAGTAATTAATCAACTTCAAAATTAAACTCTGCTCTTTCTCATTATACCAGGAAGGCGTTTTGACAATGAAATTGAACTGTCAAAAGTAATAAATAACATTTACGTCGACATTAGTTAGGAAATACGTTAATGACGTCATAATTCCGTCTCATCCATTTCATGATTGAGAGGTCAAGTTGGACAATGAATGACGTAACGGCATTGGATGGTTAAACAAACTCTATCTCAATTTGGTTCAACCAAGAATTCATCGCTATAAAAACCTAACTTAAGAAAAAAACATAACCTTTGTCATTAGATTTTATATGCGACATGCCCAAATTGTTTGAAATTAGGTTATTTTGTGATGTAGAGATCAGGGGTCACTCAATATACTTTAGTTTTATTCATAACTTGTAAACTCAATTTATTATTAATTAATGCCATTTTTACTGTACTTTGGATCATAATTCTTATTAGTTTAATTTTTTCCATAATATTGTTACCCCAACCGCTCTTTTCTATTCCCCAAGTCACTTCCATTTTGCGTTAAACTGTCAAATGTCAGATATGTCATTCCACCATTTAGAGGCGATGTTTCAGCTTTGGTTAGATAAAGTTTCTGTGCTTTTCAAACCTATTTTATTTTAATTTAGTGTTTTGGTACATGATTGTACATGATTGCCCTTTTCTTACTAGTCCCAGGGTGGAATATTAACAATTTTTGACTGTTGACTGTTGACTGTTCGAAGAACCAGACATTTATTGAACGAAGGCATGTGGCCCTTTCTGATGTTAAAAGGGTCCTTTCATTTTTAGGATCCTACTATTTCGTCTTGATTCCTTCATGCAATTATCTAACTCTACTGTGTGGGGCCTCCATATTAAACACCTCATTTTTTTTCTTTTTGGGATTTGTTAAATTTTATTTACGTTTTAAATTTTTTAAATTTTGATGTTTCACAACCATCCCTTTTTTATTTCATATATATTCTCCCCTAGTACAACATGAAGAAATTTAAATTAAAACTCATAGATAGAAGTCACCCTTAGCGACCGCCTGTTCAATAATAACTCAGTTGCTTGCTTGCTATTAATTTTAACGTCTCTTTTCTGCTACCAGGGCTAAACTGAACGGGACCTGCAGCTTATCGTGGTCTCCGAACCACGGTCCTCAATCACCCTAAACCCAGGACTATGCCTTTGTCATTCTGTTGATCTATCGACTAGCAAGTGTGTAATTGTGCCACCAACCCCTATCAGTTCCACGAGATATCCGATCTCATCCGGCGTGAATGAAACTGTGCATGACACAAATATTCTTTTTGCACTTGGCCAAAGTCTTATCTGACTTTAATCCCACTTGAGATTTATGGGAATCCAACCCACGACCCGAACAATGACCAAGTATAAAGGCCGATGCCTCAACCAACCTGGCCACCGTGTCCTGTAATAACTCAGTTACATATTTTATCTGATAAATCTTAATCGGGCGTGTCCGACGCGTCCCGAACCCCCGCAAAACATTTCTAACAGGTTTGTTTTGGTTTCGTATTTACAACTGTTCGCAAATTATTTGAGAACTGCGCAGAACAAGTTGCGTAGTGGTATATATTTCTTAAACCGATTCCGAACTGATTCTACGAACTGAAAACTAAAACACTAATTAAAATTTTCTTTTTTATTATCTGGCCTTTGTTGAGTTAGTTTATTTTATATTACAAAAATAGAAGAATATTTTATATTTATAGGTTATCCAGCATTTATAGCATAAAATTCTCCATATAAAAAAATACTAATTTAATATGGAAACCGGGAAGTTATTCAGAATATTAATATTAATACAATTGGTTTAAAAAGCAATGGTTTAATTCCCAATTATTTGCTTTTTATTTTTGTTTGATAATTTATAAATATATATTTTAATAATTTATAATTATATATTTAAATAGTTTTTAAATATCAGTTTTTGCGCGGTAGTATATTTCATAATCACAATCACAATACGCATGTGTGCACTGAAAATCCTAAAAATATTCTTATCGTCGACCAAGTACTGTTTGTATGATTCGATAACCGTTCTGGAATAAATTTACACACGAACCAAAACACAAAATTATTTGTAATGACTGGTTCCGAATCGATTTTCATAAAACCAAAACACTCCGAACTTAATGCGCATGGTCGAACTGTTCTTAAGTTAGAACCAAAACAAACCTTATATAATACGTATCGACGTAAGAAGTAACAATCGATCTCTTTTTGTGAAAAGTGCCGAACGAGTCGGATCGCTCGCTATCCCAAGTCTGGATTCTGCAAACCGTAAGTTTTTTCAATCTTGCGTAACTATCATCGAGGGGTGTCGCGATGTTGCCACCTCTAACTTAATAAAATTCTCATTAATGTCTGAATATCGATTAATTTAGAATTTATGCAATTATCTATATCCTTTGTGCCATACTTGTTCGGGTTAATAATAGTATATTGTTTAACGAGCAAGGAATGATAGTTATTTCCCACGAGTATGAAGTTTGCAGCATGAGCCGCAGGCGAATGCTGCAAATCATACGAGTGGGAAATTAGCATTCCATGCGAGTTAAACACTATACTTTTTCTACGGCTGTAATAGATAATAGCGAAATGATTTAACAAATAACATGAATTTCAAATTTAACGTCATTCAAAATTTCTATTTAGGTACAATTAAAATATCAATTACACTTTAGTATAAATGAGAAGTTTTGAAAAATGATTTGTAGGACTTTTCATATTTTTCCTTAGATAATTCTGGAATTTAACTTAAACATGCCTGATTTTAAACGTTTAGCTATATAAATATACGAAAATAGAACTGTCATTACTTGAAATTGACATTCCATGAAAGACCTGATTTATTGAAATAATTACACAATGAATTATTGTGTTATCAGATACGGAAATGAAATTGGAGACATACAATGTACCTCATTGATTTATCAAGAACAGTTAAGAAAGAGCAGTTTTGTATTATAGCCGTAGAAAAACATTATTTCTTTTAGAGCATAATAAAATAGTGCTACCTATAGAAGAGTGTAGTTTTATTAAATCGTAACTGTAACTATTTATTACAATAATATTTGTTGATTCTGCAACTGGTCCTTCGAACTTTGCTCTTTAATCTAAAAACATTGAAGTGAAGAAAACCATAAAATTACAGACTTTAAAAATATACGAACCAGCCCTTAACTTAAATTTACTTCTTCCTTCACAACCCTTCCCCCTTAGCATTACACAACTTCTTTGATCGATAATGTAGAATTATTAATGTTAAATAATTTAATGATGTTTGAATTTATTGTAAATCCTCCCCCTTGTATCGAATTGTATAACTTTTAGGCCTGAAAATGTCTTGTAAGCCGAAACTAGTTGCCGTTTTCTAAAATTGTTTAATTATATTTATGTGGTAGGTACATGACTTCGAGATTTATTTCGTTTAATGAATAAAGGTATATATTTTTTTATTTTGATCCAAACTTTTATTTGAATTTGACAAACAAGTTTCAAAATGTCACCCATTTGTTGAAATGATAGAAATGATAGATAAGAACTGATCGTCAGGCCGAAAGCGCTTTGTAAAATAAATAAAAAATATTGCAGGAAATGCAATTTTTCATTGTTTTTTTTATTAATTTAACTGTATCGAAACTGACTACATAATAAAGTAGGTAATTTTATAAAAAAATTATGGTAACTATAAAGGTAATCATAATTTTTTGTATTATGGATCTTCCACTATAATTCTAGTTTTTATATTTCGGTTTGCTAAATGTGACATTATTTTTTCACATATATATTTTTTAACCCCATCATTATATATGTACAACGGCACATCTAAAAATTAAGTGTGATTAATATGCCGCAACAAGAAACAACGAATAACTTGTAAGTAAGACATTAACAGTTGTAACTATTTACATAATACAAACATTCATGTAAATTACTTTTAATTCAAGTATCTTTAAAACTTTGTCTTTTCAAAATAATTTTATGTGAGACGAAAAGCTTATATAATGGAAAAGGTAACTTTGCTGTTGTTTGTTTCATAGTCGGATTGGAATTTAGGTCCTCTTAATATTCTCAGAATTCATTTAAGCTAATCAGTTATAACAAGTTTCTGTTTTGTTTCCTACTTGTATTAAAGTATATGTGTTAATTTATTACACACTAATTGTTGTTGTTATTAAAAAAAATTAACTTTCAAATATTCAATATACAGAGTCTGACAAAACTGATTTAACATAAAACTAATATCCAGTATAAATCTTATTTTTTATTATTATGTTTTTATTCATTATTTCGTAATAACTATGAAAAATCTAATAATATATAAAGTTTTAACTGTTTCTCATTCAAAGAAAACAAAAACAAGCCTTGTAATAAATATTATGTAATAGTAAAATGTGCCTAAATCATTTTAAGCATTCAAAAGTCTTATTTGATTAGAGCATAAATATCTTATAAACACTTTCAAACTCCTTTTATGACAAACCGTACACAACATGTCTTTGAAATTTAATCTTAAAATAAACGGTACTTCGTACTTAATGGCGTAGTTGCGGTTAAAATATTTTTAAATATAATATTGCTGTTGTTCAGACTATTTACTTTAAGAATGTTCACTAAAAGTTATATTTGATAGAAATACAATATCGTCGATTACTGTAAATAGGAGATGTATACAGGGTGTTATTGAAATACAGGTATATATAACAATAGGTTAATCCTAAGGTCATGTTGAACTTGACCTAAATTAGATATAAAAATGTCATTTAAAAATCCAATTGCCAATTGTACTATAATTTATAGTATTTATATGATAATTACAATTTGAATACTATAATTTAAATTTATTTTCATTAAATAAAATTATTATTGCGTTTCAATTTTTTATAGTTTTATGTTTAAGTATAAACACCGTTTTGTTTATATTTTTGAATACTTTTAATTTTATGCTCGAACCGCAGCTTGGTAACACTATGACAGTATCTTGTCTTAGAATTTAATGGTAAAATTGGTTCATTTGTTTTTGGTCACTCTTGTCAGTTTTAATATGAATATTAATTACACCCTTTATAATACGTACGGTTGATTGCAAATATTAGCAGATCTCCATTATTAGCTAACGCATTGTCGCTCTTTTTTAAAGTTGGTTCTCCTGATGTTAGTTGGTATTACAATGTTAGTTCAGACTACTACCGCTTTGTATTTTAAAATTAAAATTGCTGTAGCAGTCCCAATTGCAGTAGCAGTGACAGACCGAGTTCCAGAGACAATCAGACCACAACGTAAACCTGGAAGACACGTCTGACACCGCCGACTGGAGACACACACATTTTTTTCGTCGGATTTAGTAATGTTTTTGGTCAACAAAGAATGCTATTTATTGATTTCAAGCAGGCGTATGACTCGGTTATAAGTGTATGTCTCGGCCCAAGGCATTCTAAAACCTAAGGCGCCAAAATACCGCTTGACGACTCAAAGAAGGTTACAAATTTGAATTTTAGTGAAACATCAAGTCACCTGTATCGTTTATCGAAATGAATTTACTTTGTGTCTATTTGGTTGGGCTGCCTTTTTGGAGATATATTTCGGACAAAAAACCACCAGTGGCGAAAATTCTTATCCGCCCCCTTGGTGAGTGCTATAAAGTAATCTAGTTTATGAGTTAATTTAAAAAAGTCTATTTGGTATAAATAAAATTACAATTTTATCATTTTAACGAAATTATTGAACAGGTAACTCGGGCATCATTCCTAACTTATTAGGTTTTAGATCTTTAAACAGAGAGCAGAAACCACTACGGTCTGGGTGACAAATATATTTCAACCCTTATCACAGTCTGAAGACAAGAAGAGGAAGGAAACTGTACAAATAATGCAAAAAACTACGACGAACGAGAATAACAAAAACCAAACGGCAAAAATACAAACGAATAACAAGTCCATTAAACTGGAGACTCCGTAGCAAAGCACGAGTATTCAGCTAGTCTGTTATATGGGGACAGGGAAGAACCGGCAAAGTGTGATAATTGCAGCGGCAAACAATCCGCGAAATAAAAGTTATAAAAAAAAGAAAGCGTCCATCCCTAAAATTCACACCAACACCCCGCCAACTACAAATGCATTGAAAAGAAGACGATCACGTAGAAGCAAAGATCCGCTAGATGGTACGAAACCACTAGATGACGTAACTACCAACTGTAGCGGCGAGGATTTCCCCTACTACCTGAGAAGAAGAAACAGGGACTAAACTATACGACTAGGCTAAAATCCAACCTAACTATGAAGGGGCTACGGAGAGCCATAAGGTTCCTGAAAAAACTAATGGAGACGACCCTTGTCAGAAGATAGTCTATGAAACTCCGACCACCACCATAGGGAATTCAGTGTGTTAGAAAGAGAAGATGCTAAATACATTACATAGTAGATACTAGAGGATCCTGACAAGGCAGAAGGGTCTGCCGGATCTGAAGACCCGATCGGATGCGTCTGATCAAGTCTTCAGGTCTGCCCTCTGGTATCTACTATGTTATCGATATATAACACATTAAATCCCTGCATCATCTCTCTTTAACACATTGAATTCCCTATAGTGGCGGTCGAAGTTCTATATACTATCTGTCCTTATGACCATGGTGGTAGTAGAGATGAAAAAAGCAAATGACTCTGTCTGGATAAAATAACTGGTCTATAAAATATTGCAGGTCTCACATACTATAAATACAGCGAAACCCATAACTCAAGAGGAGGAAGTTTTTTTATAAAAATAAATGGTTCTATACAAATTAAATATTTCAACCATATTGTAAGCCTCTCCTCTGCATATTTACAAATTTCTACATTCCGAATTATACGCTGAATTTGTTAGTTCATTATGCTTGGTCTGAGAATTAAAGAAATACCAGGTGTGTTATGGAATAACAATAAGCCAAAGTATTTTGATATGCTGTTATACATTCCAACAGTTAGGGTAGGTTAAAAGTTTTCGAATAAATGTAAATGTTTATAAATATATTCATAAGGCGGCACGTCAAGAAAAGTAACGAGTGTGGGCAGCGATTAACAAGATTCGTTGAAATGCGATATACTCAAGTTTAGTCTATGTAGGTAGGTTAAACATTTCTATGAAATTTTTTAGATGTATTTTCTACTTTTTATTTATTCTTTGTAGATAATTTTTATGTACTGGAGATATTTATCAAAACGTCTCTCTGTATAAATTTAAAAAACAAATTTACAATATTTGAACAGTATCTATAAATAATTTTAGTTATTATGTCATATGATAAGTAATATCCTATTTTGAATGTAACGCATCCAATTTTTTTGTGCCTTTCGTCCAATTATCTCGTTTGCATGTTGGAAAAAGTGTACATTTTGACCCGCGATTTTTTTAAATATTCATATTGTGTACGCAATATTGTACTAGTATGACATGGAAGTTTGTATGCACCGCGGGTATAAATAGATGATTATGCCCTCAGGCGACTTACAAATCAGAGGGCCAGAGGCCCTCGGATTTGTAACATCGTTGCCCTCAGGGTATAAATATTTATGTATACCCTTGGTACATAAATAGCTATTAAAACTACAATTTAAATAATTCAAATGGAGTTATTTAACTATTTTTAAGTTTCGTTTGTTTTTTTATATAAATTACAATGTTATTAGTTTAATTTTTTCATACCTAAATTTTTAAATTCTATTGTTTGGAACCAACTTTATTCAGCCTGATGATGATCTTGTAGACCGAAACATTTCGCCTTTTGACGTTATGTCTTTTATTAATGAATTTTATTGTAATATGACTTTGAGTTGTTTTATTCATTATTAAATACTTTACCACATTTGAGTATGGATAATATTTTGTTTTTTATAAACACTAACATACAAGTCCAGAGAAAGAACTTTGCTTACAAATTATCAAGTTACATTAGTCCCCTCAATGACAATAATGAACTATTCCGCTCCGGCGAATCGGCTTGTACTTACAGAACCACCTTGGTACTCGGTCCGTTAATAGTATGTAGTAGTAAATTCACTAAATTCCAAGAATCTTTGGAACCTATTTATCGGCATTAAAATTTACTGCACACTATTTACATACCGAATTATAGTCGTGAGTTATTATAACTCACGCTGTTTGCTTATGGATACTATGGTATAATAACCCACCAGTGAATTATTATAACTTGGGTTTCCGCTCTTTATTAAAAAGATTAATTCTTAAGATCGATTCGGATCGTTGAATCAGAGATCGATCTAGAAAAAATCGGATGGACAATCGATTTCATGAAAATCGATTCGAATTATAATGTGATACAAACGATTGTAACCATAAGAAAAAAATTAACAAAAAAAAGAAAAAATTCGAAAGAATTGAAATAAATCGCAAAAATCACAAAAAAAACTCGAAAAATGACAAAAATCGCAAATAATCGAAAAAATCAGACGAATAAGAAAAAACTAGAAACCAAAAGAAAGAAAAACAGAATAATGGGAAAATAATGAAAAAAAATTAGAAAAAATCGAAAAACTAGGAAAAAAATCAGAAAAAACCAAAGATTGAAAATTTGGAAAAAAAAATCTAAAAATCTCTCTTTGTCTATAAAATATGAAAAAATTGATATTGTATGAAACTAGGTAAAAAATGTGAAACTTGAATTTATTTTTATTAAAACAAGCAAATTCTGTTTAATTTTGATGGTTTTGTAAGGACAATATTTTGATTAAACCTATTTTAATAATAAAAACATTATTATTTATCAAGTATAGTAAAGGAGCTATAGGACTTCCTCACCATTCCCCATGTTAAATCCCATAAGAAATCGCTAAGGTTAAAAATAGCAAAAATTGGCCAAATCAAGGTCATTCGTTACTTTTGCTTCACCGAAGGGCTCTGCCAGAGCAGAGGGGCTTGATAGACCTGAAATACTACGCAAATGGTCTTCAGGTCCCTCAGATGCGTCAGGTCTGATAGCCCCCTCTGGTGATGCTGAAGTAACGAATGACCTTGATATGGCAAATTTTTGCTATTTTTAACCTTAGCGATTTCTTATGGGATTTAACATGGGGAATTGTGAGGAAGTCCTATAGCTTCTTTGCTAAGTGTATATTCACTCACTCAATACTTGACAGGTTCTGGAGTAAATTAGGTACTTTAAAATAGTATTTCATAAGGAATCAATAACCATGTATTAGATTTTAGTCAACTTTCGAACCTACCCAAAAAAATCGATCTCCGATCTCAACTATTTTCTCCGATTCTTAGATTGATCTCAACTCAAAGAAATCGATCCAAAAAATCGAATATCGAGTCACAAAAGATCGATTCTCTTGTTTGTTTATGGAAACTATTAATTATTCAAAAGCAGTTGAATAATTAATATATAATTTAATAAGAGTAGATTAATTTACTAAAAAAATTATTTATTAGTTGATTTGTTACTCAATTTCCCCTACAAGCGACATAAACATTGTATGTTGCAACGATCCATTGAAGATGCTGTACTGTTCCAAATGACAGATTACCCCAGGTGAGAATGTACAAGAAAGACTCTACGGGAGTTCGATTAACCTGACCAGCACGGTGCCTTTCCATTTCAAAGAAATGTAATTGTAGTAGGATACTTAACCATTTATCTGGTGCATATAATATATAAAAAATGAATTATTAATGGTTTCGTATTTTGTTTCTATTCCTGTAACTATTAGTTCGTAAATTAAGATTAATAGAATCTTTTAATAACAAGATGAGTTATAATAAAACATTATCGGTAATTTATTTAAATATTAAGGAATAAATAATAAAAAAATGTTTTAATTGAAGTAGGGAACTTTTCGCTCTTGAAGCGACTTAAAGGATATCTTATAGTATTCCATTTTTATTACATCTTGATTTATTTTATGACAAACTAATGTCGAGTATTAGTATAGTAATTTTAAAACTAATAAAAGTGTTAAATTGGCCCCTACCCATATTTTCATGTTGTCATAATAAAAAATAGTAACCGGTGGTCCGTATATAAATATACCAACCAATTTAACGTTTTTTACAGTCTATTGTTTATTAAAGGATATTCATGTTCTATCTATGAATGCGGTAGAGTGATTTTATTGTCATTTGATTCATAGACTGTTAAGTATGGTAGTCGTTTTATTGTCAAAAATATCACTTCACATTAAATTTATTACCACATAAATCATATCCCTCATGGTTTCCAAGCTGCGATGAGATTAAGTTTCATGTACTACTACAAAGTGGTAAGATCAAGTTCGATACCACCATATAAAACTGACGATAAATCTTGCGTAATAATTAAAAATAATCACTTTTGACTTGAAACGATTTAAAAATGATATATGATGTAAAAGAAGCAAAATAAATAATATATAGAACGCGACAAATTGATTAAAAGTTGAAATATTAAATTTCTAATTAAAAAATAAAAATTAATTTAAAAGACCCCGCACGGAACATACGGAAATTGGTCCTAGGTTAATTTTTTTTAAACTCGGGTATATTATCCAAATATCGATGCTGATAAAAAGTCTCCACAGGTGTGAAGTCCAAAAACGCAATGGAAGCTTTGACATTCAGAGTATTATCAAGTTAACCTGGCAAGAACGTACATTTAAGATCAGCTAAAAAGAGATGGCGAAGATGAGCTGCAGATAGATGAAGAACTAAATGAAGAAAATGTTATTAGGATCAGAGTGTATTCGAGATTCCGGCGAGCTATGATCCACTAAATTTTTATAAAATATTACGATAACGGAGAATTGGATGACAATGATGACCCCATAGCTGCACATGCTAAGTTGGATCTAGAATACATGGATCGCGTTCTCATGATCTTCTTCAGGTCGAGATGGTTGATTGATTAAAAAATCAAATGTATTTTATGTCAATTGTTAAGAGAAAAAAAGTTTACTCAAAAGCAAAAACAAAGATAAAAAAAATATAACAAAAACCAAAAAAAAGCAAAAAAATAGGTCTAAGTCCAACTAGTTACTTCCACCTATAGATATATGTATGTCTCTCTCTTCCGACCTCTCTCTCTCTCTCACTCTCTCTTCTAACCGCATCTCAACTTCCCTGTCGTCTCTTTTCATTCTTGACTTTTTCATTCCTCTTGTCTTAGCTTTAGCCTTCGATCGTTTCTCTCTCTGTCGAGCTTATTCTAACATCACGATTCTTCTGTTCTTACTTCATCCCAATTTCCCTACCTCTTTTTTCTCTGTTTTAAGGCAAGAAGTGGCAAAATGCTCACATTTTTTTTTTTATATATTTTATACATACTCAAAAAGTTAAGTCGTTTTATCTGATTTTATGTCGTTTGGCCGGAGAAATCACCCAATGTTACGTGTTTTTTCCTATGCCATCCTGTATTTTCATTATTCCTCTGCTCAGTATATTTTAATTTCAGACTTGCTTGATATAGCTTCTTAATTTCCTCGCGTCGTTTCCCTTCTCAACTTATTTTGACTTCCCTTTCTTTTTGATACTGACTATAAAACGTCTTTCCAAGTTTTTTTGTGTCGTTTATTGAATTTGCTTTTCTTCCTCTTGATATATAGGGTAAGTTTTTATTTATTTATTTATTTTTATCACTTATGTCCCCTGTTGTCATTATTAATTATTTCGACGCTTTATTTTTTATTTACTGTTATTTTTAATTCGTTTTTTTATGCCGGTACACTTTTTTTTTATTTACTTAATAGTATAATTTATCTGATGTTTGTGGTGCTTTTTCAGTCTCAATTACAAAAAGAGAATCTATTTTTAAGACCACGAAATCTGGTAATTTATAAGATTTTTGTCTTATATTTACTTTATGTAAACTTTTAGGTTTTTTTTGTATTATACTTTTTTTTGAAACAAATCTTTTTTGGGAACAAGTTTTTTCTTGGAACGAGTTTTTTTATTTAACGAGTTTTTTTTTGATGACAAGGACAAAGTTCCATTTTCCACAAAAATACAATAAAAAGTCTCTGAAGTTTTATTAGCTAAATTTAAGCTACAAAAAGAAAGAAAGGACGGATTTTGAAATATATCATAGTTTTTTTTGTCAATTGTTTCTAAATATTTCAATAAATCAACTGGCGTCCAAATTTATTTTTTATTTAATATTTTACTTTTTGGTTTATTTCAAATTCTATTCGTTGAACGAACCCGTAATAAAAGGAATTGAGCTTAAATCACATTTATTACTAAATCACTTTTATCAACAAATAAATATAAAATAACGTTTCAACAACTTAAAACTATTTAGTTTATATTATAGGTGTAATAGTTTATTGAAATCAGCTTCTCAGGACGAATCTAAAAATGTAAAAAAAATCAGTGTATTTTATTAAAAATTATTTCACAATTATCCTGTTCCTGGAGCACCCTGTATAAGTAATATTATTTTTAGATTTTTGTCTATTCTGATATAAATTTCGCTGTGAAAACGGCTTTAAAAAAAATGTTTAGTTGTTCCCCATATTAAGGCGCTAAGGATGGCGCACCGTGTATATGACATACACGATCTTTCAAAAGTCTGGAAACGGTCGTGGAACTCAAAAACTACAAAAGATAAAAAGTCCAAATTCGGGATTTAGTGATAACATGTCATTTTTCACATTTTCATGCGCTTAAATTTCAAAAACATTAATTTGTTTTTGCTGTAGCTGGCCATCTTGAATTTTTTTAAAAGCAAATATGACGATTTTTGTAGCAAACTCGAAGTATCTTAATGAGACGAACTCAACAATATACCATTTGATATCATTATTGTTACTAGTTTTTGAATTATTTTATGAAGTCCCAAAAATATTGGAAATTCTGGAAACGGCCCTGTAATTCCAAAACGTTACAGATAAATCATTCAAATTGGGGATTTAGTAATTAGATGTATTTGCGTTGTGACGTTCCTTGAAGGGATTCTTTATTAAGAAAAATAAAATTATCGTTTCCATACTTTTGAATAACACTATATATGATATAATCTCAATTTCAGTGGCGTACGCCTGATTTAATATAAATTATCAAAATGTAATTACTCATTTAATTACAGGTATTTTTTCAAAGGATCTCTTTTCCAATAACACCCTGTATTTACATTTAAAATATGTTCCCGAAGATCATTAAAGCCATGGCTATTAAAATAACTAAATTGGGTTCCAACTGTTTCATGGGTTATGTGGGTTGTATGCAAAAAGTGTGCAGACGTTTTATGTCAGAATGCATTTAGCTTGAAGAATAGTTAAATTAGCGTTACCATGAATATTTTACTTTTAAATATCTCATAAATGACATGTTAAGAGCCCAATACGACTTGAAGAAGATGTTTTAGAATGAATAAAACTTTATATGCATTTTAAGGTGTATTTTAACGATCATAAATGCCTGCAAATTATTTTTTTTAAGTAAAAAAAAATGTTGGTTAAGAGAGGGAAAGATATAGTGAAATTATAAATGCTGAGAACAGATCCAGAATAAACAATTTATTGTAATAATAAAAGAAAAATGTTTTAACAACTCTAGTTTGACAATTGTAATAGATCTGGTAGTGAGGTTTTCCGGATTTTCCTACACCTATAGCCAAATGGCGCCATAAATCATCAGTAAAATTTATAATAGCCATCCCCTTACAAGCATTTGACTTCTGATGTTCACTCATAAGGGGAAATATAGGGAGAGATTATTATCATTAAACATTAAAACACTTCTTTAATTTATAGATAATTAGTAATAAATGTGATTTAAGCTCAATTCTTTTTATTATGGGTTTGTTCCACGAATGGAATTTGAAATATATCAAAAAGTGAAATATTAATTAAAAAAAATTTAGAGGCTAGTCTAATTGATTTTTTGATATATTTACAAACAATTGACAAAAAAAACAATGATATATTTCAAAATCCGTCCTTTCTTTCTTTTTGCGGGTTCAAGGAAATTACACTCAAATTAAAAGTTATATATATTTTATTTTTGGAAATCCAACTTAACTTGGTTCTAGCTTGTCTTCGAGTTTCTTTTCAAGTTTCTCAGATCCGGCAGTAGAAACGCTTGTCTCAAAGAAGGGAAAAAAACTTGCTCGTTCCCCAAAAATTGTTCAGTCAAAATGTTGTTCAAAAAAAAAAAAATCTTGTACCTAAAAGAACTTGTTCCAGAAAAAACATTTGATCCAAAATAAAACTGGCTCCAAAACAAAACTGGCTCCAAAAAAAAACTAAAAGTTCCATAAAGTAAATATTAGACAAAAATCTTATAAATTACCAGATTTCGTGGTCTCTGTTTTAAAAAAAAAAAGAATATAAAACAATAATAATATGAATATGAAATACATGAATTTTTAGATCAAAACATGAAATATAAAAATAATCAAGGTGAACTAAATTTCAAGACAATCTGTAAAAACAAATTAAAAAAAGATTCTCTTTTTGTAATCGAGGCTGAAAGAGCACCTCAAACATCAGATAATTTATATTGTTATAAAAGATAAGATATGAACTTTTAAGTAAATATAACAAACAAAATATACCGACATTAAAAAGAATTAAAAATAACAGTAAATAAAAGTTAAAGCGTCGAAATAATTAATAATAATAACAGGGGATCATAGTGAAAATATATAATAATAATAAAAACTTACCCTATATAACGAGGGTAACAGACTGTGACAGACGATATAAAAATCAATTGTTTTGACTGGAGATTCAAAGTGAGAGATTTGTTAACATGGGAAAGACATTTTATAGTAATACCTAGAAGAGAGAGAGATCTTGAAAATTGATTTCAAGCGAGTCTGAAATTAAAATATACCGAGCAGGGGAATAATAAAAATACAGGGTGGAACAGAAAAGAAAACGTAACAACATGATGTAAAAGTGATGATAGACGGCTAACGCCATCTGCCAATGGGACACGGTGTCATTTATTACTTGGGAAAATATTCCACCTGTATAATAAGAGCCAGTATTAACTGAAACCGAAAGAAAGCCCGTATCAAAAAAGTATAAAACCTCAAAAACAAGTGTTAAATACTTGTATATTGTGAGAATTTCTTGATTAATAGAACCAGATAATGATTATAAAAAAAATATTTTTTCTTATATTTAAATTAGTTTCCAAGATACCACAACCTTAATTTTTTATATTCTCTTAATCTATGAACCATTGTTTTTAAAACTATTGATGAAATAACATACACTCTCCAAAACAAAAGCTTCTATTTATTGAACCATAACAATTTAAATTCTATACATAAACTTCAATGAGAGTGAAAGGGCATTATTATTTCAACGCCAATCCTCGAACTTGATAATGATCGTGATCTTATCGAGAGAAAAAAAATCGTAAACGTGCGTCTGGGTGGCCGATTTTCGATTGAGTAGGGATGTCTCGGAGAATAAATTATAGCCACCGATTCTTAATAGAATGAATAAATTTTCAGGACGCTTTCAATTTACGCAAGCCGGCTTACTAGTTTTGACCACTAACCGCTGTTAAACGCGTTGCTGGGTACTATGGTATGGATGTATCATAAATACGTTAAGTTTGTTATCTATAGAAGATACAGGGATTGTAAGAAGTAAGAAATATTCAGTTAGTAGGTATTACTGAAGTTTTTTTTTAGTCGCTATACGCACAATAGGAAATCTTTTAAGCCGCTTCAAGAGCGGTGCGTGCACAAAAATGGCGTTTGATGGGTGGATAGATAAAAGGAAGGGACTTTGGCTACCAATAGCTCATAAACTGCAGTTGTAGTTGTTATCTATTTTACAATAGATGGCGCTGATTTTCAATATCGGTAAAGCAGGTCACGCAATTATTGGTTAAAATACAAACATCTGTCGAATGTTTCTGTTTCTCAATTTTATAACCTTTTTACATAAAATTAATAACAAAAAAGTATTTTATTTTTTAGCAAATTTCAATTTTATTTCTCAAATTTTTTAGTTTTCAAAATTGTATAATTTTTATTTCTTTATACTTTTTCAATTGCGCAAATCCTAATGTTGAATTATTTGAGGAAAAATATTGAAATTTGGTAAAAATACATAATTCGACAAAGAGAAATTCAAGGAAGGAAATTTTCAAAGTTGGAAATTTTGAATCTCAAATTTTTCATTGTTCCAAATTGCATATTTTTTTTATATACTTTTTCAATTGCTCAAATCATAACATTGAATTATTTGAGGAAAAGAAATGAAATTTGGTAAAAAGTACAATATCGAAAATTTTTCCATAATTGGACAAGGAGAAATTCAAGGAAAGACATTTTCAAAGTTGCAAATTTTGCATTTTTCTAAATTGTATAATTTTTATTTTTTTTATGTTTTTTTTTCAATTGCGCAAATACTAACGTTGAATTATTTGAAGGAAAAAATAGAAATTTGGTAAAAAATAAAATATCGAAATTTTTTCCATAATTCGACAAGGAGAAATTCAAAAAAAGACATTTTCAAAGTTGGAAATTTTGAATCTCAAATTTTTCGTTTTTCTAAATTGTGTAATTTTTATTTTTTTCTATTCTTTTTCAATTGCGCAAATCCTAATGTTAAATTATTTGAGGAAAAAAATTGAAATTTGGTAAAAAATAAAATATCGAAAATTTTTCCATAATTCGACAAAGAGAAATTCAAGAAAAGACATTTTCAAAGTTGGAAATTTTGAATCTCAAATTTTTCATTGTTCCAAATTATATATTTTTTTTATATACTTTTTCAATTGCGCAAATCCTAATGTTGAATTATTTGAGAAAAAAATAGAAATTTGATAAAAAATAAAATATCGAAAATTTTTCCATAATTCGACAAAGAGAAATTCAAGGAA
Organism: Neocrepidodera transversa; assembly: GCA_963243735.1. Taxonomy (NCBI): domain Eukaryota; kingdom Metazoa; phylum Arthropoda; class Insecta; order Coleoptera; family Chrysomelidae; genus Neocrepidodera; species Neocrepidodera transversa. The sequence continues at coordinate 7,946,469 of OY725353.1, read as the reverse complement.
AGATATTTTCAAAGTTGGAAATTTTGAATCTCAAATTTTTCGTTTTTCTAAATTGTATAATTTTTATTTTTTTTATATTCTTTTTCAATTGCGCAAATCCTAACGTTGAATTATTTGAGGAAAAAAATTAAAATTTGATAAAAAATAAAATATCAAAATTTTTTTCATAATTCTCCAAAAAAGAAATTCAAGGAAAAATATTTTCAAAGTTGGAAATTTTGAATCTCAAATTTTTAATTTTTCTAAATTGTATAATTATTATTTTTTTTATATACTTTTTCAATTGCGCAAATCCTAACATTGGATTATTTGAGGCAAAAAATTTAAAATAAAATATCGAAAATTTTTCCATAATTCGACAAAGAGAAATTCAAGGAAAGATATTTTCAAAGTTGGAAATTTTGAATCTCAAATTTTTCGTTTTTCTAAATTGTATAATTTTTATTTTTTTTATATTCTTTTTCAATTGCGCAAATCCTAACGTTGAATTATTTGAGGAAAAAAATTAAAATTTGATAAAAAATAAAATATCAAAATTTTTTTCATAATTCTCCAAAAAAGAAATTCAAGGAAAAATATTTTCAAAGTTGGAAATTTTGAATCTCAAATTTTTAATTTTTCTAAATTGTATAATTATTATTTTTTTTATATACTTTTTCAATTGCGCAAATCCTAACATTGGATTATTTGAGGCAAAAAATTTAAAATAAAATATCGAAAATTTTTCCATAATTCGACAAAGAGATATTCAAGAAAAGACATTTTGAAAGTTGGAAATTTTGAATCTCAAATTTTTCATTTTTTTTATTTTTATATCTTCTTTTTCAATTGCGCAAATCCTAACGTTGAATTATTTTAGAAAAAAAATTGAAATTTGATAAAAAAATAAAATATCTAAAATTTTTTAATCATTTTATTGGAGTTTTTCTTACAAATCGCAACAAACCTTTTTGCAAAGTAATACCACTTTATACGTGAAATCTTTTTATTTTTGTTAATGCGAAAAAAAATATTCTACAAAAAAAATGTTAATTTGCCTTGTTTACATTCACTAATTGACTTTCTAGCAGCTTTTTCTAGTAAATGTCGAATGTGGTATTTTAGAGGTTAAAATCTTGCCCTAAGTTGTAAAAATCGACCGCCTATGATCTGTGATCAGTTAAAATCACAGGCAAGAGATTTTTAGTATGAGATCGATTTTAGACTTATGTCTGACTTTGGATTAGAATCCGTCCACATGCACTTGTAACAAATCACCCCATATTTTTCAAGCCAACAAGCATTTCTTATTAAAATGGATTAATTTGTAAATTTTAATAAATTGTAACTTTAAATATATAAAAATTGGATTTCTTCATATCCACTTTAATATTATACAATTTAATGTAATTTTATAAAAATTATTGCATTGCGTGGGTAACAGATAACATCAGGGATCAGCAACTATAGGACCTGTAGGTTGTAGCAGTGGGAATACAGAAAGGAAACGTTAACTATTACCTAACCCAATCTAAGTTATAAATTATGCAGACTAAATGATTCTATTTTAACACATATAAATAATTTAATTGCTATTCATACTAAAGCCTTAACGATGTATAAATGGATAATAAAATATACTCTAATGATCGACTATAAAAGAGATTCAAGAACAAAATAAGTAAAAATAATATTTTATCGACCATATAGGGCACAAAAGATCATGATATTATTTTTATTTTTTCTTGTAATAATTATTATTTTGATATCTCAATGATAAAGGCGCGGTTTTGATATGATTCCATAAGACAATTTATGTGTTTTTTATTATGAAATTGATCAATTGTTAATATGGAATTTGCACTTGTTTAAAGGTTATTTATTATTTTTTTCCTTTCACTTAAATGTTTTTAAAAGCAACAATTTATCATTATATTTTTCATTTTTCAATTCAAAATAAAACAGCATCATTTGAAACATTTCTAAATATTTATTTCAATAATCAACAGGAAATTTACATGGTAATGACCGTAAATAAAAGTTAATTTCTTTTCAACGTTATTTAAAAAAGAAGTCGTCCATCAACTAATACTTATTTAAATTATTTGAATAGCTTGAATAAAATAATTTAGACACAAATTCATGACGCGTGTAGGTGGTTTGTAATATATAAAATTATATTTGACAGACTTTTTAATTAGTTAATTTTTGGAAATTAATGTTTTATATTTGAATAAAATATAGAATTTTTAATTAATAATATTATAATTGTGTAATAATTTATTTATAATATTAATGAAACTATTTCAGATTTAAATTGTGGACGATATACATTTTTCTACTTTCAGACCTAAAGTATAGTAATTATTCACATCGATCAAAATACTTCTTGTATATCGTTTAACGCTCTTTGCGTCGTCAATTGGTCTTTTGGTGTATTAGTACATGTTTCGGATTGACTCGGGCGCGACCTTCCGTTTATAGTGTGACGGCCACTTGCACGGGCAGCGTCAGTGGAGAAGAAATACTCCAGGGGTTGTTATGGTATCTACAAGACCCTTAGCGGCCAGAAGGGTGGTTTTACTTGCCCTACTGGATTGAGTACCTAGATATTTTTGCTGCTGAGTTAAAACTCCAAACTAAATAAAATCCAAAAGTAAAATGATTCTTTATAAAAAAAAAATAGCAAATCCGATGAAGAAGAAAGATAGTGTGTAACACCTCTTAGATCAGTGATACGTTTTATTTAAATATTTTAATTGTTACGGAAATAAAAGTAACTTCGTTACAGTTATACTCTATTGTCGTAAGTTAATTATTAGTACACATTGATAATAATTCTCTTCTGGGCCTCTTAAATTGGCTGTTAGGGGTGAATATTTATCTAGAGGTAGTTTTACCCTTTAATTTGGGGGGTTGTTGTAGCTTTCGTGACTATTCTTTCGTCTTCCGATATCTGAAATTCATCATTTCTCAATTACTCTTTTTGATATCGCTAGTGTAAACAATTTTTTGGGTGGTTTTGTAGGTGGGGCGTCCTATATGCACAATATTGTGACTTAAATTCCTCTATTGATCTGTCGCTCGGTCAGAAGATTTTTCTTCACCCTTTTAATATCATTTAGGGCATTATCCTTACTTTCTTTAAATGAACAAAATTGGATTTTTTTCTGGTTTCGTTTTTTTTAGTCCTTCATTACTCTCTTTCACGCCATTGCTTTTATAGCTTCCATTTTTCATTGTGTTAAGGATCTAATTTTAACTTTCTGTTCTCCTTACCCTCATCTAGAATTAGGGCTTCACACGAGACGAGATAAGGCGAGAAGTTCAAAAATCTCGTCTCGGTCTCGTTAGTTGAGAAAAAAATAAATCTCGTTTCTGTCTCGGTCTTGTCTTGTAACCGTTTGTCTCGTCCCGTCTTGTCAAATTTTGTTATTGCTAGAATATAACTTTTTTTTATTGTTTATTTTTATATGGAAGATAACTGAAAAGGGCGTCAAACAACACCGTTTTAAAAATATTACAATTGTCGAATTTGAACTGGAGAGCATGTTAATGTTGATTTCGTTACTCCTATTTTCAATAAAATAAAAATTTTATTTAAAATGTTTCATTCTGTACAAATACCTTCAAACTTCAACAACAAATGTAGTTTCTAGGTACCTTTTGGGTACCTGAGACTTAACTAGGTCGTAAAATTTTATTACCCTCAAACTGTTTGGAAGTCCTAAAAAAATCGAAATACATTGATAGTGTCATTTTATATAAATTCAAATATTTTACAGATGGTTACCACATTTTAGATTTCGTACATTTTTCGTAACTTATGTAGACCTTTCTTTTATTATAAAAAAATTAAATGTTTATACTGCTTGCTAGTTTATTTTTCTCGTAAATTCAGAAAAAAATTTTGAAAAAATATGAACGAGGCCAGAAACGAGACTCTCGGGTATCGCCGCATGTGGTGGTTGAAATTTGGATTTGTTAGGCTCCCCTGTAATCACTATCCAGAATGGTGGGTAATTGACTTCTATTGTATCTCGTATTCATTTTTGCCGTTTTCTCTTTACTTTCGTCGTGCCCGGAAAGCCATCTTCTCTTTACTTTGTTTATTGCTGAAGACAGAGTCCGGTGTATTTTATTCATCAGTTTTCTCCTGGCTTTTATTTGATTGAAGCTTTTCAATGTGGTCGTCGGGATCTTACTTTTCTCTAAACTTTCTTTTCGAACTTGAGTTTTGTTCGATGTGGGCTTCTGTTGTACGTTATTATTCTCCGTACTCTCATGACCGACTTTTTTTTGGTTTACGTGTCTTTATTGGCTGGTGGTTTCTGTCTCCGTTCTCTAATGTGTTCTCCTTACTTTCGCGATTTTCTGTTATTGTTATATATACTGTTGAACTTTTACTTGGTTTTGCTTTCGTGTAAGTGCATGCCACTATTTAGCTAATCTCACTTGAGAAAGATGAATTTTCTTCCAAGTCTCCTTTCTCCCAACCCTTGGGACCAAAAGAATTCGAGCAAGGAACTTCTTCCACCCCTTTGGTATTTACCTGCACCAGAATCTAGAGAGCCAGCGTCCACTTCGTCTTCCGAGCTTCCGAATCCGCACGGTCCGACTGTCTAATAGTTGTACGTTAACTTTGATTATTCATCACTATGATACGGTGTGGTCTAGTGGTAGAGTGTATGCGTTACACATAGAAGTTCCTGGTTCGATTCCTGAGGATATCTTTTTTTAATTTTTTTTACGAAATAAACGGAAGTAATTACTTTTTTTTAATACACAGGTTAGATTTAGATAGTCAAGATTTCTTTTAATAAAATAAATTTAAATACATGGGTTAATTAATTTATTTCAGTTTATAACATCTGAAAACAAAACGTCTCTTATTTATCAAATTCAGACAATTTTTGCACATGCGCCGCATGCGGAATCTTAGGAGAGAACGTGGACGCTGGCTCTCTAGACTCTTGTTTTACCTTCTCCCTTTAGTTAATTGTCACTGGCTGACTACTTGTTTTAATTTTAACTTTGTCTTATTCCGGGTTCTGTTCCGGCATTAGTATTTTGTTTTTTATTATACTGTTCGTTATTTTTGAAGTTTGGTTTTCCTGTTTCATTGCAGTTCTTATGGTATTTTTTCAGATGTCCCTCAATAATTTGTCCTCTATCCATTACCATTATATCTTTCTGTTACAACGCAATTTATTATTAATTTTATTACTTAAAATTGGTGTAATAATAATATTATCAGCCTTAATATAAGTAGAAATTAGTAGAAATTATTGTTGAGTGTCTTTCAAATATTTTCTATTATTATCTGTATTTAAATAAAGTAATTATTCAATGACAAAATTTGTAAAAGAAAAAAAAATTGTTCGCGTGCCACTGCAGCTGCTTGAATCGTTATGTCAATCTTTTAATTTATCGTTTTATTATATAATTATAGAGTTCTTTCACAACACTTAAACATTGTAGGTAGCCGATGGTATCATCTTTGAGGTACAACCATTTGATTTATACAATTAACGATTAAATTGAACATACATTGCAGTCTAGCAGTGATATATTACTACGTATGATATTAAACCCACTGATTATCTTAGGAAAGTTAATAATAAATATAAATAGTCTCGAACAGACAAATATAGTACCTACAGTGATGGAAATAGTAACGTTAATTTATTGTCCATTAATTACACTGGTCTGCAATGAAATCCTCCTTCAAATAAAATTATTATAACTATGAAGATTTCTTTTTTGCGATTTGTATAAATTTCACTGGCATATTATACAGAATTTACAAACTAATTTATATTTCTTTTAAAATCAATATATGTCTTATCAACGCATTTCATCAAAGATTTGTCCACGTAAATTATAGCTATACCATTACAAATTAACACTTATTACAAATTAAAATCCGTTATAACCCCTCTTAAAAAGATGCATCTATCGCGCCAAATTCTTCTCATATTAGTAGCTTCTAGATTGCTCAGGAGAATAGTTGTCTCCCGGGCGAGAGCTTTTCACTTTGAATTATTATTATTATTAGCTTCTAGATCGTTGAGGAGAATATTTGTCTTCCATCGAGAGCTTTTTACTTTAAAATGCGAATCAAGACCGTACCTTAATATTGATAACTGTCTGAGATTTCAAATTAATAACAAATGTTAATAATGTTTATTTAAGTTTAAGAATTTAGACCTATGCTCTACACATTGTATTGTTAAAAAAGTGTAAATGCAATTTATATTTTCATTCAATACATGGGTGAGAAAATAACCCTTTAAAAATAAATGAAATCGATTATTTGTGTTAAATAATGTGTCTGATGTGCTAATCAGACACTGGTCCTTCGAACTAGTAAAATAAATTCTAAATGGATGTGAGTTCTTAATTCATATTTATTCACATCTGGATTTGGAAAGAGTGAAAGAAAACTACAGAAATATGAAGGTATTACTTGAAAAAAATTAAATATTCACAATTCTTATGGAACATGTGTACCGATCTAAAAGTTGTAGCAATGATAACTGGATTGAAAGTCTTGTTGTTTTTTATGCGAATGGGATAGTCGCGCAAGAGATAAACATTACATAGTAAAAAATTGGCCATGAAGGACGAGTTTAACAATCGTAGTTAAAAATGTCCCTAAAGAGCCTTTAGTGCAAAGTGAAAAAAATTTCTGCCACCACATCATATAAAGCTAGGTCTTATGAAAAATTTTAGTACCATAAGAGTCATAAGACAAAATTTGTCCATTTCAGTGATGCGAAATTAAAAGAAGGAATTTTTTTAGGTCCATAAATCTGAGAGCTCATGAAGGACGAATTTTTTAATACAAAGTTGAATAAAGCAAAAAAAATAGCATGGGCCCCTTTTATAGAAGTGTGTCAAAAAGCTTATAACTATCAAAAATCATTCAAGAACTTCTTTCTGCTTATAAAGTTCTGCAATGCAACATGTCTCTCAATATTTATTTCTTGGATTAGCATTTCTTCCTTAAAAATCTTTGTGCTGTATCAGATAAACATGGTGAAAGGTTTCAGGACATATTGCATATAGGTACTATATTGGAAAATGATCTGAAGGAATGCTTGCTGACTTTTGTTGGTTAATTCGTCAAATTCATCAAATGAAAAGAAAAAAAAGGTTTAAAGTAACTGAAATTATATTAGTATAAAGTGATATGGAATAAAAAATAATTAAATTTTTTTTAATATAAAGTTTAAAATCTAAAAACCATCAAAATAAAATTTTTGTTAACAGGAAAGAAAATAACACCCTGTACGCAAATTACCCTACCTTAATGGTAAACTGCCACCAATAATTTGGTTCAAATTAAGAAATGTCAAAAATTAAAGTATCACGATTGGTGGTAATTAAAAATGAAAAAACTTCCCTATTAATGGAGCATTTCGAATAAAAAGTAGTTTAGAAATTTTAAAATAATCCCAGGAAGTAAATTCAATACAAAATCTTAATAAACTCATCCAGATAAATTCAATTTCATAAATAATAAAGCAGTTTGATTGGTCCATTAAAATAATTTTTCATCAAACAGCTTTGCTTTTCTCCGTTACTGGGAAATAACTAGGGGGTTGTTGATTTTGGAATTTCGAAAAAGAAGGATGTTAAAAATTTCCTTCTATAATGAAAAACTTTAATTTAAAATAAATTGGAATAATATTCATTAAATGAAATTAATTAAATATAAACAAATATTCTTCAAACAAAAATGTAAAATTATGTATAAAAAAAGAAGGTAACTAGTGAATTAAATTTAAAACACATACCCTGAAGAAAAAATTTTGGTCACCCTCTACGAAGGATCATAGAAAATCGTCCAGAGAATAAAAAGGAGCCTTCAAATTCAGAAAGAAGATAGAAACTTTTAATGTAAATATTTTAAAAGAAAAATAAATAAACATTTTTCTAAGGTTATAAAACATTTAAACACAATGTTTTGTTAATATTTTAAAGAAGTTAAAACAAAGTTTTATTGCTATTTGTAGATAATTGAATGAATATTTTTTTCTCATTTATAAAAAAAAATCAGTATGTACCAAGGGTATAAATAGATCTTTATGCCCTGAGGGCGACGATCTTACAAACTCGACGGCTTCTGGCCCGAGGGTTTGTAAGTCGCCCGAGGGCATAATCATCTGTTTATACCCGCGGTGCATACAATCTTCAGAATATTCAAAATTTATACAGAACATTCAAAATTTTTTTGTTTATATCTATGAACCTTCCCTGAGATGAAAGAAAAAAAATAAAAAAAAAATTATAATGGGGCCCAACAAAGTATAAAATTTTTACAATATCAAATAAAAAATTTTAGAAATCATATCTATAAAAAAAGGGACCCAAAATTACAATTCATAGCGATAGAGCGATAGATAACCTTTTTATTATAATTTTTTTATAATTATTGTTACCATAAGTATTTGATTCTAACTTGTAAGTAAAAATGGCTTAGAAAAAAAAAATTTTTTTTGCAGATCAGTGTTATTATATCATAGTAAACGGTGTCCTATTTTGATCGCAAATTTCCATAGTCACAATGGTCTGCATTATCAGCAATGTAAAAATTATCTTTTTTAATAAAAAGTTCAACAAGTATTTACCTCGTTGTAAGAAGTTCAGGAATGAAACTGAACTAGGATTAAATTGGAAGTGCTATTGTCATAGAGGTTTAACATTAATTACTGACTTTTCCTTTTGAATTACAAAAAGAATATTCCACTTTAATGTAGGTCATGTAGGTTCAGCGATTTAAGGAAATTTCACTCGTCATATTTTTTATCATCATAATATCTTTAATAATAAATATTTTTAAAATTGAAATAAGTATTATACATTTTAAATTAAACTTATGACATTTATAATAGATAGTTGAAGTACATTTTTAATTTATTAATTAAAGACGAACAAAATTGCGGTTGTCTTTAAAGCGACTCAACGAATTATAGTAAATTATGATGATTATCTACTATCGTACTGACTGTATCTTTAAAAAGCTATAAGTATAACTTGTGGAAATAGAATCATAATCTGCTGGCATCAATCTTTATAATAACTACATAATTCTAGTTACGCTCCTGAGTATAAACACAGAGCAAACTCGAAACGTTCAAAAAAATATTTTAGTAATGTAGCAATAGTTAGTGACAGATTAAAAAATTTTTTTTCTTTTTTTCTTGGATATGATGAGACATTTTTTTTCAATGTTTCGCTATTCGGTGCATTATCAAGATTTCTTGAAGTTAGTATTGATGTATTTTTTTAGGTACATTTTGTTTTCGTTATTGATGTTTAAATTATATTGTAACTTGTGTTTATTTAGTTACGCTACTGCTCGTCTATGCGGTTATCTGTTATCCCGTAACAATAAATAATACTGTTGACAAGTTAAAAAATAATGAAAAAAAATAGTGATATAAATCTAAACTATTTAAATTGATGCTTGTGCAAGTGATTTCTTTTGTTAAATAGACGTGGACTTGTTGATCTTTGTTTAAATCTTATAAGGATTTCAATTGTATAAAGACTCTTGACAAAAATAAAGACTTCTACTCGAAAACTGTCAAATCATTTCCGACAACAGTAATGACGAACTATTTATATTATTTACAATGAACTATTATTTATAAGCAAAAAAAAATTAAACAATTTTTTTTCTCAGTTAACCGGTTTTTCATCTTTTATCATAAAAATAATATAATAGCAATATTTTAGATATTGATTAATAAATTTGTAGAAATTAAAATTAATTAATACTTTTTTTTAAAAAAATGCGTTTTCCTTCAATTTTTTTTTAACAAAAATTATATTCAAACATAAATTTTATTTCTTTTCTTAAGTCTTCATTTGTTTTTTTTTTCGTATCTTTTAAATTTTTTATATTTTCTTTTCTTTTTTAGTAGCTTTTCATAAATTCTCACTTGTTTCATGTAAATTGCCTTTTAATTTTTATTTCTCGTTTTCACTTTCTTATATATTTTTATCCATAATTTTTTATCCATATTTTTATCCATAATATTGTTATTCATTTCTCCTTCTTTTAGATTTTCATCATCAACATTTTCTTTTCTTCGCCTACATCCTATGAACAATTTCTATATTATATATTGATACATTTTTTTAAATATTTTGTTAGTTACGCCACTGTATTTACCTATAACTCTATGATAGCCACCTGAGAAATAACTCAATGATGAAGTGATTTCTTGTAACATAACAATCGATACACTGTAGTTGTTATATTAATCTTTCCTGTTGTCGTAATATATTAAAGAATCGTATACCCGTAGAATAAATACTACTTTTGAAACAATAAATAATAATTGAAAAAAAAAACATTACACAAGAAATATCAATGGTGCATAGTACAAAGTGGATATGGTATTTTTAAAATTTACGTTGTGTGTTAAGGAATCTATATATTAATACGGAAAGAGAAAACTTCGGATCCCTTTTTAAGGATTGTGAGATTTTGCATAGTTTATATACAGAAAGTATGCCCAAAGACAAAATTAATATATGAACAAAATCAAAATAAAATTAATTATAATATAACATTTATTGTTTACCTCAAACATAAGACTATTTTTAATTATCGGTACAATAGCCGAATGGGTTATCTTTTTTTGCTATAGTTTTTTAATTATTTCGTAACTTTTTTCTAATTTAATCAACTTCCATTTCAACTTTCAATCCACCCTCTATCAATATCACGCTGTATATAGATATCAATATCACGCTGTATATAGATAAGTTAGGTATTATTTTGTTGCCTAGCAACGGCAGCCGGCCATTACCACGACACCAGGGTTGATCCCGGTTGGAAAAATAAATTTATCTCCATCCTTTGATTAACTTTTATTTCTACATCGCACTCGTTTATGGTAAAAATATTTTTCATCAAAGCTAGTAGACAATAAGCTCTATCTGTTGCTAGGCGACATACCTCGATAGACTTCTTTACTTGGTCTCGATTTGCTGTGGTACCGGTTAAAAACAAAATTTGTTCATTTCTTACAACTTACAATCTTCTGAATCTACTTGAAAAATGTCTTCGATTGAATAGACCATGGTACTATAACCGTATTTTTTCGTGGTACTAGTAGATATACTAAAGGTCTCCGAACTCAGGTATATGGAATTTAATGTGTTAGAAAGAAAACGTATCTATCTCCGGCTTCAGGTACTTCAGCTCTGTCAGCTGTGGTCTTCAGATACTTGAGCTCCTTCTGGTCCAGGCTTCAGCTCTGTCAGGTATGTCTGCTATCGGACCACATAGAGTTGAAATACCTGAAGACCAGAGCCGACGCCGTATTCAGATTTCCATTTGGACCAATAGTAACGGAGATAGATACGTTCTCTCTCTAATATATTGAATTCCCTTTACCTAAGTTCGGAAGCCCGTAGTATATCTACTGGTACTAGTCGAATTTAATTTTGGTACGACCTTCCAGATATGTATACTGGAGGACTTATAAAAAAGCATGTTTTTTTATCATCAACTCATATGGTATATTTGTTGTTTGAATTTGAAAGAATATTTTAAGGACCTTTCAAGATTTTTTTAAATTGTTTGATAACTATTTCACAAGGATTTTTCAGGAATTTTCATGCTTTTGTTGGTTCAAAATGACTGGAGAGGGATTTTTGTTGTTAGAAAGCATTTTTCAAGGATCTTTTATAGATTCTTTAATGATTTTTCAAGGATTTATTAAAGATTGTTTATTGTATTTTTTAATGATTTTTCAGGGATCTCTTAAGTTTTTTTCCAGATTTTTTTAAGGATTTATTAAGAATATGTCATTGATTTTTGTATACAAAGATTCAATTCTTTTAAAAAATTCTTAAGAGTTCTAAAAGGATGGTTTCAAGATTTTTTTATCGATTGTACAAGAATTTTTTTAAGGATTCTATAGGAATATTTTTCAAGTATTTTTCTAAGAAATTATTTAGAAACTTTTTTAAGGAAGTTATCAATTAATTAATTAAGGATTTTGGTTGTTTATTTTATTAAGACTTTTCAAGGACTTTCTAATGGTTTTTTTTAAGGATTTATTAGTGATACTTCAATAAATTTATAAGGATTTTTCAGGAATTGCTTAAAATTGTTTTTTAGAAGATGTCATTATTTATGCTGTGTTCGAGTTGAGAAGTAAAATTTCTCTCCTACAAGAGAATAATTTTTGAATATTGACTATTAGTAGATAATAAAAACAATTGAAGACAAAACGTGATGTCAGATGCAGGAAATCTTTCAAGTTAATTATACGCAACTGTCATTGTGTTTTTCAAAAGAGATTTTTATAAAAAATATTACAAAAAATGTTCAGCAAATAAGCACTTTCTATTAAATTCTTATCATTTCAAGTGGATTTTTGACCTAATCAAGTAAAACAGAGGTCAGTAATTCTTTATCAGATATATTTTCGTTTGGAATAGTTTAAGGTTATGTAATAAATATTTCGATATTGATCAATGCCATTTATGCAATATTAACTATTCTAAAAGTAATCTAAAAATCAATATAATAGTTTTTCAAATCTAAGTGTCAAAAGAAACGAATTCTTCATGTCTTGATCGCTACTTGAATGTTTTAAAATTCACAATGTATTTAAGATAATGAAATGTCAATTTAATTTATTGAATATTATTATTCAATTGTTTTCACAAACTGCTTCTTTTCAATTAAATTCGTTTTAATTATACACACAAAAAAATCCAAAAAATATCATTGTAAAAAGGATTAAATGTTCTAGTAGTGGAAAAAACAGTATATGAACCACGGTAGAGACGATTTTACTTCTCGACCTTGCTGTATAATATACTATTTAAGGATTGCGTAGTACCTTTTTAAAGGTTTTTTAAGAATCCTTGAAAAGATTGTAAACGATTTTTTATGGATTTTCCTAGTGGTTTTTAAGGATTCTTTAGCGATTTTTCAAAGATTGTTTAAGGATTTTTTACAACTCTTCAAAACAGAAGTACACAAGAATTTCTAAAAAAATTTCAAGCATTTTTTAATAATTTTAAAAGGATGTTACAAGAATTTTTTTGTGAATTATTTTTCAAATGATTTCTTGAGGTATTTTACAAGGATTTATCAGGACTTTTTAAGGATTATTCAAAGATACTGTTTAGAGCTTTTTAAAGGTCCTTTAAAAGGATTTTTAGGCTGTTTTAATGATTTTCTAAGGATTTACGAAGGATTTTTCAAGGACTTTTCAAAGATTGTCTAAAGAAACAACAGGGATTATTTCAAAATTGTTAAAAAGGATTTTTTAAGGTTTATTCACTGATTTTTCAAACCAGTTTCAATAATTTTTGATCGATTTTTGTAAGCTTCTTTCCTTCGACTTTTGTGGATTTTTCAATATTTTTTTAACGATTTTTTAAGATTACTTGAGGATTTTTTTAAAGGAATATTCAAGTGACTTTTTAAAGATTTGTTAGGAATTTTAAAAGTAATATTTTAATAATTTTTTTAAGGAGTTGTCAATAATTTTTAATGATTTTTTCATGTATTTTTTGAGGATGTTTGAAAAATTTCCAATTTTTTAAGGATTCTTTAGGGGTGTTTCAAAGATTTTTTAAATATTTTTCTGAGATATTATTAGGGGACTTTTGTTTTAAATAAGTTATTAATGATTAAAAAATAAGCATTTTTCTGGTATATTTTTTGAGTAGTTTTCAAGGATTATTTAGGGATTCTCCAAAGAATATTTGGATTTTTTTACAACTGTGCAAGACTATTTGCAGATTTATCATGGAGTACTCAAGAATTCTAAGAGATTTTTTAATATTTTTTTAATAATTTTAAAAGGATGTTAGAAGAATTTTTTTTGTGAATGATTTTTCAAACGATTGTTTCAAATATTTTACAATGATTTATCAGGACTTGTTTAAGGACTTTTTAAGAATTGTGCAAAGGTACTGTTTAGAGTTATTTTAAATTGTTTAAAAGGTTTTTTAAGGATCTTTTAAGGAATTTTTAAGGAAATACAAAGGATTTTTTCAAAGAAACAGGGATTTTTCAAGTTGTTTGAAAGGATTTTTTAAGGATTCTTCAATGATTTTTCAAGACAGTTTCAATAAATTTTTAATGATTTTTGAGCGATGATAATTGTAAGATGTATTTATTCTTCTTTAACAGTCAAAGTTGTTAAGTAACTCTTTATATTTCTTGGCATCATATTCTCCATTTAACAATCTGGAAATAAAAATGATACAACTATTATAAATACATTTTCTTTGATGAATGACCAGACGGAATTTCACCATTACTAATTTCACTTTCGATAGCAACTGTAACATGTTATAAATATTTGTCTGAATTTTATTAGAGTAGTAAATAAACGTTTATTTTTAATACAGAGTCAAGGTTAGCATTAAATCAGTTGGCGCATATTTTTAATCGAACGATGGTCTAGATTAAGGTGATTAAATAATAATAATAAAGTAAGATGTTTATGTATCTCTAAATGGGCGCTTAAGGCATAGTTTATATATACAATCTCCAAAGAAAATATTTTGTGATTGTACAAAGTGAGAAAATTATTTGTGGTCAATAATTTATAACATATTATTTGCATTAAAACGAAACCATTTAAAGGACCATTTAAAGGACTTTTAAAACATTATTTGAAAATTATTAAAAAATCGTGTAAATAGTCAGAATTTCTTGAATAATTCTTACAAAATTCTCAATCTTAAAAAATCTTTAAAAAAATATCCTTAAAAAATGCTGAAGGAAAAAAATTGGTCAAAAATCATTGAAACTGTTTTAAAAATTATTGAAGAATACTTTTCAAACAACTTCAAAAAATCTCTGTTTCTTTGACCAATCTTTGAAAAGTCCTTAAAAAATTCTTTGTAAATTCTTAAAAACTCCTTAAAATATCCTTAAAAATCCTTTTAAACAACTTAAACGATATTTTTGAACAATCCTTAAGAAGTCCTTAACAATTCCTGATAAATCCTTATAAAATACTTAAAGGAACCATTTGAAAACTCAGTCACAAAAAAATCTTGTAACATCGTTTTAAAATTCTTAAAAAATTATAGTAAACATTTTTTAGAAATTCTTGAGTACTCCTTGATAAATCTGTAAACAGTCTTGAATAGTTGTAAAAAAATCCTTGAGCAATTTTTGGACAATCCTTAAAAAACAGTAAAAAAATAATTAAAGATTCATTCAAAAACCTTTCAAACTAAGAACTAAGAAATCTTTAAATAAAATGCTTAAACAATTTTGAATAATTCCTGAAAAACCGTTATAAAATTATTGAAACATCCTTAAAATTTTTTAAATAGTCCTGAAATTTGAAAAATACGAGAAAATCCTTGAAAACTTACAAAAATGGTTGAAACATCCCTAAAAAATACTTATAAAATATTTGAAAAATCCATAAAAAACCTAGCCTAACCTGAAAATTTATGAAAAATCCATGTAAAATACTTATCATTCCAATTCATTACAAAAATCTTGAAAAGTCCTTGAAATTTCTTGAAAAGTCCTTAAAAAAAATTAAGAATTTAAAAGAATGAAATGTATTTAAAAAAAATCTGATAGGTCGATATTATTTTAGATTTATTCAAAAATGTCTTAATTTGTAATATAACCTTGACCGGTCCTGACGAGCTCTGTCCGCAGTAGCTTTATTCTTCTTTCTTATCATTTCCATGGTTATAATTTAATTAAAAGTGAGTTGAATAATCTGACACATTTGTTTTCAACGGAATCTGGACTAATGGGTGTCATTATTCTTTTCCATTTAGGTTAATTAAGAGAAGATTATAACTGAACAATTGATTGCAAGACATATTATTTAACTTGTTATCTGTTGTTATTTAATTTCCAACAAGCATTAGTGAGTGTTTCGATATTCATTTAAATTATATGGAAATGGAATATATTTAAACTTAATTAAAATTTTATAGTATAGATATGGAAATTTTTTATTTTTATCAACAGTAATAACACTAGAGCTTTTTTTTGTATAATAGATTTACTCTTCCTTAATACGGTCCTGTTTATTACCCGAACTGAAAACAAGAAAGAGAGAAATTAAAAACTGTCACAGACAATTAAGAAATATGATGATGACTTACAGAGCATTCAACAGTTGTCGACTGTGTCAAGTGTTTAAATGATAAACGAGTCACTTTTCTTCATGATTTAGGATTCCCATTATAATAATTAAGATTTTCTTCATAAAAATGGAAAATATTATTTTACGGGGCGGTTCATTTTAAGTACATAAAAGAAAAATCTAATTTACCACAAAATTAAAAAAAATTAAGATCACTACAATTATAATATATATGTTGGGAATAGAACCGAGAATTTAAATACAAAAGAAGTCTCAAAGTGACTCGTCCATATTAAACCCAAAATTAATTACTTATTGTCCACTACCCTATTTGGTGGATTCAAGTACATTAAAATAAATGTAAACAACAAAAAAAAAAACAGAGACTCTAGTTCCCAAAAACCAAAATTGCATTTTATATTTTTTATATAAACAAAATTAAACTTGTAAAGTTATTTTGCCAATAGACGAAATCATTTGGATCATCCTATAGGTTATTTTCGCGTTACTTAAGTATTCTGCCTTCCCGGTATAACATTTCGCTCTTTTTGACGATTTTTTTATAAAATTGCTGGAAAAAATAATATAAAATGATATACCAGGGGTTAGTTGATGGATACAATATATTTAAAGATCTTTTTTCTGTCTATTTATTCCTAATAACGTATTAATCTCTATCAAGAATTATAAGTTGTTTTTATGTGCTTTTATATCTAACGTTTCATCTTTATCAAAAATATCATAAAAGAAATGCAGTATTAAAAATAATGCAAGACGTCTACCGCTACAAAATAAATTAGATCGTAATTTAAAAATAAACAACTTTTAGAATCATTAACCGGAAGTAGTTTCGCCTTGGATTATCGAATATGAGTATTTTGCCAAACTCCGAGAAGCTTAAACATAACACTTATCTCAAAAGAGCAATAAACTCCGCACTTACTCATTTTTATCCGGGAGTCTATTCTGGTGTAGAGTTATATTTAGTAAGGTAATAAACCCACTTCATATAAATTTCGCTTTTTGCTTCACGGTAACTGAGAACTTGTATATGTGTTTACAGTGAAGCGGTTCTTTTTGTGCGCTAACCACTTCGCTGGCTATTCCTATTTTCAAAATAAATCTCGTTAAAACTTAAATGAGAAAAGCTCCGGAAAAGCTTTGAATATAAATACGGAAGAAAATAGTTTATTTTATATCCTGATGTTTAGAAAAAACTATTGGCAGATACGAACATGTGGAAATATGTTTTTTGTTTTGTTATAGGTTTAGATACATTTTGATTTTTCGTTAAAAAAAAACATGTCAATAATTATGTGTTGTATTTTAAGTTATATCCTTTAAACTTTTCATAATCCTTTTTAATGTCCAAAAAATTGTATTGAAAGAGGAATCTTTGGTGTAGCCAAACATAAATTTGAAGAAATAAAAATTCAATGTCTAGTACCACATATGGACGATAGAGGTTGACAACTAGTTTCGGCATACTAATGCCATCATCAGACCTATAATACAATGTTCAACATGAGCAACAAAAATGGTTGGGGTAACAGTATAAAGAAACTTACCAAATGATTATAACATCATAAGAAATAAATATTACCAACACTCCCTCTTCTTTTGCGAATCATATTATTTCCACTAATCACTGTTTTACTGTTTTTTGAACTTTCTTTAAGTGCGCGTTTAAATTGTCACGAGTACTTGGTACAATTTTTAAAAATTTATTTCCTATGATGTTATAATCATTTGGTAAGTTTCTTCATACTGTTAACCCAACCTTTTTTGTTGCTCATGTAGAACATTGTATTATAGGCCTGATTATGGATAACATTTTGGATCGAACATAAATTTGTCTGTCTGCTATCGCGAAGCCAACTCGAGGCGTACGGTTAAACATGTCAAATTTAGGTACGAAAAAATGTATAAGGTACACGCAAAAAGCTGTTTAAAAAATCAAGAAACGGAAAAAAATATTTGCACAGTGTATTAGTGGTTAACGCGCAGTCAGAGATCGCCCAAGGGACGTGAAAGTAAATAAATACCAAGTAGCGAAGCGCCACAGTGTAGCGTATACGTAAATTTCTAAACAATTCAAGTAGTTATGTGAATAGATTTTTGATAAGCTTTCTAAAAATATAACTTGCTATAGAGCATATAGAGTTTAAAATAGCAAGGTCGCGTGACTCCCTGAAGGTCAAAAGTCAATTTTTTTTCCGTTGTAGGGATTTCGGGCCATGTTGAATCTAATGCCGTTGTTCGCTTAGCTCCAGCTCTTACCGTTTGTCCTTTGCAGTTCGCTACACCTCAAGACGGACAAAGCCAGAATATAAAACTTCGACATTTTTGATTAGATGTCTAAAATCTTGAGGTACATGAATTAAAATGATTTTGTATTAATATTTAATCATTAACAAGTCAAGAGCGCCTTTAATCACGCATTATCTCATAAACCATAAAATATATCTCAAATCTGTTTTCAAATATCGATTCAGCGTTAAATTTCACGTCGGAATGCTATTTCTGAAACCGGTTCTGCGATTTGTAAAACCAGTTTTGAAACCGGAAGTCATAAAAATCTTTAAATCTATTTTGGAGTTATTCCATGTATACTGAGTTTATTACCGTTGATCGTCTGTTTCTATCTCTTTTCGTTTTTGAGTTATAAATGCGGACAGGCGGACTGACAGACAGAGCCGTATTATAAGACTTCTCCTTTAGGGTTCAGAAGTCTAAAAAATATATCAAATGGCCCACCGAAAACTACGTACTAAGGCTGTGGGTTGAAAAAGCGTCGTTTAAACTTAACGTAGCGACCAATTTAAGCAGCGACCAGCAAAAAATAACTGGAAGGACGTTGGGGGATTGTCAGTATTTTGGGTCCTACCTGACTTTGGATCAGTCAGGTGGATCCGAAAGTGGGGAAAGAAAATTACTCCCCGCCAGTCGGCGTACTCTTGGGTACTCTCAGAACCAGACAACTTATCACCGCGGGAGTTATTGAGGAACGCTAGTAGCTTGACGGTGTTTTTGGGCCCTAGGTCAGTCGAGTGGCTCCACAGGAACCACAAGAAAAGTATTCCCCGCTTGTCAGTCGTCCATCTTGAATGAGCACAGCACACGAAAACTTGCAGCCGCAGTGATCCTCAATAAGTCCTGCGGTCGCAAGCTTTTGGGTGCTTTTCCTTACTTTCGGGTCCACTTAAGTGACTGACGGCCAGATCGGTCCCAAATGTATCGTCAAGTCCCAGCGTTCCCTCCGGTTGGGCCTCAATTACTGATCCCAAGTCAGTTCAGACCTAATTTTCGCTGAGCGTGTAGTAATTTGCTTATAGAAAATATCGTCAATTGTTATTGTTTTTTAAGAACTTTCCTTATAGATCATTTCTTCCTAAATCCGAATTGTCTATCCGATTGGTTTTCCTTGCTTTCCAGCAATATCCTTAATGTTTTCGTCACAGTATGTTCCAAGAGTTTTCCCATTGTATCCAATAGTGATAAGAACTTGGAGATATTTTTAATTTATTCCCTTTCATCTTGCTGAAGGGTCCATGTAATATTTCCTAGTTTGTAAGTAGAGTACTGGTATCCTGTGGAATATTAAGCTGCTTAGGCTTAATTTTTCCTATCACATCCTCATATATCCGCTTCTACGTTATCACAGAGTTCTTCCCATTTATTCAGTTTAATTCTATTGATTTTAGTCTTTCGTTTCTTCCTGATCTCTTTTAGTTCGCTTTCTTTTTGTCCTCTGTTGGGAGATTTATTCTGATCACCAGAACATCTTTTGTCTATGTGAATGCTTGTTTTTCTTTCTTTTCTTTAAAGAAGTCTTTATTTATCCTTTTGATATTCCATCCTTTTGCGTTCTGTTTTATCTTTTATTGCTCAGATTTCTATAATTCGTAAATTGATATGTGGTGCCTACAAACTTAGAAAGCCACACGTTGTGAAGACATTTAAATTGGTATGTTCTTTTCACACCAACAAAAAAATATAATCATCTAGTTACAAAATAATTAATTTTCAAATTTTGAAAATAAAACTAAATCTCAGGGAAAGTTCAATTTAAATCATTCTATTAAAAAAATAATAGTCAATATTAATTCTTTAATACAGAAAAATAATAACTAGTATTTAAATTATATTCAAATTCAATTTTTTTGATAACTATAATAATTTTGTTTTAATCAGTTTTGACAAAAAAATTCCAGATGTTTACACAAAATAACGCCCAAAATAATTAAAAAAAATGTAATTTATCTTATTCCAAAATATTTTTTGTTTCTTCTTTATTATAAAATTTTAAATTTTAATGTCCCAAAATTTAATTTCTTCCTATTTTGTTTCCTATTTAATTTCTATGGCTTGTTCCCTTGCCTCTCTATTTTCTTTTGCATTAAGTATTCAAAAAATTTATATTTTTTTTTATATAGATAATAATGCCTTTTCAAAATTAAAAATTGTCTCTTTTTGAAAATTCTTATTTATCTAACAAAAGATAAACGCCACCTACTTAATTTTTAGTCTCCAAAAGAATATATTTTACTCGAGTACATCTTATAACTGTTAATATATGTTTTCTTCAAAATTAATGAAAAAACTATGAATAAAGGAAAACAAAGAAGAAAATATTGCGATGAATAACATATGGGCCCATCTAATAAAAAATACGAGTGTCAGACGGTATAATAAAAAAATTTAGTTTCTGTTTATATATCAAAGTGAACCTTTAAAGAACCCGATAATTATTTTTAATTTTAACGACGATAGGTACGTTCCCGCTATTTTTAGACAAACGCGATCGTTAACATTAGGAAAGAGGTGAATTATTAGTATAATTAGGTAGGTGGTAACGCAGCATGAAGTTTGCTTTGGTGATGCACTCTAAGGTTACTTTTAATAAATGTCGAAATCACTCACAGTTTATGAGTTGCTACCTTGAGTTTACAGGATGGACCAGAAAATTTCAAAAAAATATTTTAGATGGTTATAAAGCACTCAAAAAAAGTAATAATTTCGCCATAGATCCCAGTTTTGTGAATTTACGCCCAGTTTTGTAAATTTACTCTTACCCGTAATATCTCTAAAATTATTAATCTGATCTTGGTAGTTTTGAAAGGTTTCGGTAAATAAAAAAAATATTCCGTAAAAAAATTAAATAGCTTCCTTCTTAGTGGAAATTGCGTCTTTTTTACATTAGGACAGAATGTAGAGTTTTTCCTTACTTTCGTTAAGAATTTTAAATTTTGCGACAGCAAGAAAACAAACGACCGTGCCGTCATATGAGCTTCTTTTGGCCACCCGTTCAGCGTTTGGTCTACAATCGCGTTCGTTTTAACTTTTTCTCCTCACTTTCGTCTTTTTTCCTGCTTGTCAAATTTTTACTTTAATTTCTTTTTCCGATGATATTTTGTTATGCAGTCCTAATTATTGAAGACTAACTGAATGACAAATTCTTGATACTAAATAAATATCTTAAATGAAAATCTGGTTTTTGTTTTAAAGGAATTTATTTAATTTTTTTTTCCATATTTCAATGCCCTTACCGGAAATTGTGTCTTTTTTATTTTAGGACATAATTTAGTTTTCTCCTTACTTTCGTTAAGAATTTTAAATTTCGTCTTTATTGGTGCTAAACCAATTTTTTCCAAAATTTCTTTTTTCCTTTTTCCTATGATATTTTGTTATA
This sequence comes from Neocrepidodera transversa, assembly GCA_963243735.1. Classification (NCBI taxonomy): domain Eukaryota; kingdom Metazoa; phylum Arthropoda; class Insecta; order Coleoptera; family Chrysomelidae; genus Neocrepidodera; species Neocrepidodera transversa. The sequence goes on along the minus strand of OY725353.1, from coordinate 7,924,677 downwards.
TAGTTCTAATTATTGAAGACTGACTGAATGACAAATTCTTGATACTAAAAAAATATCTTAAATGAAATATTTATCCAAAATTGGTATGAAAAATTTATTTAAATTTTTTTTTCCATATTGCACTGCCTTAAATAATTTAATTAATTTCTTTCATTAGAACACTTTTAATAGAGTCATCTCTGATGCCGGTTCATCTTTTAATCATTACCGCATTCATTAAATAAATACCATTTATCTAATTAAGGAACATAATATCAGCGTGCGTGAGTTATGTGTACCTATATCAAATAAAAATATACAAATCTCTATAATTGAAAGAGGAACTCATAACATGAGACTAATTATATATTTTTATTAGTGACAGTAAAAAAACATCAAGGGTTATAAAGTTTAATTTTAGATCTGATAAAAATATTATTTGCTTCAATAAATGCTGCTTTTATAAAGTATAAAGAAATATAATAATTTATACAACTCACTTGCGTTTGTATCAATCATTTTTCTATGCAGGGTTGGACTTTTACAACCGAATTATGTCTTTAAAATTATTGATTTATGTGCCCAAAATATTAGGATTGCCTCGATGATATTGATCTACTGGTAACTCTGTATTTAAAAAAAGAAATCTAAAGGTATCTCTGATATTTATTTACAATTTTGTTCATCTTCATGCCAACTTTTTACCGGATACACTTTAATCCTCTTGTTTATTTTTGGTTGAAAACAAATTTAGGGCAAAAATATTCACACATGTGAACCGACAACAGACCCAATAACTTGGGATTATAAATATTAACCAGCAAAATATATTAACTTCAAAACAGATGTTGTTTACTTTTTTGATGACTGAAAGATTAACTTTTCGTCCTTTCTACATCAATTATTTATCCATGGGATTTAACATGATTTACTAGGTAGGCGTCGACCGAGAATTATTTGAATATCTTTCATTTTTTAGTATGCATATTCTTGCTTTTACTAAATTGTCATTCATAGATTTTCTAATAATATTGAGGTTATTTTTCATCGCTTGATAAAGTATTTAGAGGATTAGACTTGTGATGTCCCCAAACGTAGTAATCTATAAGATTAAAGTCTGGAAATCGCATAGGCCAACGGGTAGGACCACTTTTCCTATCCACTTATTTAAAAAATTCCTTCACAACCAGCCCCATTGTGTTATAAACATTCAACCTCTCTGATTCCAATGGTCATCACAAAAATTTTAAAAGATAGCAATTTAGAATAAGTAAAATCGTCTGCGCAAAAATTAAAAGTACATCGGTGGATTTGCGTTTTTAAGCTCTTTTTAACTGCAGCAAAAAATTGCAAAAAAATTAAATATACAGGGTGTTGTTTTCTCCAACCAAATTCATTTGTCAAAATAGAGTGAGTACTTATACCAAATATAAAAAATATATACACAGTGGTTTAAAAGTTATGAAGCAAGAAAGAAATGGACAACCCGACATATGGGGGTTTTTAATTTTGACGTTTGACGATATATAAATACAATTGAAATATTTCCAGATATTGAAATATTTATAATTCGTAGGTCACCCGGTAAATAAATTAAATATATATCACATTTTCCCGATTAAAAAAATATATTGCGTTCATAACTCAAACTATAAAAACATAAAAGTCTTGATGCTCAGAATAAAAATGAGGCGTTATGTAAACACATAGCGGACATATTTTATGTGACTAGTGCATCCCTGATAAAAGTTGGTATAAATGAGAAAACTTATTCGTAATTTGATAATGTTGTCTAGCATTATAAATTACTGTTTACTTAGAAAAATTATTCATATTCACATGTGATTTTATTATTTATAACGAAAAATATTTTTTTATTTTATTGATGATTATTTTTTAATAAAGTCATCAAAATTAAACCATTAATTCGATATTAGCCTCATATTCATCATATATAAAGTTTCGTTGATGTAAGTATATAAAATAACAAAAAGTTTGCTATTTGTCAATATCAAATATTTGTCATTGATACGGGCATATCCACAAATCAAGTTAGTCCAATATACAATGCCTTGATTTCCCAAGTAAACGTATTTGTTTGTTTGTTCTTTCTTGAAGTTACAAATATTTTCTCAAATCACCAACATTTGGTGTAAATTTTCTAACGTAATCATCCTGTCATTATTGATTTTTTTTAATGGGTATACACAAAATGAACTTTAAAAAAATCTTGGAACATTCTAAGCTGTTATTTATCTTAATCCTAACATGTAAACATTGCATAATCTTTTGTTATCCGCCTAATCTAACTTACACATGTTGTTCTCCCTCACGATCGCTTCTTTTTTTCTCCAAATGTCTAATTCTAATTGAAATATGTATGACAAGAGAGATTTGTGTTTAGTTTTCATTCTCATAAATACGTAGCTGCAACACGAAAGTGGCTTATTTTGTAACCACCCGATGTTTGTCGTGTGTATAAATCATAATTTGAAATAACATGTGGCATTTACACGTACTTCAGAATAAATCACAGAAAAATGTGTCCTAGTTTGTATTTTGAAATATTACTTTTTTTGGAATTGCATATAGCTATGACAAATCGACTGTGAAATTATATGAATATGTCGACACTTCAACGAAAATGTCGATCGCATCAATGCGATATTTTTTTTACTGTTTGTCGAGTTTTTAACTGGTTTGTCACATTGTTATTATCAAGAATAAAATTAATGTATGAATGGAAAATTTGAATAGAAATAACGATTTAGTTCATGCAACCAATTACCAGATTAATATAGATAGCAGTTATTGAAATCATAAAATTATATAATTTATTTATCTCCTCTGTAATAACTGTTTTAAAATTATAAATTTATAATGTATATTTCACAAATCTGGTACCAATCAACAAAATATTTTCTAATTTTGACTATCGGACCCGATACAATTTAGTATATTTCTGTGAATCCATCAAGAGCACAATTCATGAATCAATAAGCTGAAATATAGAACATTTTACCAATTTTAATAACTATAGACATAATATTCGGTTTTTACAACTAGCACCTAACGGAATTAATTATTATTATAGTGTAGCCAATCAACCAGATATTTTTGTTTATTTTTATTGAATTATTTTTTTAAGAAATTTTAGAGAGATAGCTAAAACCCATTATATTTAATGTTTTGTTTCATCTTGGACTTTTATGATTTTTTAAGGCACTCGTTTTTTTAAGCTCCACTTGAACTATCTGGGTTTATATTGTCAAAACATATTATTTTCAATTATATTTTATTTCGTCTTCATTAGCACTTTTCTCAGGATACTTTAGATCTATTTAGTCTGTATTTACAGAAAAACGGTACCACAGAACATTATGACGATTAATGTTTAGTCAAACTCGGCATATATGGTTGAAAGCAGGAGAAAAGGGCAATCATAAATCAAATTTCAAACTACCAACACCGTTACCGAAGTTCCTGTATTCAGCGCCCAGACGACGACGCCGTTAATTATAACAAACAGTTGGGTTTTACTTTTTCAAAACCCAGTCCATTCTCAAAAATTAGTCTACGAATGCCATTAGCAGAAGTTACAATATTCGACGATATTTCACGACGCTACGTTCTTCGTCTCGACGCCAAATATTTCGGTGACTACCCATTTTTACATCTCTCACCGGAAACGCCAATTTCTTCACTTCATTTGGATCTATTTTGTCTTCGTAAAAATTAATCAGGATAAGTATTGTCATATTTCAATTCGCCAACTTTTTATAGTCCCTGGGCCAAAGGTTAAATACGTATAGACTGAAATAGCTTATAAAAGTTCCATCTTTCGCGGGTTCGCGTGGGGAGTGTCATTTATTAGTTAATTGTACCATCCTAAATATCAACTTTTATCATATATATTTGTTAAATATATTGTCAGTGTTACGCAGAGGCGTACTATGTCAATCGCATTATATTTTTCTAAATTATGGTTCAACGAGTATTCAATCTGAACACAGAGATTATATTGCTCTTATTCATCCGGTCATAATCTAGTAGGATTGTCCATACAGAAGATAATATCTCAGATATCCATTAAGAGAGCAATATTGCCAATAATGCAGAGAGAGACAGTGCACAAGTCTGATGACATTTACGGTATTTAAAGTTATTAAGAACCTTTTGTACATATTCGTTGGCTAATGTCCCGGGGGTTGGATGGAGTTTTTGTAAGCTCCAAAGAGTCTATTTACAATTTAGTTATTGTCTACACAATTGGTTAATTTATAATTAATACATTCATTACGATGGTGGTTAAGTTTTCCGGTTGTCCGGTTTTCCCTATACCTTTTATGCCAAATGGCACCATCATTCTTCAGTAAATTTTCTTAATGAATAAACAAGGGTCCTAACTTAACAATATCAGACGATCAGGTATATTTTGTGATAAATTTGAGTACGTAAGTTTCTTACCGAAATGGCCATCGGTTTGTTACTTTCTACTCGCTCGCCTTTTTCATGAGATAAACAGACGAGGGGGAGGGATGTCACAATAGCAATAAATAAAATCTTATTGTGCTCAAAAATGGTGGAATTTCGTACATTTCTCCATAATAATAATTTTCAATCTAAACACAATTTTTGTATCAGAATGTATTTTCTGCAAGTTCATAATTTCGCTGGCATCAAATTATCATAAAATATTGACAGCTAAGTTAAAATTCCACTAAATGTACTTAAATCCAATCGCACTCAGAGTGGACATAATTGTGCACTTTAAGACTCTCGGGAACAGATGTGACGTGATGGGCACTCCTGTCCTGACCTAAACTTAAATTCATCAAAGATACAGGATATATGTCAAAATGTCTTCCTGTTCCCCTGTGTTATGGCGAATCTGTATCCTCATAAATTACAATAAATTTCATCGCCAAATTAAAATAAAAGCCATTGGGGAAAAGGAATATCCTATAATTTTATTTCAAATATTAAACAGCAAATCAAGATCATAAAACAAAAATACACATAAAGGCCAGTGATCCGCTAGTCAGCAAAAACTCAAAAAAAAAAACCAAAAATGATTAAAGTCAGCAGTTAGTTGAACATAGAACAGTGGAAAAATAATTTGTACCAATTCGGTGACCGGTTAATATAGTCGCACTGAAGCAAACAGAAGCCGTGAATTATCTACAAGAGTTTTCATCACCGGTAAGTCAGCATTAAGTTGCAACTATTGTAATGATGGAATTTTGACCCTAATGCAGGAAACGATTAGATTCGGCCCTATTACATCGATACGAACTAAATTAAATACCAAATATATGCATCATGTTGGCTTATCGTGAACTTTGTTAAAGAATTAAAATTAAGTATTCCGAATGTCTTAAGCTTATTATCTTAAATAAATTAATTCATTACCAAGAGTGTACGAAGCCAATAGGTCCAATTTACAATAGAGTAGGGTGGATTATGTAAATTAGAGTCTGACCATTTTTACGTGTCGCAAATCTGCTAAAAACTAAATAACTCACATTCCACAGATAGAAAGAAAGAGAGAGCATCATTGTATTTGATTATTGCTATTTTTTGCCCCATTTCCTCCCTTTTACATTTGTTTTTTTGAGTAATGGCTCCCCATTTTTTCTCACTTGCATTTTTTGCCTCATTTTCCCCCTTTCATCTCACACTAGTTCTTTTACCCTTTTGCTTCATTATCCTCCTTTTTCTCACATTTGTTTTTGCCCCGTTTCCTCCAATGTTTTTAACAATTATGTTTTTTTCATATTTTTTGTCCCACTTTTTTTGCTCCATTTTTTGGTCCCATTATTCCTTCTTTTTTCTCACACTTGTTTTTGCTCCATTTTTCAACCTAATGTGTTTTGTCCCATTTTTTTTCTACTTGTGTTTTTTCCTCAATTTCGTCCCCCTCCTTTTTTTTTACAATTATTATTTTTTGCCTCATTTTTTCCCACTTGTGCTTTTGCGCCACTTTTTCCCCCTTTTTGTCACATTTGTTTTTTTCCTTTTTTTACAGTTATTGTCTTTTGGCCTACTTTTTTACTACTTGTACTTTTTAATAACAATTATTTTTTGCTCTCTTTTTTGTCACACTTTTTTTTTGTCTAATTTTCCCCTCACTGTGTTTTCCCCCCACCTGTGTTTGTTGCCTCATGTTTCCTCCTTTTCTTCTCATACTGGTCTTTTTACCTCCTTTCCTTCCTTACTTTATTTCCCAACTTTTTTATCAACTTTTGTTTCGTTATGGTTTTTGTCCCATTTTTATTGCTCCTTTTTTTGTCCCATTGTTACTCATTTTTACTCACACTTGGTTTTTTCCAATTTCCGCTCTATTATCTTTTGCTCCATTTTTTTCTTCCTTGTGTTTTTTTGCCCCCCCCCCCCCCTTCCCTTTGTGCATTGCCTGTAACATTGGGGATCGAGTGGCACAAAAACCTTGAGGTACTCCAATTTGAGCACTAAATGGGATGAGAGAGTTTTAAACTTTAATTTGTTTTGTTTGTAAGTGATAAGATAAGTTTGATAAGTGGATGGAGTAGATGCGGACTGATGCCCGTCTAATCCTATTCTTTTTAGGAGCTTTAGGATATTTGACTGTCTCAGATTAGGTAGATCTCCCACGTCTAACCTAATCTTATAGAATGTGTATTAAGATTTCATTCTCTATCTCACAAAATTTGTATTTTTTCTTATCCACTAGGTCAACTTCTTAAAATTTCTTGGACTCCTGTTTTTATGTGAAGCTTGTTTTAACACCGGTTGATGCACTCTATAAATCTCTTGTTGTCTCATTCCTTGTTCCTTTTTGTTATAAAGATTTCGCCCACTTGGCGTTAAATTATAGATTGTTTGAGTCACCTGTATAAGTTGCATGCTTTACCTTCGAACCTTGGTGAAAGAGTGTAGATAAGTGGCACAAGAGTCTTGATATACTCTAGAGTAGAGTTGAAAGATGTTTTCAAGTTTTCAAAGAACTCTAGGAAGCTAAACTATACACTTTGATTTTTAATTCATAACTGTTTTATTTTAAAATTAACATCCATATCATTACTCTTCTGGAATCCCTAAATACCTTCAACCACTTAAAATCCTAGTACACAAATAATTTCCTTTGATAAGCCACTGTTTATGAGTCCCATAAATATCTTCTTAAATAATGACTGAAAAGGGGGTGTTCCGTCTGAAATAATTAAGTTTCAGCAATAAGCAACCCCAAGTACAAGTAGCGAATGGAATATAAGCAAGCAAGTAACATCTATTTTATGTGTGTACATCAGGTTTTGCCGGGAGTGTTTGCCGAGCAGTTGCCGGTTTCCAGTCTCGCACAGTTTTAGGAATAAGCGGTTAACCTAGGCATACGACAACCGTAATATATTGGACCGGAATTTCGACGAATAGTTTGGTGTAATTTATTGAATAAATAAAGGCGCTTGCTGCCGAGAAATACGACAATACGATAATACGTTGTTGTGTTGTTAGCATACATATAAACACTCTATGAACGTTAAATAGGGGAATGTGCATGCACGGTATGGACAGATAAATGGCAAATTTACAATCGACATCGAATAATTTTTGTAATTAGTTATAGCTTAGTCAAGAAAAATTATTACTTATAGATGTGGAATCTGTAATGGTTAATGCAAAACATATACAGAGAGACATAGGAAAGTACAATATTCTTGAGAAGAGCGGGAAAAGAATTAGAAGATGAGATAAAGAAATGCTGAGAAAACAGCTGTTGAGATAAAAGTAGAAGAAAGTGATAAAGAAATGAATAAAGCACAAGAAGACGAACAGAAGAGAGTAGACTCATCTAAAAAAACGGTAGAAAAAAATACTAAGAAACTGTGTCACTCTGGTCTAGTCAAACGCTACAGGCACGACTATCAGATTCACGTAGTGGTCGGAATGGCACAACTCTGTCCACTGAGCTTGCTTAACTTTCTTCTAGCCTAGCCTCTTTCTGTCTGGTTAACTGAGCTTGTCTTGGCTTCCGACTACTTCCGAGAATCAATCGAATCGGAGTATACGATACTGTTCATTATGTATGAGAGAAGCGGGGTACTAATCCAATGCTGTTGCCGTAGTTTTGTAATAATTATCTCAAATACCGGTACATACCTCTAGCATTATACCCTATTATATTTTATTTTTATGGATACACGTATCAACTGTGTCTTGTCCTATTATCTGTGTATAGGTTCTAAAGCTTCCATGGTCACTGAGGAATTGGGTAAACCACTAGTCGGTAGTCCTCTATTTGCAGCCTAGCCATCTGTCAAGGTCCGGAATGAGGCTTTTGATCGATTGACCCATGCGTCGCATGGCGTTCCACCTGTTCTGTCACTACAGCTTGGTTTCTATTCTTTTAACTTTCTCCGTTCCACCGTTTCTCGGGGCAGCTTCACTGGAAACAGTTTTGTACACCATTGCGACCCTGAGTATAATGGTTCTTTGGGTGGACAGCAATATCTTTCTCTATTTATCAATTCTTACTATTCCATTCTAGATTGGGGTGCATACAAAATTGTGAACGCCACTACTATCGCTAATAATATCCTTCTCCTTCTTAGCCCCAGGCCTCTCATGTTCGGTAACAATCTTTGTAGGACTGCCACCTGTCTTCTGGCCTTTTCACATGTTCTTCTTACTTGTTCAATGTACCCTTAAGGCCGGGTCTCATTAGGACATATTAGTGGAGTCAATAAGTAGAAGCCACTGAAGTTGGTTTTAAAATTAGTCACACTTGATAAATTGTTGAATAAAGTTTGCGAGATAAGTTGCCTTACAAAATGGCGAACTCGACAGTTGTTCCTGCCGGTATTAATTGTGATATAAGTAATTTACATTTTGTTTAAACTGATTACTTAAAACTGCACAAAAACCGTTCAGAACGGTCAATTAAACAAATGGTTTACTTGTCCGGGCGCAAATTAAATATAAATTTTCTTCCCCGGATTTTGAATTGGGTGTGTTTCTGATACATTTTATTTAGATAGATATTTTTATTTTGTAACGAATTTTGGATTATTTTACTCTACTTATTTTCTCTTTGGTTTTATGGGCAGTTGTTTTCTATAGGATATGCAAAGGCCTACAAATAATTAATCATAAATGAAAACCCAAAATCATGTACCACAATAACATTTATTAAACATTTTTTTCTTAGAGGCAAATAGTTTCGGTTAAATAACCATCTTCAGGCCAATAATAAATATACATCGTGTTGGTTACAAATGATACAAAGTACAAGAACAACTTACCAAGAAATTAACAGGAATTAAATGTTAAATAAAAATTAGCATATTTTAAAAAAGGTGTGCTGCTACTAAGTAAAGGAGGAAGGTAGGATAATAATGAGGAAAGAAAGGGGGGTACATGTAAAGTAAAAATTAAACCCAGGTGGGTAAAAACACTAATTAAAGAAAACGTAATTAGAATAAAAATTATGTAGTAGAAGGGTTGTGAACTTAGTCACAATGGGACTCCTTTTAGGGCGTTCAGAAAAATCTGGAACAAATGTGAAGCAGGACGGTTTCAGGAAGGAAAACCTCCAGTATAAGGAAGACCTGCATGGGATGCCCCATGTGAGCAGGTAAAGCCGACATCGTCGGAAAAATTCAAACGTAGTTAGAAACAAATTCTTCTGCCAACTACAATCGCGGCAACTGGCAAGAAAAGAAGTCCACCAAATGACAAAATATAGGTTAGCGAACATTAAACGCTCCCTCGAAAACCATTCAGTTGGGAATAGTAATTATAACTACAAAATGGCAGGTAACGCCGGAAGGTTAAGGGAGTGTAATGTGGAAAAATATGTAAGTGCGAGCACTCATAATATTAGCGATATATGAAATTACATACTTCATAAGGAAGACCTGCATGGTCTACAAATAATTATTACGGAGTCGAAGTTGGCGGTAGACACAGGTCTACAAAATAATTGAGGTTTTTGTCGATGGGTAATTTTACAGGACCTGATTCGAGCGAAGCGTAGGTACTGTTAGATAGTTTAGGCGATGGTAAAAATTTTCAGACTGATTTCACTTCTTATTTCATGCTCTTTTTATACCCAGAAATTATCTCATTTCGTGACGTAGGCATTGTAACTTCGTAGTGAGAATCTACCCTATTGCGACTCGTTATCGCCAATTTGTTTATGTTATCGTAGATAACTGCATTCCTGAGGATAACTTTTTAGCTATTTTGAGTCTTTTACTAATTTTAAGAGAAATATAAGTAAGAGTAAATATTATACAGGAAAAAATAAAATTAGAATTTATACGTAAAATAATTCTACTGAAATAGAAAAATATAGGAAAAATAATAATGAAAAATGGAAATTAATAAGAGATTAAGTGACCTAGGGTGGGAACGTTTTAATATCTCACTTACAATAATACCTAATACTTTCATTTATTATTAAACAGTTTATTTACATTCACATAACCTCACAAAAAGTCACCACTAAATAAAAAATATAGATCACACAAGGCGGTTACTTGCTTCAATAAACCTGGTTGCTTTCAAGTGGACACAAAAGTTTGCTCTGAGAGGAAAATAAATTTTTTCATTACTTAGTTAGTTAAGTGCTAACTTTTTAATCATACTGTGCGGCAACTTTAGTGGCTTCTACTTGTCGACTCCACCAAAATGTCCTAATGAAACCCGACCTTTATGGTCCACCCAGACACAGAGGTATTTCACGTACTTACTTGGGGTTATATTCGCTTCACCATCTAAACATGATTTCCTCTCTCTTCCTAGGTCTTTTCATTACGATGGATTCGGTTTTCTCCGGGAAACTTCCAAGCTTTAATCCGTTACCCTGGACACTATCTCACTGATCAGCTTTGGACATCATGTCCTCTTTATTGTTCGCCCTGACTATCAGAACTAGATCGTCTGTGTAGGCAACTGTTTTGCAACCCGGGAGTTGTGCTCTTACTACTCCATCGTACGCGATGTTTCAAAGAAGTGGCTAAAATACGGAACCTTGAGGCACTATCTGCGTTAGGTAAACGTCATCTTACCTACAATCAAGAGCTTTACGAGGTTCGTTAGGTATCTGCTGACTATTCGCCGTTTTAAACGCATTTTTGGATAATGCTCTCCCAGACCTACTCTGCACTTACGGGAAGCTCCACTACCCTTTCAATTGCCTTAATCGTTGACCTACCCTCCCTGTAATCTATCTTATCCTGAAAATATTACGTCTATATCACCTTCGGTTTTGGCTGCGCATTGATTATCGATCAGTTGGTCAGTCAATCAGTGGTACATTTAGAAGAACAATAATTAATTTTGTTAATAAAATTATGTTGCTAAAACTTTTTTTTTCTGAAGAATTCAAGATTTTACAAGTTTATCGTTGTAAATTTTTTCCCAATATAAACATTTTTATTTACTAACCCAACGGAATTTCTTGCATATATCTACCCACCTGAATATTCGTTTTAAGCACACTTTAAGAGGTGCTTATATTAAGTAAATTTTTCTTTTTGTTGTTTTTCATATCCCAGGACTTTCGATGAGGTTGTTTGAGTACCTACTACCGATCTACTATAAATTACTGTTTACGTTTACATTCTGATGAACCAACGTTGATTTTAAATCTGCATAAAACAAACAAGAAGTTAAACATCATAATAATGTATTACGATGACTTTGTATATTCTGTATGTATATGTAGCAGTAAAATATTATTGTTGATAACATAAATATGAGTTTCTCCATTTGTGTCACGTAACGCCAATAGTAAAAATTTTAGGTCTTTTTAAGATAAAAGATATAACTCTGCATTTATCAGTACAAGGTCAATAATAACTGAAGTGCACAATAAAAAAGTTTTACAATTATCAAATAAATCTGTCCTACACTTATAATTGGCAGAGTTTATACTAATTTAAAATTAAATACAAAGCTCTCTCGTTGCTTGCTAATTGCTTGCCGAGATTTCCCCGTACGGTAAGTTTTAACGTGCAACACATCTTCACTATACGAGTGCAGGATAATTGATACCATCCACATCCATATAATACCAGACACCTGGAAATAGTTTCCGAGTATAAAGGTCTCGCTTTACAAATTCTCACTTTGGAGTTCGTAACACGAAACTTCATTCTGTCGCGATAACTAATTATCTAATTTACAATCAACAATGTTCTCTCTCTCTATTTATGCTCTCCATACTATACGAGTACAACTAAAGTTCTTGTCATCATAAACTTATTACTGAAACAATAACATTTTTTATTTTACAATTTAGTTTTATTAGTACACAAACTTTAGGAAAATATGTTATTTCATACAGCAAACAAGATACTTTTGACACCTCTTATCTACGTAGGCGACTGTTTCGCATCCTTTCGGGAGTTGTGCTCTCAGGGCTCCAATACAGAACCTAGTGGCGTTAGGTAAAAGTCATCTTACCTACAAAAATCAACCATTTTATTGAATGGTAGATATGATGTGTTTATATATCAGCGTCGTTCTGTTTGTATCTACGCGCACTTTGTCACAGGGATTAGGTAACTATTTATATCTTTATGAACTCATTAAACACACCTAATTCCAAGTGGTACGTATTAACCGCGTCGCCATGACAGACGTCGTAAGTCTTTCGATATGTAAACATGTTGATATCGGCAATCTCTCGGTAGATGTGTTGAATTTACCGATTCCGTGAGGATGTGTTGAGTCCTTAATGCAATTCCCGTACATGCATATTAAGTTTACTTTGAAAGGGACATTGTTTTTTTATTGGCACAAAAATACAGTTGATATATTACAATAAAAGATATAGTCAATAAGGCAGAGTTCAGTTTCTAGTTACTTATTTTTATTTATCAATGTGGTAACTAGATCCTGCTCCTTCACTCAACCTTAATAAAAATATGAGAAAAACTAATATTAAACTTAATCTACAGTACAATAACTACAAAATATTTTCACAAATAAACATAAAAAAAAATTGGTAAAAAAATTCAAAACGATTTCATATGACGATATTAGCGAGTTCACCTTTTAATATTAGTTGCTTTAAAATTGTTGCAAACTTACTATATATGAAAATTAAGAACTGAAAAAATTCAGGCATCTACATTAATTATGCATTGATTAATTAACAATTTTTTTCTACTTCAACATAAACATTGAAAGGTCTCAGAAGAGATTCCTGTTGGAAAAATTAAAAAATTGTTATTTTTTACTTTGTTGTTAACAATTTACTTAAAATGTTTTTATTCTTATAAGAAACATTTCAGCTAAGAAATAAAAAAAATTGTATGATCCAATTACAAATTATCGTTTTTCGGATTCTTTTCTTTACTTGTGCTGTGAGACTTTGCTTATTGCCAAATTTCATGATTCAAGCTTAACAGGAAATACGATATAAGTTTTAATTTATTTGCAAATGATAAAATATACAGCTTAAGTGACCATGAACCTTAATATTTGATAATTTCAACTTGATAACAACAGACAACTAAGTAATCCTAAAAGGTTTCCTTTTTTATTTTGAGGAACGGAATCCTAAAAAACTAAAGAATAATTAATTTTCAAAATAAATATTAACATGCCATATTATTTTTAAACAGAAGTAATAAAAGGAAAGCCACTTGGGCACACGCACCCCGATTTTTCTCCAGATCTGGGGACATTTACGGAGTAGATCTGGCAACAGCGCAGCGTATAAAAGACCTGAAGACTTGACCAGACGTATCTGTCAGACCCCGAAAAGGCGTCTTCAAGTTTCCCAGATAGTTCTGGTATAGTCGTCAGATCTGACATATACGTCTGGTCAAGTCTTCAGGTCTTTTATACGCTGCGCTGTTGCCAGATCTACTCTAGAAATTTAACCAGATTTGGGGAAAAATCGGGGTATGTATGCTCAAGTGGCTTTCCTTCTATTAACAAATAAAACACAGTCCTAAAATGCAAAAGACTAGGTACATTTTTATAGGTAGGTACCCTTATCGCTCGTCGCACTTTATATATTTATGATATAAAATATTAACATAACTGATGCGGATTGAGGATTGTGCGATAGGGGATTTCCTTTGTAGAATGAGAAATTCCCCGAGACTCGAGTACTGCAATAATTACATAGGTCAGCACTAATTAATTAATATTCTATCTAAGTTGGAAATACAAATTATTACAACCGTATCCATGAACACCTAAAAGTCAACATATGGATTCAAAATTATGTTACAATTGACAATTATGATACATATTATTACAATTTGATACAAGTGGCAACACTGCTTCGCTCTCGTCCATCTAAATATCTTGGTTAAAGAAAAGCAACATTGCCAGTCTTGCTTGAAGCTCTCCCAATTACAGATTCTATATCTTCTCACTCGAATTTTTTTCCCATGTGACACTTTTCTTAAAACGTACCACTTTCTCAGCCAAGAGTACGCCATTTGTTTACCCAGGGTTATATTAATGACCCCCTTCAAACAGATATTGCGAAGGTTGGTTTATTCCCCATGTTCACCAATGTGGATTGTTTTATTCCTAACTCAATTTTTAGTTTGGATTGAAATTTCTTATAAATATAAATTTTCATGTAATATGTTAAAACCATAAACAATGTTGTATTTATAAATCGTTCATTAGTTTTATGAAATAATTAAATAATCCCATATCGAAACGTGATATACATCATTTATACAAAACCAAATAAACACAAAATTGCAGTGGAAACATACTTGTCAAAACAAATTCGCGTTCAATACCATTTGCCTCGGTTTTGATTTGTTTTACATTAGCCACAGTTAGTAATCATGAAATTACTGAAAATTAATAATTTTTATGATTAAAACTCCAAGTGAAACATGAAAATAATAAAATTAATAAAAGTTTTTGTAAACTAAGAAGTAAACAATTAATTTGAACTTAAATATAAAAATCGGTGGGGTGCTTAAGCTGCTTAATATCAATTTTTACACCGCGGGGAGTGAAACTACTACTTTGGTCTCGCATTTTCGGGACTAAAGTGCCACTTTTACTCAGTTGGGACTAAATTTTTTTAGTCCCGCAAATTATAAACAATTGAGAAACCAGCCACCTTGTTTATTCTAATTTAATTCAGAACTGTTAAATACTTCCACAAACGAGTATAGGAAACAATTTTTTAGTACCGTCTTCAATTTTCTTTTCTCCAATACCATTTTACGAGATCGTCGTTAGCTTTATTCTATATTTTTTACGATTTTATTCTAAAATATGTTAAATGAGACAAAGTCGCAATCTTCTGTCATTATTGATTTGAATGTGGATCGAAATTGGTCTGAGTACGAGCCCCATCGAGAACCCCGTTTTTTTATAACTTTTTTAAGAGCCGGTATTTTATAAAAAATACATAATTTAATATCAAACTTGATTGTTAAGTTTAAATATTTATAAAATTAACAGGTAAATAATTATTTGAATTTTAAGGGGCCTTGGGCACAGCGGTGTAAAAAATAGCGTATATACCACAGGACTAAAGTGTCTTTTAATCCCTCAGGTGACAATCTTCACCCTCGGGATTAAAAGACTAACTTGGTATATAATATACTATTTTATCGATAGCTCTTTATAAAGGTGAAATTATTATAACCCCACGCTTTTTATGTCAATGAAATTATTTTTTTTAGTTCACATTGCACAATATATTTTTTTCTAATTATTTCTTATTTATTTAATTTTTTTCTGATTATTTTCAAATTTTTATCTATTTTTAATTTTTTTCTGAATTTTCTAGTTCGTTTTCTTATTTTGTTTTTGTTGATTTTTAGTTTTTTCTTATTTTTATGATTTTTTTTATTTTTCTAGTTTTAATTATGTGAAATGCATCGATTATTTCTGATATTAGCAAGTGAATCGAAAAATATTAGAATAAATAAATCCTTGTGAAACAAATCTTATTCATACATTTTTACAGTTAAGGAATAATTTTAACTGAAAAATTCATGAAATATTAATACTGGTCTGAGATAAGTAATACATAATTTATCGAAATTTCAAACTACACTTAAGGATGTAAATTGGGTAGATGGTGACTAAAGAATACACAAGTTTCCTTGACAACCGTTTTTATTTTATTTTACCAATTATTCAACGCCTGTAAATCTACGTCTTTTATTTAAATTATACTTTACATTAAATTCTATTTTTAACTATAATAATGAAACGAGTTTTTAATTAATTCATATTTATTCATTTATTTATTAAATATTTGTTTACCTCTTGGTTGATAAAATTTATTTATTAAAAAAAAAACTAATATTTCTTTTAATATAAAAAAATACTTTTGATACCCTTATAAGGTAAAAAGAAAGATTTTACACACTCCGTTTAAGGGGGCACAATAGGCCTAGAGCCTCAGTGCAGGTGGGACCTCCCACGCCCGATTCAGGAAAAAAAAGGGTTAATTTATTTTTGTTTATATATTGCTAAAAACAATAAAACCATTAATAATCACATAAATTAAAAATTTCTCACCATGGGGTTTAAAAACAAATCAATCTCATTGATAACACCAATAAATAAGTCAGTGATCGAAGATATCATTACTTTAAACTAGTAGTTTCCAATTGCAGAACGTAGATATGAAAACCTTTATTTTACATGTGCGGTGTTGCCAACTTTGTAAAGTGACCCAATTTTTAAAAATTCGATAAAAATTATTGTTAATAATAAAAAGAAGAAACAAATAAATATGCTGCAGTGTAATTTATTAACATTATTTCAAAATTATATAGAGAATATAAATTTGGAGGGAAATCATTATAAAAATTTTAAAGGAAAGTTAAATGATGAAAATGTGTAAGTAAAAATAAGTAATAGAGGAGTTATAGTAGATAAGGTATTATTATTTTTTATAAAAAAAATGTAGTGGTTGAAAAATCTAACGTTGGAAAAAATAAGTCAATAACACAATTATTTCTCGTAATGGCCAGAATTTTATAATTTAAAATATCTGTAGAAGAAAAGAAAATATCAAATTAGACAGTTTTATGGAATTAAGCTAATAAGAAGAAATAATTTTAAAGAACTAGAGCTACCGGAAGATAATGTTATAAAAATTATTCCACGAAATAATAACATAAAGACACGTCCCAAAAATTCAGCAAAAAAAATTTGGAATATCGACATGTTCCGGCATTTGAAATCAGCATATTCCGGAATATAAAACAAAACAGGAATCTAGCATGCTGCTATTAGTGATGATTGTTTGCTATTAATTTTAACGTCTCCTTTCTGCTACCAGGGCTAATCTGGACGGGACCTACAGCTTATTGTGGGCTCCGAACCAAGGTCCTCAATCACCCTAAACCCAGGACTATGCCTTTGTCATGCCTTTGTTATACTAGCGAGTGTGTAATTGTGCCCCACCACCCCCCTATCAGTTCCACGAAATATCCAATCTCATCCGGCCTGGTTACCGGCGTGAATGAAACTGCGCATGGCACAAATACCTTTTTGCACTTGCCCAAAGTCTTATCTGACTTTAATTCCACTTGAGATTCATGGGAATCGAACCCAAGACATGAACAATGACCAAGTATAAAGGTCGATGCCCTAACCAACCTGGTCACCGTGTCCGGTCCATTAGTGATGTAAAGTTTCGTTACTTTTGAATATTTGTACTGATTCTTTACTTTTAATATTAATACCCGTTACTTTATACTCGTTACTCGGTACTCTCGGTACTTTTACTTTTAAGTACATTGATTACTCTTTTATTGATTTTATGGTTTTTATTACATAAGAGTTATATGCTTAAAGAAAATAAAAATATATCAGAGAACAGGGTTTTCATTAAACGTAAACAAAGCTTCTTTAACTTCATATACAGTAAAGTACCTAACAAAAATAAAATAGTCGTTAGTTGCCCAGTATTTTAAATTTTTGAGTAGGTATAAGTAATTCTACTTATAGTAATTTTAGGCTTTATAGGACTATATGTATAGGTACGTGTAACGATTATTTTGAACAACAAGGAATCGTTACTTTGTAACGGATATAGTTACTTTTTTTACGTCACTAGCGGCCATATTTATCTAAAACGAGCAACCAATGTGAATCACGAAAAAAACACTACTTCCTATCAGGAAGGCACTGCGACATTCACTGAAGACGGTACTCAAAACCCAGTTGTTTGAAATAAATATAAGAAAAGATTAAAAAATAAAACAAGAGTCTAGAGAGCCAGCTCAATTAATCGGTGTATTTTACTTTATTTTATTAAAAGAAGTCTTGACTATCTAAATCTAACCTGTGTATTTTAATTTATTTTATTAAAATAAGTAGTGACTATCTAAATCTAGCCTGTGTATTTAAAAAAAAAAGAAATAACTTCAATTTATTTCGTAAAAAAAAGATATCTTCAGCAATCGGATCAGGAACTTATATATGTAACGCACACACGCTAGCGTTATACCACATAGTCAAAAATTATCAAACTTACAAGTTAACGTACAACTATTAGGCAGTCGGACCGCGCACATGCCGAAATTCGGTCGGACCTATTGGGTTTTCACCTAGACAGACCTCTAGACACTCTCTTAGTTAATCCTCAGAAGATAAACTAGTTTATGTTCTGTGGTTAATCGTAAATTGGCCGCAGGCAGTCAAGAACCAAAAAAAGTTCTTCGGTCGGGGAAATTCGTCCATCTTCGAAAATAGCAAATTCCTTAAGCATTTAAATAATAATTAAACAAATAAGTCAAAGAGTGCGTTGTTCCAAAAATTTGGTGAACGTAAATTTTGTGCCAAAAATATAAAAATAATTCTGCCGGTTTCGTTTCTGCCGACACAGAAATTTAATTAGAGAAACCATTGATTGTACATTCGCAATATGGACCTGGAAATGGACACTGTTGTCATAATCGGTGGCGTATTCTAGAAATTAGCCAAGAGTCAAGAAGAAAGACTCCATCATCATGTCAAGGTCGATACGTCATAATTGGTGACGATTGTTATTTTACACTTAACCTCAAAATTAAAATATAACTAATGACATATGTTAAGGATTGTTTTCAATGACGCATGTTAAGGTGTGTTTGTATGAATAAATTGGTAATGCCAAAATTTGTATTTTGCTTTATGCGTTGCGCACCTTTTTATATAATTTAGTATTTTTTTTAAGTTGAAACCTCTGTTTTTTTAACTGATTTGTTTCAAATTTCTAGCTTGGGGATGTTGAACGTCCCTGAGCGTGATTAAATTTCGAATTATATAATATATATTAAAAATGTATTATACGATTAGATTTTTGGGGTGAACCCAAACGACGTAGACTGCATTTAACGGTAAAAGCTGTATTCCAGCATCACTTTCCCTTGAAAAGTAATTAATCAACTTCAAAATTAAATTTTGCTCTTTTTCATTATACCGGGAAGACATTTTGACAATGAAAAATTAATTGAACTGTCAAAAGTGATAAATAATATTTACGTCAACATTAGTTAAGAAATACGTTAATGACGTCATAATTCCGTCTCATGGATGGTTAAATAAACTCTATTCAGCTCCTTGACAATAATGGGTTAGAAAAAAGACTTAAGTGGATCAGGCCCTTTGAGTTATTTCAGTGTTTTTAGTACAGAAGTAGAGCTTGTGTGTGCACGTTAGAATAAAATTGCTCATTGGTCACTAAATGCCTTTATTGGAGTATTTTTTATTATAAAAATAAATTTTTGTTGTTGTCGCTTATACCCTGTATACTAGTATAAATACTATATTAGGTAACATGTAGTAAACATTAATTACATTTTCGAGTTAAAATAATTTTACCATTCTTAAACACAAATCATGGTTGATCAATAATTACAACAACAATAAATAAGACAGTGATCTCGGGACGTTGTTGCTAGACAGTTTAATGATAGCAGGCAATGGGTCGTGTCTTGACGTACGAAAATAGTAGATTTATATTGGAACGATTCCAGAGTGAAAGAATTTTCGGAATTTAATTGTGTAATACATCACCGACACTTTCCTTTCTGTAGTGCATGTTGCTCTGTTGTCAAAACAATGGCGCATTCTGAATGAAGATGTTTCAAACGATGGGCGTACTTTAGAAAATTAGATTTAGCGCTTCAGCATATCTACTTTTTATTGTAGTCGTATAGTATAATGTTTGCTTAAAAGCATAAATGTGTTTAAATTCCATTTTGAACGAGATGATTGTTTTAAATCCTATAATGATATTTAGAGCCCATTGAAATTGGAAATACAAGTGAAGTTCATTACAGAGATGAGCAGTAGTCTGTATTAATAATAACGGACGCCATTTTAAACAAATACTAAAATTTATTGTTTTCAATCTCTTAATAGTATTTTATTTTCAAATCGTTTCTGTACAGTTATGATTTTCATACTTTAGAAACTACTATATTTTAACTTGATTTAAACTTTCTCGGATAATTGACTAAGCTCGGTTGTTGGCCATTTAAATTTAGCGAGAAAAATACCAAAAAACCATGCAATTAAATATACCGGGTAACACAGGGGTATGGATCACCCCTTTAACTTTTTTATTTATCAGTCAATTTTTATAAAATTTTAACTGTGTATAGTAAGAGTAATTTCTGATTTTCTGATGTATGCATTCAAGATGACCGACTTCCGGTTTCTCCAGAAATGGATTCAAATTTTGATTATTAAATGTATATTTTGTATATTTTGATTAGTTTGGACTCTACGGATCAAAATAATTGTAATCCATTAGTCAAATGTCAATTTAGCAGAACTTTCATTCTACGAAAAATAAAATATTTTTCTCAGTGTACTTTGCTAAAATTTTACAATATTAATTAAAGATGAAAGAGAAGTTCACAAAAATGCCATTTCCTCTAAAAAAACAGTTTTTGTCTAATTTATTACAATTTTATTAGAATAGCAACCGTTTAACTAAACTTATCTTTTTTTAAGTGTAGCCCCCTTGGATCACCTGGGCTTTTTTGAACCCCATTTCAGTACGAATAAAATGATATGCTGTACACCCACTTTCTGTTATGAAGTTGTTTTTAATTAAAAGAAACTCAAAAGTTCCAGCTGTTTTTTTTCAGTGTACTTGGCTGTAATTTATGGTAATAAAGAAACCTACCTTCCTACAAACATTGCATGTATTTTCATAAGTAGCATCAAAATTTATCCAAATATACAATGTGTTCCATTTAAAATTCAAAATTTGGGTAGAAACCGAAGTTGAATGTACATGTCAGAAAATCAGAAATTACTCTTACTATACACAGTTAAAATTTTATAAAAATTGACTAATAAATAAAAAAGTTAAAGGGGTGATCCATATCCCTGTGTCACCCGGTATATCTGTCTAAAAAAATTCTGGTAACCGTTAGATACAAAAAGATGTTTTTTCACTCTTTAACACACTCTTTGGATCTGATCGTCTTTTTAAGTAGTTTCGATGCATTTTACTGATGAATGATGACGCCATTTGGCATAAAGATATAGGAAATCCCGGAAAATCTAACCACTATCATAATGAATATATTTATCGTAAATAATTAACCAATTTAGATGTTAAGTGGAAGGCGAAACGATGTAGCGTCATGGCGTCTTGTTTGGAGTGATTTTTAGAATTCGACTAGTTTCATTTTTGGTATTGTTTTGGAAAGATTATTCCATTGTGTTGAATAGATTATTTTCTGCACTCGTTGCACAATACAATATTTATAATTCTTGTACTTATTTTTGCTTTATTTTGTTTCAGATTAGAGGCTTTAGCCGTGATTTTGTTACCTCTTATAAAATCTGTGATTAGTGATGATCCATTTGCGTTACCTGCGTCCTTTACTGATGGAGGAGACAGTCCTGAAACGGAAGGTAAGAAATAAAAAATATAATATTAATTATTATAAGTTCGGAAAAAGGAGGGTCTTTAAGGCCGATTTTTGGACTAATTTATTTTTAGTAAAAAAATTAAAAAAATTTTTTTTTACTATCTATAGACAATATTAAAACAATTTTATTCCAAATAGGAGTTCTAAATACTCTACCCCCTTCTTTAGCTATAAACCATACATGTATAAGAAATCCACCTAATAATATATTTATGTTCTTAAGAAATCAACAGTAATGTTAACAATCATGTATGACTAATATCTGTACCACCTCCTTATTAGAAAATATTCTCCCCCTCGTTTACCCCCTCAATTTATTTAGAAACTACAAATGTATCTACAAGAAAACATCAAAAACATCAAACCAAATATCTGTACTGGGTATCTCCTTTAAAATACCCTCCCCTCTCTTCTCACCCCTTAAATATCTGTACTGGGTATCTCCTTTAAAATATCCTCCCCTCTCTTCTCACTCCTTAAACTACAAGCTTGTTAACCTTTCTGTAGGTGAAAAATATATTATTAGATTGGTTCCTTGTACATTTTAGTCTAGTCAACAAGTGCTTTTTGGGTCAAACTTTTTTCTCCGCTTCCGAAAAATTTGAACGATTCGGAATAGCGCGTAGATCATCTTTGAAAAAAATCAAGAGCCACTTGTAAAAATTGCAAAAGTTATAAACAATTAACTGAAAAATAAAAACGGGGTTTGGTATCTTGCAAATATCTCAAAAAATATTTGACATTTTTCAAATTTGAAAAAGATTCAAAAAGAGAAGGAAATTTACAAAAAAAAACTATATCTCCCGGAACTGTAGGACCAATATTTAAAGTTTTCAGAGAGTGTTGAAAATACGACTGAAAACGAGGACTCCGGCATGCATACTTTTAATGAATAAATATTTTGGCCTGTTGGCTCTGCCAGTGCCATTAACATAGTTAAAAAAAATGAATAAATATTATTTAAACTTATTAAATATAAAAATTAAAAATTGAAAAAATTCAGGCATCTACTGGATAGATTTATGAACAACAATCCGCGGTCAAAAAGTTCTTATCGCGATTTTTCTAGTAATTATGCATTTTTTAATTATCAATTTTTCCTACTTGAACATGAACATTGTGAGTGCGATAATTCTGAAATAACAAATCTGAATTTTTTTTTGACCTAATTTTGTTCATAAATCTATCTAGAAGATGCCTGAATTTTTTCAATTCTTAATTTTCATATTTAGAAAATTTAAATTTATTAAAGGTCCAAAGTGGACAACGTTTTCGGCCGTATTTTCAGCACTCTGAGAAAATTATAAATATTGGTCATACAGTTACGGGAGGTAGGCTTTTTTTTTGGTAAATTTCCTTCTCTTTTTGAATCTTTTTTCAAATTTGAAAAATATTAAACCGTTTTTGAGATATTTGGAAAAAACCAAATCCCATTTTTATTTTTCAGTTAATTGTTAATGACTTTTGTAATTTTTGCAATCCGCTCTTGAAATTTTTCAAAAATCATCTACAAGCCATTCCGAATTCATATTTTTCGAAGGAGGAGAAAAAAATTTTACCCAAAAAGCACTGGTTGACTAGTATAATTTATAGTTTATAGTTTATTAAAATTAAATTACGATATATTATTATTATTATTATTATTAGTAGAAGTTGTTTATAGTAGTTTATAGCTGAAGAGGGGTAGAAGTGTGGGAAGGGTATTTAGACCTGCCGTTTGGAATAGTATCTTTTTAATATTGTCGATAGTATATTTCTTTTATTTTTGATTAAAAATAAATTGGGTTAAAAACAAGCCTTTTCTGCTAAGACAAACTGTATAATACACATATTAAAAATCTGCAAAATATTTTAAAACGTGTTAAATTATTTTCTTTTAGTTGAATGATTACATTCGACAGTTAAACCGATTATCCATAACGATATAGGTTCATGTATACTAAATAAAAATTAACCAGAAAATTGAATCCTTTGTACTGGCAACCGCCTACAAACGAACAACGAAAAAAATTTTTTTTTTAAATATTAGACTCAACTCACGGTTAAATTTGGCAATAATAATAAAATGCATATTAGCTCAATCCGATACATGTTGGTAATTATATATGTAATTATTATGCTTGTTTTATGACCTATCAAAAAATTAAATAGTCTAGAGAAATTAAAAAAAACTTAATAAATGTTTTATTATGAATAAATGAACATGTAAAATCTCTTCAAAATTAAAATCAGTTGTATCTATATTTTGGAACAAGATTCGCTGTTCTCTGAAAATTGCGTGGTCCTTCAAGTCTTAACTAACTCGTTTCTCTGGCTGTCTAACACTAAAGAAAACCAAGAATTATCGACCTGCCCTGTATAACTAGTGCCTGATTTTTTTTAACTAAAATTCCATTGAAATTAAGCTTAAAATCCATCTTTTTATGGTTAAAAATCTTAAAATTTTTCGATATATAATGAAAATCGGGGAATAATAGGAAAAATGAAAATCAGGAAAAAATAGGAAAAAATAGTTATAAATAAAGAAAAATTGGAAAAATGTGAAAAAATAATGAATACGAAATCAGGAAAAAATGGGAAAAATATACAAATAGGGAACAAATAGAAAAAAATAATGAAAAATAGGAGAAATTGAGAAAATAAGCAAAAATATAGGAAAAATTTGGAAAAATAATTACAAATAGGTAAAAATAGGAAAAATAAAGAAGAAGCGCGAAAAAATAGTGATAAATGAGAAAAAATAAGACAAAAAAATATGGAAAAATAACAATATATATAAAAAATGGTGAAAAATAGGAAAAAATTATGAAAAATGAAGGAAAATGGAAAGAAATATGGAAAAACGAAGAAAAATGGGAAACAATAATGAAACGGGAAAAATAGTGAAAAACATGGAAAAATGCGAAAACATAAAGACACACAATAAAAACACATTTTAACGACATCCTTGAAATAAAACCTGACAGGAAATTTAAGAGTAATATATATTGATTATGTTATTTGTAGGGAGTTTGGATTCTTATTAAAAAATTGAAAATAATTTTGAATAGTCAGCATATAAAATGTCTTAAACCAGGAGATTAAATCACTGGTAAATAAAATTTAAAAATAATGGTCTATATGTATATAAACCGTGAGGAACCCCTGAATATACAAATATTTATCTTGATGTGGCCGCACGAATTCCAGATACTGATAATTATTCAAATCGTTTAAAAGCAATGAATGACAAATACTGAATAAATTGTATCAATTTGTAGAGAAGCTTTCAACAAATTAATTACGTAGATAAAAATTTCAGTAACGAACTTTTTTTTTTGTTATCTAAAAATGGTAGAAAATATCTGCTAAATTACAAACGTGGTTTCAATAAAATCATACTGTTGTCGGTCTGAAATACCCGCAAAGCAATAAATTCATTTATTTCGTTGAATGAATTCAATGAATATGTCGGTGTGCGGCGTCGCTTTCAAATTTCTGTAAAGTAATTTTTAGTAACCTTGAATGAAATATGCATCGTCAAATTTTTGTTTTGTTATTTTTTTAGTTTTTTTTAATTGCATTATATACAAGGTGATGTATCCATAGTAGCGTAAGTATCAATCAATAGTTTTATAGATCTAATATTGAACAGTTCATTAAATATGTAAACAGTGGGCCAAATAATAATTGATAAAGACAATTAAGAAATTGAAATTATAAACATTTTATTTTAACTTAATAAATGTAAATACATATATATTTTTTTAAATCTTTATTTATTTATTTTTCTTTTTGAAAATATGAGGTCCGAGATGACATACCTGAAAATAATAAAAAGACGAATGTGAGCAATTATTATCATATTCATTGAGATCATAATAAAATATAATTTAAACGTGCGTAGATATCGTTTTCTCCTTTTGATTTTACTTTATTAAATCAATAATAATATAATAATTATTAATTAGTGAAATACCAATTCAATTCATCAATATACACTAAGGGGCAAAATCACGCAACAGTGTTTTTCATTATTTCAATACCAAGGATATTGGGGGCAAAATATCCGTCTACCAGCACTAGGGGCAGAATCACGCAAAGGGCTTAACAAAAGGAACACCTTGAAACGATACTTTATTTTGTTGATAAATAGTAATAAATGTGGGTTCGTTCCACGAATAGAATTTGAAACATATAAAAAAGTAAAATATTAAATGAAAAAAAAATTTGGACGCCAGTTTAATTGATTTTTTTGATGCCATTAGAAACAATTGACAAAAATACTATGAAATATTTCAAAATCCGTCCTTTTTTCTTTTTGCGGGTTTAAGGAAATTAAGCTCAAATTAAACGTTATATATTTTTTATTTAACACGAGGAACAAAAAAAAACGTTAAGAGACTTCTTTTTTTTTGAAAATCCAACTTAACTTGGTTCTTGAAGTTTCTAGGATCAGTGGAGGAAAAAAATTGTTCAGTAAAAATGTTGTTCCAAAAAGTTTGTAGTCCCAAAGAAAACTTGCTCCGAAAATACTTGTACCAAAAAAAAAATGTAGTTCAAAGAGAAACTTGCTCCAAACAAAAAGTTTTTTCCAAAAAACTTGTAGACTAAAGAAAAACTTGCTCCAAAAAAGTTTGGTCCACATAAAGTAAATATAAGACAAAAATCTTATAAATTACCAGATTTCGTGGTCTCTGTTTTTGAAGAAGAATATAAAACAATGATAATATTAATATGAAATAAATGAATTTTTAGATCAAAATATTAAATATAGAAATAATCAAAGTGAATTAAATTTTTGTAATCGAGACTGAAATAGCACCACAAACATCAGATAATTTATATTATTATGAAAAATAAGATATGAACTTTTAAGTAAATATAACAAAAAAATGTATACCGGCATTAAAAAGAATTAAAAATAACAGTAAATAAAAGTTAAAGCGTCGAAATAATTAATAATGATAGCAGGAGATCTTGGTGAAAATATAATATAATAAAAACTTAACCTATATATCTAGGGGAAGAAAAGAAATTCAAAAGCGACACAGGTAACATGGGAAAGATATTTTATAGTAATACCTAGAAGAGTTGGCGATCTTGAGAAGGGATATCAATGGAGCTGAAATTAAATATACACTGAGGAGCAGAATCACGCAACAGTGTCTCTAATCATTTAAATACCAAGGATATTAGGGGCAGAATCACGCAAATTATTTTTTTTACCAGCACTAGGGGCAGAATCACGCAAAGTGCTTCATAAATGTAACATCTACTGAGCACTAAGGACAGAATCATGCAGTTCCAACAATATTTAAACAATAAATATTAATCTATCCGCACTGAGGGGCAGAATCACGCAACAGTGCTTCAGTAAACAATTAAATATTAAATAATTCACATAACTGTATCAATAGCATAAGTACAAGAATATTAACATTATTTTTATCGTTATGTCAAAGTTAAGATCTGTCATTTTTTTATATCAGTAATACAGTAATAATAAAATTAATAATAGTAACATTGCCCAGTGAAAACTTACCAGAATTCAATCCGTATTAAAAGCCATGTACAAGAGCTAACCCAATAATCAAGCTGTCCGAACAGAAAATAGTAAAAAAGTAGGCGGAAAAAAGTTTAAAATATAAAGAAAGAAGTAAAAAAGGAGAAAAAAAAGGGAAAAGTTGCAGAATTTGATTGAATTAATTTCTCTGCTGCGCTCGACTCGGATTGGAAAACCGCTATAGAAAAAATAATAATTCCAACTTTGTGCCACCAAGGGAAAAAACAAGGGGAGGAAGTGGTGAAAAGGTTTGAAACATACAGAAAACGGAGAAAATGAAGGGGGACGTTGCAGAATTTGATTGATTTAATTGCTCCGAACCCACCATCTTCTCCGAATTGAGCGAAAAAAAAACTGAAAAAGTAGGGGATGAAGTGGTAAAAAAAGTTATGAAACAAAAAAAACTGAGAAAAACAGGGGGGAAGTTGCAGAATTTGATTGATTAAATTGGTAGAAAAAATAATAATTATAATTTTTCCCCAACATCCACTCCGAGCCAAGCGCAGCGAGGTTCGGAGCAATTAAATCAATCAAGCTCTCAAAAAAAAAATTGTGAAAAAGTATTGAAAAAATAAGGGAGGGAAGTGGTAAAAAATGGTTTGAAACATAAAGAAAGCGGAGAAAAAGAAAGAGGGAAATTGCAGAATTTGATTGATTTAATGGCTCCGAAGCTCGCTGCGCTCGGCTCAGAGTGGATGGTAAAAAAAAATAGTAGTCCATTTTTCCCCCACCATCAATCCCGAGCCGAGCGCAGCAAGGTTCGAAGCAATTAAACTAATAAAGATCCCCAAAAAAAATAGTGAAAAAGTAGGGGAAAAAACGAGGGAGGGAAGTTTTGAAACATAAAAAACGGAGACAAAAGAAGGGGGAAGTAGCAGAATTTGATTACGCTCGGCTCGAAGTAGATGGTAGAAAAAATAATAATTCCAACTTTGCCACACCATCAATCCCGAGCGGAGCGCAGCGAGGTTCGAAGCAATTAAACCAATCAAGCTCTTCGAATAAAAAATAGGGAAAAAACGAGGGGCAATTGATAAAAAAAAGTTTTAAAACATAAAGAAAACGAAGAAAAAAGAAGGGGGAAGTTATAGTATTTGATTGATTTAATAGCTCAAAACCTCGCTGCGCTCGGCTTGGAGTGGATGGTAGAAGAAATAATAATTCCAACTTTTTCCCACCGTCCTCGGTTCGGAGGAATTAAAACAATCAAGCTCTCACAAAAAAGAATAATAAAAATCCGGGGTGGGGGGAACTGGGAAAAAAGTTTAAGTCATTAAGAAAACAGTTAAAAAAAGTCAGTTTAACCGAACCTTAATACCTATTGATTAATTATTAACATCGATTTAATTTAGTCAATATTGAAAAAACAGGTGTGATTTTGATTATTTTGTAACAAGGTAATTAATTAATTTAACATAGTATTTTTATATACAACCTTGCAAAAAATATACCTAAATTATAACACAGGCGCCTATTAATTGAAACATAAAATATTTTAACGGTCTAGACATTAGGAATATAGAATTAATTTCGAATTACGGCGACCTATTTCTATTTATGAGAACATCAATTCATGAATATAAACATGATGGTACTAAATCAATTTTTAATTGTATTGATAGTAATCTAGTAATTAAATATCAATCATTTAAATATACAGATCAAAATCTTGTTTGTAAATTTTTATTTAAATTATACGTGACAAGTTTGTTACGAGTGTCCCTAAGGATTTCCGGGTCTACTTGATATGCAGCACGATCTTAAATAATGGAAAGCATGAAAGGGAAAAGAATGATCTGATACTCTTCCTAATTTCATATTCTGAACACATTCGTAATCCAAATTAATTAATATCCCTTGCGACGACGAATGCTGTAAACTGTAACTGTGTAACTGTAGCGTCAGTTAAATAAAACATGAAAGCGCCAAAAGATTTTTTTACTCTAGTTTAATGTTTATTATTATAAATTCTTATTTGCTTTTATTAAAAAAGTAAAACAGATTTTTGATTGATTCATTGATTATCCATTATACAATTTTCTATCGTTTATTAAAATTGTCATTAGGGAAACGTGTCGGTTAGTTTTAATAATGCAGAATCAAAGTAGAAAATATTTTCTAAAATGTACACAGAATGTTAAATTATATACAAAAAGTATGTTATTGTAACTAATTGGAGAAGCCAGGAGAATTTTTCCTTGCTCCTATATTTAAGTTATAAGTAATTTATCAGCTCTTATATTTTTTCATTTTTTATATAACTTAAAACTTATTATCCTGTGACAAAGTGTCGGGTTGAAAAATAACGTCGGCTTATAATGAAATAAGTCGAAAATCGCTTTTTTTATAGTTCATAAAAAGTTCGGCTTCTCTAAAAACTTTCGCGGAACGTTCTCCAGCGAAACATTTAGGATAGATCCATCTTCAGCGCATAATTTGTGTTTATCTAAGGCACTCTGTCTTTCCTACTCTCTTTCTCTTTTGCACGGCCTCTAACACAATTCATAAGGTTCGTGAAGGTCTCTCGAGGGCAATTTTGTAATCTCACCGCCGGTATTTAAGCCGCTACTTATCTTTTAACCCCCAGTTTTGAATTACTTCTTAAATATGCCTTTTAGATCTCTATTGTATTAACACTCCCAGACTACTTCATTTGAATTACTTTATATCTTTTATTAGACACTTTCAGTTTATTTCTGTTATCTTAAAAAGGATAGAAGTTTGCTTGCAGAGACCAGAGGCAGAGGCAGTATTCGGAAGGGTTCATGAATTAATAATTCCACTTTATACGGAATTCGTAGGGTAGATATTGTTGACAGGAAACACTGATGTATACTAAAATGAGTTATATTGGTAGAGATAAAGAAAGATATCTTTTAAAAAATGTATAAATAAGAAAAGTTACCTCACATGTATTGATTTAGAGCAACGGTTATCAAGTTAGCTTTATCGATTTTATTTTGACTTTATTTCTCTGCTCACATAATATTTACACCGTAACTAATGCCAAATTTTTGATGTATGCTTCCAACTGGTTAGTTTTAGCCATAAAAAAATTATGCCCTTTTGGCATTTTTTAGTTATGCAATGAACCACACTATATACTTTTATCAAAACCGGAGACTTGGAAGTCGTAGTGCCTTTGTGACGATGAATTTTGCACCTTTCAGTCCTTAAGTATCTCTACAAAAAAACATTAAGCCTGACTACGTAAAAATATTAATAGTATTGTCTTGTTAGCGAGAAAGTAAAAATTATGGACCATTTTATTGATTTTTCTTTATCTATTTATCATTTTAAATACAATGCCGTTTGTCCCGTCAAAATTAGACTATTAATAAAGAAATTAGATGCTAGTGCCGTTTTGACATTGCCATTGTACATAATTTTTCTTTACGTATTTATTCTACGTCATATTTTAAATATAGCTCCGTTTTCCGTGTTCAAATCCGACCAATAGTAACTGAGATATCACCCATCATATTTTATCCTGTCGCCGTGACCCTCGCAGAGTTCAAATATTTTTATACATACATAAATCTTAGAACATGCAGTAAGTATGATGGAGCATATCACTTGCACTCGGTGGAACGCGATGGGTCTTCAAAATGTCGTATGCACCTCATATACTCATGGACATATCCAGAGAAGAGAATTGTGCTAGGTACTTCGAAAGAAAGAGTTAAAACGTTTCAGACCATCTATCTCTCTCAAAATAGTATCGTAGCGTAGTTAACGTTTAACTAAAAAGTATTTAATACAATGCTGTTTGTCCCGTCAAAATCCGACAATTAATAACGAAGTTAGACGCTAGTGCCTTTTGCAATAGCTACTGCGCATGATTTTTGTTAATCTATGTAATGTACATCACATTCATAATACAAATCTGTTTTTTGCGTTTAATTTGTACCAATAGTAATGAAATTGGACACTGGTTCCTTTTTGCTATTGCAATTGTTCACTTTACATTTTGCCCCGTTTAAAACTGACCAATAGTAACGGAAATAGAGACGTATAATATTCATACCTTCCTCCGTCCCCTAGACACCTGCAGAGGTCCATTGATCTGATACCGCTTTAGTTTATCTACTCAGGTTAACTTTTTTGGTGGTTTAAAGACCACCACTTTTTTGTTCAATTGTAAGTAGAGCTGGGGTGTTACCGTTACTTTTACTAAAAAGTAACGCTTTAGATAAACGTTAACCGTTACTTTTTTAAAAAAAATAACGATTTATTAGTTACTTTCCAAAAGTAACGCGTTACTTTTAAAGTAACGAAGTTACAGTAACGCTTTACTTTTCCATATATTATTCGTGTTCCATGTCTTTTTAGTAATGCGTTACTTTTGAAGTATTCGATTTCGAATTACTTTTAGAAAGTAACGTAATGATCGTTACTTTTCGCTCACTTTAAAAAGTAACGAAAACGGCATTGTATTTAAACTGATAAATAGATAAAGAAAAATCAATAAAATGGTCCATAATTTTTACTTTCTCGCTAACAAGACAATACTATTAATATTTTTACGTAGTCAGGCTTAATGTTTTTTTTGTTCAATTGTAAGTAGAGCTGGGGTGTTACTAAAAACGAAGTAACTTTACCGTTAATTTTACTAAAAAGTAACGCTTTAGATAAACGTTAACCGTTACTTTTTTAAAAAAATAACGATTTAATCGTTACTTTCCAAAAGTAACGCGTTACTTTTAAAGTAACGAAGTTACAGTAACGCTTTACTTTTCCATATATTATTCGTGTTCCATGTCTTTTTAGTAATGCGTTACTTTTGAAGTATTCGATTTCGAATTACTTTTAGAAAGTAACTTAATGATCGTTACTTTTCGCTCACTTTAAAAAGTAACGAAAACGGCATTGTATTTAAACTGATAAATAGATAAAGAAAAATCAATAAAATGGTCCATAATTTTTACTTTCTCGCTAACAAGACAATACTATTAATATTTTTACGTAGTCAGGCTTAATGTTTTTTTTGTTCAATTGTAAGTAGAGCTGGGGTGTTACTAAAAACGAAGTAACTTTACCGTTAATTTTACTAAAAAGTAACGCTTTAGATAAACGTTAACCGTTACTTTTTTAAAAAAATAACGATTTAATCGTTACTTTCCAAAAGTAACGCGTTACTTTTATAGTAACGAAGTTACAATAACGCTTTACTTTTCCATATATTATTCTTGTTATATGTCTTTTTAGTAAACCGTTACTTTTGAAGTAACGATTTCGAGTTACTTTTAGAAAGTAACGTAATGATCGTTACTTTTCGCTCATTTATTACTAGTAACGCGTTACATTTAGTAACGCTTTACTGGAAAGTAACGTTTTCGTTTCGTTATTCCCAGCTATGATTGCAAGCTAGTTTTCTCCATTTTGGAATTCCAAAAGCATTATATGTGATTTTAAATTTAAATATAATTATTATTATTCTATTTTCCAAGTTTAAACGGACATTGTAATTTTTTCTTAGACAATTTATTAAAATAATACAATTTAATATCTTGACCATTCCTAAGGACCCAATTAAATTCCAAAGGCAATTAATTTATGATGCACCAGATGTGCAGGCGGTACCATTAGCTGCCCAACCGGTTGTCCGTCAGTGTCTCAAACGTCCTTTATTAAATGGACCAATTAATCCTAAGAAGGCATTTATTAAGTAATTTTTTAATTTACTTTTATGCTTTATTATTCTTATGAATTATGAATTTCTTACCTTTTTTTAAAAAAAAAAATAATTGTATTATGTCTCAGATATAATAGTGAGGTAGCTAAGAGATATATTTTATGATTACCGTTAAATGGATAAAATCATCAAATTTGTTATCAAATTTGTACTAATATACCGCATACCGGCACATATTTTATACTTTTACTGGCATATATTTTAGGCACTGAGTTTCACTTTAACAATAGTACAAATTAGTAGACATAAAAACTTAAAAAATTGTTCATATATAAAAATTTTAAATCCATTTCTTAGTTACCGGGTAAAAATTACCGGCGTTTTGAAAATTGCCTAGCAAAATCGCGGCTAGTTTTAATTAAGAATAAAACTAAATTGACTTTGTTTTGTTTCTCCATCGCGGTGGTGGGGGAAGTAATATCGATTGGCCGTTTTTTATAAATCACTTCGAGGTCAAGTCCAGTTATATTTTATAACTAATATAGTTCGCTTTATGTAGGAGAAACTGAAATTGAAAATTATGTTGCTAACTCAGTTTTTCACTAAACACATTCTGAAAATTGTTTTTAGATGCGTTAAAATATGAAGTACAGTTAGGGCCAAAAATACAGTTTTTCGATACATTTCTCGTTTTCTAGTTTTGTATTTTTGTTCCAAGTAAGTTTCAAATGCACGTCTATGTACAACACAAAAATGGAGTTGTTATTCTAAAGGGGTATTTAGAGCATCTTTTGTTTTTGTAAGTAAATGAAATTGCTTACAAATTTTTTTTTATATTTCAATTTAGGTAAGAATCCAATATACAGCATTGTAGCTGTGTCTGAGCTACAATTGTCTTTCGCTTTATCCTTTCTTTTCTTATCTGAAACTGAAATGAGCAACGTCAAAAAAACGTCTGATCCGAAAGTGTCTCTTTCATGCTTAAACTTTTAATAGAGTATACGTTGAGTTAAAGACGGAAAATGTTAATTTTCTCCATATTTTATGTGCATAGACAGCGTCAATGGAAAATATTTAAAGTTATAAAAAAAATTGTTTAACATGAAACAAAATAAATAATAATTATTAATATATTTTTTTAAATAATATTTTAGCTCAAATATTACTATTGTTACAATAAATCAATGCTAAATATCAAAATATATTCAGGTTAGAAATGATCAAGTCGTTTATGAATTAAATTAAAGGTTGACTTGCCGCATACAAAATACGCAAATAGAAGCTGGCTAGAATGGCTTCTTTGGAAATGTTACCGCTACGTGGAAGTCTAAGTTAATTAAAGTTGCAGAATTAATTTACAGATTATTGTTTCCAATTTATATACCGAGAAAATGAACTAACATTCAATAAAATCTGTCTAGTAGGCAAAATAATTAATATGGGTGAATCAAGATTTAAAAAAATATTTAAATTTCCGTGTGTGAAATTTATTATCATATTTAACAAAATTCGGACCAAAAGACTTATTTGTTGAAAAATGTTCAGTTTTACGTTTTTAATTTATTTAAATTATTGCAATTTTAAAAGAAAATATTATGTCCAATTATCTTAGAAACTTGGTCCATTTCCCAGGGACTTAATTAACCAAATTAGAAGGACAAAAAGTTTTTTAATTTAAATTTAACAACAAAATCATCTAAATACAAAAATAAAACTTGATTTCAAAAAATATTTAAATTTCCGTGTTTATTATAATTAAAAAAAAACAAAATAATTTTTTTATAAATCCCGTTTTTATTAAATTTTGCTAGTTTCTAAAAAATTAGAGAAAATTTAATATTTGGTTTAACTATTTATGGAATTCACAGCGATAAAATTAACAAAATTAGAAATACAAAACTTTTTGAATTTGAATTTAATAACAAAATTATTTAAATAAACAAAAAAATATTTCAATTTCCGTTTGTTTATTATAATAAAAAAAATCGAAACCATTTTTTGACAAATCTTCTGTTTTCTTTTTAATTTTTGTATTTTCTAAAAAATATATTGTAAGTTAGAGAAAATTTAATATTTTGTCCAAGTATCTTGGATATTTGGTCCATTTCACAGGGACAAAATTAACAAAATTAGAATCTTGATTTTAAAAAAAATATTTAAATTTCCGTGTTTATTAAAATTAAAAAAAATAAACCTTTTTTTAGATAACTTTATAGTTTTTTTTTAATTTTGTATTTTCAAAAAAATATATTGTGTAAGTTGTAAGTTAGAGAAAATTTAATATTTTGTCCAAATATTTTGGATATTTGGTCCATTTCACAGGGACGAAATTAACAAACTTAGAAGGACAAAACTTTTTGATTTTGAATTTAATAACAAAATTGTCTAAATAAAAAATGAATCTTGATTAAAAAGAAAATATTTAAATTTCCCTGTTTATTATAATTAAAAAAATCAAACCTATTTTTTGAAAAATCTACATTTATTTTTATTTTGGTATTTTCTAAAAAATATATTGTAAGTTAGAGAAAATTAATATTTTGTCCAAGTATCTTGGATATTTGGTCCATTTCACAGGGGCAAAATTAACAAAATTAGAAGGACAAAAACTCTTTTAATTTGAATTTAATAACAAAATTATCTAAATAAAAGATGAATTTTGATTAAAAAGAAAATATTTAAATTTCCCTGTTTATTATAATTAAAAAAATCAAACCTATATTTTAATAAATCTTCCGTTTTTTTTTTAAATTTTTGTATTTTGTAAAAAATATATTGTAGAGAAAATTTAATATTTTGTCCAAGTATCTGGGATATTGGTCCATTTCACAGGGACAAAATT
This sequence comes from Neocrepidodera transversa, assembly GCA_963243735.1. NCBI lineage: Eukaryota > Metazoa > Arthropoda > Insecta > Coleoptera > Chrysomelidae > Neocrepidodera > Neocrepidodera transversa. The sequence goes on along the minus strand of OY725353.1, from coordinate 7,888,798 downwards.
AACAAAATTAGAAGGATAAAGTCGAGTTTAATAACAAAATTATCTAAATAAAAAAGAATCTTTATTTAAAAAACAATATTTAATTTTCCGTGTTTAAAAAAAAAATAGAATCTCAATTTGTTTTGAAACAAATTCAAAGCTTCAATTTTAGTTTAACTTAAAAATTTCCGAACGGCGAGTTTTATGTTATTTACAAACATTTCAAAGGAAAAGTTGTAATAACCTGTCGAAAATGACTTCCACATCGAAAACCTTAAAACCGGATTTCACTTCCTCCCTCCGGACCGTACATAGGTATTACCGAAACACAAACTTATTTTATACGAACAATTTGCAATTCATTGGATACGGTGGCAAGCGACGGAGACGTAATCAAATCGGCTTATAACTAAGTAAGTTTGCGACTAATAATTTAGTTTCAGTTTTGTCTCTAGAGGAAACTTATTGATAAGTTGGTCTAGAAAGTTTATGCCATCACAGTACAATCGAGGATGTGCTATTGTTTTCTAATTCTCAGAATAACTCATAATCCACTGAAACGTGTTTAAACTGGATAATGTGGTAAAGTGGAGTTTACCTGACAAAATTTACTTTAATATATTCAATTTATTTTCAACCGGTGTGACTAAACGCTGTGATAAATATATTGGTTAACATAGTTCAAAATTATATATTCTTGGCAACCTCGCTTTTCTTCGAGAAATTTAGGCGGACCACTTAGAGCCGTTTCCTGAAAAATAAATTTAAATTGTATTAAGGACTCAGTACATCCTCACGGAAGCGATAGATCGGGAGACGCTTATCTATAGAGCACAGGTTAGATTTTTATTTTAACAAGGTTCGTTAACGCGGCTTGCGGTAAGAGTTACCCGACATAAAGTGTCACGTAAGGAAAAAGCGTTATGCCCCCCCCCCCATTCGTCCTTCCCTCTTTTTCTTTATCTCTGTTATCTCTTTCTACAATATGATGATTTAAAAAGATTTTTTTCTTTTTTAGACTTTTTTTTATGTAATTTATAATTCACTATCTTAGGTTAGGTTTTCTCAATTTTCTGTTTTTATTTTCTGATTTTTGTCGATATGGTATAATTTATCCTCATTTTTTTCTATTTTTTAGTTTTCTGATTTTTTCTCATTTTTTTTCTTATTTCTCTGATTTTGTCGATTTTCTGTTTTTTTTTTATTTTTCTAATTTTTTTTGGGTTTTATTCCGATTTTTTTTCAATTTTTTCAAATTTTTTCTCGTTTTTTCTCATTTTTAGGATCTTTTATTTTTTTCTTATTTTCTGTTTTTTTTTCTAATTCTAATTCTTCTGTTTTCTGCTTTTTTCTCATTTTTTTATTCCTCCTGTTTTTTGAGGTTTATTTCAATTCTGTCGATGATTACAATTGTTTTCGTTTTTTTTTTGTTTTTTTTTTCTTGGGTTTTTTGCGATTTTTAGTGTTTTTTGTTTTATTTTGCATATTTTTCGTTTTTTTCCAATTTTTTTTGGTTTAGTCGATGTTTTCGTGTTTTACAATTTTATTTTTCTTCTTTTTTTCAATACTTTATGATTTTTGCATGTTTTCTTATTTTCCCATTTTTTCTGATTTTTTAATTGTTCTATTTTTTCTCGTTTTCTTCTCATTTTTTTGATTTTTTGTTTTTTTTTCTGTTTATTTTTTGATTTTTTTCAATTTTTCTAATCTTTCCCTATTGTTAATTTTTTTTCTAATACGTTCCTCTTTCCATTTTTTTCTCATTCTTCTTTGGAGATTTTTGTCGCTTATTTCTTTAGATTTCTTTCGTTTTCTTTTGTTTTTCGTTTTTTCCGATTTTTTCGTTTTTTTTGTCAGATTTTTAATTAGTTAGAATGAACTAAAGCGTTACAGAATGGACCCCTCATGTTAAAAGTTGTTTTCAGGTTAAATATTCACAAGCGCAATTTTGATCAAGGATCAAGGATCAAGGAGTAAATAATGTATTCGTTTTTGGCATTAAATCTAATTTTTTTTGGGTTTTATTCCGATTTTTTTCTCGTTTTTTCTCATTTTTCTGATCTTTAATTTTTTATCATATTTTCTGGTTTTTTTCGATTTTTTTTAAAATTTTTGTCATTGTTTACGTTTTTTTTGTTGTTGTGACTTTTTTATTGGTTTTTTTTGCGATTTTTAGCGTTTTTTGTTGTTTTTTGCATTTTTTCCGAAATTTTTTACAATTTTTTTGATTTTTTCGTTTTTCCTTTACAATTTTATTTCTCTTTTGTTTTTCAATATTTTATGATTTTAGAATTTCTTCTTATTTTTTCCAATTTTTTCTGATTATTCAATTCTTCTATTTTTTCTCGTTTTTCTGATTTTTTTTTGTTTTTGTTTTTTTTTTCTGATTTTTCAATCTTTCTATTTTATGTTTTCTTATTGTCCTTTTTTTAATACTATCTTTTGTTTATTTTTTTCTTATTTTTTCGTATTCCTCTTTTCAATTTTTTTCAATTTTTCGCCATTTTTGGATTTTTTCCTCATTTTTCTGATTTTTTTTGTTGTTTTTTGTTTTTTTCTGTTCCTTTTTGATTTTTTGTGTTGGTTTTTTTATTTTTTCTGTTGTTTTTTGATTTTTTCAAATTCTATCTTTTCTAACTTTTTCCCATTTATTTCTCATTCTTCTGGTTTTTGTCGATTTTTTTCGATTTTTGTCTGTTTCTCTCTTTCGATTATTTTTGTTTTCTTTGGATTTTTTCATTTTTTCCGATTTTTTCGTTTTTTCAGATTTTTCCGATTTTCCCCCGATCGCTAAATTTTTGTCTTATGTTTTACACCTATGCTACCCGATTTGTAATTTGTATTTATGCTAAAAGTTTACAGATAAAATATTCACAAACGCAATTTGATCAAGGATCAAGGATCAAAAAGCAAATAAATTATTGGTTTTTTAAAATAATGATCTATTCGTTAAAATATCGTCAGTAGAGGACGGAAATCACATGATCGAATCAGTGGGGTAACATAGATTACTTAAATTTATACAAAATATAAGCGATTTAGGTGTTTGGCGAAATTAAACAATATTTAATAAGTTAACAAACATGAATAGATATAAATTTAAAGAATAAAATTAACTAGCAAACTGTATGTTGCAATTCCACATGAAGACCAGTGACGAGTTGACTAGCAAAATTTCAAGTTCAAAGAAACTAAAATGAGTTTAAATATCCAATCAGCAATTAAATGAAAATAGAACAATGAAAAAATATTAAAAAAGTAAGTCTCAATTTTTAAATTTTTTATTCATTATAAACAACTAGAAAATTTTTAATTGTTTCAAACTCATAAATAATCTGCTTCTGGAATAATCCTGTAAAGCTGCGTCTAAAAATAGATAGAACGAATACGTTCTATATAAATTCCATTTTCCCTCTAGACAACTGTGAATATTCGGTTTAATTAACAATATCTTGCAGTGGCTTGTAAATAGGAGCAATGTTATGTAAGAGAACTGCAGTCGCCATACCGTAACGTTTCCAACTTTGGTTTGTTCTGGCACATTCATATGCCAGATGGACAGTGATTTACCGGATATACGGCTAATGGACTAAAACAAGCAACTCCACGCTGAATTGCTTTGCGTTTATTACTGTGGAATTTGTGGAATGTAACTCCGCATATTATTCGGTTATTAAATTTTTAAATTCTCGTGGTCGATACAGATTATACTTCTTCATATGACTTCCTACTTCATTATCCAACAGACTTTTTAATAATTTTTGCTTAGAATTGACGAAACTTCATTGTTAACCGTAAAGTTTTTACTATTACCGCGAGTTTCACCATAAACTATAAAAAAATCGTACAGAGATTACAGATACAATAGTACAATAATTTTTGATCACTAATTAAAGCTAGTTATTTTCTATATCTAGAAAACTTTTTTAAGACATACTGTATATGATGAAAAATTGTATATTCGATGTAAACTCTTTTCAGCAAATTTGAAATTTTGCTGACTTGACGCAGTTCACCAGAAATTCCTAAATCGTACGTGACAATATTGGTCAGTGGAAAATGCTGAAATGGATAGTTACAGGGTTGGAAAATTTACACATACTTTTCAGTTGCTTTGACTTTAATATATTTTATATTTTGCTGTTAAAAAATTTGATAAATGAAAATAAAATGCTATTCATAAATAGCGGGAAAGTTCAATAAATGATATAAAACTCGAAATCATGTACCAACAAATTTTTAATTGACGTCAACCAGTTTCGGCTAATAAGCCATCTTCAGGCGTAAAAGGTTAACAATGTTCGAGAAAATTGATGTATGTTTTTTACTTAACTATTGTTTAATTTCGCAAACGCTTCGATCGCTTATATTTTGTATAAATTCGAATAATCCATGTTACCCCATCGATTCGATCATGTGATTTCCGTCCTCTACTGACGATATTTTAACGTATGGATCATTTTTTTTTATAAAATTTGATTCGATTGAATAGCGACACTGCATTTTAATGCCAAAACCAAATATATTCTTTGCTTATTGATGCTTGATCAAATTGGGCAGCAGAAGTATAAAATAAATAAAAAAAAATTAAGCGGTCGGAAGAAAACCGGGGGAAAAATCGAAAATGTCGAAAAAAACAACAAATCGAAGGAAATCGAAGGGAATCAAAAGAAATAGAAAGTTATCGAAAGAAATGGAAAAAAATTAAGAGTAATCTAAAGAAATTGTAAGTAATCGAAAAAACCGACAAAAATCCAAATAATCGACAAAAATCAGACGAATGAGAAAAAGTGGGAAAAAGTTAGACAAAACCTAAAAGAATTTGAAAGAAATAAAAAAATATCAGAAAAAAAATGAAAAAACCACAGAAAAAATCAAAAACAACAGAAAAATATCAGAAAAAACAAAAATAAACCAGAAAAATGAGAAAAAAATCGAAGAGACCGAAAAAATATAAAAAAAATAACAGAAATAAGAAAAAATGTGGAAAAAATAGAAAACAAAAGAAAAAAGTACAAAAAAACTAATTAGAACAAAAAAATCAGAAAAAACTAAAATAAAATAGAAAAAAAGATAAAACACCGGAAAATGTGAAAAATCGAAAAAGAAAAATAACAAAAAAATTATAAACTACTGAGAAAAAAATGAAAAATAAAATTATAAAACACGAAAAACACAAAAAATAAAAAACAATGTACAGAAACCGGAAAAACCAAAAAAAGACGCTAAAAACGAAAAAAGTCACAAAAAATTCAATTTTTTTTTAATAATGGCAAAAATGGCAAAAAATTGCAAAAAAAATAAAAAAACAACCAAAAAAATGAAGTAAAACTCGAAATCATGTACCAAAAATTTTTTAATCAACGGCAACGTTTCGGCGAATGAGCCATCTTCAAGACTAAAATGTTGACATTGTTGGAGAAAATTGATGTGAGTACAAAAACAAACACATCAATTTTCTCGAACACTGTTAACCTTTTAGACCTGAAGATTGTTCATTAGACAAAACTAGTTGCCGCTGATTAAAAATTTTGTGGTATATATATGATTTTGAGTTTCATTGCATTTATTGAACACTTGTGATATGTATAACCTCCTGTATTTAGCGGGAAAGTGTTATGTTGGCCACGGCTCATTTTTTTCATTATTCAGCACATTTCTTTTGTCAGTGCAATTAACAAAAAAAAAAAACGCAAGTAAATCGAATGTGACTCAATAAACCCAATCATCTGTTTTAAGAGTCGACAAGAAATTACACTCTGTATTAGCGCTTCTTATAAATTTGTTGTCTGTCTCTTTGAATGTAAACACTATAACTTTCGAACGAAAGCTTCGATCGAGTTTCGGTTTTCACTTTACTATTTAGTTTTCTCCAGGGAAGAATCCTATTGAATTTGAGCTGGATCAGGCCGGTCCTTCCGGTATCCACCATATAAATTAGTTGATTTGCATAAGAAAACTTTTTTCCGGTTTAAATTTTTCTATATCACATGTATTATTACTTTCAAAAACTATTTTTTTGCTATAAAAACAATTAATTTATAAATATTTAAGAATTTTTAATTCGTAATATTGTTCTAACCTTCTTCGTCTTGTAAATTCTGTTTTCATTAATTACCATTAGATTGTGGTACAGTAATTATGTGACTTAATCTATTATGCCCCATTTTCAGACTATTTACAGTAAAAACATTACATTAATGACTGTGTTCTCATTAACATTTCAAATGTGTTGTGTTTAATGATTCCATTACATCTAAATTCAGCTTCAGGGTGTTAAAAAAATTTACATCTTATTGTGCTGAAATCAATATCAAATTTTGTAGCTATTCTGAAATAAATCGAATATCTGATGTAAACATGATATGCTCGTAAACGATTATTTGAAATTTGATAAAGTGGTCAGAAATTTGACCTCCCCCCATACAGAGTATGACAACGTAATAACAGCTATTGAATTTTATTAACCGAAAATTTAACTATCGGATTTATAGATTATTAAGTGAATAAAGCAAAAGAATGATTCGACAAAAACCAGTGGCGGAGATCTTTCTTCCTCGTCGATCTTTGCTAGACAGCAGAAAATTTACCCGAGACCTGGACAATAATTGATCACAAAGATTCCTTTTTAATTGCCATCGTTGGAGCTGGTGCAGAACCACAAATAATTACAGTTTTTCAGTTCTGACAGACAACCATATAAGCGACAAAGCGGAATGGTTTGAGGAGGAATATTTGATCAGCGACATCACCGTTAACCTATCTAGAACAAAGAAACTCGATTAACTAGTAAAAATCAAGGTCGCAAAATCTGGGTCATTTTAGAACTAACTTACAAGTATAACGAATGGAAAAGAAAGTACAATAAGGGTAAAAGAGATTCTCTTTGTGAAAAATATTTAAATACAACTGTATGAACCGAACTTTAGAAAAGCAGCTATTGCAAATCTCAAATTTCAAAGAGGTCAAAAAGATACAGTTTTATTATGCCCAGGAAATAAAGCTTCAATAAAGACAACGAGCAACACGAACCTCATTGGATTCACCGACTCCATTTCTTATGATTTGAAGAAAAATGTACTGACTTTTATCAACGACTACACATACTTCACCACTTTAGTACTAAAACTACGGTTTTGCATTTTGTCAAGCTTTTTCAAGCAATGGTGACTGTCCATTTTAACTTGAAAATAAGCTGTAAATTTGCAATTAGATAGATTCCAGAACAAGATGGGCAAGATAAAGTACATGTTGCTCAACTGTAAGCTTGGAAAATATTTTTGATCACAAGCAGTCCAAACTGCGGTCTGTTTGATAAACAGAAGCCTGACAACGGCCCTGAAAGGAAAAATTCCGAATGCACTTTGGTTTTGTTCCAACGTCACAAAATTGAATATTTTTGGATGCATCGACAGCCTAAAATGTCCTAAACAAATTGTGCAAGGCAGATTCGACTCAAAATTAATGGGATAAGGTTTTTAAGCCAGAAGATCCAAAAATCATTTTTGATCCTTTGTTGGTCTTACCAGCGAAGAATGGATTCACCACGAAGACAACGGATTCCCCAGCGAAATTGAGGATTTTGCAACCTCGGAACAATTACCAAAGAAAAAAGGAAATGCCACAAAGCGTTGAAGAAAAAAAACGTAAAGGAAATTTCAGTAGAACCAAAATTATTTCGACCACCTACAAAAAACAAATAATTACCAACTTACCTTGATTACTACGCTTGGCAGAAACCTTGAGGAAATTGCAACCTGCAGATGAGTGGATGCAAGCAAGCTGTACTATAATGAAATGGATGCGCAGATTGAAAATAAAATTAGTCTTCCAGGAAAACGCGTAATTAAAAATGATTTTTCAAGGTCAGACATGATGAGGACGAGTACTATAAAAAGTATTAGACGAAACTAGCGATTAAGGGATGCGACTATAAAGAAACTTACGCTTCGTCGCCAAGATTGGAATTTTAGGGACTTTTGAAATTGAAGAGGAGTGTACTTAAAGATTTCGAAAGGGGAAATTTCATTTGTAAATGTGAGAGATCCCTCTACCACGAGCTTGGAACAAGACTATCAATATTTTTTTGCAGGAATTAAAATTTAAAAGTTCTTGGGTTTTTATTGGCAACAACATTGCAGAAACAGCCAACGAGCTTCGTCTGAGTCAATGCAGTTACTTTAAAAAACTGCGCAAACGTTTTAAATGTAAAACGATTTCCATTCCTGAAAATTAGGAAAAACTAGAGAACTTGTTAAGGTATGGTAGCAATTCCGCCGGATTTGAGCTTCGCTGTAAATTTCTTTGGCAGGTACCAACATGATCAAACTAGAGACTTTTTCACTACATCAAAGGCACACTGAACTATAATCTTTGTTATAAATGAAGAAGAGCAGAAAATCTGATTTACTACGTCGACGCAGACAGTGAGTTGGACAAGAAATTGATGACAGAAGAAGAGCTGACCTGGTTCAAAAATCTCCTAACTGACTTGAATATCAATAACGAAATTTTACCAACGATTTATGAAAATAATCAGTTCTGTATTAACTTTCTCAGAGAACAACCCAATTCTATAGATATAGAAGCTAACTAGAATCGACCTGCTTAATATCAAGGTACTAATTGGCTGGTGTTCTCAACAAGCTGATTCCAAAAACTCAATTTGTCAAGCTGCGTACGAATATTGGAATTAAACAATAGAGATAGATATAAGTCGATGTTACGTTTTTTTTCCTATGCCACCCTGTATTTTGATTATTCCTTGCTCAGTAAATTTTAATTTCAGACTCGTTTGATATCCTTTCTCAAAATCTCCCTCTCCTCTTGGTATTACTATAAAATGTCTTTCCCATGTTAACAATTCTCTCTCTTTGCCTCTTCAGTCAAAACGATTGACTTCTATATCGTCTGTGTGGTTAAGTAAAAATTTATTTTCTTCCTCTCGTTATAAAGGGGTTTTTTTGGTGCAAATTTTATTTTTGGATCAAAGGTTTTTTTTCTGGAACAAGTCCTTTTTGTTTCGGTTTTTGTTAATACAAGTTTTTGGTACCAGTTTATTTGTTGGAACAAGTTTTTGGAACGAGCAAATTTTTTTTTCTCCTTTAGGACCAACGTTTCTACTTCCGGATCCAAGAAACTTGAGAAGAAACTCGAAGACAAGAGAAGAAGTAATTTAAGTTGCATTTCCAAAAAAAAAACTTTCAAAGATTTTTCTTTTTTTTTGGAAATGCAACTTAACTTGGTTCTTGCTTGGCTCGGACGGAGGTTAAAATATATGTAACGCTCTTTGCGTCGTTCCGCGATCGGTTCGGCGCTTTACTCCCAGTAACGGTTTGCCTCGGGCGCCACCTTCCGTTTAGAGTGTGAAAGACACTTGCTCCGGATAGCGTCAGTAAAGCAATATTCCAAGGGTCGCTATGGTACCGACAAAAGGCTTGCAGCCAGAGGGGCGGGCTTTACTTGCCCCGCTGGGTTGAGGATCCGTTGGAATTTTAATGCTCACAACCAGTTAGTAACAAAAATACATATACAAAAAAATCCGACGGGAACAGAGAAAAAGTGTGTAACATGTTCCAAAGTAAAACCAAAAAAATGCGTGAATGAGCTATGAACCAATAAGCGGTGATACGGATTATTATCGTGCAAAACGGTGAGACAATGCGTGCAGATGATAAGCGAGAAAATGTACAAAAATAGGTCAGTGAGACAAAGTTCTATTTTCCGGTTTATAAATTCATATAACAATAAACTATCCTAACAGTGCGTCGACGGATGGCTAGCCCTGTGAAGTAAGTACTCAGCTCAGGCCGCTTTCCGTCGATTATCCCGATTAAAAATATTGAAAAAATGAACGGCTCTCTCTCCGGCAGGAACAACGCTGAAAAACAATTTATTACTTAGTACGCCGGCAGATGGCTGGCCCTGTGAAGTAAATATTCAGCCCAGGCAGCTTTCTGTCGTTTATCCCGATTAAAAATAAATGCACGCCTCTCTCCGGCAGGAATAACGCTGAAAAATAATTTAAAAATTAGTACGCCGACAGATGGCTAGCCCTGTCTGTAAATAATCAGCCCAGGGCGCTTCCTGTCGGTTATCCCGATTAAAAATAAAATATACGGCTCTCTACGGCAGGAAAAATTCCGAAAAATAATTGCCGAAATCGCGGACTTGGTAATTTCACGGATTTATTTTAAGTCAATTCAACGGAAAATTTCACGAAATTTATTTCTATTTATGCTTACAATAGCTCACCCGGTATATCGTACATCACGGAAGCTCCTAACAACGGTCGACTTGATCTGTGGGTGTCTGCAGACTGACTGACTGAATTACTGAATTGATTTTTCACCATCGATAGCAGTATTGAATCTCGATTGCCCGTGGGCAATATAACCACTGTTTCCACTTTAATGGTATCAGTTCCCCACCACGCCTAATTTGAGTTTCCCCTTTACCCCTCAAAAATAAATCATTACACAATTACTGAAAAACGAATTTGAAATACCTTGTTTAAAATTTGTGCAAGACAATGCCACAGCCAGAGAAGCAAGAAAGATATGATTAAACATGATTAAATGTGTCGAACAAAGTATAAACGTATTATGATTATTTCCCCTCTCTAACCCTTTCCTCGTTTTCTTCCTCTCCGAAGTCTAAATTCCCCTCCAAAGCGTGTAGAGAGGGAAGGACTCGATAACTTTATTAGCGGTAAAGTATTACTTTAAACTGATGGGTAAATGAATATTTTAGCAAAATGAATAGAGGTCGTACGACAATTATTAACGGAGATTGCATAATTAATGATTTTCTAGTTATTAAAATTAGCCGGAGTTAAGTAACTTCGTTACACATATATAACCATTTATTAACATAAATAACGGCAAATTTTAACACGTCTATTTACGTCAATTATAGATAAAGTGTCTTAAGTTAAACTCCACCTCTTTTCATAATATACTAATCGTAAATAAGAAATTTTAAGAAGATTATAAATCCATCATTAAAGATTAATTCAATCATTGTTCTGGTGATTAATTTCAATGCAGCATGAAAGCATTTCTGTTACGGCGTTTGGTTTTTAAACTCTAATTACACATTGTGCGTCAATTTAGATGTCGAAAAAACTAATTTTCCGCGTGACTCTTTTTAGATGAATATCGAAGTAGCTGCAATGACACGCTTCACCTGTATCTCCTAAATGTATCCCAAAGACAGGGTAGGAGATTTCCATTATTGGCTTTAACAGACAAAATATTTTCTTTCTACTAAATAGAATTATTGACGCGTACTTTTCGTTTTGTCTATTCAAATTGGAATACGGAATTATATTAAAAAACCAAAATCGTCCTTGTTGGAGAGTTATTGAAAAATTCCTACCTTCGTTAAAATAATTTTTGTAGAGTACAAATAACACAGAAAATAAGTCAAGTGGCGTTAACGGAAAAACTTAAGTGGGAGCGTTAATAGTAATTTTTTGAAGGAATAGAAATTTTATTAATTAAGTAAACTGCCTTATACAATATGGTTTCTGTGAGGCAGTAATACATAAATTGGTTATTTATAGCTAATTGATTCTTATCTTGTTTACTTGGAATACAATGGAAACATGATTATCGATTTTTTTATAATACGTATTTTGTTGTTATACTATTTTTGGTCCTCGATTTAAGTTTATTTAATCAGTATAAAAAACCCTATTTATCCCTTTTTGTCAAACCTAAAATACGGTCACTGATAGAAAATTTAGAAATTCTATTTTTAACATCTTCTAATTAACGTTATCCTTCCAATTTCCTGTACAGATTAAAAAAGAACGATAAATATACACTTGAAAAATATAGGGTATTTAATTAGTTTGTAAAGGATTTTAAGACAAAGAAAAGGACTCTTTTGTTTTTGACAAAAAACAAAAAGTTTCAATGAAAATAACAAAAGCGAGTGATCTTTATAATTACTGTTATATACTAGTAATTTGAATTCGGATGTAGCGTTTTTAATTATGTCTCGTTAATAAATAAAATATCAATTCATCATCAGGATATCAATTTTTTTGTTCGTCATTATTACTAGATTTAAAATTAAATCTGAAATTAATTAAATTGTTACATAATAGTTTGTAGTCAACATAAAATTTACGCCATCCTTTTGATTGATTAATAGCCATCTTTCTTTTCTTGTTCAAGAACGAGCAAAAAATTTACAATACAAGTTACTGGATGGAGCCACTATAAAGTAACAAGTTTTCTCTGTTAGGCATAATTTTTTTGTCTAAAGACATTTTATAGACACTTTTTAGACCCTTAGACACACTTTTAGACACACTTGTTAGACACACTTTTTTAGACAAATTTTGTAGACAAACTTTTTAGACATCACTTTTTAAGCACATTTTTTCCGGGCGAAGCGAGGTTTTTTTTATTTCATATTTCCCCCCTCCCATTTTTTTAATAATTTTATGCTGTTTTGTTCATAAATTAGCATTTTTTATTTTTCAATTTTGCTCCATTTTTTGTTACTTTATGTTATTTTTTTAACTAAATAACTAAGCGAAATGTATTCCTCCATCAAAACTTTTTCCTTTTCTCTCTTAAATTTGTCAATTTTTATTATAAAATTTCCCCTCTTTTCTCCCGAAAATTCTGTCACCTTTCACTATTAGGTAAACCCCCCTTTTCTCTTTTAAATTTGTCAATTTTCACTTTTCTCTCTTAAATTTGTCAGATTCAACAATCAAATTTCTCCTCTTTTTTTCTCTTAAATTTGTCACTTTTTTTGTCCTCAAAATTCCTCTTTTTCTGTTTTAAATTTGTCACTTTTTTGTCTCGAATTTTTCCTGTTTCCTTTCGAATATACCCGCCTTTTCTTTTGAACATTTTCCCTATTTTCTCTCTCAAATTTGAAAATTTTGTCTCTCAAATTTTCCCTCTTTTCTCTCAAAAATTTTGTCATTTTCCACTATTAAATTTCTCCTCTTTTCTCTTTTAAAATTATCAATTTCCACTATAAAATTTCCCATCTTTTCTCTCGAAAACTTTTTCACTTTTCGCTATCAAATTTCCCCTCTTTTCTCTTTTGCCAATTTTCACTTTTCTCTCTTAAATTTGTCCGATTCAACAATTAAATTTCTCCTCTTTTTTCTCTTACATTTGTCACGTTTTTGTCTCAAATTTCCTCTTTTTCTCTTTTCAATTTGTCACTTTTTTGTCTGAATTTTTTCCTCTTTCCTTTTGAACATACCCGTCTTTCCTTTTGAATATTTTCTCTCTTAAATTTGTCAATTTTCACTATCAAATTTACCCTCTTTTCTCTCGAAAATTTTGTCATTTTTCACTATTAAATTTCTCTTCTTTCTCTTTTAAATCTGCCAATTTTCACGATAAACTTTCCCCACTTTTCGCTCTTAAATTTGTCAATTTTCACTATCAAATTTCCCCTCTTTCAAAATTTACCCTCTTTTCTCCCGAAAGTTTTGTCATTTGTCACTATTAAATTTCCCCTCTTTTCTCTCTTAAATTTGTCAATTTTCACTATCAAATTTCCCCTCTTTTCTCTCGAAAATTTTGTCATTTTTCTCTATTAAATTTCTCTTCTTCCCCTTTAAATTGCCCATTTTCACTAAAAACTTTCCCTAATTTTCGCTCTTAAATATGTCAATTTTCAATTTCCCCTCTTTCTCCCCTCTTTCCCTCAAAATTTACCTCTTTTCACCAGAAACGTTTTTCATTTGTCACTATTAAATTTCCCCTCTTTTCTCTTCAAATTTGTCAATTTTCACATTTTTCCTCTTTTCTCTCTTGAATTTGTCAATTTTTCGTATCAAATTTCCTCCTTTTTTAGTCCTTTTGAACATTTCTCCTCTTTTCTATCTTAAATTTGTCAATTTTCACTATCAAATTTCCCTTCTTTTCTTTCAAAAATTTTGTCGTCACTTTTCACTATCAAATTTCCCCTCTTTTCTCTTTTAAATTTGCCAAATTTCACTTTTCTCTCTTAAATTTGTCAGATTCAACAATCAAATTTCCCCTCTTTTTTCTCTTAAATCTGTCACTTTTTTGGCTCAAATTTCTTTTTTTTCTCTTTTAAATTTGTCACTTTTTGTCTGAAATTTTTCATCTTTCCTTTCGAATATTTCCCCTCTTTCCTTTTAAACTTTTCCCTGTTTTCTATCTTAAATTTGTCAATTTACACTATCAAATTTCCCCTCTTTTCTCTCGAAAATTTTGTCATTTTTCACCATTAAATTTCTCCTCTTTTCTGTCAAAATTTACCCTCTTTTCTCTTGAAACTTTTGTCATTTGTCACTATTAAATTTCCCCTCTTTTCTATTTAAATTTGTCAATTTTCATAATGAGGTTTCTCCTCTTTTCTCTCTTAAATTTGTCAATTTTTCGTATCAAATTTCCTCTTTTTCTCTTTTAAATAAAATTTCTTCTCTTTTCACTCTTACTTTCAACTTTCAACCCCTATCGGAGAGTATCTACCCAATTAAAATTTTTGAATGATAACAGGCACCGAAAGGGTTTTTAATTTTCTTTTTAACGATTTAAATAATTTTTAGGCAAAGAAAAATGTTACTAACTAAAATCGGACTTTGGATTGTTGCTTTCATTTTCCTAGTTCTTTAAATTCAAATTAATAAATAATAGTATATTGTTTTACGAGTGACGAAAGTAACATTTTTTGAAGTGAGAGAACAATTTACCAGCCAAAATATAATGAAACCAGGCAACTAGATATAAATTGTTTTTAAATTTCACGGTATTTTTACGATTCTATTTTACTTTTTAATTAAACTAAAGTAAAAAGGATACATTCTAATTATAGAAATGATTCCTGTCTTTGTTTACTAATAATTTAAAGGGCTGGAAATTATTGAAAATATACATTTAACTTTAGTCACTAGAGACGAAAGTTAACGTTATGAGAATTTCTCTCACTTATGACGGAAATCAAGTTTTCGCTGAAGGTATTCAATTACAAAATGACATCTTTTTATAAAGGTTTGTAGAAAAAATATATTTCTATTTTAATAAATGTTTAAGGGATCTTTTTTTAGAGTTGTTTCAAGTCAATTAAAATTATACTTCCTAAACAAACAAAACTTCCCGTATTTGTGACTCATTCAAAATTCTCTACTTGAGCGAAAACCAAACATAAACTTGAGGTAGAGAGAAGCCTTTTTATCATAAAATTCACTTTTGTTATTCTATATAACGAAAATAATGAAATCCAAATAAAGTCACCAGCTGGATACAATTCCGGCGTTTCAATAAAAACAAAATAGCTTGAAATAATCATATAGTCCTGCTCCTTACTTTCAACCCGGAATATTTCCTTCCCTGATGTTTCGCTTTTCTCTATTTATTTCCTTATTTTTGGAGAAAATTGGACCATTTTACCATTTAAAATTTAGTCCAGAAAATAAATTTATCTATAAATTGGTACAAAACAAAGAAAATTATTTGTATTGTTTGTGTACAAACAATTTAAAGATATTTGAACACTGACATGTTGGAATCACTCACATACCATAATTTTTAAAGCAAACAAGGCTGAAATCTAAATAATAGATTGAGAATAACACTACACCTTAATACTTTTTGTAATTTATGTCATATTTTATAGCACATTTTTATCGACCTGATTTTATAAAAATCGTTCCAGTAAATAAACTGCACCTCAACTTTCAGGGACGGCTATACTGAGAATTTGACGCCCAAAATATAGTATATTGTCTTGAAACAAAATTCCTGTCTAGGTGTACCTCAAGATTGCGTTCTGAGGGTCACTAATTTATCTCAATTTACTACATTTTCTGATAATACTTTTAGTTGGAAAATTTTTATAGTGTTGACATAAACACAAAATAGAAAAATGGAGAAAATATGAAAAAACTAGGTAAAACTTGGAAAAAATAGGGAAAATATGGAGAAATAGATACAAATAGGGACAAATGTGGAAAATAGAAAAACTTGATGAAAAATATAAAAAAATAGGAAAAATAGAGAAGATAGAAAAAAAAGGGATAAAAATAGAAAAAAATAGGAAAAATAGGAAAAATAGGAAAAATAGGAAAAATGGGAAAAATAGGAAAAATATGGAAAAATTGATTCAAATAGGGACAAATATGGAAAATAGGAAAACATGATGAAAAAATAGGAAAATATATAAAAAATAGGAAAAATAGAGAAAATAGGTCAAAAATAGAAAATAGGGCAAAAATAGAAAAAAGGGGCAAAAATAGAAAAAAAAAGGAAAAAATAGAAAGAAAAGGAAAACATAGAGAAAATTTAGAAAATAGGGAAAATGGAAATATTATAGGGGAAAATATAAAAAATTAACGATAAATAGGAGAAAATAGTAAAAAACAGGGAAGAATGGGAAAATATAGGGAAAAGGGGAAAATAGAAAAACTTGCGAGAAACAAGGAAAGATAGAAAAAAATAGAGAAAATATAAAAAATCGGGAAAATGAGAAAATATAAACAAAAATAGGGAAATTTTTGTAAAATTAAGAAAAACAGTGACAAATAGGAAAAAAGAGAAGAGAAAGAGAAAGATAAAGTTAAGAGAGTTTATAGTTGACAAAATAACTTCGTAGGGGGTCCCCCGACCGCACAAAATTTTTATTTTTTATTCCCTACTTTTTGTTTTGTTAATTATTGAACTTAATTAATTTTCGCCTGAATTGCGCAACCTAATTAAAAGTAAAACGAGGCGCATAGTTAAAGACGATACAAAGTTTATTGATCAATTAAAAGCAATTAGTTTAATAAATAAGCAGCAAGTTAAATTGAATTCTTTTAGCTGTCAAGCCAGAACTTTATATTTTTATCAATAATAACAATAAACATTTATGGACAAATAATGTTGTGGTAAAATTTGAGTGAAAAGAGGGGAAATTTGAGTAAAAAAATTACATATTTGAGATAAAAATTGGAAACAATTATGAAAATTGAACAAAAAAATGGTAATTTACTCCAAAAATTGTAAATTCTTTAGAAAAAAAATTTCTAGTTTTAGAAAAATGGGGTAATTTAAAAAAACGACAAAATTTAAGAGAAAGGAGGGGACATTTAAGCCGAAAAAGTGAAATATTTGACAAAAGAATTATGAAAATTTAACACAAATAGGTAATTTACTAAAAGGGGGATATTTTTTTTTGTGGTAATTTACCAAAAAGGGTAATTTAAGAGAAAAAAGTGACATAAAAACGAGGAGAAATTTTCGAATGGAAAGAAGGAAAACAAGTACTTAAAAAATGATAAAATTAATAAAGAAACTGGAAGAACAAGTACAAGAAAGTCACTAATTAAGAGAAAAAGAGGGAAAATTTTGGAGATAAAATTTGAGACAAAAATAATAAAATAAAAGAGGAAACATTTTTAGGTGAAAAGAGAGGATTAAAGTATTTAAAAAGTGATAAAATTACCTCCACTTTTTTTTCTTACTTTTAAGTGAGAAAAGTAACAAAATGAAAATAAAGAAAAGAAAATAGGGCAAAAAGTATTAAAGAAGTGACAAAATTAAGAGAAAAAAGAGGGGAAACATTAGGGAGGAAACATTTACGATAAAATTAAGAGAGAAAAAGGGAAAATTTTGGAGAAAAAAGTATAAAAAAATAAAGAAAGAACAGGGTGAAATTTTTCTTTTACCTGCCAAGCTACAATTTTATTTTTCTCAATAATGAGAATAGATATTTATTAGTCATATTTAACCAAACACGTCTAATTTTCCGTGTATAAATAATTAGGATCGATTACCTTAGTTAATTTACCGAGATCGTTAGTAACTTTAATTGAAACTCACTGATAAATTATAGAGATAATTAACTCTCCACCCAAAACCTAAAAGAGGTACAAGGTGCTCCGGTAATCTGCGATATTCATCAACTAGTTTGTGCGGTTGTAAACCAGCACCGCTCCCTGGATTATTAGTGTAAAGTTAAGGAAAGTGTCTGTAAGCTTCCTCTAAGTGGATTACAAGCATTAGTTGCTTCTACTGAGCTATTTTTAATTGAATACTACCCAAATCCTTAATACTTTGTCGTCTTTTATGGGGCTGTCACTGAAGCGCCGCGTCTTTAAGCTCGACGTTTCTTATCGAAGACGCAGGACCGTTATCAGGATTCGCAACTTCATAAAAAAAATCATTATTACATATCATTAATTATATTAAAATAATGAGTTTCTACAATATAAAATTAAAATCAGCTCTAGCTCAGGAATTTATTTCACTATAAATTAATCCGTTATACTCTTATAAAATCTCCAGAGACAAATAAAAACTCTATATCTTATGTCTTTTTTTATGCCAAAATACCTTTCTGTCATTCGTTTGTTATCTCCATATATAAAAGTTGAAAACTTTGAGTCATAAATTTTTAGGTAACGTAAAATCTTGATGCTTGCCAAATAGGTTATATAACTTCAGGAGTGTATGTCTTGGGGATACGAAAGGTCGTAAATAAAAATTGTTTTAACTCAATTATAAAGTTTTATTCTTCTTGATATTTTTTGAATTTTGTATTTTGTTGTTAAACAAAAATAATATTTCTATTACATAATAACAATAACATATAAAGAATAGTAATAATAAATTTAAAAAAGTGACATATTTGAGTTAAAAATTTGAAATAATTATGAAAATTGAACAAAAAATAGGTAATTTTAGAAAAATGGGGTAAATTTGAGGAAAAAAGTGACAAAAATTTAGAGAAAAGAGGAGAAATTTGAGCAGAAAAAGTGACATATTTGACACAAAAATTGGAAATAAAAGGTGACAAAATTGGAAATAATTATAAAAATTGAACAAAAAATGGTAATTTTTTAGAAAAAACGGATAATTTTGGAAAAGTGAGATAAAACAAAGAAACAAATGATAAAATTTGAAAAAAAGGTTAAATTTGAGCCGAAAAAGTGGTCAGAGAAATTCCGCTACCTGTAGTGTGAGTTTTTCGGGATTTCGCGGAAAACTCTGAATTTTTTGAAAAAACGATTTTCACAGGGAATTAGCTCGAAATTGGTTGTGATATTTTAAAGACTTTTCAGGGTATTTTCAAGACTATTTCAAGGACGTTCCAAGAATGTTTTTATTGATTTATTATTATAAGTATTTTAGAAGGATATTTCAAGATTTTTTTGATGTTTGAAAGGATTTTTCAATATTTCAAGGATTTCTATGATTGTGTTTTTTTTCGGAAAACACGGTACAGCTTGTAAAAGCTCGAAATTCCTGGACAAGATTTTTTTTCCGAAATCTTTATGCTCAGAGAAATCCGTATTGTGAGTTATTTGCGATTTTCCGACAAATTTTGGATTTTTGGAAAAACTGATTTCGCAGCAAGTTAGCTCGAAATTCCTCTGCAAGAAAAAATAGGAAACAATAGGAATATGGGAAAAATAGGGAAATTTATGAAGAAAATAGGAATAAATAAAAAAAATAGAGAAAAATTCGGACAATAAAAGTAAAAGTGAAAAAATAGGAGATAATAAGGAAAAAAAACAGGAAAATTACAAAAACGTAAAAAATTAGGAAAATATAGGCATAAATAGTAAACCAGGTTAAAATAGGGAAAAATAGGAAAAAATAAATAAAATAAAAAATTAAAAAAAAAAAACAGGAAAAAATGGGTAAAATACGAAATATGAAAATATGGGCAAAATAGGAAAATATTGAAATATGGCAAAATGAGAAAAATGGAAAAAAAAGAAAAATATTTCGAAAAAATAGTAAACAATATGAAATAAATAAAAAATAGGAGAAAATAGAAAAAAATGAACAAAAATAGAAAATAAATAGGAGAAAATAAGAATAAATTATGAAAAGTGAGAAAAAAGGGGAATAAGTAGCAAAAAAATGGGAAAATAGGGAAATATGGGCAAAAATAGGAAAATGGAAACAAATTAAAAAATCAAAAAAAAAAGTAAAAAAATCGGGTAAAATATAGGCATAAAAAGTAAAAACGAGAAGAAATCAAAAAAACGTAAAAAAAAGAAATAAAAATACTTTAAAATAGGGAAAAATAAAAAAATAAAAAATGTACCAAAAAAATAGAAAAAAAAAAACAAAAAAAATGGGTAAAATAGGAGATAGGGAAATATGGGCGAAATGGGAAAATATGTTCAAAATGGGCAAAATGGAAAAAATAGAAAAATACAATACAAAGTAGTAAAAAATATGAAAAAAAAAATTTGAAAAAATGGGTGGGTGAAAATAGAAAAAAATGGAAAAAAATAGAAAATAAATAGAAGAAGAAATAGTGAAAAATGAGGAATAAGTAGTAAAAAATGGAAAAATTTTGAAATATAGGCAAAAATAGGAAAATTGGAAAAAATTCAAAAATAAACTAAAAAAATATAGGCATAAATAGTAAAAACGGGGAAAAATAGAAAAAAACGTGAAAAAAGGAAATAAAAATAGGTTAAAATAGGAAAAAATATAAAAAATTAAAAATATACAAAAAAATAGAAAAAACAGGGAAAAGAGTAAAATAGGAAAAATATGAAAAAGCAAAAACTAGGGAAAAATAATAGAAAATAGAAAAAAAAAGACAAAAATACAAAAGAAATAGGAACATGAAACAATTTTGAAAAATGAGAAAGAAGAGGAATAAATATATCGTAAAAAAATATCAAAATAGGGAAATTTAGGCAAAAATTGGAAAACAGGAAAATGTGAAAAAATAAAAACAAAAATAACAGTAAAAAGTAGGGAAAAACAGTAAAAAAATAGGAAAAAAATAAAGAAAAATATAAGAAAATAAGTATACCGAGTGTAAATGGGTAATGTGCAATCTCATTAAACGGTTAATAGATTTATACCAAATATTAATCGACAATAAAAGAGCTATTTTTAGATTTTTTAAAATAAAAATCCAATATTACCGATTTACGGTTTGACCGTAATTGACATGAAAATTGGAAAATCAAATGGAACACCCAGTATATTTCTAAATATTTGAATTTTACGACGTCAAACATGTACAGATCTACTGTCAAATGTCATTTAATACGTCATTCTTTGTTTTATTTTTGATCTTTTATCCATATTTTGGTCTAAATTTATTCTAACTAAAATTATCTAAAAGCACTAAATTTTGTCTATTATTTATTTTTGTTTAATAATAATTATTTATATTTAAAATATGATGTAAATATTCTTTAATTTTTTTAACAGAGATGCCTTCAGGAGACTTTTGTATGGAAATTTATTAAAAAATAACGTTTTTCCTTTATTTGAATAAAAAAAGAATTGGTATATACATCATTTTAATGGTAATTAAATGATCAATTTTTAATACATTCATTTAAAAAGAATTTAGTTACGAAACTGTATTTTCTGAATTAAATGTTTAGTAAAAGTAACAAAAATAATTAATTGAAAAAATTAAGTCTTTTTTGGTAATTCTAGTTTAATTTAGACCAAATCATGACAACCTGCAATGGATAAAAAATAAATGAAAATAAAAAAACGGCGTCTTAAGTGACATTTGACAGTTGATTTGTACGTGTTTAAAGTCGTAGGTTAGTCGTTTCATGTCATTTCCGGTTAAACCAGATGTCAGCCATATTGTATTTTTATGTAAAAAAATTAAAAAATAGATCGATTATAATCCACCCAAATTTGGTATAATTTTACTTACCCTTTTAAAGATTATACCCATTTATACCCGGTAGGCATAAAATTGAAATTTTAATGAATTACCACTAATAATCATACAATTATGCTAAAAATAATTAACTTGATATTTCCAGGTGGCTGAGATAGATGTCAGAACTAGCATTTTCTATTGGTAAAATCTTCATTTTGGTATCTTTTATTAATTTTATAATGCTTTTTAATTAAATAACTATATTAGTTATCGTCTAATCAATTATTCCTACCTACGCCTATGGTTTAAATATATAATTTGCCTAGTTTGGCTAATTTCGTAAACTTTGAATCTCGGAGCGAAAAGAAAACTGAATTTAATAATAACTTAGTTTGATAGTTCAAATTATGGTGAATGAACTCTTTTGCGAAATGTATTCGATAATAGACTAATTTTCAGTATAACATTATTAATAGAAATAATAAAAATCGTAAAATATAACTCAATATTATAATATACCAGAGTGCAGTCATTTTATAATATTATAAATCTTCCATTATAAAATAACGGTAGAGTTACGATCTCTTTTATGGTGAATGCTCAAAATTAGTATCGCTTTCGCCATAATTTAGATTAAAAATGTCCTTTTATTTATTTTATTATTAAAGTTCTCCGTCATTTGAATGTAAAAAGATTTTAAAACACTAATTTAAAATCCAGTTCCGTATCAAAAAAAAAAATTGTTATTTATGCATGTGTTAATTTAAAAAATTTAATATGCAACATTTAGGAAACGGCTGTCACCTATTATTATTATTACAGTTTGTGAACTTACAAATACGATCAAACTTTAGATGAAATGAATTTATCCGGTGTTACATAATCAGAAAACTTTTATTAAAGTTTGCTCTAACATTTTTGGATAACATTCAGAAGTTGTGAACAGAAATAGGTTACGAATGATTGATGTGGGTAATTTTTGAAAATATTAACGTTAGACAAAAAGAATAAAAATATTAAAAGTAATTTTGTGCTCGTAATAAAGATAATCTGTAAAAACAAATTAAAAATAGATTCTCTTTTTATAATTATTATAAAACATGAGATATTAACTTATAACAGTAAATAAAAGCGTCGAAATAGTTAATAATGATAACAGGGGACATAAGTGAAAATATAATATAATAAAAACTTACCCTATATATTAACTGCAGATAGGGAACATCTAGGCGATCCCAAAAACCCCATACTTAATGAGTCCAACTACTTTAATAACCAAGATACAGGATGTTTTATCTATTTTTCCAATTTCTTGCGTGGTTCATAACTTTCTAACCACACTGTATATATTCATGATATTTGGCGGGCATATTTTGATTAAGTACCCAATCAGTGAATAAATTAACAATAAAAGAAATCCAGATCCGGATTAAAAAAAATATTATAAAATATTCCGACCCAAAAACAACACCCTTTAATATCAGATTTTTCTAAAATAGATTCTGTATTTGAAAAGAGCACGAAAAAATAAATTTAGTGATATACTTTATATTTGCGATAAATAATCCACAAAAAACATTTATCTTTAATTAACGAATAAATAAATAATAAAATTACAAAACTTTAATTAATGAAAAACAACAAAAATTATAAAAAACACCTGAAAATTAATGACAACAAAGTAAAACCATTATGGATTAATATTTTTCGAATACAATTTGTATAAAACTTTTTTTTATCCTACCTACGCGGGTGAAACTGGAAGGAGTTATATCTCTGCCATTTTTAAAAATATTGAAACAAGTCATATTGTAAAAAATCGTAAGAAATCGTAATATATCGTAAAAAATCGAAAAAAAGCCTAAAAAATCGTAAAAAAACATAAAAAATCGTAAGAAATCGTAAAAAATTGTAAAAAATCGTGCCAAAATTTAAAATAAAAGGGGGGATATTTTGGAAAAATGACATAATTGAGACAAAAATTTCATATAATTATAAAAATTGAACAAAAAAGTGGTAATCTACTGAAAACTGAATTTTAGAAAATGGAATATTTTAAGAATAAAAATGACAAAAATTTAAGAGAAAAGATAGTACATTTGAGCCGAAAAAGTGGTGAAATTTGAGCCGAAAAAGTGCTCAGAGAAATTCCGCTATCCGTATGGTGACTTTTTCGGGATTTCCCAGAAAATTTTTGATTTTTTTTTAAAAACGGTTTTCATAGTGAATTAGTTCGAGATATTTTAAAAACTTTTCAAGGTATTTTGAAGAACATTTCAAGGACTTTCCAAGAATTTTTTTATGATTCAGTATAAGTATATCAGAAGGATATTTCAGGAATTTTCAAAAATTGTTCAAAAGACTGTTTTTGTTGTTTGAAAGGATTTTCCAAGTATTTTGAATGTATTCTTTAAGGGTTTTTCAAGGATTTTTCAATTTCTCAAAGATTTCTATGATTGTGGTTTTTTCGGAAAACACGGTACAGCTCCGAAAAGCTCAAAATAAGCTCGAAATTACTGGACAAAATTTTTTCCGAAACCTTTATGAGCAGAGTAATCCGTATTGTGAGTTTTTCGGAATTTTCCGACAAATTTTGGATTTTTGGATAAACTGTTTTCGCAGCAAGTTAACTCGAAATTTCTGTACAAGAAAAAATAGGAAACAATGGAAAAATGAGAAAAATAGGAAATTTCTAATGAAAATATGAATATGAAGGGGTTGAAATGTCAAAAAAAATTATATCTCCGCCATTTTTAAAAATATCGAAACAGGTCATATTGTAAAAAATCGTAAGAAATCATAAAAACGTAAACGTAAACAAAGTTTTAAACAATTCCAGAAATAAAGTAACATAAATTTTTTTTTGAGGTTAAAAAATATTTTAACAAATTTCTCTTAACAAAACCTTAATTGTTGTAAACAAAATTAATTGTATTATTAAAAATTACACCTGAACAACAAAATAAGATTTATAAAAAAATTTAGTTTCTTTGTTAATATTTGATATTTTGTTTGTATATAAAAATAAATTGTGTTTTTTTATAAAAGTGGATATTTGTTTTTCATTAAAAAAGATAATATTAATATGTCTAAAAATTAAATTCTAATAAAAAATTAAATTATAAAAAAAATTATATATAAATTTAATGTTTTTCTATGAGCCCTCCCTGATTTTTCAAGAGTACTCATTGCTCAATAATAAAGAGGAATTAAAAAAAAATATAATGGAATTCGAAAAAACAGTAAGTACAAAATGTGTAGGAAATTTTATGTCCTACAACTTTGAACTTTTCTAATTTTTCATAAAAGTGCATAATTTTGGCAATTAAAAAAAAATATGAAAAAAATAATTTTTTGATAAATCTGGCAACAATGACAAAAATTTTGAAAATTTTAATTATACGAAATTAAACTATAATGTATACAAAATATATGTGTAAAACTTTATTGCTATCTTGTTTAGTAATGTCGTCAAAATATGACAAGACAATAATAATTATTGTTCAATTAAAATAATTTTCACTTTACAATATCGTATACAATTCGTCTAAGAATTAGTTTTTTTACAGATAAATGATAGAGCCATTTTGAATAAACATTAGTTAGATTTTGCTATCTATATAAATTACTTTTATTAAATTATTATTATTATTAATTACGAAGAATAAATCCCTGGAATATTAGCAGCTGCGGTGATATTAAACAATTTTTTAATTCTAGTTAAAACGAGGTATTCCAGAAATTTATATGAGATGGCCTGTCAAAACCACAATTTCATTTTATGTCTGTTGATGTTTGCGGCACAAAATGTAACTCGTCGAATTTAATTCGTTAACTTTCATATGACGGTCGAAAACCGAAAACTATACACAACAACAGAATAGAGGCTTACGAAAACAGTGATTACTAACTTTTATTGTTCAAGTTACCGTTGTTATCCGGTAAGCTTATTAAAAGTTTAGTGCTTAGAAAATGCATGGAATATGGATGCAAATACAGAAAAAGATAAGTTTTTGTTTACATACATAATGAGTATAAACAAGTATTGAAAATAAAAATAATTATGCAGGGTGCAATGTAAAAAAATATTTCAGCAAAAATGTTCAAATATAAAATCTAAATGTTAGGCAACAAAAATGAAATCATAAATTCAATTTATATTCATACAATCTAAATAAATATTGTTCCTAGTAAGTAATTGTGATGCACGAATTATAAATAAAAAAATATTTATTTGTTTAGTTTAGAAATTCAAAATATTAAATTTTATTATTTAAGTGATAAAGGGATCGAAATTATTTTGAATGTTAAAAATATTTGAAATAAAATAGATAAATAAATTAACCTATATAAAGCCGAAAAGCCTGTGAAGAAGCCGCCTTTGGAGTTTTGGAAGTTTAGTTTTTTACTGTGGATCGTCTCAAATGTGTTTCCAGTTGTTCCTAGGTAAAATTGAACAAGTTACAAAGCGAAATAAAAAAAAATTAAACACCTCAAAATTTGAGATTAGAAATTTCTTTGGAATAAATTCCCCGTTTAAAACTTTAATTCCATTCAAAATAATAATTTGAAAAACAATTTAACTTGTAATATATTTTATATGAACTTACCATAATATAAAATTAGAATAAAAGGAAAGAAAATCTAGACAGTTTGGCAAGAGATCATAAAATTTTACGATTCGATTTTCGATTCACGTCATTTGTCTAAATACAGTTTAAAAGCGATTTCATTTACCAGGTTCTAGTATCGATACTAACGAGAAAATCGTTTTAGTTAAGTGAATATTTGTTTTACATAAAAAATATTTTTTGTTGAAAAAGAACGTATTTTATACCTCTGCCATACCCGTTGCACAGCAGGTCTTTCAGTTTCTAATCAATCACTTCCACTTTTAAACTAATAATATATTTTTACATTTGTACTTATTACAAAAATAATCGATTGAAATTGAATATATATATTTATACAATTTTATATATTTCGATCTACATACAACAATACTGTTAGCGACAAGAAATTTATTTAGGTTCGTTACGCAGAAATAACAATTCTGCCAATTTCAATCCAGCTTTTGTTTGTGCACCTACACACAGAAGTATCTCTGATGTTGTTAATACGATACGAGATACGTAATCTATACGGGCCTGTACATGAGTTGAATATTATTCGTGAACCAGCTTTAATCAGATACATGAAAATTGATAATACGAGAGAGAAAAAAATTTACATTAATTTAATTACTGAAGTTCGCAAGGTTTGGAAAAGACAAAAGATGCACAAAATATATTGTTAATAAACGTCAATCTAGTTCTACTTCATATGGCCACTTTTCTGTTAAGCACCTATAGCTATTGAATATTATATTGGTAATGGGATTTGCTAATAATGTTATGTTATTAAACCCTTTAACTGCGGCTATTGTATATAAATGATTCGTAAAAATTATGGTATGATATGGGCATCGGAAATAAACAATTTTGTATATTTTATTATTTCCCTACAAATTTTTACAAATTTTTACATATTTTACAAATTTTTACAAATTCTACAAATTCTACAAATTCTTACAAATTTTACAGCAGCAGTAGGATATAATTAACCTCTATGAAACTAAAAATTATTTCGTACCTCGGGAATTTTTCGATTACTGTAAAATTTCGGACTTGTGTTAATTACGGCAAGAAAATTAAATTAATTATCATTTACAACGGCGGGATCTTTCTAGACGGTGAATCTTTGGTATTGGCACGTGTGGTACGACTGGATTAAAATTCACGTTCGCTGGCCTTGCTAGGTTTTCTCTACTATGATGGATCGCGTTGATGGTGCAAAGTTTGAACACCTTTCTAACTCTTTTTGATTAAGATAAAATATATATTTTTTTTTAAATGGTGGTTTTCAAAAATGTGACTATACTTAACAAAAATTAGTAAAAAGATAGTCAGAGAAAATTAATTTTTTTTTAATGGTGAGAGCGCAATCTTTACAAATTTTTCAACAATGTGAATGTGCACATATTCTAACAAAAATTGGCAGAAAAAATGTCTAAATGGCGTAGATTAAAATAAATAGATCAGTTATTTTCTAGCTCTTTTAGTTTCAGCGGAAATTCATTTTTTTTTAAATGGTGAGATCGCAATTATAAAATTTTTTTCTAAAATGTTCCAATAATCATATTTTAACAAAAATTAGCGGAAAGGTAGTCCAAAGGGCGTGGATTAAAACATACAGATCAGTTATTTTTCAGCTCGTTTAGTTTCAGAGAAAATTGAATTTTTTTTTAAAGTGGTGAGAGCGTTATTGTTACAATTTTTTCAAAAATGTGCCAATACTCAAATTAAAAAAAAATGGCAGAAACATAGTCTAAATGGCGTAGATTACAATGAATTGATAGATCAGTTATTTTCTAACTCGTTTAGTTTCAGAGAAAATTGAATTTGTTAAAAAATGGTGAGAGCGCAATTTTTACAAATTTTTCAAAACTGCCAATACTAAAATTTTAAAAAACAATGGCAGAAAAATAGTCTAAATCGCGTAGATTACAACGAATAAATCCGTTATTTTCTAGTTCTTTTAGTTTCAGACAAAATTCAATTTGTTAAAAATGGTGAGAGTTCATCCATTTTTACATATGTTTCATAAATGTGAAAATACTCAAATTTAAACAAACAGTTGTGACAGAAAAATGTTCTTCAGGGGGGTAAATTAAAACGAACAGATCACGTCATTTTCTAGCTCTTTTAGTTTCAGAGAACATTCTTTTTTTTCTAATGCTCAGAGCGCAAGTTCTACAATTTTTTTCCAAAAATGTGTCAATACTCATATTTGAACAAAAACTGGCAGAAAGATAGTCCAAAGGGTGTAGATTAAAATACACAAATCAGTTATTTTCTAGCTCGTTTAGTTTCAGAAAAAATTGATTTTTTTTTTTAAATGGTGAGAGCGTAATTGTTACAAATTTTTCAAAAATGTGCCAATACTCAAATTTAAAAAAAAATGGCAGAGAAATAGTCTAAATAGCATAGATTACAATGAACAGATCGATCAGTTATTTTCTAACTCGTTTAGTTTCAGAGAAAATTGAATTTTTTAAAAAATGGTGGGAGCGCAATTTTTACAAAATTTCCAAAACTGCCAATACTCAAATTTTTTAAAAAAAAATGACAGAAAAGTAGTCAAAATGGCGAAGATTACAACGAATAGATCAGATATTTTCTAGCTCGTTTAGTTTCAGAGAAAATTGAATTTTTTAAAAAATGGTGAGAGCGCAATTTTTACAATTTTTTTTTAAAAATGTGCCAATACTCAATTACATATTTTTGAAGGTTTTTTAAATTTTTGAATTTATTTAAATTCTTGACATTTGAAATGTTTAGAATTCTCCAATTTTTTGATATTTTTGCAATTTTTGAAAATAATATTTTTTGACATTTTTGATTTATTTTTTAAATTTATATTTATTTATGTTTTTAATTTTTTAAACATTTGTTTGTGGGATTTTTAAAATATTTGTGAAATTTTTAAAATTATTGGAATATATGAATTTTTGCAATTTTCATAATTTTCGAAATTTTTAATATATTTTTAAATTTTCGATACCTATATAGAAATTTTTAAGTTCCTTTTTATTTATTTTTTTTTAATTTCGAATAATTTTATATATTTTTTGAAATACAAAAGGTGTCCATCTATAAATTGACACATTTTAACAACTTATAACTCGAGAACGGAAAAAGATATCGACATACGGTTTTCACTAAACTTCCTAAATTTACTTCTAGTTTCTGTTGACATTGTTGCCGCATGTAATTTTTTTCTGGAAATTGACGAAAAAAAAATTAAGGTTTTTGAACTAAAATTGTGATCTTAGATTAAATAACACCCTGTAATTCTTAAAACCTTTGAAAAGACCATTTCTTCTTCTATCCAAAAATGTATACATTGTTGGCATTCACCCACGTTTTTAGGGAATAATTTACTTTTTCATGAAACCACTTCCAAATCTAAAGGGCCACATTCTAACAACTTAAAACTATAGAATGAGACAAGGTATTGAAAACAGGTTTTACTGAAATTCTTAAAAATGTTTTAATTTGTATCTAACGTGGTTGCCAAGTCTCAAACGTCTGAAAGTTTCTTTAAAAATTTAATTTTTCAAATTCATATTGAGGGCTTCTTGCGAACAAATCTCCTATTTCTAATAATTATTTGCAAACCTTCATCCATAAATTATCATTTAAAGGATTATCGTAAGCATTTTCAGTACACATTTTCTATTTAATGTTCTAATTTTTGTAAATTGACTTACCCAGCTGAGCATAGAATATGAATGGCTTAATAAATGATATTAATTTATCAAGGGTGCTGTGTAACGCAAATCGAGTTGACAGAAGTGTCAGATTAGCAATAATTTTAGTGCAAGAGAAAGCTGGTACAAAAAAAAATGTTTACCAAAACCGAAAAAGCCCGGTGCGTTTTAGTGTTTAATGAAAGTAAATCAATTACGCATACACAAAGAAGATTTAGAAACATTTTTGAAAAAAATCCGCCTACTAGAAATTCTATTATAAGCTGGGTAAGTCAGTTTACAGAAACAGGAACATTGGAGAGAAAAGAAAGACACATTCAAAACGCTCGATATTCTTCTAAATGATGTTTTACAGTTAAGAGAGATTTTA
Organism: Neocrepidodera transversa; assembly: GCA_963243735.1. Classification (NCBI taxonomy): domain Eukaryota; kingdom Metazoa; phylum Arthropoda; class Insecta; order Coleoptera; family Chrysomelidae; genus Neocrepidodera; species Neocrepidodera transversa. Next base: position 7,858,544 of record OY725353.1, on the reverse strand, counting down.
GAAAGAAACAATAATAAAATATCTATTAGAAAAATCGCTCAACCCTTACATATGTCAAAGAGTAAGGTGCATAAGCTTTTAAAGATAATCAAGTTTAAAGCATATACGATTCAGACTTTCCAAAAAATTGAGAATCATGCAATCGAAAAGAGATTGTTTATGTGTGAGACGTTATTAGATTTGTTTAGAAATCAACCAAAAGTAAATTTAATAATGTCCGATGAAGCAACATTTCACTTAAATGGCCGCGTAAACAAACATAACTGTAGGATTTGGGGTGATGAAAATCCTAGAGCATTCAACGAGTTTGAAAGAGATTCCCCCAAGGTAAATGTGTGGTGTGGTGTCTCCAAAACAAAAATTTATGGACCATTTTTTTTCCAAGAACAAACAGTAAATGGGAACAATTATACGGATATGCTAGAACTCTTTTTCTATCCTCAACTACAATAAGAAGGTATACTAAATGATGTATATTTCCAGCAAGATGGTGCTCCACCGCATACTCTTTAATAGCGAGGAATTCTTTGAATATAACCTTTGGAGACAAGTGGATAGGTCGAGCTGGTCCTATTGAATGGGCTCCCTATTCTCCAGACTTGACTGTACCGGATTTTTTTGTATGGGGGTACATTAAGGACAGATGCTACGATCCAACACCTTCAAATTTAGCAGAACTGAGGAATAACATAATCAATGTGTTTAATGTAATTACTCCAGAAATGCTCCAAAATGCATTTAGACATTTTTTATTGCGCTTACATACATGTATTGAACAAAATGGAGGTCATATTCAACAATTACTTTATTAATGTATGTTTTGTTTTTTACTTTTAAGTAAAACCTGTTTTCAATACCTTGTCTCATTCACTAGTTTTAAGTTGTTAGAATGTGGTCCTTTACATTTGGAAGTGGTTTCATGAAAAAGTAAATTATTCCCTAAAAACGTGGGTGAACGCCAACAATGTATACATTTTTGAATAGAAGAAGAAATGGGCTTTTCAAAGGTTTTAAGAATTACAGGGTGTCCTATTTAATCTAAGATCATAATTTTGGTTCAAAAACCTTAATTTTTTTTTCGTCAATTTCCAGAAAAAAATTACATGCGGCAACAATGTCAACAGAAACTAGAAGTAAATTTAGGAAGTTTAGTGAAAATCGCATGTCGATATCTTTTTCCGTTCTCGAGTTATAAGTTGTTAAAATGTGTCAATTTATAGATGGACACCTTGTATTGAATTTATTAAAATTTAGTTTTAGTTTTCAATTTTTGAAAATTATTAGAATCTGGTTTATTGAAGTTTTATTTAAATTGACTCAAAATTCAACTAAATATTTTCTATCCCTAGAATGTTCAACCCTGCATAATTTTACCCGCAGTTAATTTAATTTAAACTTTAAAAATTACTATACCGGGTGATCCAACTACAAACAACTGTAGTAATTTCGGAAGCGGATTGTGACCATTCTCCTAGAAGAGAAAATTAGGGTGGCGCTCTCTGAACTAAGATAACTTATACACAGATAAAAGGGGCGATTCAGCCCCTGCGATGTTGAGAGGACTTTTACGGGTACAAACAGGAATATGGAGAGAGAACTTATAATAACTCATATTATAACAAAAAATTTTGGATTTATATCGGCATTTTTAGATTCGGCTATTTAATATTTTACTAGAAATTATTTAGGATTTAGAATGAGATAAATGATTTAAAACAGAAGGTATTGATTCAATTTAAATATCTATGAATATTTTGAATCTATACATTTTTCCATTGTAATACATGCCACCAAAACATTGGGATAAATCGGATATAGCGAATTCAGAAACAGACGTAGGTATATTTTATTGGACAGCTCGATCAGATCCTGAAAAATCCAATACGAATATAAAACTAAGCACAAATCTCCCCCGAATTAAAGTGCCCTTGTGGCAGGATTTCAATATTGGTTTCTCGGATGCAAGCAATTTCCTGGTTTCGGTAATATTTATTTAAAGCCTTTTCGACAAATCGGGATTTCTTTTATTTGCCGGAATTATATTAGGGTTATAAAAAAACAACCCAAGTCCATAACTTTTGTAAAAACGTCTTTTCGTAAACAACTAAGAGGGTTTCGTTGAACAATATAATTGTTTATTGACCACGGGATTTTTTATAGTAAAAATTTCACACCTCTAATTTCTAATCAATTATCCTTTAAAATTTCTTGAAAGCCTTTGTAAAATCATGTAAAAATTCCTGAAAAATTGATAAAAACTACTTTAAAAGATCCTTAAAGAATACAAGAAAAATACTTGAAAAATTCTAAAGAAACCATTGATAAATCCTTAAAAAAGTTCTATAAAAATCATTCATAACTCCTTAAAAAAATTCTTAACAAATCTTAAAAAAAATATTGAAAAATCTATGAAATATCCTTAACGAGTGCTGGAGGAAATAAGATTAAAGAAACTGCTCAGAAATCATTAAAATATCATTGAAACAGTCTTCAAAAATCAATAAAGAATCCTTAATAACATTTCAAACAACTTGAGAAAAAAATCTCGTTTCTTTGAACAACCTTTGAAAAGTCCTTGAAAAATTCTTTGTAAACCCTTAGAACATCCTAAAAAATCCTTTTAAAAATCTAAACAGTGTCTTTGAACAATCATGAAAGTCCTTAAACAATTCACCAAAAAATTGTTTTAAAAATTCTCTCTCTACTACTTGATAAATCTGTAAACAGTTGTAAAAATTCCTTAAACAATCTTTGGAAAGAATCCTTAAAAAACGCAAAAAAATTCGTTTACAATCTTTAAAAAAAAATTCAAAACCTTTAAAAAAAGTACTAAGAAATTCTTATATAAAGCCTCAAATAATCTTGAACAATTCCTGAAAAATCCTTAAATTTATTGAAATGTCCTTGTAGAATCCTTATAAAATAAGTCAAACGTTCCGGAAAAATCCTTAAAAAATCATGAGAAAGTACTCGAAAACTTTTCGAAAAATACAAGCAAAATCCTTAAAAAATCCTTGTACAAAAGTTAAAAAAAACATTAAATCATCTTTTAAAGTTCTTAAAAAAAGTACTAAGAAATCCTTAAATAAAATCGTCAAACAATTTTGAACAATCCCTGAAAAATCCTAGCACAATTATAGACACAATCAATGAAGAATCCTTGTAAAAGAATTGAAACATTCCTGAAAAATCCTTAAAAAACCATTAAAAAGTCCTTGAAAACCCTTCGAGACATAAAAGCAAAATCCTTAAAAAATCTTGAAAAAATCCTTATAAACTCGTTAAAATTCTAAAAAAACCTTTAAAAAAAGTACTAAGAAATCCTTAAATAAAATCTTCAACTAATCTTCGAAAAATAAAAATAAAATCATTTCAAAACCCTGAAACAATCCTTATAAAATCCGTAAGAAAAACATTAGAAAGTCCTTGAAAACCCTTCGAAAAATAAAAGCAAAATCCTGAAAAAATCCTTATGAAATCGTTAAAAAAATCATAAAATTCTTAAAAACCTTTTAAAAAGTACTAAGAAATCCTTAAATAAAATCCTTAACTAATTTTGAACATTTCCTGAAAAATCGTTTTAAAATAATGGAAACATACCTCAAAAATCCATCAAAAATCATTTAAAAAAAGTCCTTGAAAACTTTTCAAAAAATACAAGCAAAATCGTTAAAAAATCATGAAATCGTCCTAAAATTCTAAAAAAAAAACGTTTAAAAAGTACTAAGAAATACATCTCAGAAAATCGTTAAAAAACATTAGAAGTCTTTGAAAACTCCTCGAAAAATACAAGCAAAATCCTTCAAAAATCCTTGTACAATAGGTAAAAAAATTATGAAATCATGCTTTTAAAATTCTTAAGAATTCTTTAAAACATTGCTAAGAAATCCTTAAATACTTCGCATAAAAATCCTTAAAAAATTTTTGAAAAAACTTGAAAAAATCTCTAAAGAATCAATGAAAAATCCTTAAAAAACTATAAAAAAATTCTTGAAAAATCATTAAAGAATCCATGTAAAAAATCCTTGAAAAATCCTTTAAAACGACAAAAATCCCTGAAACAGTATTTTTGAATAATGTTGAAAAGTCCTTGAAAATTCCTGAAAAAATCTTGTAAAATACTTAAACAAATTGTTGAAAATGGCGGGGCTAACATAACTATAAAAAAATTTAAAAAAATAGTCAATTATTTTTATGATTTAAAAATTATATTCAATTTGTCAATGTTCATTTATCTCCTGTCGAACTATTGCTTTTTACATTTCCGGATAAAATTATGTGAAATTTCCTCTCGGAAGGTAAAATAATTATTGATGTTCAGAATTGTGAGATACAATCTACTATATTCACAGAAATTCAGCATCTTTTGTGGCTTCCGCGCTCGTTCGTTTCAAAAAGGATGCCCTTTTTTGAACTTCGTTCAAAGAATTCCATAATCAAGTTTTTTTTTTACTTTTTGTGATTGTGAATGCTTTAGAACGACTGCGTAAATAATGGATCTTTCTGAAATAAACACATATGAGGTGAAAAATGAGTATATGAGAGCAAATGTTTAAAGAAAAATGAAATGTATTGAAATTGATATAATTACAGTAAATAAAAATTTTAAAATAAACAAAAATTGTATAATTACAAACTAGAACTTATCTCATTGTAAAATTCAGTAAGGTAAATAATAAAAAAAATAAAAAAAATATATTAACATAAATGTCAGGTAAAAATAAATCACTCTTTATTCCAATTTTTGTCACTTTTAAAAAATTTTTTCTCTTTTCTCTTAAAAATTTCCTCTCCTTTGTCTCAAATTTGTTACTTTTTAATGTAATTTTTGTTTCCCCCCACCCTTCTTCAACTGTTCAAGATTATTTCTCCTTTTTTTCCCTTTTTTTCAATAAATTACTCCTTTTCCTACCAATTGTGATTTTTTTGTCTAATCTCCCCAGAATAGTCTAACCTTTCCTAAATTATTCTAACCTCTCGTAGAGTTTAATGTCTCCTAGAGTGTTTATTGCACGTGACTCGAAATTGTCCAACGAGGCCATTAGACCGTGTTGAACAACACGTTACACAATTTCTCCAAAAACTCCCTTATTAATGAAATTTTCATACAACTAAAAAAAATGATAATATATACTTATAAAAAAATAGGAAAAGTCAAATAAATGAAATTTTTGGGAATTCCAGTATTTTAACGATAGGGATATATAAATGAGTATGGGCAACCCTCTCTAACAAATAAAGTGGGTTGTTTTCATTTTCTCGTTTTCGTTTATCCTGTGGGAAGGAATTACCAAATATTCCAATTACGACAAACTCAAACGGGTTTTATAATTACCAGGTCTCTTTTAATACCAACTCAGATTAATATTTTCATATTTAGTCAAATATAAGGATAATACGTTATGTTCGTATAAAATCGAAAAAGTTTTTTTTTACGATGAAATATATGTATAATATACTTTGATTATAATTTCTCAGAAAAGAAACCTCGAAAAATAATAAAAGTGTAATTAATAACTATCATCTACATTTTTGGTCCTTCGAACTTTTCTACAAAAATCAAATATAGGATATGGAGCCATTCGCGTTTTCCAATATGACTACCGGAAGTCACCACATAGCAATCCGAAAATTCTGATTTAAGCTTCCTATACTGCCAATGAAACGGAGGCTGGAATATATGGTGAGAAACAAAAAAATCAATGCACCACGAAGAAAAACGTATCAGTATTCCAAGGAAAAATGCATACTTTGGAGTAATGCTTAATGCAAAACACTCCTGATTTATTTTGGCAGTAAGATAGTCAAAAATATTAAATCAAAGCTGGTCTTAAACTGTCTATAAATTCTTAAGGTGAATTTCCACTCCGCGATTTGCCATCGCAGGATTTGGCGACTTTAATCTGCACATGCGCGAATGTTGCGATACCCGGTTCCATAAAATCGCGCAAATGGGCGACAATGTTACTAAATATAACTAGGGATTTTAGTATTTTTTAGTGCGTTCTTCAGCTCTTCTGTTTTTGACAACTGTAAAAACTTTTCGTGTTTTCATCAATTTCATTACTCTACGCGTATTTTATAATAATAATTGATATTACTGGCATTATTTGTGACGACGACTCCTGAGAAATATGTTCTGTACATGAACTGTCAGAAGGGCATTTTCAAATTTGTAACCTCAAAATGCTCGCGATACCGCGAATAATTTGGACCAAAGTCAAATTTTCTGCGATGTCGCAGCTTTTTACAGAATTACTATACTATAGTGGTGCTACCACAAACTCTCGATGGCAAATCGCGGAGTGGAAATTCACCTTAAAGTTCTGATTAATATAACATTTAGATGGATTCCAAGACATAAAAGGATCAAGGCAACAAGAAAACAGATGTTTTGGTAAAAAACGAATCAGCTATTGAATTTCCTTGCCATATGTCGATGTATGGTATTCCAAAATCCTTAGTATGATTCAGGTTGACTAGATGGACTGTAAATAAACATTAATGGTGCTATAATTCCTTACAGGGCCAAAAATAGTAACATAAGCACTGACAGATGAAGTTCTGGGTACTGCCACATCAAGGAACACCTACATAATATGGGGATTTATTAGGATGAACCAATCTGTAGATTATGTAAGGATGTGGAGAAATCAGTTTCTCATACAACTCATGGAGACGAGCTGCAGAACAGTTCCAGACATGCGTAATAGACTAAGAGTGTTCGTGTTTTCTGGAACTAAGTTCTGAACGATTCTGAACTGTTTTAAATAATTCTATGTGATTCTAGCTAAAAGTGTGAACTGATAAAAATCGTTCTAGTCACACATGCGCATTGCAAGGCATTTTATAAAAAAGGATAATAAACAAGGTTTAAGGTTATGTTTATACTGTGTAAATTGAGATTATATACAATTATATATTATGGAATTTTTGGAATTCGACTGGAATTCGTCTTCCTCAAACTAAACTAATTTAATAATATTAATAATAATAATAATACTCGCCCTACATTTCACCCCCTTACGAGTGAACCCCAAAAAGCCAATGGCTTGTGCGGGGAAGGGACGGCTATTATTATTTGCCGTGGCGCTCCGGGGCGATTTACTGAGGATTGATGGCTCCATTTGGCCATAGGTGTAGGAAAACCCGGAAAACCTGACCACCATTGACTTACCACTTTCCAAAAGGGAAAACTCCATGTAACCCCACAATAATTATCTTTTTTATTTTTATAGTATTACAATTTGACAAATCATGAATGACAATTGACATTGACAGTTGATTATTGAGGTGTTCGTGTTAATTTCTTAATTCAAAACTGTTCTGAACAATTTTAAATTTGTGTCACTGAGCAACTAGTTTTGTGCAATTTTAAAACGGTTCTATTTTAAAGAACGCGAACAAACCTAGTGTAACTGACACAGTAAAATAATTCTTTAGGCTTATATTTTCATAATCAATTGTTGTAGCTTTGTTGTTTTGTAGCTCAGGTTTTTTCTTGAATTTCGTCTTTCGAGTTGTCATAACGATTTTTTGTATATTAGGACGTCAGAGTGACCGGACATAATGAATTAAAAAATTCTGAATAATATTGTCTTTACTACAAAATATTTTATTCTATCTTGTCCTCATTTTTTCATTTTGATTTTCTACTATGATAAGAATATGCATTTTCTTCCTGGAATTGTGATTTAGTTATATTAAAAAATATTATTAGCAGTATCAAAGAAGGTAATTTATTCTCAGAAATTCAACTCATAAAAATATTTTTCGTCTGTGTACTCGGGAGTCATTTTACTTAAAGTTACAAGCAGAATGTTCAATATCGGAGCAGAAAATAGAAATTCAAGTTAATATCAGAATGTAGTTCATAACGGTCGATCCAATTACTGTAATATTCTATTTTGTAGATAGAATTATTTTAGTAATTTTAACCCAACGTATCATTAATTATAATAACAAAAATGCTACTTTGTGTGAAAAATATTTTGAGTGTTGACAATTTGACCGTGGGTCAGTCGGGTGGACTAAAAAATTACTCCTCGCCGGTCGGTCATCTTGGGTATCACCAGCACCCGACAACTTGCCATCGTGGGAGTTATTCATGAACCCTTGGGGCCTGGCGCTATTTTTAGCCGCAATCCAACCCTGGATCAGTCGGGTAGATCCACAGGAACCTAAAAAAAAGTGTTTCCCGCTGATCAGCCATCTTTAATGATCCAAGCAACCGAAAACTTGCAACCGTAATCATTCTCAATAACTCAGTAGATAGTCTATACAGCTCCGATCACCACTATGGGGATTTCAATGTGTTAGAAAGACAGGATGCAGATATTCAAAGTGTCAGAGAGAAAGATAAAACGTTAATTTTAATTTATTGATAATTAGTAATAAATGTGATTTAAGCTCAATTCTTTTTATTATGGGTTCGTTCCACGAATAGAATTTGAAATATATCAAAAAGAAAAATATTTAATAAAAAAAAATTTTGGACGCCAGTCTAATTAATTTTTTGATGTATTTTGAAACAATTGACAAAAAGCTATGATATATTTCAAAATTCGTCCTTTCTTTTTTTTGCGGGTTTAAGGAAATTAAACTCAAAAATTTATTCTTTCAGAGACGTTTTCTTCTTTTTTTTTTCTAAATGTGACTTAATTTCTTTTTTGGCTTGTCGTCAAGTTTATTATAAAGGTTCTTGGATCCGGCAGTAGAAACGTTGTCCCAAAGGAAGAAAGAAAAAAAACTTGCTCGTTCCAAAAACTTGTTCAGTCCAAAACCTTGTTCCAAAAAATAAACTTGTATCAAAAACTTGTACCAAAAAAAAGACTTCTTCCAGAAAACCCTAAAAGTTCCATAAAGTAAATATAAGACAAAAATCTTATAAATTACCAGATTTCGTGGTCTCTGTTTAAAAAAAAAGAATATCAAACAAGAATAATATTAATATGAAATACATGAATTTTTAGATCAAAATATGAAATATAAAAATAATCAAAATGAATTAAATTTTAAGACAATCTGTAAAAACAAATTAAAAATAGATTCTCTTTTTGTAATCTAGACTGAAAAAGCACCACAAACATCAGATAATTTATATTCTTATAAAAGATAAGATAAGAATTTTTAAGTAAATATAAAAACAAAATAAAAAAATTAAAAACAACAGTAAATAAATATTAAAGCGTCGAAATAATTAATAATGATAACAAGGGACCTAATTAAAAATATAATATAAATAAAACTTAGCCCATATAACAAGGGTTAGAAAAGAAATTTTCAGTAAGCGACACAAACGATATAGAAGTCAATTGTTTTGACTAAAGAGGCAATGAGAGAATTGTTAGCATGGGAAAGACATTTTATAGTCGTACCAAGAGAAGAGGGAGAAATTAAGTAGGTATATCAAGCGAGTCTGAAATCAAAATATACTTAGCAGAGAAATAATGAAAATATAGGGTGGCACGGAAAAAAAACGTAACAGAGAGACAGGTTCAGATTCAGGTTCAATGTGAGTGGAGAGTTACTCCACTATAGCCAGCAGAAGCCTATTCTGTCTCACCATATCTTCCGCATCTTCTTACGAAATCTGTGGTTGATTTAGGTGAAGTTTCCTTGAAGTCGGTAGGCTCCAGCTGTATGAAACCAACCGTATGAAGCCTATTTATTTCCAGGGCAGGACAGGAGCATAGAATAAGCTCCGTCATTTCGTCTTTCATACTGCAGAAGCGACAGTCCGATGTTTGACTCATACCCAGCTTCTTCAGGTGGTAACGTAGATGACAGTGCTATGTAAGTAGTCCAATCAGGATGCGTAGATCGCTTCCATTCCAATCTAGGATCTACGATAAAATGCTACCTGAGGGTTTGACTATGAATGCCTTAGAGTGAGCTAACCGAGGAGTATCGTTTCAGTGCTGGAGAGTTTTCCTCTAAGCCCATTTCCAGATAGTGTCTTTTTACTGCTTTTGGCTATGCCAAAGAATGGTTCCGGTCCAATGATCTCAGATTCTACACCTTTTTTCATAAGATGTCGACTTTCTCGTTGCCCTCCACCTGAGTAGATACCAGAGGATGCTGACAGGGAAGAAGGGTCTGACAGACCTGAAGATTAGATCAGGCGCATCCGAACCGGTCTTCAGGTATCCACTACGTTATCTATATAGCACTATCTCTCTGACACTTTGCTTATCTCTCTCTAACACTTCTCTATATTGGTGGTCGGATTTGTATAGTCTATCTACTAAATTCCTGGTAAAAAATTCTTTGACCAAACTATTTCACTTTTTATTTTAATCGCCCCACGTAAGCACTGCCAATTGTTATATAATATTGGTTGGGTTTGTTTTTATTATTATATTTATATTTTTTAACTTATTTGATAGAGCAGAATGTCCTGACTCATGGAATAGTGGAAACAATTTGCCCTGTCGCCCATTTTTTTTGCTTTATATGTAACTTTAAAATTTGATTATTATTTTATTTTTTGTTTTATTTTTCTTGAGTCATAAATAACGACATGATCTATTTGTAGATATTGTTGACATATCAGATCTATAGCTTGTTGTGTCGTGTGGAATATGAATTGTTAGGGTAGTGATGCTAAAGATTTTGATTTGTTGTTATATCTTATACAAACATTTTATTAAATATAATTGCCTTATATTTTGCTTTCAAAGTGCGTCTGAAGAATAAAAATATATTTATGTATAGAAAATACGAATATATTTTACTAAAAAAAAACCTACTCCAATTGTTTGCATTGGCAGAATAGATTTCTTTTTGTCAGAATTTTTCCAGTAAAAACCATTTTAAAACAAGATCCAATAATTAACGAGTTCTTACGCTTATAGCGCTGATTCCGAAAATAAAAAGGCACAGGTAGCAATTATTAGGAATAATGAGCAAAAAACGTTCGTACAACAGGAAATCGACAGGAGGCAATTTCCTATCGCAGACTTTTAATTTTCGAAAACATTTTTCTTTCAGATTTCTGATTTTTTTTTATATAGAGGGAGTTCAAGAAAAACAAAGAGTTTGTGACAAACCCTAATACAGGGTAGAACTTATTATATTTAAAGAACAAAACATAAATAGTATATAACTAAAAATTCCTGGTAAAAAGATAATTTTTGAAATTTTTGAAATTTCTTAATTATACAGTCCACTAAGAATTACTTGAGACACACTAATAACCTTAATTAATTATACTCAGTACTAATTAATATTTTACTCTTTCTTCTTTTCCGCTACACAGATTCTTCTAACTCGGTCATCAGAAATTACTTAAAACTTTCTTAAATTAGGACATTCCCTTTTCGGGGAAAATTCCTGTCGTCTACGCCTAACTAAAAGGACATTTAATATGTCAACCGGAAATCAGAGACCCACAGTTTTAGTGGCTATTGTGGTTTCTCTCTTCATGACCACCCGTTACGACTCAGCAACTTTGGTTTGAGATAAATGCATGGTCTGCTTATTCGGAATTCGCTAAAGAAAACTGGATAGTTTTAATCAACTAATTGTTTTTTTTTACTTATAAAAGAAATTAAAAAAATATAGTATTCTTTACTGAAATAGAAATAAAAATGTTAAAATACAACGTTAGGAAAATTTTATTGTGAGCTTACACGGACATTTTTTTAAATGTATTAAAGAATAAAGTGACTTACGGAGTCCAAATAAATCAAGGTCGCCTTGATAATAATACTTCTGTTGTTTTAATTAACTACTTTTTATCTTGTTTACTCTAATTACGTATTGCTAGCGATTTTCTTACGTTTTTAACTCAAATTATGTATAGTCAGCGATTTTTTAGCATAATGAATTAACGTCATGGAAATATTAAGTATATGTTTGTGTGCTACAGAAAATTAAAAGTAATTGTTTTTATTACCAGTTCGTTGAATAAATTTGTATTTATCATTTTATGTTATGTAAAGATTTTTTTTCGTTGTCAAATTGTATCGCTTATTCACCAACTATTCTTAAATCAATTTTGGTCACGGGGATTGGGATTTGACGTTATATATCTATTTTGTTTTCCGTTTCATGTTGAAATATAAGCTTAAGCTTGTATCTCGATTGATTGACAGGTATTTTTATTGAAAACACTGGAAAATTTCCATTATAAGACGACACCATCTGTCGCTACAAACGATTGAACTAATATCCAGCGTTTAAACGCATAGCTGTAAGTTGAACTTCAATAGGAACGTTGGTATACGGCCATTTTATGGACTGAATACAACTGGAAAATTCTAATACAAAATCAGTTATATTACAAAAAAATTAAATCAGACTATAAAATTATTGACTAGAATATATATAAACGACTCATAAATCTAGGCAGCAAAAGACGTATTGTAAACAATTGCTGACTAAACGTAATTTGAGTAAACAAGATAAAAAGTAATAATTCTAAATCAACGTTTTATTATAAAAATCGACTTGATATAAACACTTTTTTTAGAAATGTTATTCTCCACACAAAGTTAAATTCTTTTCGTTCTAACGGATCTTTCGTGTTGGGGTTGACGTCATTGCGTTTTCTCACTCTTACACTTTGATTTCACTCTTTTGGCCACAGTTATGGCCTCGCTCATTAACTATCCAGTATTTTCTTACTTTGTTGAAGCAATATAAACATTTATTTAGCAAGTTTATTCTCTGCACGTATTTAAGCGCGCGCAGAATGAAGTTCTTATCGTTCTAAAGTATCTATCTTTCATGTTAAGATTAATGGAGATGACGTTATAGTATTTTCTCACTCTTATACTTTGATTTTCCTATATTGGATATATTAATGGCCTCGCTTATCTACTATCTAGTATTTTATTACTGTGTCCTGGGTATCATTTAAAGCAATATAAATATTTTTCAGCTAGTTTGTTTTCTGCATACATTTAAGCGAGCGCAGACTGAATTTCTTATCATTCTAACGGATCCTTCGTGCTGAGATTAATAGAGATCATGTCATACCATTTTCTCACTCAAGTTTATTCTCTGCACACATTTAAGGCCGCGCAGACTGAAATTCTGATCGTTCTAACGGATCTTTCGTGTTAAGATTAATGGAGATGACGTCAGAGTATTTTCTCACTCTTATACTTTGATTTTAGTACATTTACTGCAGTAGTAGCCTCGCTCATCTACTATCCAGTATTTTCTTACGTTGGCATGGGTATCATTTGAAGCAATATAAACATTTCTTTAGCACGTTTATTTTCTGCACACATTTAAGTGCGCGCAAACTGAAATTCTTATCGTTCTAATGGATCTTTCGTGTTGAGTTTAATGAACATGACGTCATAGTGTTTTCTCACTCTTACACTTTGATTTCGCCCTCTTTACCACTGTAATGGCCTCGCTCATTAACTATTCAGTATTTTTACTTTCCCGGACCCATCAAAGGGAAAGTAAGGTGAACAAGCAAAAAAAAAAGAGGTATCGATGGAAATATCGATTTTGAGGTCCCCCAAGAAGATTGAAACCATTTCTAGCGTATGGTCTGTCTGTGTGTCTGTGTGTCCGTGTGTCTGTGTGTCTGTGTGTAATCTTTTACGACAGCTGCCGAACCGTTTGACCAATCAAGTTTATTCTCTGTATTCATTTAAGTCCACGCGGACTGAAAGATTAATGGAGATGACGTCATAGTATTTTCTCACTCTTATACTTTGATTTCCTTATCCTGACTCTTTCGCGTTGGAGATGACGTCATAGCGTTTTCTCATTATTACTTTGATTTTTCTATCTTGACTACAGTAGTGGACTCGCTCATCTACTATCCAGTTTTTTTCTTACGGTGTGATGGATATTTGGTAACTATGACGTTTATCTATGGTTTTATAGTAAAATAATAAATTGTCTATTATAATTAAATCGTTATTTATAGTTTTAGTAGCTCTAATAAGTTAGTATCTCTTTTTTTATCTAAAAAACACACTGTAAAATCTCATTCTATTAAACACCAGATCATAATTCCGGTAATCCTGGAGTCGAGCGTCAGTGACGCGATCACCTCAGTCAATCTATACCCGGAGAGCGTACTCAATATGCATAGGTAGGTACATAAATACGAACCTAATGCACATTACGCCCTATCTCGTGTGACAGTAACAGCTCCGATATGGGACATAGCGAAGATAGACTTTTTCGGAAAAATCCGAATAGACGAATCGAACGTTTATCTCGTCGTATAAAAGGTCACGTTAGATTCGAAACACGTCGAGATTGACCGCATAAATTGATTTTTAATCGAGAATTTTTAATTGCTTTGGTCGTAAATAACTTTGCTACGTATCCGAAAAAATAAGATTAAAAAAAGCAACGGAAAAATAAAAGTTGTATGGGATCCTTTATACTATACTTGAAACAAAACTCGATTCACGAGTCGCTGCTTCACGAAAAATGATGAGAACTGACATCTGTCGATGATAATATTACCTGCCGATATTGGACCTTCCTACCTCATGTAGAAACAATATTGAATGTGCTCTCAAACTTGTGTTATTCTTGATGTTGGAGAAACAATACGGTCTAGATACGTCTGCCAGAATCGTATTTACACTAACACTGTACAAATCTAGAAATAACTCATTGATATCTTAATAAATCTAAAATCATTTAATTACATTTTTATAATTTTGAATTTAAAATTTCAGAATTTCTAACAATTTTATAAAGGTTCTTTGGTAAATAGGAGAAATCAGATCTCTATCTAAAGTAATACCCTGATATTTACAATAGTTTCAGAATTCTAAAGGTATCATAATATGCAAATAAGTTCGGAACAGTTTCAACAATAAACAGAGGGTAATTTTCATAGAATTTATAATGTTTGAACTTAATATTATCCGATTATACAATCTCGGTAAAATTGCATTGTGCATCGCAATGCAGTAGATATCTGAATATTGAAATTTTTCAAATAATAACAGCATTAAACTATTTGTGTCATATAAAAGCTAAAAAAAATTACATTCCATCTGAAGATTTCAGCTTTCTACAATATAAAATTTTAGTGCAATAATTTAAAATGATTTTAAAATATTTTTTTAAGTACAGTCCTGTTTATTTTTACTCTGAAAATATGAGTACAAGAATTATAAAATATCTTAAACAAGGGAGAGGACAATTTGAGCAACTCTTACAGAATTAAGATAATTCACAATGACTATTTAGTTCAATTAAATTTGACATATTTATAATCTGACAAAAAAATTGTGTTAGTGGACAAAATAAGACAATTTACCTCAACTAAAAAAATCCTACTATAAAGGACTAAAAATCCTTATAAAGAATTGAAAATTTGTTATAAATTACACAAATGTTTGGAATTAATTTAAAGGATAAAAAGTCATTATAAAGATCTAAAAATTCGCTACACAAAACAAAAAATTGTATTGAAGATCAAAAATTCGATAGAAAGTACTAAAAAGTGGTTAGAAAAGACAAAAATGTTTGGAATTGTTTTAAAGTACTGAAAATTTGTTAGAAAAGACAAAAATATTCGTAATTGCTTTAAAAATCGAAAAATCAATATAAATTACTGAAAATCCGTTAGAAAGGACGAAAATGTTTGGAATTGCTATAAAGGACGAAAAGTCAGTAAAATGGATAAAAAGTTCCAAGGATGATAAAAATATTTATAAACGAATAAAAATCCAGTTTTAAATGATTAAAAATCAATATAAAGGATTAAAAAATCGCTACACAAAACAAAAAATGGGATTAAATGACAAAAAATCAATATAAATTACTGGAAATTGATTTAAAGGACGAAAAATCCATATAAAATACTAAAAATTTATTAGAAAGGACAGAAATGTTTGAAATTGCTTTAAAAGATGAAAAATCGATATTAATTACTGGAAATTCGTTAGAAAAAGAACGAAAATGTTTGGAATTGCTTTAAAGGACGAAAAATCAGTATACTGGACATAAAATTCTATAGATGACAAAAATACGAATAAAAATCCAGTATAAAAAATAGAATTCCTTATAAAGGATTCAAATCCACTGGAATACTATATGGAGAGTTATTTTATAGACAAATGAGGAATACAATTTTTTTATCTTGCCTTAATGAAGAAACAAGTGCACAAGTGCATTATTCTTAAAGGTAATCGTACTAAATTGGTTTGTTTTCAGTAGGTTTGGAATATTTGGGTTATTTTTATTATTTCACCTCTTTTTATTCATTCTTTTCCCGGTTTCTTTCAATTTTTTTTTGCCATTTTTTACTCTACCTCGAGCTGTTGCTCTACACTGAGCTTACTCATTTTTTTATATTTCCCCCTTTCTTCCACTTTTTTCTTCTTTTTTGCCCTATATTTCTCTTTTGTCATCATTTTTCTCCTTTTTTCTCTTTTTCTTTCTTTCCTTACTTTTTACAACATTTCCCCCCTTTTTATCTCTCATTTTTTCATTTTATTCTACCGCGTTCAAATTTAGTCTACTCCCAACGACATTAGTCCACCCTAACCAAAATTATTTTACCCCCACCAAAAATTATATATTCCCCCAAAATTAGTCTGCTCCCACCAAAGTTAATCTACCCTCCTCAAAGTTAACCTACCTTGAGCTAGTTTAGGTCTCATTGCCCTATATTTCTCTTTTGTTACCATTTTTCACCTTTTTGCTTTTTTTTCTTTTCTCACTTTTTACAACCTTTCTCCCTTTTTATCTCCCATTTTTCAATTTGCTTCCATTTTACTCTACCCCGAGCAAAAACCTCCAATAACATTAGTCCACCCCAACCAAAATTAGTTTACCCCGACCAAACTTTGTCTACCCCCACCAAAAGTAGTCTACTCCCACCAAAGTTAATCCACCCCCACCAAAGATAGTCTACTATAAGCTAATTTAGGTCTTTTTTTGTTCTGTTTTGCCCTATATTTTTCTTGTGTCACCATTTTCCACCTTTTTCTCTTTTTCTTCCTTTTCTCACTTTTTACAACCTTTTTCTCTTTTTTATTTCTCATTTTTCCAGTTTTCCACTTTTTCCAATTTACTCTACCCCCCAGCAAATTTAGTCTACTCCCACCAAAGTTAGTTCATCCCAACCAAAATTAGTTTACCCCGACCAAAGTTTGTCTACCCCCACCACTAAAGTTAATATACCTCCACCAAAGTGAGTCTATACCCTGAGCTAGTTTAGGTAAGGTTAGCTTACGTCAAACAGTTTGTGAATTAGTAATACAAGGGTATAAATGTGTTTTAATTAAAGTTTTGGTAAGATATGTCATTAATAAGGGTGTCAGGCGCCATATTACTATTTGATTTAATTAAGTTTCTAAAAATAATGAAATATTTAATTTAGATTTGTTTACTGACAAAAGAATATTACTAATGTTATCTGAAGTTAAATTTTGTTCATACAAAGGGATAAAAATTTTATCATTTAAGAAATTTCTTTTTAGAAAATTGCTCACGTTTGACCCTAATTAGCGATAATACAGAAGTCTGGAAAACAGCTATTACTTTTTCCAATAAAAACTTAATCGGAATTTGCAATTTCTAGGAATTTATTTACAAATAGGATTATTATTAGTAATCGTGCAATAGAAAAAATAAGTCGCTTTAAATATTTGCTATCATTTTTTTTTGTCTGAACTATTTTTTATTTGGATTGGAAATCAGCAACACTTGCAGAAAGTTATATTCGGTACAACCGGAAATGTATTATTATTCTCGATTACTTTTTCGATATTGTTTTCGTAAATAAATATCGACAGAGGATCTCCTCATCAATCTGTCATTAAACAATATAGAGAATCTCTTTTGTTTTACACACGGTCTAGAGTGGAGACGCGATGGCTCCGTTAGAGATGTTGTTAAAGGCTGAAAGCGACGCGATGGTTCTAAGGGGGTTAATGTTTTTTTGGTTTTAATATTTGCTAATATTTGACTGTCACAAAATATAGTTGGGTATTACTTTTCCGTTAAATTTTTCTATTTTCTGGCCTCGTACAATTAAAGTATTACACAAAATATATGAAACAAACCACTAATATTTTTTTATAAATTGTAATATTTAAAAGAATTAAAATATAACTTGCATTTAGTGATTTTTCGACACGATCATTACATATATATTTTTTTTTATTAAAACTTTCTGTTATACGCCGCTGGAGTTGTTGAACACTGGAAAAATATTAATTTCGTTACGATACTTGACCTTTTATTGCTTTTTCGATTTCCTCTGTCGTTATTAGAAAACATAAATTATTAAACTGCTTCAGACTTGTCTCTTTCATTGTTTCCATTCATTAAATGTTTCTAGTTCGAAAAATACGTTACTTTGAAGTAAATGTGATTTTCGCAATTTAATTATATTAATAAAATTAATTTTTCAAGAGTTCAGGCCTTTGGATCTTAATTAGGAAATATTTTGATACAAATTGAAATACATAAAAAAATTAAAATTGGTTTCCAGCGTAACAAATCGCTACAAGAATAACAAACAAACAAAAAAGCTAATTCAAAAAAATATATAATAAGGATAATTACTTTAACAACCATTTTACGATAAATAATTAATAATAACCGTCCCTTCTTCGCACAAGCCTTTGGATTCCAGAGTATTATTATTAAACTGTAGTTATTTTTCTTTGTTACAGTATTTAGCGAATACGATCTACTAAGGGCCATTTCCATACCATTCCCGGATTCAAAGACTCAATACATCGAAGACGACGGGCACGATGGATTTCCCGGCTTCGGGTTTAGAGCGGGATCAGACGTGAAAATCGCCCACAGGCAAATACTGCCTGAGAAACTAAGTGCGGAATTTTCGATTTTAATAAGTGCCAAACCGAAGACCAGACGAGGAGCATTTATCTTTGCAGTCGTTAATCCTTACGATACGGTAAGTTTCAGTTTGTCTACACTGTAAAATATTTAAACGAGGATTAGGGTACACTAATTATCTTTATACTTTTTTACACCACCTTGTATATTTATGTTATTTTTACAGCAATATACATGGTGGTGCAAATTTTTATTGCTGATTTTTATTCGTCTATACAGATTTTTGTTATCTTTAGAAATTTTTATTTATTATAAAGATTTTTCGTCCTTTAAAGTAATTCCACACATGTTTATCCTTTCTAACAGATTATTAGTACTTTATAGTGATTTTTTGACCTTTTTTTGTTTTGTGCAGCGAATTTTTAGTTCTTCATGGTGATTTTTAGTCTTTTTTATTGGATTTTTAATCATTTATAGAGATTTTTGTGATCTATAGAAATTTTTATCTATTATACTCATTTTTCGTCCTTTAAAGCAATTCCAAACATTTTTGTCCTTGCTAACGAATTTTCGGTACTTTTGATTTTTTTTGGCCTTTTATACAATTTTTTTTTGTGTAGTAAATTGTTTGTCCTTTCTAGTGACTTTTAGTCCTTTCTAGTGACTTTTAGTCTTTTGTATTGTATTTTTATTCGTTTATAGAGATTTTTGTCATCTATAGACATTTTTATCTATTATACTGATTTTTCGTCCTTTAAGCAATTCCAAACATTTTTGTCCTTGCTAACGAATTTTCGGTACTTAATAGTGATTTTTTTGGCCTTTAATATAATTTTTTGTTTTGTGTAGCAAATTTTTAGTCCTTTCTAGTGACTTTTAGTCTTTTATATTGTATTTTTATTCGTTTATAGAGATTTTTGTCATCTTTAGAAATGTTTATCAATTATACTGATTTTCATCCTTTGAAGAAATTCCATACTTTTTGTCCTTTCTAACGAATTTTCGGTACTTTGTAGTGATTTTTTAGCCTTTAATACAATTTTTGTTTTGCGTATCAAATTTTTAGTCCTTTCTAGTGACTTTTAGTCTTTTACATTGGATTTTTATTGGTTTATTAAGATTTTTGTCATCTATAAAAATTTTTATCTATTATACTGATTTTTCGTCCTTTAAAGCAATTCCAAACATTTTTGTCCTTGATAGCGAATTTTCGGTACTTAATAGTGATTTTTTGTGGCCTTTAATACAATTTTTTGTTTTGTGTAGCAAATTTTTAGTCTTTTCTAGTGACTTTTAGTTTTTAATATTGGATTTTTATTCGTTTATAGAGATTTTTGTCATATATAGAAATTTTTATCTATTATACTGATTTTTCGTCTTTTAAAGCATGTCCAAACATTTTTGTCCTTTTTAACGGTTTTTTGGCCTTTAATACAATTTTTTGTTTTGTATAGGAAATTTTTAGTCCTTTCTAGTGACTTTTATAAAAATAACCAGATTGGATTTTTATTGGTTTATAGAGAGTTTTGTCATCTATAGAAATTTTTATCTATTACACTGATGTTTCGTCCTTTCAAGCAATTTCAAACATTTTTGTCCTTTCTAACGAATTTTCAGCACTTTATAGTGATTTTTGACCTATTGTGTTGCGAATTTTTAGTCCTTTCAAGTGACTTTTAGTCTTTTATATCGGATATTTATTCGTTTACAGAGATTTTTGTCGTCTATAGAAATTTTTATCTATTTCGAACAATTTTGTCCTTTCTAACGAATTTTCGATACTTTATAGTGATTTTTGACCTTTGAGACAATTTTTTGTTTTGTGTAGCAAATTTTTAGTCCTTTATACTGATTTTTATTCGTTTAGAGTGATTTTTAGCAATTCCAAACATTTTTGTCCTTTCTAACAAATTTTCAGTACTTTATAGGGACCACCTAACCTAACACAATTTTTTTGGAAAATTGACATAGTTTTAATCCATTATAAAGATTTTTAGTGCTTTATAGTGATTTTTTATCTTTTATAGTCAATCCTTAGTCATATACAGAGTGGGATTTCGTAAAGTATTAAGGGGTCTGTCTATTCAGTAAAAATTTAGTTATAATTAACCCTAGGTTATAAAAATAACCGGAGGTTATTTTCCATTTTATATTCTGTATGGCATATTTGGTTCAAATTGAGATTTGGGTTAAAATTTTAACCGCATAGTTATAAATATCTTTTAACTGAAACGTTACAGAATTGACACCTAAAAGCGTAAAAATTAAAATATCGTTTCCGGTTTCCAAGACATTTGAGAAAAACTGAAATTAATAATTTTGATAACTATTAATTTTTTTGCAGGTCGTAGAACTCGGAGTCAGAATATCACCGGAAACTACGACAACCAGTCTTCTTAGTCTCTACTATACCGATTTTACCCAAATCAACTCCCACAGTATTGCCAACTTCACGGTGCCGAAATTCTACAACAAGTGGGTACGGTTTGCGTTTCGAGTTGGCCTCGAAAATGTTACGTTATTTTTTAATTGTAACGAAACCGAAACGATTCTAGTCCAAAGGAACCCCTTAGAATTAAGTTTTGACTCAGCTTCCACTTTGTATTTAGCGCAAGCCGGGCAAAAGTTTGGTGAGCCCTACGAGGTAAGTAAAAAATTAATTTCATTATATTTTCTTTTAGGTAAACCAATTGCGCCATCTCTCGAATACGGTTGTTAATTAAAACTAATTATGTCATAAAAATGTTAAAATGATCAAAGTTACTTACTTTACTCTTGTCTGACAACTATCAAATCTATAGAATCAAAATTTTCTGTGTGTAGTGTCAACTGTCAAATTATATAAATAGCAAAATTATCAAACATTTAATGTCTTCTGTCAACATTGATATTATGGACGTCAAATTAGCAACAAATTTTTAATTAATTGTTATTTGCCAAATTTAAAGTAATAGAAACGTCAAAATTATACAATTAGTTAAATTTTATGTTTCAATTGGTGAAATTTTATTAGTTTACCAGGCGCTGTTAAGTCATAGGAAGGTAAACGTCGAAATTATAATTTTTTTACTATGATGTCGTTTGTCAACTGTCAAATGATATAAACCTCAAAATTGTCAAATTTCTTAAATATAGTGTCAACTATCAGACCGTGTTTTTAAATTTTCAAAACTATGATAATAAAAACATTGAAAATTATAAAATTTTCTTATTTATTATCAAAGTAAAATTGTGATGTAAATTATATCTTGGAAAATATATCTATTAAATCACAGCAATGAGGAAATTGTCAATTTTATTTAATGCCATCTTAACTGTCAAAATCATAGAACCGTCAAAAATGTCAAATTAAATATCTTCTATTAACTATTAAATTACAGATCCGTCAAATTTGTAAATTTTTCTAATTTTAATGTCATCTGTCAACTGTAATGTCACAGAAACGTAAAATTTTTTGAATTTAGTATCAACTATCAAATCATATAAAGGTCAAGTCTGTAAACACTCAAGTCATAGAAATGTCAAAATTGCCAAATTTTCCTATTTTATTAACGTGGTCTTTGAATTGTCAAGTCATAGAAACGCCAAAATTGTCATATTTTCTGAATTTGATATCAATTTTCAATTCATATTATGGTCAAAATTATCAAATTTTCAAACTTAACGCTATTTATTACCTAAGACTTCTAACCAACTTCAAAATTGTAGTCAAATTTTCTAATTTAATGTCATCTGACTACTGTCAAGTCATAAAAATGTCAAAATTGACAAATTTAATGTCATCTGTCAACTGTCGAGTCATAGAAACGTCAAAAGTAACAAATTTAATGTCAACTGTCGAGTCATATAAACCTCAAAAATGACAAATTTAATGTCATCTATCAACTGTCGAGTCATAGAAACGTCG
This sequence comes from Neocrepidodera transversa, assembly GCA_963243735.1. Taxonomy (NCBI): domain Eukaryota; kingdom Metazoa; phylum Arthropoda; class Insecta; order Coleoptera; family Chrysomelidae; genus Neocrepidodera; species Neocrepidodera transversa. The sequence goes on along the minus strand of OY725353.1, from coordinate 7,835,881 downwards.
AAATGGACAAATTTAATGTCAGCTCTGTCAACTGTCGGGTCATAGAAACGTCAAAATTGACAACTTTAATGTCATCTGTCAACTGTCGACTCATAGAAACGTCAAAAATGACAAATTTATTGTCATATGTCAACTGTCGAGTCATAGAAACGTCAAAAGTGACAAATTTTCTGAGATACCAATTTCCAAATTATATAATGGTCAAAATTACCAAAATTTCACACTTAACGCCATCTTTCATCTAAGACATAATATAAATGTCAAATTGTAGCCAAATTATCTAATTTAATGTCATCTGTCAACCGTTGAGTCATAGAAACGTCAAAATTGACATGAGCGATGACGCCATTACTAAACAAAATGACAATAAAACTGTTACACATGTATTATGAATAGTTTATTTTCGTATCATTAAATTTTTTTTAAATTTTACCATTGTTGACAGATTTACAAAAATGTCAATTTTTTCATTCTTTTTTTATGGGAACGTGTAAATTGATTCAAAAATGGCGAGAGGTCATGTGCTGGCCACATCAATTTTTTTTTCTTTTCATTGATTCCACATTCATATTATTGTATTATGACTGCCTTTAACTCATTTATATTTCAATTTTAGAGTAATTACACGACCCAATAACCCAATACAAACGTAGTATTTCCATTTAGCAATTAGTATTTCTGATAATCTGAATTCCTGAACATTGCGGTCTCTCCCAATCTATTTTATAGTCTTGTATGTAGAATAACCCAGATGCAACGGAAGTTATTCGGGTTAAGATGTACCGGCACCAAATTCCAACGAATTTAAGAGAGGTTAATTTTAATTCACACTTTATTGGATTTACAATAATAAACTTGCATTGCAGCAGGTTTATTTTAAATAGCGAATAAATACAATCTCTAAAATAATTAACTGAAATAAAACTTAATTTACTTTTTAAACGTATTCGATAAAAAATCACATTGAAATCTCGATTTGCAGTAATTTGATCGTATAAAAGTTTGGTCGGTCAACAGCATTTTCCTTACGTTTGCAGTTTCTAAAGTTCAAGTGGATTTTAAATACTGTCATTAAATCTAATGGTTAAGACCAGAATGAAATTTAGTTTTGTGCATCTTCCTCCATTGCGGACATTACAAAAATTGATACTTTTAGAAAATATTTATTACCGTCGTATTTTTAGTGGTTAAAGATTTCAGTATTTTTTTTACAATATATAAAATAAAAATTTACTTCTTCTTGTAAATTTTACTAAAAGAGAAAAGTACTCACAGTAGTCACAATAAAAATTGGATATATCCTGTACAAATGAAAATCCCCTCTATAATCTGTTAATACCATCTTTATAGGTTCGCTTAAACCCTATTTTGTATCCGGCACACTTTCCTTCAATAATTAACCGTAGGAGAGAGTGGCTGTGTTCGGTTCAATTTTCCAATCATGCGATTCATCTAGATACCTGCCTTGATTTGGAAGCGGGGTAATCGCGAGCATTTGCCTTTGCCTTTTCAGGAAATGGGATACAATAAAGTTCCCGATAAGAGGAGTCTCACCCTGAAGTTTTTCAGTGTCCGAACACAGCCGCTATTCCGTGAGAATCTTTTATTTTATTCGAAAACTTTTCGGACTGTAATTCTTTTTATCTCACATTTTAGGCCCTTTGTGCCGCCTCATTAACTTTAACAACTGTTTTCAAACAACTATTAGTATTAGTACAAGAGTAAATATATATATTTTGTTAGGGATAAATAATTCATGATATTATTAATTAATTATACTCTACCAGGTATATCAAATTTAATTAATTAATTAAAGTTAACCCTTTTTGTGAGTCAAAGAAAACCGCATTTTCCGCTATGTAGATTCGTCCTTTAAGCAGCCATTTTGTTATTTCTGCTCTTTATATTCACGCTCGCATCGTTCTAACTTATTCGTCAGAAATCAAACTTTCTTAAATTAGAATATTCCCATTTTAGGGCAAAGTCTACGCATAACTAAAGGGACGTTTAATATGTCAACCGGAAATCAAATACCCACAGTTTTAATGGCCATTGTTAGTTTCTCTTTCTAGATGAAAGTAAGTTTTTTGTATCAATTCATCTGTTCTCTATTCAAAATTTTCCCGTTTCACTCTCAAAATTTTCCCCTCTTTTCTTTAGTTAGTTTTTGGTGTCACTGAACTTTGAAAATTTTGTCAGTTTTTGGTCTAATATTTTCTCTCATTTCATTTTTGTTCTCCTTAAGTTTTCTGCTTTGGCACTTGAACCTAATCGAATGTAACACAATGTGTTTCTCGTTTTTGTCTTTTTATATATTCAATTTTCTCATATGCAACAGATAATTTAATTTTTTTGTAGTTGCTTTCTCTTTTTTCTTCAATTTTCTCGCTACACATTTCTTTGTTAGGATCCCGTTACACAATTGTTCATTAGGAAAGTTATAAAATTTTCACGCTAGACAAATTATTTCTCGTTACACAATTGTTTGCCAGGAAAATTTCTCGTTACACAATTGTTGGTTAAGAAAATTTCTCGTTACAAAATTATTTGCGCGGAAAGTTTCTCGTCACACAATTATTGGCCAGGAAATTTTCTCGTGACAAAATTGTTCTTTAAGAAAGTTTCTCGTTACACAACTATTTGTTAGGAAAATTTCTCGTTACACAATTGTTCGCCAGGAAAGATTCTCGTTACACAATTAATAGCCAAAAAAGTTTCTCGCTTCAAAATTATTCGCCAGAGATTTCTCGCCCTACCATTGTTCGCGAATAAAGTTTCTCGTTACACAATTGTTCGCCAAGAAAATTTCTCGCTGTACAATTGTTCGCCAGAGATTTCTCGCACTGAAATTGTTCCCCAGTAAAATTTATCGTCAAACAATTGTTTGCCAAGCAAGTTTTTCGCTGTACAATTATTGGCCGGATATTTATTGCCCTACAATTGTGTGCAAGTAAAATTTCTCATCACACAATTGTTCGCCAGGAAAGTTTCTCGTGTACACAATTGTTCGCCAAGAATTTTTCTGCTTGTACAAATGTTCGCCTTGCATTTCCCGCTCTACAATTGTTCGCCAGTAAAATTTTTCGTCACACAATTGTTCGCCAAGAAAGTTTTTCGCTGTAAAATTGTTCGCCGGGCATTTCTTGCCCTACAATTGTTCGCCGGGCATTTCTTGCCCTACAATTGTTCGCAAGTCTAATTTTTCGCCACACAATTGTTCGTCAAGAAAGTTTCTCGCTGTACACAATTGTTCGCCAGATATTTCTGGCCCTTCAATTGTTCCAGTAAAATTTCTCGTCACACAATTGTTCGCCAAGAAAGTGTCTCGCTGTACAATTATTCACCAGACATTTCTCGCCCTACAATTGTTCGCCAGTAAGATTTCTCGTCACACAATTGTTCACAAAGAAAGTTTCTCGCTGCACAATTGTTCGCCACAGATTTCTCGCCTTGGAATTGTTCGTCAGTAAAATTTCTCGTCACACACTTGTTCGCCAAGAAAGTTTCTTGCTGTACAATTGTTCGAGGGATATTGTTTGCCCTTCAATTGTGTGCAAGTAAAATTTCTCCTCACACAATTGTTCGCTATGAAAGTTTTTCGTTACACAATTTTTCGCCAAGAACTTTTCTCCATGTACAATTGTTCGCCAGAGATTTCTCTCCCTGCAATTGTTCGCAAGTCAAAATTTATCGTCACACAATTGTTTGTCAAGAAAGTTTCTCGCTGTACACAATTGTTCGCCAGTAAAATTTCTCTTCACCAATTGTTCGCCAAGAAGGTTCCTCGCTGTACAATTGTTCGCCAGATATTTCTTGGCTTACAATTGTTCGCAAGTAAAATTTCTCGTCACACAATTATTGACTAGGAAAGTTTCTCGTTACACAATTGTTCGCCAAGAATTTTTCTCCCTGTACAATTGTACGCCAGACATTTCTAGCCCTACAATTGTTCGCAAGTAAAATTTCTCGTCACACAATTGTTCGCTATGAAAGTTTTTCGTTACATAACTGTTCGCCAAGAATCCTTTTTTCGCCAGACATTTCTCGGCCTACAATTGTTCGCAAGTAAAATTTCTCGTGACACAATTCTTCGTTAGGAAAGTTTCTCGTTATACAATTTTTCACCAAGAAAGTTTCTCGCCGTACAATTGTTTGCTAGACATTTCTCGCTCTACAATTGTTCGCCAGTAAAATTTCTCGTCACAATTTTTCGCTAAAAATTTTTTCATTATACAGTTGTTCGTTAGAATAGTTTCTTGTTGCGCAATTATTTGTTAGGAAAGTTTCTCATCACAAAATTGTTCTTTAAGAAAGTTTTTTGTCTCATAATTGTTAGTCATGAAAGTTTCTCGCCAAACAATTTACTATAAAGAGTTTAAGTTCATCCTTTATTTTCATTAAACTATGAATTTAGGACACAAATATATTCTCACAAAAATAATGAAAGAAATTTTTTGTTACGGTCGTGTAATATTTCGCAAATGAACCAATCTACTTTCATACAATCATTAAATTCTAAAACAGTTTTCATGTTAAAAGCCGGGAAAAGGTAAATCTGGATGTCAAGAACAAATCACTTAAACTAAAGCATACAGCCAATAGTGAACTGACATATAACAGACAAGTATATAAATTATTAGTAGTCTATAGTAAACCTGGAGCAGCGATAGATGTCATAGATTTTAAAACGAATTTCTTGTTTTCAACTATTTTATTAATGAACAATTTATAATTCATGAAACAATAGTTATTTTAATGGCTTTATCGCGTCTGAAAATCACGTGACAAACTAATTTTTATACAGAAAAACTATAATTGTATTTAGAAAAGTCAATTATTAAATATTTGATTGAGGTCCAAAAAAGCATCAGTATTAATTTTGTGATGGTGAAAAAAACACCATAGCTCTCGAACGACCTAACCTCTAAAATCCTTAAATACATAAATTCACGCGAGTCTACTCAATTTCTTTAATTTTTGAATTTTTAAATTTTGAAATGAAATTCGTAATCATCGATGAAGAAAATCCTTAAATATATAAATTCACGCGAATCTACTCATGTTTTTTTAATTTTGAAATTTTTAAATTTTGAAATCAAATTCGTAATCATCGATGAAGAAAATCCTTAAATATATAATTTTGTGTAAATCCACTGAATTTTTAAATATTTGGTCTTCGACTGACGCGATTGTTAATTTCATTTGTGCTCTATAGTGGCAAAAACTATGGGGAATTCTAGAAAAGGTTGGTATAAAATTTGTACGGAATTTGATGCCCTACAATTTTGCACTAAAGTGAATTATTTATCCTCAAAATCCAAAAAAAAATTGGGAAAACCTATTATTTTCGCGCCCTCTAGCGGAGAAACTATTGGGTATTTGGAAAAAAAGTTTTATACGAAAGTTGTAGGGAATTTTATTCTATACAACATTGCACTGGAATATTTGGCACCAAAGTACATTGTTTGTCCTCAAAATTTAAAAAAAAGGCAAAGAATCCTAAATATGTTTTTTGTTTCCGCTAGTGGCAAAACTATGGAGAACTCAAAAAACAGTTAAAAAGAAAAGTTGTAGAAAATTTTTGTAGGGAATTTTATTCTCTACAACTTTGCTCTGAAACATTTTGCACCAAAGTACATTGTTTGTTTGTCCTCAAAATTTGAAAAAAGACAAAAAATTATACATGTGTATTTGTTACTTCTACTGGCAAAACTATGGAGAACTCGAGAAACAGTTCAAATTTTATGCTCAACAACTTTAAAATAGAACATTTTCCACTAAAATACATTTTCTGTCTTCAAAATTAAGGCAAACTTCCCTATACGTGAATTTTTTTGCTATCTACCGGCAAAACTGAGAAATTTGAAAAAATTTAAATACAACAGTTGTAGGGAATTTGATGCTCTGCAACTTTGTACTGGAATATTTTTCTCCAAAGTGCAAAATGAAAAAAAGAGGCAAAAAATCTTAAATCCATTTAGCGGCGAAATTATGAGAAATTAAAAAAAAAGTTATACACAAAAGTTGTAGTATATTCTTTTCTCCAAAATATTTTCCTTGAAAATGCAATATTTGTACTGAAAATGTACAAAAAATGCCGAAGAGTCTACATGTATATTCCTTTTGCACCCTCTAGCGGCTGAATTACGCACCCCTATTTTTGACTGCGCGTTATAAAATTATTATTCATTGGAAATTTGATCCATGCTGTAGAAACAATATCGGCAAATCGCCCTTTTTTCGTCTAATTTGAAGGGACTAATAAATCAACCAGGGATTAAACTCATTTGGATCAGTATTCAGTTATAAAACACTCTGTATACTATATAATGTTATTTATAAATATATAAAAAAAAATCGGTCTTAAAGCAGAACTTTGGAGTACTCTTTATGTAGAAATTTATTTATTTAGTTAACACATGTTTTACATCTTTTTATCCATTTTATTATTGTTATTATTATTGTTAAGTAAACTAGATGAATATGAGTTAAGTAAAAAATAAACTAGATTTTTCCTTGAATATAAATAGCTGGAAACTATAACGTAAATTTTGTTACATTTTATATAAAAGTATAAAATATCCGTTTAGTCTTCTTCGTTCTCATTTTCCACACTTCGTTCCAGCTTAAGAAAATTAATTTTAAAGACTGATTTCTCTCTCGCCCGCAAACTATAAAGCTCTCCGACCTTTTCTCCTTACTCCATTACCCTCCTACAACACTTTTTAAACAACTCTTTTATAATTAGTTTATTTATTTCGAAGGTAAACGTATTTGTGCAGTGCGCAGTCGAGACGAGCGAGAGACGCGCTCGCAATTCCGTCGTCGCGACGCTCGTCTCTTCACAGTTGCGGTTCGGCGCTGAAAGTCGCTAGTTCTGAGTTCTTGCGTCGGTAGCGCTGGCTACGACATTCCTCAAAAGTTCGCAACTTCGCGCGCTATGACATTTTACCTGTCGATGACGTTTTTTCGTAATTTAATTATTCCAAAGGTGAGAGCGACTTGATGTGCTTTGGATACGATGTGATCTATTTGGATAAGTTTTATGTATGATAATCAACAAGAATTTGATTGTTTTTTTTTCTTAAATCCGTGAACACGTTTTATTAAAAAAATAATTTAAAGATAATAGGGAAACCCTATATATAACTTTATTTAAATTAGGTTCCCGATTCTGATTTTTTTGGGGATTTTAATAATTTGTTTACCGGAATCGTAGGGAAATAAATCAGTTTTATCTTAATTAATTATGAATATTTAATTTTTTTTTGAAAATTATTTAACTACAATTTATTTCATTTAATCGGTTTTTTCTTATATTTTTCTTATAAATAATCAGTAAAATATTTTGGAGAAACAAATCCATTTCTAAATTTTGTAGCTAAAACCACGTTTCGTACAATTTTAAATTGGGCATAATTACATTGTAAAAACTTATAACCGGGGGCATTTTTTAAGGGCAATTTGCTTATTTTGATTTTATTGTAACTCACTTGTATTAATTGCTTATAAATGTACAAAATCAAAAAAAAATTGCTCTATAAGTCTCTAGTACATCATTCTGTATTAATTAACATAATTACTCTAATTATTAATACACTTATAAGCATAAAGTAAACTTCAATAGCCGCAATTTTTAAAAACAACGTTTCGTCTTATCTTAGAAGGACCACCCTTAATTATTTTTGTTAAATACGGACCTGTACTTTTTATTTAATCTTTGAAATCCCTATTTTTTCTCTATCCAACCATGTAGGACATGAACTGTACTTTAGGAATTTGGGTAAATTGTTCTCCCCCTTGTTTAAGATATTTTATAATTCTTGTACTCTTGAGTTTCAGGGTAAAATGAACAGGACAGTACTTAGAAAAATTCCTAAAGTACATTTTATTGTTGAAATCTAATAAAAAATTAAGTACTCTATATACTTAACGTTCGGGCCCTCTAGCGGCGAAACTAGAGGAAATTTTGTCAAAAGTTTGACACAAAAGTTGTAGGGAATTTGATGCTCAACAACTTTGTACTGGAACATTTTACACAAAAGTGAATTGTTTATCCTCAAAATCTGGAAACAATTGGGAAAACCTAGGCATATTTTTTTCGCACCCTCTAGTGGTGAAAATATTGGTAATTTGGGAAAAGTTTCATACAAAAGTTGTAGGTTTATTCTATACAACTTTGCACTAAAGCACATTGTTTATCCTCAAAATTTAAAAAAATGCAAAAAATCCTACATATTTACCCTCTAGCGGCGAAACTATGGGGAATTCGAAAAAAAGTTAAATACAAAAGTTGTAGTATATTTTTTGCTCTATAAATTAACTTTATAATATTTTTCTCGGAAATGCATTATTTGTACTGAAAATCTACAAAAAAGGTAAAATAGCCTACATATATATTCGCGCCCTCTAGCGGCAAAATTATGCGTAATTCGATTAAAAGTTAAATACAAAATTTGTAGAGAATTTAATTATCTAAAACCTCACTGTGTTATGGTTTTCTCGGATATGCATAGTTTTCCAGGAATAAATTTGGAAAAACTACGAAAACTCCTAAATTTTATATACAGGATTTCATAAACCGTTATGATCAAGACGAATTGATTTTTTTTCAAAATTAAAATATCAGGCCCGGTTTCCGAAATATTTTGGAAAAACCGAAATTGAGGATTTAGGTTTTATTTAATTTAACACCTTAACCCTTTAACTGCGGGCAAAACAATGTTGGACAAAAAAATATTAAAAAACATACTAAAAATATTTCGGCATCAGTGGAATTTTGCGTTTAATTAATACATCAATAAACATGATTCTATTAATTTTCAAAAAAAAAAAATCTAAAATATATCGAAAAATTCTAAATGTATTAAAAAATGTTTAAAAATTGCAAAATAAAAGTTTAAAAACTTTTAAGAATTTCAAAAACATTTTAAAAAAACTGAATTTTAAGAAATTAAAAAATGTCAGAAGTATGTATATCAAAAAATTCGAAAATTTAAAACATAAAAATGTTTAGAAATTTAAAAACTTCATGAATTTTAAGAATTTCAAAAACATTTTAAAAAAATTCAAAAATAAAAAAACTAAATTTTAAGAAATTAAGAAATTTCAGAAATATATCATAAAATTCAAAAATTTCAAAAATGAAAATGTATAAATTCAAAATTTCTATAATAAAATTGCAAAATAAAAATTTAAAAACTTCATGAATTTTAAGAATTTCAAAAAATTTTTAAATAATTCAAAAAAAAACCTAAATTTCAAAAAATTTCAGAAGTATATCAAAAATTTCAAAACACGTCAAAAAATATTAAAAATATCAAAAATATATCGAAATTTTCAGAAATTGAAGATTTAAAAAAAAATCCGAAATTTACAAAAAAAATTCAAAAATTTGAACATTTCAAAAATGTCACGAAAATTAAAAATTCATAAAAATTTCAAAAATTGTAAAATATGTAAAATTTGTAAAAATTTATAAAATTTGTAAGGGTTTATAAAAATTTATAAAAATATGTAAAAAAAAATAAAAAAATTTTTAGAGAAATAACAAAATATACAAAATTGTTTATTTAGGATGATTACATCACAACATATTTTTTACGAATCATTTATATACGATAGCAGCAATTAAAGATTAATTTTTAAAGATAGAAAAAAAACTTTTTTATTAAAGGCCAAATATATCCTGTTTTTTAAAACAACGTTTCGTCTTTGAAAAGCCACCCTCAGCTATTTTTTCGAATTACCCTGTATATGTTATATAATTAAAATTATAAATCACAATTCCTAGAAAAATAAAAGAAAATGCTTCTCACATTTATGCCGTGTCTGTTTACATACAAGTTTTCAATTCCAAACGGCTATATTTAGTAGAAGCGAGCAGATTGACATGTTGTTAATTTATGGAAAACGTAAAAAAAATGTTACGCGTTCCATCGTTTGTATATAGAGCGTATAGAATTCAATATTCACGAAGGTAAATTAACATATATTTCATGTTCACTAGTTTATATATTTAACGAACAATATTGACAAAATGTATAAACCGTGAAAAATGTCATTTTTAACTCATAATTAGAAAAGTAAGCTATGAACTCAATTAAAGTTGACACGTGATCATGCCTTTAGAAACGTCAAATTATAAAGTTTTACCTGAATCGTGTTCACAATCCATGTGAAAAATATTCTTTATAACAAATCAAAATGAACTTTTCTTAGGTAATATTCTTTTCTTCTATTACTGATGCTTCCTTTATTTGTTTTCTAGTTCATGTCTTCTCCATTCTTTGTAAATGTCCCCACCATCGTTATTTGATGAATTCTATACCTCTAGGTCTTGTCTTATGTATATGCTTCTTATTGTAACTCTTCTATGATATTTCATTTTTTTTTTCGAACACTTCTTCCGTACTTATAAACTCATTGTTGATATTTTTAGTCTCTATCATTTCTTGTATCCCATCTATATTTTTATTCCACGGGAGCAAATACATTGTCCTAGAAGTATATCTAGACATAAGGGATGCAGCAATAGATGCAGCATAGGCGAGATTAAATATACCAGTAGAATAGCTATGACAATTCTACCACACTCCTTATAGAAAATAACAAGGAAAGCGCTAAGGTCCATTCTGGTAATTTTTGTTACACGTCAAGGTTACGCTAAACTCTTCTAGCGTGGATCGGATCCATCAAAAGCAGGTCGAGACTCGTCTACTGGAAATCTGAACCTTAACGGGCACCAAAAATTACCAGAATGGGCCTTAACGATTTCTCATATTGAAGTAACTCAATAATGAAGGATATTATACCCAGGGGTATGCTGAATTGTAGTGGGGGAGTGAATAAAATGTTGTTTCCACCTTAGGCAACAGACAGTCAAACCAGGCAAAACAACACTGATCTTGAGACCAAAAAACTGTTTTTTCCTACATATTTTTCAGTATAATGTTTAATTAAAAAAATCGGTTGTGTTACCCCAAAACTTTCCCGACGAGTATCCACGAATACTTTTTCAGATGTTTAATGTTAAAGTTTCGAATTTTGACATTTTTTATTTTTGAGAAGTGACAGCCGGAGAAATAATTTTGACTGTTCTAAATAGAGTTTTTCAATGGCTTTTAAATGATATATTGCAGGTCAAATTTTGTGATATTGCATCTGTCATTTTTTGATAGTGACACTTCCGTTTGACAGATGTTGTACAAAAACTAATGGGTACTTCCGGCGGGTAACCCAAACCCATATACCAAATTTCAGCTCAATCGGATTAAACGTGTGACCTCTATCGTGGAAGAAAAAACACAGACATGCAGACAGACAGACTTCCATCAAAAAATGGTCTTAATCATCTCAGGTGACTTCAAAATGGATATTTCCATCTTTATCTCGAAAAATTTTTTAGCTCGTTCACAATACTTTCCCTTCTCGGAGGTGGGTCGTGAAAGTAAAATATGGTAAAATAGTTTGTTTTTGCTTTCCACATTAAACATGGATCACCATGTTTTACTATCACGGTCCCATCGAAGGGAAAGTATAGTGAACAAGCAAAAAAAATTGAAATATCGGCGGAAATAACTATTTTGAGGTCCCTCGAGAAGATTGAAACCATTTCCAGAATGACATTGATTCTTCTTTTTCATAATACATATTAAAGATGTGGACCTACATTTTTAATCCTATTCTCCACAACCGAGCTGGGAAAGTTCTAGGGTGGACTTATTTTTTTATTTTTTTGGTGTTTTTGCCTTATTTATCTTTACTTTGTCATTTTTTTGCTTTTTCAAATTATTCAAAATATATTTTTTCAAGACAACTGTTTTCTCATTGTATTTTTCCTCTCATCTCTTTTTCAGTTAATTTTCAAGGTACAATTTTTCTTTTTGTATTTTTAATCATTTTGGCAGAATTATTTGTTAGGAAACTGTTTTCTCAGTGTATATTTTCATAATGTGATAAATTTTTTCCACTTCATTTTTAAAGGTAAAATTTTTCCAAATGTACATTTTTCTTGGTGTAATTTTTTTTATTTATTCAAAATATATTTTTTCAAATAACTGTTTTCTCAGTGTTTTTTTTAACTCATCTCTTGTTGCAGTTGATTTTCAAGGTACAGTTTTTCTTGGTGTATTTTCTATATAATTTTGGCGGAATTATTTGTCAGGAAACTGTTTTCTCATAGTATATTTTCATGTAATATATTTTTTTCACTTCATTTTTTCAATGTAAATTTTTTCTCGATGTACATTTTTCGTAGTGTATTTTTTTATTATTCACAGTATATTTTTTCCACCTTTTTTGCCTATTTTTTCGTCTTTACTAAGCCTTTTATTCTTTTTTTGCCTTCTTTTACCATTTTCGCTTTTTTTGCCATAATTTTTCATTTATTTGTCCTTTTTTGGCTGTTTTTACCTTTTTTGGAGTTTTTACCCCCTTTTTTCGGTTTTTTTAATTTTATTTCCGTTTTAGACCATTATATCCTTTTTTTTTAACAATTTTTGCCTTTTTTCCTGTATTTGCCTCGATTCCGCCTTTTTTTGGCCTTTTTACCATTTTTGTTTTTTTTTGGTTTTTTGGCCTCTTTTTATCTTTTTTTTTGTCTTTTTTACCTTTATTTTGCCTCTATTTAGCCTTTTTTGCTTTTTATTTTACTTTTTGGCGTTTTTTGGTTTTTTTTCCTTTAAGTTGTCTTATTTGGCTTTTTATTGTATTTTTTCTCGATTTTTTTTAATTCTTTTTTCCTGTTTCTTTTCTCGTTTTTTACCTTTTTTTACTTTATTAAGCCTTTTTTCTTTTTTTTTGCTTTATTTTACAATTTTTCCTGTTTATCACCTTTTTTGCCAATTTTTACGATTCTTATCCTATTTTTGATATTTGCCCATTTCACTGTTATAGTTTTAATTTTTGCTGAAATTTAGCAATTCTTTATCATTTTTAAAAAATTTTTGCATTTTTCGAAATTCGTTACCTTGTTGTTATTTATAACTTTGTTGCTATTATTAGTAATTTTTGTCGTTTTTCATTTTAATTAATTTTTTCTTTTTTTTTTGCAATTTTGCATTTTTACAGCATTTTACTTTCCCATTCAGGAATTTTGATTTTTTTTATTAAAATATTTCTATTCTCCATAGCCGAGCCGGGAAACTTCTGGGGTGACACAGCAGTTTTTTTTTGTTAGTGGGTATATTAGTCGATTCATGCCCAAGGACAATTCCAACTTAGGTATTAAATATTTTTGTATAGCGCATTACAATTTTAAATGTTATTTTAGTTAGGATCATGAGAATTCCCGATTGTGTGAAACAGGTGGGCTATAGAAAATAAAATATTATCCGGAGAATTTTTTTAGGGGAAATATTTTCGATTTAAAGAATAATCGTTTTTTTATGTAGCAAAATTTTTACCAATATAATTAAAAAAATACTAAAATCATAGTTATTGTAGAAGTCAAGTACTATATTAATAGGAGTGTAAAGTTAGTACAGGCGCCAATTCATTATATTTGAAAAAATCTCCTGTTCATGTAATTTACACATCAATTTAACACTCTTTTGCTTCCCTACTCCGACGGTCGATGAATTGAGAATCAACATAGGCCAGCGAACGTGAATTTCTGTACTAAGAGCTCATATTGATAATCCTTTTAAAATCTGAAAATATTTTTTCTATTTTATATCTTTTATTGTGGAAACGTTAATGTCTATTTCATTTTTTGTAAAGTTTTAGTTCTAATACGTAATATGGATTTTTTATTTAAAAAAATATATTTGTAACATAATTCTTAGGAAAAATTAATAATTTTTCCAACTCTGTACGATAATTTTATCTTTACCTAGTGGCATCACTGGTTAGATCTCTATTGGACTCTAAAATATTAGTTAGTCTTACCAGGACCGTCCAATCGATCAAATTTATCTAAGTCCGAAATTGTACTTCCGGTCCGGTCCGAAACGAAAGCATTTCCTTCAGATCCGAAGCAATGCATTGGCAATTATTTTAATAGGCGTAGGGAAAGGAGTGACGAATACTCCCCCTTATTTGAAATATTTTATAATTCTTGTACTAATATTTTCAGGTTAAAAATGAACAGGACCGTACTTAGAAAAATTCCCAAAGAATAGTTTATTGGCATGATACCAAAATTTATTGAAAGAATTCTTATTAAATATTTTTTTTAATTCTATTTTTAAATATAGGGTGACATGGACACAAATATAATTGATAAATAAAAAAATGCTAACCGAATCCTTTTATATTTTAAACAGAAATAGCAATCGTGTATAAACATATAAAACAGTTAGAAAGTTTTATCATTTGCTGTCGGCTTTTGGTTCAAGAAGCGAATAAAATAAAGGTTTAGATAAAAATACTTTATACGTCATAAATCATCGTGTTAACTTTTAGAACAGTATTTTTCTCCATTTTTATTGTACGTATCAACCGGAAAATTTTGTTTCAGCAAAAAAAAAAGTAAAAGTATAGTAAAGCAGCAACACGACAACTGGCCCACTCCTTATGGGAAATAACAAGGTTATCGAACGCATGCGTCGAAAAACGAGTCAAAATGGAACGTTTTTTAATGGTTCTCACGCATCGTTTTTAGTTGCGTTAAAATGAGAAGTTTTTTTCATATATATTTCCCATAAGAGCGGCGTTAAAAATAGCATATTAAATGCGTCAAAAAAACGTTGAGTTTTTAACGTACCTAAAAATGATGCATGAAAACCATTAAAAAACGTTCCATTTTCGACACATGCGTGCGATGACCTTAATGTGGACAATTTTTGCCAGAATGGAGCTTAGCGATTTCCCTTGTTATTTCCCATAAGAACTGAACCAGTTCTCTTATTGCTCTTTTACTAAGTATTAAGTTTTCCATTTAAAAAAATATTAAATTAATTATGTATATTGTGAATTAAATATTTAACGGTTCCTTTTACCACGATATTTCTTCATTACGGAAGAGGGATTATGATAAAATGGAAACCTTGCAATTTTAATTATTTATAATCAAACAAAAAAAAATCTTTTGAGAAGCAACTTTATAAAAACCATTAACCTAATGTTGTTTTACAAAAAGCTTTGAATAAATTTCCATAAATATTCATAAGGTTTTTTTTTTTGTTGAAGTTTTCATACCGTATGATCTGTTCGTTTTTATTTAAATTTCGCGTGTTTCCTCGCATAAAGTAGATTTTGATCTAACATCCTTAAAATCCAATGAACGACTTTACCTGTATGTAGAAGAAAACATAATTAAATATGTATTCTTATCGTAACAAGAACGTAATCAATTTTGAATAATGATGTAAGACGGATTGCCAGATTCTTTTGTTCATTTATCTACTAAAATAATGATTAATGTTTTCCAAGTAAGCAAATATAAATAAATTATACTTTTTGCTTCAATGCATTAAATGATTCCCATAGGTAATTTTTCTGTTTGCGTTTAAATAGAACGAATAATAAACATTTGCAAATCATTAAATCAATATCGAATGATTAGAGTTGAGTTCGGAAAAACAATATTTCCAATTAGGGGTTTCCAAATAACATAATATAGTTATAATAATAATATAGTTAAAAAAAGTAGATTTCAATAAACAATAGTTCAAGTTAAAACCATTTAAAAATACATTAATTCTAAAAATAAAGAATGGATTTCATAATAAAACGTACTACGTAAGCTTTTTATTAGTATTTGATTCATTTAGACCCTTCAAATTAAACAAAAAAATGCCGATTTATGGAAATTTTTCATACAGCAACGACAAACGGGTCAAATTGAAGGTCTGGATCTCCTGAATAATAATTTCATAACGCGCAGTCAAAAAAATGGTGCTTTTTGAGAAAAATACATAATATAATAAAATTAAATTAAAATTGTTACAATGGAAATAAAAAAAAACGTGCATTTAAAATAAAATTGAATAATATAATTAGATAATGAATAATAAAAAAACTCTCCTACCACATAAATTTAGTGTCCAATTAAACCAGATTAAATTGGATTACAATTAAACAATTTTTTTTTAATTGAACCAGTCACATTATAAAATTTAATATAAAAAATCAAACAAATTATTATTTAAAAAAACTTTGTTGAAAACTAGAGAATCAATTAATCGTAAACACGCATCAAAGTGCATCCTACGATGCACTCCGAAAACAGAATTAAATTAAGTTTTTTTTTTGCATAATTTACCACAATTAAGCTATGGATAATCTTTTGTTTTTTATAAATATAAGTAGATTAAAGTTAATCAGGATCATATAGGAAAGAAATTAAATCAAGCTGATACAAAACCAATAGTCAATACATTTACAGTATATAAATAAAATAAAATTTTAGTAAAACAATAACAATTTGATTTTGTACAATTTTAAAATGGACTTTAAAAATTTAGAAAGTAATAAAACATATCAATAAAATTGAAACATTAATTTAAATTTATTAACAATCAAAATTAATCAATTTGATTACTGACGTTAATATTTCTAAAACGTTAGTAATTTTATAAAATAATTTAAAAAAAGGCAGTTTGAGATAAAAGAAAGGAAAATATTGAGACGAGCTGAAGGTTAAAAAAATTTTAATAATCAATAAAAGAACCGAAATAAACAAAAACAAATGAAAATAAACGAAAACAAATGAAAACAAACGAAAACAAACGAAAACAATCGAAAATAAACGAAAACAAATGAAAACAAACGAAAACAAGCGAAAACAAACGAAAACAAACGAAAACAAACGAAAACAAACGAAAACAAACGAAAAAAAATGAAAACAAACGAAAACAAATGAAAACAAACTAAAACAAACACCAAAATAAACGAAAACTAATAAAAATAAACGAAAACAAATGAAAACAAAAGAAAACAAATAAAAACGAACGAAAATAAACGAAAACACATAAAAATAAACGAAAACAAATGAAAACAAACGAAAACAAATAAAAATAAACGAAAACACATGAAAACAAACGAAAACAAATGAAAACAAACACCAAAATAAACGAAAACAAATGAAAACAAACGAAACAAATGAAAACAAATGAAAATAAACGAAAATAAATGAAAATAAACGAAAAAAAATGAAAACAAACTAAAACAAATGAAAACAAACGAAAATAAACGAAAACAAATGAAAATAAATGAAAGCAAACGAAAACAAATGAAAACAAATAAAAGCAAACGAAAACAATTATAAATTTTGTTGAATGATTCGTTATCTCATATTTTGAACTTTTTTGTAAAGAAGTATATGCTGAAAGAAAAATATAATAAAAAAATTAGATTTTTAAATGCGTTATAATATATAAAAATAAATAAAAATATTACAAAAATTGGTGCCCCACGTTGGATGCCATTTTTGTAATGTTTTTATTTCATTTATTTTTTTTATATTATAATACTATTATTATTTAAATTAATTTAAATTTATACAAAATAAAATAAAGATAAATATAAAAGGGTAAAATTTTGTAAAATAAATAATAATATAAGATATAAAATAATAATAATATAAAAACATTACAGTACCGGTAGGCTCATGAAGTCGGACCAAGTTCATATCTTCAGAAAGAATGAACGCATTATTTTACAATTTGGGGTGGTCATTAAAGATCTAAATTTGGAATTAAATAACATAAAAATCCAAAATGGCGGACTTTCGGTTTCTTTGAAATTAGCGTAAAAACTGAATTTTCACCCAGTATATTTTTACATATGTTGATTCTACTAGTCAAATTACGTATAATTCATATGTCAAAAACGGTTCTGGCTGTCAAAAATAAAAATTATTTTTTTCGATTTTTTTTATTTCACAATTTTTTTTAAAACCATTCCGACATTATATCATTTTATTTATAATTAAACCGCCAATTTAATGACCGAATTGCCCATCATGCGCTCCCATTTAAGAAAAAAACTGAGTGTTTCATAAAAAAACGGCTATAGAGTAATTAAATCACTAATAAAATGAAAAATATTTAAATTTATGCAAAAATAATTTTATTTTGTTATTTGAATAGAATTTTGGATTGATTTATTCTGAGAAAATAATGAAAAAAGAAATTAGTTCATTTAACATATAAAAGAACAGACCAATTTAATATATATAAGCCCCAATTAAGTAGACATAAATTCGCGCATTATTGGGATGAGTACGACGAATTTCGAGATCTGTACAAATGACAAAAGTATCATTGCTAACATTTAAAATTATAAAGTAAGGTTAGAACAAAAGAAATTTTTCGGTAGATTTCTTCGAGATATGTAAACACAACTAATAAGCAACTTTTGATGCCAAACGCAATTAGGAAAGAACCCAGGACTTAATTGACATTTCATATCCATAGCTCTTCAAGATGCTCCCATTAAAAACATATAGTAATATTAGTGCGGTAGTGTAATGTGACAAAACTGGCAAAATGGCGATGGTACTCTCTAGTCAGGGTCGACTTCTAGTTGCCCTGTGCTGTACTTTATTGGTACTGGCTGGTGCTCTTGCCGTTGGTTCTTTCACTGGATGGTTCCAGCAGGGGTTCGCTTCTGAACCTATACCGGCCAAACTAAGACAGGTAATTATTATACATTATAACACCATTTGTTAAATAGCAATAAATATCACCCTGTATATATTACAATTTGTTTTTTCAACACGAGCAATTCTTTATTTATTATATAATAATCAATTTTATATTATATCAGAAATGAGTCTTTACTAAAAAGAACTAACGCTTTACTTTACCGTTAGTTTTGCTAAAAAGTCACGCGTTAAATAGACGTTACCGTTACTTTTTTAAAAAAGTAACGTGAAAAATCGACGAGGTACAAAAAAAATAAAAACGTATTATTTCAAATTAAACAGCACTAACAGCAGCTACAAAAAAGACAGAACTTAGTTTTAATATCACGCGTTACCATTTAGTAATGCGTTACTTTTTAGTAATGCATTATTTTTTAGTAATGCATTATTTTTTACATTAACCTAACGTAATTACCGTTACTTTTCGCCTAGTTTAAAAAGTAACGAAATTACTACTAACGCGTTACTGAAAAGTAACGTTTTAGTTTCGTTACTTCCAGCTTTGCATTATATAAATAAGTATTTAAAATTAGTTAACAATAATGTATATTATATTTTTGTCAGTTATTTAGCCTACAGAACAGGTACATAAATTTGTTCGGATAAAGCGAAAATTTTCTGTAAGTTTTCATATCTTGGATTTTAAAATACTATAATCCATTTTTATATATCTTGACTGACACTTTCTTTTAAGCTTATATTTTCTTGTCATAGATGACATAGCATTGGAACTATCATGTATTATGTCACATTATTGATCCTCGAATTTTTCTATTTCAACGCGTTTCGACTAAACGAAGTCAACGTCATCAATTTAGGTATTCGCAGAAAGAACACCTGTCAACTAAATAAGTTAAGACCCTGTAACAGTGGCGTACCAAAAATGCAGGTACATAAGAAAATTTTTGTATTAAAGATTAAACAAGTTCTAATAGTCCAAGAGCTGATGACGCACGTTTCAAGAATTTATCTTTTTTTATTCGAATGGCGTTTGTTATTTTGTGAATCAAATAATTTATTTTTAATATCTTTTTACAACTTACCTGTATACTATTGATACTACTACACAAAATTTCATGGTGAATCAAACACTTCATAAAACGTGCGTCCATCAGCTCTCCGACTATAATAAATAATGGAAAAAATTGGAAAAATTGGGGAAAATCAAAAAACAAAAAAAAACTATTTTCAATACCTGTACGTGTATTTTAAATATGTGTTTACTTATCCCTATCCCTCTGTCTGTTAAGTTTTACATACAATGCGTGTGGCTACGACGCACTAATTTTTTGGACCTGAAGACCTAAAGAAAAGTCAAATTCATTTATTTGATTTGAATTTTATTTGAAAAACAATCTTACTTCTTTGGTAAATTGAAAATACTAAACGGTAATAAGATCGATCATATATTTTATTGTTTGGGACCACAAATGTTTTCTAATATATTTGATAAGGGTCAGGATTTGGTCTCCAAGGAGAAATTAATAAAGAACCTTAATTTGGGAATATATAAATTATTTTTCATATATAAAGTAGCAATATGTATTTCAATTAGGACTAAGCAAGATGACGCAACCTTATTAATATATGAGGGTTAGAAATTTCACATTATATTGGGTTTGCTAGAGGTTAGTATTTTATGTTGGACATGTTTCTCAACTACAAATATTCCAAGTTATTTGAAAAGGTAAAATTAAAAAAAAAACAGTTACTATGTCTGCATTAGATCCCTGGTGAGTGAATTTTGGTCACTTTGTGAATTAGGGTATTCTTAATTTAATCCCATGTGTCACAGCCATATTTATTTAGTAGTGTAAGAAGGCAGATTCTAGATATGAGGAAAGGTGACCTTGACCCTTATCTTTGTCCCTTGACCTTAATCCGTGAACTTTGTCCTCGCCCATGTCTTTGACCTTTGTACGTGATCTTTGTCTTTGACCTTTGCCATTGACATTTCTTCTTGACCTTTATCCTTGACATTTGTCCTTGAACTTTTCTTCTTCAACTTTGTTTATAACTTTTATCCTTGACCTTTAAAGGTCAAATGTCAAGGTCACCTCTTCTCATATCTAGAATCCGCTTTACTTACAATACTTGTTTGTCCAATTAATTTGTTATAACTATCCTATAAAGTAGGATTTTATTTTGGATATTTAGGTTGACCTAATGGTTTAGCAATGGAGTGGATACTATGATGAATAGGAATAATTGTTGTAATTAGGAAGGATACATATCATCTTATCTATTATTGGTTGGTCTTCTAGTGTGTCTCGAGTCATATTTGATATGTTAAAGAAAAATTATCAAATGGACATTTAGCATATATTAAATTTGATTACAAAATATAGATAATAGTGGGTTCCAAATTAAGGGTAAATTTAAAAAAAAAATTCTTCTAAAATATTGTCCTTTGTCCTATTATGGTATGAATGTGCAGCGTTAACAATATTTTATATACGAATTTGTAGTAAAATATTAAATCCTCTTAAACAGAAAACCAGTTTAAACTTTGTAGCATGTTCAAATCGGTGTGAGACGATTTACTTTTAATATAATTCTCATGCCTCGGTTTTTGGAGCTTTGCAATCCATTTAACTTATTTAAGGTAAAACATGTACGAAATTGTGGCATAATAGTTAAAACGCGGTTGAAATATTTAAAAAAATCCACCGCATGTCTTAGTTTAACAAACTGAAAAAAAAGTCGAACTATCACTGTTGCAGACACATTTTTAAGGAAAATTAAAAGTTCTTTGCAACTTCTAGCAACTAACTTACTTTTGTGGATCCATTCATCTTACTTAAAATCCCAAATAAAGTTTTTAACATCGTTTTAGATACTTTTTTCGGGCTATAAAATAATGGACGAAATTTAATTTGTATATCGAAAAGTTTCTTTGAAGTTTGATAACAGTTTGCTTTTACATTTGTAAATGTTCGGAATAAAACTTTTCTTCTGGATCAAACTTTATCAAGTCTGTTCGTTCATAATTTACGATGTAAGATTACAGTCTACGAAAAACTAAAATATTAAGGTACTTATCGGACAAAAGAAATCTTTCGATAATTTTTTTTTATCCAACCATGCTCAATTTGTGCCACCCTGTATAAATGTCCAAAGTAGTAACCAATTTAATGTCTTGTTTATTGATTTGCATGATTTCAGTCGTCTCTATATTAACCGAAATTGTATTGGTCGGGGAATTGAGAATTGACAGCTACCATTACTTCCATTTGCTACAGTCCATTGGGACTACCTAATGCCCGACTTAGATTAGAACTACATCGACAATCAACTAAGAATTTTTTCTAAATAAACCAAAATGTATCATGAATAAACTTAATTAAAAACTGTGTGAAACAAAAATTTTAACTGGTAAATATCAAGTAAAGTTTCAAATATTTCGATCACGCACAACGAATGTCGTCCTAGAATACTGACAGTCGAAGTTGCTTGAAAGTTAGTCGAATTAATAGTAGAAACTTATTCTATCAGTTTGGAGAATCACAACCCTGGACTAATACGCGTTACATTTAGACTTTGTCGTATGTTGCCAAATCGGTTTAGTTACCAATATTTTGGGTTTAAATAAAAAAAAATCGGTTGTGTCGCCTCAAAACTTTCCCGACGAGTATCCACGAATACTTTTTCAGATATTTAATGTTAAACTTTTGACATTTTTTTATTTTTGACAGGTGATAGTTGGAGAAATAATTTTGACTGTTCTGAATAGAATTTTTCAAGGGTTTTCAAACGACATATTTCATGTCCAATTCCGTGACATATTGCATTTGTCATTTTTTGATAGTGATTCTTCCGTTTGACAGATCTCGTACAAAAACTAATGGGTTCTTTCGGCAGATAACCCAAATCCATATACCAAATTTCAGCTCAATCGGATTAATACTTTTTCAGATATTTAATGCTGAAGTTTTTTTATTTTTGACTCTCCGAAGTGATGAGAAGTTCAAGTTAAATATCATCCAGATATTTTTTTTAGTAGTTGAACGTTCATCATTATGAGGATCGTACTCGTTGATATCCAGGAATTTGATATATTCTATCCAAATGAGTCTATTAAAATCAGTGCTTATATATCTAATTTTCTGTTCAAGCCGTCTATACACTACGCTAATTTAAGTGCACGTGACAACAAAAACTGTTAGACACTTGGAGAATTATGTGCATGGAATAAGTTACATCTCCTGTAATATTGAGTATTCTGAAATGAATAACATATTGGAAAAATATTTACTTTATGCTGCAGACTATATTTACGTTAGAGGTAATCAAAACGCTGACACAACTGATTTTTTTTGTTTTGACAGGTGACAGTTGGAGAAATAATTTTGACTGTCCTGAATAGAGTTTTTGTAGGGTTTTCAAATGACATATTGCATGTCCAATTTCGTGACATATTGCAACTGACATTTTTTGGTAGTGGTACTACCCCTATACCCCTATACCAAATTTCAGCTCAATCGGATTAAAGGTGTGGCCTCTATCGTGGAAGAATACACACACACATACACACATATACATACACACAGACAGACGGACAGACTTCCATCTGGAAATGGTCTTAATCGGATATTTCCGTTTTTATCTCGAATTTTTTTTTTAGCTCGTTCACAATACTTTCCCTTCTAGGAGGTGGGTCGGAAAAGAAAAATTAAATTAAATTTAAATTCTCAAAACAACAAAACCTCAGTACGTTATTAATGTGGATTAATTAAATAAAAAAAAATAGGATTATGTCTGCACAACACTCTATAGTGGAACGTTTAGTTTTTTTAGGTTGCATCCCGTCAAATTTATATATAGGAAAATTTTAGAATTTATGTATTGGCAATATAATAAACATTTAATAGAGCAGTTAACACAAGCTATTTCAGCACGTAGTCATAGGGATGAATTGTAGCATATTAAATTTCCTATTCTAGTATAAGACACTAAATATAAAATATTATATAATATATTATATCACTTTCTAACTCCATAAATCCGACATAAAATAATTTAATATACTATAACATATTTATATAACACATAAATTTAAAGCCAAAAAACATATTGATTAAATGGAAAATGTAAATTCATTCCTACCCGATCAATAAACTGATCCTTAAGCAGAATTGTTAATGGTCAACATTTTATTTTATTATAATTTATTTTATTATAAAATATTTTATGTAAAAATCTACAATCACACGCTATTGGGAAGGTATTATGTTTTATTAATGAAAGGCATTTACAGATTTCGTAAGTCAGATTAGCTAGAAGCATTTATGAAGAATAGCGTTTATTTATTTAGCAGGTCTCACATTTTTTCATCAACAAGATAAGGAAATTTTAATTAACACCATAATAATTATGATACAATTATCGATCTTTTTTGTTTGCTTATATCTTCATTTTCTACAAGACAAAATTTTTGATATATTGTAAATCCAATTGAAAGTGTATAAATTCCTATTATTACTGCTTTATTTCTTATCTAAAACACCTTCATAAAATAAATTTTTTAGTGACATACAAAATCTCCGAGATATTCACATGATTTGTCATTTGCATAATTTTTTCATTTGCTTCCTTGGCGCCCGATGTTTCTATCAGCCCAAAAAATATTTATGATCTCAATTTCATCTCTTTTAATACGCCAACATAGCAATATCTCTTCCCGGTGCTTTTCGAACAGGCCTGAAAACAATTTCACATTTCAAATTATGATTAGAATCTGTCTAAGCTTAAATAATAGCTGTAGTGTTGCTGCAATAGAGACTTTTTAATAACTAAAGCTTGAAATGTAATATTGTCAGGATTGAAGTTGAATAAAAAAAAACAGTTTGATATCATTCAGCATTTATTGCGTTTTTTTTTAAGTCACAAGATTTGATATTATTTTTTATTTTATTAAAATTTTAAATTTTTCATTAAAAATTAAATGAACTGATTAACATAAATATGTTTAGTAATTAAATTTTTTTAGCTCTAAAGCGACTAGGATATAACAATTTTTCTTTTTAATATCTACGGTTTATGGTATCAGGTACACCTTTTACCTATTTTCCTTTCTTTATGGATTCAATTAACTGGTTTGTAATCATAATATGCTTTTCGTACTTGTTTGGAGCTGAATTTTCATCGCTTGGAAATTTTCCATAACGATATTGTTTAAAATTATGCGCTATATTAGTGCAGTATATTTATAAAATAGTTTAATAATGTAAATAATATAAATATTGTAATGATTTACTGAATCTCTTATTTTGGTTGGGTTCTATAAAACATTAAAAAATATTAAACATTACAAATCAATAATAATCAATAAGAAATTTTATATGTTCTGTCTATTTTTCCATCTTCTTTTGATTACTTCTATTCAAATTGATTTTTTTAAACTTTATATTTTTGTCTTTAAATTTCTTTATAAATGGCTAATTTTTGATACTACTTCATTTACATTACTTCCATAACTTAACTATAGCTGTATTTACCTTATTTGAAAAATGTCTTCTTTTGTATTTTTAACTTTTTTTTATAAATTAATGTAAATATTTTTAACTAGTATATTATTCATAGTAAATCATGTCTTTCCATAAAACATTTATTAAAACTTATTGACATTTCTTTTAAAAAATTTGTGACAAATCTTTTTGTTAATTCTTTTCACCCATCTGTTTTTTTTCCCAAAAATTAAATTTTTCTTACTTGATTATTTAAAAAGAAATTCTTTTTAATTACTTTTAACTATCTCTATTATACAAGTAAAACCCAACTGTTTGTCGACAATTATCGGCATCGTCGTTTCGGCATTGTGACCTCCCACCCCGTGGCCTGTTGATCTCATGAAAAAGGCGAATACAAAGTTACAAACCGATGGCCATTTCGGTAAGAAACTTCCGTACTCAAATTTATCACAAAATATACCTGATTGTCTAGTATTGTTAAGTTTGGACCCACGTTGTGTTTAATAATCGTAGTAATAATAATAGCATTATAATAGCATTATTATTATTAATTGTAATAACCCCAGTTTGGTGACAAGGGAACATAAATCAAAACACAATAATCTCAAGAAATAACACTGACAATATATTTTAGAAAAATATATGTTAAAAGTTGTTATTTAGGATGGTACAATTAACTGATAAATGACACCCTCCCCTTAAAATATGCAAATACTTATTCTGATTTAATTTTACGAAGACAAAATAAATTTAAACGTAGAGAAGAAATTGAGTAGATATACTACGTTGCTCCGAGCCCAGGTATAGGGAATTCAATGAGTGCGAGAGAGAGGTATAGGAAATTCAGCAAGTCAGAGAGAGAGAGAGAGAGAGTGCGCGCTATTGCATCATTAGCCATTGAACGGATGATACAAAGTACGCTGTATATATCCTCAATATACACAAAGAAAGGATGCCACAAAGTACGGTGTATATATTATCAATATACACAAATGTATATCAACTTTTTCTGTCACATTGTGGCATCCAACAATTGTCAGTAATAAAAAAAAAATTCCATCTGTCAATTTAAGAGAAAAATCAAGCGCAGAAGGGACGTTTAATCACTAAATTCATTGCTATTGGTCCAAATTGAACGTGGGAAACGGTGTTATATTTTAAATGCGATGTTGAATAATTTCCTAGTTAAGCGTGTCTAACTTCCCCGTTTACCCCCGTTGCACCATGGAAGGAACGCTTAATCCCTAACTTCGTTGCCATTGGTCCAAATTGAACGCGGGAAACGGAGCTACATTTGAAATGTGACGTCGAATAATAATTTCCGAGTTAACCCCCGTTTTACCCCAACACTGTTAAAATGACACTTGTCAAATTAAAGATATTTACGTGTAGAGGACGAGAAAAAATTCCATCTGTAACCGTAAGAGAAAAAACATGCGCAGAAACGATATATCGTAAAAATGGCATTTGTGACATATCAAATAAAAGCTAACATGACGCCAAGAAAAATAACGAAAAATTCAATGCAACAGAAACATATGCTTAAAATCTCATTTTCTACAGAGCGACAGTAAAATAATAATTTTTATATAAATTAAACATTCGCAGTTATAATTTTGTTGTCGCTACAAAGTCGGGAAATATTAGCGAGAGGCTTCAATCGGAATGTACACGTGTTTCCGTTTTAACGTTTCTCACTACAAACTGCCACATGACTCATTACATTTCTAGGAGTAGCTCGTAGGCGAACGCAATTTGTCACGTAGATAGTGTCGTGTACAAAATTGGAGGTTAATAATAATACAAATCCACACCGCCAAGCGTTCATTTCTCTTCTGTCAGTGGTTCAGTGAAGTTCAACTCTCTCTCGCACTCATTGAATTCCCTATATCTGGGCTCGGACCAACCTAGTATATCTACTAAATTGCCCAACTGTTTGTTCTAATTATCGACGTCGTCGTCTCGGCGCTGAATACAGGAACTTCGGTGACGGTGTTAGTAGTTTTAAATTTGATTTTGACTGATCCATCTCTGAGCTGCGAACCCCCTTTTTACGCCGAGTTATGACGTAAAATGTTGTATGGTCCATATTTCCTTTTCGTTCTCAACTTCGCCTGCTCTTTGTCGGTGAAATTTTCTTCTTTTACTCGGTCATGGTAATATATTTAAATATTTCTTCTCCGTCAACTTCAGCATTATGATCTCCTATAAACTTTCTAATATAATCTTTCTTTAATTTTGGTATAGACTTCTCCAGATTTATTCTTGTCTTCAATCGTTGTTTTTTTCTTCTATTGACATATTTTTTTAACAAATTTATAATATTCATATATGATCTAAGCGACCACATCAAAGACTTCCAAACATGTTTAGGCGTTTATTGGAATATTATTTAAACTGACTGTTCAGCCATCGTAACAAACTATGCCTTTGAGCTTTCAATTACCGCAATCGAAAAATACGTTACCATGTAGTTCGTTAGTTATATGTCAATAACACTATCCTATTTCATATGTGACATATTTATTAGAATTCCCCAAATCAAAATTTATTACTGTAATATATTCATGTAGTATCGAATATGTAAAAATACTGTGCGAATTATTTCCGATGCCGAATTAAATGCAAATTGATTTACTGTAATTGACGATTTAATTAAGGATTAGATTACGATAATTGAAATTATTTAAGTTTCGATTTCTTTTAAATTAATGAAATTTGTTTGTTAATTTTCACATGTAAATTTTAGTATTTATTACTTTAGCTTCCAATAAATTAATGCGCTTGAAATAATTTCACTATGGAGGACCTCAAAGAGATAGATTTAAGAGAAAAATTCTGCAAAAACAAATCTTTCCAACATTTAATAATTATTAAAAAATTAGAAAAAAAATCGAATAAGCACTTTCTTTTGAGTTTCTATCATTTCAAGTGAATTTTCGACCTACTCAAATAGAACAGAGAGGTAAGTAATTCTTTATCAAATATATTGATTACACAGCCCCACAAAAAAAAAGTTCATACACAAGAGAGTGACATATGTATTCCCATGTATTTTTCGACGCTAAATCCGATCCGGAGCTCAGAATTGGGCCTACACGTCTGGAATTGGCCCCAGGGGCCGAAAATGGCCTGAAATGGTTCCTTGGATAAGGCGAAGTCGACGCTGAATTGTGGAGCTAAAGCCGGATTTGTGGTCGAAAAGTTTATGGCTAACTGAAATTCCGGATTTGGGTCCGGGAAAATGATGCCTTGGGGCGGGAAAATCCTGATTTGGACGTCCCGGTCGCGACTGTGGTATTTTCATGGACTTTCCAATTCTGGAGCTGAGACTGGGTGTGAAAAGTGTTTGGTCATCTGAAATTCCCAGTTTGGGTCTGGGAAAATAGCCCATTGGGCCCGGAAAACTATATTTCGGACGTACCAGTCGCAAAAGTGGGATTTTTATGTACTAATTCCTGTAGCTTAGACTGCGCTTGACAGGTTTATGGCCATGTGAAATTCCCTGTTCAGGTCCCTCTGGTCCAGAATTGAAAAACACACGAAAATACCACTGTGGCGACTGGTATGTCTAAAACATGATTTCCCGGCCCCAATGGGCTATTTTCCCGGACCCAAACTGGGAATTTCAGCTGTCCAAAAATTTTTGAGCATACTCCAAGGACCCGGATTGAAAAATACATGAAAATCCCACTTTTGCGACTGGTACGTCCGAAATATGGTTTTCCGGGCCCAATGGGCCATTTTCCCGGACCCAAACTGGGAATTTCAGATGACCAAACACTTTTCACACCCAGTCTCAGCTTCAGAATTGGAAAGTCCATGAAAATATCACAGTCGCGACCGGGGCGTCCAAAACAGGATTTTCCTGCCCCAAGGGGTCATTTTCCCGGACCCAAACCATAAACTTTTCGAGTACAAATCCGGCTTTAGCTCCAAAATTCAGCGTCGACTTCGCCTTATCCAAGGAACCGCATTTCAGGCCATTTTCGGCTCCTGGGGCCAATTCCAGACGTGTAGGCCCAATTCTGAGCTCGGGATCGGATTCAGCGTCGAAAAATACATGGAAATACATATGTCACTCTCTTGTGTATGAACTTTTTTTTGTGGGGCTTTGCGTCGGGCAGTAAACTACATCCTGCTGGAGGAAAAGTGGCACTTTCCTTCCTAGTAATACAAATAGCTATTTCTCACCCGAGCTTTATTATTATCCCGAGATGTAAAGCTACGAGTGATAATAAGTTGCGAGGCTGAGAAATATCTTCTCTTCCATGGTTTATATACTATTTTTTCAATTACTAGAACATTTAATTATTTTTACAATAACAGAACATTATCCATACTCGAATGTGGTAAAATTATTCAAAGAATAATAAAAAACTCGTAGTCATACCACAATAATATAATGTTGAAAATTTAACAGCAGGAGGCAACATATTTCGGCCATTCGATGGCCATCATCAGACCTATAATACAAAATTATACATTAAAGATACGTAATAGGACAAAGTTTAGTGATTACTTACATAAATTTTATTAAAGAACTATAACAAATTAATTGTACGATGACAATAGCAAGAATTTAGAAGAAAACTTTAACTAAGTGTGGCGATACATTAACAAACTAAATTTGGTATTACATCAAAATGTATCGCTACACTTGGTTAAAGTTTTCTTCTAAATTCTTGCTATTGTCATCGTACAATTAATATGTTATAATTGTTTAACAAAATTTATGTAAGTTTAAACTTTGTCCTATTACGTATCTTTTATGTACTATTTTGTATTATAGGCCTGATGATGGCCATCGAATGACCGAAACATGTTGCCTCCTGCTATTAATTAAATTTTCAACATTATATTATTGTGGTATGACTACGAGTTTTTTATTATTCTTTGAATAATTTTACCACATTTGAGTATGGATAATCTTCTGTTATTGTAAAAATGATTAATTAAATGTTCTAGTAGTTGAAAAAATAGTATATAAACCATGGAAGAGAAGATATTTCTCAGCCTCGCAACTTATTATCACTCGTAGCTTTACATCTCGGGATAATAATAAAGCTCGGGTGAGAAAAATCTTTTCGCTACCTTGCTGTATAATATTCTATTACTAAAGTTTAATGTTTTTACGAGAAATTTATTATACATCGTGCTAAAATTATCACCCGAGTTTTAGACAACATGCTAAGGACAATTGTTGAAATTATACAAGCATTGTTACATAAAATTTAATTTAAAACAGGTAGAACTTCCCTCAACTTTCATTTATTATGTGGCCTGCTTGATCCTGTACCGAATCCGAATTAAATTCCAAACCATAAAATTATAGCAATTAGCTTTAGCATCCAAGCCAACTGTAGTTCCAACCAAACATTGTAATCTCCTCGGATACGTGTGTCACGTGTCGCTCGTACAGTAAACATTGGCTAACATATCGCCAATTAACAGGGGTATAGGGAACGTTTCCTCTGTGAAAACCACTTTTAGATTTAATTCGATTTCTATCTATTGTGTTAAAGGTTGTCTAGTTCGAACACGTACCGAATACGGTTGGTAGTATATATTCGAGTTTAAATTCGTTATGACTTGAAAGCTGGAAAAGAAAAGATTGATTTTGCGCGAACTTATACTTCGATTTATAATTAATTTTAAGAAAAATAAATTGGCATTATTGATGATGTCATTAAACCTATTTTATTTTTTGACACTAGATTAAATATTTACGTTCCGCGATATAAATTTCCAACAAAAAAGTTTTTAATTACATTAATCACATAAATAAAATTAACTTTTGTATGAAATAATGTCTTCTACATTTTTTCTCATGAAATAATGTCTTCTACCTTTTTCTCCCAAGTTTGTCAAATTATTTATTTAATGTTGGCGAATATGTTTGAAGGTTTTCCACAGTGCAAATTCCTTTCTAGGATATCTCTGTTTTGTGGGTTAAATGAAACTATGTCACTGTGTTACCGTGGAATGAGTTTTGCAACGTATTTATGGGTAACAGTGCAACCTGAGTCATAAGTGCTTGCATTCCAGTTTGGATGAATAATTACGGTACAGTGGTTAAATTAAGAAAATTTAATATCAGAGGACGAAATTGCGGATATTTTATGAAAGCAGATAAAAAAATTGTGCTAATTAAAACTTTTTAATGATAGAGAATATTTTCAAAAGAAAAAAATTTTATTGTTTAAATTTGTTACAGAAAAATCCTTTTTAATTAATTATATTGATTGCAATTACTCTTTTTATATATTTGAAAAGTAATTTTTGTATTATTAAACAATATTGCAATATTAAAAATTTATAACAGTGGAGTACGAAATTACAGTTTATTTATTCAACAATGATTTATTATCGAATTATTCCATTCACATATTATCAAATAATTTAAAATCGAAAAATTGATGTACGAATTAAAAATACGAATGCAGTGTACATAGATACATATAAATGTCAGCAAACCGTTAAATTTCAATATATTTGAAATAGATTTATCACTATTATTTCGTTTGATTGATTTAAAACTATAAATAAACAACAAAGCCGATAATTTTACAGTTAAATGCTAAATTACCTATAATAATGATTTAGTATGAAAAATATAATAAACTGGTTTGATTGTTTCGTCTAATGAAAGAAAACGACCGAATTTCATATAAATGTAAAATACTTAAATGTAGATTTATTGGGTTACATTCAATTAATTATATTATGTTTACAGATTTTAATTTTATTTTATAAATAAATAATTTAAAAATAGTAATAAAATTTAGTTTACGTCTATAAAATAAATACTCATTCACTATTTAATAATTCATGTTTAGTGCCAATAAAAATAAAACGTACATAATGATAAGAAATTTAAATATAAATAGAATAATTAATAAAATGTACTTTTATAACATATAATATCTTGAAATTCACTAAAATAAATATAAAAATAAATTAAATTAAAATTGTAACAATGGAAATAAAAAAAACCTAGAACAAAAACTACAAATTTTAATAATCAATTTATAAGAAATTTATCAGTAAAATCGATAAAATCGATGGACCGGGCTAAATATACCTACATATCAGTAAAAAAATTTGCATTTACAATAAAAAAAAAATTCTTCAAAAAAATAATCCTCGGTTGTTTCAGTGTCTGCTACCAAAATTAACTAATATCTTCGTTTTTCTCTTACATATTTTTTTTGCTACCCACTATCTCTGCTACTATTTCTGCTATTATCTCTGCTACTTTATATTGATGATCCTCTTTTAACCCATAATTTAATAGGCAGGTTCGACATTTTTGTTTTTTAACTGAAATCGAGAGATTTTATTTAAAAACGATCAAAAAAAATTTGAGCCTAAAATATTAATATTTTCGTCCGCTGTAAGCATTTTAAAATCAACGATCGGCGAGAGGCTGGGA
Source organism: Neocrepidodera transversa (assembly GCA_963243735.1). Lineage (NCBI taxonomy): Eukaryota > Metazoa > Arthropoda > Insecta > Coleoptera > Chrysomelidae > Neocrepidodera > Neocrepidodera transversa. The sequence continues at coordinate 7,803,384 of OY725353.1, read as the reverse complement.
AAGGGTACCTGTGCGCGAGACTGGACCGTGTGACGTCAGTAGCCATGAACGGTTCGCCCCTGGCTCGCTGCTGCGCTGTATTCACACACATTTTACAGGGTCACCGTTTTTAGTAAATTTCTTACTAAATTAGTAGCTTTTTAAGAAAAATCAGGGTGTTCGGTATAATTTTAGTAGAATTGATAATAGACAGGTTCGACATTTTTAGGTAGATTTCCATATATGGAATCTACCTATTATAATCGATTCAATGACGGGACCCGTGAATGGGGGCGCTACGCCATTTATGACCTGAAGAATAAGAATTAGTAAACAAAAATTTATCGGTATATACCTATACACAGGGTGTTTCATAGGTAAACCGACATACGTTAACTGCAAATAGAGGACACTTAGATGATTCCAAAAAACTAATATTCGATCTCGGACCTATCGCACCCCTAACCAGCACTATTCCACGCTGCTACTAGAGCTCATACTTTCGTTTGTTCAAACTTATTATTTAAACGAATCACGTGTCACGTTTGGAAGATACAAAATATTTTTTCTGCGATGAGACACTCGTCTTAAATATACAATAGATAGATAGCGGTAAAATATAGTTTTAAATTCAAATCTAAAAAATCTACTGCGCTCAATTTTTTTTGATCGTTTTTTAATAAACAAATATATCGATTTCAGTTAAAAAAAAATGTCGAACCTGCCTATTGTCAACTCTACCAAAATTCTACTAAACACCCTCATTTTTCTTAAAAATCTACTAATTTAGTAGGAAATTTACTAAAAACGGTAACCCTGTAAAATGTGTGTGTATCGTGAATACAGCGCAGCAGCGGGCAAGGGGCGAAGCGTTCATGGCTACTGACGTCACACGGTCTATTCTCGTGCACAGGTATGTTTTCCTGCCTCTCGCTGATCCTTGATTTTAAAATGCTTACAGCGGACGTAAATATTAATATTTTGCGCTCAAATTTTTTTTGATCGTTTTAAAATAACAAATTCTCTCGATTTAAGTTAAAATAAAAAAAATAAGAAAAATGTCGAACCTGCCTATTCTTATTATTATTTTAAATAAAATTTTATCAATTTTATTTTTTTTTAAATAAAATTTTACCTTTTTTATTATTTTTTTATTTATTTTCCGTAATATTTTTAAAGCAATTCTGTAATATTTCTTTGCAAAAATATCCTGTTCAATCGTAACAAAATGCCCGCCCTTTTTTCTATCAAAATTTGTTAAAAAACCTTATTCAGTCAATAAATATTCATTTTTTTAACATTTTTTTTTAACCCACATACTATTTTTTTTAAATATAAAACAACTTAACTATTATTGACACCTCCCAAATGACAAACTATCCACCTGATGAAAAATGTCACTCAACTTGTCACAAGGAATTTATTACTTCAAATGCTATTCATATTATCAAAATTAATTTTTTATTTTTAATATCATGTTCTTAATTTTTTTTTAATTAACATTTTCCTTTTTTCATGTTACAAACAAGGAAAAATGTTAATTTTACTTCCAACTCCTTTTCATATCCGTTTTATTCATTCAACCCCTACTTACTATTATATTCTATAACTATTATATTTTATAACAATTCTATACTATACTAACATATTTCATTACATACAATTTTTCATATATTACAACAAATTTTGTCTTTCAATTGATATCCTCCTATATTCTCACACTACTTCAACTGTTGCTATCGAAAATTTTCTCTCAGATTTTAAGTCTTCTAGTTTGTTCGTTTATTATACAGAAAACGTTATTCCAAACACAAATTAATATTTAAAAAGCCAGAATTGTACGCTCCATTATTAAATGAATAAATAATATTCGCAACAACTGATAAAAGTAAACGAGTGGATGGAAAACAAAGCTTTTGTTAACAGAATAACTGCTAAGAAAATATGCATTGTTTTAATGGTATGAGTTTTTCGAATACAAAGTGCTGACCCACTAATAAAATTTTCAAGAGGTTTACCGATCGCTAGAACACTATGTTAACTCTTTGCATATTTCAAGACTCTTGCACTCGTTGTTTTGAGCCAGACATTCATTTATCGATTTATTAAAATAAATAAATAATTAAAAATTAAAGACTATGGAAAAATACAATCTGGAATATAAAATAAACAAAAAATTGGTGCTTTAAAAAAATCAATAAATAATTTTTCCGTGTACATATTGGAAAGAATAAACGAATATTTATTTTGTTTTATTTTATTTTTATAAATCAAACATGAAACAATTGTTGCCTCAAGTTAGATTTGATTTTATTTGTTTGTTTAAATTGTTTTTTTAATTTGTATTTCTAATAATTATGTATGTTAACTATCGATATAGAAACCAATCAAACCAAACCTTTTTGTTAAATTGACCATATTCAACATATAAATACTTTAACCATTTTACGAAGTGGTGATGTTCTCTCTATCAGGCATCACTTTTGAATCAATTCAATTTATGTCTATTGTGTTAAAAGCTTGTGTAGTTAAAACACGAATGGTGGATAATAGATTAGAGAGTGCTTTCCATGACAACTTGATGAACGGTGAGCGAATATAAATCCAGTTTCGTTCCATTTCGGTAAATTCTTAGTCGTTCTATAAGTAATTATTATTTTCTAATTAAGCTGATATACTGAGAAATTTTTGGTTTACCCCACAATTTATATATTATTAAAAACCTTTTGTAATTACCTAATAATTTACTACATTTTATATACCTTTACTTATACTTCTGACTTTATCACGATAGAAATAAAAGTAATAACAATAACTTTGACGACTTTTCTTATTAGACATCGTAAAAGTTGATCAAGAAATTAAGTAGGCAGTATTTAACGATTAGCATTTATTTTTTTTATGTATGAATTACCCAACCAGCAGCTCTTATTTTAGTACAGTACTAGTAAGAGTGCGACAATAAAATTAAATATTATAATAAGTATCTAAACTGTAGTAACTAATTCAGAAACTTTTTTTGTTGTATTTGGATCACAACTTTTGTAAATTTAGTATTTATGGTATTTTCTTCTCACTCATGTCAATATAGGCCAATCAATAGCGCAAAAACCGTATTAGTATGGTGTATAAAATATGAAAATATTTTCACGTCACAAACATAAAAAAGTAATCGACTTAATTAAACGAAGATTAATTTAAATTATGTTTCATGAAAATAAATAATGTGTCGCAGAAGCCACAAGGCTTATCTACTAATTATTTATATCGAAACTATTGGATATTTTAATATAGTTTGGAAAAGTGTATTTTATTTAGATACTTTTATGAAGAATTTTTTTTAACCGATTGTTAATAAGAGTTGAAAAAAATAAAATAATATTTCTTATCGCAGCACCCACATAGCTTATCTACTAAATATTTTTGTCAATTATTAGATTTTAATAAGAATCAGCATAGCGTATGGAATGTAGACAATTTTATCCGCAAAGTGAATCTAATAACAATTTATATTACAAGTTTCAGATGATCAAACCAAATAATTTAAAAAATTAATCGACTTGAACAAAAATTAATTTAAATTGTTTCATGGAATTAAATACTTTCTTGTAGAAGCCGCATAGCTAATCTACTAATTTATTATATGAAAAATATCGGATGTTTCAATATGGTTAAGGATAGTCAATATGATTTGAATGCTTTTTTGAATAGTAAAAATTAATCGTCTTGAACAAAGATTAATTTAAATTACGTTTCATGATATTAAATACTTTGTCGTAGAAACTACATGGCTCATCTACTAATTATTTATACTGAAACTATTAAATGTTTTAATATAATTTGGAATAATTTATATGATTTAGATACTTTTATATAGAATTCATTTTTTTGACCGATTGTTAATAAGAGCTTGAATAATAAAATAAAATAATATGTCGCAGAACCCACATATCTTATCTACTAATTTGTTGTGTCAAAAGTATTGGCTGTGTTAATAAGAATTAGCATAGCATATGGGATTTAGACAATTTTATGAAGAATTCAATTTTCTGTCAAATTGATAAAAAGGGGTGTAGAAAATATAATAAAACAATGTACGTTTTCGCAAAATCCGCATAGTGAATCTACTAACAATATACATTACAAATTTTGGATGATGAAACCAAATAATTTAAAAGATTAATCGACTTGAACAAAGATTAATTTAAATTGTTTCATGATATTAAATACTTTGTCGTAGAAGCCGCATAGCTTATCTACTAATTAATTATATAAAAAATATCCGATGTTTTAATGTGGTCAAGCATAGTTTATATGATTCGAATGCTTTTATGAAGAGTAAAAATTAATCGCCTTGAACAAAAATTAATTTAAATTGTTTCATGATATTAAATACTTTGCCGTAGAAGCCGCATAGCTTATCTACTAATTTATTATATCAAAAATATCGGATGTTTCAATGTGGTTAAGCATAGTCAATATGATTTGAATACTTTTATGAAGAGTAAAAATTAATCGCCTTGAACAAAGATTAATTTAAATTGTTTCATGATATTAAATACTTTGCCGTAGAAGCCGCATAGCTCATCTACTAATTAATTATATGGAAACTGTCGGATGTTTTAATATGATTTGGCACAGTTTATACGATTTAAATACTTTTATGACAAATGATGAACTGGGAGCTAATATAAATCCAGTTTCGGTAAATTCTTAGTCGTTCTTATATAATTAATTATTATTTTTTAATTTAGCTCATATATTAAGAAATTTTTGGTTTCTCCCGCGATTTATATATTTTTAAAAATGATAATGTATTATTTTTGTAATTACTTATTAATTTACTACATTTTACACACCTTCATTTATACTCTTGACTTTATCACGGTAGAAATAAAAGTCATAACAATAACTTTGACGACTTTTCTTATTAGGAATCATAAAAGTTGATCAAGAAATTAAGTAGGCTGTACTTTACGATTAGCAATTATTTTATTTTATGTAATAATAAATTTAATTAAATTACCCAACAACTAGCCTTTATTTTAGTACAGTACTAGTAGGAGTGCGACAATAAATAAAGATTAAATATTACAATAAGTATCTAAACCATACTAACTAATCCAGATTTTTTTTGACATATTTAAATTAAAAATCATGTAAATTTTGTAGTTGTGGTATTTTCTTCTCAGTGGTGCCAAGCAATCAATAGCGCAAAAGTAAAAAACGTATTAGCTAGTCAGACATTAGATAATCTCTTTGATATGAAATATAAAATATAAAAATATTTTCACGTCACAAACACCTAATACTGTAGATCCCTTAGAATGATAATTTCACTTTTCGTATATATTTTTTAAAATAGCATACTACTACTGCTAAAGCTTTTCTTCTAAAAGAAAATTAAAACATTGTCTTGTATTATTTTTAACTACACAAATAGTTTTAATACTTTTCTTCATTTCACTGCGGTTTCCCATTTCAGCGAGTTATTTGAGATTTTAATATGCAATAAAAGGTTATCTGTCTAATTAAATTTCCTGGGTTTTATGGAATGGAACTGAGCTACCGATAAATGTATCTTTTAGGTTTTTTAAATGACCCTATCTTGTTAAACTAACTATGTATTTAGGAATATAATATATTTTATTAACGTAATTATAGTCTCTTTGTGGATCTTTAAAAGACTAATAAATATGATTTAGCTCATACAAGACGAAGGTTTACTAAGAATTAAAATAATGTATTACCATTATTGGTTTTTATTCAAATATACTCCCCTACTACGGCTCATGACATAATTCTTATATTCGTATTTGAATATAACCGATAAAATATTTTATTTTCGTCTGTTTTGACAATATCAAGTCGCTCTTGCTTTTTTAAATTCAATATCGGTAAACGAATTTAACTTAATATTATATTGAATAAAAAGTTATATTCTTGCTGTGGACTTCCAAGCATTTTAACAACAGGTCCTTTATATTCCTGACCATCCTTTCTTACAATCGCAATTCTTTTAAAGTGACGCAATTTTTGGAATTGTAGTGAGTTGATTAAATTTAATATTTCTCGTGAGCATGAACATTTATAAATCCAAATTGATTTTTCCCAACTTCATATATTTTAATCCCAATAAAATTTTATTCTTTTAAGAAATTTTATTTAAGTATGTTTTAATTTTATATATATATATATGAAAAATTGCTTAACCTTGGAATTTTGTAAATTGTCTGATTTTCTGACCGCGGGACGCAATTCGGTTTATAAATTGTATTAATCGGATACACCTCTGTCATAAATGTGATTGCGGCAAAAAAATTTCGTTGCAGTTTTAAATTGCCTGCACTTGAATTTCAAACAAAATAAAATCCATTTATAAACGCAGAAATAGAAATATACTGAATTGAAATTAAATGTACTCTATGTCGAAAATGTTTTTTGTTTTATTTTGAATAAATACCAATTGAAATTTGAACTTGTCTGGTATGTAAAATGAATTAATTTTTGTGTCTGATACAGAACACGACGTTCGACTGTTTTAACAAAAAAAAATCATCGGGTAAATTTATTATGGCTTGTTATTCCAGCTATCGTCAATTTCGTAACAAATAGATTAATTAATTTGTTTCGTTTAGCAATATGCATTCTACTTTGTATTTTGTATCGAATAAAAAATTGTATAATAAATAAAAATGAATATTTTTATGTGTTTAATCGAGATATTTTTGTTTTGTCATGAATATTGATCAAAATATATAAAATTTGAATACGTCCTTCTTTTTTTGTTTGCTTTGTATAATTTATTATTAATGGGAACTGGATGTGGAAATGAGAAATAATAATTATATGTAATTTAACGCACTAAAAATATATTTTAACATAATAAAGCTTAACTTAAATAGGTTACAAAATATTCCAAACACTATCCAATTTAGCAACTATATCAATATTAATTGTAATAATCAACAATTAAAATTAGGAATTAATTAAGTTATAAATAATAGAAAACCAATTGATAATAAACTATATGTAATAGAAATTTTTCCGTTAAGTTTATATATTTTTATTAAAACAAATATGAAAATTAATTAAAAAAAATTAGATAAACAGGATTAAAAACTTAAGTAGTTCATTAAAATAATTAACACACAATAATGATCTAGCAAGACATAATTTACATTATTTAGTTAAAAAAATTACATTTTTAAATCTTAATTAAAATTGGATATTATAGGTTTCGTACATATAACAGAAAAATAAAGGAAATTTGATACGATATTGAATAGAATTGAAGTAAAAGAAATCAGATATACAACACGAAACCTATCGAATGAAATAACAAAATGCCAATATGGATATAAACAGCAACTGGAAATTTATGTATCAGGTGTTCGTTCCCAAAACATTCATCTTTTTTTTTAACAAAGTTCAACATATTTTTTAAATTTAGAGCCAAATGGAGAAAAAGAAAAAGCATATGTTAGTAAGTCGTTCTATAAAATAGATTTGTTAGGATTTGTAAACGAATAAATTTTCCTACTGTTTGTTTTAAAATATGTAAATAATATAAAACTGCATATTTAAATGATAAATGTTACTTACTGATATTGTTTTCCTATTTGCCATTTTTTACAGCTTTCAAAAAACATTATTAGATTTAAATCACTTTTAATTTAAATTTTAGGGAATTAATATATTTAATCATTACCATTTTTGAGTTGTACTAAGCTGCATAACAATAAATCTTCGTTATGACATCTGTCCCACCCAAATCGGACTATTAATAACGAAGATAGAAGCTAATGTCCTTTAGTTATTTCCACTGCTCATGATTTTTATTTACGTATTTAATTAACGAGATGTCCTACATATAATACTATTTGTCTCACCCAAATATGACTATTATTAACGGAGATAAAAGCTACTGTCCTTTTGTTGTTGGTTCTGTGCATGATTTTTCATTACGTATTTATTCTACGTCACATTCCAAATATGTTTTTTTTTTATTAAAATTAAACAAATAGTAGCAGATATGGACACTAGTGTCGTTTTGATAACGCATAAATATTATTATTTTTCAATTTTAACATTTCATAACACTTGGACTGGTAATTTCGTTATCGTTCTATCTACATCAAATCGAGGGGCCGCACGAGCCAGAAATAACACGCTGCATCGCTTAATAGATTTGTTCGCGAGTGCAATTCCGAACTAGTTCAGGGAATATTCGCATGCGCAGTCTTATAAGCAGCATTCGCTGTTGAAAAAATCTGAATTTTTAATAACAGTTCCTCGTTCGCGGATATTATCGAACTTGTTAATTATTGATTCAGAATCGATTCTAACGGTCCTTGAATTTTTGTTATCGATCTTAACTCCTAATAAGTTGTTTTTGTTTATTGTTTATTGATTTTTATGCAAGAAATAATAAAAGATAATACGATATATAATAAAACTCTTTTGGTTTTGTGTGATATAGGGCAATGTAGAGCACTCGGTATTAATAATCTAGTAAGTTATATATATTTAAGTTAGGTTTTAGGTTATAAAAAATTAAAAATAAGTTCGCAGTAAAATAAAATCCAGAATCGTTTCATAACTAGGCATGCGCTCTATTTTAGTTATGAATGAGTTCAGAATGGGACCCACGAACAAAGGTATTATTGTTTTAATGCATCAACCGCTTCCAGTTGATGAGCATGACGTCATAGCAGTATCTCGCTCTTGCACACTGAAACTATGCATCCTCTCTATCTACTTCATTATTATTATATTGACCATCGGAAAAACGTAAACTATCTATTAAAATACTAGTTCACTGATAAATCATTTTTTACTACGTTTTGTCTAAAAAAATAACATTAATAGTGTCGTTAATTTTTAGTTACGGTTTATATCTACTAAAATGAAAATAAAAAAAACAAATTTTTCAAATACATTACGCGGTATGAACTTATCAGTAACAATTCCAGAGAGCATTGTTAACCAACAATAATATCTAAACGTTTGTGAGCAATGTGGTTGTGCAATTGAGATAACATGAAAATTTAAATTTACTACTGGAAAATTATCATATTTTAATATGTATCACTTTTATCTCATTAGGGTACGCGAAACTTGTAAACGCGTGTTGTTGTCGCATCAGGTTCCCATGTACAACACAAAAAACTTTTTTAATTGGTTTGTCATACGTAATTTATTATGAGTTTTTTAACTTTATGGAAATTAAAAATAAAATGAAAAAAAATTACGCGTCTACATTTAAGAATATACTGGGTGATTTAGAATATAATTCTTGTTATTAATATTTTATAACTAATATTTCAACTACACATATTTTTATAACTGTTCCATAGTTACATTTAAGAATATGAATTTAAACAAAAAAAAAAGTAGTGGGGCAATAAAACCGGTACAAAACAATAGTTGTTGAAAAATGTGTACATAATATTGCCACTGGTACAGTGAAAAAGCCGTTTGTGTATATTAATTAATATACAACACTAATCATTCAGATTCCATTAGTAAATTATATGCAGCGTTGCTCTTTGAAATCACATCGTTATATAACAGAACAGATACAAATAATTGAACTGGTTCGTAGCACTAACAAACCAATTCATAACTCTTTAAATAATTTTTATACAAAATTTATTCTTAATAAACTTAAACAAAAATTAATGTTTATTATTAATACATAATTGACATAATTTCAAACAATATATAATTTACTATTTTAATGATACATTTTACTTAAATTAATGTCACGAATCTGTGATTTTAACATAATTATAATTACTTCACAAGCACAAACCCAATTTAATTGCAATACATAATATATATTACTGCAACTATGTATTGTCATATTTATATAGGGTTAAGATCTATTGCCCTGATGAGTCTGATATAAATACCGAAAAACGTAAGCTTGGCAGTTAAACTATCCATAATTTTCTACACCATTTAATTAAAAAAAAAGGTAAGATAAGGATAACAATTCAACTTTACTCCTAAATCCTAAATTCCTGTTCCCAAAATGCACAAACATGTGTAAGCAATTAAATCAATTAAACAATTAACTTCGCATTATCTCCGAGCTAACTTTGTTATTTTGGATTCCATTCTCGTTTATAGCGTCAGCATTTGCACCTCTTAGAGATCATCAACCATATCAAATAATATCTAATTTAGTTGTGCACTTACAAAATTACTTAATAGATAGTCCAGCAATTACACTAGGTTGGAAAATGTAATTTATCATTGCTACACAGAAACTAAATCTCACTGAGTGGTGAGTCGCTGCTGTTCTACGAACGTAACTAAATTAATGTTCAATGGGCTTAACATCTTGATTGGAATTTAACCTGAACTAATTACCGCGAAAATTCATTAAATAAAAGTTTCGTGTCATTATTATATTTTACTGATTTGTGATAAATATTTTATATGTATTATATAATTTAAATATTCTATTTTAGTTAAAACCTATCAAATAATCTCCGAAAAGGCAAAAAGAAATAATCAATAATTTGTACATTTTAATATAAAAAGCTAAAAGTCCTAAATAAGATCCTTTTAGTAAAATAAACAACTGAAATTATTTATTCTTCTTTATCAACAACAATACCCATTCAGTACCTATTTGTTATTATTTCGATAAATAAAAAAGCGTGTAAAACCATATATCTTTACTCGTGTGTATATTAGACTTTATCTATGTTTGTTTTTCAGGTAAATTTCATCCTTAATTATGTAAAAATGGTAGTTACGTGCACGTCTAGTTTAATATACGACGCTGTTCTTGTTTAAGCACTAAAATTTAAGTGAACTTCATGGAAATTAGTTTTATTAGGTTCACCAGATGTTCAAAGTTAGTTACGTGATATAAAAGAGAAAATAGGAAATGGACATAGTGCTTTTGGATTTTTTTTGATAGTAGATTACTGTTTAATGTGTTGGAATACATTTGAAATTAGGATTAAAAAAATAATAGCTAACTTATTATTTCCAAAACATCTACCGTACATTTTTTCCATTTTTTATATAAAAAACAACTAGTCATGCCGAACTGTGACCCGTGGCCGACTATTAAGTCAAGAAATAAAGTTCTAGATTAAAATGGAGTTGTCTTCGAATCTACAACTTTTTCCACTGCTTACACAACTCCGGCAATTTATTCTACTTTTAATCAATTCGACTTCGGAATTGATGAAAATTTAATTAGTCGCAGTTTTCGATGGAAATAAATTTAAAATTTTGATTATAAAATGTTTGCTCCAAATTGGCTTTGCTGAGCTACAGTTATAACTCGTTATTGTATAGTAAACATGGTTGATTGTCAATTCATTATTTTGATAAAAATTACATCAAGGAATACTATATTATAACAAAAATGTAGTTTAACAATAATAATTGATTATAAAATAATGTGACTTACAAAAAAACAATTATTACTTATTTACGGTACAATTATACTGAATTATTATATTAGCCGATTGATAGTTGCCATAAAAAAATTGGGTACCGAGTTAACTCAATGAAGATGAGATGAGTACGTTAATTTTGTATAGATAAAAAGCTCTGACGAAATACTGTGTCTTAGAATCTACATACTAATTAATTACATTAAAACTATAGGATGTTTTAATATGGTTAAGTATAGTTTATATGATTTAGATACTTTTATGAAGAATGAAATTTTTTCATAAATTGTTAATAAGGACTGGGAAAAATAAAATATTATTTCGTGTCGCAGAACCCACATATCTCATCTACTAATTAATTATATCAAAACTATCCAATGTTTAAATATAGTTAAGTATAGTTTATATGATTTAGATTCTTTTATGAAAAAAGAATTTTTTTAAAAATTGTTAATAAGGACTGGAAAATATGAAATAAAATAATATTTCGCGTCACAGAACCCACATATCTCATCTACTAATTGGTTATATCAAAACTATCGGATGTTTGAATATGGTTAAGTATAGTTTATATGATTTTGATACTTTTATCAAGAATGAATTTTTTTCAAAAATTGTTAATAAGGACTGGAGAAAATAAAATAAAATAATATTTTGTGTCGCAGAACCCACTTAGCTCACCTACTGATTAATTATATAAAAACTATCGGATATTTTAATATGGTTTAGCATAGTTTATGTGACTTAGATACTTTTATGAATGTAATTCTTTGACGAATCATTAATAACAAAAATCTGATGTGGTCAGTACATGACCTCTCGTCATTTTTGAATTAAAAATTTACACCTGAACACAAAAAGATATGAAAAAAATGGACTTTTTTGTAAATCTGGCAACAATGGCAAAAGTTTTGAAAATTTTAATAATACGAAAATTAATACGAAAATAAACTATAGTGTATACAAAATATATGTGTAAAACTGTATTGCCATTTTATTTGGTAATGGCGTCATCACTCATAGCAACTGCCACTTCCGGTTGTCCGATTGACACCAAAATCTAATCATGTCTAATCTAGGGTATCAGAATCATGTATGCAAAATTTCAAATTTTTTAATTCAGAAGTTTTTGAGTTATCGTTACTATAACATCCATCCACACACACATACACACTAACAAACATACATGCACACATAGACATCATCGCGACAATATCAAAATTGTATTCTAGGGACCCTAAAACGTGTTTATCCATTAATAACTCACTACCCAAGTTTTAGCATGATTACTATACCTCTCTTATCTGAAGGGCGAGAGGTAATAAAATAATATTTTTTGTCGCAGAATCCGCATAGCTTATCTACTACTTATCTACATTAAAAATTGTTTTCGTTTTCGAGCGATCGACGTGAGGCGGAAACTCTTCACAGGTATCTAAAGGTCGAAACTCACCTATCAGCACAGCAACTGACAAGCATCAGATCACCACCGGCGAATTGTCAACTCGACGTTATTTTGTAATTTCATATAACGCCTCGTTATCGACACGGCAACAAAACAACACCGCGAAAAAATTTTTGTTTGTTTTGAGAAATATAAGTAGTGCGTTTATAAAAAATAGGGAAAAATAAAAAAGTATTAAAAGAGAAAAAAATAACGTAAGGACCTTAGTTCCTGATGGCGGTATCTCCGACCGCACAATTTTTTTTGATGGTTGATACATACAGTACACAGTACTGTGAAGTTTTTCTTCAAAGGTTTACCACCTCTCTAGTATACGTGAGTCGTTCATGAACGATCCGTTCTTTTTGAACGAATCATTGCAAAGAATCAAAAGAATCAATTCGCTGTCTAGGCTGAATTGATTCATTGGAACTTGAAGACTCAAAACTCGAAGTCTCACTGGAATCTGATTCGACAGTGGAGTCGAAGTCGAAAGTTGAGTCGGACGAGTCGGAACCATAGAAGTAGCAATTAAATCAACAAACCTTGATCTGAGTGATTGTGAGTGAGTCAGTAGGTGAGTTTCGACGTTGAATTGCAGGAACACTCTACTTCTTTTATAATACCTCCTATATCTATACCCAATTATTCTTGAATTACTTTTGTAACCATTGTTTCTAGGTTTAAAATTTTTTTTGATGTAATTTTACTCGACGTGAAAGTTTATACTGTTAACAAAAATAATGTTTTACGTTATTCCACCTCAGTTGTTCGTTTACATTTTTTACTAATTTTACTCTTTTCCGAGCATTTTTTTGTTGCTGTTGTTAACGTACTCATCGTTCCACTCTACAATTTGACCAGAAAAGCTAAAGCCTATTTAAAATTTTAATCTTCACGCATACATGTAACCAACCGGTGCAGAATTTATTTGTGGTTTTCCGTGAACTCCCGCTGACAACCAAATAACGAATTTGAACAATGAAATGCAAATGTCACAAAAATGCATTTCAGGAACTTCGATTCGGCTATGTGCATAAATCATGTATTTGTTAAGCCTTTTTACATAACTGACGTTGTCATCCCTATTGAAATGGTTACTGGAACCTCGGGGTGATATAACTAAAAGGAAATATTATCCTTAAATAAATTTTAACTCTTAAATTACTGTCAAATACTACTAGTATAATTTAATGTTGCTACAATTTTAAACATTATTGAAGATGATAATAATAAAATTATATTTTTTGTATATATACGGACGGGGGGAAATTAAAAATGGTCCGTTTCGTTTTTAATTGTAAGAATAAAGCTTGATACTTGTTATTTATTAAAAAATATATTTTTTTATATCAATCATATTCTGGCATCAAAAGGGTAATAATAGGGTTCGCCAAAAGGACATTTTATTTATGACTTTTCATACAAAACAGGTGATCTTGTATATACGCTTCAACGCGGTGTCCCTGGGCTCTGATTTATTATGAAAATATAAAGGAGCGAAATTTTATAGAAGCCATAAGGGACGAAAGTTTTCGATAAGTTTGTGTCTGGTTTACAAGAAAAACAAGACCTTCCGCTAGGTAGATATTTTATAAGAATAAATTTCTACCGAGTTTACATAAGTTCAAGTTGTTTCTACCTAGAAAAGTTTTTACAAAGCGGTAATGTTTTATAAAGAAGACAAAGTTGACCTGCATTTAACTTTCTTTTAAATTAAGTACCATCCGCAGGCTGTTTAACAGAAAAAATTAACTAACAAAATTGAAATAGAAGAAGCCATGTATAATATGTACATGTATTTTAATTACATCCTGTAGATCACATTCGTCATGAAATGATCCGATATAAATAGTTAATATATCGATATAAATATCAAATAATATTACATTCGTATAACCTTTAGAGCTTATTACTGCCATTAAAATTCAAGATTTATTATCAAATAAACTCAGGTTCGAACTAACGGGCGTTAAACCGAATGTGATTGGTCGTAACTTTTTACCGATATAGCTTCATTACCGATTCAAAACTGATCATTTAAATAAATTTATTGGTCAAAATCCATGGAAGTGTATCGGCCATTTCTGTTCCTCTATGGGAGTAATTAATATCGGATAAATTGACATGCTGGTGATCTGAATTCGTTTATCCTTATTAATTTATTAAAAATTTAGGGATTCGGATGCAATACATAAACTCTGTAAATCATTTTTATTTTAATCAGTATTTATGGTCAACTGTGCATTGGGTATGATTTAAATATTTAAAATTTAACATTTTACAGAAAATAAAATATCGTTTTCAATATAGACTTTATTTCATACAATTTAGAATTGGATTTTATATTTCAGTGCACGAACCGTTCTTGAAGCGGCTTAAAGGATTTTCTATTGTACATGTGCTGTATTCATAAAAAATATTTCTACTACCATAATTTTTTCCATTTATAATTTATCTTTTGTTACTGTGTCGTTGAACCCTCATAGCTTATCTACTAATTAATTATATCGCAACTATCAGATATTTTAATATGATTTGGTATAGTTTATATGATTTAAATACTTTTATGAAGAATAAATTTTTTTTGAAAAATTATTAATAAGGGCTATAAAAAATAAAATAATATTTTTTATCGCAGAATCCGTTGTTTCTGTATACGCAACATTTTTTAAGCGCCTTAAAGGATTTGATATTCTGCGTGTGCTGTATTTATAAAAAAATTACCACTACTTTTTTCATATATAATTTTCTTTTGTGTCCATACTAAAAATATTTGTGCTCGGAAGCCTACGAGCATCGGTACTTCTTAGTGCTTCAAATACTTTATGAACGGGATTAAAGCTTAGTACTTAATCAATCAAAAAAAAGTTTTATTATTATTATTTTATATTACAAATTTACTTGTTTTATAAACCAACATTTTTATATATTTTCTCAATTTTATTTACTTGCACTCTATCTCTGGAGTCTAGAATAATAATATCATGATAAATCTGGATCGGATAAACTCCGAAACAAAATCGAGAGATGGTGTATTGGTTTGCAAATTCCAAAATCCAAATTCCACGTGTGGAAATGCATAAAAATTTTCTTTAGGGCGCTCTGGATCAGCTGAAAATATTCCGGGATCCAAATATGGCATCGGAGCAATGCAAAACGGATTTCCAGGTTTGTATGTTTCATTGATATTGTGGTAATCGAATATTTAACCAGAAAATGTAGACAATTTTTATAGAATGTCTTTATAAAATGAAGTTAAGATTTTTTTATGAAAAAAAAAAAACAAAACCATGATAAATCCCAATTTTTTTAAATAATCGATATTCTGTAAAATATAATCGATCTCAAGAAAATATAATTTTTCTTTAACTCTACTCAAGTTATAGCAACAAAAAGTTTGCACCATATTAAAAACTTTTTTATTATTGATTTTTGAGAGAAAATGGAGAAATTGGCCCACCCTGTATAAATAGGATTTAAATATATGTTGATTACACTCTTTTTAAAAAATTTCTTATATGGATCAGGTGCTCTAGAATCACAAATTTATTTTATTTTTGAACCATATAAATTGAAAAAAATGTGTCCAAAATAAAAGCACTTCAGCGAACGTGTTGTCCTCATTCTAATAAAATAATAATCAATCTATATTAGGATGAAAACGCGTGTAATCTATTTCGATGTCAAAGTATATATTCTTGCAATCCATCTTTATCAAAACTTTCTGTTACAGTTTTTAAAAGTTCAGCTTTTCTATTATATACATTGTCATATCTTGGGACAGTTACATGATAAATATAAAAATTAATATGAAAAATGAACATAATTTATTTTCTCTTAATGTCTTCCTAAAATATTATCCAGTATTGTAGGTCACCCTGTAGAATAATAATCATAAAAATTAGAGTTTTTTTATTTTATATTATTTATGTTTTAACCAGGGTTTTGATCAAAATGAAGCCGAAGACGTTAGTAATGATATAGTAAGTAATAAATTGTACTAAAAAAAAAACTAACATATAACTAAGCTATTAATTACTAACATCTATAATATATAAAGTGTGCAATAATAATAATAAGAACATATCATCCTAATACGAAAAATTGTCAGTATAAGAAAAAATTCTATTATCCTCAGAATCTAGTTAGCTTAACTGATACTAATATCTCTATTCTTATTAACACCCTGTAGTTTTTAAATCTCATATTTTCACACTTACTTCAAAGTTATACTTTTGTTTTACAGGTAGAACGGATGGACTACGATGGAGCGTACAGGGAGGGTAGCGGTGCCGAAGACATCGGATTATTCCCTCCACCTCCTCCTCCACCTGATGGTAAGAATTGTTTTTGTGATGAAAAAAATTGTTGTAATACTCTTTCTGATGCTGGTCAAGCTGCTGGATATTATCGCGGAGAAAAAGGAGATAGAGGACCAAGGGTAAGTCAAAAAAAATTTTAATTACAATCTACAAATGATGAGTTAAGTGATTTAAAAATTTATTGAAAAGTACATTACTACTATACGAAAATAGTGCAATTAACGGAACAAGTGGAAGACATTATTTGAAACAAAAAATTCTATCAACTGTTTACTTTGATATAACATAAACAGTTTCCAATAATGTTTGAGAAGCACTGGCCAAATTTCGTGCAGTAGGCTATCATAGTTCTGGCTATAGTATTTACTATTTGCACAAGTTTCACCATAAATCGTTAACTTATAATAAATTGTATTCGCAAATTAAAAAGTTAGCTGTTCAATAAAAAATTTAACCTTGAAAATAATTTCTTAATTTGATCAATTTAATAATAGAAATTGTATTTATCTTTTAAGGGATCACCAGGAGAATCAATTAGAGGCCCACCAGGACCTCCAGGACCACCTGGTATGCCTGGTACTCCAGCTCCAGAGGTGAGTTTGCTAATGTATAATTAAATATTCCATTATTGCGGCAATCTCGATTTTGTGATGCAAAAAAAGTCAAAAATATAAAGGAAATTATAAATGCAAATTTTTAAAAAAATACTTTTTAAATCATTTTTTATAATTATAATTTGATCGGTTTTAAATTATTACAACTTATTTCGTATAAAAATAGCTCAAAGTTTTAAAGGTATTCAAATAATTCAAGAAAAGTACAATTATTTTTAATTATTCAAAAAGTTTGAATAAATTATGCTTTAAAAAATATTTAAAAAACTTGAAATATTTTTATTATTAGCAACACCGTAGTCTCTCGTCTTGTGACGTCATGCTTTTCTTACTTTTCCTTTTACACATTTACTGCTGATAATATTACCCATAACATGCAAAATTTATTTTAATATTTTTTATTATTACTCCATAAGAATTATGTGACCGCTTCACCAATTCTTCTCAAATCGACAGCTTAAAGTGTTGCCCTCGGTTCTATCTCGAAATATGAGCTTATGTTGTATTTATTAAAAATAGAGACAACTTTCTCTTGTTAGCTTTGCCACTCTGAACGATGACGATCATATATCTTATTAAAATTAAGAAACCTATTTTTAATAAGACCATTTTGTGGGCTGAATTCGTCTTCTGATAAGTTGGCGGCAACTGAAAATGTATTTGCTTAATTACTTTACTTTTATCTTCATAAAACGTTAAACCTTTATTTAGTTCTTAAATTCTCTCACAAAACTTATTAAGTTTATATGTGTACTATATCAATGACGTTCTACAGCTCATTTTAAAATCTTATAATAAAAATTATCTGTCACGTGGTTACAAAAAATTGTATATAAATATCTATAAACTAATAAACTACTACAACATAAACATACATATTTTTCACACGTTCCTTATCAGTCCTTCGTTACAACTTTATCATAAATATATTTTTCACTTACACGTTCCTTAAAATGATCGTGATCTTCATCACTTATTTATTTCACAAGTTCCTTATCGGTTCCCCAAGACTCTTATCAATCGACGTGGATTGAAAGAAATTAATTAATTTTGAAAATAAGGCTAGCCCTATCTTGTTTTTATTACCACTTATTTAATATTTTAAAAATTTAGTTGATTATTGGATTGAAAATGTTAATTGTGTAAAACACATACCATCAATATTTATTAGATAAAGAATTACAATTAAATGTATCAAAGAGCGGCGAATTTTTTGTGTTCACAACTATTTCGCGGCAAATTCTCCTGATTTTAGTTTTTTGATATCTTCATTATTTACGAAGTTGTCTTGATATCAAATTTTTGTATTTTTTTAATGGCAAAATGCGGAAAATTCTTTAGCTTTTAGTTTTTGATATCAAGAGGAGTACCTGCCTGTTTTGCACCACTTCCATCGAGTTCTCTCACCTAGCCAAAGAAGTATCACACCCTAGATAAAATAAGCACCCCTATGCAAAGAAGTACCATTACCTGGTTAAATGAGAAGATACTAGCTTAGTTTGACTGTCCCTACAGGAACCCTAAACGACGTAATAATTGCCTGTTTATTATGAAATTATCCCTAATGGACGTAGAGAGTGGCTTTTTGTCAGAGAAGACCGACGACAATGACCAAAAGCGGTAGTAGAAGAGGACTTCTTATCCCCCTGTAGATTGCAAAACTCGTCGCTTATCGCTTGATCACTTCTTCTTTCCCAAGTCGCAATCCGATTTTGATCAGCTCTCGATCCGCTTTCGATCTGCTTTTATTCCGTTTTGATCAGGTCTCGATCCGCTTTGCAGTCTCGATCCGCTTTTGATCAAATCTCGATTTGCTTTCGATCGGCTATTGATCCGCTTTGATTAAGTCTTAATCGGCTTTCGATCCGCTTTGCAGTCTCAATCCGGTTTAGATTAGGTTTCGATCTCCGCTTTTGATCATGTCTCGATCCGCTTTCGATCAGTTTTTGATCCGCTTTGATTAGGTCTTGATCCGCTTTCGATCCGCTTTGCAGTCTCGATCTACTTTTGATTAGGTCTCGATTCGCTTTCGATCCGCTTTGATCAGATCTTGATCCGCTTTAATCAGGTAAGGGCATTTTATGTCCATTAGGGGTAGTTTTAGGGCAAAAAGGCAAATATTACATTGATTAGGGCTCCTTTCGGGTGGTCAGGATAAGTTAGTCTTTTCTCATTTGACCACGTAAGTGTACTTCTTTGCCCAGGGTTTCTTCTTTTTATATATGGGGTGCTACTTCTTCGTCTAGGTGAGATAACTCGATAGGAGTGATGCAGAACCGGCATTGTTCTACTACTATCAAATTAGCGCAACGTTTATTAAAAAAATAGCGGCAAATTTTTTGTTTTCACAAATTCTTTAATTTTTTTTTAATGGTGCAATATTCTATACGTACCTAAATAAAACTAGTGAAGAAATTAAAACCTCAATGGAATTATAGATTTTTTTATAAAATCAGATAAAGACTGACACCATTACATTATACATTTCCAAACTTTTAATAACTTATACTCGGAATACTCATTTGCTTTTAGTGAAACCGCCCATAATTTTTAGACCCTTTTATCGACACTCCCACTGAGGTTTTTTAATTGAAAATTAAAATTTAATCTCAATCGTAAATTTTAAACGGTCCGATTTAAGAGGCATTAAATGCTGTTCGCTTTAAAAAAAAGCCAAAGAAAAACCGTATAAGGTATTGACAGTTGAATGGATTAAACCGAAAAACTGAAATTAATTAAATATTTAAATATGAAAACGCTCTCTGGTTAATTTAATTTTTACTTAAACTTATAATAACTAAAAATTTCTTTATTTGAGTATATTTCATAAATAACCATTTCAATTTCACATAAATATTAGATTTATAAACGTTCAAACAATTTTGTTTGTAGTCCAGGTAAACTGAATTAAATTTTCCTTTAACGTGGGATAAATTGCTTTAGAAACGTTCTAAACGGATTTCAGCTCATAAATCTTTGTTGAATATCATCCAAAAATCGATAAAAAAATGTTGTTTACAAATACAATTACAAACTAATTTGGATAAAAAACTAAAATTACATATATTTATTATGTGTATCACTATTAATTTGATCTTTGAATCTTGGGTACCTAAATTCTCCAAGGTAATCGAAATAGAGGTAAATTTACCGGTATAAAATCGACAATTTACAGTTTCCATTAACAAAATCATTTAAGCAGTAAATTTTCATTTTATCTATAATTCTTTGATAATGTCCTTTAACAACTACCCCCATAAAATAAAATATTAGCTGTAACGAGTTTATAATTTAAGTTTAATGATACGAAATTCTCCCGAATATCGTAAACACCAAATGTTAAGCTTATGAATTTAAGATTAGCTGAAATATTTTCACTGTTCTACGTTCATTATATTCCAGTACAATATTTTCATACAATAATGTATAGAATTGTCTTTATAAATAAATTAATTTGTAGTCTATTTCGAGAATAAAACCTAATTTTAATTATTCTTTATAGGCAGTTTGCACCTGCAACTTAACTTCAATTATTAGAACCATTTCCAGTCAAGCAAACATTCCCTATACTCCGGCAGAAGCCAAAATGGGTCCTCCGGGTTTAACCGGTCTTCCAGGCCCTCCTGGTGAAATAGGTCCTAGAGGACCGACTGGTGATAAAGGAGAAAGAGGAGAAAGGGGTCCTATAGGTCCCGATGGTCAGCAAGGTACTAGAGGAGAACCTGGCCGAGATGGAGTCCCCGGATCGCCAGGTCCACCAGGTCCACCTGGTCCGCCTGGACCAGTAGAATTTGAAAATGTTGATGTAAGTATTAAATAGTAATTATATAATAATTATTTCTAATTAACAATATAGGACGTAAACATCAATTATATATTAAACAAAAGCCAATTTAAATAATTATATCGGCAAAGGGATTTGGAAATGCACAAATCGATTTTAATAAAGTAATGGTTGGCAATAGTGATTTAAATATGATTAATTCTATTAATATTTCATTAGCAATAATTTGAATTGAAACTTGAACGTCCAAAAGTTTATTTTAATTAAACATGGTCATTTAGTAGTTTGATAGGATCCAATTTTTATTTTTTTCATAAAGTTATATGGAATATTATTATTGCTGCTGCTGTTTGTTAAATATATATTTAACACGTCCAGTGCTAAATAAATTGCTTTTACTGAAAAGATACTTTTCTGCATTCACAAATCGTTAAACAATATTGTCAATTAATCCTTTAAAGTTTCTTAAAAGCATTTACAAAATCCTTAAAAAATAGATCCCTGCAAGTACTTAAAAACTTCAAAACTTCCTGAAAAAATATACGAAAAATCCTTGACATATCCTTAGCAAATGCTAAAGGAAAAAAGCTAAAAAATGGCTCAAAAATCATTGAAACTGAATTGAAAAACCAGTGAAGAATCCTTAAAAAATTCTTTCAAATTGAAAAAATTTCTGCTTGAACAACCTTCGAAATGTACTTGAATTTTTTTTGACATTTCTTCAAGTCTCTGATAAATAATAGAAAAATTCTTTGTAAATCCTTAAAAAACCTTTAAATCAATTTAAAAAAATTTTAAACAATATTATTGAACAATCCTTAAAAAGACATTAAACAATTCTTGATAAATCCTTATGAAATACTGAGAAAGAATCATTTGAAAAATCATTCACAGAAAAATTATTATATATTCTTGATTACTCCTTGATAAATCTCTAAAGAGTCTTGAACAGTTGTAAGAAAATTCTTGGTAGAATCCTTAAAAATCACTAAAAAAAATCCTGAAAAAAACAAAAAAGTACTAAGAAGTCCTTAAATAAAATTATCAAACAATGCCTGAAATATCCTCGTAAAATTATTGAAACATTCCTGAAAAATCTTTGTACAATAATTGAAACATCACTGAAAATTACGTAAAAAAATCTTTAAAAGTGCTTCAAAACAATACAAGGAAAATCCTTAAAAACTCCTTGAAAAATTCTTAATTTTTTTTTAATAAAAGATATAGACTTTAAATAATTTCTTAGAAAAACACATGAAAAACATTTAAAATGTCCTTAAAGAATCCTTAGAAAATTCTTAAGAACTATCTAAAAAATTGCTAGGAAATCCTTGAAAAATCCTTTCAAACAACAAAAATCCCCAAACAGTCTTTTTGAACAATTTTTCAAAAGTCCTTAAAAATTCCTGAAAAATCCTTATGAAATACTGATACTAAATTCATGAAAAGTCCTTATTTGAAACTCCTTGAAAAGTCCTTAACCAATGGTAACAGGAATTTCGAGCTTTTTTCTAGCTAATTTCCTACGAAAACCGTTTTTCTAAAAAATCCAAATTTTTCCAGAAAATCCCGAAAAACTCACAATAAGGGTATCGGAATTTCTCTGAGCATAAACCAAAGGGTAAAACGCTTTTCAGAAAAAAATTCTCGAACAGGAATTTCCGGTATTTTTCGAATTTTCCGATCTCAAAAATTTTCCGGAAAATCAGTTTTTTTTTGCTCAACTACATAGTGTGTTCATACGATTTGAGTGACTTCAACGAGTCCACTAAAGTATATTTTCTTCTTTTTACAACATTTAAATAAAAAATATTTTTTTTACTTTCATATATTAACAAAATATTTATATTAATTACATTCAGCCTAGTTGGAAACCGAGGGGGCCCTTTAAGGTAAGAAGTATTTAAATTATAAATATACTTCATATATTTCCTCTCTTAAATAATACAAAAATCGTCAATTTCGTTTTTTCCAAAATATCTCGGAAACCGGACCTGATATTTTAATTATTTGGTTTCCTCTATTTTAATTAAAATTATTTTATTACAGGATACAGTATTAGGAGGATCTATGGTACGACCTGGAGTACCAGGTCCTAAAGGTGAACCTGGAAAACAAGGATCCACTGGTTCAAGGGGCGAAAAAGGGCCTTCAGGATCTAAAGGTGCTTCAGGGGAACCTGGTTTAAAAGGAGAAAGAGGAGATAGAGGTTTGTAATAAATTTCTTTTTAATTAATCCTTTTATATGTTAATTTTTTCAGGTTTACCAGGGGAAAAGGGTCTACAGGGAAAAAAGGGAGACGATGGATCACCAGGATTAGATGGAATTCCTGGTATTTCCGGAAAAAATGGAGATAAAGGAGAAAAAGGAGACTCGGGAAATCAAGGACCTCCTGGACCACCAGGACCATCAGGAATTCATATCGCTAGTGGAACAGCAGAAGAAATGATCAAATTAATTCCTGGTACACCTGGAGAAAAAGGTGAAATTGGCGAAAGAGGTCCTAGAGGTAAGTTTTGCTGTACAATGTTGATGTTGTTTTATTTTAAACTTTACAGGTGATAAAGGTGAATCTGGAGAATCAGGTATACCAGGTGTATCTGGTCCTCCTGGTATACCTGGTCAAAATGGAGTAAAAGGAGAGCCTGGTATCGATGGAGCAATAGGTCCTGTTGGTCCTCCTGGATCTAAAGGAGAGAAAGGTGAAAGAGGACCTCCAGGATCAATTCTAACAGCAGAAGGAAGTGACAGTATAATAACAATAAAAGTAAGTTTTTTATTGAAATATAATTTAATTATTGTAATTTATTTTCTTAGGGACAAAAAGGCGATATGGGTAAAAGAGGTAGAAGAGGTAAACCAGGTGCTATGGGTCCTCCAGGAAAACCAGGTCATATTGGAGAAATTGGATTACCAGGGTGGATGGTAAGTATTAATTATTTGTTAGTGAATTATATAATAGTGTAATAAATTAAATGTCATTTTATAGTTCACTAATTTTATGATATTTTATTACATGCCGAACAGCAAAATTTCAAAGTAAGTTTGATTTTTAAGATATTTAATTTGTCTTAAAATAAATGAATGATATAAAGAAACTCAACAAAATTTATATTTCGTCTAGAAATTAATGGACAAGCTCTGATATAAAAATATGTTTTTGAAAAAAAAATTAAAAATAAATACTGCGATATTGTATTTATGTATTTATTTGGGATAAAATTATTTTTAACAAGGTACTTTAAACGAAATTTATACTGATTGGTAATGTAAATAAATCAAAAATGTCGTTTGTTTGCCTTTTATTAAAACTTTATTTGCACCGTACACTCGAATAAATCCAAAAGAATAATTTTCATCAGTATTTCACACTTAAATAACTTCTACAATCGTTAAAGTTTATAATTGGTTTTATTTGCTTTTATCAATCGTAAATTGATTATTATTTGAGATATAACGTTTAAATATAAAATAAACGTCGAATTAGTAATTTATTAAGAATAAATTTATATTTTCCATGTTGTTTCTGACAAAAATCATTAAATTGACGGTATCTTTAAGTCTTGCTTAGTTGGACTGCCTGAGCTGCTGTTCTGCTTCTTGTTAATTTAATTTGAGTAACAAGAAACAAAGCACTAGCCCAAAAAGCGCCAACTATATAAGACCTAAAGAATAAAAGCGTGGGACGTTCATCATAATTTATTTCTCTACGATATATCTTAATTTTTCTCAGTCATATCCGTTTACAAAAATTATGTAATTTTCATACTTAGCTTTTACGATTTATATATTCAGTGATATAACTGATCTACGCCTCTGTTACGAAAGTTATTTTGTTTTATTCTAGATACTTTGAGTCGTAATTTGCTACTAATTACATTCCTTACAGGGGCGACCAGGAATAGCGGGAGTTCCAGGCAACAAGGGAACAAAAGGAGATGCTGGAGCGGTAAGTCTACAATTTTAATTCTTACTGCAATTTTATATTTTTATAAGAATATATACTTGCTCAGAATATTTTTCATTTATTTTTTTATATAAATAAGAAATTTAATGTTTTGATTAAATTTTTTGTTAAATCTGAAAATAATTTAGGTTTATTATTTTTTCATTTCGAAAATAATTTTTAGTCCTTTGTCATTTCATGAACGTGAAAAAGCTTGTGGAGTTTGTAAATTAAGTTCAACTGATTGTAACTCTGAGAATAATATAGGTCAACGTGGTCGGAAATTTAAATTACTTATTCAGTGACATAAAACTATTTATACTTTTTAGTTAATATATATAAATTTTAATAACCACAATTTTTTAATAAAAAGTTTTATATTCGGAAATTTGTTTCACTCTGTATACAAAATAATCTATAATGCAAATTGAAAATTAGTTTCTATCTTTCACTATCTCATTACTAATCCATTATAACGAACTGATTTTCAGAAAGGAGATAGAGGATTGAAGGGCGATTACGGTTCGCCAGGTAAAGACGGCTCTCAAGGTCCTCCTGGTCTCCCAGGACCACGATCATCCGACGAATCGACAAGGTATATTCCTGTCCCAGGACCTCCGGGCCCGCCGGGCCTACCTGGTCCACCTGGAATGCCTGGATTGTCTATAACTGGGCCCAAAGGGGAGCCCGGTAGCCCTGCTTTCGGAGAAGCCGTTCATTATAGCAGACCAGGTATGTGAATTTCTCGTTTCCAAGTGGATTTAAATTTTTAATAAACATTGACTAAATTGTTATATATGAAGATTTTCCGAGTTGCAGTAAAAGTATATTTTTTACTTACATAATTTTAGGATATATGTAGATTTATATTTAAAAAAATATAAAATCCGTCTCTCATGTTAATTAAAACACGTCTCTTTTCGCAGACACTCACTTGAATATTTTATATATCGCCACTGGTCAATTAACACCTCTTTTAAAAGGTCTAAACACGTAGAGACCCGGGGCGACGTACACGTATGTCACGCTTAGTTTGCCGAACCGTGTGACCAGTCTTTATGTTACACATGTTAAATTCTATAGAGTCGCAAATGTATATCTATACAGGATGTTCCAAACAGCTAATCAGTTGATACTACACAAAGAGCATAACATCCAGTTTCCCATGATCGTAAAATTAGTTTGACATCAATAAGCCAACAAGAGCTTCATGGGCCCAATACCCGTCAACCCTACACTGAATCCAACCTTCTTTTGTTTTGGATTTTGTGTCATATTTTTCCTAGTTTGAAGTTGATTCTGGTGGTAGGATGTTAGCATTGGTTACCTTTGATCTAGTACTCCTTTGGATCTGGCTTGGCTCAGCTTGGCTCGACCTGCAGCTGAATTTATTTGCCGATAATCAATTGAGCCGGAGTATAAGGTAATATTAGTTACGTATGCAAAAACCGTACACAAGTATCTCCTGAGAGATATTTTTAAGTTTCAGTTAGAAAATATGTTAAATTTTCCTTAGGTCTTACTTTAGTTACTGCTAGGATCTTGATATTTTATATCATCCTTCTTTTATTTTTTTTTCTTACATTTTGGTTGCAATTCTCTTCATCTGTTTTTATATATTTTTTGCCTCTTCTTCCTTTTCTAATTCCATCTTGGAAGGGTAAGAATTGTGGTTTTCCCCTTTTCCTTCCGTTTTTCGTTTGTGGCATTACATTAAGCATCATTATTTTTAGTGAAATGGAAAATAATGAGGACTATGCTGATGTAGAAGTAGGGCTTCACAAGAGACGAGATAAGGCGAGAATTTCAAAAATCTCGTCTCTGTCTCGTTAGTTGAGAAAAAAATAAGTCTCGTTTCAGTCTTAGTCTCGTCTCGTAACCATTTGTCACGTTTCGTCTCGTCTAATCTCGTTATTGCTAGAACTTATTTCTAGTGCAAAATAAGGTAATTATTATATTAGAATTTATAAATGCTTAATTATTTATTTATTTATTTTTGTTTTTTTATTTGGACGTTATCTATACAAATTATAATTATAAACATATTGTTATACAATATGTCTCAGTAAGTTGGAACCATATGGGAAACTTTTTTATTATTAATTTTAGGAAAAAGATGTATTCTTCATAAAAAGTTCTGCATGTTCTAAAATCTAAAATACAATCAACAGATATCAAATTTTTTCAGTCGTGTACGAGGTATGTCAAAAATATGAATTTTACTCACGAGTAAAGTACCTTTAAATTTGACAATATCGAAAAATGTTATTAAAAAAAAGTTTATCAGTACCAAAAACTATGTTCAAATATGCAATTACATTCATTTATTTTTAAAAAATAGGTTTTGTGCTTGTTTACTATTGTTTCTATTTTGAATAAACATTTATCTCTTGTGATTGTAAAAGTCATGATAACCTCGTTTCTTAATGTTTTCTAACTATTTTGCAATTTAAACACGTGTTGAATGCATATGCATTTATAATCAACTTTTTATAATAACAATTGTCAATATTCAGAAAAATAAAGGTACTTTACTCTTGAGTAAAATTCATATTTTTTGACATACCTCGTACACGACTGAAAAAAATTGATATCTGTTGATTGTATTTTAGATTTTAGGACATGCAGAACTTTTTATGAAGAATACATTTTTTTCCTAAAATTAATAATAAAAAAGTTTCCCATATGGTTCCAACTTACTGAGACATATTGTATAATAAAATACAACTTTTTTCATTCATCCACATTACAATATTTTCACAAACATACATTTTACATTTAGATAATGTAAAATGTTAATTAGTTTAAAAATATTATTTTATAAATTATTTTTTATATGGCAGATAACTAACCATCAGCCACCATTTTTAAAAAATTACAATAGACAGGTTCGACATTTTTGTTTTTTAACTGAAATCGAGAGATTTTGTTATTTAAAAACGATCAAAACGAAAATTGAGCGCAAAATATTAATATTTACGTGAGCTGTAAGCATTTTAAAATCAACGATCGGCGAGAGGCTGGAAAACGGTACCTTAGCGGGAGACTAGAGACGTCAGTAGCCATGAACGGTTTGCCCCTGGCCCGCTGCTGCGCTGTATTCAAACACATTTTACAGGGTTACCGTTTTTAGTAAAATTTTCCTACTAAATTAGTAGATTTTTAAGAAAAATGAAGCTGTTTGGTTGAATTTTAGTAGAATTGATAATAGGCAGGTTCGACATTTGTACTTTCCCGGACCCATCAAAGGGAAAGTAAGGTGAACGAGCAAAAAAAAATCGAGATATCGATGGAAATATCCATTTTGAGGTCCCCCAAGAAGATTGAAATCATTTCCAGCGTATGGTCTGTCTGTGTGTCTGTGTGTAATCTTCCACGATAACTGCCGAACCATTTGACCAATCAAGCTGAAATTTGGTAAAAAGTTTTAGAGCATAAAATTCCCTACAACTTTTGTCTTAAGCTTTTTCCAGAATTTCCAATAGGTCGAGCCGGGAAAGTTCTGGGGTAACACAGCCGATTTTTTTTAACTGAAATCGATATATTTTTTTATTAAAAAACGATCAAAAAAAAATTGAGCGCAAAATATTAATATTTACGTCCGCTGTAAAATTCAGTAGATTTTTCCGATTTGAATTTAAAACTATATTTTATCGCTATCTATCTATGGTATATTTAAGACGAGTGTCTCATCGCGGAAAAATATTTTGTATCATCCAAACGTGACACGTGATTCGTTTGAATAAGTTTAGTTTGAACAAACGTAAGTATGAGCTCAAGTAGCAGCGTGGAATAGTGCTGGTTAGTGGTGCGATAGGTCCGAGTATCGAATCCCGCACACAGCATATCTTTTTTTTGCTTTTTATCGTTGTATTTTACTTTTCAACCTTATTAAATATTTTTGAATAAACCGTATTCTACCAACATTTCAATAATAAACTACCAAAATCACGACTGTCTCATCGCAGTAAAAATATTTTGTACAGTCTTTTTACCTGCCCTGGGTCTATAACTGGGCCATTTGGCTTTTATTCTCATACTATTTTGCTTTTTTTTTACTATTTTGACGTTTTTTGCCCTTTTACCCCTATTTTGACTTTTTTTGGAGATTTTTACCCTTTTTCCGTTTTTTGACCTTTTTACCCTTTTTAAAACTTTTTTTGATTAACTTATTGAACTTTTTGCCTCTTTGTTGCTTTTTTTATCCCTTTTTGCCTTTATTTTCATACTATTTTGCTTCTTTTTTTTACTTTTTTTGGCGTATTTTGGTTATTTCCCTTTATTTGTTATATTTTTTGGACTTTTTAAAACTTTTTTTTTTGCCTTTAATTTTCCTCTATTCTACCTTTTTTTAACTTTTTTGTATGTTTTTTTTTCTTTTTTGGCGTATTTTCCATTTTCCCTTTACTTTGTCTTATTTGGCTGATTTTTTCCCTTTTCCCTTTTTAGTTTTTGAGCTTTTTTGACCTTTTTTGCCTTTATTTGCTTCTATTTTGCCTTTTTGTTGTTTATTTTTTACTTTTTTTGTTGCTTTTTATCCCTTTTTGCCACTTTTTTTGCTTTTTTAAAACTTGTCTTACTTTTTTTTTACCTTTTTTTAACTTTTTGCCGTATTTTGAATTTTTTTTCTCTCTACTTTACTTTGTCTTATTTGAACTTTTTGTTATTTTTCACCCTTGTCCTTTTTTTGTCCAGTTTTTTTTTGCATTCTTTGCTTTTTTCCTTTTTTTGTTATGGTTTTAATTTATGCTGAAATTTAGCAACTCTTTATCATTTTTAACAATTTTTTTGCCATTTTTTGAAATAATTCATTATCTTGTTGGTATTTATAATAAATAACAAGGTGCCGTTTTAAGTAATTTTTGTCGTTTTTCATTTTAATTAATTTTTGTGTATTTTTTGCAATGTTTACCCATTTTTTGTTTTTTGATAATTAAAATAATCTCATTCTTCTCACCTGAGCCGGGAAAGTTCTGGGATGACACAACCGGTTTTTTGGTTGACGCACTTACTCGAGCGGGTCAATATTTGTTTAATCCCAATTATGAACCCCTTAAAATGCGAATTTTCAAAAATTTCTTTCTTAGTGCTCCCCTACACTACCAAACGAAACTACCCTGAAAATTTCACGTACGTCTCTATCACCTCTTGTTTAGGCTGTGCGTTGATTGTCAGTCAGTCGGCGATACGACAATTTCATATATATAGATAAAATATTTCATAGATGGTTACCAGATTTTAGATTTCGTAAATTTATCGTAACTTATGCAGATCTTTTTTTTATTATACAAAAAAAAATTAAATGTTTATACTGCTTGTTAGTTTATTTACTCGGAAATTCAGAAAAAAATTCTGGAAAAGACCAGAACGGAGACCAGAAACGAGACTCCGTATGTGGTCTCGGTATCGCTTCGTCTCGGTTTTACGAGACAAGACCAGAAAAGTATCGTTGTCGTGTGAAGCCCTATGTAGAAGTTTGTAGATCCAATTTAATATTTGTCTACATTGGTCTGTGTTCATAAGATGTGTATTAACCTTGTAAGTTTTGTAGGTTGATGGTTCATTATTCTTCGTTGTTTCTAAAAATCTATACGGGAAAGGTACCTTTATTAAAAGGATATAGGCCTAATTTAGATTTCATAGTTCAGCTAATGAATAGCGTTAGCAATCCAGGTGCAAAACTCTTCAATCACCATTGAAGTAACTAAAGTAAACAATAATTTTTTTTTATCGTCGAAGAAATACTTATGATGTGATTTCTTGTTTATTTTGTCTGTTTAGAAAATAATATACAGGATGGTTTGTGAGTTATGACTCTAGATAGAAATGAACGATATCCATATAGTCCAATACATCCACCTTGTATATAATGACGTTCAACTTTTATTCAAGTGCTAAACTTCTTAACTAAATCCGTTTAAAATTTTCCGATATTAATTCTAGTAAATTGTGTACGTTAATAGAAAAAAGTATGTCGTAAATCCCAACTTCTTGTATAAATACATATGCGAAAATAAAAATTTCCGAACACATTTATAAAAGTTTTCCGGTACATTCGTTCGACTATATTTCGATTTACAATAAATTTTTCAAACTTTAATCGGCTGTAACTTCATGCGACAACTATTCACCGTATAAAAATACACTTTTCTTCTTAGAATTGGTTTATGTTGAAAGTTATAAAATACAGAATTATTAATGATTATAATATTACACACTTAGGGATGAAATATTTTATAAATAGGAAAACATTTTTTTACCGACTCTTAATAAAACTTTTTTCAGTAATTAACGATTTCAGTGCATAATCGTGCATGCTTGCAAACTCTTTATTAACAGCTGTTATTAAAATATTTCGGTATTAATGAAGTTTAATATTGAAAACTTTATGTTTAACCACTTTAGAAATGAGCGCATGTATGGAAGTGTTGTATAACTAAGTTCTGGGAATTTTATTCTAAAAGTTCACATGCTAAATATTTACTGCTGCTAGCTTAAATGCAAATATCAACTGAGTCGTTTACTGTATGGTTCAATAAATGGATAAAATCAAGAAAATTAATAATTTAATTTATAAATAATTGAGAAAAACACATATAAATGTAATGATATACTATTACCAAAAATCTCAAATTTGGGTTGGATACAAAAAAAAACATTATAAATGTATTAAAAAATATATTTCCTGTCGATTTTCTGTTCTCTTGTGAAACTAATACAAATTGATTTCTCTTTCTAGTTTTGATATTTTCTTTCCTCTGTAAAGTTCTTCTTAAACAGCTTATCTGATACTATTCCATTCAATTACTTCCATAAACTAGCCCTATTCACCTTATTGTTTTTTATGTCCTCTTTTTTTGATTTTATACATACAGGGTGTTTCGCGAATGACTGGTCAAACTTTACCAGATGGTAAAGGACCATGAAGTGGTTTTATATCGGCTATTATTGTGTTCCAAATATCTTTTGTTTAATATATGCAGGGTGTTTTCATTTATTTTCAAAAATTTCAAATGTCAATATTTTGGCGAAAGATGCTCTAATTTGAACCAAATTTGGTATATATATTCTAATGTGGGTAATCTACCAAATTCTGTACCGTAAACAACAAAATATATTTTAACGCCGTCAAAGAAAAAAATTGTTTTTACTTAGTATGAAAATTCACCTGTATAAGAATTTTGACAATTTTTTATATCAATTAATAACTTAAACAAATCAAACTCTAAGAGTTCTTGGCACATTTATACTAATTCTAGTTTTAATTCCAAAATGTTACGATTAACCGTTTTTAAATAATATTTACGTACGTATCTGCTTAAAAACCATAGAAATATTCATAAAAGTTCACGATAGGTAAGGGAAAATTTAATCCACTCTTACCAGAACAGATTAATTTGTCATAACGGTCCAGTACCGTGGCCCGCTCGCTCACTCGACCTTACCCCTTTAGATTATTTTTTGTGGGATCATCTAAAACAAAGAGTAGCTAATCCCGAAATGATCAGAGCTGGTGTAAATAATTTAGTGTTAGGATCAAGAAAATTGCATTTAAATTGGAGGTGGATATTTCGAAAACATGTTATAATCTTATTACCTTGTATTAGATTTGTTTTTATCTATTAGTTTTAGTTAATTTCTTTTATTTATTATTTAACATAATTTTAAGTACCTGTTTTTTCTCGGTCATTATTTTTGACGTATTTTGGCCAATAGTAGTAATACAATTAAAAGTGAGTTTTATTTCGCAAAATTAAAAACTTTGATGAATATTTCTGGGGGTTTAAAGCAAGTTAAAAACGGTTAATCGTAGATTTAGGAATTGAAACTAGAATACCTAAAAATTTTCCAAAAACTTTGAGAGTTAGATTTGTTTACGTTATTATTGTGGTTTATTAATAGATATCGAAAGTTGGCATAATTTATATACAGGGTGAAGTTTTATATTATTTTAAATTATTTTTTTTTGATGGCGTTAAAATAAATTTTTGTTGTTTTGGTAAATTACCCACATTAGAATATACCAAATTTTGATCCAATTAGAACAACCAACCACAAAATATTGATAATTGAAATTTTTTGAAAATAAACGCAAAGACCCTGTATATATTAAACAAAAGATATTTGGAACATAATAATAGCCGATATAAAACAACTACATGGTCCTCTACCATCTGGTAAAGTTTGACCAAAATAATAAATCTTCTAATCACATATCTATTATAATCTAAACTTTATATTATAGTGACATCCAATTTAAAATTAATGACGTTTTTATTTATTATTTTCTTTTCACACGTTTCTTTTAAAAAATTATTCCTTACTTGATTAATTTACGATTTTTTTTTAACGATTAAATTATAAAATTTTTAATACATACAAATTATTTCATTACAAATTCCCAAATTTAAATTTGAAATTTTTCATTTATCTAAAATTTTAAATTTCAATGTCAATTTCGTTAATTATTATCATTATCAACAATATAAAATCACTTGAAAATAATCATTTGTTACAAATCATCATTTGTTAATTTTTTTTTTATAAAATTTCAAAAGTTTCTTTTCCTTCCAATTTATAATATTCTCTAGAAATAAACTCCCGATTAACATATATCACATCATAAAATACTTTCTATACATTTTCAAACCTTTATATAAAATTGTTTATTACTTATTAACTTCATAATCTTCAAATAGATCATTAGATCATTTAAAACATCATTATTATCACTAATAATAATAATGTGTTTTGATATATAAAGTTTAAATAAAAAATTTTAATCAACATATCCTGAAACATGTCTATGATTTTTTTTTACAAAATATATATATTGTAACGACAAAGATAATTAAATTTTTTGTTATATAATCAAGTAAGAACAATTATTATTTTGGGAAAAGACAGATGAAGAAAAATAATAAACAGTGATTTTGAAAAACATGTCATAATAGGTGATTTACACAAAATTGTTAATAAAAGGAATTATATATAAAAGAAATTCTATACCGAGTGAAGAAAAACTATTGTTAAATTTGCCAAAAAATAGAAATAAAAGAAATTAAAAAAAAAAAAGTTTAAAGGAAGATTTTTTTTCGAGAAGAAGCAATTTAGGAATAAATTTGAAGAAAGAAGAATATAAATACATAAATTAATGGAAGAAGCTATTTTAAAAAGGGAGACATGAACAAAATTTAAAAAAATTAATTTGTCGGAGTAATTTAAAAAGAGAAAGTAGACAGAATTTATAAAATTTATTTATTAACTTTTTTGTAATGCTTATTACTTTTTAATTTTTTCATAAAACAACCCAAGTTAGAGAATTTTTTTGTAATACAAATCATTACAATATATACACAAAAATAGAGATAAAATTTTTATTTCATTATTCTATGCTCTAGGACAGCTGTTTCGATCAATGTCAGGTCTCATCAGCTAGACTAGTAGATAATTAATCTCCCAGGTTATTGCCATGAGGTGAACATAAAGCAGAAATAAATAGAGTACTTCTACTGCCATCTAATGGCTGAGAAGTGAATGAGAAGGAAGTATAGGTTACCCACCATATATATTATGATCGCATCTCGTATGTTTTCCGACAATCCGAATCTGGTTTCGTGGGTAGCCTATATTTCCTCCTCGTACACTTCTCTGCTATTAGATGGCAGTAGAAGTACTCTTTATGTATATACAAATATAGTAGCGTAGAATAATAGGGAAGCAGCCTGGTCAAGGATTTAAGGATTTATTCCTACCTTTCGAGCATGCTCATGCTCATTCATCATAATTGTCACTCATCACTTACAGCTTCCCTGATGATGAGCATAAGAGTAATTAGAGTACACGTGTTCTTTTAATCCCCCCATCTAATAGAGAGAGCACTAACATATTACAAATTTTAAAATACCATATTGAAATTTACCGAAACATTATCAATAAATTAAAAATTACAAGTTACAATTAAGGCCCAATACTCATTTACAGAAATATGTTATAGGATTAATATCTGCTGTGATACTCGACAATGATTTTATTCTTCTTAGCTCTATTGTTTTTACTTATACATTTATTATTAGAGTTAAATTAACTATATTTACGATTGCGTGAATAAACATTTTAAGTAATAAATCCTTTTTGAACAAGAAATCTCTTCTAATTAAAACGAGTATGTAAATATTTAATGATATTTTGTTGCTGCACAAAGGACCCAAAACCAGCTTGGAAGAACTTAAAGCTCTAAGGGAATTGAAAGAGCTGAGGGATTTGAAGTCAGGTAGGAAAATTCCTGTTATTCCTGTTTTTCCTTGTAAGTCCGTTGTTTTCGTTGTTGTAAAGTGTACTTGTTTAAAATTTATGTTTTTGTTGTTACTTTAGCATTTCGATTGTTATTTGGAAAAGAGTATTACGGTAATAGGGACTAAAAATTATCTTTGTTTGGATTTTGGGGATTTAAGGATTTTGCCATGTTTAATAAATTCACAAATAATTTAAATTTCTAAAACAAAATTCTGTAATAATGAGTTGTTTATTAGGAAATACTTTAGGAAACTTTATATGAAATCATAAATTTAATTTATTTTTAGTATTAGGCACAAAATTTTTTACTTGATGAATATATAGAATGTGGCACAAATATAATGGCTAAACTAAATTCTCATATAGAACATACAAAAAATTTAATTTTAGAATTTTTAAAATTTTCAGGAAGAGCAACAGCAGCTCCACCTGCACATCATCCGTCGGAACAACAAGTTGCCACCGCGCATGTCGTACCCGGCGCTGTCACTTTCCAAAACAAGAGCGCTATGATAAAAATGACGTCAGCTAGTCCTGTAGGAACACTTGCTTACGTCATCGAAGAGGAAGCTCTTTTAGTTAGAGTTAATAATGGTTGGCAGTATGTTGCGGTAAGTTGAAAAAGTTTTTGTTAAATTATTAAAACTAGTTTTGGTCCAAGTTATCTTCAGTTTCAAATAATTTAAAAAATATGGCTACAAGAAATTTTTCTTTAATCAATATATTATTTTACTATTAATTCTTATATCAAAGTTTATTTTTATTATACCATGCATTTTTTGTTGTTAATTATATTCGCTATAAAAAATACAGTACTAAACAAATACTTGAACAATCATAATAATTATTATATTAATATAAGCAATCCTTAAAACTACACAAAAAATAGTATCGCGCTTTATCGCAATAATTGTAGCATCCAAGCTTCTACTTCAATCTTTTAAGCTAAAGTAAAAACTCTGGAGCTTATATCGTCCTATCATCACTTCCGGTGGGTTCATAGTCGTGCGCACGGTATTTTGCGTTTGCTCCTACCCCAGCGAGTAGGTATTGCGAGGAGTGGAGCTGGGTTTATGATTTGTCAGGACAGCACATATTCCTCAATCCTTTAAATACATCCTTGATGGTTTTGATGATAATTTTTGTCGAAATATCTGTATCCTTCAGTTTTGTAGCTTGTCAGCTCTTTGTCGGGGTGATTGCATAAATGTAGTTTGCATTTGTTGGAATTGAATCCATCGCTGGGTGTTCTCCGGCGCATGTCGCTTTTTCGCATTTGTGTCCCATACACGCATATGCAGGGTATCCTCCTCCGCAGCTTATACACCTAATGTTCAGCATGGCCTCTCGATTGTGGTAAAAAAGTGGTAAAATTGCTGGCATGTGTAACATTACGTAGTAGCCATGACAAAACCGCAGTAGCAACCATCTCCGTTACTATTTAAATGGAAACAAATGTTTTGTATTAAGGTGATATTATACACGTACAGCTTAATATTGTATATGCAGGGTATCCTCCTCTACAGCTTATACACCTAGTGTTCACCATGGCTTCTCGATTGCAGTAAAAAAAGTGGTAAAATTGTAGATATTAAGCTGTACATGTATAATATCACCTTAATACAAAGCAATTTTTGCTATTTAAATCGTAACGGAGATGGATACTACTGCCGTTTTGTCATGGATACTACGCAATGTTACGAGAGGCCATGGTGTACACTAGGTGTATAAGCTGCGGAGGAGGATACCCTGCATATACACAAGAGTCTAGAGAGCCAGCGTCCACTTTGACTCCCAAGCTTCCGCGTGCGCCGCGTGTGCAAAAATTGTCTAAATTTGATAAATAAGAGAGGATATAAATTGAAATAAATGAAATAACCTGAGGATTTTAATTAATTTTATTAAAAGAAGCTTTGACTATCTAAATATAGCCTTTATATTTAAAAAAATAAAAAATAACTTCCATTTATTTCGTAAAAGATACCCTCAGGAATCGAACCCGAATCTTCTATATGTAAAGCACACACGTTAACATTAGATCACATCGTGTCACATTAATTAATAATCATACTTTCAAGTTAACGTACAACTATTAGGCAGTAGGACCGTGCGCATGCCGAAACTTGGTAGGCGAAGTTGACGCTGGCTCTCTAGACTCTTCTCTTAGAAGCTTTGGCAAAAGGACACTACAACATATATCTGTTATTATTGGTCTGATTTTAATTAAAAATATATTGATGTATTCAGGAGGACTTTAAATTTATTGCGCAGTAGCAATGACAAAAAAATATCCTCGGTTGATTTAGCAATTTTTAAATTACATTAAGCCGGAAAGTAAATTTTATTACAACATGTAACTTCGTTATTATCAATCCAATTTTAATTAAAACAACAGCTCTGTGTTAGTGTAGAGGAGGTAGTGGTAGTGGTGGTGGTGGTGGTGTTAGTGGTGGTGGTAGTGTTGGTGGTGGTGGTGGTTTTTGTGGAGAATGGAAGTGATGGTATTGGTATAACCAATTGTTTGTGAATATAATCTATATGTTTGTAATAATCCTTTCGCTAATGTCGTATTTGTCATCTGATTTGGGGCTTTCAGCTTCTGATATAATTTTCTTCATTTTCGTCATTAAAAAGCCAAACTAATATAGTATTTGTCAGTATAACACTAAAAAGTATTATTTAACACTTCGCATACATTCACTTACGTCTGTCTGTCTCTCTATCTCTGTCTGTCTTTTGTCTCTCTGTCTGTATTACGAAAAGACAAAACAGTTACAGAGTCTGAACTTTTTATAATTTGTGAGTATTGTTATTTGTAAATCTAAAATTCTGATTTAGTTTCATTAATCTTAAATA
Source organism: Neocrepidodera transversa (assembly GCA_963243735.1). Taxonomy (NCBI): domain Eukaryota; kingdom Metazoa; phylum Arthropoda; class Insecta; order Coleoptera; family Chrysomelidae; genus Neocrepidodera; species Neocrepidodera transversa. The sequence continues at coordinate 7,764,713 of OY725353.1, read as the reverse complement.
TAAATAAAAATATCATGATTATATGAAAAATAAAATGGTTCCTTGTAGAATTTCAACAATTTTAAATTTCCAGACTACATCTGAAAGTTAACCAACCTATTTTTCACACACACATACACAAAAACTTAACTTCTCACAGGACTTTCTAACACTACGAATTCTATAAACTAGTAGAGTAACTTTAGTTAGCTTGTTAAACAACTTCCAAATAAGACATAGTTCTCTAGAAATTGTATTGTTACGAATTTCAACAGAGTCAAAGGAAAGACCCTAACTCCCAAGTTAAATGTCACCGGATTTAGGTAAACTCCCTATGAATACCTAATAATTAGATACATAAATCTTGACTCCGTTTCTGTGTTTATATAGTTAAATCTAATGTTCTTAACTCAACCGGTCGGTAACGATTTTTTTGGATCTTGTCTACTTGCCTCATATTTTTTTATTATCCAAAATGAATAAATTTATTAAATTATAAATGTTGATAAAATTATTTTTTGTTTGCAGTTGGGTTCGTTACTGACCGTTACGACACCGGCGCCCCCTACAACGACTACTCCTCAAATTAGGCCACCATTCGAAGCCAGCAACCTCATCAATCACAATCCTGAAGAAATGTCACATGTAAGTAATATCTAGTTTAATCGTAATATAAAACTTAATTTAACATTAAAAAAAATTTTTTTCCTAAAATTTTACATTTTTGTATTTTATGCAGCCGTGGTATCCAAAAATGGTAAGTTCTTATTGGACCATTTTTGTTTTTAAAATCTTTTTTTTTCTATTGTATCAAAGTTTTAAAATGTTCCTGTCAAATTCATTTATTAATAACAGTAAAACTATTCAGCTGCGGTATTCAAACAATATAATTAGAGTAGAAATCCGTTATTTTCATCGTTGCACTAATAGAACAACATCAGTTTGCGACATAAGCAATTAAATCTGCTCAAAGTGTCGGGAGCGCTAAAGAACTATTTGCGGTTCACTCTCAACTTCTATAACTTAGTTCAACAACTAATATACGTATTTCAATTACAGTTTGTTACACAAAATAGTTAGTCAAATAAAATTGCCTCGGATGACACAATAACTACAGAGTTACTAAAACAGGAATTCTATTTCTCTCCTCTAATATTTAACGTTCTTTGCGTCATCTCGCGCTCTTTCGGAGCATTAGTCCAGGTAACGGGTTTCCTTGGTCGCAACCTTCAATTTATAGTGTGAATATCACTTGCTTCGGGCAGCGCCAGTGAAGAAAAATACTCCGACAAATCCCTTAGTGGCCGGAAGGGAGAACTTTACTTTCCCTACTGGATTGAGTACTTGGGTATTCGCTGCACTATACTTCGGGTGTAATCGGCATCGATCGTCGGTTGATTTCTAACTGGTTTTGTGTTGACAGCTGGACAGGTATTATATCTATTTTTCTCGAATACGATAATATATGTTGCGTGTGCTTATACCGTACGCAACTGTCTGCGACTTTCGGTGCGGATCTTAATTAGTCAGTTTTATATTTTGTAAATAAAATTTAACGTACTTCGTCTTTGGTAATTTGTTGTGAATGAATAAGCAGTGTGAAAGCGACCTTGAAAGACGAGAACAGAAAATATATGAAAATACTAATAGACCAAACAACATTTTTGTCTGTTTTTATTTAGCATGAGATTAATCTCATTTTTTCTCACCTCCAGCGGCGAAATAAAAGTACCTGTAATACAACGTTTTAAGAGATATTTCATTCCATAGATCAACGAAATAAATGTTCGCTACGGCATGATTTTAAAATACGGAAGAGAGAGTATGATGGATACTTCCTAAGGAAATTTAAAGAATGATCTATTATGGAAGTGCTGCAACGGTAAAATTAGAAATATATTCACTTCACTTCACGTGCGCTTGTTTTAAAAATTCGCTCCATTTATGTAGTGGAAATTGTAGTTCTTTCGCTATTATTTTAAATTGTAAACTGAATATTTTGAAATTTTTACATTATATTTAAAAGCTGTCAATTTATTAATAATTAAAGTATTCTGCACAGTGTATCATAACAATAATGTGAAAATTCTGGATTTAATCAAGAAAACAAGAAATCTAGTTAAATTAAAAACAAGCGTTTGCGCTTAGTATTGATTCTAGCTAGCCATAACGGTCATGGATAAATTTCACTGGAATATTATCCAGGAAATACAAACTAATTCATATTTCTTTTAAAATTAATAATATTAATCTTCCAGTTCATACTAATGTCTATTATTGCATATTTTAATTTTTTATAATCTAAAAATAGATTTATAATCAACACAATATTATTCCGTCTGTCTCTCAGACTTTTTTCTGTCTACTTGCAAATTACAGTTAACAAAAACGAAATGCATAAGCGACTGTTGCTATGCAAGCTTATCTATCTCTTATATTATTCCCGCTAAGATTCTGAATTCAAGGCTACGTACATACCACGTCACATGTCGCCTACCAATAAAAACCACCAACCCTACTCTTCATTAGAACTCAGAGCACAATCAACCTCTCTGAACAGATTCAGTTATGCATTCAATAGAGCAAAGAAGTTTCTTGAAATAAGTAAAATGGTGCGTAATTAAACGCACCCAAAAAGTTTTCTGAGTTTTTATAACAAGAAAAAATGTCAATAGTTTCTACAGTGAGTGAAGTGATTAAGTACAATTTATATATTCATGTTTCGGTTTCATAATTTAATTTAATGTACCGCTTTATAATTTTTGCTGTTCATGTTTCGTACTTGGAAAAAATGGAATAAAAATTACATTCCAATTTTAAATACTATTTTTATTTTAACATTCATATTGGTTTAACTTCTACCGAAGAAGTTTGGTCCTTCGAGAAATTGTGGAATTTATTTAATCACGTTCGCAGTCTAGTATTCTTTCAACAGTTATGAATACTAATATTCATAAATCGTTCAGGTCACTTGATAAGAAAATTTAATACGAAATAATCTACTTTAAAACATAATACTTTCTCGCAATATGGATTTACTTACTTTAATTGATTCAATCAAATATTGTCATGTAAATTCTGTTGGAGAAATGTTCAATCACATCGTCCTACCGATTACAACTAAATATTATAATATTGGGGTGTAATTACTATATTTACCCCTTAGTTGTATACGTAACTGAATATATGGTGGGTTATTTAATAATTTTTATTTATAATCTTTTATTTAAATTTACATAAATATTTGCATCATTGACAATTTCCAATCTAATCTGAAACTTATTTTTGTAGTTGAGGTTGGCGGCCCTGAACGAGGCGTACTCCGGCGACATCCACGGCGTAAGAGGCGCCGATTATGCCTGTTATCGGGAAGCCCGACGAGCAGGTCTCCGGGGGACTTTCAGAGCCCTACTCTCTTCCAGAGTGCAGAACGTAGATTCTATCGTTAGACAAGCTGATCGCAAATTGCCTGTTTGCAATCTCCGGGGAGAGGTTCTCTTTAATTCTTGGTAAGTGATACGTATCTCATCTAAACAAATGTTTAAATTGCGGCCAGTGGATTTATGTATAGATGTTTAAATCCAAAATAATATTATTAATTGAATTTGTGAAATTGGGTAATTTATAATAAACTCGACGTCTGCCGCGTAAGCAAAGCACCGTTGCC